>JAIOJX010000028.1:113946430-115196430 GCA_022376925.1 Tragulus kanchil | reverse complement strand
AGAGAACAATCTCAAGAAACTCAGTTTTAGGAAGCATAGTCTGATATCTCAGAAACTTGACAGTTTATCAACCATGTGCATCTATCTTTCTGTTCCTTCATTGCTCTCATTGGAGCGTAACTCTACATTTTTCTTTTCCTACTCCTCTCCAGGAGTTACATTTCTATATTTCTTTAGGGGAGTATACACAGCCAAAAGAGATTATAAGTAGTAGTTTAAAAAGTCTTACACTCCAAGACCCACCATACTTGTAACTATGACTAGCCGCACTTTTAATGTCTTAATCTCCAATTCCAGAAACAAAAGGGATGACTTGTGCATCCATTCCCAGTGGATGTTCATACATTAGTGGGAGATACTGGCATGTCACATCATATGTGAGTCCCTGTTCAGAGGTGAGAAGGGGATATGAACAGGAGAAAATGACATGTTTGTGTATTATAGGCGTATATATTTTTTATTTGGAAAATGGAACCTCTTCAGGTTAGAAGCCTGGGAGTAATTTTTAATTCATCCTAACCCTTAAGTTTCACCTCTTCCTGAAGCTGGTAATACAGTAGCTACCTTTAAATGTACTAGCTATTAAACAATCCGTTAAGTGTGTTAGATATATTTCATTCTCTCAACAAACCTATGAGAAGTGTACTAATACATTTTTTATGAGCCCAAATTGAGGCCCAGTGAGGTTTAATAGAGTTACCAGATGGCAAACCTGATATTGTATCCCAGATTTGTTTGATTCCAATACCCCAACTTTTTTCACTGTTCAGACCATCTGTACATGGGTTTAGAGACAAGGCAGATCTGAGATTGAATTTTGGCTCTCACTTATTGGTCATGTATTACTTACTCTTCTCTCTGAACCTCAATTCCATTTTCTATAAAAATCCAAGAGCAACAGGGAGCCCTTGAAGAGTGCTTAAAATAAAAATCGAGTAACTAATCATGTACTTGGTAAATAGTAGGCTACCAGCAATATGCTACTTTCTGTTCTGTCTATTCAATGAAAATATGTTGTGATTGAAAGCAAACAAACATAGGCTTAAATTGGGTAGGTACCACTTAGTAGCTTTTTCACTGTAAGCATGTTGCCTAATGTATGAAATTTTTAACTTTACCATCTCTGAAAGCAAGTCTGTACTAATTTCCTTTAAAACAATTGTGATGATTAAATGGGACAATATATAGAAAGTCTTATTCACATAGCCTAATCTTAGTGGAGAGAGACTGACATGTTTCCCTGTAGGAAATACATGGTAAGTAGTTACTATTCAAAGTATTAAGTTAAAAAGTTCTTTTTAAAGGTATATATCATGGGGCCTAGGTATCTGTTGTTATTCAGTCACTATGTCATGTCCAATTCTTTGCAACCCCATTGACTACACCACGCCAAGCACCTCTGTCCTTCACTATCTCACAGAGTTTGCTTGAATTCATGACAGACTTTAAAAATAAACCTTGCTCTTTACTCATTTTATCTTGATTAAAATAAAAACGTGGGTTTTTTTTTTGCATGTTTATTTTTTTTTATTTTTATTTTTTTTATTCTTTATTTTAAAGGTTTTACAGAGTTTTGTTGTTCACAGACATGTATGTCCCCAGATCAGTCATATGCATATCCCTGGTCCCCACCCCCCCAGTTCCCCCCATCCCACCCCACCGGACCATCGCCCCATGCCATTGTGAGCACTCCTATTCCCTTAGCACAATAATAGCTATCTTTTCCACACATGACAGTATAGGTTTCCATGTTACTCCCTCCATGCCTCCCCCTCCCTATTTCTTCCCCACAATGTCCCTATGTCTATGCTCTGTCTGTTTTTCCATGAGTTCCCTGCATGTGTTATCAAGATCGTCCTACTAGATTCCATATATGTGTGTTAGTATACTGTATTTGTCTTTCTCTTTTTGACTTACTTCACTTTTTATGATAATTTCTAGAGCCAGCCACTTCATTAGGACTGAGTCTTCTGCATTTCTTTTAACAGCTGAGTAGTATTCCCTTGTATATATGTACCAGAGCTTCTGTATCCATCCATTCATCGATGGACATCTAGGTTGCTTCCATGTTCTGGCTATTGTATAGAGAGCTGCAATGAACATTGGGGTACAGGTGCTTCTTTCAGTTTTGATTTCATCTGTATGTAGGCCTAATAGTGGGATTGCTGGGTCATAGGATGCTTCTATTTTTAGTTTTATAAGGAATCTCCATATTGTCTTCCATAGAGGCTGTATCAATTTACATTCCCACCAGCAATACAAGAGGGTTCCCTTTTCTCTGCACCCTCTCCAGCATTTGTTGTCTGCAGATTTTTTGAAGATGGCCATTCTGACGGGTGTGAGGTGATATCTCATTATAGTTTTAATTTGGATTTCTCTAATAATAAGTGAGGTTGGGCATCATTTCATGTGCTTTTGGGCCATCTGTATGTCCTCTTTGGAGAGGCGTCTCGTTAGATCTTTTTCCCATTTTTTGATTGGGTTTTTCATCCTCATTCTCTGATTATCCATATTCTAGGTTTGATGATTTGCACTCCTATCTGTGAATATCCTGCAAAATAGGCGTTATTAAAATAATTATTTTTTTAAATCTTTTTTTACTTCATACTTTTCTTTTACTATCATTTTAGACATAGAGTTAGAACATGTAACTTGTTCAATTATATTAAGCTGAATGGTAAAGTAGGACTCCTTGAACACTGCTGCTTCTCAAACTACATTTTTTAGTCTTAAATCCGTAGTACTTTTGGTAATATGGAGAAGATACACTATAAAGTTGCCAATTTTTTTTATCACTGAACCATGCTCTATTCACATTGAGATTTGGGTTTTGTTGAGGGGAGATATGTTGAGGGAGAACAGTAGGTATTGACTTCAGAAAGATTATATTTTTCCTATGTTCATACTAGGTATAGGACAATTAAATAACAAATTAAGTGTTGTATTGACTTTTTCCAACTATGCCTCAGTGTCCTAGTGTACAAATGACAATGTTAATTAGCAATCATAAAACACTTTCAAAGCATTGTACAGCTACATGAAAAAAATTGTACTACTAATATTAACTAAAAGAACTAGAAGAATAAGCATACGTTAGAAATGTCTCCTGCCATTAGCTTCCTAAAATAAAAATTTACATGTTATAAGAAGTGTCTCACTAATGGCATGGTAATAAGGTAGTATGACCTTACTATATTTGTTGAAAGAAGATATAGCATCATTGATGAGTTTAGGAGAGAACATGGAAGGTTAACCAGTTTAGCTTCCTGTTTACTGATATCTAAACAAATTAGAATACCTTTAGCATATATGGAGTTGGAGGAAAAATGCTAGTGATAAGGTTAAATATTTGAATAGGAAGTATCTGACTGGTCTTATTGGTGGGGTCCATAACTGTATTTTCTGAACGATTTTCGCACCCTCTCCAGCATTTGTTGTCTGCAGATTTTTGAAGATGGCCATTCTGACGGGTGTGAGGTGATATCTCATTATAGTTTTAATTTGGATTCTCTAATAATAAGTGAGGTTGGGCATCATTTCATGTGCTTTTGGGCCATCTGTATGTCCTCTTTGGAGGCGTCTCGTTAGATCTTTTTCCCATTTTTTGATTGGGTTTTTCATCCTCATTCTCTGATTATCCATATTCTAGGTTTGATGATTTGCACTCCTATCTGTGAATATCCTGCAAAATAGGCGTTATTAAAATAATTATTTTTTTAAATCTTTTTTTACTTCATACTTTTCTTTTACTATCATTTTAGACATAGAGTTAGAACATGTAACTTGTTCAATTATATTAAGCTGAATGGTAAAGTAGGACTCCTTGAACACTGCTGCTTCTCAAACTACATTTTTTAGTCTTAAATCCGTAGTACTTTTGGTAATATGGAGAAGATACACTATAAAGTTGCCAATTTTTTTTATCACTGAACCATGCTCTATTCACATTGAGATTTGGGTTTTGTTGAGGGGAGATATGTTGAGGGAGAACAGTAGGTATTGACTTCAGAAAGATTATATTTTTCCTATGTTCATACTAGGTATAGGACAATTAAATAACAAATTAAGTGTTGTATTGACTTTTTCCAACTATGCCTCAGTGTCCTAGTGTACAAATGACAATGTTAATTAGCAATCATAAAACACTTTCAAAGCATTGTACAGCTACATGAAAAAAATTGTACTACTAATATTAACTAAAAGAACTAGAAGAATAAGCATACGTTAGAAATGTCTCCTGCCATTAGCTTCCTAAAATAAAAATTTACATGTTATAAGAAGTGTCTCACTAATGGCATGGTAATAAGGTAGTATGACCTTACTATATTTGTTGAAAGAAGATATAGCATCATTGATGAGTTTAGGAGAGAACATGGAAGGTTAACCAGTTTAGCTTCCTGTTTACTGATATCTAAACAAATTAGAATACCTTTAGCATATATGGAGTTGGAGGAAAAATGCTAGTGATAAGGTTAAATATTTGAATAGGAAGTATCTGACTGGTCTTATTGGTGGGGTCCATAAAATATATTGATGACTTTTATGTATGTAAATGTGCATAAAAATGGTTTTATCAGATTTAAACTAGCAAGGATGATATGCCTGAAACTTCAAGCTGTGAATTGTAATTTTAGATACACATTTACTTATGAAGCTCTAAAATACTAGATCAGAAAGTTATTGTTTCCATTAAGTTTTATTAAACTATTTGGGGAAATGAAACATAAAGTTAGTAAAGTCAGTGACAATAATTAGGGGAATTTTTTAAGTGAAAATACTGCATTAATGTATACAGAGTTGGTGTTGTATAGTCATTAAACAAACACTGACTGACTCTTTGTTATCCCGCGGACTGTAGCCCACCAGCCTTCTCTTTCTCTAGGAAGAACACTGAGGTGGATGGCCATTTCCTTCTCCAGTGGATCTTCCCTACCCAGGCATGGAACCCATGTCTCCTGCTTGGCAGGTTGATTCTTTACCACTGAGCCACATGAGAGGATATCCCAATTAGAGTATTATTGATTGTATTTGTTTAATATATGATATGTTAAAATTCTCTCTCTTCGAGATGTTATTTAGTTTTAACTAATTCTTGCCTTTTATCTTTCCCATCAGTGGATTTTAAGATTATCTAAAATGTGAAATAAAATATTTACTTTTTCCTTTTCAGCTGAAAATAGACATTAGAGAAAGCATGAAAAGTATATTCTAGCTCTAAGGCAGGGAAGTTTCTAGTTTTCAAATTCCACGGAAAATTAAGAAATGTGAGGGAATGTACATCATATACAAAATGTAATCTCTATAGCATATGATGTAGGGGATAGGCTTGTTCAAGTGTGTTTTCCCAGCAAAATTGACTAAAGCCTTATATTTTAGCTTTGAGATCTATATATATATAACAATATATAGATAGATTTAAATAAAACAGATTTTCTTCCATTTTTCTCCATTTATATTTTTCAAATAATTTCCTGGTCAGAAACTTATATAATTTTAAAAATGTTGCTTTGTAGTTCTTAAATTATCTGAAAAGGTTTTCACTTAACAAATATTTGTTGAGCACCTATTATATTACAGCACTCCTCCATGTAGACTAATATGATGACCGAGGCAGTCTAGGTACTGATGCTAAAAATAGCTTCTGTGTACTGGTGCCAAATTGACTCTCAGAGACAGGGTTCTGAGTTAAGTAGAAGAAAATAGCTTTATTGCTTTGCCAGGCAAAGGGGGGACACAATAGGCTCATGCTCCTCAAAATCATACGTCACAGTTTGTTGAAGAGCTTTATAGCCATAATTCACAAGCAGGCCAGTACTCCTTTAATCTGGTCTCAGGTAGTTTCCTGATTAGCTTTTCCGGTTCCTTTACTCTGGCCTCAGGTAGTCACTTCTCAGGAAGGAAGAATTTTAACATCTTCCAGTTGTTGGGGGTTTTAGTTCTGTAAAGAGCTCAAAGATATTGTTATGTTTATTCCTCTAGGCAGAACCAGGACCTTCCCAGCAAGGCTTAACTATTGTTTCCTGGCTGTCCCCCCCCTTGTCTCTGCATCCCCTCCCTTTCCTTATTGTGTGTGTATGTGTGTTTAAGTCACTCAGTCATATTCAATTCTTTGCAACCCCATGGACTGTAGTTTGCCAGGCTCCTCTGTCCATGGAATTCTCCAGGCAAGAATTCTGGAGTAGATTGCTATTCCCTTCTCCAGGGAATCTTCCCTATCCAGGGATTGAACCTAGGTCTCTCGCATTGCAGACAGATTCCTTTGCCTTATTAGTAACTGTTTGAAAGGCTTCTTTTCCAAAGATCACTATTTGGTCCTGCTTGGTTTCAGAACTAGTCTTCAGGAAGATCTGTTGTTCATTTGCTCAGTCATGTGTGAATCTTTGTGACCCCATGGTCTGCAGCATGCCAGGCTTCCCTGTCCTTCTTCCAGAGTTTGCTCAAACTCATGTCCATTGGCTCAGTGATGTCATCCAGACATCTCATCATCTGTCATCCCCATCTCCTCTTGCCTTCAATCTTTCCCAGCATCAGGGTCTTTTCCAATGAGTTGGCTCATCTCAGGTGGCCAAAGCATTGGAGCTTCAATGTCAGCATGAGTCAAATAATTTCCTGGTCAGAAACTTATATAATTTTAAAAATGTTGCTTTGTAGTTCTTAAATTATCTGAAAAGGTTTTCACTTAACAAATATTTGTTGAGCACCTATTATATTACAGCACTCCTCCATGTAGACTAATATGATGACCGAGGCAGTCTAGGTACTGATGCTAAAAATAGCTTCTGTGTACTGGTGCCAAATTGACTCTCAGAGACAGGGTTCTGAGTTAAGTAGAAGAAAATAGCTTTATTGCTTTGCCAGGCAAAGGGGGGACACAATAGGCTCATGCTCCTCAAAATCATACGTCACAGTTTGTTGAAGAGCTTTATAGCCATAATTCACAAGCAGGCCAGTACTCCTTTAATCTGGTCTCAGGTAGTTTCCTGATTAGCTTTTCCGGTTCCTTTACTCTGGCCTCAGGTAGTCACTTCTCAGGAAGGAAGAATTTTAACATCTTCCAGTTGTTGGGGGTTTTAGTTCTGTAAAGAGCTCAAAGATATTGTTATGTTTATTCCTCTAGGCAGAACCAGGACCTTCCCAGCAAGGCTTAACTATTGTTTCCTGGCTGTCCCCCCCCTTGTCTCTGCATCCCCTCCCTTTCCTTATTGTGTGTGTATGTGTGTTTAAGTCACTCAGTCATATTCAATTCTTTGCAACCCCATGGACTGTAGTTTGCCAGGCTCCTCTGTCCATGGAATTCTCCAGGCAAGAATTCTGGAGTAGATTGCTATTCCCTTCTCCAGGGAATCTTCCCTATCCAGGGATTGAACCTAGGTCTCTCGCATTGCAGACAGATTCCTTTGCCTTATTAGTAACTGTTTGAAAGGCTTCTTTTCCAAAGATCACTATTTGGTCCTGCTTGGTTTCAGAACTAGTCTTCAGGAAGATCTGTTGTTCATTTGCTCAGTCATGTGTGAATCTTTGTGACCCCATGGTCTGCAGCATGCCAGGCTTCCCTGTCCTTCTTCCAGAGTTTGCTCAAACTCATGTCCATTGGCTCAGTGATGTCATCCAGACATCTCATCATCTGTCATCCCCATCTCCTCTTGCCTTCAATCTTTCCCAGCATCAGGGTCTTTTCCAATGAGTTGGCTCATCACATCAGGTGGCCAAAGCATTGGAGCTTCAATGTCAGCATGAGTCTTTCCAATATATATTCAGGGTTGATTTCCTTGAGTATTTATTGGTTTGACCTCCTTGCTGTCCAAGGGACTCTCAAGGGTCTTCTCCAGCACAACAGTTCAAAGGCATCAATTCATTGGCGCTCAGCCTTTTTTATTGTCCAGCTCTCTTATCCATATATGGCTACTGGAGCTTACTTTCCTCTATTCAAGGGGGCAGTAAACCATGTTGACTTACTCATTGTTCAAAGACAAAATTATTTAGGTTGTCTAGATCTACAGCAGAATGTGGTAAGAACTAGCAAAAAAAGGAGTGGGTACTTTGCCATTTTTAATAATAACAGTGATTTTCCAATTGATTAGATAGATTTATAATTATTCTACATTTCTAGGAGATAAACGTGGTATTTAGAAGATCATAAAAAAAAAAAAAAAATTGAGACCTACCTCACTGTACCAGTTGGAAAGATGAAAGCCTCAAAGGCCCTTAGAGAAGTATTCTGTTCTGAGTGTAGAAGTCTAGAGCTTTCAATCACAGGTCTTGATGGAATATTGAGGCTTCCAAGTTGGCTCAGTGTTAAAGAGTCTGCCTGCAATGCAGGAGCTAGCAGGAGACATGGGCTTGGCTGGGAAGAGCCCCAGGAAGAGGGCATAGCAACCTACTCCAATATTCTTGGACAGAGAAGTCTGGTGGGCTATAGTCCATGAGGTCACTAAGAGAACAGAAATGACTTAGTATGCTGGAGATTCCTTTGGCCCTTATTAAGGTCTCTCGCATTGCAGACAGATTCCTTTGCCTTATTAGTAACTGTTTGAAAGGCTTCTTTTCCAAAGATCACTATTTGGTCCTGCTTGGTTTCAGAACTAGTCTTCAGGAAGATCTGTTGTTCATTTGCTCAGTCATGTGTGAATCTTTGTGACCCCATGGTCTGCAGCATGCCAGGCTTCCCTGTCCTTCTTCCAGAGTTTGCTCAAACTCATGTCCATTGGCTCAGTGATGTCATCCAGACATCTCATCATCTGTCATCCCCATCTCCTCTTGCCTTCAATCTTTCCCAGCATCAGGGTCTTTTCCAATGAGTTGGCTCATCACATCAGGTGGCCAAAGCATTGGAGCTTCAATGTCAGCATGAGTCTTTCCAATATATATTCAGGGTTGATTTCCTTGAGTATTTATTGGTTTGACCTCCTTGCTGTCCAAGGGACTCTCAAGGGTCTTCTCCAGCACAACAGTTCAAAGGCATCAATTCATTGGCGCTCAGCCTTTTTTATTGTCCAGCTCTCTTATCCATATATGGCTACTGGAGCTTACTTTCCTCTATTCAAGGGGGCAGTAAACCATGTTGACTTACTCATTGTTCAAAGACAAAATTATTTAGGTTGTCTAGATCTACAGCAGAATGTGGTAAGAACTAGCAAAAAAAGGAGTGGATACTTTGCCATTTTTAATAATAACAGTGATTTTCCAATTGATTAGATAGATTTATAATTATTCTACATTTCTAGGAGATAAACGTGGTATTTAGAAGATCATAAAAAAAAAAAAAAAATTGAGACCTACCTCACTGTACCAGTTGGAAAGATGAAAGCCTCAAAGGCCCTTAGAGAAGTATTCTGTTCTGAGTGTAGAAGTCTAGAGCTTTCAATCACAGGTCTTGATGGAATATTGAGGCTTCCAAGTTGGCTCAGTGTTAAAGAGTCTGCCTGCAATGCAGGAGCTAGCAGGAGACATGGGCTTGGCTGGGAAGAGCCCCAGGAAGAGGGCATAGCAACCTACTCCAATATTCTTGGACAGAGAAGTCTGGTGGGCTATAGTCCATGAGGTCACTAAGAGTCAACAGAAATGACTTAGTATGCATGCACTTAGGCATGCCAGCATTAACTGGTAATTTTCCAAAATATCACAGGGAAAAAAAATACAGTTTTCATCTAATGAAGTTAAGTTCATTGAATTTCTCTATTAAGGTTATATATGACCTTAATAGAACCAATAAATGGGTTTCAAAATGGGAAATGTTCTAATATTTATTAGGTTTTAACATTGATCTGAGTAACTATAAGGTGTGTCTTGCCACATGATGAGCTGGTTGGCATTGAAGAGAATCTATGACAGAACTACTTTGAACTGAAGGGCACAGTGAGGTGATAGTCTTCAAGTAAAACTTGGTAACTAAGCTGTCTATGGTTCCCTTAAGCCTTCCATGAGAAGGCATTTCTTCAAGTAAGCAGAGAAGTCAGTTTGCTGGCTCTCAGAGGAAAAAATATACTTCACCATAGAACTATTTAACATGAGAATAAAGAAGTAAATTTGATTCCAGAATTATTTTAGCATAGTGATAGGAAAATATGCCTGTTTCCCAAGATGTTAACACAAGAGTAGGAAATTATTTTGGTTTCAGATTGTAGACATATATACTGTGAAGTAAAGGAAAGCAGGCCAGGAAAATATAGTAAGAACTATTATTTCAGTATGATCCAGAAAGGCCTTTTTAGGGAAGCAATATTTTAGCAGAAATAAAAATAAAGTAAGCAAATGATCCTTATGGAAATGTCTCTGGGAAGAGGAACTAAAGCCCAAAGTCCTTGAAGGGAATTTGTTGGGGAAGAACAAGGGGACTAATAAGCTACGGGCAGAATGACTAAATGCCCAAAGCAATAAAGAAGTCAAAGGGAGCATAGAGCGCAGGTCCTGGAGGGGTTTAGAAGCCATGGCAAAGAGTTTGGATTTTATTCTAAGCAGGAGGAGACATCACTGTAGAATTTTGAGCTGATGATTGACATGGTCTGATACCATGTTTTTCAAGCTCACTTAGGCAATGAATAAGAGGTTCTGGAAGGAGAGGCAGGAGAGAGGACAGATAGAAGGCTACTGCAGTTGGAACAGGAGAAACAGTGGTTGTTTGGACCAGGGCAGTACCTCTGGGCTGGTGAGGTACATTCTGAGAATGGAGTTGATGGGCTTTGCAGATAAATGTGATGCAAAACACATCACAGAGAAAGAGAGGAGTCTGTGTACAGTTTCTTGACTGAGCAACAGGAGGAATGAATAGTCATACCACTTACTAAACCAGGGTAGTTATTGAATAAGGGAAAGTGTCAGACATTCAGCTTCAGTGATATTATTTTGATAGAATTAAAAATCCAAAGGTATCTTTAGAATGAAAATAATTTTTGAAGCTGATTACAAATAACATTAAGTCAGAATTGGAAGGTACTATCTTAGGTAAACATACCGAGAGGTTGATAAGTTAATTTAGTGAAGAAAATGGGAGAAAATGAAACAGAATATCACCAGTGATGTTGACTTTAGATGGAGAAAAACCTCAAGAAGAACCTGACTTGTGTGGATGGGGGGGAAGCACTCCAGAATGGTCTGATTAACTAGTCAAATGCATTGAGATGAAGATTTTCAAATATCTTCGGTTTCTTCAATCTCAATCACCAGTCAGTTGCAAAAGCAAACTGTAATAGCTAGATCCGTGTTTTTAACTGATTTTACTTCTACTTAATCTCCAAACAGAAAAATGTGCATTGCAGGCCAAGGTAGACGTCTCTATTTTTATTTTCTTCCAGATACTCTAAGGCCAGTATTTATGCCTGGGTTTTACTCTGCTTTTGAAAGGAAGCCATTGTTAGTGATGTCTAATCCCAAGCAAAGTCCTTGAAGGGAATTTGTTGGGGAAGAACAAGGGGACTAATAAGCTACGGGCAGAATGACTAAATGCCCAAAGCAATAAAGAAGTCAAAGGGAGCATAGAGCGCAGGTCCTGGAGGGGTTTAGAAGCCATGGCAAAGAGTTTGGATTTTATTCTAAGCAGGAGGAGACATCACTGTAGAATTTTGAGCTGATGATTGACATGGTCTGATACCATGTTTTTCAAGCTCACTTAGGCAATGAATAAGAGGTTCTGGAAGGAGAGGCAGGAGAGAGGACAGATAGAAGGCTACTGCAGTTGGAACAGGAGAAACAGTGGTTGTTTGGACCAGGGCAGTACCTCTGGGCTGGTGAGGTACATTCTGAGAATGGAGTTGATGGGCTTTGCAGATAAATGTGATGCAAAACACATCACAGAGAAAGAGAGGAGTCTGTGTACAGTTTCTTGACTGAGCAACAGGAGGAATGAATAGTCATACCACTTACTAAACCAGGGTAGTTATTGAATAAGGGAAAGTGTCAGACATTCAGCTTCAGTGATATTATTTTGATAGAATTAAAAATCCAAAGGTATCTTTAGAATGAAAATAATTTTTGAAGCTGATTACAAATAACATTAAGTCAGAATTGGAAGGTACTATCTTAGGTAAACATACCGAGAGGTTGATAAGTTAATTTAGTGAAGAAAATGGGAGAAAATGAAACAGAATATCACCAGTGATGTTGACTTTAGATGGAGAAAAACCTCAAGAAGAACCTGACTTGTGTGGATGGGGGGGAAGCACTCCAGAATGGTCTGATTAACTAGTCAAATGCATTGAGATGAAGATTTTCAAATATCTTCGGTTTCTTCAATCTCAATCACCAGTCAGTTGCAAAAGCAAACTGTAATAGCTAGATCCGTGTTTTTAACTGATTTTACTTCTACTTAATCTCCAAACAGAAAAATGTGCATTGCAGGCCAAGGTAGACGTCTCTATTTTTATTTTCTTCCAGATACTCTAAGGCCAGTATTTATGCCTGGGTTTTACTCTGCTTTTGAAAGGAAGCCATTGTTAGTGATGTCTAATCCCAAGCAAAGATTAAAGGACATAATGAATGATCTGAAGCGATGATTCCTGTAGCAGCTTTGAATTAAATGTCATCAAACATCAGCAAAAATTTACAAGTAATCTCTTGAATAAGAGGAAAACGCTTTTGTTGTTGCAAGGTCTGAATGAATGAGGTGTCTAGACACAGAAGGATACATTCACACAGAATTTCAACTATATACCCAAGTGTACATAGTCAGGGTGTATATATCTAATGAAAACACTGTAAAATTCAATATTTATTGACTCTGTAATATTTTGGTAAGCCAGTTTCATTCAGTTGTGTTCTCAAAATGCCCTCAAATGTCCTGTTCTTGAATTGAACTGGAAAATGGATGAACCAAAGGAAAATGAGTTACAGACTAGACAGAGGTAACATATCTATTAAAATTTCATAGTTCCTCACTCCCCGGTGTCATGGTCTGTGCACGGGTTGGCAAAGAATTTCAGACACAAGGCAGAATGACAGGAAAGTACAGTTTATTAGAAGGGGGAAAAGTAAATCCGTTGCCAGTACAGCTGGCCAACTTAAGGGAAAACCCATATTAAGCAGGGGTCTCTGATCTATTTTATAGCTAAGATTCAAGGAGTGGCATAGGGTCTTAAGGGTCAGTCGCTAATTGGACAGTGTACTGGGTCGGGTAGAGTGATAACTACAGCATGGGGCAGGGAAGGACAAATTTTTTTTAAGGGTCTGGTTTGTCTCTTCTTGGAATAAATTTTTAAAAAAAACAGAATATCACCAGTGATGTTGACTTTAGATGGAGAAAAACCTCAAGAAGAACCTGACTTGTGTGGATGGGGAAGCACTCCAGAATGGTCTGATTAACTAGTCAAATGCATTGAGATGAAGATTTTCAAATATCTTCGGTTTCTTCAATCTCAATCACCAGTCAGTTGCAAAAGCAAACTGTAATAGCTAGATCCGTGTTTTTAACTGATTTTACTTCTACTTAATCTCCAAACAGAAAAATGTGCATTGCAGGCCAAGGTAGACGTCTCTATTTTTATTTTCTTCCAGATACTCTAAGGCCAGTATTTATGCCTGGGTTTTACTCTGCTTTTGAAAGGAAGCCATTGTTAGTGATGTCTAATCCCAAGCAAAGATTAAAGGACATAATGAATGATCTGAAGCGATGATTCCTGTAGCAGCTTTGAATTAAATGTCATCAAACATCAGCAAAAATTTACAAGTAATCTCTTGAATAAGAGGAAAACGCTTTTGTTGTTGCAAGGTCTGAATGAATGAGGTGTCTAGACACAGAAGGATACATTCACACAGAATTTCAACTATATACCCAAGTGTACATAGTCAGGGTGTATATATCTAATGAAAACACTGTAAAATTCAATATTTATTGACTCTGTAATATTTTGGTAAGCCAGTTTCATTCAGTTGTGTTCTCAAAATGCCCTCAAATGTCCTGTTCTTGAATTGAACTGGAAAATGGATGAACCAAAGGAAAATGAGTTACAGACTAGACAGAGGTAACATATCTATTAAAATTTCATAGTTCCTCACTCCCCGGTGTCATGGTCTGTGCACGGGTTGGCAAAGAATTTCCAGACACAAGGCAGAATGACAGGAAAGTACAGTTTATTAGAAGGGGGAAAAGTAAATCCGTTGCCAGTACAGCTGGCCAACTTAAGGGAAAACCCATATTAAGCAGGGGTCTTTGATCTATTTTATAGCTAAGATTCAAGGAGTGGCATAGGGGTCTTAAGGGTCAGTCGCTAATTGGACAGTGTACTGGGTCGGGTAGAGTGATAACTACAGCATGGGGCAGGGAAGGACAATAAGGGTCTGGTTTGTCTCTTCTTGCGTTCCAAGACCCTGCTTGTTTGCCTTGTCTTCTTTGTCTTGTTTTCTCTTCCTTTGGACACCACATTCCTTTCTCTTCCTGCATTTCAAGACCACCCTCCATATATGCCTTGTTCTTTCATCCTTGGGGCACCACACTTGCATATTTTTCAAGCTGGCATTATTTAAGCTTGTCTGTGATGTTGTTTGATTCAATCTACTCTTCCCTCTCTATCAGCGGAAAATGTCTTGCTTGCTTGCTTGTTTATTAAATTGCTCAGTCGTGTCTGACTCTTTACTACCCAATGGACTATAACCTGCCAGAATCCTCTGTCCATGGGATTTACCAAGCAAGAATACTGGAGTATGCCCTGCTTCAGGGGATCTTCCTGACCCAGGAATCAAATGCACACCTATTATGACTCCCTCATTGGAAGCAGGTTCTTTACTATTAGTGCCAAAATGTCTTACATGTATTTAATTTCATTCATCTTCCCTGAAATTCTTAATTTCCAAAGAGAAGCCACTCACTGTTTTACATTAAATTTTATCTACTTCATACATTTCTTTTCTCTCTCCCCTAACACCTCTTCCCCTACTGCCTATCACTATGGACTCAAACTCCTCTTGCATCTTCGAAGACTTATCAATTTTGAGAGCTGAATCACAAAAATACAAGGATGACTTATAGATCAAATAAAACTAAGTTTATTAGACCTACTGCAGTGAGAAAAAAGTACTACCTTGACTCTTAACAGTGTTTCAGAATGTGAGGTCGGGAGATGATGTTTATAGGGTTTGGGGATGTTAAACAAGTTGGAAGAGTGAGCAGTTTCCTTGGTTCAGTCTTGCCACAAAGATTTTACAAAGCAGACCAATATCAGCTCAGTTTAAATCCGTTGCCAGTACAGCTGGCCAACTTAAGGAAAACCCATATTAAGCAGGGTCTTTGATCTATTTTATAGCTAAGATTCAAGGAGTGGCATAGGGTCTTAAGGGTCAGTCGCTAATTGGACAGTGTACTGGGTCGGGTAGAGTGATAACTACAGCATGGGGCAGGGAAGGACAATAAGGGTCTGGTTTGTCTCTTCTTGCGTTCCAAGACCCTGCTTGTTTGCCTTGTCTTCTTTGTCTTGTTTTCTCTTCCTTTGGACACCACATTCCTTTCTCTTCCTGCATTTCAAGACCACCCTCCATATATGCCTTGTTCTTTCATCCTTGGGGCACCACACTTGCATATTTTTCAAGCTGGCATTATTTAAGCTTGTCTGTGATGTTGTTTGATTCAATCTACTCTTCCCTCTCTATCAGCGGAAAATGTCTTGCTTGCTTGCTTGCTTGTTTATTAAATTGCTCAGTCGTGTCTGACTCTTTACTACCCAATGGACTATAACCTGCCAGAATCCTCTGTCCATGGGATTTACCAAGCAAGAATACTGGAGTATGCCCTGCTTCAGGGGATCTTCCTGACCCAGGAATCAAATGCACACCTATTATGACTCCCTCATTGGAAGCAGGTTCTTTACTATTAGTGCCAAAATGTCTTACATGTATTTAATTTCATTCATCTTCCCTGAAATTCTTAATTTCCAAAGAGAAGCCACTCACTGTTTTACATTAAATTTTATCTACTTCATACATTTCATTTCTCTCTCCCCTAACACCTCTTCCCCTACTGCCTATCACTATGGACTCAAACTCCTCTTGCATCTTCGAAGACTTATCAATTTTGAGAGCTGAATCACAAAAATACAAGGATGACTTATAGATCAAATAAAACTAAGTTTATTAGACCTACTGCAGTGAGAAAAAAGTACTACCTTGACTCTTAACAGTGTTTCAGAATGTGAGGTCGGGAGATGATGTTTATAGGGTTTGGGGATGTTAAACAAGTTGGAAGAGTGAGCAGTTTCCTTGGTTCAGTCTTGCCACAAAAAAGATTTTACAAAGCAGACCAATATCAGCTCAGTTTAAGCTCAGAGTTTTATTTGGTAAACAAAGATAGTACATTCCCAAGGCGTGAGGGCAGTCAGATCCCAAAAGTGAGGCCTCAGTCCTCTTGGCTCCCTCTTTTGATACTTCTTGTCTCTCAACCACCCCTCATCTCCCAGTCTGCCCAATGCAAATTAGGGCTAGCACCCATCATTACAATCAGAGAGGGAGTGTGTTTATTTCACCTGAGGTTCCCAATCTGCTCTGTGAATTTTTCTTTTGGTCCCTTTCCTTGGGCTTTTCCCCTTTCTTTGTAGGTCTTTTGGCTGCCATCATTTTTGACTCCTTTTTCTATTCTAGACTAACCAAAAAAATAAATAAATCCATCAAGGAGTTAACAGGACATTTTTATTTAGGTGATTGCAATATGTAGAACTTTTATTAACAAAGAATGTCTCAAAGAAAAGGGAGAGGACCTGAGGTTTTTGGAAGTAAATGAAGAGGGAATCTTGAAGAAAGCCTTATTTTAAGGGTGCAAGCAATGGCTTGTTGAATACCTGACAGGAGAGCAGTCCTTTGTGGTCTGTCCTTTCTCGGAGCACAATTAAAAGTGGGGTCTGGGGGAGCTTCCAGAAAAAAAAGTAGAAGGACAGGGCTCAGATAAAATTCAACATTGTCAGGGTTCTGGGCTCAAGTGAGTGAAGACAGGTCTTTCAAGTGCAGAAATGGTTGCCATTGGACAAACTAGAATAACATGGGGATTTCTTGGAAAAACAAAGTGAGGATGTTTATAAACTTATGAATAGCTTATTTTTGTTGAACATACTCTTTCCCCTAATGAGCAAATTATTTGTGTGGATAAACTGATTTGCAGAAAATTCCTAAAGCAAACAGTAATGTTAACTTACTGGCTTACAGCCTTATCTTCCTGGCAAGAATTTTCTGTAGCCAATAGTTAAGCCATGTTGACACAGATGGCTTTCGTTCTGAGTTTTAACTTTTAGGATTTGTGAACATGGGTGAACTTCATTCTCAAAAATAGCCTTCCCTTACCTTCTTCAAGGTATATTTCCTATGTCCCTTTTTCTATCACATATAAACACCAAACTATTGAAACTTTATAAGAATTGTATGATATGCTATTACTTTATTTCCTTAGAAGTTATTTGTAGACTGTCTTATAGTTATTCTTCACTTGGAATTTGAAGGAATCATAATTGTATTTCCATTTCCCTATGATATAAATTTTCAATACTCCTCATCTCTTTATTCTCTCTCTGGTTTTCTACCTTTTTCTTTTGCACCCTCAAATATGTTTTTCTTCTCCTTCATAATTATGTCCTACTCAACTCCAGTGTGCCTGAAAATCCAATGTTTATCTAACCAAGTCATTTCTGTCTAGACTCTCTCATGTCCATCTTCTGAAGTTACCTTTTTTCTTGGTCCCCATCCAAGATGCCTGCACGGCTTAGTGTTCAACCAGAGTCATCTCTGGCAAGCCTTACCTCCAAACAAATTAATATCCAAGGACAGAACTTAAAAATAATGTGAAGATTCTTTTAGGTAGGATGATTTCCCTAGTACTCTAGAATACCAGTAATAGTAATAGTGTCAACATTTTAAAATATCTATATAGCAAATAAAAGCACGCCAAAAGTTCCCCATATGCCAAATAGATTTTTTAATGTCATTATAAGAGGTCATGCATGCATTATTATATTGATTTAGCAGAAAACAAAATCAGAGGGCTTACATGCCTTATACGGGTTCATTCAGCTAATAAGCAGCAATTATTAGGTATTAAAACCAATGAATCCAGATAAGACAGCCCTAGAGTGCAGAAATGGTTGCCAACTAAACATGGGGATTTCTTGGAAAAACAAAGTGAGGATGTTTATAAACTTATGAATAGCTTATTTTTGTTGAACATACTCTTTCCCCTAATGAGCAAATTATTTGTGTGGATAAACTGATTTGCAGAAAATTCCTAAAGCAAACAGTAATGTTAACTTACTGGCTTACAGCCTTATCTTCCTGGCAAGAATTTTCTGTAGCCAATAGTTAAGCCATGTTGACACAGATGGCTTTCGTTCTGAGTTTTAACTTTTAGGATTTGTGAACATGGGTGAACTTCATTCTCAAAAATAGCCTTCCCTTACCTTCTTCAAGGTATATTTCCTATGTCCCTTTTTCTATCACATATAAACACCAAACTATTGAAACTTTATAAGAATTGTATGATATGCTATTACTTTATTTCCTTAGAAGTTATTTGTAGACTGTCTTATAGTTATTCTTCACTTGGAATTTGAAGGAATCATAATTGTATTTCCATTTCCCTATGATATAAATTTTCAATACTCCTCATCTCTTTATTCTCTCTCTGGTTTTCTACCTTTTTCTTTTGCACCCTCAAATATGTTTTTCTTCTCCTTCATAATTATGTCCTACTCAACTCCAGTGTGCCTGAAAATCCAATGTTTATCTAACCAAGTCATTTCTGTCTAGACTCTCTCATGTCCATCTTCTGAAGTTACCTTTTTTCTTGGTCCCCATCCAAGATGCCTGCACGGCTTAGTGTTCAACCAGAGTCATCTCTGGCAAGCCTTACCTCCAAACAAATTAATATCCAAGGACAGAACTTAAAAATAATGTGAAGATTCTTTTAGGTAGGATGATTTCCCTAGTACTCTAGAATACCAGTAATAGTAATAGTGTCAACATTTTAAAATATCTATATAGCAAATAAAAGCACGCCAAAAGTTCCCCATATGCCAAATAGATTTTTTAATGTCATTATAAGAGGTCATGCATGCATTATTATATTGATTTAGCAGAAAACAAAATCAGAGGGCTTACATGCCTTATACGGGTTCATTCAGCTAATAAGCAGCAATTATTAGGTATTAAAGGGAAATGCCCTAATGAAGTCCAATGATAAGACAGCCCTAGAGTAGCCATTCACTTATGCACTGATAGTACTTATTGCTCAAGGCAGTTTGAAAGTATTAGATTTGTATCCAGGTTGTTACATATCTAACAATGATGGCAAATTTCTTAAAATTTCAAGTACCTGAAAGTGAAGACATTTCGCTCTTGCTGAGAAATGAATACTTTCCACAGTTTCTATGTTTGCTTTTCCTATTATATTTTTCTTATAAGTTATTCCACATAGTTTCTAGTATTTACAGACATTTTCCAACTTGAATAATACTGTTGGTTCTTTGGTTGTTTAATAAGAGATAAACTGCTAAAAGCATTGTATCTGGAATGCAAAACATTCTCTGTTACTATCATGTTAAATATTTATTGTCATACTGTCCTGATGCTAGCAAGCCTCAGTTTGTATTTTCATGTCTGTTTTGCATTCTAGGACTTGTTCGTGTAATAAAAGTTGAACTAAGTTTTTAAATGCCAGCTTATACAAACAAGAATATTAGTGTCCTGAATATACAAAGTTCTGAAAGATATGGACGTTAAATATTTACTCCTTTCATATTTAACCAGCATTGCCTAGTTTCTGCATTGCCAGCCTTTATTTTATGTATTAACTCTTGCATATAATTATCTATTTAGTGGTGAATTTGACAAAACTTGTACCATGCACCTACTGTCTATAACACAGAGAAATGTTTAATGCGTAGGATACAGATAGAAATAATGCAGGTCTCTGCACTCAAGTGGATGGTACTTCGGTAAGGCAGATTAAACACAGATACAGTAACTGTAATACAGCATAGATAGATTTAAGTGAAGGGCAATAGGATGGTAGTGACTGGTGGATTAAGTCCAAAGGCACTGAAATATGATGAGTAATGCTTCCAACTGGACGGATAGGGGAAGGCTTCACAGATGTCACTGGAATATTTGAATGGCATGGCGAATGATTGGTATAAGTGCTTACCAAGGAGAGTGCACAGGGCCAGACACTGGAGATTCAGTTATCAGTAGTCCTGATGGTGGCTTTCAAGGCCAACACTCCACAATGATTTGGTATATGGTACAGTGGGATGAGAAGTCTAAGGGAGGAATAAATATGCAAAGGAAGATATGCTTAATGCTGACAAAATGGATAATATTTTACTGGAGTTTTAAAGGATGAGTTGGTAGTGACTCAGGTGGAAACTGATGAACTCAAAGACTCATAGGGTGATTTTAATGTTTATACTGCCTATTACTCCCACCACACCCTAGGCAAGGGAATACTTGCACTTTGTTCACCTGAATTGCTAGATATCTGGATTTTTAGCAATCTAGGAAAATTGAGTTACTCTCCTTTTGAATTAATACTTTTTTAAAAAAACTTCTCTTATTTATAGCAAAGGTTAAATGGAGTTTTCGTGCTCTATCCATGAAAATTATGGAGATCATCATTTTTTTTTCCCTTGCACATTGCCTTCTCTTTTGTCATGTAGTGTGATGTATTTTATTACACATCTAACCATTGGGTTATTTTCCTTTAACTGGTATTATAACTTATTTATATTTGATTTATGCACTGCTATGGGTATTAAGGTGGCTTGGTGGGTAAAGAATCTGCCTGCCATTGCCAAAGACACAAAAAGGCGGGTTTGATCCCTAGGTTAGGAAGATCCCCTGAAAAAGGATGTGACAACCAACTCCAGTCAGTATTCTTACTTGGAGAATTCAATGGACAGAGGAGCCTGGTGGGCTACAGTCCATGCAGTCACAAAGAATCAGACATGACTGAAGTGACTGAACATGCACAAATGAGTATTAAATCTATTCTTGAAGCTATGTTTACCATTGAAAATACTGTGTATGCTGTTTCTATATATGAATCTCTTATACATTTGCCATTATACAATTTAATTGTGTTCACTATGACACCTTATCTAATTTGTCTTAATAGCAGTGAATTCTTATTCTGCTTTCAGTGATAGTACATTCTTCAGAGAGAATCAGAGAATATGAATTTGAAATCACTAATGCACTCTTAGCCATAATACATAGAACATTTGATTTTTCATTCTTGTTTTTGTAAGCTAATGTTCATAATTAGAGCTAATATTTTCATACATTTATTGAATAGCTATTACATGTTAAGTGTGAGCAATACAGAGAGAGTCTTCAAAGAACTTAGGTTTTCAAGACATAGATTGTAAGATATTATAACTCTCAATAGAGATAATGACATGAACATACTTTGAAAAATGGAAGGTACTAAATAAGTGATTGTCCCTATTTTCTGATTAATATAGGAAAACTAACGGGCTCTTTGGCATTTTTGAACTCTTGAATACTTGGCATGTATTTAAAGAAATGCATTCATTACTATTATCTCATGAATCATTCTTTTTATTTCCTAGTGTCTTTTAAGATATGTAATGATTTCTCTGGGAAGTTATTAAATGCAGTGCAAAGTTTCATATGGAGCTTTGTGAACTACTGTGATCCATTTGAAGCTCTGAATTATGTTTCTCTTGTGTCACAGAAATATGGATTTATTTTCATGAGAGAAACTATCAGGTATTTGATTTTATTTTTGTTAATAATAACAATTATTACAGCTTGCATTTGGGGGCTTCCTATTGTGGCACTAGTAGTAAATAACCCACCTGCCAATACAGGAGACATAAGAGACATGGGTTCAATCTCTGGGTCAGGAAGGTCTCCTGAAGAAGGGTATGGCAATCCACTCCAGTATTCTTGTCTGGACAATCCCATGGACAGAGGAGCCTGGGGTCTACAGTCCATGGGGTCACAAAGAGTCAGACACAATTGAAGGGACTTAGCACCCATTTTTTTATATGCCTTATAAAATAGTTTCTTATGCATTTTAATCCTGAAATTAACCCTAGCCAGTACTTCTATTAGTCTCATTTAGTGATTAGGAAAGGTATAGATAGTTAAAGTGCTCCATCCAGAGCTCTGCAAATGACAGAGGCAATTTTAATTGGAAAAGACTTTTAAGAACCCTCCCGAATGACCTAAACACAACCCTCTTGCCAAAATTAAACATGTGATTTTTCTTTTAGTGGAACATAATGTTGTATACATTCCTTTGAGTAAATGAGATCAGGAGGTTTTTTTTGCTTTTTGTTTTTGTTTTTTAACATGTTTCTAGTAGCTTTTGAAATTTTAGAAATGTCATCAGTAATGAAAATTTTATTTTACACTTTGAGGTTTTCTCAAGTGAATGATTATATTTGCTTCTACATAAATACCTGACACAAATTAGAATATAGTGTTTTTTTTCTTAGAGTATAGCTCTCTTTTATTTCCTAGTTAGATAATAGTTATTTTACACAGCTAGTATGCCTAATTTCAAGAAGACTTTATGGCAGAACACATTTTATTTTTATTAAGTCTTTGACAAATGATTAATGTAACTCTGTATCATCTGAGTATATCCCAGCATTTTTAACTTCTCACCTCCATTGTAGATTTCTCTTTTGATTACACTTTATCTTCAATCTTCCTCCCAAATGGGACTTATTATTCCAGATGAATTCATCAGTAATAGTTAAAGGGATAAATCATTAAATAACAAATTTTCCTGTTAACCACAGCACTCTTTAAGACTGTATATTCCACAGCTATGGGATCTAGGTCAGTGACTAAGACTGCAAGAGACTTAGAGTTTCAAGGGTTTTAATAAAATATGTAACAGAATGGACATTTTTAACTATATGCTAACACTTTTGCTACAGTTGACACTTTTTTTTTTTTCTGCCACTTCTATTGATCTTTCATTTATTTATCTTTGTTCTTTGGCCCGTGTGGGCATTCTATCGCAGTGACCTCTAGCATCGCAGAGCACCGGCTCTGGGCGCATGCACTTCAGAGCTCCAGCTCAGTAGTTAGACACATCAGTCCAGCCACTCCACAGCATGCGGAATCCTCCTAGGCCAGGGATCGAACCAGCGCCCCTTGCACTGCAAGGCAGTGTCCTTACTCACTGGACCACCAGGGAAGCCCCAGATGACACTTTATTTTTTTTTTTAAGATTTATTTATTTATTTATTTTGGGCGGGGGTCGGGTTGGGGAGGGAGGGGAGCGGGTGGGCCACTTCTATTGCTCTTTCATTTCTCTATTTTCATCTGTCTTTGTTCTTTGGCTCCTGTGGGCCTCCCATCGCGGTGGCGTCTGTCGTTGCAGAGCGCCAGCTCTGGGCACATGCTCTCCAGAGCTCCGGCTCTGTAATTGGACACATCGGTCCAGCCGCTCCGCGGCACATGGGATCTTCCCAGGCCAGGGATCGAACCGGCGCCCCTTGCACTGCAAGGCGGTGTCCTTATCCACTGGACCACCAGGGGGAGCCCCAGATGACACTTTAAACTGTACTGTTCCTCTTCTTTCCCTTTTCTGTTGTTTGCCTAATGAATTTTTGTTACTAATAAATATATTTGGGTTTGAAAATTAGTTGAGAACTACTGGTATGGACGTAAGGCACTCTTGGGTTTGGAGCCTTGAAAATCCATCATACAGGTCTAAATTCTTTCTATAAGAGCAGTTTCCCACTTTGACAGCGTAATTTCAAGTAATTAAAGGAGCTCTGGAGATTTCTGTCCCATTTTAATCTAAGTTCAGATTGAGCTGGGTTTCCCTGTACATTCTGCATTTTACGGACTGAAATATATGCTGAACTGTGGAAGTAAGCCTTTTAAGCAATATAAAGTCATATTTGTAGGATAAACTATTTTTTCTTTCATCTAAAAATAACAGCAATAAAAATAGAGCTGCCTACCCATGATAAAATATTTTGTACTGACAAAAATATTTTGTGCACTATATAACTTTGGATAATTTCCTCCAAATTGTATTCTTTTGATATAATTATTTAAAGGTAATGTCACCAATATGACTTTAATCCAGGCCTTCTTTTGATTTTTATCATGCTATGAGGTTTTGTCAGAGAGGAAGTCAACAAACTATTTGGGCAAAGTGGTCAGAAAACATACTATCAAGATGATCTTGCAAAAGTATTTGGGAGGCTCTGTAAAACTTAATAAGACATTTAGTAAAAATTTAGTCTCAGCTAACTGGGTTGACTATACTGGGAATCTGGATATAAAAAGACACATAAATAAATCTTAATACACAGAAAAATGTACATTAATAAATTTCAAAAAAAACATAGTATGCCTATACTTTAATATAAATCCAAGAAATAGAGTGAAGCTTTGGTTTTACCACAAATGCATTGTCTATATTTATTATAGATATAAGTTTAGCAGATATTTAGTATAGATTCATATTAGTCAAACCAATGTCAGTGTATTGATACTCTTTCTAATTGGGAATGGAACTGAGGTGACCTTTTTATCATGACATCCTTTGTGATGGACACATGTCTGCGCTGAAATAAATTTGTGTGTAAATTCATAGTGTAAATAGGATAATTTAACTTCAGATAAAGCCTTCTTTTCGGAGGCTTAAAAATTCAGGAAAGGCAAAGAGATACTTGATAACATCTTCTTTGATAAGGAAAAGGCAGTGTAATACTAAGTTGTTGGAAGTTACAGTTTAGAAATAAGTATCTGCTTTGTTTGCTATGATTGGAGAAGAATGGATTGAATTAATCTTTGAAGTAGAATTGTAGCAAAATGTCTGAGCCAAACATTAACTGTATTAAAAGAACCCATTATTTGTCTTTTGTTCTCTGTCCTTAAAAAATAATAATAAAAAATGCCTTTACAAAATAAGAGAAACAAGGAAGAGGGACATCAATTTTCTACTTCAAGATATATGGAAGTAGGTAGATACTAAGAGAAAATAAATAGTGGCTTGATTAGATGTGACTAAACATGACAGCAAATATTATGCATTCCTTACTTATAGGTCCTATGTTTGGCAAGGAATGTAACTATCTTTACTGATAAAATAAACATATTTTAAAACCATTGATTGACACTTTAATTCTTTATTTATTACAGGAAAGATGTTTTGTCAGAGAGGAAGTCAACAAACTATTTGGGCAAAGTGGTCAGAAAACATACTATCAAGATGATCTTGCAAAAGTATTTGGGAGGCTCTGTAAAACTTAATAAGACATTTAGTAAAAATTTAGTCTCAGCTAACTGGGTTGACTATACTGGGAATCTGGATATAAAAAGACACATAAATAAATCTTAATACACAGAAAAATGTACATTAATAAATTTCAAAAAAAACATAGTATGCCTATACTTTAATATAAATCCAAGAAATAGAGTGAAGCTTTGGTTTTACCACAAATGCATTGTCTATATTTATTATAGATATAAGTTTAGCAGATATTTAGTATAGATTCATATTAGTCAAACCAATGTCAGTGTATTGATACTCTTTCTAATTGGGAATGGAACTGAGGTGACCTTTTTATCATGACATCCTTTGTGATGGACACATGTCTGCGCTGAAATAAATTTGTGTGTAAATTCATAGTGTAAATAGGATAATTTAACTTCAGATAAAGCCTTCTTTTCGGAGGCTTAAAAATTCAGGAAAGGCAAAGAGATACTTGATAACATCTTCTTTGATAAGGAAAAGGCAGTGTAATACTAAGTTGTTGGAAGTTACAGTTTAGAAATAAGTATCTGCTTTGTTTGCTATGATTGGAGAAGAATGGATTGAATTAATCTTTGAAGTAGAATTGTAGCAAAATGTCTGAGCCAAACATTAACTGTATTAAAAGAACCCATTATTTGTCTTTTGTTCTCTGTCCTTAAAAAATAATAATAAAAAATGCCTTTACAAAAATAAGAGAAACAAGGAAGAGGGACATCAATTTTCTACTTCAAGATATATGGAAGTAGGTAGATACTAAGAGAAAATAAATAGTGGCTTGATTAGATGTGACTAAACATGACAGCAAATATTATGCATTCCTTACTTATAGGTCCTATGTTTGGCAAGGAATGTAACTATCTTTACTGATAAAATAAACATATTTTAAAACCATTGATTGACACTTTAATTCTTTATTTATTACAGGAAAGATGTTATTATAGGCCATATACTGGGACAATTTAGGCAGGATCTTTATAGTATTCTTAATCTTCATGGAAAGAGTAGATTGTTCTGGCCTCAGAAACTTATTTGGGATAAACAATGAGAATAAAGAACTAAGAATCTCTAGTTGTTCAGTGGCTATTAATTTAGTACTTCTGGAGTGGAAACTTCAAATAGGGCAACAATACAAAAATGTTCTGTTAAGCCTGCCTCTCTAGGTCTATGCCATCTAGGAGAAGCTCACACATTTCTAAAATATTTGATTGGTGTGACCTCCTTTGGAAGAAACACAGGCATTGGATTGGTTTAATACAATGACTTTTCAAAACAGAGAAGAGATGATATTAAAGAATTCCAGGATGTCCTCAAATGGATTTTTTTTGTTGTTGGTGGTGGTGGTGGAGGTCTCATTTGGAATAATTAGAAATTGAATCTGAAAAAAAAAAATTTTTGGACATACAGTCCATGTGAAGATGTAGTCTGTGTGTGTTCGTGTCCTTGCCACCGTGTCAATGGTGGGTTTGGTGAGATGGTGGTGCATTTTGTTTACCTGCAGGTAATACTTAATGATCTGAACCAGGCAACCCAGAAAAAGGGTTAATGATGGGTTTCTTCATCAAGGGAAAGGAGAAACACTTCAGGAATGATTGTACCAGGAGCAGAGGCAGTGAGGCCCCACCACCTAGGGTTTCACAGAAGCATCCGTGTTGTAGCACAGGGACGACTTAGGCTAAGTAACAACAACAGCCACTAGAAATACAGAGTCTTCTGTTAATACACTATCTTCTACAGATTCCTTATTTGTAGTTAATTAAAGATATAAAAGTGACAACAATTTCTGGCTTCACATTTTTCTTTACCAATTTGTAGTCCTTAAATCTTTACTCATGCAATTAGGGTCTCATTAAAATTAGGGCGTATTTGCTTTAGAATGTGAATTCTCTTCTGTACTTCTTATATATGACAAAATCTGCCCAGGATGGAATTCTTTTCCTAGGTGTACCCCAGTGTATTAAGTCTGTTTTGTGGTAAATGTGAATTTTTTGTGACCATGTACTGTTATGCTAGTGAATTACATGGCATCATTTATTGATTTAAAAGTATATGTGTATATAAACTGTCCAAAATTTTTCAACTATGTAAAAAACAGCTATATATATATATATATATATGTTAAAAACAATACAGTTTATAACCAAACTTATTGTAGGTGTGATGCAAAAGCAAGCATTAGAATGAAGGTTAAGAAAATGTTTGTTAAGTAGAAATATGAAGTCCATTGGAAATGCATCAGAGTAAAATGTTGTCTTTCCTTTTTGGAAGTCTCTAGAAGAACAATATACTCACTAGTGCATGATTTCTTCATATTTTCTCTTTTCTTCTCTCTTCAATAAGACCTCTAATGAGAAAGAAAATAGAGTATTAAATTTTACATGCAAATTTTCAGTAGATTGCAAATGGCTAAGGGCAATTCTGCCTATTAAATTACTTTATTCCCACTACTGCTATTTTAAAATGTTGAACATTTATTTTATGTTGAAATATACAGCTGTACTTTCATATTACTGAGATTTGCCATATTATGTGCTTGTCAAAATCTGCGTGTTTCTTTTTTGTAAGTAGTTAAAGAAATGTTCTATTAATATGTGTGCTCTCGCCAAACAGTCTTACAGTGCTATGTTAGCAGCTAAATATTTAATAAATGTGTAACAAGATGTGAAGCATGCATTCCACAATATATTAAAATTTTCTCATTGCTTATGTCTCATTTTTGTTTCACTTTATTGATTTGGTAGCATACACTGACGAACATAAGGCATTGTATCACTTGTCACAGGTGAGGATTCAAATATGTACTGATAGTACATCAGAAATTCCTGGAATTAATTGCTTGATTCAGTGGGAAATAGAGTTCAATATAATCTTACTTAATTTGAAGTAGGTGCACTTTAAAAGTACTGCTGGTGACAAATTGGTTTTATTTATGATATAGGGGCTCATTAAAATTAGGGCGTATTTGCTTTAGAATGTGAATTCTCTTCTGTACTTCTTATATATGACAAAATCTGCCCAGGATGGAATTCTTTTCCTAGGTGTACCCCAGTGTATTAAGTCTGTTTTGTGGTAAATGTGAATTTTTTGTGACCATGTACTGTTATGCTAGTGAATTACATGGCATCATTTATTGATTTAAAAGTATATGTGTATATAAACTGTCCAAAATTTTTCAACTATGTAAAAAACAGCTATATATATATATATATATATGTTAAAAACAATACAGTTTATAACCAAACTTATTGTAGGTGTGATGCAAAAGCAAGCATTAGAATGAAGGTTAAGAAAATGTTTGTTAAGTAGAAATATGAAGTCCATTGGAAATGCATCAGAGTAAAAATGTTGTCTTTCCTTTTTTGGAAGTCTCTAGAAGAACAATATACTCACTAGTGCATGATTTCTTCATATTTTCTCTTTTCTTCTCTCTTCAATAAGACCTCTAATGAGAAAGAAAATAGAGTATTAAATTTTACATGCAAATTTTCAGTAGATTGCAAATGGCTAAGGGCAATTCTGCCTATTAAATTACTTTATTCCCACTACTGCTATTTTAAAATGTTGAACATTTATTTTATGTTGAAATATACAGCTGTACTTTCATATTACTGAGATTTGCCATATTATGTGCTTGTCAAAATCTGCGTGTTTCTTTTTTGTAAGTAGTTAAAGAAATGTTCTATTAATATGTGTGCTCTCGCCAAACAGTCTTACAGTGCTATGTTAGCAGCTAAATATTTAATAAATGTGTAACAAGATGTGAAGCATGCATTCCACAATATATTAAAATTTTCTCATTGCTTATGTCTCATTTTTGTTTCACTTTATTGATTTGGTAGCATACACTGACGAACATAAGGCATTGTATCACTTGTCACAGGTGAGGATTCAAATATGTACTGATAGTACATCAGAAATTCCTGGAATTAATTGCTTGATTCAGTGGGAAATAGAGTTCAATATAATCTTACTTAATTTGAAGTAGGTGCACTTTAAAAGTACTGCTGGTGACAAATTGGTTTTATTTATGATATATTTTATCATTTTTAAAAATTTATGATCTGAATCAAATGGCACCAAATTAAATCTACATTTAAAGATGCAAGCATTCCTTTTACTTTCTAGCTTTTCAAAACTCTTAGTGTATGGAAAAAAATCTTGGCAGCTTATGAAATATCCAGATTTATGTGTGAGCAATTATCTCCCATTTATGCGTATAGTTCAGTTCGTATTTGCTAAGCTTATCAAGGCCCCAGAAATTAAATAGAAATACCCAAATCATTGTTATTTAATGTAGCAGATGCCAAATAAATGTGCTTAAAGCCTAAAAAAATCTATATAAATTCTGAATATCTCCTGACCAATTACGTACCAGTTTGAACTTTGCAAACTTCCAAAGTGAATGTACACGTAAGACTCTGAAGGAATTTCCTTGCAGTCCTATTTTATCCTGGCTCTTGGCCAAATGATTGAAATCAGGATAATTTACTGTTGTGCCCAGTTACTTTAGATGTGTCTGACTTTTTGCAACCCTATAGACTGTACCCTATCAGGCTATTCTGTCCATGGGATTCTCCAGGCAAAAATGCTGGAGTGAGTTGCCATGCCTTCCTCCAGGGGATCTTTTCAACCTAGGGATTGAGCCTGATCTCCTTCATGTTCTGCGTCACAGGCAGATTCTTTGCCATTGAGCCACCTCAGGATGCCCGATTTATGATTAGAATCTTCTGTAAAATCAAGTCATGAGAGATGAAAGTAGTTTAAAATTCCTTGAAAAAAGTTTCTTCCAAATGTGTGTGGGATCCTTTTTACTTTCCTTGAGTCCCAGATCCTTCTATCTGACCTTCAGGTGTGACTTTTTTTGAAATCTTCACGAACAGTTGTCTCCCACATGAATCGTTTCTTTCTCTGTAGAGCTATTGCACTTACATAAAGAACCGTATAGCTTATTTCTTAATTATATGTTACTTCAGGCTTTTGTAAATGTTTAGCATTTTAAAATTTTACTTTCTTCCAAACTCAAAACTCTAAAATATGATCCATTTCGTTGGGAACCCTTTATGTTTTAATGACAGAAGTTGTTCCCAGGTGGTAATGGTAGCTGATATTGTAGCCAAAAAATTAGACCTATTGTGTAATTGTTTAAAGATTTCCAGGTAGTCCTCTTTAAATGTATCTAATTTTTCTTTTAAATAATATTTCTATTTAAAACATGAGTATCAATTCATTCCTTTGTAGGAGCTGGGAAATTAACTCTTTTTCTACTATCTTAAGTTTGCTGACTGGGGTCCTGCAAATTAGACTGAACAAAAGACAGATTAAGAAGCAAAAAACAAAATTTATTAATGTTTGCATTGTACATATACAGGAGAGAACTCAGTGATGAGTAACTTAAAGGAGTGGTTAGAATTTGGGCTTGTATACCATTTTTGCATAAGACAATGAATTTGCACAGAGGTGATAAGACGCAGGAAAGGGGATTTAGCTTTTAAGAACAGCAAATTGAAAAGGCAAATATATGGCAAAAAAGAATGGAAGCGTTTTAATTTGTTTGTTTTTGATTTTTAAGTTGTTCTATGTCAGAACAAAGAAATACATTGCTAATTAACTTCATGTATTTGAGACAAAAATCCAAAATTTATTGACAAAATGATCCTGTTAGCAATTCATCTGTCCCCTGCAGTGTTCAGTTGTCAAAGAATCTTCTAGCTAGTAGTGTCTGTAGCTGAGAACCCCTACCTCTCTTTCATATACCAGTGGGTGCATATTGGTATATTATTTGCTAAAGTTTTTTGCAGTTCTTTGTGACTGCTTACCGGCCTGCATCTTGTAGACAGCCCTGAGAGAAGAAAACTTGCCATTCTTAATATTATTTGAAACAGGAGCACCTCCTTGGCTACTTGTTAGTGTCACGGTACGTTTATTGTCTGTGAGCTCCAGGACAGTTAATGGAAAATTTTATCTTCTTTTTAATATTTGAGCTCTGAACTGTATTGACTTAAAAAAATTCAATTATTTTTAAAAATATCATTTAACTTCTGAGTAGTCATCTTTAAAAAAAGTTGACCTGGTGCAACCAAGACCAAGAACAATGGACACAGCTCAGGTTAGCAGTCTCCTTGGCATTTATTAGCATGATCAACACAGAGCAGCATAAGGGTACATAGAGGTAACAGCTCATTTCCTGCTTCCTCCATAACAATTATTCACCAAAAAAAGAAAGAAAAAAATTCACTAGGGTACAAGATTTTGAGGCCCAACTGGGAAGAAGAAATGAAAAAAAAAAAAAAAAACAGTCTTTTGGCAAGACATGAAGAAGGGGGGCAATACCCAATAAACCTTGTAAATAAAAATCAATATCTGCTTGAGTCTCTGTTATTTATTATTTATGTAATTGTCGACAATTGCTTACCTATTTGTATATCAGTATATCTCATCTATCAGATAGCTCTAATGCCCCAATTATCTCATGGGGTATGGAAATACAAGAGCATATGGGTCAAAATCTTATACAAAGTACAAAACCCTTAAAGAAGAGAATAATATATTTTATAATAATGTATTTTAAAACCTAGCTCTCAGAACCAATACTTTAAAACAAGAAAAGGATATACTTTTTATTTCACATGATAGAAATTGTACTGCAGGTAGAATTCTGTCATTTCTTTATGAAATTATTGCATTTAGCTAGTCCATTTAAAATTGGCATCATTTTACTGAATACCAAATGTATAATTAAAAAAGAAAAAAAAATGGTAGACTCTGGGAAGTAAAGCTATTATTTTTGAACAATATATTTTTTCTCTGAACTTTTAAGAACTACCTTGTAAACTTTTTTATATTAAAAAATATGTTTTTATAAAGGTAGTAATCTATTTTAAGTCTCTAATCTCTTATCCCACACTTGCCATCCATGTACATGCTCCTTTTATTCCCTTAGACAGGAACCAAGGTTGAATACTTTTTAGTTTTTTAAACTGAAATATAGTTGATTTTAAAATATTGTGCTAGTTTTTGAAATGCAATAGAGTGATTCAAAAAACACATAAACACACACACACATATATATTATTTTCTGGATTCTTTTCCATATTAAACAAAATTCCCTATCCTATACAGCAGGTCCTTGCTGGTTATCTGTTCTATATACAATTGTGTGTATCTGTTAATTCCAGACTCCTTAATTTATCCCTCTTCTCCGTTTCCTTATTTTGTGTTCTTTAATATGTTAGTTTATTGGTCAATTCATGTTGCAAATTATTTCATTTTTTAGGGTTGAGTAGTAGTTTATTGCATATATAAATGTATAGGTGCATATTGCACATATATTGTGTGTGTGTCTGTATGTATAGATACTTGGGTTGCTTCGTTGTCTTGGCTGTTTTAAATAGTGCTGCTGTGAACATTGAGGTCTATATATTTGTTTCTTGAGTCCCAGCTCAAACCTACTGAATCATTAAGTGTGAATATGGGGCCCACCAGTCTGTATTGTAAGAAGCCCTCTAGGTGATCTCTAGCTTGCTAAAGTTTGGAAAGCAGTAGGTTACATATAAGGGGCAAAAGAAGATTTATAGTACAGAGTAACTATAAAAAATTGATGAGAACAACAGTTGATGTGGATGTTTGGACCATATTTGGAGATAAGGAACACTGGGAAAAGACTTAATTGAAGAAAATAAATTTATGTGTTTTCTTTGATTCATTTTTATTATTAAAGTTTTAATTATAGTAAAATCTAGTACACACAGTATTTGCCATCGTAATTATTTTTAGATGTATAGTTCAGTAGTGTTAAATATATTCAGATTGTTGTACAATGGTCTCCAGAGCTTTTTACCCTGCAAAACTGAAATTCTATACCTGTTAAATGTCTCCCCAATATTCACTTTCCCCTAGACCCTGGCAACCACTATTCTGTTTTCTGTCTCTGTGAATTTGGCTACTCTAGATACTTCATTGTAAAACTTGACTGTGTAGCTATAAACTAAATACTCTAGATTGAGTGGTTTAAACAACAAATATTTACTTCTTACAATTCTGGAAGGTGACAAGTCCAAGGTCAAGGTGCTGGCTCCTAATGAAAGCTCTGTCTTGCAGATGCCCTCCTTCTTGCTGTGTCCTCCCATGGTGGAGAAAGTTCTGGTGTCTCTTTCTCTTCTCTTATGGTCACCAACTCTATCATATTTGGTCCGTAACCTTGTGACTTCATTTAACCTTCTGTTAATTCCAGACTCCTTAATTTATCCCTCTTCTCCGTTTCCTTATTTTGTGTTCTTTAATATGTTAGTTTATTGGTCAATTCATGTTGCAAATTATTTCATTTTTTAGGGTTGAGTAGTAGTTTATTGCATATATAAATGTATAGGTGCATATTGCACATATATTGTGTGTGTGTCTGTATGTATAGATACTTGGGTTGCTTCGTTGTCTTGGCTGTTTTAAATAGTGCTGCTGTGAACATTGAGGTCTATATATTTGTTTCTTGAGTCCCAGCTCAAACCTACTGAATCATTAAGTGTGAATATGGGGCCCACCAGTCTGTATTGTAAGAAGCCCTCTAGGTGATCTCTAGCTTGCTAAAGTTTGGAAAGCAGTAGGTTACATATAAGGGGCAAAAGAAGATTTATAGTACAGAGTAACTATAAAAAATTGATGAGAACAACAGTTGATGTGGATGTTTGGACCATATTTGGAGATAAGGAACACTGGGAAAAGACTTAATTGAAGAAAATAAATTTATGTGTTTTCTTTGATTCATTTTTATTATTAAAGTTTTAATTATAGTAAAATCTAGTACACACAGTATTTGCCATCGTAATTATTTTTAGATGTATAGTTCAGTAGTGTTAAATATATTCAGATTGTTGTACAATGGTCTCCAGAGCTTTTTACCCTGCAAAACTGAAATTCTATACCTGTTAAATGTCTCCCCAATATTCACTTTCCCCTAGACCCTGGCAACCACTATTCTGTTTTCTGTCTCTGTGAATTTGGCTACTCTAGATACTTCATTGTAAAACTTGACTGTGTAGCTATAAACTAAATACTCTAGATTGAGTGGTTTAAACAACAAATATTTACTTCTTACAATTCTGGAAGGTGACAAGTCCAAGGTCAAGGTGCTGGCTCCTAATGAAAGCTCTGTCTTGCAGATGCCCTCCTTCTTGCTGTGTCCTCCCATGGTGGAGAAAGTTCTGGTGTCTCTTTCTCTTCTCTTATGGTCACCAACTCTATCATATTTGGTCCGTAACCTTGTGACTTCATTTAACCTTCTGTTAATTTCTCATGGGTCATATTTATAAATGCAGTTAAATTTGGGGTTGGGGCTTCAGCATGTGTTTGGTGGTGGTGATTTAATCACTCAGTCATGTCTGACTCTTTGTGACCCTGTTTAATCTTTGATGAGTTAAGTTTGAAGTTGTCAGGAGAGCATGCTAAATGGCCATATGTGTGCTTTTTGTATCTATCTACAAAATATCAACTCCAGTACACAGTTTAATATCAAAGTAGTCGGCATCTTTAAGTGCTTTCAGTTCCAGGTGTGGTGAAGAGGGGGTTTCCAATGTGAATTCTGAAAGTCGACTTCTTTGGAATCACAGCATTGGGATTACAGAATTGAGAATTAAGTATTATATTTTTAGGGTATTTTTTCTTTCTCAGACTTATCTTGGGCCAAAAATATTTTAATTAAAAGTATCACAAGTTTATATAGGCTGTATCTACAAAAAACTGTTTCTGTCATTATGTATTGCTAAGAATTATTCTTTAAGAAAAATAAACAGTTAATGCTTAATAAAAAAATATCTGATACTGAATGAAAAAATATCTAATAATACCCTATCATTTCTCAGCTGGAGATTATCACCTTTTATATACCTTTATCTTGAGTTAAAAAACCTTTTATTTGTTAAATATCAAAAGAGGAATATATAATATTTAAGATTGGTAAAGCATTTTACCTGAAAAAATTAAAGAATAAATATCCTACTGTACTGCATGAACTACCTCATAAAATTCAAAAAAATAACTTGAAAAAGGGAAAAGAAAACAAATAATATGTGAAGAACCTTCTTTAAAACCAAAGTCCACCAATGTTCATTAGGAAAAAGTGAATTAAATAAATTGTGAATTAAATAATTGTGAAAAGACTTAGCTTTCTAAATATGAGCAGTGCATATCTTAGAAGGCAGGAGAAATTATAGTTTTAAGTAGATTTGGAAAGGAGATGTTGCCAAAATTATAGGAATTGTGTGGGTGTATGTCTTTGTTAATTAATCATAATGGTAATAGTTCTGGTTCTATGGTCACCAACTCTATCATATTTGGTCCGTAACCTTGTGACTTCATTTAACCTTCTGTTAATTTCTCATGGGTCATATTTATAAATGCAGTTAAATTTGGGGTTGGGGCTTCAGCATGTGTTTGGTGGTGGTGATTTAATCACTCAGTCATGTCTGACTCTTTGTGACCCTGTTTAATCTTTGATGAGTTAAGTTTGAAGTTGTCAGGAGAGCATGCTAAATGGCCATATGTGTGCTTTTTGTATCTATCTACAAAATATCAACTCCAGTACACAGTTTAATATCAAAGTAGTCGGCATCTTTAAGTGCTTTCAGTTCCAGGTGTGGTGAAGAGGGGGTTTCCAATGTGAATTCTGAAAGTCGACTTCTTTGGAATCACAGCATTGGGATTACAGAATTGAGAATTAAGTATTATATTTTTAGGGTATTTTTTCTTTCTCAGACTTATCTTGGGCCAAAAATATTTTAATTAAAAGTATCACAAGTTTATATAGGCTGTATCTACAAAAAACTGTTTCTGTCATTATGTATTGCTAAGAATTATTCTTTAAGAAAAATAAACAGTTAATGCTTAATAAAAAAATATCTGATACTGAATGAAAAAATATCTAATAATACCCTATCATTTCTCAGCTGGAGATTATCACCTTTTATATACCTTTATCTTGAGTTAAAAAACCTTTTATTTGTTAAATATCAAAAGAGGAATATATAATATTTAAGATTGGTAAAGCATTTTACCTGAAAAAATTAAACAATAAATATCCTACTGTACTGCATGAACTACCTCATAAAATTCAAAAAAATAACTTGAAAAAGGGAAAAGAAAACAAATAATATGTGAAGAACCTTCTTTAAAACCAAAGTCCACCAATGTTCATTAGGAAAAAGTGAATTAAATAAATTGTGAATTAAATAATTGTGAAAAGACTTAGCTTTCTAAATATGAGCAGTGCATATCTTAGAAGGCAGGAGAAATTATAGTTTTAAGTAGATTTGGTAAGGGAGATGTTGCCAAAATTATAGGAGTTGTGTGGGTGTATGTCTGTTATTTCAGTAGTAATGATAACTCATAATGGTAATAGTTATGTACTAAGTACTTTTGATGGACTAGGTGCTGAGTGCTTTTCCTGCATTATTTGATGTATTCCTCTCAAGCACCTCATACAGAGCACATATTCCTTTCTTACATTTGAGAAACTCCAACCTTCAGGAGGTTAAGTAACTGCTGTTAAGTCGTACTGCTGAAAGGGAACATCATTGCTTTTTAAAGGAGAATGCAAAATTGTCTGTCTCACATGCAATGTACTTATGATTCATGTTTTGATCATTCTTTTATACATATATATATGTATAAAAATAAATATATGTATGCATATATGTATAAATAAATGAAAGACCAATAAAAAAACGTGGCCCCCCAAAAAAATATATAAATTTTTTTGGGGGGGCCACGTTTTTTTATTGGCCTTTCATTTATTTATTTTCACCCATCTTTTTTTTTCTGTGGCCTGTGTGGGCCTCCCATTGCAGTGTCCTCTCTCATTGCAGAGTGCTGGTTCTGGGTACATGTGCTCCAGAGCGCTGGCTGTAATGGGATGCACTGGTCCAGCCTCTCCACGGCATGTGGGATCTTCCCATGCCCGGGATCAAACCAGCGCCCCTTGCAGTGCAAGGCAGACTCTTTACCCACTGGACCACCAGGGAAGCCCTGATCATTCTTTAATATGTATCTCAAGTACCTACTCAACATAATATACTCTGTGATATTAGTACATACTTAGTGATTTCCTACAGGAGCTAATAGGATATATGGTTTACCTGAAAGCAAATTTGACCCAGCAAGGAATTAAGAAAGAGAATGTGCTCCAGTTTAATTATGACTCATGGAATTACCTGAAGTCAACCTCAAACTTTTGGCACCTTGGGCATTCTGAGTCCAGTCATTTTCAGGTCCAAACCCAGGCTAAGCCAAATGGTGTTTTTGTTAGCTTCTTTTTTCTCCCTTATGATTCCATCTCTTTGGAAAAGGTTGCTTTGACTAGACTGACTTCATTTTTACCAGCCTTTATAGGACCCATTTTATTGTGCTGATCAGTATGAGGTCAACACAAAGTTGAACTAAACAAAATTAAAGGAGTTGTGTGGGTGTATGTCTGTTATTTCAGTAGTAATGATAACTCATAATGGTAATAGTTATGTACTAAGTACTTTTGATGGACTAGGTGCTGAGTGCTTTTCCTGCATTATTTGATGTATTCCTCTCAAGCACCTCATACAGAGCACATATTCCTTTCTTACATTTGAGAAACTCCAACCTTCAGGAGGTTAAGTAACTGCTGTTAAGTCGTACTGCTGAAAGGGAACATCATTGCTTTTTAAAGGAGAATGCAAAATTGTCTGTCTCACATGCAATGTACTTATGATTCATGTTTTGATCATTCTTTTATACATATATATATGTATAAAAATAAATATATGTATGCATATATGTATAAATAAATGAAAGACCAATAAAAAAACGTGGCCCCCCAAAAAAATATATAAATTTTTTTGGGCCACGTTTTTTTATTGGCCTTTCATTTATTTATTTTCACCCATCTTTTTTTTTCTGTGGCCTGTGTGGGCCTCCCATTGCAGTGTCCTCTCTCATTGCAGAGTGCTGGTTCTGGGTACATGTGCTCCAGAGCGCTGGCTGTAATGGGATGCACTGGTCCAGCCTCTCCACGGCATGTGGGATCTTCCCATGCCCGGGATCAAACCAGCGCCCCTTGCAGTGCAAGGCAGACTCTTTACCCACTGGACCACCAGGGAAGCCCTGATCATTCTTTAATATGTATCTCAAGTACCTACTCAACATAATATACTCTGTGATATTAGTACATACTTAGTGATTTCCTACAGGAGCTAATAGGATATATGGTTTACCTGAAAGCAAATTTGACCCAGCAAGGAATTAAGAAAGAGAATGTGCTCCAGTTTAATTATGACTCATGGAATTACCTGAAGTCAACCTCAAACTTTTGGCACCTTGGGCATTCTGAGTCCAGTCATTTTCAGGTCCAAACCCAGGCTAAGCCAAATGGTGTTTTTGTTAGCTTCTTTTTTCTCCCTTATGATTCCATCTCTTTGGAAAAGGTTGCTTTGACTAGACTGACTTCATTTTTACCAGCCTTTATAGGACCCATTTTATTGTGCTGATCAGTATGAGGTCAACACAAAGTTGAACTAAACAAATCCTCTGTCTTCAAAAAATACATGTAGAAGGGGCAGAAAAACAGAAAGGAGGATTAAGTTAAAACAAGTGATTTAAGTATAAGACTTCCTGGTACGTGCTGACCAAAACAATGGCTCTAAATATGGCACAAAGAAAATTCACATGTGGGGATTTGAATGAAGGTAAGAGCCATGGAGGTGTGTCTGAGTGTTCTGTGCACAGTGCTCCTTAGACACATGGGGGCTACAAAGCTCTGATGAATACATTCTAGCAAAACGATCCCTAAGCTAGCCGATATTTTGACCCAGGGCCTTAAGGTTAAGCCATGATGCTGTCATCCATCAGCATTAAACACAGTACTGCTGATGGTATTATTTCCTCATTCTGATTTGCCACTCTCAGCACTTCGCTTTCTTGAAATGGTAATATGGGATGGTTTGCCATCCACATCCTTTTGCCCTCCTGTTTGCCAATTCTGCATTTTTTCAGCTTTCTTCCCCTGGTATCCTCCTAAAATTAAATGAAATACCTTTAAAAAACCTGAAAGCCCCCTCCTGATTTGCAGCTGCCCCATAACCCTGGGCATAAAGAGGACAGCAAACTCTCTCCTGCTGTCTACTGAATGATGCTAAATATATGCAGAGCATCTCCAGTTGTTTCCATGTTTCAGGATGCACCTTTTTCAAAATGTCTATTTTTTTTTTCTTTTTTTTTCTTTTTTTTGAGGAAAGTTACTAAACTGTTTTATCTGTGGAAGATTTTGTTTAAATATTTCATTAAAAATATTTGCAGCCTGAGACAGTTAATGTTTGAATTGAAAACCAGTTATGTTCTTCAGTTAATTTTTAAATATTTACATTAAAAATAGCATTGCTGTGAGGCTAGGAGAAGCTATTTAAGACAAACCACAAGAAGCTGGGAGTCAACCTCAAACTTTTGGCACCTTGGGCATTCTGAGTCCAGTCATTTTCAGGTCCAAACCCAGGCTAAGCCAAATGGTGTTTTTGTTAGCTTCTTTTTTCTCCCTTATGATTCCATCTCTTTGGAAAAGGTTGCTTTGACTAGACTGACTTCATTTTTACCAGCCTTTATAGGACCCATTTTATTGTGCTGATCAGTATGAGGTCAACACAAAGTTGAACTAAACAAATCCTCTGTCTTCAAAAAATACATGTAGAAGGGGCAGAAAAACAGAAAGGAGGATTAAGTTAAAACAAGTGATTTAAGTATAAGACTTCCTGGTACGTGCTGACCAAAACAATGGCTCTAAATATGGCACAAAGAAAATTCACATGTGGGGATTTGAATGAAGGTAAGAGCCATGGAGGTGTGTCTGAGTGTTCTGTGCACAGTGCTCCTTAGACACATGGGGGCTACAAAGCTCTGATGAATACATTCTAGCAAAACGATCCCTAAGCTAGCCGATATTTTGACCCAGGGCCTTAAGGTTAAGCCATGATGCTGTCATCCATCAGCATTAAACACAGTACTGCTGATGGTATTATTTCCTCATTCTGATTTGCCACTCTCAGCACTTCGCTTTCTTGAAATGGTAATATGGGATGGTTTGCCATCCACATCCTTTTGCCCTCCTGTTTGCCAATTCTGCATTTTTTCAGCTTTCTTCCCCTGGTATCCTCCTAAAATTAAATGAAATACCTTTAAAAAACCTGAAAGCCCCCTCCTGATTTGCAGCTGCCCCATAACCCTGGGCATAAAGAGGACAGCAAACTCTCTCCTGCTGTCTACTGAATGATGCTAAATATATGCAGAGCATCTCCAGTTGTTTCCATGTTTCAGGATGCACCTTTTTCAAAATGTCTATTTTTTTTTTCTTTTTTTTTCTTTTTTTTGAGGAAAGTTACTAAACTGTTTTATCTGTGGAAGATTTTGTTTAAATATTTCATTAAAAATATTTGCAGCCTGAGACAGTTAATGTTTGAATTGAAAACCAGTTATGTTCTTCAGTTAATTTTTTTAAATGCCTGGAAACTGAAATATATCACTAAAATGCTGACACTGGATTATTTAAAATAGCATTGCCTGTGAGGCTAGGAGAAGCTATTTAAGACAAACCACAAGAAGGCTGGTGAAATAATAGCTAAAGTTATGTTATGTCAGCCAATTCCTCAGCATGGAACAGCACTGTAAAGCCAGAATTGTTATCCTTCACTGAGACATAAAATCTATATCTTGATCGTTTCGGTCATTAAAGGTCCTATAGGAATTGTACCCAAGGTGAGTGTACTTTCATCCAGTGTGTTGGCCAAAGGTCAGTTTGGATGGTTCTGCTTTACGTTTTCAATTTGCACACAGTTTCACTTAGATATAATAAGAGTAGCATTTTTTAAAGGATTTTGAGGTTGTCATTCTATATAAAGTTGGCATTTTATGAAGAAATAGGTTAAACAATTGCAATGACCATCAGCAAACATATTACAAAGTGCTAAAGTGACTAAGGGACCTATGGACTCTTTTTATTTGACAAATTATTATTAAGTCACTAGTTCTCTTAAACTGAAAGGTAATTTTAATATAGTTGATTAGTCAGCAGGTCACCAGCTCTTTCTGGACAGATTGAACACCTTCCTTATTACTTTAGTTTATCTGGAGGGAAAAGTTACTGGGCCAGAGATGAGAGAAGGTGGAGGGGAGAGGCAACAACATAACTAAATTAGAAATCCCTGCTTGTGATTCCATTTGCTATCCTTTAGAGGATGGCAAACTTTTTAGTCCGCAAAATGGAATAATAATAATAATACTGATTTAACCAACTCACAGGGTTGCACTATAATATGTCTGTAAATGATCAGTCTTTCTGTAAATGTCTCCCAGTAGTAAGTGACATGGTCCATCTTTGGCATATTTTTATATTTGGGACTTGTCTAGAAAATGTAAATATGAACCATGTAAACAGAATTTGCCTTGAGGAAATCATGATGGTTAAATGAATGGAGTTTTGTTTTTAGTTTGCCCTGATGTCTTTTGGTTATCCGTTCTCTACCAGTATCCTCACTTTTACTTGGAGTGCCTACTTTGATGACTCCCTCTCCCATCAAGGGCCTCATGTTGTTGTATCTGTTCCTAAGGCCTCTATATTAAAACTTTTTCTTCCCTATTAAACTGAAGTGGTGGCTGCTTTCATCTATCTCCTTCCCAATGCTTCATACATATTTGATAATCCTAAATTGACCTTTTCATATTAAATGGTTGCCAGTATTATAACTCTAAGTATCCTGTCTTTGTAGGTGTGGACAATTTATAACATGCTAACATTTCTGAAGTTGTGAGATAGCTGTTAGATGGTTTCTTTCTTTCTCACTATTGAGGAAAATTGGTTTTAAAATTGATATTTCTTACAGTCAAGGGATGCTCAGAAATGAGAACATATAGTGAAGGGATTTAGGATATGAAATTTGGGCAGAGGGCAGTTAGTTCAATCATAGATTGAACATACAAAAATAATAAACATGTAGACAAAGAATAGTCTTTCTCCTTGTTTCTTCCACCACTACTTTTCCCCAGCGGCAAAGAGTGTTTGCATATGTAGTTAACTGTTTGTCAGTTTCTCTCTCCCATGGCAGCTAACTTCTAGAAAAATGAAGAAAATAACTTCCATCTCAGCTATTAGTATTTTCACAGGTTGAGTAGATCAGCATCTATTACCTGATATGGATCCATTACAATCCATGGCAATGCTGGGAGCAAAAATAACTTGCATTAAGAAAGGAATGCAGACTTAGGATCACTCCAGGGTTTGTGAATTTGGCCTAGATTGTAAAGATTTATTTATTTATTTATTTTGGGCGGGGGTTGGATTGAGGAGGGAGGGGAATGGGCGGGCCACTTCTATTGGTCTTTCATTTCTCTGTCTTCATCCGTCTTTGTTCTTTGGCTCCTGTGGGCCTTCCATCACGGTGGCTTCTGTCGTTTCAGAGCGCCGGCTCTGGGCGCATGTGCTCCAGAGCTCTGGCTCGGTAATTGGACACATCGGTCCAGCTGCTCCGCGGCACGTGGGATCTTCCCAGGCCAGGGATCTAACCGGCGCCCCTTGCACTGCAAGGCGGTGTCCTTACCCAGTGGACCACCAGGGGAAGCCCTGGCCTAGATTTTAAAGTAGTGAATAATAAAAAGGTTTAGAGGATAGGGTTTATGTGCCAGGAATGCTTTCCTCTTAAGAGAAATCCCTCAATGAAATAACTTGAGGAAAATAATTCTGAATTTAATCAGAAGAAATGGATTCTTTTTTATCCTATTTTATTCCAAAACTGGTTAGGAACAAAAGAACAAAACAAGCAGGATTGAGGATCCTGTAGTTCTGCCTCTCATCACTGATTAAATCGCTAGAGAGAAGGCATACGTGGTAGAAAAGAAGGTGCTAGCAGAGACAGAGGGAGAGAGAGAAATGTTGTGGGTTGGCAATATAAGCCTTCCACAAGACTTGATAGGAAACTCAGTATGTAAGGGACAAGGCCCAGGAAGACTCCTTAGGGAAATTTGTGTCACCCCTGACCCTTCAGTATTGGGTTGACTTTCTTGAATTTTTTACTCTTCATATGGGCTTAATTTTGACAGGAGGCTCAATAGTCCAGTGCCTGGAGGCTCAATAGTCCAGTGCCTCCAGCTATAGAGCCCAGCTACAACTTAGGGTATGGAAGCCTGTAGGGTATGCACTCTGTCCTCCCTACCTAAATAGGTCATGTTAGCATCGTAGATGTGGTTTAAGAGATCTTAACTGTAAAAATACAATGTGAAAATAGTTCTAGATAATGCTCACCACATTGCCATCTTAGAGTTGGTTTACAAAGGAGTTTATGAGTGATAGAGGTGGCAATACAAACCTTTAGGGAAAAGATGAGAGTTTTCAGTAAATGAGTGAAGTAAAGCAAGCCAGAATAGGGGAATGGATGCAAAATATCTTAGAAAATGTGATCCTGAAGGCTGGATATTACACTTATTATTTGCCTGAAAAAAACAAACCATGGAAGTAATGATGTAGCTAGAAGAAATCACAGGTACGGAGTCCAGTGAAAATATTAAAGCTATGCAATGGAATTAGCTATGGGAAAAAAGAAAAACAGACTATAGAATCTGCTCTGGTTTTGAAAAGAATGCGTGGCATCAGTAAAACACTGAGACAAAATATGAATTGTGCTTCAAGTAACTGTTAGATCAAACAAAGAATTAAGCATTGGTTGGAGCTGATCATTTCTACCATTTTAGGAACTTGCATATATTAGAGAACAATACTTCTGTGATAGGGAAACTATAACAACGAGAACTGAGTAAAGTGGCATCAACATTTAAAATCCTATTTTATTCCAAAACTGGTTAGGAACAAAAGAACAAAACAAGCAGGATTGAGGATCCTGTAGTTCTGCCTCTCATCACTGATTAAATCGCTAGAGAGAAGGCATACGTGGTAGAAAAGAAGGTGCTAGCAGAGACAGAGGGAGAGAGAGAAATGTTGTGGGTTGGCAATATAAGCCTTCCACAAGACTTGATAGGAAACTCAGTATGTAAGGGACAAGGCCCAGGAAGACTCCTTAGGGAAATTTGTGTCACCCCTGACCCTTCAGTATTGGGTTGACTTTCTTGAATTTTTTACTCTTCATATGGGCTTAATTTTGACAGGAGGCTCAATAGTCCAGTGCCTGGAGGCTCAATAGTCCAGTGCCTCCAGCTATAGAGCCCAGCTACAACTTAGGGTATGGAAGCCTGTAGGGTATGCACTCTGTCCTCCCTACCTAAATAGGTCATGTTAGCATCGTAGATGTGGTTTAAGAGATCTTAACTGTAAAAATACAATGTGAAAATAGTTCTAGATAATGCTCACCACATTGCCATCTTAGAGTTGGTTTACAAAGGAGTTTATGAGTGATAGAGGTGGCAATACAAACCTTTAGGGAAAAGATGAGAGTTTTCAGTAAATGAGTGAAGTAAAGCAAGCCAGAATAGGGGAATGGATGCAAAATATCTTAGAAAATGTGATCCTGAAGGCTGGATATTACACTTATTATTTGCCTGAAAAATACAAACCATGGAAGTAATGATGTAGCTAGAAGAAATCACAGGTACGGAGTCCAGTGAAAATATTAAAGCTATGCAATGGAATTAGCTATGGGAAAAAAGAAAAACAGACTATAGAATCTGCTCTGGTTTTGAAAAGAATGCGTGGCATCAGTAAAACACTGAGACAAAATATGAATTGTGCTTCAAGTAACTGTTAGATCAAACAAAGAATTAAGCATTGGTTGGAGCTGATCATTTCTACCATTTTAGGAACTTGCATATATTAGAGAACAATACTTCTGTGATAGGGAAACTATAACAACGAGAACTGAGTAAAGTGGCATCAACATTTAAAGCCACAATTATTTTTAAAAATTTAATTCTAAACAGTTTTTACAGACAGCTCATGGAATTGGAAGTTGTTAATTTTTGATACATGCCTGCTGAGAAGAAATTCTACCTATAGAGAGTGCCTGGTATTTTGATTGGATGTAAGAGTTATGTATACAAAATCAAACAAAAGCCAAACCTGTATTTTCATTGATGATGAATAGAGTACCTAGGCTATCTCAAAGAGATGTAGATGTTGCAGTGAATGGGAATCTGACCACTTAAAAGTAAATTCTAATTTATTGACTAGTATCTAGGAAGAGACTAGATTCCATCAAAACCTCATTAATAACATACAAGAGTGCAAGAACTTAGGTTTCACAAATTCAAATCCCTGCACACACCATTTAATACATTTGAATGAGCAAAGCAGACTGACTCTGAGACACTAGAGATGGGACACTGGTGAATGTCTTGCCTGCTCTGTGCAATCAAACTCAATTAGAAAAATGTCTATTCTGGTGCAACAAATATCTTCATAGTTACCTGTTTTTAAAACTTGGATCTCTGAGAAATACTTGGGACTTCTTATGCAATGTAAAGTGGTCTGTTTGCTTTTCATGTTCCAGTATTTAAGAGATGGTATCTTTGGGAATGATCAAGACTCTCCTTAAATTCTCCCAGTTGATAGAAAATCTCCAGGAGTCTTGGCCCCTTAAGTATATGAGGGAGTGAAAAAGGATTCTCTTTTCAGAAAACTGGGCTTTCAAAGGAAGAGAATTGGTGCTTGTGTGGTGGAGAGGTCACCATAAAAAGTGTAAAATTTCTCCTTAAATTGTATGCTAGAACACCTTATTACTTTTTATTTCCAAAGTACTTAATTACCCAATGCTTAGTGTTTAATTGCTTCACTTAGTTGTGTCCAACTCTTTGTAACCCTATAGATGGTAGGCTGCCAGTCTCCTCTTTTCATGGGATTTCTGAGGCAAGAATACTGGAGTGAGTTGCCATTTCCTCCTTCAGGGGACCTTCCCAGCCGAGGGATGGAACCTGTTTCTCTTGGGTCTCCTGCATTGACAGGTAGATTCATTACCACTAGGGCTGCCCAAGAATCCCTAATTACCCAAGATATTGGTACATGACATAAAGCTGAAACACTGCTTATTTTATAAACACTTATACACGCTTTCCATTTTAATTAATTTAAGGTTTGTTGCAAATATCTCTATCAAGACCTGAAAAAATAAGTGTTGAAATACTATTATATGTTTCAAGGATCCAGCACTGTAGTTGAAAAAAAATTGAAATCACTCTTTCTGTGCGGGGGCCTTCCGCAGAAAGGAAGGCAGCAGGATTGCCCCCGGCTGAACTGGGAGATCTTGGAGAGAGGCAAGTCTGCTGCCTGCCCCCTAGCCCCACATCGAACGCAGGAGACAGTCAGACACGGCAGGGGTTCTGTCCAAGCAGTTCCCTTTTATTAGTGAAGACTTACAGCTTTTATAGGCAAATGAAAGGAGTTTTACAAGGGACTTCCTATAGTTACACCAATCAAGCTAAAGGTCAAGCAATCATGCGTCTACATCGCAATAGGAATCTATGGTGAGCATGCATTGTCCACGAGCACGGAAGCCAGGGGGACCAATCAGAAGTTTTGACAATTGACTTTAGATTATGCCCTCGTCTCTTCCTGTAGGCTTCATCTTAGCCCCAAACCGTAAATATGTGCTTAAGCTTCCTTATGCTTGCAAAGGCCCTCAATTCAGAGCCCCACACTTCTGAATATTAAAATGTGTATTTCTGAATTTTTCAAGCTTATATTTGAGTGCTTCCAAAATTATATCATTCCAAAAAGCATGGAAAAGAGTTGAAGACTCGATATGTTGATTCAATGGCAAATATGCACTGAATACATATTTTTTGCCTGATACTGGATGTGATGTTCTCACACACTGTTAGCTCACTTCTCATGATTCCTGCTGAAGAACACCTTATTACTTTTTATTTCCAAAAAAAAGCTTAGTGTTTAATTGCTTCACTTAGTTGTGTCCAACTCTTTGTACCCTGGTAGGCTGCCAGTCTCCTCTTTCATGGGATTTCTGAGGCAAGAATACTGGAGTGAGTTGCCATTTCCTCCTTCAGGGGACCTTCCCAGCCGAGGGATGGAACCTGTTTCTCTTGGGTCTCCTGCATTGACAGGTAGATTCATTACCACTAGGGCTGCCCAAGAATCCCTAATTACCCAAGATATTGGTACATGACATAAAGCTGAAACACTGCTTATTTTATAAACACTTATACACGCTTTCCATTTTAATTAATTTAAGGTTTGTTGCAAATATCTCTATCAAGACCTGAAAAAATAAGTGTTGAAATACTATTATATGTTTCAAGGATCCAGCACTGTAGTTGAAAAAAAATTGAAATCACTCTTTCTGTGCGGGGGCCTTCCGCAGAAAGGAAGGCAGCAGGATTGCCCCCGGCTGAACTGGGAGATCTTGGAGAGAGGCAAGTCTGCTGCCTGCCCCCTAGCCCCACATCGAACGCAGGAGACAGTCAGACACGGCAGGGGTTCTGTCCAAGCAGTTCCCTTTTATTAGTGAAGACTTACAGCTTTTATAGGCAAATGAAAGGAGTTTTACAAGGGACTTCCTATAGTTACACCAATCAAGCTAAAGGTCAAGCAATCATGCGTCTACATCGCAATAGGAATCTATGGTGAGCATGCATTGTCCACGAGCACGGAAGCCAGGGGGACCAATCAGAAGTTTTGACAATTGACTTTAGATTATGCCCTCGTCTCTTCCTGTAGGCTTCATCTTAGCCCCAAACCGTAAATATGTGCTTAAGCTTCCTTATGCTTGCAAAGGCCCTCAATTCAGAGCCCCACACTTCTGAATATTAAAATGTGTATTTCTGAATTTTTCAAGCTTATATTTGAGTGCTTCCAAAATTATATCATTCCAAAAAGCATGGAAAAGAGTTGAAGACTCGATATGTTGATTCAATGGCAAATATGCACTGAATACATATTTTTTGCCTGATACTGGATGTGATGTTCTCACACACTGTTAGCTCACTTCCCTCATGATTCCTGCTGAAGAGACTAGCATTCTTCCATAATTCATATTTGAGAAAACAGCATTGCAGAAAGATTTTAGATTTTTGGAATTTTATTAAAGAAGGCATTTTAAATAGTTACAGGAACCCTCGTTTTACTGGATTTTGATTTTCTTTTGTTTTATTTTTCTAAAGATACTTCATTTGTTTTGTATGCTAGGCAACTCTTAGTGTAAGAAGTAATAATCTATCATTTTTTTTATTTCCCTAGAAATTGCACTTAGCTTTGTGGTTCTCCCATGGTATTGGGCATATACTCATGAGACATTTGGAGATAAATTTTAAATAAGAAGTGGAGGGTTTTGTTTTGTTTTGTTTTGTTTTTTTGTGGTTTTCCAAAAACACATTTTAAGAATAGGATTATATTCTACCAAACCGTCCTTCATTTTCTAATAGACAAAACTAAACTGTTTTAGGGACTTTACATTCACTTTCAATGAGTCATTGAAGTTTACAATAGATCTTTTCTCTATGTAATGCTATTGATAAAGAACCCACCTTCCAGGCTTCCCCTGGTGGTCCAGTGGGTAAGGTCACCGCCTTGCAGTGCAAGGGGCGCCGGTTCAATCCCTGGCCTGGGAAGATCCCACGTGCCATGGAGCGGCTGGATAGATGTGTCCAATTACCGAGCCGGAGCTCTGGAGCGCATGCGCCCAGAGCTGGCGCTCTACAACGACAGATAACACCGCAATGGGAGGCCCACAGGAGCCAAAGAACAAAGACAGATGAAGATAGAGAAATGAAAGACCAATAGAAGTGGCCCGCCCGCTGCCCTCCCTCCCCAACCCGACCCCCACCCCAAAATTAAATAAACAAATAAATCTTAAAAAAAACAAAAACAAAAACACCTTCCAATCCAGGTGATGTAAGAGATATGGGTTCAATCCCTGGACCAGGAAGATATCCTGGAGGAGGGCATGACAACTGACTCCAATATCCTTGTCTGGAGAATCCCACGGACAGAGGAACCACAGTCCATGGAGATGCAGCACTGGACATGACTAAAGTGACTTAGCAGTAGCAACATGATATAAAAATGGTTTTGAAGAAACCACAGCAGGCAAAGCTTGATCTAGGCCATTGGTAATCACTCTTCAATGAGTATGAGTCTCGTGGAAGAATGCTGAGGGTCCATTTGCAGAAAGATTTTAGATTTTTGGAATTTTATTAAAGAAGGCATTTTAAATAGTTACAGGAACCCTCGTTTTACTGGATTTTGATTTTCTTTTGTTTTATTTTTCTAAAGATACTTCATTTGTTTTGTATGCTAGGCAACTCTTAGTGTAAGAAGTAATAATCTATCATTTTTTTTATTTCCCTAGAAATTGCACTTAGCTTTGTGGTTCTCCCATGGTATTGGGCATATACTCATGAGACATTTGGAGATAAATTTTAAATAAGAAGTGGAGGGTTTTGTTTTGTTTTGTTTTGTTTTTTTGTGGTTTTCCAAAAACACATTTTAAGAATAGGATTATATTCTACCAAACCGTCCTTCATTTTCTAATAGACAAAACTAAACTGTTTTAGGGACTTTACATTCACTTTCAATGAGTCATTGAAGTTTACAATAGATCTTTTCTCTATGTAATGCTATTGATAAAGAACCCACCTTCCAGGCTTCCCCTGGTGGTCCAGTGGGTAAGGTCACCGCCTTGCAGTGCAAGGGGCGCCGGTTCAATCCCTGGCCTGGGAAGATCCCACGTGCCATGGAGCGGCTGGATAGATGTGTCCAATTACCGAGCCGGAGCTCTGGAGCGCATGCGCCCAGAGCTGGCGCTCTACAACGACAGATAACACCGCAATGGGAGGCCCACAGGAGCCAAAGAACAAAGACAGATGAAGATAGAGAAATGAAAGACCAATAGAAGTGGCCCGCCCGCTGCCCTCCCTCCCCAACCCGACCCCCACCCCAAAATTAAATAAACAAATAAATCTTAAAAAAAACAAAAACAAAAACACCTTCCAATCCAGGTGATGTAAGAGATATGGGTTCAATCCCTGGACCAGGAAGATATCCTGGAGGAGGGCATGACAACTGACTCCAATATCCTTGTCTGGAGAATCCCACGGACAGAGGAACCACAGTCCATGGAGATGCAGCACTGGACATGACTAAAGTGACTTAGCAGTAGCAACATGATATAAAAATGGTTTTGAAGAAACCACAGCAGGCAAAGCTTGATCTAGGCCATTGGTAATCACTCTTCAATGAGTATGAGTCTCGTGGAAGAATGTTGAGACAAGGGTTCCATTTAGAACGGTTTGGGTGTAGCCTAAGTATTTTTAGTTCATATTTCCAGTAAGTTATTGGATGTTATTGATGCTGCTCATACACGAACCACATTTCAAGTAGCATTGATTCAGCGATGACCTAAGAAGCATAGTGTGTGCTAACAATTTAAATTATGTTTTTCAGAAAAATAAGTTCAACTGTTCCAGAAGAGGTCAGTGCCCAGAAACCAATATCAGTTCTGTACAGATGCAGGATGATGCTGATTACTTCATCAACCATCTTGGAGTCCCCACTGTGAGATTTACTTATGAGGACATCAAAGCACTAGAGGTAAGTACTTAGAAAAATGCAGAACACACCCCCACACACACCCAGACACCCACACACACCCCAGTGCCCACATATAGCAGACATGCAGGATTTTATTTTAACTTGGCTATTCATCCTCCTTACCAAGTAGGTTACTCTTAGAAAATTGTTCTTGTTGTTTAGAGGCTTTGTAAGAATATTTGAAAACATCAGCTCTTTTCAATAGTGTTGGATTCAATTTAAGAAGATTCATACTGTCACTCACATTTCACAGTGTGCTTCACAACAAGAAATGTGCAGTTGTTGGATTAACATCAAAACATAATTGTAATCTTCAGTATTCACAGAAACAGATGACATGTGCAATAGATTCTCCTCTCCTTGCCCAAGGGAAAGTACATTTCACCTGCTGTATATCAATGTGAGTCTTGTGGAGTAGTTTCCCCAAGTTTATCAATAGTTAGCTGGTCTAAAAAGATACTACTTTTTTCTTATGAGGATATGAAGTTTTTCCCAAAGAATATTGCAGAGACCTGATTCACCTTGATTGTATTCATTCTTCTGTTGGATGTTAAACCTTTTAATTTTTCTCAGAGTTATGTCATAGGGCTCTCTGTAGATCCAAACCTGCTGAAAAATTTTCCCTTATTTTACAAGATTATCCCATCTTTACTGGGAGCTATTTGAAAACCTCTTGGGTAGCCTTTTTAAGGTAATTATTTCATTAACAAGATAGTGGCTGGAAAATAAAACCTGCTTTGTTTTTCAATTATATATGTTCCTGGAGCGTTGTACTTAAATTACCTGTTTATAGGCTCAGTGTCAGATATGCAATCTCTAAATGTCTGATGGCTTTTAACAAAAGTGATCTTTTTGTTTCTTTGCCACCCTCTATCCTCAATCCTCACTTCCTTAATGTGTGTGTGTGTGTGTGTGTGTGTGTGTGTGTGTGTGTTGTTGAGTCATATCCTACCCTTTTAGACCGCATGGATTGTAGCCTGACAGTCTCCTCTGTCCATGGAACTCACCAGGTGCTACTGAAGTGGGTAGCTGTTCCTTCTGCAGGGGATTTTCTCCCCCCAGGGATCAAGCCCTCAGTCTTCTGCATTGCAGGCAGATTCTTTACTGTTTGGGCCATCAGAAGATACAAATGATCAGTAACAACTTATTTTCATGGAGAGAAATTCTGGGTAACTCCTATTGTATGAAATGAATTCTTGGGTAGTGGAGAAGTAATTACTGTGATTTTTTTAAATTGAAATTTCATATACTATTGCTATTTAAAAACAGGGTATATGTACAGAAGTATCTTTTCTAGTATCAAGCCCACCATATACATTTTAATGAGATTGATGTATTAGGAAATTAACTAATTTTTAAATTTTCCTAGTTGACATGTTTTAACATCTTTTTATTATCCCCCATCCATCCCTGCCTATCCAGTTCTTGTCATGTTAACACACTGAAAGAAAACTTTAATTCAATATATGTTTAATTTGTTTGGTTGTGTTTAAGCCAAGAATTTAGAGAGGCAATGTAGTATAACCTTAGGAATGAGACTACTTGGCTTTGGATTCAAGTACTAGACAAATGATTTCACTTCTTTCACAAGTGTTTTATAGATGAGGGTGTAAGAATCACAAAGACGTGACGGACCACAAGCTGTTAGGGAAGGAGTTTATTTGGGAAGAGTTCCTGGGTGAGATCCACAGGTCCAAGAGGTGGGCCAGTGAAGTCACGACCCAGAGATGGGACAAGGAAGTTTTATTTGGGAGGAGAAGGGGAAAGAAAGAAAGGGGAGCGGGTTTCTTAGAGCAGGCACAGAAACAAAGTCTTTGTCTAAACTAAGCGGGAAATTAGTGATGAGTCTGCTGTCCTTGAGTTGTCTGTGGGCATGGGGGTGTGAAGTTCTTGTCACTTTCCAGATGTAGTGGAGAGTCTTTATGGCCAGGGTGAACTCTTTATCGCCAGCCTTGAGAGACTCCCAGGCGCCAGCAGATCAGCAACCGGCCCTATGATGCTGACCCTTTAGGGCCGGGGAGTTTGCAACTGCCGTATTAACCCTTTTATAGCCCATAAACCTAACAGAGGGAACATTGGTATTTGCATGAAATCTATAGAGCCATTGTTGTTTACTTGCCATCATGTCTAACTCTTTTGCGACCCCAAGGATTGTGACCCACCAGGCTCTCTGTCCATGGAATTTTCCAGGCAAGAATATTGGAGTAGGTTACCATTTCCTTCTCCAAGGAATTGTCTCCACTCAAAAATAGAACTTGTGTCTCCTGCTTGGCAGGTAGATTCCCTCCTGAGCCACCAGGGAAGTACCCCTATAGAGCCATGGTAAGGATTAAATGAAATTATGCATGTAAAGGATTTGGCTAACATTAAGCATATAATAAGGCTTTCATCACTCATAGTGATTATTATTATCATCATAATTATTATTGTCTGATTTACAGGTTAGTGGAAGAATTTCAAAACTTTTTTGATAAGAAGACCTTAATGGGAGGGAGGACTTGTTAATTGTTAGGGAAAACATACATCTAACGCTGACCAGGTAGGTTATGACATGGCTCAGTTGGAAGACCTGCAATGTTAATGGGAGGAAATTTGAAACAGTTCCTGTTAAGTTCCCTGAAGGTACCACTATAATGTGTGTCTTGGGCAGACTAGAAATTCTTAAGAATATACTGGGTCTTAGGGTATAGAGCAATCCTCAAACCCCAGATAAGCTCTTGAGACCTAGAATCCGTCCTCTAGAAAGTGATGTTAGCTCAGATAGGGCCAAAGAGTGGGTGAATATGATGATACCTAAAGGGGACATATATACTAAAGGAAAAAGTTGTCTGTAAGAGAAATTACAGCCAGGAGAGCCAAAGCTCATCCTCCAGCGATTAGGAATTTGTAACTCACCACCAGTCGCCACAGCAGAGTTCTACCGGCAAGCGAAGCTTGAGAGCTGCTAGTAAATGGGAAAGGCCCTAATTGCAGCATTCCAACCTTATCTGCTTACTTTCCTAAGAACAAGTTAGCTTAATTTCTTGACCAGAGTAACCTGCTCCAGTCTAGCTCAAGCTGTGAGCTCGCATAGAAACCAGGAGCAGCGTTTTCCCTTTAATTTCTTAGGATTGTAGGTAGAAGCAGAAGTAAAGTATATGCAGCTGTGTCTGAGGTTTTTCCTTTAAAAAGGGAAGAGTAAATTGGGTGGAAGCTCACTCACAGAACTCAGTTGTATCTGAGATGAGGTTGAAGCTCCCAGCTCTGGGGTAAGATCTTTCTCTTCGCATTTTGATTGAGTTCTGATTAATTCTGATTATTTGTGCTTGCTTAATAAACCCACTCTCGGTTTAACAATACTTGAGACCACAACACTTTATTGTCGAGGTCCGAGGCTCACACCCTGAGGGGACCATGCCGTGTTTGCAAAAAGGTCTCTGAGCTATTCAGTATAGTTTCTCTTACTGAGAGCTAGTGAGAATAGTAATCAGAGTAAGCTCAGCTCCTACCGGGCCCCCACCCGGAACGTGTGAAACTCCTCAGGCTAACTGGTGGTGTAGTTCATGGGGGTGCAACTGAATGGGACACAGCTTAGTGACAATGAAAACCTCAGGCTATGTTTAGCCACAGAAATTGGCTTAGTCTTAATGGATGAATCAGTTTTTCAAATTATACTCAGAATGTCTAAATCACAACATTAAAATCATTTTCTACTATATTTGTCTATAAAAAGTAATTAAAATGAGTATTCTATGCTTTATAACTAATGACCTTGTTTATATTCCTTTAATGTGGAAAAATATTTTAATGGATTTGTCCGTTAAATATATCTTAAAGAATCCGTCCTCTAGAAAGTGATGTTAGCTCAGATAGGGCCAAAGAGTGGGTGAATATGATGATACCTAAAGGGGACATATATACTAAAGGAAAAAGTTGTCTGTAAGAGAAATTACAGCCAGGAGAGCCAAAGCTCATCCTCCAGCGATTAGGAATTTGTAACTCACCACCAGTCGCCACAGCAGAGTTCTACCGGCAAGCGAAGCTTGAGAGCTGCTAGTAAATGGGAAAGGCCCTAATTGCAGCATTCCAACCTTATCTGCTTACTTTCCTAAGAACAAGTTAGCTTAATTTCTTGACCAGAGTAACCTGCTCCAGTCTAGCTCAAGCTGTGAGCTCGCATAGAAACCAGGAGCAGCGTTTTCCCTTTAATTTCTTAGGATTGTAGGTAGAAGCAGAAGTAAAGTATATGCAGCTGTGTCTGAGGTTTTTCCTTTAAAAAGGGAAGAGTAAATTGGGTGGAAGCTCACTCACAGAACTCAGTTGTATCTGAGATGAGGTTGAAGCTCCCAGCTCTGGGGTAAGATCTTTCTCTTCGCATTTTGATTGAGTTCTGATTAATTCTGATTATTTGTGCTTGCTTAATAAACCCACTCTCGGTTTAACAATACTTGAGACCACAACACTTTATTGTCGAGGTCCGAGGCTCACACCCTGAGGGGACCATGCCGTGTTTGCAAAAAGGTCTCTGAGCTATTCAGTATAGTTTCTCTTACTGAGAGCTAGTGAGAATAGTAATCAGAGTAAGCTCAGCTCCTACCGGGCCCCCACCCGGAACGTGTGAAACTCCTCAGGCTAACTGGTGGTGTAGTTCATGGGGGTGCAACTGAATGGGACACAGCTTAGTGACAATGAAAACCTCAGGCTATGTTTAGCCACAGAAATTGGCTTAGTCTTAATGGATGAATCAGTTTTTCAAATTATACTCAGAATGTCTAAATCACAACATTAAAATCATTTTCTACTATATTTGTCTATAAAAAGTAATTAAAATGAGTATTCTATGCTTTATAACTAATGACCTTGTTTATATTCCTTTAATGTGGAAAAATATTTTAATGGATTTGTCCGTTACAAAATATGAATGCTTGAGATAATTTTGTATGGTGAACTCTACCAAGAACAGATAAAAGCCTTTACTTTCTGTGCTAACCTGTAATAGATATTTGTACATAGTTTTTAAGAGGAATTATAAACATTGAAAGGCTTTATCCATGATTATAAACAGTATTTATCCTATGTCAACTAGTAAAAGCAGACAAGGGAATTTGAGCTTTTCCCGTGCAATTAAATTTAAAATGTATACTTATGCATTATATAATACATTATATATATAATATGTAACATCTACCACTTACTGAGTACTTGTTTTATTAAATATTTTTCTACTAGCAAATATTTTATATTAGCTTGGAGAAGGAAATGGCGACTCATTCTAGTATTGCTTGGAAAATCCCATGAACAGAGGAGCCTGCAGGCTACGGTCCATGTGGTTGCAAAGAGTCTGATACGACTTAGCAAGTGACCTATGTACTTTATTTCATTTAGTATTTATGATATCCCTATGGGTTACCTTTTATTTTTTCTGAGGCTTTTTTTTTTTTTTTTTGTCTGAGAATGAAATGGAGCTTAAAATCAAGTAGCTTATCCAAGATCATAAAGCCAAAAAATGGCCAAGATAGAAGTTGACCTTAGATCTCTTTTTAACAGTAATCCTGTGTTCTCAATTATTATACTAACATTTGCAAACTAGAAGACCAAGGGCAAGATATAGTCCACAGATGCCTCCTGTTTGTTCTGAGTTTTATGGAAAACAAATTTCTGGAAGCAATGGATTTCTTTTTCCATGGAAACAGTTGGCTAACTTGTGCACTATAATTACAATATTAAGGAAATTTCTTCAATACCTCTTTCTACCAAAAAATAGGAAATGAATGATCCATAAACCTAAAGAGCCACATGTTTCACCAGATTTGTATCCCTTCTCTTACCTACCTAATCCCTGTAGAAACAAAGTTCATTATTTTTACCCTCATTTGAGTAAAAGAAATTAAAGCTACACTCTCTTTCAGTTTAAAAATTGTATATGCACTCAAAGTGTGCTAACTTATACTCATTTTTTCAAATAAATTATTTATTTAAAATTTATTTGGGTGATTATAATTTAAGTCTTAGAATTTCTGACTGGTTTTTTAATCCAACAAGATTGATTATGGATCTAGTATGTTCATTTTCCATATGTAAACAGTAAGAATAAGATAAATGTTACCTGTAGGAAAGTAAACTAGTGCTGTAGATACCACTTATTGTTGGCATATCAAACATTATTAATTTTAACGTTATTTTGATGAAATATGAAATTTTGTAATATATACTCCCAATGTTTCATACTATCAACATTTACACCTCTAAGTTTTCCCTGTGGTTTCTCTGGATGCACATGTTTTGTAGAGATTGCTTGAAATACCTTTAACTTCAGCTTTTCCTGGCAACTATACTCTAATTTTCCAATAATTAAATTTCACAAATGCAAAGCAGTCCATGGCTTTGCCAAATGTTAGAATTATTCCATTTCATAAGATATTGCCTTGTTAATTGAAACGTCTCTAGTTGTAAGCTTCATTTAAATAAGGTTTTCAATTTGTAAACATTGTTGCACCTGTTAGGAGAAGCATTCTGCACAGATTAAATACAATGTAGAGATTACTAAAAAGGAAATGAAAAGACAGATGCTTTCTGATTAAGAGTGCAATATTTATGACAAGCTGGTGGTCCAATGCACATTTCTTCTGTCACTTAACAGCTGTTTCACGTAATTTTTGTCTCACATCAGTATATTTACTCTCTATAGGGCATGTCAGAAGGTCTGGCTTTCTTAGTATATCAGTAGATCAGTCTGTGCCCTAGCAAGTTTGATACCACGATTTCTGGAAGCAATGGATTTCTTTTTCCATGGAAACAGTTGGCTAACTTGTGCACTATAATTACAATATTAAGGAAATTTCTTCAATACCTCTTTCTACCAAAAAATAGGAAATGAATGATCCATAAACCTAAAGAGCCACATGTTTCACCAGATTTGTATCCCTTCTCTTACCTACCTAATCCCTGTAGAAACAAAGTTCATTATTTTTACCCTCATTTGAGTAAAAGAAATTAAAGCTACACTCTCTTTCAGTTTAAAAATTGTATATGCACTCAAAGTGTGCTAACTTATACTCTTTTTTTCAAATAAATTATTTATTTAAAATTTATTTGGGTGATTATAATTTAAGTCTTAGAATTTCTGACTGGTTTTTTAATCCAACAAGATTGATTATGGATCTAGTATGTTCATTTTCCATATGTAAACAGTAAGAATAAGATAAATGTTACCTGTAGGAAAGTAAACTAGTGCTGTAGATACCACTTATTGTTGGCATATCAAACATTATTAATTTTAACGTTATTTTGATGAAATATGAAATTTTGTAATATATACTCCCAATGTTTCATACTATCAACATTTACACCTCTAAGTTTTCCCTGTGGTTTCTCTGGATGCACATGTTTTGTAGAGATTGCTTGAAATACCTTTAACTTCAGCTTTTCCTGGCAACTATACTCTAATTTTCCAATAATTAAATTTCACAAATGCAAAGCAGTCCATGGCTTTGCCAAATGTTAGAATTATTCCATTTCATAAGATATTGCCTTGTTAATTGAAACGTCTCTAGTTGTAAGCTTCATTTAAATAAGGTTTTCAATTTGTAAACATTGTTGCACCTGTTAGGAGAAGCATTCTGCACAGATTAAATACAATGTAGAGATTACTAAAAAGGAAATGAAAAGACAGATGCTTTCTGATTAAGAGTGCAATATTTATGACAAGCTGGTGGTCCAATGCACATTTCTTCTGTCACTTAACAGCTGTTTCACGTAATTTTTGTCTCACATCAGTATATTTACTCTCTATAGGGCATGTCAGAAGGTCTGGCTTTCTTAGTATATCAGTAGATCAGTCTGTGCCCTAGCAAGTTTGATACCACGATTTGAAGCTCTGGTTCCTCACTGTGTTTAACCTTACATCTTTTGCTCTTCTGCCTGAAAAATTCTATTTTAAACCCAATTTACCTCTATAATGAAGCATTTAACATTTAAATTATAATGGGATAAAGGGGTATTGTAGTTTCTATATAGCAGGACTTTTTGCACGGTTGTTTCAATATCTTTTGGTAACCCAGCAAATGAAAATCAAGTAGCCTAGGTATTTGGAAAGTCCTATTGATTCATTTTTCAGTTAGATGACTTTGATATCAATTCTGATTTTTAGACTGTAGCAGTATGAAAATGTGTGTGTGTAAGAAAAAGAGCTTTATGATAATTTTATGGTTTGAAATTAATAATTTGTGCAGCTAAAATACAGATGCAATGCATGTGTATATATTTTGAAGTAAAGTTCCTATAGTTTACATGTTGACTATGCTTTATTCTACTGTGCTAAGTTGAAGAAAAATTTATATTACATAAATTAGAGATCATTTTGTCATTTTCAGTTTTCTGTTGGGAATTTAGTCACTGTCATTGTTATGTTAATAGGTGATACCAGTTCAAAAGTCAATTAAAATCTGTTCACTTTAGAAACCAACAGTTTATGTGTAAATATACATAAACTGGACTGATGTTTTGTAGTATCATACTGAATCTGTTTCATGCTGATAGCTTCACAACTAATTAATTCCACTTGGAAATGAAATTTTGCCTTTCTACTTCAAAATGTACCAATTCTAAACAGGATAGAAGGAGATTCTTCAGTGTTCTTTCTAGTTCACCCCTTTTCTTTGTAAGTTATTTTAGGAAAAGAAAAACATCGGATCAACATATATGGTATGACTAGTTTCAGATAATCTTACAGTATATGTTTTAAAACATTTTGTTCTTAAAACCTGTTTGCATTCTCTTAGCACTGAATACTCCAAAGAAAAGAGCTTTTTGTTTATGTGAGTTGTTGTTCATTCACCAAGTCATTATTGTCAGACTCTTTGCAGCCCCATGGACTGCATCACACCAACCTTCCCAGTCCCTCACTATCTCCCACAGTTTGGTCAAACTCATGTCCATTGAGTCAATGATGCCATTCAAGCATCTCACCCTCTATTACTCCCTTTTCCTCCTGTCCTCAATCTTTCCCAGCATCAGGATTTTTTCCAATAAATCAGCTCTTCACATCAGCTGGCCAAAGTATTGGGGCTTCAGTTTCAGGATCAGTCCTTTCAATAAATATTCAGGATTGATTTCTTTAAGTATTGACTGACTTGATCTCTTTACTGTCCAAGGCACTCTCAAGAGTCTTCTCAGCACCACAATTCAAAAGCATTAATTCTTCAACACTCAGTTTTTCTCATGTTCCAACTTTCATATTCATACATGACTACTGGAAAAACCATAGCTTTGACTAGATGGATCTTTGTCAGAAAAATGATATCTCTTGTTTTTACACATCTTTGTCAATAACTTTTCTTCCAAGGAGCTGTGTATATATTTTGAAGTAAAGTTCCTATAGTTTACATGTTGACTATGCTTTATTCTACTGTGCTAAGTTGAAGAAAAATTTATATTACATAAATTAGAGATCATTTTGTCATTTTCAGTTTTCTGTTGGGAATTTAGTCACTGTCATTGTTATGTTAATAGGTGATACCAGTTCAAAAGTCAATTAAAATCTGTTCACTTTAGAAACCAACAGTTTATGTGTAAATATACATAAACTGGACTGATGTTTTGTAGTATCATACTGAATCTGTTTCATGCTGATAGCTTCACAACTAATTAATTCCACTTGGAAATGAAATTTTGCCTTTCTACTTCAAAATGTACCAATTCTAAACAGGATAGAAGGAGATTCTTCAGTGTTCTTTCTAGTTCACCCCTTTTCTTTGTAAGTTATTTTAGGAAAAGAAAAACATCGGATCAACATATATGGTATGACTAGTTTCAGATAATCTTACAGTATATGTTTTAAAACATTTTGTTCTTAAAACCTGTTTGCATTCTCTTAGCACTGAATACTCCAAAGAAAAGAGCTTTTTGTTTATGTGAGTTGTTGTTCATTCACCAAGTCATTATTGTCAGACTCTTTGCAGCCCCATGGACTGCATCACACCAACCTTCCCAGTCCCTCACTATCTCCCACAGTTTGGTCAAACTCATGTCCATTGAGTCAATGATGCCATTCAAGCATCTCACCCTCTATTACTCCCTTTTCCTCCTGTCCTCAATCTTTCCCAGCATCAGGATTTTTTCCAATAAATCAGCTCTTCACATCAGCTGGCCAAAGTATTGGGGCTTCAGTTTCAGGATCAGTCCTTTCAATAAATATTCAGGATTGATTTCTTTAAGTATTGACTGACTTGATCTCTTTACTGTCCAAGGCACTCTCAAGAGTCTTCTCAGCACCACAATTCAAAAGCATTAATTCTTCAACACTCAGTTTTTCTCATGTTCCAACTTTCATATTCATACATGACTACTGGAAAAACCATAGCTTTGACTAGATGGATCTTTGTCAGAAAAATGATATCTCTTGTTTTTTACACACTGTCTAGGTTTGTCATAACTTTTCTTCCAAGGAGCAAGTATATTTTAATGTTATGGCTGCAGATACCATTTGAGCCTAAGAAAATAAAATCTGTCGCAGCTTCCACTTTTCCCGCTTCTATTTTTTATGAAGTTATGGAACCAGATGTCATGATCTTAGTTTTTTGGATGTTAGCTTTAAGCCAGCTTTTTCACTCTCCTCTTTCACCTTCATCAAGAGTCTCTTTGGCTTTTCTTTTCTTTCTGCCATTAGGGTGGTATCATCTGCATATCTGAGGTTGTTGATATCCCTCCCAGCAACCTTGATTCCAATTTGTGCTTCATCCAGTCCAGCATTTCACATGATATACTCAACATAATAAAACAGCCTTGACATAATCCTTTCCTAGTTTTGAACCCATCTATTGTTCCATGTCCATTTATAACTAGACATGGATACAGGTTTCTCAGGAGACAAGTGTGATGGTCTGGTATTCCAACTCTTGAAGAATTTTCCACAGTTTATTGTGATCCACACAGTCAGTGGTTTTAAGGTAGTCAGTAGAGCAGAAATAGATGCTTTTTCTGGAATTCCTTTGCTTTTTATATGATCCAATGTATGTTTGCAATTTGATCTCAACTTCCTTTGCATTTTCTAATCCAGCTTGTACATCTGGAATTTTTCAGCTCACATACTGCTGAAGCCTAGTTTTAAGGATTTTGATCATTAGCTTGCTAGAATGTGAAATGAGTGGAATTGTGCAGTAGTTTGAATATTCTTTGCGGTCATAATGAAAACTGACTTTTTCCAGTCCTGTAGCTACTGCTGAGTTTTCCCTAAGCCTAGTTAAAGAATATTTACTATATTAGAAGTATTGGGGCTTCAGTTTCAGGATCAGTCCTTTCAATAAATATTCAGGATTGATTTCTTTAAGTATTGACTGACTTGATCTCTTTACTGTCCAAGGCACTCTCAAGAGTCTTCTCAGCACCACAATTCAAAAGCATTAATTCTTCAACACTCAGTTTTTCTCATGTTCCAACTTTCATATTCATACATGACTACTGGAAAAACCATAGCTTTGACTAGATGGATCTTTGTCAGAAAAATGATATCTCTTGTTTTTTACACACTGTCTAGGTTTGTCATAACTTTTCTTCCAAGGAGCAAGTATATTTTAATGTTATGGCTGCAGATACCATTTGAGCCTAAGAAAATAAAATCTGTCGCAGCTTCCACTTTTCCCGCTTCTATTTTTTATGAAGTTATGGAACCAGATGTCATGATCTTAGTTTTTTGGATGTTAGCTTTAAGCCAGCTTTTTCACTCTCCTCTTTCACCTTCATCAAGAGTCTCTTTGGCTTTTCTTTTCTTTCTGCCATTAGGGTGGTATCATCTGCATATCTGAGGTTGTTGATATCCCTCCCAGCAACCTTGATTCCAATTTGTGCTTCATCCAGTCCAGCATTTCACATGATATACTCAACATAATAAAACAGCCTTGACATAATCCTTTCCTAGTTTTGAACCCATCTATTGTTCCATGTCCATTTATAACTAGACATGGATACAGGTTTCTCAGGAGACAAGTGTGATGGTCTGGTATTCCAACTCTTGAAGAATTTTCCACAGTTTATTGTGATCCACACAGTCAGTGGTTTTAAGGTAGTCAGTAGAGCAGAAATAGATGCTTTTTCTGGAATTCCTTTGCTTTTTATATGATCCAATGTATGTTTGCAATTTGATCTCAACTTCCTTTGCATTTTCTAATCCAGCTTGTACATCTGGAATTTTTCAGCTCACATACTGCTGAAGCCTAGTTTTAAGGATTTTGATCATTAGCTTGCTAGAATGTGAAATGAGTGGAATTGTGCAGTAGTTTGAATATTCTTTGCGGTCATAATGAAAACTGACTTTTTCCAGTCCTGTAGCTACTGCTGAGTTTTCCAATTTTCTAACCTATTGAGTCCAATAGTTTGTGCAAATAGTAATATTTACTATATTAGAAGTTAAAACTGAAGAAACATATATTATATTTATCAATTCATCAAAAAATCATTATATGCTTGTTATAATGAATATAAATAACTTATTTTCATAATAGATAATTATATTTCCCAAGGCAGGAAAACATAAATGAGAAGAGTAAACTATTTTTTATTTCACCAGTTTTTTCTAACGTGATTTAATACTATAATAGTTGGACTCATATCTGTTTCTGAAACAAATTAAATATTGTCATATAATGACAGACATTTTTCTTTGATGCTATACTGAAATGGCAGATGTTAGTTTCCTGAAGGTTAGTTCTAGTGTGGAATTTGAAACTCTATTAATGAACTTTCGGTACCCTATATACTTGTGAATGTAGCATGAAAGTGAAAGTTAAAAAGGCATGTAGTGTTACTATTATTATGAAAATAGATTTGATCTCAGGATTACTTTCAGGTCTCTGGACCACATTTGGAGAAATACTAATTTGGAGGAATGGCCTTGGTTAAACTATTCTACAGCTGGCCCTCTGTATTCATGTGTAGAACTTGCAAATATGAAGTCAAATTCTACTATGTCATTTATATAAGGGGCTTGGACATCCATGAATTTTGGATGCCATGGAGGTGTGTGTCCACAGATGCTGAGGGATAACTATACTTCATTGTTTATATTACCTGACTAACTGTTAGCCTTTGCCCTGTTCAAGGATTTGAATTATGATTCTCTATAAAGCTCTGTTTATCTTTTCTGGTCATCCTTAAGTATTGCCATCCAATCCACCTGATAAACAGTATGAAGTAGGGGAATATAACACTTCCATAAAGTGTGACTCAACAAAGAATTCTTGGAATCCTTCTTTTAGAAGGAAGGTTAAACCCCAATCAACAAATCAACAGTTATACAGCAGACTTGAAGAGCTTTGATTGTACAGTATATGAAATGCCTGCCACAGAGGGAGTGCTATTAAAGTTGCTGTATGCTTCCAAGTGCCTGAGGAGTAAACACAGGAATTGAAATATGAGACAGATATTGAAACAACAAAGAATGGATAAACTGTTAAAACGCAAATGGATAATTCAAAAGACCATATTTCAAATTGCCTAATATTCTGAAATGGCTGTGAGGAGCACAGATTTCCCCTAGCAATTGTCCTTGCTTGGACTTCTAAATAAGAACATTTATTCTGAATGCCTATGATCACTGGGTTAAAATATATAGCATATACACTCTATTTCTACTCTAACGCTGTTTTCAGAAATGATCTTGATCATGGGGATTGCTTACAAGGGGATTTGCTTTATAAAGAAGCTTTTGATAATTTCAGTACTGCTACTTACAATAGGTTTAATGATAGACTAAATTGTAAGTTTGTCAACATTTGAGTTAAGAATATAGGACGGTTCCAGAGATGATTTATTCCGATATTGGTCCAGTCTAACATGTTCTTTAATTTAGCCAGAAAGAATCCAGCACTATATCTGACATGCAAAGATAAATTTTTAAAATGCCCTTCTTTTCTCACAGTGTCCATGGTTTAGATTGGGATTAGATTTATATGCAATCCCCACCAGTACTTGTGCTAGAAAAATCCCATAAAGAGAGGAGTTTGGTCAGTTGCAGTCTATGGTTGTAAAGAGATGGATATGACAGAGTGACTGAGCATACAAAAGTACAGGTCAGTTGCTCATTCGTATCTGACTCTTTGTGACCCCATGGACTGCAGCACACCAAGCTTCACTGTCCTTCACCATCTCCCAGAGTTTGCTCAAACTTACGTCCATTGACTCAGTGATGCCATCCAACAGTCTCATCCTCTGTCTCCCCTTCTCCTTTTGCCTTCTATTTTTCCTAACATCAGGCTCTTTCCCAATGAGTCATGTCTTCACACCAGGGAGCCAAAGTATTAGAGCTTCAGCTTCAGCATCAGTCTTTCCAATGAATATTCAGAGTTGATTTCCTTTAGGATTGACTGGTTTGATCTCTTTGCAGTTTTTCCAAATAAGAGTTCAAGAGCCTGCCACAGAGGGAGCGCTATTAAAGTTGCTGTATGCTTCCAAGTGCCTGAGGAGTAAACACAGGAATTGAAATATGAGACAGATATTGAAACAACAAAGAATGGATAAACTGTTAAAACGCAAATGGATAATTCAAAAGACCATATTTCAAATTGCCTAATATTCTGAAATGGCTGTGAGGAGCACAGATTTCCCCTAGCAATTGTCCTTGCTTGGACTTCTAAATAAGAACATTTATTCTGAATGCCTATGATCACTGGGTTAAAATATATAGCATATACACTCTATTTCTACTCTAACGCTGTTTTCAGAAATGATCTTGATCATGGGGATTGCTTACAAGGATTTGCTTTATAAAGAAGCTTTTGATAATTTCAGTACTGCTACTTACAATAGGTTTAATGATAGACTAAATTGTAAGTTTGTCAACATTTGAGTTAAGAATATAGGACGGTTCCAGAGATGATTTATTCCGATATTGGTCCAGTCTAACATGTTCTTTAATTTAGCCAGAAAGAATCCAGCACTATATCTGACATGCAAAGATAAATTTTTAAAATGCCCTTCTTTTCTCACAGTGTCCATGGTTTAGATTGGGATTAGATTTATATGCAATCCCCACCAGTACTTGTGCTAGAAAAATCCCATAAAGAGAGGAGTTTGGTCAGTTGCAGTCTATGGTTGTAAAGAGATGGATATGACAGAGTGACTGAGCATACAAAAGTACAGGTCAGTTGCTCATTCGTATCTGACTCTTTGTGACCCCATGGACTGCAGCACACCAAGCTTCACTGTCCTTCACCATCTCCCAGAGTTTGCTCAAACTTACGTCCATTGACTCAGTGATGCCATCCAACAGTCTCATCCTCTGTCTCCCCTTCTCCTTTTGCCTTCTATTTTTCCTAACATCAGGCTCTTTCCCAATGAGTCATGTCTTCACACCAGGGAGCCAAAGTATTAGAGCTTCAGCTTCAGCATCAGTCTTTCCAATGAATATTCAGAGTTGATTTCCTTTAGGATTGACTGGTTTGATCTCTTTGCAGTCCAAAAGAGAGTCAAGAGTCTTCTCGAATACCACAATTCAAAGGCATCAATTCTTTGGCACTCAGCATTCTTTATGGTCCAACTCTCAAGTAAATACAATGGAATTTGTCTTAACTGACTTCCACTTAACCGATTTTTAGGATTCATTGCAGCTTGCATTCCCTTAAAACATAATGATTAATGCTTAAGCATCCTTGAAGCTCATTGTAGGGAAATGTTTCCTGAACTTTTGTACACCCTGTTCTCTTTTACAATGGTATGCTTGCCTGAAGCATACCATTAGTGAGTTGCTAATGAAGAATTAATATGGAATGGTCAAGGCAACACTTAAAGATTGGGGGAAATTATAGTCATCTAAATGCATTCCACATTCAAAATATATGCTTCAAAAATGTCTTTAATAATTCGTTAAGAATGATTTAAGTAATGTCTTCAATAATAATTTAAGTAAAAGGCAACATGAAATTTAGATAATATATGACACGATAAAGAAGTAATTAAACTTTATTCAACAGATCAGTATTCAGAGAAAAGGCCTTGGCTTTACATCAAAATATTGGCCAGCAAACATACATTTGGAGGTTCCAAATTAGCATATAATATTTTAAATGCACAATTTTTGGGTTTGTTTTACTTATCATCGATTTAAACCATCTTCTAGATAATTAATGTACCAATCAGTGGGACAAATCATATTGACTAAGAAGACTCTTAGTGTATAGTGAAGTGATAAATGGAGGCAGAGTTGTAGCAAGGAAAATTATGTTTAACAAATACTCATGTATAGACAGTGTTTTGTTTTAAATCCTTTAAATTTATTCATTTAATTTAATCCTTCTCCTTATACTTCATTAAAATATTACCATTTTCATTAAAGAGGAAACTAAGGCATGAAATGGTCAAGTAACTTGACCAATATCACACATCTACCAAGTGACAGAATTAGAATTCAAACCTGGCACTCTAGCAACAGATTTCTGGACTCTTTTCCTTACTACTTCATAAGCTTTAATAGATAAAATGGGTTAGTTCTAAAATGCCTTCTATCTCCCACAAGAGATACAAGTTTGATCTCCGGATTGGGAAGTTTCCCCTGAGTAGGAAAGGGCAAACTACTTCAGTATTCTTGCCTGGAATATACCATGGACAGAGGAGCCTGGTTGACTACAGTTCATGTGGTCAGAAAGAGTAGGACACGACTGAGTGAACATACTCACACATATGCTGTCTACAACTCCCACTACATTCAGAGTGTAGAGGTATGCTTTGGAACTTAATTTTTATTTTTCATAGTTTCTTTGCAAAGTTTCTAAATATTTCAGTTTTTTTTTTAAATTAAATTTATTTATTTATTTTTGGCTATTTTGGGTTTTCACTGCTGCCACAAGCTCTTCTCTAGTTGCAGGGAGTCGGGGCTACTATCTAGTTGAAGTAAGCAGGCTTCCTGCTGCAGTGACTTCTCTTGTGGAATTCGGGCTCTAGGGCACACGAGCTTCAATAGTTGTGGCACATGGGTTCAATAATTGTGGCTCCAAGGCTCTAGAGCACAGGCTGGATAGTTGTGGATCATGGGCTTAGTTGCTTCACAGCACGTGGAATCTTCCATGATCAGGGATCGAACCATGCCTCCTGCATTGGCAGGTAAACTCTTTACCAATGAGCTACCAGGGAAACCTCAATATTTCAGCTTTGATGTCTTTCAAATTTAGACAGCTGTAAGTGGCTATTATTTTTTAATGAGCTTTAAAGCAAGCCATAATTTGCATGTCATGACAAAACTGATATTAATGTTTGCTTGTAATGGTTTGTGTATTCTTTTTACAAAATAATCTAAAATTAGATTCTAAGCTATCCACAGTTTATATTTCAAACAAAGATAAGTGATTGGATTAAAAGCATTAGAAGAAAAATCTGATAAAATCAAACTAAACATGAGCATTTAGTTTCCTAAATTTAAACAATAAAAATTGAAGATGGTTTTTCTCATCTTTTCTTTTCTTTGTAAAATGATATCTTAATTGTCCGTTTAACATGAAGGTCATCAGCTTTAATATATTCTTTCATTCTCTGTTTCCTAATTCTACTTAAAAGCTTTAATAGATAAAATGGGTTAGTTCTAAAATGCCTTCTATCTCCCACAAGAGATACAAGTTTGATCTCCGGATTGGGAAGTTTCCCCTGAGTAGGAAAGGGCAAACTACTTCAGTATTCTTGCCTGGAATATACCATGGACAGAGGAGCCTGGTTGACTACAGTTCATGTGGTCAGAAAGAGTAGGACACGACTGAGTGAACATACTCACACATATGCTGTCTACAACTCCCACTACATTCAGAGTGTAGAGGTATGCTTTGGAACTTAATTTTTATTTTTCATAGTTTCTTTGCAAAGTTTCTAAATATTTCAGTTTTTTTTTTAAATTAAATTTATTTATTTATTTTTGGCTATTTTGGGTTTTCACTGCTGCCACAAGCTCTTCTCTAGTTGCAGGGAGTCGGGGCTACTATCTAGTTGAAGTAAGCAGGCTTCCTGCTGCAGTGACTTCTCTTGTGGAATTCGGGCTCTAGGGCACACGAGCTTCAATAGTTGTGGCACATGGGTTCAATAATTGTGGCTCCAAGGCTCTAGAGCACAGGCTGGATAGTTGTGGATCATGGGCTTAGTTGCTTCACAGCACGTGGAATCTTCCATGATCAGGGATCGAACCATGCCTCCTGCATTGGCAGGTAAACTCTTTACCAATGAGCTACCAGGGAAACCTCAATATTTCAGCTTTGATGTCTTTCAAATTTAGACAGCTGTAAGTGGCTATTATTTTTTAATGAGCTTTAAAGCAAGCCATAATTTGCATGTCATGACAAAACTGATATTAATGTTTGCTTGTAATGGTTTGTGTATTCTTTTTACAAAATAATCTAAAATTAGATTCTAAGCTATCCACAGTTTATATTTCAAACAAAGATAAGTGATTGGATTAAAAGCATTAGAAGAAAAATCTGATAAAATCAAACTAAACATGAGCATTTAGTTTCCTAAATTTAAACAATAAAAATTGAAGATGGTTTTTCTCATCTTTTCTTTTCTTTGTAAAATGATATCTTAATTGTCCGTTTAACATGAAGGTCATCAGCTTTAATATATTCTTTCATTCTCTGTTTCCTAATTCTATTTCAAAGATGATTTTGGGAGATGAGGTGATGGACAAGTTTGTCTCTTCTAATTTCAATAATAATGTCACCTTTCTTTAAGTAGACTATCATGACATCTAAAACTACTTGGAGGACTAATCAGTGAATTTTTAAAATGAGTAATAAAAATGGTAAGAGCAATATTGATACCTATATGCTGTAACTATAAATTTCAGAATGAAATGGCATATCTAGAGTCACATAGCTGTAGATGGTGACTAGGACCTTGCATCAGTTTCCTTCTCTCCACAATTTCTTCATGCTACTGGGTAACTAAAAAGTCCATTTGAACTTTTCCATAAGATGTTACAGAAAAAAATGTGAACAAAACTTCTGGCCAACCCAATATTTTATTTGCAACAGGAAATTCATATTTTTCTTATTTTATAGCTTATAGTGTTTCACACAGAAGGTTATAGTTTTTCTCTTCCCTCTTAATAAGCAAATGTCTCTATAGAAACTACAGGTAAAGATACAACAGTGGCCTTGAAATCTCATAAATGTTAAAAATAAATAAATAAATATATGAATTGGAGCCAAGGCCATTTAGCTTATAGAGCTCGCTATTGCTTCCTCATGAAAGTTCTAGCTTTTATGTTAGTCTCAACAGAGCTTTCAGTTGTCTTCAGTTTCTTTTCATAAGGCTTCTGTCCCTATGATTATAATTGAATGGAAAGAATTCTGAAAGAGAACAAAATATTGGTATTCTCATTGCAGTAGTCTCTTGTCACTAGTGTTAGCATTTCATTCTGATCCACTTTTCTTGTATCAATCAATGAAGAACATTTTAAGTCTAAATAGTGTAGACTATTTAGTGTAGACTGTGGTACTGCTCAGTGAGCAAAAGTAGGGAAAAACAGACTATAGCTTTATGCACAGGATCGTTTTCATTTTCTCTTTAGATTAGTATCCTGTCATTTATTTTTATTTATTGATAATTCTTAACATTAGGAATTTTATGCATACTCCATGTTTAAAGATAATTTCTAATTTATAATTCATACATATATACACAAACGTGCATACAGATGTACAACATATATATATACACATATATATGTATGTATGTACTTATCTGTATGTATGTCTCTGTGTGTGTATTGAATTAAAAAAGCTTTGTGTTAACATTGGTGAGGTCTTGTCTTTGAAACAATAAAAATTATATAGGACAGGAATTATAGCAGAATATTGAGGCTCAGTTGAGGGCATGTCTTTCTGTACTGGCACACGGCTCATGTTAGGGATGGTTCCTCCATTGACAGTCATTGATTTGCAGACTCTCACTAGCAGAGGCAATTTTGAACAAACCATGAGGTCACAGTGAAATCAGAGACCTCTTTTTTGAGAGGATAATCCTTAAGGGTAGTGGATCTAGAGATGTGCCTGGCCCCAACTTTCTCTGATGAACTTTTGGAAAAGAAGCACTTGTAGATTCGTTTACCTTTAGAGCAACACTGAGCATTGAATCCAGGTGATGTAATCCATTCCTCTCTAGTCCAAGGAGATAGGAGCTTCAGGGGCTATGGTACTTGACTGAAGGAGTTAAGGTGAGAAAGTACAGACTTAATTCTCCCAGCAGGTCACTTAATTCCCAGCAGGTCACTTCTACCTACAGGTCCTCTATCTCTTCTAAACTCCCTTTCTGTATATTTTGTTCATTCTTTCACCTTTTTTCTCAACTCCTCTCCTTTTGGTCTGGCTTTATTTTACCTTTTCCTGCACATATGGCCTTTGTCTTCATATCCTTTCTTTCTTCTTTCATGCCTTGACTTTTCTATGTAAGTGTTACTAGTACTCTGTTTGCCCCCTTCCTATTTTCCTTATTTCTAATGTGTTAGTCAACTCTGCAATTTAGTGTATTTCAACTGATTGATGCCTTTAACTTGTTTACAGATGAAGCAATGGCCTAGTTTTCACTAACCTGCAATTGTATAAATGAGAAAAGAAAAAACTATATTTGCACAGGATCGTTTTCATTTCTCTTTAGATTAGTATCCTGTCATTTATTTTTATTTATTGATAATTCTTAACATTAGGAATTTTATGCATACTCCATGTTTAAAGATAATTTCTAATTTATAATTCATACATATATACACAAACGTGCATACAGATGTACAACATATATATATACACATATATATGTATGTATGTACTTATCTGTATGTATGTCTCTGTGTGTGTATTGAATTAAAAAAGCTTTGTGTTAACATTGGTGAGGTCTTGTCTTTGAAACAATAAAAATTATATAGGACAGGAATTATAGCAGAATATTGAGGCTCAGTTGAGGGCATGTCTTTCTGTACTGGCACACGGCTCATGTTAGGGATGGTTCCTCCATTGACAGTCATTGATTTGCAGACTCTCACTAGCAGAGGCAATTTTGAACAAACCATGAGGTCACAGTGAAATCAGAGACCTCTTTTTTGAGAGGATAATCCTTAAGGGTAGTGGATCTAGAGATGTGCCTGGCCCCAACTTTCTCTGATGAACTTTTGGAAAAGAAGCACTTGTAGATTCGTTTACCTTTAGAGCAACACTGAGCATTGAATCCAGGTGATGTAATCCATTCCTCTCTAGTCCAAGGAGATAGGAGCTTCAGGGGCTATGGTACTTGACTGAAGGAGTTAAGGTGAGAAAGTACAGACTTAATTCTCCCAGCAGGTCACTTAATTCCCAGCAGGTCACTTCTACCTACAGGTCCTCTATCTCTTCTAAACTCCCTTTCTGTATATTTTGTTCATTCTTTCACCTTTTTTCTCAACTCCTCTCCTTTTGGTCTGGCTTTATTTTACCTTTTCCTGCACATATGGCCTTTGTCTTCATATCCTTTCTTTCTTCTTTCATGCCTTGACTTTTCTATGTAAGTGTTACTAGTACTCTGTTTGCCCCCTTCCTATTTTCCTTATTTCTAATGTGTTAGTCAACTCTGCAATTTAGTGTATTTCAACTGATTGATGCCTTTAACTTGTTTACAGATGAAGCAATGGCCTAGTTTTCCACTAACACTATGAGGCAATTGTATAAATAGATGCCATTATACCATATGGTTAAACACTAAGTATTTAATTGTTATAAATCAAACAAAATGTACTTCTTAAATAAAAATGCTCTTTCCTTATGTTTTGACAAATACATGTCTAAAGCTATCAGAAAGGAATTTTTGAAAGTATTCTTCTTAGACTCCTGAGAATCCTATGCCAACATGTGTTGACAGAAGAAGAACTGATTCCCACCCTCTGACCCCTAGACCTTGGCCTACTCTTCTTTTGCTGCCCACCCTGACTCTATTCCATATCATGAGGGGCCTCATGTACGTATATGTGGACACCCCAGTATGCACTTTTAAGCACAGTCTCTGCAGCAGGCATAAACAACTGCTCCTCACTTACTCCCTGGGTCCATAGTCACATATTGGAAGCAGAGTTTTCCCTAGAGGTCATGGGCTTTCAGAAGAGGGCTTTCCAATCACTGGAAGCAGATCTAGGGATATCTGAGCAGGGAATTATGAGATTTTAGAGCTCAGAGTAATTAGAACTTGATCTGGAAGGAAGTCATAGAGCCTGAATGAATGCATCTGTGTGTGTTGATTTAAGACCTAAATTTTAGGCCTTGGAAGTTAAAATGATTAGAGTCTAGATCTTGAACTATAGGTATGCCAAACTACAGATAGTCCACGTGTGGGGCAGATAAGTGTTCTTGAATAAACCTGCTCAAATACCTTGAGTCTGTAATCTAAGATGTGTCACTAAGGAAACTTAAAGCTGAACCAATTATTATACAATCATTGGCAACATAAGCTGGGTGTTGGCCTAACCTGGGTTCTAAAAGGTATCACTCTTCAGTGGTTATGAACTTGAGGATATGAGGTATTCACTACAGTAAATTATTTCCACAATACAGTTGAAAATATATTTCAAAGTTTCAAGCTAAAAGAGACAAAAAAAAAAAAAAAAAGAAGTAAGAAGTTGTCAAAATGAAGAGTTTTCAGTTAGGAAGACAGTGCCTGGCAGGTGTGTTTTAAAGCAAGCATTAATTTAAGAACACTTTTCTAAACAAAGGAATAGATTGAGCCTTGAACAAGTTGAGCCAATTTCATGTGCTAACTTTCTGCCATTTATTCCACTTTAAAGATTATGACATGTATGACTTTAAGAAGTTTGTAAAACCGTGTGTTACGAGCCCAAATGGTATGTGTACTCATACCAAAATATTTTGAGCAATATTTTTTAAATTTTTTAAAAATTATTTTTATTGGAGAATAATAGCTTTACAATGTGTTGGTTCCTGCTGTGCAGTTTTTACACTTTTGAATTTGTCAAGTTTGTACTTATCAACTGGACCAGTATTAATCAACGGCAGAGGAGATACATGCTATTAGAGCATTTTCTTATGTATTAAGGCAATTACTAGAGATAAAAAGAAGTAGAAAACTTTTTATTCAAAAAATTTTATCTCTTTGAGATAAAGATACAGCATAAATTGGTGAAAAAGCATGCTGAAGAAGTAATTGTTGAGTTGGCATTTTTATTAGCAGTTTGTAATGACCCATCTGGTTGCCTCATGAATCTTATTTTGATTCTGTAAGTTATCCTTCTAGTAAGTGACACACAGTCACAGAGCATCTGTTCTTTATTTATCACCATTTTTAAAATTGTTTATTAATTAATACTTCATATATTTTAAAATTAAATATCTACTTTTAAATAATATATCTAACAAACCATAACAAGGAAAAATAGAAAAAAAAATATAACAGAATAAAAATGAAAAGAGGATTTTTCATAGTTTGTTGCATGAAGCTGATTCTGCTCAATGCCACTAAATACAATGTGGAATCTTGAATAAGCTATGAAAACAAATAATGGGCACTCTCATAAAATTTTGTGAAATTTGAAAAAAATCTTTATTTTAGTTATTAATACTGTGTGCTCAATTGTGTCCAACTCTTTATGAACCCATGGACTGTTGCCTGCCAGGTTCCTCTGTCTAAGGAGTTTTTCAGGCAAGAATACTGAAATGAGTGAGTTGCCATTTCTACCATAATACTGTATCACAAGACAATTTCCTGGTATTTTTTATTTTTACAACATGGATTTTTCTATATTCTCAGAATCAGATTAGAAGTTTAAAGCCTCATTCAAATGTAAAGAAATCACTAAAATAAGAAGCTCACTATACTTTTAACAGTGATACTAGATGCAAAAATAAATGGAACTATATCAAAGTGAACATAAATTACAAATCTAGTGTCCTATTCATACTTAGTCAAACAAGTCAAACCAAATGTCATAAATATATTTGATAAGCAAAAATTCATAGTTTTTCTAATATATATTATAAATACTATATATAAAGCTTTTCTACTATGTATGATAAAGGCAATAACAAAAACAAAAAGGACAAATTGGAAAATATAAACAGACAATATGAAATAGAAAACGTGAAACAAATTAGATAAAAGTAAAATATCACTCAGTTCCCTTTAAGTCGACCTGCTGTTCTAGCAGCATCTTCCATGCTGAGTCTCCATTAAATCAGCCCGCTGTACTGGCAGCGACTCTCCCTTCCCCCACTCTAATAAACTTTACTTTCCTCTCAAAAAAAAAAAAAAAAAAAGAAACATGTAGTCCCATCCTTTGTTTTTTGGTTTTTTTTGTAATTATTTAATTTTATTTTTTAAATTTTTTTACACAGTTTTGTTGTTCACAGACATGTATGTATGTTCCCAGATCAGTCATATGCATATCCCTGGGCCCCTCTCGCCTCACCGCCATCCCACCCTTCCAGGCTGTCCTACCAAGCCCTTGTAGGAACTCCTATTCCCTCAGTGCAATGACAATAGCTATCTTTTCAGATACACTAGTATAGGTTTCCATGTTACTCCCTCTATGCCTCCCCCCTGTTCATACCCTACAGTGTCCATACTGCTCTATGTTTTCCTCCCTAAAAAAAAAATATAACAGAATAAAAATGAAAAGAGGATTTTTCATAGTTTGTTGCATGAAGCTGATTCTGCTCAATGCCACTAAATACAATGTGGAATCTTGAATAAGCTATGAAAACAAATAATGGGCACTCTCATAAAATTTTGTGAAATTTGAAAAAAATCTTTATTTTAGTTATTAATACTGTGTGCTCAATTGTGTCCAACTCTTTATGAACCCATGGACTGTTGCCTGCCAGGTTCCTCTGTCTAAGGAGTTTTTCAGGCAAGAATACTGAAATGAGTGAGTTGCCATTTCTACCATAATACTGTATCACAAGACAATTTCCTGGTATTTTTTATTTTTACAACATGGATTTTTCTATATTCTCAGAATCAGATTAGAAGTTTAAAGCCTCATTCAAATGTAAAGAAATCACTAAAATAAGAAGCTCACTATACTTTTAACAGTGATACTAGATGCAAAAATAAATGGAACTATATCAAAGTGAACATAAATTACAAATCTAGTGTCCTATTCATACTTAGTCAAACAAGTCAAACCAAATGTCATAAATATATTTGATAAGCAAAAATTCATAGTTTTTCTAATATATATTATAAATACTATATATAAAGCTTTTCTACTATGTATGATAAAGGCAATAACAAAAACAAAAAGGACAAATTGGAAAATATAAACAGACAATATGAAATAGAAAACGTGAAACAAATTAGATAAAAGTAAAATATCACTCAGTTCCCTTTAAGTCGACCTGCTGTTCTAGCAGCATCTTCCATGCTGAGTCTCCATTAAATCAGCCCGCTGTACTGGCAGCGACTCTCCCTTCCCCCACTCTAATAAACTTTACTTTCCTCTCAAAAAAAAAAAAAAAAAAAGAAACATGTAGTCCCATCCTTTGTTTTTTGGTTTTTTTTGTAATTATTTAATTTTATTTTTTAAATTTTTTTACACAGTTTTGTTGTTCACAGACATGTATGTATGTTCCCAGATCAGTCATATGCATATCCCTGGGCCCCTCTCGCCTCACCGCCATCCCACCCTTCCAGGCTGTCCTACCAAGCCCTTGTAGGAACTCCTATTCCCTCAGTGCAATGACAATAGCTATCTTTTTCAGATACACTAGTATAGGTTTCCATGTTACTCCCTCTATGCCTCCCACCCACTGTTCATACCCTACAGTGTCCATATGTCTGTTCTCTATGTCTATTTTTCCATCATTTCACTGCATGTGTTACCATTACCCTCTTACTAGATTCCATATATATGTGTTACTATACTCGTCTTTCTCTTTTCAACTTACTTCACTTTTTATGATAGGTTCTAGATCCAGCCACCTCATTAGGACTGATTCTTCTGCATTTCTTTTTATAGCTGAGAAGTACTCTAGTGTATATATGTACCACCATTTTTTTTAAACATTCATTTGTTGATGGACATCTAGGTTGTTTTCATGTTCTAGCTACTGTATAGAGAGCTGCAATGAACATTGGGATACAGGTGTTTCTTTCAGTTTTGATTTCATCTGGGTATAAGCCTAATAGTGGGATTCCTGGGTCATATGGTGCTTCTATTTTTAGTTTTTCGAGGAATCTCCATACTGTCTTCCATAGTGACTGTATCAATTTACATTCCTACCAGCAATGCAAGAGTGTTCCCTTTTCTCTGCACCCTCTTCAGCATTTCTTGTCTGCAGATTTTGGATGATGGCCATTCTGACGGGTGTGAAGTGGTATCTCATTGTAGTTTTGATTTGCATTTCTCTAATTATAAGCGAGGTTGAGCATCATTTTCATGTGCTTTTTGGCTATCTGTATGTCCTCTTTGGTGAGATGTCTTTTAGGTCTTTTTCCCATTTTTGGATTGGGTCGTTCATTTTTCCGGTGCTGAGTTGTCTGAATTGCTTGTAGATTTTGGAGATTAATTCTTTCTTGGTTATTCCATTTGCTATTATTTTCTCCTTTTCTGTGGGCTGTCTGTTCACCTTTTTTGTAATTTCTTTTGCTGTACAAAAGCTTTTAAGTTTCATTAGGTCCCACATGTTCATTTTTCTTTTTAGTTCTGCTATTCTAGTAGGCGGGTCATGGAAGATTTTGCTTTGGTTCACATGTATGATTTCCCAGATCAATTCCCCCCCCTTATCCCACCCCTCCAGGCTGTCGCCCCAAGCCCTTGTAGGAACTCCTCTCCCCTCAGCGCAATGACCGTAGCTGTCTTTTTCAGATACACTAGTATAGGTTTCCATGTTACTCCCTCTATGCCTCCCACCCACTGTTCATACCCTACAGTGTCCATATGTCTGTTCTCTATGTCTATTTTTCCATCATTTCACTGCATGTGTTACCATTACCCTCTTACTAGATTCCATATATATGTGTTACTATACTCGTCTTTCTCTTTTCAACTTACTTCACTTTTTATGATAGGTTCTAGATCCAGCCACCTCATTAGGACTGATTCTTCTGCATTTCTTTTTATAGCTGAGAAGTACTCTAGTGTATATATGTACCACCATTTTTTTTAAACATTCATTTGTTGATGGACATCTAGGTTGTTTTCATGTTCTAGCTACTGTATAGAGAGCTGCAATGAACATTGGGATACAGGTGTTTCTTTCAGTTTTGATTTCATCTGGGTATAAGCCTAATAGTGGGATTCCTGGGTCATATGGTGCTTCTATTTTTAGTTTTTCGAGGAATCTCCATACTGTCTTCCATAGTGACTGTATCAATTTACATTCCTACCAGCAATGCAAGAGTGTTCCCTTTTCTCTGCACCCTCTTCAGCATTTCTTGTCTGCAGATTTTGGATGATGGCCATTCTGACGGGTGTGAAGTGGTATCTCATTGTAGTTTTGATTTGCATTTCTCTAATTATAAGCGAGGTTGAGCATCATTTTCATGTGCTTTTTGGCTATCTGTATGTCCTCTTTGGTGAGATGTCTTTTAGGTCTTTTTCCCATTTTTGGATTGGGTCGTTCATTTTTCCGGTGCTGAGTTGTCTGAATTGCTTGTAGATTTTGGAGATTAATTCTTTCTTGGTTATTCCATTTGCTATTATTTTCTCCTTTTCTGTGGGCTGTCTGTTCACCTTTTTTGTAATTTCTTTTGCTGTACAAAAGCTTTTAAGTTTCATTAGGTCCCACATGTTCATTTTTCTTTTTAGTTCTGCTATTCTAGTAGGCGGGTCATGGAAGATTTTGCTTTGGTTTATGTCCTTGAGGGTTCGCCTATATTCTTCTCCAAGGGTTTTATGGTTTCTGGTCATAGATTTAGGTCTTTAATCCATTTTGAGTTGATCTTTGTGTATGGTGTCAGGGAATGTTCCAACTTCATTTTTTTGCATGTAGCTGTACCATTTTCCCAGCACCACTTGTTGAAGAGGCTGTCTTTGTCCCATTTTATAGTTTTGCCTCCTTTGTCAAAAATAAAATGTCCATGGGTGTGTGGGCTTATCTCTGGGTTCTCTATCTTGTTCCATTGGTCTATAGTTCTGTTTTTGTGCCAGTACCATACTGTCTTGATGACTGTTGCTTTGTAGTATAGTCTGAAGTTAGGGAGGCTGATCTCTCCAGCTCCATTCTTCTTTCTCAGAATTGCCTTGGCTATCCATGTTCTCTTGTGTTTCCATATGAACTGTGTTATTCTTTGATCTAGTTCTGTGAAGAATGTCATTGGTAGTTTGATAGGGATCGCATTGAATCTGTAGATGATATTTCATAGCATGGTCATTTTCACAATATTGATACTTCTGACCCAGGAACTTGGATTATCTCTCTATCTGTTTAAGTCTTCTCTAATTGCTTTCATGAGTGTCTTGTAATTTTCTGTGTACAGTTCTTTTGTTTCTTTGGGTAGGTTTATTCCTAGATATTTGATTCTTTTGGTTGCGATGGTGAAGGGGATTGCCTCTTTGATTTTGTTTTCTGATTTTAATGGTTTGTATAAAGGAATGCCAGTGATTTCTGTATATTGATTTTGTATCCCGCGACTTTGCTGAATTTGTTGATTAGCTCTAGTAGCTTTGTAATAGAGTCTTTGGGATTTTCTATGTATAATGTAGTCTGCCCCGTTCATTTTCCGGGCTGGGATCTTATTTGGAGATTAATTCTTTCTTGGTTATTCCATTTGCTATTATTTTCTCCTTTTCTGTGGGCTGTCTGTTCACCTTTTTTGTAATTTCTTTTGCTGTACAAAAGCTTTTAAGTTTCATTAGGTCCCACATGTTCATTTTTCTTTTTAGTTCTGCTATTCTAGTAGGCGGGTCATGGAAGATTTTGCTTTGGTTTATGTCCTTGAGGGTTCGCCTATATTCTTCTCCAAGGGTTTTATGGTTTCTGGTCATAGATTTAGGTCTTTAATCCATTTTGAGTTGATCTTTGTGTATGGTGTCAGGGAATGTTCCAACTTCATTTTTTTGCATGTAGCTGTACCATTTTCCCAGCACCACTTGTTGAAGAGGCTGTCTTTGTCCCATTTTATAGTTTTGCCTCCTTTGTCAAAAATAAAATGTCCATGGGTGTGTGGGCTTATCTCTGGGTTCTCTATCTTGTTCCATTGGTCTATAGTTCTGTTTTTGTGCCAGTACCATACTGTCTTGATGACTGTTGCTTTGTAGTATAGTCTGAAGTTAGGGAGGCTGATCTCTCCAGCTCCATTCTTCTTTCTCAGAATTGCCTTGGCTATCCATGTTCTCTTGTGTTTCCATATGAACTGTGTTATTCTTTGATCTAGTTCTGTGAAGAATGTCATTGGTAGTTTGATAGGGATCGCATTGAATCTGTAGATGATATTTCATAGCATGGTCATTTTCACAATATTGATACTTCTGACCCAGGAACTTGGATTATCTCTCTATCTGTTTAAGTCTTCTCTAATTGCTTTCATGAGTGTCTTGTAATTTTCTGTGTACAGTTCTTTTGTTTCTTTGGGTAGGTTTATTCCTAGATATTTGATTCTTTTGGTTGCGATGGTGAAGGGGATTGCCTCTTTGATTTTGTTTTCTGATTTTAATGGTTTGTATAAAGGAATGCCAGTGATTTCTGTATATTGATTTTGTATCCCGCGACTTTGCTGAATTTGTTGATTAGCTCTAGTAGCTTTGTAATAGTGTCGTTGGGGTTTTCTATGTAGAATGTCACATCGTCTGCAAAAAGAGAGAGCTTTACTTCTTTTCCAATCTGGATTCTTTTTATTTGTTTTTCTTCTTTTATTGCTGTTGCTAGAACTTCCAGGACTATGTTGAATAATAGTGGTGAAAGTGGACACCCCTGTCTTGTTCCTGATCTTAGTTTTTCACCATTGAAGATAATGTTCGCAGTGGGCTTCTCGTATATGGTTTTCATTGTGTTGAAGTTGTTTCCTTCTATGCCCATTTTTTCAAGAGTTTGTTTTATCATAAATGAGTGTTGGATTTTGTTGAAGGCTTTTTCTGCATCTATTGAGATTATTATGTGATTTTTGTCTATCAATTTGTTTATATGGTGTCTCACATTAATTGATTTGCGGATATTGAAGAATTCTTGCATACCTGGGAAGAACCTGACTTGGTCATGATGTATGAGTTTTATGATGTGATGTTGAATTCTGTTTGCTAGGATTTTGTTGAGGTTTTTTGCATCCAAATTCATCAGTGAAATTGGTCTGTAATTTTCTTTTTTGTGTTGTCTCTGCTTGGTTTTGGTATCAGGGTGATGGTAGCCTTGTAAAATGTGTTTGGAAGTTTTCCTTCCTGTGAAATTTTTGAAAGAGTTTTAGAAGGGCAGGCATTAGCTCTTCTTCAAATGTTTGATAGAATTCCCCTGTGAAGCCATTTGGCCCTGGGCTTTTATTTTGGGGTAGATTTTTTTATCACAAATTCAATTTCTGAGCTTGTGATTGGGTTGTTCAAAGTTTCTGTTTCTTCCTGACTCAGTCTTGGAAGATTAATCTTTTCCAAGAAACTGTCCATTTCCTCCAGGTTGTCCAGTTTGTTGCCCTACAGTTGTTCATAATAGTCTCTTATAGTCATTTGGATTTCTGCATTATCTGTTGTAATCTCTCCTTTTTCATTTTTGATTTTGTTGATCTGGTTCTTGTCTCTTTTTGTTGATTAGCTCTAGTAGCTTTGTAATAGTGTCGTTGGGGTTTTCTATGTAGAATGTCACATCGTCTGCAAAGAGAGCTTTACTTCTTTTCCAATCTGGATTCTTTTTATTTCTTTTCTTCTTTTATTGCTGTTGCTAGAACTTCCAGGACTATGTTGAATAATAGTGGTGAAAGTGGACACCCCTGTCTTGTTCCTGATCTTAGTTTTTCACCATTGAAGATAATGTTCGCAGTGGGCTTCTCGTATATGGTTTTCATTGTGTTGAAGTTGTTTCCTTCTATGCCCATTTTTTCAAGAGTTTGTTTTATCATAAATGAGTGTTGGATTTTGTTGAAGGCTTTTTCTGCATCTATTGAGATTATTATGTGATTTTTGTCTATCAATTTGTTTATATGGTGTCTCACATTAATTGATTTGCGGATATTGAAGAATTCTTGCATACCTGGGAAGAACCTGACTTGGTCATGATGTATGAGTTTTATGATGTGATGTTGAATTCTGTTTGCTAGGATTTTGTTGAGGTTTTTTGCATCCAAATTCATCAGTGAAATTGGTCTGTAATTTTCTTTTTTGTGTTGTCTCTGCTTGGTTTTGGTATCAGGGTGATGGTAGCCTTGTAAAATGTGTTTGGAAGTTTTCCTTCCTGTGAAATTTTTGAAAGAGTTTTAGAAGGGCAGGCATTAGCTCTTCTTCAAATGTTTGATAGAATTCCCCTGTGAAGCCATTTGGCCCTGGGCTTTTATTTTGGGGTAGATTTTTTTATCACAAATTCAATTTCTGAGCTTGTGATTGGGTTGTTCAAAGTTTCTGTTTCTTCCTGACTCAGTCTTGGAAGATTAATCTTTTCCAAGAAACTGTCCATTTCCTCCAGGTTGTCCAGTTTGTTGCCCTACAGTTGTTCATAATAGTCTCTTATAGTCATTTGGATTTCTGCATTATCTGTTGTAATCTCTCCTTTTTCATTTTTGATTTTGTTGATCTGGTTCTTGTCTCTTTTTTTCTTGATGAATCTGGCCAATGCCTTGTCAATTTTGTTTATCGTTTCGAAGAACCAGCTTCTCATTTTGTTTATCTTTACTATTGTTTCTTTCATTTCTTTGTCATTTATTTTTGCTCTGATCTTTATGATTTCTCTTCTGTTTACTTTGGGGTGTTTTTTTCTTCTTTCTCCAGTCATTTTAAACATAGGGTTACGTCATCTGATATTTTTCTTGTTTCTTGAGATAGGATTATATTGCTAGTAATTTCCTCTTAGAACTGCTTTTGTGGTATACCATAGGTTTTGCACTGTTGTGTGTTCATTGTCATTTTCTTCTAGAAATTCTTTTATTTCTCCTTTGATTTGCTCAGTTATCAGTTTGCTCTTTAGGTAGCAGGTTTTTATTTTCTTTATAATTGATATCTAGTCTCATAGCATTGTGATCAGAAAAGATGGTTGATGAAATTTCAGTTTTCTTGAATTGACTGAGGTTGGATTTGTGGCCCAAGATGTGGTCTATCCTGCAGAATGTTCCATGAGCACTTGAGAAGAAAGTGTTTTCTTCTGCTTTTGGATGGAAGGTCCTAAAGATATCACTGAGGTCCATCTCTTCTAGTGTGTCATTTTAGGCTTGTGTTTCTTTATTAGTTTTCTGTTTTGTTGATCTGTCCATTGGTGTAAGAAGAGTGTTAAAGTCTCTTACAATTATTATGTATTTGTCAATTTCTTCTTTTTATGTCTGAAAGTGTTTGTCTTATGTATTTGGGTTCTCCTGTGTTAGCTTCATAGATATTTATGTTGTTGTCTTCCTCTTGGATTGATCCCTTGATCATTATGTAGTGACCTGCCCTGTCTCTTTTAATTTTGTTTATCGTTTCGAAGAACCAGCTTCTCATTTTGTTTATCTTTACTATTGTTTCTTTCATTTCTTTGTCATTTATTTTTGCTCTGATCTTTATGATTTCTCTTCTGTTTACTTTGGGGTGTTTTTTTCTTCTTTCTCCAGTCATTTTAAACATAGGGTTACGTCATCTGATATTTTTCTTGTTTCTTGAGATAGGATTATATTGCTAGTAATTTCCTCTTAGAACTGCTTTTGTGGTATACCATAGGTTTTGCACTGTTGTGTGTTCATTGTCATTTTCTTCTAGAAATTCTTTTATTTCTCCTTTGATTTGCTCAGTTATCAGTTTGCTCTTTAGGTAGCAGGTTTTTTTTTTTTTTCTTTATAATTGATATCTAGTCTCATAGCATTGTGATCAGAAAAGATGGTTGATGAAATTTCAGTTTTCTTGAATTGACTGAGGTTGGATTTGTGGCCCAAGATGTGGTCTATCCTGCAGAATGTTCCATGAGCACTTGAGAAGAAAGTGTTTTCTTCTGCTTTTGGATGGAAGGTCCTAAAGATATCACTGAGGTCCATCTCTTCTAGTGTGTCATTTTAGGCTTGTGTTTCTTTATTAGTTTTCTGTTTTGTTGATCTGTCCATTGGTGTAAGAAGAGTGTTAAAGTCTCTTACAATTATTATGTATTTGTCAATTTCTTCTTTTTATGTCTGAAAGTGTTTGTCTTATGTATTTGGGTTCTCCTGTGTTAGCTTCATAGATATTTATGTTGTTGTCTTCCTCTTGGATTGATCCCTTGATCATTATGTAGTGACCTGCCCTGTCTCTTTTAATCTTCTTTATTTTAAATTCTATTTTGTCTGATATGAGGATTGCTACTCCAACTTTCTATTGATCCATTTGCATGGAATATCTTTTTCTATCCTCTCACGTTCAATCTATGTGTGTTTTTAGATCTGAAGTGGGTTTCTTGTAAACAGCATTTATATGGGCATTGTTTCCATTCAGCCAGTCTGTGACTATTGGTGGAGCATTTAGTCCATTTACATTCAAAGTAATTATTGATACGAATGTTCCTATTGTCATCTTCTTAAGATGTTTGGGGTTTGATCTGTAAGTCTTCGACTCTTGAATTTATTGGCTATATCAGGCCCTTTAACACTTGTTGTAAGACTGATTTTGTGGTACATAATTCTTTTAGCTTTTGTTTGTCTGTGAAGCTTTTGACTTTTCCAAAATTCTGAATGAGATCCTTGCCAGGTATAGAATTCTTGGTTGTAGGTTATTCTCTTTTAGTCGTTTAAATGTATCTTGCCATTCTCTTCTGGCCTGCAGGGTTTGCTGCTAGATCAGCAGTTAAACGTATGGGGTTTCCTTTGTAAGTTATTTGTTGTTTGTTCCTTGCTGCTTTAAGTATTCTATCTTTATATTTAGTCTATGTTCGCTTAATTAGAATGTGCCTTGGTGTGTTTCTTCTGGGGTTTATCCTGTATGGAATTCTTTGTGCTTCTTGGACTTGGTTGACTATTTCCTTTCCCCTGCTGGGGAAGTTTTTGATTATAATCTCTTCAAGAATATTTTCATAGCTTTTCTTTCCCTCTTCTTCTTCTGGAATTCCTATCATTCTAATGTTGGTGCCTTTGATATTGTCCCATATGTCTCTGAGGCTATCTTCAGTTCTTTTGTTTCTTTGTGCTTTGATCTCTTCTTCAGCAGTTATTTCCACCATTCTGTCTTCCAGCTCACTTAGCCATTCTTCTGCTTCTGATACTCTACTTTTGAGACCTTCTATAGTATTTTTGAGTTCAGCAATTGAGTTGTTTGTCTCTATTTGTTTATTTTCTTTTTTTGTCTCTTCTCAGTGCACTAATTTCCTCTAATATTCTGTTTTTGGAGTTTTGGATCCTTGCAAGTATCACTCTTCTGAATTCTCTTTCCGATAATTGGTCTATCTCATCTTCTGTCATCTCTAACTGTATTTCTCTGATTTGTGCCTTCATTTGTGCAGTGTTTCTCTGTCTTTTCATTTTTATTAATTTTTGTTTCTTTGTGTGTGTCTGTGTGGTTTGTGTCTTAGGTGGTGTTGGGTCTTGTTTGCGGTTGAATAATCTCTAGTGTTGTATGTTCTTTGATGGTGTAGGGTCTTTGAGTCAGGGCTTCCACTCTGAGGATCCTTGGTTTGATCTCTGGCTGGAGAGTGTAAGCTTTATATCTGGTTTGCTATGGTGTTCAGTAGTATTAGTTCAAATATAGGCATATGAGGGACAAAAGGTGCATCCCTGGTAGATGACAGTCATAAAATCATGCAAATATTTTCCAACATAATGGAAACATACAGATACATACACATCAATACACACAACTGAACGGTCTTAAAGTGACAAAGTACAGCAAAATTTTCTGGCAGACGGTGCAATCAAAGTTGATACCTGACCATTTAGCTCTAAATTAATTATAATACTGGCTTGAAAAACAGATCCATAGCAAGGTCTCAGCTGGGAATATTGCAATGAAAGCAGTTTTTAACTAAGACATGTGTTGGGAGGAGGAGAGTGTATAGGTAATGAGAAGGAATAGATTCATATTGCAAGGATTTTGTAGAGTTAGGTAACAGAGATTAGTATGTAGTAGTTTAGTACAGCTGGAAAAGGACATTAGAGACAGCAAGGTAGGAAATACTTATAGAGAGGATAGTGTTATATATAGAAAGATTTTACAGTTAGAGCATAGAGAGAGAAAGCTGTGGTATGAGAAAAAGAAAAAGAAAAAATAATACTACTTAATTTTTTTTTAATTATTAAGAAAAAAAATTACTGTCCCTGTTTTTTATCTTCTCATCTGCTTGTGAAACTTTCACCAGTTTGCTCTTGATGCTGTCCCAGATTTCCCTAGTCTGTACTGGTGGGGGTCAGGTGTTGGGGCTGGAGGGCTGCTTATGTCTTAGATTTCAGTGAGGGTCAGGTTTTTTTGTAGTCAGGACCCTTGCAGAACCTCTGGCTCTGGTTTCTGTTTTGTGTTCGGCAAAAAAACGCCCTGCAGCCAGTGTAGTTGACCCCTGTCTCTGCCCCTGTGCTGGTCCGGGGAGGGCAAGATGAATGGTCCCCAGTTGATCTGGCCGGCAGATGTTGCGCCCCTGGACTCTGTGTTGTAGTGTGAGTGGCGGTGGGGAGGGTTCCCCAGTGTTACTGAGTACCCGTAGTAGCCTTCAGTCTCTACTCGGTTCCTGGTGCCTCTGACACATCCCTGCTGCTGGCAGGACTGAGTGCTTCTCGTCAGTGATCTCATCCCAGATGCCCCGCTTCTTTGCCACAGCAGCTGTGGCTTCTTTACCGAGAAGCTGGCGCCCACCTGTCCTGCTGGACTAAGGCTCACCACTTGCCCGAGACGAGAGCGGCAGCTTCCCTGTCCTGCTGGAGCCAGGTTTCTGGACTGCAATATGCGGAAGATTTCCGATTCTGTTTCCCACGCCCTGCTAGCGTTCAGTCTCAGGCTCACCTGGCACATCTCTGTCTTAGTACTGACCCCAGGGAGATTCTCATGCTGAGCGTTGCTTTCTGTCATCTTGGTGCATTTCCCAGCACTCTCTTCACCCGATCTGGTGTGGGAGCTGGAGTTCGGGAGCTCCAGGATCTGTGAGAGCTCCAGAAAAGTTTGGGCTGCTCACTCTCAGTTCCTTGTAGAACTGAGAACTTCTTTTGTCTTCTAGAGGCTGGTTTCTTGGTGGTGTTTCATTTCTTGATTAGTTCTGGGGATTCTGTTGGGGACCTAGTGAAATCCTCCTCTCATTCCTCCGCCATCTTGCTCCACACAAGTCCCGTTGTTTTAAACATGGCTCATTAGGGGATCCATCTGCTCTGAAATACTTATAGAGAGGATAGTGTTATATATAGAAAGATGTTACAGTTAGAGGATAGAGAGAGAAAGCTGTGGTATGAGAAAAAGAAAAAGAAAAAATAATACTACTTAATTTTTTTTTAATTATTAAGAAAAAAAATTACTGTCCCTGTTTTTTATCTTCTCATCTGCTTGTGAAACTTTCACCAGTTTGCTCTTGATGCTGTCCCAGATTTCCCTAGTCTGTACTGGTGGGGGTCAGGTGTTGGGGCTGGAGGGCTGCTTATGTCTTAGATTTCAGTGAGGGTCAGGTTTTTTTGTAGTCAGGACCCTTGCAGAACCTCTGGCTCTGGTTTCTGTTTTGTGTTCGGCAAAAAAACGCCCTGCAGCCAGTGTAGTTGACCCCTGTCTCTGCCCCTGTGCTGGTCCGGGGAGGGCAAGATGAATGGTCCCCAGTTGATCTGGCCGGCAGATGTTGCGCCCCTGGACTCTGTGTTGTAGTGTGAGTGGCGGTGGGGAGGGTTCCCCAGTGTTACTGAGTACCCGTAGTAGCCTTCAGTCTCTACTCGGTTCCTGGTGCCTCTGACACATCCCTGCTGCTGGCAGGACTGAGTGCTTCTCGTCAGTGATCTCATCCCAGATGCCCCGCTTCTTTGCCACAGCAGCTGTGGCTTCTTTACCGAGAAGCTGGCGCCCACCTGTCCTGCTGGACTAAGGCTCACCACTTGCCCGAGACGAGAGCGGCAGCTTCCCTGTCCTGCTGGAGCCAGGTTTCTGGACTGCAATATGCGGAAGATTTCCGATTCTGTTTCCCACGCCCTGCTAGCGTTCAGTCTCAGGCTCACCTGGCACATCTCTGTCTTAGTACTGACCCCAGGGAGATTCTCATGCTGAGCGTTGCTTTCTGTCATCTTGGTGCATTTCCCAGCACTCTCTTCACCCGATCTGGTGTGGGAGCTGGAGTTCGGGAGCTCCAGGATCTGTGAGAGCTCCAGAAAAGTTTGGGCTGCTCACTCTCAGTTCCTTGTAGAACTGAGAACTTCTTTTGTCTTCTAGAGGCTGGTTTCTTGGTGGTGTTTCATTTCTTGATTAGTTCTGGTGATTCTGTTGGGGAGCTGGTGAAATCCTCCTCTCATTCCTCCGCCATCTTGCTCCCCACACAAGTCCCCGTTGTTTTTAAACATGGCTCATTAGAATCACATCTGGAGCTCTAGAGGAAAAATAATGCCTGGGCATTTGTATTCTTCAAATGATTCCAAGGTAATTCTAATGTGCATCTGAATTTTAAAAAGTGATTATAGGTTTCCCTATGAAATGGTAGTTTTAGTGATGTAGAGCTCTATTATTTTCTGTTGACCAATATGAAATGGTAGTTTCAGTGATGTAGAACTCTATTATTTTCTGTTGACCAATATGAAATGGTAGTTTTAGTGATGCAGAACTCTATTATTTTCTGTTGACCAATCATGATACAAGGCTATTAAATCATAGTCGCATAATCACAATAGTAAACAGTATCAGTTTTCACAATCAGTATCCAGACAAAAAATAAAAGATATTTATAATTGCAAGCCATAATGGAAACATGATTAAACTGACAGTTATAAAATAATTACATAAAATTTGAGGAGTTAAGTTAAAAGTGGAAGTGCATACATGTGCATGTTTGTGATCCTATATTTGCAGACCCAGCCAGCATATGTCTTTTTGTTGGTACATTTAATTCTAACTTTGTGAGAGTTCCCTTGTATGTTATTTGTCATTTCTCATTTCTTCTAATGTTTTTTTCTTTATGTTTAATTTTTGTCCGTTTGATTACTGTGTGTCTCAGTGTGTTCCTTCTGGGGTTTAAACTGCCTAGGACTCTTTCTGCTTCCTGGACTAGATGACCTTTCCCATGTTAGGGAAGTTTTGAACTAGCATCTCTTCAAATATTTTCTTGGGTCCTCTCTCTCTTTTCTCCTCTGAGACCCCTATAATGAGAATGTTGGTGTGCTTAAGGTGGTTTCAGAGCTCTTTTAGGCTATCTTCTTTTTTTTTTTTTTCTTTTTGTTATATTCTGATTTGCAGCAGTGATTCCAGCATTCTGACATACAGGTCACTTATCCATTCTTCTATCTCAGTTATTCTGCTATCGATTCCTTCTGCTATACCATTCATCTATATTTCATTGATCTTTAGTTCTTTCTAGGTCTGTTGTAAACATTTCTTGCATCTTCTCCATTCTTTTTCTGAGATCCAGGTTCATCTTTGCTATCATTATTCTGAATTCCTTTTCCAGAAGGTTGCAATTTCCACTTCCTTTAGTTGTTTTTCTGAGGTTTTATCTTGTCCCTTGATTGGGGCTGGTGAAATCCTCCTCTCATTCCTCCGCCATCTTGCTCCCACACAAGTCCCCGTTGTTTTTAAACATGGCTCATTAGAATCACATCTGGAGCTCTAGAGGAAAAATAATGCCTGGGCATTTGTATTCTTCAAATGATTCCAAGGTAATTCTAATGTGCATCTGAATTTTAAAAAGTGATTATAGGTTTCCCTATGAAATGGTAGTTTTAGTGATGTAGAGCTCTATTATTTTCTGTTGACCAATATGAAATGGTAGTTTCAGTGATGTAGAACTCTATTATTTTCTGTTGACCAATATGAAATGGTAGTTTTAGTGATGCAGAACTCTATTATTTTCTGTTGACCAATCATGATACAAGGCTATTAAATCATAGTCGCATAATCACAATAGTAAACAGTATCAGTTTTCACAATCAGTATCCAGACAAAAAATAAAAGATATTTATAATTGCAAGCCATAATGGAAACATGATTAAACTGACAGTTATAAAATAATTACATAAAATTTGAGGAGTTAAGTTAAAAGTGGAAGTGCATACATGTGCATGTTTGTGATCCTATATTTGCAGACCCAGCCAGCATATGTCTTTTTGTTGGTACATTTAATTCTAACTTTGTGAGAGTTCCCTTGTATGTTATTTGTCATTTCTCATTTCTTCTAATGTTTTTTTCTTTATGTTTAATTTTTGTCCGTTTGATTACTGTGTGTCTCAGTGTGTTCCTTCTGGGGTTTAAACTGCCTAGGACTCTTTCTGCTTCCTGGACTAGATGACCTTTCCCATGTTAGGGAAGTTTTGAACTAGCATCTCTTCAAATATTTTCTTGGGTCCTCTCTCTCTTTTCTCCTCTGAGACCCCTATAATGAGAATGTTGGTGTGCTTAAGGTGGTTTCAGAGCTCTTTTAGGCTATCTTCTTTTTTTTTTTTTTCTTTTTGTTATATTCTGATTTGCAGCAGTGATTCCAGCATTCTGACATACAGGTCACTTATCCATTCTTCTATCTCAGTTATTCTGCTATCGATTCCTTCTGCTATACCATTCATCTATATTTCATTGATCTTTAGTTCTTTCTAGGTCTGTTGTAAACATTTCTTGCATCTTCTCCATTCTTTTTCTGAGATCCAGGTTCATCTTTGCTATCATTATTCTGAATTCCTTTTCCAGAAGGTTGCAATTTCCACTTCCTTTAGTTGTTTTTCTGAGGTTTTATCTTGTCCCTTCATCTAGGACATAACCCTCTCCCCTTTCAAGTTTAGTGGGATTTGATTACAGAAATTCCATAGGACTGGGGAAAACATAGAATCTATTCTTGGAGGGCCCAAACAAAGTCTTCCATGCACCATAACCCAGAGGAAAGGAGTCGTGACTCCAAGAGAAGACTGAATCAGACCTATCTGCTAGTGTTGCAGGGTCTTCTGTGGAGGTATCAGTGGATAGTAGCTTGGTGCCCCTTGACATGAGCCTTCTTAGAGGTTGCTAATAATGCTAACCTTCAAAGTCAGATTCCCTGGGGATTCCTAGTCCTTTTTGTTCAGATCCACAGGGTGGGAAGTCTGACATGGGGTTAGAACCTTGAGTTCTGTGGGAGAACAGTGGGAGAACTACTTTAATATTATTGTTCTCTTGTTTGTGAGCTGTCCACCTTGCAGGAATGGGAATAGATTTTATCATGATTGTACCCCTTCTACTGTCTTGTAGCATTTCCTTTGAATGTGGGGTATCTTTTTTGGTGGGTTCCAATATTTTCCTATTGACAGTTTTTCAACAGATAGTTGTGATTTTGTTGCTTTTGCAGGAGAAAATTTGAGCAGTATTTTGAGCAAAATATACTTGGATATGTTTAAAACAGAGGATCATTAGAATTTCTGTGTTTAATCTTTATTGAAATAAAAATAAATTCTGAACTAAGATACAAGTGAGAAAACTGGAAAGAAAGTAAGTAATGTTGGTTAAGAATATAGCCAGAATTAATTCAGTTGTGTTATTTTTTCTTAGTAGTCACAGTTCTTTTGGCTATATCTTGCAGAGGAAATCACTATGTAACATAATATAAATAAAATATTATACTAAAAACAAAATAGTTCTACTCTTTGCTTGAAACATAGTTATCAGTTATATTACAACAATTTATGGATGGACACATTTTTTTAAAACTAACATTTTAATAGTAACTACTAAGTGCTTACAAGGGGACTTCCTTTGTGGTAGTAGTAGTAAAGAATCCATTTACCAACGCAAGAGGCACAAGAAATGCAGGTTCAATCCCTGGGTTGGGTAGAACCCCTGGAGGAGGAAGTGTCAACCTACTCAAATGTTCTTGCTTGGAAAATTCCAAGCACAGAGGAACATGGAACATTACAGGCCATGGGGCCTTAAAGAGTCAAATATGACTGAGCAGCTGAACACACACATGTGCTTACAAACTTTAATTGTTCTCCTTCTTTTCTTCCTTCCTCCCTATCTATAATCAAATGTCATATGCCATGTATATATTATTTAAGATAATATTAATGCAATTGTTTTTAATTTGATAACAAAGTCTTCCATGCACCATAACCCAGAGGAAAGGAGTCGTGACTCCAAGAGAAGACTGAATCAGACCTATCTGCTAGTGTTGCAGGGTCTTCTGTGGAGGTATCAGTGGATAGTAGCTTGGTGCCCCTTGACATGAGCCTTCTTAGAGGTTGCTAATAATGCTAACCTTCAAAGTCAGATTCCCTGGGGATTCCTAGTCCTTTTTGTTCAGATCCACAGGGTGGGAAGTCTGACATGGGGTTAGAACCTTGAGTTCTGTGGGAGAACAGTGGGAGAACTACTTTAATATTATTGTTCTCTTGTTTGTGAGCTGTCCACCTTGCAGGAATGGGAATAGATTTTATCATGATTGTACCCCTTCTACTGTCTTGTAGCATTTCCTTTGAATGTGGGGTATCTTTTTTGGTGGGTTCCAATATTTTCCTATTGACAGTTTTTCAACAGATAGTTGTGATTTTGTTGCTTTTGCAGGAGAAAATTTGAGCAGTATTTTGAGCAAAAATATACTTGGATATGTTTAAAACAGAGGATCATTAGAATTTCTGTGTTTAATCTTTATTGAAATAAAAATAAATTCTGAACTAAGATACAAGTGAGAAAACTGGAAAGAAAGTAAGTAATGTTGGTTAAGAATATAGCCAGAATTAATTCAGTTGTGTTATTTTTTCTTAGTAGTCACAGTTCTTTTGGCTATATCTTGCAGAGGAAATCACTATGTAACATAATATAAATAAAATATTATACTAAAAACAAAATAGTTCTACTCTTTGCTTGAAACATAGTTATCAGTTATATTACAACAATTTATGGATGGACACATTTTTTTAAAACTAACATTTTAATAGTAACTACTAAGTGCTTACAAGGGGACTTCCTTTGTGGTAGTAGTAGTAAAGAATCCATTTACCAACGCAAGAGGCACAAGAAATGCAGGTTCAATCCCTGGGTTGGGTAGAACCCCTGGAGGAGGAAGTGTCAACCTACTCAAATGTTCTTGCTTGGAAAATTCCAAGCACAGAGGAACATGGAACATTACAGGCCATGGGGCCTTAAAGAGTCAAATATGACTGAGCAGCTGAACACACACATGTGCTTACAAACTTTAATTGTTCTCCTTCTTTTCTTCCTTCCTCCCTATCTATAATCAAATGTCAATCATGCCATGTATATATTATTTAAGATAATATTAATGAAGTTTCTCATATTGTTTTTTAATTTGATCTTAATTTTTTAATAATATCATTTTTTTTTATTTATTTATTTTTGATTATTCTGGGTTTTCACTGTTGCCACAGGCTCTTCTCTAGTTGCAGGGAGTGGGGGCTACTCTCTAGTGGAACTCGGGCTCTAGGACACATGGGCTTCAATAGTTGTGGCACATGGGCTCAATAGTTGCGACTCCGAGTCTCTAGAGCACAGGTTCAATAGTTATGGCTCATGGGCTGAGTTTCTCCAGCATGTAGGAATCTTCCCAGATCAGGGATTGAACCCATGTTTCCTGCATTGGCATATGAGCTCTTTACCACTGAGCTACCAGCAAAACCCTCTCATATTGTTTTTAAAAATAATAATCCATGAAAGAGAGCATTCCCAGATTCATTGTAGAAGTTATGATTACCCAAATATCAAAACTAGAAAAATACACCACAGAAAAAGAAAATTACAGGACAGTATCTCTGATGGATATAGATATAAAGATCCTCAACCACATATTAACAAACCAAAGTTAAAGGATAATGAAATAAAAAAGGGTAATAAAACCTTATAATTCATAATATGATTGTATTAAAATTAATGCATCTATTCCCCTATTATTATATACTTTTTCCTGCATTGTTTTGTTATAGATAATATTTTGTGGAACAATTTTAAACTCAATACTTGTTTGTCTTTCTAGTCCTTCTGATTATTTGTAGGCTTAAATTTTGAAACATAGTTATCAGTTATATTACAACAATTTATGGATGGACACATTTTTTTAAAACTAACATTTTAATAGTAACTACTAAGTGCTTACAAGGGGACTTCCTTTGTGGTAGTAGTAGTAAAGAATCCATTTACCAACGCAAGAGGCACAAGAAATGCAGGTTCAATCCCTGGGTTGGGTAGAACCCCTGGAGGAGGAAGTGTCAACCTACTCAAATGTTCTTGCTTGGAAAATTCCAAGCACAGAGGAACATGGAACATTACAGGCCATGGGGCCTTAAAGAGTCAAATATGACTGAGCAGCTGAACACACACATGTGCTTACAAACTTTAATTGTTCTCCTTCTTTTCTTCCTTCCTCCCTATCTATAATCAAATGTCAATCATGCCATGTATATATTATTTAAGATAATATTAATGAAGTTTCTCATATTGTTTTTTAATTTGATCTTAATTTTTTAATAATATCATTTTTTTTTATTTATTTATTTTTGATTATTCTGGGTTTTCACTGTTGCCACAGGCTCTTCTCTAGTTGCAGGGAGTGGGGGCTACTCTCTAGTGGAACTCGGGCTCTAGGACACATGGGCTTCAATAGTTGTGGCACATGGGCTCAATAGTTGCGACTCCGAGTCTCTAGAGCACAGGTTCAATAGTTATGGCTCATGGGCTGAGTTTCTCCAGCATGTAGGAATCTTCCCAGATCAGGGATTGAACCCATGTTTCCTGCATTGGCATATGAGCTCTTTACCACTGAGCTACCAGCAAAACCCTCTCATATTGTTTTTAAAAATAATAATCCATGAAAGAGAGCATTCCCAGATTCATTGTAGAAGTTATGATTACCCAAATATCAAAACTAGAAAAATACACCACAGAAAAAGAAAATTACAGGACAGTATCTCTGATGGATATAGATATAAAGATCCTCAACCACATATTAACAAACCAAAGTTAAAGGATAATGAAATAAAAAGGATAATAAAACCTTATAATTCATAATATGATTGTATTAAAATTAATGCATCTATTCCCCTATTATTATATACTTTTTCCTGCATTGTTTTGTTATAGATAATATTTTGTGGAACAATTTTAAACTCAATACTTGTTTGTCTTTCTAGTCCTTCTGATTATTTGTAGGCTTAAATTTTGGGTCAAAGTGTGAGTAGTTTAAACCTCACATTGAAAAAAAAAAAAAAAAAAACCTTCCTAAATAGTGGTACATTTCAAAAACATTACGGAGGAACATTAGCACGTTTTTTGATCTTGGTCTTACTAACAGTGTACATTTAAAAACCTCTAGGTAAATTTGATATCCTAGTGTTCTAATTGATTTCTCTTATATTAGCTTATTCAATGTTAACTAACAGAGTAATGAAATATTTTTAAGGCTACCCAATGTGGAGTCTATATTTGGAAATGAATGTTTTGGCATAGATCAAGATAATTAAATCCCCTTTCTAATATAAAACAGAAATAATATGGCACAGATGTTAACTGGAGGATCCACTTAAGTCATCATAAATTCATAATTAATAATCAGTCCCAGGATGATATTTATAAAGGAATCTGTGTTCAAGTTTGCTGAGACATGAATCTTTCTGCAAATCAACATACTCACAATTTTGTAGGATGAACTCAAGAAGCTTTAAAGCATTTGGATTACTGAAGCTGGAAACTAGAAAAGGTGTGACAGCTAGGTGGACAGGTGTCAGAGACTGCTTTGTGTAAAAGCTCTAATATATTGTTTCAAACTACTGCAAGGAAATAGTGTATTTTGTTCCTTCAACAAGGTCATCATAGTTCCTAAGAGAGTGGGAGAGAGGGGACAATGAAAAGAAATGGAATTAGGCATATACATAAATCAGCGTTTAATGATTTCAAGGTCATAATTTGAAACTTACAGGTATTTGCTTTTAGTGCAGAACAAAAGTATATGTGTGTGCTTAGGGATGGGGAGAGGGGGAAGGTTGTAAAGAGTCCCAGAGCATGATTAATGTCTCTGTCTAGTGGGCACGCCACCCCTTCAAAATAGCTGGTCCTGTTACTACACTATGATTAACCTGTAAGGCAACAGAAAAATAGACTTTTACCACATTGCACTCTATCATTCCCTGATGTCATTTTTCAAGAAGTGCCACAGGAAAAAATGGCATTTCATCATGGGTGGATGGGTGGGTGTGTGGGGGTTCGTGTGGGAGGTAGAAGGTATAGGTTTCTGAATTTCCGTGCCATTCATGATATCTTTATTTTGTCTGTTTTTTAATGGGTTATATCTAGGCTTTCAAATATAATGTGTATAAAGGATTTCTCTGAAAATAAGGAATGGAATTTATTTTAAATACAGGATATAACTATGATGCTAAAAGAAATACCTGATTTGTAAGCCTAGAAGTTGCCTAAAAACATTTGTTAGACCTGTTTATGTTTGTGAAAAATATTTTAGAGAAAGGAATTAATGGAATGAAACAAATATATCATGGTATCAGGAAAGGAATTTAAGGTTTTCCTTCTTTAAAAATATTAATCATCATCATCAATTAAGTTTAATTGAGCACAAACGGTGTGCAGAGCACTCTGCTATGCATTAAGAACCTGTAAAGCTATGCTCCAGTCCACAGTGCTCAAGGGATTCATAATCTCTTCAGAGCATCCAGGCATGAGTGTAAACAAATAAATGAAAATAAAAAGAAACCAAGGCTCAGTGCCAAATGATTTCTATAGATAGAAAGGATATCTGAGCCATAACAAAAAGAGTGATTCACTTAAGATTTTCATTATCTTATGTCTTTTAGAATTTACATATATATTTGAATTGTTTTGCCATTGGCATAGATTCTTGGACATTTTATGAAATACAGAGACACACACTATGGATAAAGTAAAACTCAAGAGTACTATAGGGGAAAAGTAAAATCTGAGACTGTACGTGTCAAATGAAAAATCAGAGAGAAAATTCAGCAGCGAGCAGGCCTTACAAATCTACAGGCCACAGTACCTCTGCAGAAGTCAAAGTAACAGCATCAGAAATACAGTTCTTCCATAATAATATTTAAGATCAGTTTCTGGAATCATCCATTCATGAAGGCATCTATAAACACTATCTTTACCTTCAGAATGCAGACTTGTAATACCACCTACCCAGAACTTATAGTCATAAGCCTATCCACCTAAGCTCTCATCATTATTTATTTCCAGTGAAGATGTCTTTTTAATTGAAATAGAGTTGCTTTACACCGTTGTGTTAGTTTCAGCTATATAACAAAATTATTCAGTCATGCATATATATCTATTCTTTTTCTGATTATTTTCCCTTATAAGTTATTACAAAATATTGGGTATAGTTCCTGGTACTAAACAGTAGTTCCTTCTTGATTATCTCTAAGCTCAAATTCTTGAAATTATCGCTGGCTATCTTCCTCTTAGTTTTGCCAGTCATTCTGTTGCTGAATTCAGTCTATTTTTTACAATGTATTTCATTGCTGTCATTTAATCTCTAATGATTGCTGCCTAATTCAGACCATTCATTCATTATTCCTGAACCTCTGGACTTTGACCTCCAGTTTAGAGCTTCTCCTATTACTCTACTCTGAGAACTACTCATAAGCTGACCTCCTACAAAACTGCTTTGACTATGTCCCTCCTCCCCATTCCTTTCCTTGGGATAGCAAATTTCCACATCAATTAAGTTTAATTGAGCACAAACGGTGTGCAGAGCACTCTGCTATGCATTAAGAACCTGTAAAGCTATGCTCCAGTCCACAGTGCTCAAGGGATTCATAATCTCTTCAGAGCATCCAGGCATGAGTGTAAACAAATAAATGAAAATAAAAAGAAACCAAGGCTCAGTGCCAAATGATTTCTATAGATAGAAAGGATATCTGAGCCATAACAAAAAGAGTGATTCACTTAAGATTTTCATTATCTTATGTCTTTTAGAATTTACATATATATTTGAATTGTTTTGCCATTGGCATAGATTCTTGGACATTTTATGAAATACAGAGACACACACTATGGATAAAGTAAAACTCAAGAGTACTATAGGGGAAAAGTAAAATCTGAGACTGTACGTGTCAAATGAAAAATCAGAGAGAAAATTCAGCAGCGAGCAGGCCTTACAAATCTACAGGCCACAGTACCTCTGCAGAAGTCAAAGTAACAGCATCAGAAATACAGTTCTTCCATAATAATATTTAAGATCAGTTTCTGGAATCATCCATTCATGAAGGCATCTATAAACACTATCTTTACCTTCAGAATGCAGACTTGTAATACCACCTACCCAGAACTTATAGTCATAAGCCTATCCACCTAAGCTCTCATCATTATTTATTTCCAGTGAAGATGTCTTTTTAATTGAAATAGAGTTGCTTTACACCGTTGTGTTAGTTTCAGCTATATAACAAAATTATTCAGTCATGCATATATATCTATTCTTTTTCTGATTATTTTCCCTTATAAGTTATTACAAAATATTGGGTATAGTTCCTGGTACTAAACAGTAGTTCCTTCTTGATTATCTCTAAGCTCAAATTCTTGAAATTATCGCTGGCTATCTTCCTCTTAGTTTTGCCAGTCATTCTGTTGCTGAATTCAGTCTATTTTTTACAATGTATTTCATTGCTGTCATTTAATCTCTAATGATTGCTGCCTAATTCAGACCATTCATTCATTATTCCTGAACCTCTGGACTTTGACCTCCAGTTTAGAGCTTCTCCTATTACTCTACTCTGAGAACTACTCATAAGCTGACCTCCTACAAAACTGCTTTGACTATGTCCCTCCTCCCCATTCCTTTCCTTGGGATAGCAAATTTCCACATGTTCCAGTGAACAAATCTTAGGGTTCTGTAAATAACATAAACTTTCCCTGAACCACAACTATTGTTTTCATTATTCCCATGACATCTAACAGTGTAATACCTTACTTATATTCTCTTATTTTCCAAGTGGTGTATTATGCTTGTTAAGTCTTCGGATATTTTCATAAGCATTTTTGTATAATGCATTTTTACCTAGTTTATAGAACCATGAAATTGATTAATCCCTAATGACACAGCGTATTAGTAGTTTCTTGAAGTTGCCATAATAAAGTGCCACCAATTAGATGACTTAAACATAAAAATGTATTGTCTCACGATTCTGGATGTTAGAGATCATGATTGAGGTGTCAGTAGGCAGGGTTGGTTTATTCTGGGGGAAGGGGCTACAAAGAAGAATCTGTTTCTCCCCTAGCTTCTGGTGGTTTGTTGGAATCTGTATTTCTTTGTCTATGGCTGCATAATTCTGATATTTACATGGGGGTCTCCCTGACTCTGCCATTGTGTCCAAATTTCTCGTTTTAATAAGGACACAGTCATATTGGATTAGAGTTCAACCTGATGACCTCATCATCTGCAGAGACTATTTCCATATAAAGTCAAGTTCAAAAGAAACAGTTTGTGGGTTCTCACTGGATTATTGTGCTATTTATGTATTCCTGAAAGTGCTTACATGCTCTTATGAGTAACATATAAAATGTCTACATCTCTGTTCCTTCTCTTCCCCCTTTTATATCTTTTTGTGGAGATTCAGAACACTTAATATCAAATGTCAGTCCTATTCTTTTAAAGTAACTTTAGCAGTTTGGATCAGGAGGCCCTGATAAAATACTGAAGTATTTCCAAGTGACACACTGTACATTTGTTTATGTTCCAGTTAGCTGGGTTCATTGGTCTGCATGATTATCTAATCACATTACTATACAATATTGCAAAGTAGAAGTCTGTATAAGCTTTCCATGATTGGTCATCATAGAAAATAGAATCTTGATTTGCTATGGTTCCAGATGGTGGCTTGCTTATAATAGTTTAGATTTAATCATGATCATTATAAACTAAATGAAGCTAAATTATACTGTCTTAGAGAGAATATTCCTGTTTGCCATCACAGACGCTTGCACAAGGCCTGTCCTTATCCACTGTAGAGATAGAAATAGATTATTACCATGATGGCATATTTTGAATTTGCTTTTTTCTTTACTCTAAAGAATTAACCTTTAAAATGAGTTTTTCCTAGTTTTGAATGTTATTTATTTGCTGTTTATCTTTCAAACATGTCCAAGTAGAATCATTTTTTGATGTTGAAAAACTTGCTGTCCAATAGTATGACAGGTATGTTGAGATTATTACTAACATTATCAATTTGTTTCAAGAAAATATTTTAGTGTGCATTAGTACAAAAAGCCCCTAGTTTTTAAAATTATTTATTGACAGTTATAAATTCAGTATGGAATATTTTATGCTGACTGTCCAGAACCTAGCTCAGTACACCTTACAGAACGTTTATTTTTACCACCTAAGTCATAAAAGTTGTTTTCCATATCTTCAATCAAACTTAACTACAGGCAAGAAGAAGTAGAAAAATTATCTGTCACATTATTCACAGGCCAGACCAAGACACTGTAATACCATGGCCCACTAAGCTAATTTAGAAGAAAAAATGGAAAGAGGTTTTTAAAAGCTGGCATTTATATGTAATATATGTACAGGAGTTTAGGGTTCTGACAGTTTGAGATTGTATCCTCTTTAGAGAGAATGCATAATGACTTTCATTTCTTTTGAAATATGCATAACTTCTTGAAGGTAACTTTCAACTCTCATTAGCACTTTTCAAAGCAAGTTTCCTATCGTTATGAAAGTTAAGGGTACAAAATACTTGAACTTTGAATAGAGTGAATGTTTACATAGCAACAATTCAGTCATTTCCCTTTTTGTTTAGGACTTTGAGTCCATTAATCTATGAGGAAAAATGCTACTATAGACATAAAAGTTGAGATTTTCTATTGTTTCATACCTAATCAGCAGTGTAAGAATATATCTCTAATGTTAGCTGAAATATGGAAGGCTAACATCTTTTAGTGGGAATGAGTTTATATATTGAATATAACAGTGTGGTTTTTGAAATAAGGCTCTCTGAATTTGAATCCTAGGCTTGTTTCTAACTAGCTTGTTGCAATTTGCAAGTTAATATTTTAGAGATATAATCTTTTCATCTATAAAACATATGTTAAAATGATACCTGCCTCATGATGACATTGAGTATTATATCAGGGTTTCTCAACCTCAATACCATGATATTTTGTGCAAATTCTTTGCATGGAGGACTTTCCTGTGCTTTGAAGAATGTTCAGCAGGATCTCTGGCCTCCATTTACTAGATGCCAGAATAGTAAACCTCTTCTCAGTGGTGACAACCAAAAATGTCTGCACATAATTCTAAATGCTCCCTGCAGGCAAAATCACCTGCAGCTGAGAATCACTGGATCAAATGATTACCTATGATACATTTAAAGAGACAGAGAGCTTACCTACTTCCTGGCACATAATAAATTCTCACTAACCTTTCACTCTGATTATCACATAATAAGTAGACATTCATAATCTTTTTTTTTAAAGAACCATACTGTTCAAGAGCATGAGAACTATCTCTGTTTTTTTCTCTCTGTGTGTGTGTCTCTATAAATACATACCTGAATATATGCATGCGTGTATTGACACATGTATGTCTACCTGTACGTTATCTATTTTCCAACTATTGTTCAAAGCAGTGAGGGACATAGTAGAATTGCTAATATCTACTGAAAATTGCATAGGGTTATTAGTTTTAATGTTCTCTGACACTAAATATTTTATAAATTACCAACAATTTGCAAAAGAAATGGACTTAAATTATGTCTCTCTCCTATGTGGTCCTATAAGGATAAAAATACATGCATAGCAAGTGGCCTACATTTGAGTGAAAAATTGTTGTCCATTATATAACATTAAAGGACTGTAACCCAGAAAGGATTTTTAGCTTTAATACCACAATTGGATTAAGAAGAATAGTCTAAGATGTTTTTTTAAGGGCTATTTGATTTCTAAAAGCCTAAGCTGAAAAGTGGTATATGAAAACATAAAATTGGTTCTGGTTATTCCATTTTCTTAATCGGGGCAAGTAAAAGTTGAGATTTTCTATTGTTTCATACCTAATCAGCAGTGTAAGAATATATCTCTAATGTTAGCTGAAATATGGAAGGCTAACATCTTTTAGTGGGAATGAGTTTATATATTGAATATAACAGTGTGGTTTTTGAAATAAGGCTCTCTGAATTTGAATCCTAGGCTTGTTTCTAACTAGCTTGTTGCAATTTGCAAGTTAATATTTTAGAGATATAATCTTTTCATCTATAAAACATATGTTAAAATGATACCTGCCTCATGATGACATTGAGTATTATATCAGGGTTTCTCAACCTCAATACCATGATATTTTGTGCAAATTCTTTGCATGGAGGACTTTCCTGTGCTTTGAAGAATGTTCAGCAGGATCTCTGGCCTCCATTTACTAGATGCCAGAATAGTAAACCTCTTCTCAGTGGTGACAACCAAAAATGTCTGCACATAATGCTAAATGCTCCCTGCAGGCAAAATCACCTGCAGCTGAGAATCACTGGATCAAATGATTACCTATGATACATTTAAAGAGACAGAGAGCTTACCTACTTCCTGGCACATAATAAATTCTCACTAACCTTTCACTCTGATTATCACATAATAAGTAGACATTCATAATCTTTTTTTTTAAAGAACCATACTGTTCAAGAGCATGAGAACTATCTCTGTTTTTTTCTCTCTGTGTGTGTGTCTCTATAAATACATACCTGAATATATGCATGCGTGTATTGACACATGTATGTCTACCTGTACGTTATCTATTTTCCAACTATTGTTCAAAGCAGTGAGGGACATAGTAGAATTGCTAATATCTACTGAAAATTGCATAGGGTTATTAGTTTTAATGTTCTCTGACACTAAATATTTTATAAATTACCAACAATTTGCAAAAGAAATGGACTTAAATTATGTCTCTCTCCTATGTGGTCCTATAAGGATAAAAATACATGCATAGCAAGTGGCCTACATTTGAGTGAAAAAATTGTTGTCCATTATATAACATTAAAGGACTGTAACCCAGAAAGGATTTTTAGCTTTAATACCACAATTGGATTAAGAAGAATAGTCTAAGATGTTTTTTTAAGGGCTATTTGATTTCTAAAAGCCTAAGCTGAAAAGTGGTATATGAAAACATAAAATTGGTTCTGGTTATTCCATTTTCTTAATGTTAATAATAACAATACTTTGTTTTTCTATATAGTTCAAGGCCACTTTCCTGTTTGTATATAATTTCCTCAGCTGTGCTATATTGGTGTGGATTATTTTGACCTTCTTATAGACACTTAGACTGAGACAGAGGTCACACTTCTATTAAGAGACAGATATGAGACAAATAATGTGACTCAGTACCCCAGAGGTCTTCAGATGTTTAAGTACAACTCTTACTAATAGCCATTTGCTACCCTGAGAAACCTAGATGGCCTTCTCAGTTATAGCACCTTTTCCATATATCTACCTTTCTTCCTCATGCTTCAAGTTTCTTAATCCTTCACAGTGCACTCAAGGTTTAATCCCCTTAACAGGCTTTGGCAGTGCTTTATATGAATTGTACTCTTAAATATTCACCTGGGCATGCATTTAGTTGAGTCTGTAGTAAGAGCACACTGATATTGTTAAGGTTAGTGACTCAATGTTTTATAAATTGAAACACATTTGAGGTTAAATTGATTATTTAGATTCTTTTATCCAACAATGTGAAGGCCTTGAGTGGAGATGTTACTAACTGCCCTGGAGGAACATCTTTATTACATCCTTAATGGTGTGGTATTGATAGTGATAGCATAATAGCAAACCTAATACTGCTCTAACAGTGTTGCTGATGTGTGAGCTGTGAGAATAACTGCTAATGAAGTTACCCTGGCACATAGGTACTATGTGATAACAAACACTTAAAAAGAAATTTATATACTACATGGTATAGTCAGTTGAAATTTTGTCATGTAGGAATTTTATTAATTCCACTGTTCAATGACAGTATTTATGATTAGAGCTTCAGTCTCTTGGTCAACTTGCACAGTTACTAACTAGCAGTGATGGGATTAATAGCTACTAAAAGACTGGCTACTATGTTTTGGTATGGTATTAAATGTTTGATCATCTATAAACCCATTGCTTTGACCATATATTCTTCTTTTTTCTTTTTTCTTTTTTTTTTTTTTTTTTTTTTTATCTTTTGGGAGGTGTGGTGGGGAGGGAGGGAAACGGGCAGGCCACTTCTATTGGTCTTTCATTTATCTATTTGCATCCGTCTTTGTTCTCTGGCTCCTGTGGGCCTCCCATCGCAGTGGGCTCTGTTGTCACAGAGCATCGGCTCTGGGCGCATGCGCTCCAGAGCTCCGGCTCGGTGATTGGACACATCGGTCCAGCCGCTCCGCGGCACGTGGGGTCTTCCCAGGCCAGGGATCGAACCGGTGGCCCTTGCACTGCAAGGCGGTGTCCTTACCCACTGGACCACCAGGGGAAGCCCTGACCATATATTCTTTTACTTATGCTTGGTATAGAGCTGTACCTTGAAATTTTTCTGCCTCCAGATTTGTCTGCCTTCCTTATTCTAAGACCTTATGTTGACTGATCATTCCTTACCAGTTTCTCAGAACCTTGATGGATAAAAACTAATTTCATATAAATGTTCTAAGTTCTGTCTCATTAGGAACGATGTTTTCTAACTTTTATTTTGTATTGGGGTATAACTGATTAACAATGTTTTGATACTTTCAGGTGAATAACAAAGGGCCTCAGTTATTCATATACATGTACACATTCTCCTCCAAACCCCCCTCCCATCCAGGCTGCCACAGAACAATGAGCAGAATTCCATGTGATATAAAGTAGATTCTTGGTGATTATCCATTTTAAATATAGCAGTATGTACCTGTCCATCCCAAACTCCCTAATTGTCCCCCAAAGCCAGGTTGCAGTGGAGATGTTACTAACTAGGCTTTAACTATGGTGTGGTATTGATAGTGATAGCATAATAGCAAACCTAATACTGCTCTAACAGTGTTGCTGATGTGTGAGCTGTGAGAATAACTGCTAATGAAGTTACCCTGGCACATAGGTACTATGTGATAACAAACACTTAAAAAGAAATTTATATACTACATGGTATAGTCAGTTGAAATTTTGTCATGTAGGAATTTTATTAATTCCACTGTTCAATGACAGTATTTATGATTAGAGCTTCAGTCTCTTGGTCAACTTGCACAGTTACTAACTAGCAGTGATGGGATTAATAGCTACTAAAAGACTGGCTACTATGTTTTGGTATGGTATTAAATGTTTGATCATCTATAAACCCATTGCTTTGACCATATATTCTTCTTTTTTTTTTTTTTTTTTTTTTTTTTTTATCTTTTGGGAGGTGTGGTGGGGAGGGAGGGAAACGGGCAGGCCACTTCTATTGGTCTTTCATTTATCTATTTGCATCCGTCTTTGTTCTCTGGCTCCTGTGGGCCTCCCATCGCAGTGGGCTCTGTTGTCACAGAGCATCGGCTCTGGGCGCATGCGCTCCAGAGCTCCGGCTCGGTGATTGGACACATCGGTCCAGCCGCTCCGCGGCACGTGGGGTCTTCCCAGGCCAGGGATCGAACCGGTGGCCCTTGCACTGCAAGGCGGTGTCCTTACCACTGGACCACCAGGGGAAGCCCTGACCATATATTCTTTTACTTATGCTTGGTATAGAGCTGTACCTTGAAATTTTTCTGCCTCCAGATTTGTCTGCCTTCCTTATTCTAAGACCTTATGTTGACTGATCATTCCTTACCAGTTTCTCAGAACCTTGATGGATAAAAACTAATTTCATATAAATGTTCTAAGTTCTGTCTCATTAGGAACGATGTTTTCTAACTTTTATTTTGTATTGGGGTATAACTGATTAACAATGTTTTGATACTTTCAGGTGAATAACAAAGGGCCTCAGTTATTCATATACATGTACACATTCTCCTCCAAACCCCCCTCCCATCCAGGCTGCCACAGAACAATGAGCAGAATTCCATGTGATATAAAGTAGATTCTTGGTGATTATCCATTTTAAATATAGCAGTATGTACCTGTCCATCCCAAACTCCCTAATTGTCCCCCCAAACCGCCAGGTTGCATAAATTCATTCTCTATATCTGTGAATCTTCTGTTTTGTAAGCAAGTTCATTTATATCATTTCTTTTTAGATTCTGCATAAAATTGATGTCATACAATATTTCTCCTTCTCTGTCTGACTTACTTCACTCAGTATGACACTATCTAGGTCCATCCATAAGCCTCCAAGTGGCATTATTTCATTATTTTTAATGGCTGAGTGATATCATCATATATATGTGCCACATCTTTGTTTAATCCATTCCTCTGTCAATGGACATTTAGATTGCTTTCATGTCTTGGCCATCGTAAACAATGTTGCAATGAACAGTCAGGTCTATGTATACTTTTGTATCATGTTTTTCTCTAGATATATGCCCAGGGTTGGGATTTCAGAGTCAAATGGAAATTCTGTTTTTAGCTGTTCTGTTTTAAGGAACCTCTGTACTTTTCTCCATAGTGGCTGTATCAATTTACATTTCTACCAACAGTGTAGAAGGGTTCCCTTCTCTGTAAACCTTCTCCAGCATTCATTGTTTATGAATCTTTTTACAATAACCATTCTGTTGATGTGAGATCATATCTTATTGTAGTTTTGATTTGCATTTCTCTAATAATTAGCATCATTGAATGTATTTTCATTTTCCTCTCAGCAATCTGCACGTCTTCTTTGGAGAAATGTCTGTTTACAAACAATGTCTGGCTGTTTTTCAGTTGGGTTGTTGGTTTCGATACTGTTAAGCATCATGAGCTGTTTCCAAATTTTGGAAGGTCTGCCTTCCTTATTCTAAGACCTTATGTTGACTGATCATTCCTTACCAGTTTCTCAGAACCTTGATGGATAAAAACTAATTTCATATAAATGTTCTAAGTTCTGTCTCATTAGGAACGATGTTTTCTAACTTTTATTTTGTATTGGGGTATAACTGATTAACAATGTTTTGATACTTTCAGGTGAATAACAAAGGGCCTCAGTTATTCATATACATGTACACATTCTCCTCCAAACCCCCCTCCCATCCAGGCTGCCACAGAACAATGAGCAGAATTCCATGTGATATAAAGTAGATTCTTGGTGATTATCCATTTTAAATATAGCAGTATGTACCTGTCCATCCCAAACTCCCTAATTGTCCCCCCAAACCGCCAGGTTGCATAAATTCATTCTCTATATCTGTGAATCTTCTGTTTTGTAAGCAAGTTCATTTATATCATTTCTTTTTAGATTCTGCATAAAATTGATGTCATACAATATTTCTCCTTCTCTGTCTGACTTACTTCACTCAGTATGACACTATCTAGGTCCATCCATAAGCCTCCAAGTGGCATTATTTCATTATTTTTAATGGCTGAGTGATATCATCATATATATGTGCCACATCTTTGTTTAATCCATTCCTCTGTCAATGGACATTTAGATTGCTTTCATGTCTTGGCCATCGTAAACAATGTTGCAATGAACAGTCAGGTCTATGTATACTTTTGTATCATGTTTTTCTCTAGATATATGCCCAGGGTTGGGATTTCAGAGTCAAATGGAAATTCTGTTTTTAGCTGTTCTGTTTTAAGGAACCTCTGTACTTTTCTCCATAGTGGCTGTATCAATTTACATTTCTACCAACAGTGTAGAAGGGTTCCCTTCTCTGTAAACCTTCTCCAGCATTCATTGTTTATGAATCTTTTTACAATAACCATTCTGTTGATGTGAGATCATATCTTATTGTAGTTTTGATTTGCATTTCTCTAATAATTAGCATCATTGAATGTATTTTCATTTTCCTCTCAGCAATCTGCACGTCTTCTTTGGAGAAATGTCTGTTTACAAACAATGTCTGGCTGTTTTTCAGTTGGGTTGTTGGTTTCGATACTGTTAAGCATCATGAGCTGTTTCCAAATTTTGGAGGCTAATACCTTGTCAGTCATGTAATTTACAATTTTTTTCCCCATTCTAAGAGTTGTCTTTTCATTTTTTTTTATTGTTTGGGAAAGATAAATTTGATTTAGTTGTGTAACTCCAGTGCTTATTGCACTGGCTAAGACACTGAACAAATGCTAATAAATTAACAGAATCTTTTTTTTTTTTTTAAAGCAAGCATTTTATTTTATTTTTAAATTTTATTTATTTATTTACTTATTGGCTATTCTGGGTTTTTCACTGCTGCCACAGGCTCTTCTCTAGTTGCAGGAAGTTGGGACTACTCTCTATTTGAGGTGAGCAGGCTTCTTGTTGCAGTGACTTCTCTTGTAAAACTCAGACTCTAGGGCACATGGGCTTCATAGTTGCGGCTCCGAGAGTCTAGAGCACAGGCTTGATAGTTGTGGCTCATTAGTTTAGTTGCTCTGCTGCATGTGGCATCTTCCCAGATCAGGGATTGAACCCATGTCTCCTGCATTGGCAGGTGAACTCTTCACCACTGAGCTACCAGGGAAGCCCAACCCAATCTTTTTTTTATCAGAGATATATTTTGAAAAAATTTTAATTGGAATATTTTCAGGAAATTTCCAAAATATTTGTGTCCTATTCCAAATTAATGGCTTAGTTATGGGCATTTTTATGTACCATGTTAGATCAGTACTGGGAACCTTTTAGAAGAGAAGAGCATGCCAGTCTTTAGGCACATCTGAAATTTCATAATACAGGTAGTTTTCTTATCTTAACAACACGTAACATGGCCCTTCTCCAGTAAGCTTATTCTAATAAATTATATCTAATGTGTTATTTTCGTAAGAAACAAGGAATCCAAATGCTTCCAGAAAATATTATCTACAAATTAATGTCAGTTTGTTTTGCATTTTGCTTAATACATTGAGATCATATCTTATTGTAGTTTTGATTTGCATTTCTCTAATAATTAGCATCATTGAATGTATTTTCATTTTCCTCTCAGCAATCTGCACGTCTTCTTTGGAGAAATGTCTGTTTACAAACAATGTCTGGCTGTTTTTCAGTTGGGTTGTTGGTTTCGATACTGTTAAGCATCATGAGCTGTTTCCAAATTTTGGAGGCTAATACCTTGTCAGTCATGTAATTTACAATTTTTTTCCCCATTCTAAGAGTTGTCTTTTCATTTTTTTTTATTGTTTGGGAAAGATAAATTTGATTTAGTTGTGTAACTCCAGTGCTTATTGCACTGGCTAAGACACTGAACAAATGCTAATAAATTAACAGAATCTTTTTTTTTTTTTTAAAGCAAGCATTTTATTTTATTTTTAAATTTTATTTATTTATTTACTTATTGGCTATTCTGGGTTTTTCACTGCTGCCACAGGCTCTTCTCTAGTTGCAGGAAGTTGGGACTACTCTCTATTTGAGGTGAGCAGGCTTCTTGTTGCAGTGACTTCTCTTGTAAAACTCAGACTCTAGGGCACATGGGCTTCATAGTTGCGGCTCCGAGAGTCTAGAGCACAGGCTTGATAGTTGTGGCTCATTAGTTTAGTTGCTCTGCTGCATGTGGCATCTTCCCAGATCAGGGATTGAACCCATGTCTCCTGCATTGGCAGGTGAACTCTTCACCACTGAGCTACCAGGGAAGCCCAACCCAATCTTTTTTTTATCAGAGATATATTTTGAAAAAATTTTAATTGGAATATTTTCAGGAAATTTCCAAAATATTTGTGTCCTATTCCAAATTAATGGCTTAGTTATGGGCATTTTTATGTACCATGTTAGATCAGTACTGGGAACCTTTTAGAAGAGAAGAGCATGCCAGTCTTTAGGCACATCTGAAATTTCATAATACAGGTAGTTTTCTTATCTTAACAACACGTAACATGGCCCTTCTCCAGTAAGCTTATTCTAATAAATTATATCTAATGTGTTATTTTCGTAAGAAACAAGGAATCCAAATGCTTCCAAAGATTAAAAATAAATGAACACATATGATAATTAAAAGTATATTATCTACAAAAGGATGAGAGTAAGGCTGACATGGAATTCATATCAGCAACTCAGTAGTAGAAAATGGGAAAATACCTTTGAAGGTATTAGAGAAAATTATTTTCAGCCTATAATACAAAACTCAGGCCTTCTACCAATCACCTGGGCCAGTAGAATCAAGCCCTCTCCATGGTGTGAGCTCACAGAGTTTACCTCTTGTGTATGTATGAGAGAATGACTTTAAGGTGTTATTCAACCAAAATAGGCGAAAAACAACACAAAAGATGATGTAGAATCCAGGAAACTGACTCTGATTCTAGAGAAGAGAATAGTGAAAATATCCAAAATATAAAAATAATCCGATTAGAAGCTATAACAGAGGCATCTGGCAGAGTACAAACAAATATGAAAAGCAAGTATTTCCTAGAAACACTAGGAAAACCCCAGTTTCATATAAGGAAGTTTTAGTTCAAATACAAAAACTTTCATTTAAAATAGAGTATGAAATCAGTGGACTTTAAGAATGGAATCGATTTCAAACAATAATTAAGAAAAAATCTGAAAGATTGTGGGAGCATCATGAAGACGGGATATTTCTTCACTCCATAAGAAAAAAAAAATCAAAAATTCCAATTGGCAAAACAAAAATAAAACAAAAGCTAAAACATGATCAAAATATGAAGCCAAGTATAGTATATCTCAGTTCTGATCAATAACTGAGAAAGGAAAAACTATAGGAAAAATATTTTTGAGAGATGTGGGGTTATATGTTCTACTGGTTAGAGACATAATTCTGACATTCAGTTTGGCTCTGAAGTGAACAATAGCTGCATAGTCAAGATGTTATACATGCTGTTTATTTATTTTCAACTTTTTAAAATAGCCCATGTAAATAATTTAATTATGGTTATAGGATAAAATTTAAATAATAGAAATGTTAACAGTAAAAGAGTAGTAAATATGACAAGTTTGGAGATGAAAAGCATAGAGGAACTAATAATCTTACAAACGTGAGATGTTTTTTGTTATTTTCGTAAGAAACAAGGAATCCAAATGCTTCCAAAGATTAAAAATAAATGAACACATATGATAATTAAAAGTATATTATCTACAAAAGGATGAGAGTAAGGCTGACATGGAATTCATATCAGCAACTCAGTAGTAGAAAATGGGAAAATACCTTTGAAGGTATTAGAGAAAATTATTTTCAGCCTATAATACAAAACTCAGGCCTTCTACCAATCACCTGGGCCAGTAGAATCAAGCCCTCTCCATGGTGTGAGCTCACAGAGTTTACCTCTTGTGTATGTATGAGAGAATGACTTTAAGGTGTTATTCAACCAAAATAGGCGAAAAACAACACAAAAGATGATGTAGAATCCAGGAAACTGACTCTGATTCTAGAGAAGAGAATAGTGAAAATATCCAAAATATAAAAATAATCCGATTAGAAGCTATAACAGAGGCATCTGGCAGAGTACAAACAAATATGAAAAGCAAGTATTTCCTAGAAACACTAGGAAAACCCCAGTTTCATATAAGGAAGTTTTAGTTCAAATACAAAAACTTTCATTTAAAATAGAGTATGAAATCAGTGGACTTTAAGAATGGAATCGATTTCAAACAATAATTAAGAAAAAATCTGAAAGATTGTGGGAGCATCATGAAGACGGGATATTTCTTCACTCCATAGGAAGGAAAAAATCAAAAATTCCAATTGGCAAAACAAAAATAAAACAAAAGCTAAAACATGATCAAAATATGAAGCCAAGTATAGTATATCTCAGTTCTGATCAATAACTGAGAAAGGAAAAACTATAGGAAAAATATTTTTGAGAGATGTGGGGTTATATGTTCTACTGGTTAGAGACATAATTCTGACATTCAGTTTGGCTCTGAAGTGAACAATAGCTGCATAGTCAAGATGTTATACATGCTGTTTATTTATTTTCAACTTTTTAAAATAGCCCATGTAAATAATTTAATTATGGTTATAGGATAAAATTTAAATAATAGAAATGTTAACAGTAAAAGAGTAGTAAATATGACAAGTTTGGAGATGAAAAAAGCATAGAGGAACTAATAATCTTATGGGGGAGAAACTGAGATATAATTAATTATTGATATAACTAGAAATACAGATTCAGGTACTTCTAAGGTTTTTGAAGGTTAACATATTAAGACATGTAGGAACTAAAAATAGTGTTTATAGCTATGTGGTATTAGAGTGGGAAGTTGATACCTGTTTATGAGTGAAATTCATCTTTATATAGCACAAGATTAATAGTTTTTAAAAAATGTATAAAGAGTAGTACTAGCATATGATCTGGAAAATTATGTAAATCTATCAGGATAACAAAACCAAGAAGCTCCTAGGTAAATAAACTAATTACTACACTGATATATGAGTAAAAAAAATATCAGAATTAGAATCAGAGGAGGAAAGGAAGAAGAGATGTTAACTCAGTAATTGAGAGAGCAGAAAAATTCAGTCAGGTCACAAAGCAAGAGTTAGAACCCAAGGAATAATTCAGGACACATTGCAAGTGCAGCTTCTGTTTTTAAACTTGTTTGGTTCCTGTATGCTTTATCCTGTTGCTGACTGGACAAAATCAGGAGCTGAGATTCTCTGTAAATACCGTCATGGAAGATAGAAAATTTAGAAATGTGTTACTTTAATACACTCTTTCTCCAATTAATGAAGGTAGAGCATATGTAACTATTAACGATGTTCTTTTTAGCAGTTTAGGCTTTATTTGACCAAACTAGTACCTTTATTTCAGTTGTACTACCTACCACTGGGGCTTCCCTCATGACTCCGCCTACAAATAACTCACCTTCAATACAGGAGACATAAGAGAACAGCGTTCAATCTCTGGGTTGGGGAGATCCTTCTCCCTGGAGAAAGAAATGGCAATCCACTCCAGTATTCTTGCCTAGAAAATTCCATGGTCAAATAAACCTGGTGGGCAACAACTCTTGGGCCTTTAAGAACTGGTCATGACTGAGCAACTAAACCACCACCACCCATCATATGTGAACAAGCAGAGTTTAATAAAATTGTCTTCATTTAATATCACAGGAATAATTGAAAGTGTCATTTAAATTAAATAGTATTATGTAATTATCTTTGAATGCAATTTTTAGCCCCATATCAGTTGCATAAGATCAGGACACAGTCATATTACATAGTTCCTAATATTTAATTTCAGTAGAAATAAATATCAATGTACCATATGCAACTTAAAATATTAAAACTTAAATTAAGCTATATATACCTTAAGGATTTATACCAATATTTTTAATTACTTTGAAGAATGATTTATAGACTTCTTAGTCTTCTTATGTCCCTGGCTAGAAAGAGAAGTTCAGAAAAATATGAATATATATTTTTATCCCTTGTGTCTCAAGACACTCAGTTTTGAATGTATCATGTATATATATATGTGTGTGTGTGTGTGTGTGTGTGTGTGTGTGTGTGTGTGTATATGTAATCTTATATTCTAAAGGAATCACATCTCATTGCATAGCAGATGTTTCCTTTTTAAGGTAAAAGCCACCACAGAGAAGTATTAGATGAGCTCATGGAGAGATTTGGGAAGCCTTAATTCGTTAGTTTTTGGAAATGTAAAATAAATGCATTTTTCCTCAGCATCCATTTCCAGTATCTGTTCTTCATTTGCCTTTTGTCTCAAAAATTCATTTTAGTCTTAACCAAACTTGAGCCAACTAGCCAGACCATGCACCATTGTATTATATTCTGTGACAAATGGACCTTGTTTCATTTCAAAGGATTTGAACTTGAAATCACTCCCAACAGTTTTAAAACAAATGTCTTTCCTCCTGTCAACCATTGCCTAATTTAAACTTCCCATCTGCATTTCTAATTATGATACAGAAAAATCTGTGTTGAACAAAGAGGTTTATTCCCTCTCAGGAAGGACAAATTTAGGCATATGGCTACATAGAGCTATCATTTTTATCTCGCACCTTAAAAATACCTTCTATTAGTTCTTTATTGAACTTTTTGGATATTGTAGGTTTTTTTTTAAATGCATTTTAGTATTCTCATTGATGTTTATAAAACCACTTACTTATAACGTTTCCAATTAAAATTGAAATAATAGGATATTATTTAATATCAAAAATGTAAAATACATATTTTAAAATTATTTCTAAAGTCTTATTTATATACTTGGCAAAGTGAATGCTTTTCTTTGTGTTTTCTTATGCCAAATAGTAGAAAGATTTTTTAAAATTATTTTTAGTTCTGTGACATTGAGCACAATATGAAAAGTTCCAGTTTATTGTGATACGGTGAATGAATATAATGCATGTTTCAAGAGCACTGAATATCTGGTGACTTGGGGCAAGGTATTAGTTCACAGCAATATACTGACATGAAGAATGTCAGAATCTGGCATTTTAGACTTTTTTATTCTTAAAGTACCTTGAGTAAATGAACATAGTGTATAAATCATGCTGTCATCCATAGAGATATTTATTGTTCTAGGTCAAAATTGAAGTTAGTTGATTAAATGGCAGTAGCTGCTCTATGATTAAAAGGAGGGCTTAATTCCTTAACACATAAATATAATACCTTCCAGAAAACATCAAACACCAAAACTTAAAATCAGACCATCAGATTTTGATTGTGGTTTCATAATACCTTTATCTGTGAAAAATACTTTTAGTAGAGATTTATTTTATTGTTGTTCAGTTGCCAAGTCATTTCCAGTATCTGTTCTTCATTTGCCTTTTGTCTCAAAAATTCATTTTAGTCTTAACCAAACTTGAGCCAACTAGCCAGACCATGCACCATTGTATTATATTCTGTGACAAATGGACCTTGTTTCATTTCAAAGGATTTGAACTTGAAATCACTCCCAACAGTTTTAAAACAAATGTCTTTCCTCCTGTCAACCATTGCCTAATTTAAACTTCCCATCTGCATTTCTAATTATGATACAGAAAAATCTGTGTTGAACAAAGAGGTTTATTCCCTCTCAGGAAGGACAAATTTAGGCATATGGCTACATAGAGCTATCATTTTTATCTCGCACCTTAAAAATACCTTCTATTAGTTCTTTATTGAACTTTTGGATATTGTAGGTTTTTTTTAAATGCATTTTAGTATTCTCATTGATGTTTATAAAACCACTTACTTATAACGTTTCCAATTAAAATTGAAATAATAGGATATTATTTAATATCAAAAATGTAAAATACATATTTTAAAATTATTTCTAAAGTCTTATTTATATACTTGGCAAAGTGAATGCTTTTCTTTGTGTTTTCTTATGCCAAATAGTAGAAAGATTTTTTAAAATTATTTTTAGTTCTGTGACATTGAGCACAATATGAAAAGTTCCAGTTTATTGTGATACGGTGAATGAATATAATGCATGTTTCAAGAGCACTGAATATCTGGTGACTTGGGGCAAGGTATTAGTTCACAGCAATATACTGACATGAAGAATGTCAGAATCTGGCATTTTAGACTTTTTTATTCTTAAAGTACCTTGAGTAAATGAACATAGTGTATAAATCATGCTGTCATCCATAGAGATATTTATTGTTCTAGGTCAAAATTGAAGTTAGTTGATTAAATGGCAGTAGCTGCTCTATGATTAAAAGGAGGGCTTAATTCCTTAACACATAAATATAATACCTTCCAGAAAACATCAAACACCAAAACTTAAAATCAGACCATCAGATTTTGATTGTGGTTTCATAATACCTTTATCTGTGAAAAATACTTTTAGTAGAGATTTATTTTATTGTTGTTCAGTTGCCAAGTCATATCTAACTCTTTGCAGCCCCATGGACTACAGCACACCAGGCTTCTCTGTCCCTCACTATCTCCCATAATTTGCCCCAGTTCATATCCATTGAATTGGTGATGCTATCCAAGCATCTCGTCCTCTGTCTCCCTCTTCTCCTTCTGCCTTTAGTCTTTCCTGGCATCAGGGTCTTTTACAATGAGTTAGCTGTTTGTATTAGTTGGGAAAGATACTAGAGTTTCAACTTCAGCATCAATACTTCCAATGAATATTTGGAGTTGATTTCCTTTAGCATTGACCTCCTTGCAGTCCATGGGAGTCTCAAGAGTCTTTTCCAGCACCACAGTTCAAAGACATCAATTCCTCAGCACTCTGCCTTCTTTATGGTCCAGCTTCATTTTCAAACATGAATGCTGGAAAGACCATAGCTTTAACTATACAGACCTTTGTCAGCAAAGTGATATCCTTGCTTTTTAACACAGTCTAGGTTTATCATAATACATTTCCTGCCAAGAAGCAGTCATCTTCTAATTTTATGACTGCAGTCACCATCTGCAGTGATTTTAGAGCCCAAGAATAGGAAATCTGTTGCTGCTTCCACACCTTTTCCCCTTCTATTTGCCATGAAGTGATGGCACCAGATGCCATGATCTTGTTGTTTTGTTTTGTTTTTTTTCTTTCTTTTTTTTTAACATTAAGCTTTCAACCATCTTTTTGACTCTCTTCTGTCACCCTCATCAAGACGCTCTTTAGTTTAGTTCCTCTTCACTTTCTGTCATTAAAATGGTATCATCTGCATATCTGAGATTGTTCATATTTCTCCCAACAGTCTTGATTCCAGCTTGCAAGACATCCAACCCAGTATTCAACATCATGTGCTCTGAGTGTAAGTTGAATAAACAGGGTGGCAATAAACAACCTTGTCATACTCCTTTCTCAATCTTGGACCAGTCAGTTGTTCCATACAGGGTTCTAATGGTTGCTTCTTGACTGGCACACGGGTTTCTCAGGAGACAGGTAAGATGGTCTAATACTCCCATCTCTTTAAGAGTTTTCCACAGTTTATAGGGGTTCTCTTGTAGCTCAGCTGGTAAAGAATCTTCCTGCAATGCAGGAGACCTAGGTTCAATCTCTGGGTTAGGAATATGCTCTGGAGAAGGGACAGGCTACCCACTCCAGCATTCTTGCCTGGATTCTCATCTATGGGTCATAGAGTTGGACATTACTGAGTGACTTCACTTTCACAGTTTGTTATGATCCATACAGTGAAGGGCTAGAGTATTCAATAAAACAGAGGTAGATGTTTTCTTTTCTGGAATTCCTTTGCTTTCTCTATGATCCAGCAAATGTTGACAATTTGATTTCTGATTCCTCTGCCTTTTATAAACCCAGCTTTAACATCTGGTTCATGTTCTTGGTCCGTATAATACTGAAGTCTAGCTTGGAAAATTTTGAACATAACCTTACTAGCATGGGAAATGAGTAAAATTGTCCAGTGGTTTGAAAATTCTTTAGTACTGCCCTTCTTGGAATTTGGGATGAGGATTGTCCTTTTCCAGTCTTGTATAATGCTAAATTAACTATACAGACCTTTGTCAGCAAAGTGATATCCTTGCTTTTTAACACAGTCTAGGTTTATCATAATACATTTCCTGCCAAGAAGCAGTCATCTTCTAATTTTATGACTGCAGTCACCATCTGCAGTGATTTTAGAGCCCAAGAATAGGAAATCTGTTGCTGCTTCCACACCTTTTCCCCTTCTATTTGCCATGAAGTGATGGCACCAGATGCCATGATCTTGTTGTTTTGTTTTGTTTTTTTTCTTTCTTTTTTTTTAACATTAAGCTTTCAACCATCTTTTTGACTCTCTTCTGTCACCCTCATCAAGACGCTCTTTAGTTTAGTTCCTCTTCACTTTCTGTCATTAAAATGGTATCATCTGCATATCTGAGATTGTTCATATTTCTCCCAACAGTCTTGATTCCAGCTTGCAAGACATCCAACCCAGTATTCAACATCATGTGCTCTGAGTGTAAGTTGAATAAACAGGGTGGCAATAAACAACCTTGTCATACTCCTTTCTCAATCTTGGACCAGTCAGTTGTTCCATACAGGGTTCTAATGGTTGCTTCTTGACTGGCACACGGGTTTCTCAGGAGACAGGTAAGATGGTCTAATACTCCCATCTCTTTAAGAGTTTTCCACAGTTTATAGGGGTTCTCTTGTAGCTCAGCTGGTAAAGAATCTTCCTGCAATGCAGGAGACCTAGGTTCAATCTCTGGGTTAGGAATATGCTCTGGAGAAGGGACAGGCTACCCACTCCAGCATTCTTGCCTGGATTCTCATCTATGGGTCATAGAGTTGGACATTACTGAGTGACTTCACTTTCACAGTTTGTTATGATCCATACAGTGAAGGGCTAGAGTATTCAATAAAACAGAGGTAGATGTTTTCTTTTCTGGAATTCCTTTGCTTTCTCTATGATCCAGCAAATGTTGACAATTTGATTTCTGATTCCTCTGCCTTTTATAAACCCAGCTTTAACATCTGGTTCATGTTCTTGGTCCGTATAATACTGAAGTCTAGCTTGGAAAATTTTGAACATAACCTTACTAGCATGGGAAATGAGTAAAATTGTCCAGTGGTTTGAAAATTCTTTAGTACTGCCCTTCTTGGAATTTGGGATGAGGATTGACCTTTTCCAGTCTTGTGGCCACTGCTGGGTTTCCCAAATTTGCTGACATAATAAGTGCAGCACTTTAATAGCATCATCTTTTAGAATTTTAAATACCTTTGCTGGAATTCTGTCACTCCCATTAGCTTTATTGGCAGCAGTGCTTCCTAAGGCCCACTTGACTTCATACTCCATAATATCAGGCTCTGAGTTGAGAGACTACACCTTCATGGTTATCCAAGTGATTAAGTTCTTTTTCGTACAGTTCTTCTGTGTATCGTTTCCATCTCTTCTTGATATCTTCTGTTTCTATTATATTTTTTACTGTTTCTGTCCTTTATTATGCCCATCTTTAGATGAAATATTTCTTTGATATTTCCAGTGTTCTTGAGCAGACTTCTAGTCATTCCCCTTCTGTTATTTTTTTTTTTTTTTTTTTCTATTTGCACTGTTCATTGAAGAATGCCTTCTTATCTCTCCTTGCTGTTCTCTGGAACTCTGCATTTAGTTGGGTGTACCTTTCCCTTTCTCCCTTGCTTTTTGTGTCTCTTCTTTCCTCAGCTATGTGTAAAGCTTCCTTAGACAACCATTTTGCCTGCTTGAATTTCTTTTTCTTTGGAATGGTTTTGTTCACTGCCTCCTGTACAGTATTACAAACCTTTGTCTATAGTTCTTCAGGCACTCGTTTACTAGATCTAATCCCTTGAATCTGTCACCTCCACTGTATATTCATAGGGGTTCAGTCTATGGGTCATAGAGTTGGACATTACTGAGTGACTTCACTTTCACAGTTTGTTATGATCCATACAGTGAAGGGCTAGAGTATTCAATAAAACAGAGGTAGATGTTTTCTTTTCTGGAATTCCTTTGCTTTCTCTATGATCCAGCAAATGTTGACAATTTGATTTCTGATTCCTCTGCCTTTTATAAACCCAGCTTTAACATCTGGTTCATGTTCTTGGTCCGTATAATACTGAAGTCTAGCTTGGAAAATTTTGAACATAACCTTACTAGCATGGGAAATGAGTAAAATTGTCCAGTGGTTTGAAAATTCTTTAGTACTGCCCTTCTTGGAATTTGGGATGAGGATTGACCTTTTCCAGTCTTGTGGCCACTGCTGGGTTTCCCAAATTTGCTGACATAATAAGTGCAGCACTTTAATAGCATCATCTTTTAGAATTTTAAATACCTTTGCTGGAATTCTGTCACTCCCATTAGCTTTATTGGCAGCAGTGCTTCCTAAGGCCCACTTGACTTCATACTCCATAATATCAGGCTCTGAGTTGAGAGACTACACCTTCATGGTTATCCAAGTGATTAAGTTCTTTTTCGTACAGTTCTTCTGTGTATCGTTTCCATCTCTTCTTGATATCTTCTGTTTCTATTATATTTTTTACTGTTTCTGTCCTTTATTATGCCCATCTTTAGATGAAATATTTCTTTGATATTTCCAGTGTTCTTGAGCAGACTTCTAGTCATTCCCCTTCTGTTATTTTTTTTTTTTTTTTTTTCTATTTGCACTGTTCATTGAAGAATGCCTTCTTATCTCTCCTTGCTGTTCTCTGGAACTCTGCATTTAGTTGGGTGTACCTTTCCCTTTCTCCCTTGCTTTTTGTGTCTCTTCTTTCCTCAGCTATGTGTAAAGCTTCCTTAGACAACCATTTTGCCTGCTTGAATTTCTTTTTCTTTGGAATGGTTTTGTTCACTGCCTCCTGTACAGTATTACAACCCTCTCTCCATAGATCATCAGGCCTCGGTTTACTAGATCTAATCCCTTGAATCTGTCACCTCCACTGTATATTCATAGGGGTTCAGTTTAAGTCGTACCTGAGTAGTCTAGTGGTTCTCCCTGCTTTCTTTATTTTAAGCCTGAATTTTGTGTTCTCTTGGCAAAATTCTGTTGAACTTTGCCCTGCTTCATTTTGTACCCCAAGGCCAAACTTGCCTGGTACTCCAGCTTATATCTGGATCTCCTACTTTTGGGAAGGGTTGCCTTCCTGCATTGATGAAAATGACACCTTTTTTGGTGTTAGTTCTAGGAGATCTTCTAGGTCTTAGAACTAATCAACTTCAGCTTCTTGGAAACTGGTGGTTGGCACATAGAGTTGTATTACTCTGCTGTTGAATGGTTTGCCTTGGAAACCAGCCAAGATCATTCTGTGCTTGTTAAGGTTGCATCCAAGTACTGCATTTCACTCTCTGGTTGATTATGAGGGCTATTCCATTTTTTTGTATGGGATTCTTGCTCACAATAGTGGACATAATGGTCATCTGAGTTGAATTCACCCATTCTTGTCCATTTTAGTTCAGTAATTCCTAATGTATCAATGTTGATTGTTGCCATCTCCTGTTTGACTGTTTCCAATTTACCTTGATTCATGGACCTGACATCCCAGGCTCCTTATCAATACCCTTCTTTGCAACATTGGATTTTGCTTTCATCACCAGACACATCCACAACTGAGCATTTTTTTCACTTCACTCTTTCTGAAGATATTGGTAGTTGTCCTCTGCTCTTTTCCAGTAATATATTACATACCTTCTGACCTGGGAGGCTCATCTTTTCATGTCATATCTTTTTGCCTTTTTATACAGTTCATGGGGTTCTCATGGCTAGTATACTGGAGTGATTAAAAATATGGGGCTTCCCTGGTGGTCCAGTGGGTAAGGACACTGCCTTGCAATGAAAGGGGCGCTGGTTTGATCCCTGGCCTGGGAAGATCCCACGTGCCAAGGAGCGGCTGGACCAATGTGTTCAATTACCAAGCTGGAGCTCTGGAGCACATGGGCCCAGAGCCAGTGCTCTGCGACAACAGAGGCCATGTGATGGGAGGCCCACACGGGCCACAGAACAAAGATGGGTGAAAATAGAGAAATGCAAGACCAACAGAAGTGTCCGCCCATCCCCCGCCCTCCCCATCTTGCCCCCCCACCAAAAAAAAAAAAAAAAGAGAGATAGTCATGGCTCTATTGTAAAGTATTACAAGAAATAATTACAGAAATAGAATTCTTGCCTTAAAGAAATCAATCTCAATGTTTCTCAGACACAGAAACAGAAATACTGTATGATATAACTTATTTCTGAAATCTAAAGAAAAAACCTCATACAAATGAACTTATTTACAAAATAGAAACAGACCCATGAACTTAGCCAACTTATGATGGAGGGGAGGATGAGAGTGCAGGGAGAGATATATTGGAAGTTAACGATGTACACACTGCTATATTTCAAATGAATAACCAATAAAGACCTACTGTATAGCATAGAGCACTCTCCTCAATATTATATAACAAATAAATGGAAAAATAATTTGAAAAAGAATAGATACATGTAAGAATACAGTGCTTTTCCCTAATTAATAATCATTTCTTCTCCCTCTATTCCTCTCTTAGTAGATATTGATATAGATGTAATGCTATCTATATATAGATAGATAGGTACAGATATCTTTATATATAGCTGAAATAATTTAGAGCAAGTTATGTATATCATGTCCTTTTACCTTAAATATGTGATTGTATATTTCCTCAAAACAGGAATATTCTTTTACATTGCTCAATACAGTATCAACTTAAATAAATTTAATATGAATACATTCTTTTTTTATTTGATCTATTTTCTAAATATAGTTTTTTTTTTTTTTTTCAAATAGTCTGATAATATCATTTATAGCTTTTATTTATTTATTTATTTCCTGGTATAAGAACCAGTCTAGGTTCAAGGGCTGTGTTTCACTGTTATACCTTTTGGTTGCATTAGTTCAGACCATTTACACAGCCTTTGTCTTTTTTTTTCTAATCTACATTGTTCAGAATTTTTTTAAATTTATAGTAAAACACATAACATAAAATTTATCATTTTAGCCATTTTTAAGTATACAATTCAGTGATATTAAATGTATTAATATGGCTGTGCAACCATCACCACCAACCACCTCCATAATTGTTTTTACCTTTTAAAACTGAAATTTTATACCCATTAAACAGTAACTTTCTATGCCCTTTCCCCCCTCCCTTCTGCCAACCCTCATTGTACTTTCTCACTTATGATTGTGACTACTCTAGGAACCTCCTCTGAAAGGAATCACATAGTAGGTGTGTGTGTGTGTGTGTGTGTGACTAGCTTATTTCATTTGGCATAGTGTCCTCAAGGTTTATCCATATTGTAGCAAATTCAGGATTTCCTGTTTTCTTGAGGCTGAATGATATTTTATTGTATGTATATGCATTTTGTTTATCCATTCATTTATGAACACTTGAATTGTTTCCACATTTTAGCTATTATGCATAATGCTATGTACAGAAGTGTGTCTCTTCAAGACATCCCTTTGAACATACAGTAGAACTGAAATTATTTGATCATATGGTTATTGTGTTTTTAATTTTTTGAGGAACCTTCATGCTGTTTTCTACAGCAGCTGTACCATTTTATACCCCATAAACAGGGCTTCCCTGGTGGTCCAGTGGATAAGGACACTGCTTTGTAGTGCAAGGGGTGCCAGTTCGATCCCTGGACTGGGAAGATCCCATGTGCCATAGAGTAGCTGGACCAATGTGTCCAACTACTGAGCAGGAGCTCTGGAGCGCGTGCACCCAGAGCTGGTGCTCTGTAATGAGAGAGGCCACTGCAATGGGAGGCCCACACAGGCCAAAGAACAAAGATAAATAAATGAAAGATCAATAGAAGTGGCCAAAAAAAACCACAAAAAACCCTTACTATACCCCATAAACTGTGTACAGAAGTTTACTTTCTCTGCACTACATTCTATTGACTTTCTCCACATCCTCACCATTAGTCATTATTTTTTGGGTAGTTGCCATCCACATGGGTGTGACCCAGATTCAGCGGAGACCTTATCAGTCATCTGCTTGTAACTTCAGTGTCACCACATCCTTTGCTCTTTTCTTCTGCGTTCTTCAGTGAAGAGTCTTCAGTGTCTTGTCTATGTTCTGTTCTGGTATCTGACACAAGTCACTTGTGGTACTCTACACAGAGTCTATGAACATGATTCTGAGCAAACTCTAGGAGACAGTGAAGGACAGGGAAGTCTGGTGTGGTGCAGTCCATGGAGTACCAAAGATTCAGACTTGACTTAGTGAGTGAACAACAAAAACACAAAGTCTATGAAGACAACCATTTAGTTCATGTGCTTGCTCAAATCTGCATTTGTTTTCTAAGCATTTCTAGGTGTGAATAGGTAAAGTTTATACCTATTATAAAGAAAAGGAATGCATCATTAGGAAGAAGGAAAATTTTTTAAGGAAATCATTTTATGCATGCATGAATAATGCAGGTCAAAACTTTTGTATAATAACTGGGGTTATCAGAAAAAAATACGATTCAAATATTGGGGAAGGCAAAAGATCTCTGCTCTACCCAATCTCCTTTGTCTAACCTTCATTTGCTTCTAAGATGCAAAATATCTACCATGTATATTGCTTGCTTTTCACTCACATGCTTTAACCTACATTTAGTTCTAATTTGACAACACTGCCCACTGCCTTCCATTTTTGATGCTGTGGAACAATAGAGGCTATTGTGCAGCTTCTATTATCTACATTTTTAATTTATATTTATTATCTATATTTTTCATAATAAAGAATTAAATAGCAAAGCATATCGCTAGAGCATATTCTTGGGGGGAATAAGAGCATTATGTTATTTTGCTACAACTTAGGATCTCTTTTATTTTTATTTTTTTGGCCACTTCTATTGGTCTTTCATTTATCTATTTTCATCCATCTTTGTTCTTTGGCCTGTGTGGGCCTCCCACGCAGTAGCCTCTCTCACTTCAGAGCATAAGCTCTGGGTGCATGCGCTCCAGAACTCCACCTCGGTAGTTGGACACATCAGTCCAGCCGCTCTGCTGCACGTGGAATGTTCCCAGGCCAGCGATCAAACCAGCGCCCCTTACACTGCAAGGTGGTGTCCTTACCCACTGGACCACTAGAGAAGCCCCACTCAGGATCTCTTGATGAAAGAGAATCCAAAGGAAAATATGTCCTCACCAATTTGGCAGGAAAGAGTACTTAAACCCAGAACTGCATTCTCCAAGGTTGGAGCTTAACAATCTGATCCTCTCAGCAAGCTCTATTTTATGTATTCTGAAAATACAGAAACAAAGGGCTGAAGAGGAACAGAGCCAAAAAAAGCCTTGAGGCTCCAAAGAATGTTGAGTTACTTATTTTTCAAGTGCCAAAAATCTGATAAAGAACTCCTCCAGAATACATGAAATGCAATATTTCATGTCCCTGCACCTTGGTTAAAGCAGGTACTATAACTAGGATTTTGATGAGGATTGCTTAAGAAGCAAAGCCATGGGGAGGAGAAATCTTACTGTTTGGAGGACAAGGGAGTATTGGTTTCCCCTTTCTGGTGGTCTAAACAAGAGTGGATTAATTAGAAAACATCTGTTTTTCTGACGCAAAAGCTTCTTTGCTGCTGGCATTTCAGAAAAGAAAAAAAAAAAAAATTGAGAGGGAAAGGCAATAACAAGAGGAGATCTTTTTGTCATATTTAGAACAAAGGTTCTTTAAAGTAAATTCAGCTAAAATATTCATAATAATTGAGGACTAACACTCCAGAACCCCTTCCTACTGAAACCACTGGATGTTCCCTGAAAGGTCCTCCTGGTAGGGAGAGGTGCTGCGATGCTGTGACCCAAAAGATCACTCTCTCCTGTCTTTGAATCCTAGTCTACATTCAGCTAGGACTTCCCAGGTAACGTAGTGGTAAAACAACCCACCTGTCAATGCAGGAGTCTCAGTAGACACAGATTTCATCCCTGGGTCAGGAAGATCCCCTAGGGGAGGAAAGGGCAACTCACTCCAGTATTCTTGTCTGGGAAATCAGAGAAGCCTAGCAGGCCACAGTCCATGGGGCCACAAAGAGTCAGACACCACTGAACAACTTAGCACATGCTACATATCAGCTACATGAACACACTGTGTTGAATTTGTTCTTAATCCTCATTATAGTCTGCTCTACTTCAGATAAATTGAAAGGCATAGAAAAACCTAACATAGTTCTATTCCTTTCTCCTGGTTTATTTCCTCTAGCTGAAGTGTCAGAGAAGAGCAAAGCAATTTCAGGTCACTACTTGCTTTCTCTGTAAACAACAAGTAGGTGGGCAGGAATACTTCAATTTCAACAGCATTTCTGTCTGTCTATGGTGATTTGCTGGGTCAGTGCATATCCTTAACATAAAATTTAACAAGCAATTGAGTTGTTTATATTGTTTTTTTTTTTTTTTGAAATGTGTTTCATGGCACAGCAAATGGGGAAAAGAGAGAAGAAGGCCACAAGAGCTATTGAATTGCAGCTCACTTCATGAATATAAAAAGAAATTACACAGAAGAGAGGAAGCAGGTGTATTGTGAAGTTTGGCTTCTTTCATGAGCACGAGGAAAATTCTGGCTTTAAGCCAAGTATCTTTCAGCTGAGAGTTTCACAAAAACTTAGACTATATACTTTTTTTCAATTCAAGTATTCTTATTTATAAAAATAATTTCTGTGCATTGTTGAAAATGGAAAGAAAATATTAGTATACAAATTCACCTATTATCCTGTATCTTTATTGCATTCTTCTTGGATGTTTTTTCTGTATTTTACATGGATGATAGCATTATGGACTTATTTTATAATTATATTTTCCCTCCATTATGCTAAATTAAAGTGTTTTTGTGGTTGAAAACTTTCCTCCATTCATACTTTGCAGTAGAATCACATGTGCGTACTCTTTCATGTATTCACATATAAACACCAAATAGAACCTCATCTCTATTTTGTTGACAGTGCTTCTACAATAGAATCTATAGAAATAAAGGCAGGATAGGAAGTTCAACATATTATCTCTTGTTTTTTTTATTATATATTACTTTACAAGATAAGAAAAAGCTGCTTGAAATGTTATAAAATCAGGTAACAGCTACATGGAGTTCAAATTTGTTACAAACTAATACCTATTAAAACCTGTAATTATGCCGTTCTTCTCTATCACACCTCCACAAAGAGAGAAGAGGTTGATTCCCATTGAAAGATATTTTGTTAAAAGGTATCTTTTAATGTCAATCTTATGATGCTGATTTAATTGTTCTGGATGGAGCCCAGGCATCAGTGAATTTTAATAGCTCTCTGGATAATTGCAGGAATGGTTAGAGTCAGAAGAGCAGGTGAAACATGTGTGAGGGACGGGGACAGTGAGAAATGGGAATACCAAATCTAAAAGCTGAGAGATTTAGAAAATAAAGAAGGTAAGAGTCCCAGGTTCATTGGCAACTCAAGTTCAACAGTTGTAAGGATTTTGTCCAAGGTCACTATGTCACTGGGAAAACCTGGATGAGAATCCTCTTTACATCCGTATTGTTTTCAAAAGGGGCATTATGTCCTACAAATGCTCTTAGGGGTTTGTTTACTTGTTTGTCTATATGCTTTTTATTTAATGAAAAATAATGCTTTGTAATCTCAGACTTTGGGCTATGAGGTAATTTACCCAAAATATCTATTTTATTAAAATTGTTTTTCCCCTTGTAATTTCGTAAATAAGAGATACTGGTGCCATTTTTTCCACTAAATTTGCAGTTTGTATTTTTTTTTTTTTAATTCCAGAATGTATAATATATTTCATGCAGTTCATCTGCAAAATGAGTCCCTGCCCAATATCTTATTTATTGAAAGGGAAATCCATTCTATAAAGTAAGAGAACTCCTGCAGTGCATACACAAGAATTATTTTTGTTCTGCCTTTCCTTTTATCTTCTCTCCCAGTGTTTCTTTCTCCTTCATGCTTCCCCAGACTTTGGCATACCCCTTGAATGCAAAATTAGACAATCATTTAAGCAATTTTTCTAGGATTCATGAAGGGGAGTGGAATCAGTCTTTTAAGTAGTTTTTTAAGCCTAGGTTGATTTAATAACATTATAGACTTTATAATGAATTGCATTCTTGGAAATTCTAATGCTATTTTATTTTCTCATAACAAGTTTACCGGATGTCTGCTCTCTGCAAAGCGTAAATTGCTTCCAGAGCGGCATAACAGTAAAATTCACAAATATTGCCATTTTGTCATTATGGCTAACTGAGATTTTGTCTATATCATTGATTTGTTATTTCTAAAATATTTAGAAAACAAAGTAAATGCTGATGTGCGCTGCTACTCTCTGGCATAACCATGATACATAGACAGAAGGATACTCTCATTGATGGCAAGGCCTCTTGTGACTTGGTTTTTCTAGGAGTGATGATCGTTTGTGCTAAGCCATGTTTTCTGTGTTGAGTGATTTTCCCTTTTGGAGAGCAGGCAAATATTCAAGATAACAATGGACACCCAGAAAGAAAATGTTTTCAGTGGCAAGCCTCTTGGTCCATATGGGGATCAAACCCTGACGTTGGTCTCACTGTCAGAGCCTATCAGAGCTAGCCAATAAGGGGGAAAAAGGAATTTTCAAGAATTCTTAATTAACTAAAGACCTCTATTTAAAATTTAGTGATTCCAATAAAGGAAGAACAGGATAGATTTCTATTGAAGAAAGGTAATATGTATGGATATAATATTAACTTTAGTAAAGAATTAAAGTGCATTCAGATGCTTTTTTTTAACCCTTGTCTTCATTCATGTGCATATGGGTATTTGTTTTTTGTCTGCGTGTCTCCACCATTTGAAGGAATACTGTTACAATAAATACATCACTAGAGTTTTGTTTCTCTTCTCAGCATCTTGGTTTTTTGTTTTTTATTTTTTTTACTTTTTACTTTTACAGTGTTTTGTTGTTTACAGATATGTATAATCCCAGATTAGTCATATGTATATCCCTGGCCCCCATCCCTCCTCCACACCCACCCCCCAGTCCCCTCTTCTCAGCATCTTTTAAAAATCTCATTAAAATGAGTGAACTTAAAAATCTAGATACTACATAGCATAGGTGAAAGATTTACTTACAATTCTTTCATTCCTACATTTTGTTTCTACTAAAAGTCACTGGTCATTTTTGTGTTATGAGAGACTGACAGTTCTGATAGACATTTAGAGAAGTTACATGGTGGTATGAAATGGCTATATATGAATCAAACAAGTGTTTTTCTCCCTACTGAATTCACTTTATACTGGGCAAATCAATCACCATCTTTATACTACAGATATAAAAATATTTTCTCTAATGTCTTTTCCAGTTCTGTAATACTAATTCTTCATTTGACTAAAAGATAATTTCTAAAACTTGTTAATAAATGTGTGCGGATTGAAATTTTGCTATTGTCTATTTACCACATTAGTAATTTGCACATACTCCTTTAATTTATAAAGAGGAAGCCATAGAAGATCGTCCAGTGGGAGAAAATTTGTATCAGTGTTCCCTTTTTCTTAGTAAATGAGGAAGTGAGAGTTGTTCTGTACACAATATACAATCTGATGGCATATCATTATAGAAGAGGGATAATTATAGGCATAAAGACCAAGATAATCATTACTGAACTGGATTATATGTTCTGGACATTACTGAATTTGGGAACTATAGAAAAGCTTGTGAAAATTTCAAGAATTCTTAATTAACTAAAGACCTCTATTTAAAATTTAGTGATTCCAATAAAGGAAGAACAGGATAGATTTCTATTGAAGAAAGGTAATATGTATGGATATAATATTAACTTTAGTAAAGAATTAAAGTGCATTCAGATGCTTTTTTTTAACCCTTGTCTTCATTCATGTGCATATGGGTATTTGTTTTTTGTCTGCGTGTCTCCACCATTTGAAGGAATACTGTTACAATAAATACATCACTAGAGTTTTGTTTCTCTTCTCAGCATCTTGGTTTTTTGTTTTTTATTTTTTTTACTTTTTACTTTTACAGTGTTTTGTTGTTTACAGATATGTATAATCCCAGATTAGTCATATGTATATCCCTGGCCCCCATCCCTCCTCCACACCCACCCCCCAGTCCCCTCTTCTCAGCATCTTTTAAAAATCTCATTAAAATGAGTGAACTTAAAAATCTAGATACTACATAGCATAGGTGAAAGATTTACTTACAATTCTTTCATTCCTACATTTTGTTTCTACTAAAAGTCACTGGTCATTTTTGTGTTATGAGAGACTGACAGTTCTGATAGACATTTAGAGAAGTTACATGGTGGTATGAAATGGCTATATATGAATCAAACAAGTGTTTTTCTCCCTACTGAATTCACTTTATACTGGGCAAATCAATCACCATCTTTATACTACAGATATAAAAATATTTTCTCTAATGTCTTTTCCAGTTCTGTAATACTAATTCTTCATTTGACTAAAAGATAATTTCTAAAACTTGTTAATAAATGTGTGCGGATTGAAATTTTGCTATTGTCTATTTACCACATTAGTAATTTGCACATACTCCTTTAATTTATAAAGAGGAAGCCATAGAAGATCGTCCAGTGGGAGAAAATTTGTATCAGTGTTCCCTTTTTCTTAGTAAATGAGGAAGTGAGAGTTGTTCTGTACACAATATACAATCTGATGGCATATCATTATAGAAGAGGGATAATTATAGGCATAAAGACCAAGATAATCATTACTGAACTGGATTATATGTTCTGGACATTACTGAATGCAACTATACAAATGAAATTCTGTGACGGCAGGGAGGCTCACATAGAAAAGCTTTGTTTTGTAGAAAATGAACTATGATGATTTGCTGTAAATAGATTTTATCTTCACTTTTTGCTGGTGATAGTTTGCATTATTAAACTGCAATCATAAAAACATTTTGACAGTTTTTAAATCAAATATGGCTTCTTTCATGGCTGTAACTGTTTCATTTAACAAGTTACCTTTTCCAGCATACACTCATAAAAATTGTAAAAAAATAATACATAGCTTTCAGTTTATAAGCACATTAAGCCCAAGACATAATTTATCAAAGTGGTGAATGTATATGGCTGTGAGTTTCTAATTTTTTAAGAGTGAGTTTATATAAACAGTTTTGAAAAAAAGTCTTTCAAGTACTATACCTCTGATAAAAGCATAAAATATAGTATTAGAACTGAGTGCCATTGAAATAATCTAATCAAACTTCCTCACTCTGTTCAAAACTGTAAAGATATCTCCTGATTATCTTCAAAATAAGAATCTGAGTATCTTGACGTTATATTAAGATCCTCAGTGATCTTTCATTTCCTCATATCCTCCCCACTTCCCAACTCAAACATTTAGACAGTTAATACCAAACCAATGATAGTATCCAATCACAGAGTAAAGAGTTCTTCATCTGTCTGCTTTTGGGCATTATTTGCCCTTTGCATGAAATATGCTAACCACTTTCCTTCATGACTGTGTCTTATATTTTAACATTAAGCTAAGAAAGTACTTCTACAGGATCCTTTCTTTGAGGCCCCAATCCATCATTTGGGATTAGCATCCTGTGCATGACTCTGTTGTCCTTCAGTTTAAGAGAAACTGAGAAATTTAAGAGAAATTTATTTCTTCATAGAGGCATAAACAAACATGCCATATTTATATAACATATCTATATGTAAGTGTATGCTTAGCTAAATATATGCATAGAGGTATATATATCTTTCTCTAGATTGTGTACTTAAGTAAACTTTATCCTCTTTCTCCCTCCACACACAAGCACACATACACATTCACATTTAGACACAATTTGGGGTACTTAAACCTTCATGTCTCTTGTTTGCTTCTCAGTGTTAATGACTTTCTTTTCTCATAGTGCACAAGTGAGTAATAACCTGTAACACAATAAACATTTGTTTAACTGTTACAAATGAAGGAAGAAAGCATGAAAATATTCATGACACATCACCATAGCCACACAGTTTAGTTAGAATAATATAAGCCTTTGTCTTCCTGCTGCTTGTCTTAAGATCAAGTGTTATTATTTACTAACTAGAATATTTAATTCTAAAATAATGTATAAAAATCCTCCAAAATAGGCTGAATATTTTTGAGGATTTAAAAATTCCAACTTTTCCCCTTTTGTATGGAATGTTTGATGATGTATGGTTCTGTTAAGGATACAAAGATATTAAGTTCAAATAAGCATATATTAATCTGTTTGAAGTCATACTAAGCACTGGAGATACAGTTTCATAAGATACATTAATATAATAATAATTACTAAAATTTATTTGGTAGCTGCTATTTTTCAGCTATCATTCTATGGCTTTTGCTTATTGTAATATCTAATTTAAGAATGTTGAATAATAATATATAACTATTAAAATATGTATTAAAATATATGTACCACACTGCCTGCCTGTATTGAGAAAGTTGTTCAGAATTATTGCAGCTCTTTAGATTCAGTTATTCTATCAAATTGTAGGGAATAACTTAATAATTATTTAGTGTGGTATGATAGTTTGATTAAAACTTTACCCAAAGGCAAATAATAAATAATATAAAATAAGATTAAATTTGAACATTTAATTTTCTAAAAATAACTTATAAATATGAGATATGCTTAATTATGAATATAAAAACAGAACTGAGTCATTTAAAAAATGCTGGTCATAAATTTAAACAAAACTTTTTTTTTCTATTTCTCTCCCTCTTTCCTTCTTTTTTTGCAATTTGAATTCCTCTTCAGTTGATTTATAAATCAATTAATCACAGTTGAGTGACCTGAGGGCAGTTAGAAATTGGGTCCAAATTGATAAGAAAAAGGAAGTAATTAGTCTTAAGTCTGGAAGTTTAATGTTCAGTCAAATCTGAATCAGAAGTGATCCATTGTTTGAAAAGGAGAACATCAATGTCTTTTTAATTTCACTGTCTTTAAATGAGGATGAGGGAGAGGGAGAATCAAGATAACCCATTATTCTCAAATGAAAATTAAGTAAAGATGCTATCAGAAATCAACCAAAAGCATATTCCCTTTCTCTCTACTTTAATCACAAATGAAATAGTCTATTTTGCGTTGAAGGTTGGATATGTTTTGAAGTCGAGTTTAGAACCGTCTTCAGAGACTTTTATTAAGAGGCAAATGTAGCATACATGTTTAATTCACTGTGGCTGAAATAGTGGCTCTTTTCTTTAGCATTTATTTTTAATTAAATGGGAGTTTTGCTTTAGTGAATTAACAGAATTAATTTGGTGTCTTTATTGATTTCCAAATGAAAAATGTTTGATGATGTATGGTTCTGTTAAGGATACAAAGATATTAAGTTCAAATAAGCATATATTAATCTGTTTGAAGTCATACTAAGCACTGGAGATACAGTTTCATAAGATACATTAATATAATAATAATTACTAAAATTTATTTGGTAGCTGCTATTTTTCAGCTATCATTCTATGGCTTTTGCTTATTGTAATATCTAATTTAAGAATGTTGAATAATAATATATAACTATTAAAATATGTATTAAAATATATGTACCACACTGCCTGCCTGTATTGAGAAAGTTGTTCAGAATTATTGCAGCTCTTTAGATTCAGTTATTCTATCAAATTGTAGGGGAATAACTTAATAATTATTTAGTGTGGTATGATAGTTTGATTAAAACTTTACCCAAAGGCAAATAATAAATAATATAAAATAAGATTAAATTTGAACATTTAATTTTCTAAAAATAACTTATAAATATGAGATATGCTTAATTATGAATATAAAAACAGAACTGAGTCATTTAAAAAATGCTGGTCATAAATTTAAACAAAACTTTTTTTTTCTATTTCTCTCCCTCTTTCCTTCTTTTTTTGCAATTTGAATTCCTCTTCAGTTGATTTATAAATCAATTAATCACAGTTGAGTGACCTGAGGGCAGTTAGAAATTGGGTCCAAATTGATAAGAAAAAGGAAGTAATTAGTCTTAAGTCTGGAAGTTTAATGTTCAGTCAAATCTGAATCAGAAGTGATCCATTGTTTGAAAAGGAGAACATCAATGTCTTTTTAATTTCACTGTCTTTAAATGAGGATGAGGGAGAGGGAGAATCAAGATAACCCATTATTCTCAAATGAAAATTAAGTAAAGATGCTATCAGAAATCAACCAAAAGCATATTCCCTTTCTCTCTACTTTAATCACAAATGAAATAGTCTATTTTGCGTTGAAGGTTGGATATGTTTTGAAGTCGAGTTTAGAACCGTCTTCAGAGACTTTTATTAAGAGGCAAATGTAGCATACATGTTTAATTCACTGTGGCTGAAATAGTGGCTCTTTTCTTTAGCATTTATTTTTTTAATTAAATGGGAGTTTTGCTTTAGTGAATTAACAGAATTAATTTGGTGTCTTTATTGATTTCCAAATGAATAAATGGGATGAATGTTTAAAATGAATGCATTTAGCTAAAGAAAAACATTGCCTCAAACTAAAGATTTTCCCCAAATCATTTTTAGGCCTTGAAATTATATCTACCTGTGCTCCCTGGGATGCATAGGCAAATAAAGACTTTCATTAAGCCTTTAGTAAGTAGTGACAGGAATAGAAATACATAATTTGCCTGGGGTTATCTGACTGTATTAATGTGAAGTCATTCATATGTTGTTATGTGAAAGACCAAAGATGTGGGCTAGAAAAAAAGGGAAGTGGGGAGGCAGGTTGAGAGAGACTTAAATAGCTAATCATTTCCTGAATTGAGCTTCTTTGGTCTCTCCACAATTTAACCTACTTTGGGCTTAGTATTTGACACACAGAAAGATTTTAAACTAATAATAAGAGTAATAGAATGAATGGAAGAATTTCAGATAGGCTAATGTTCTATGTTTAATTTCCCTCGGTGTTTTCACCCAGATTACGGAACATGAGGTCATGACTATAAAGGTAATCTCTTCCTATTTCTAGCAAAAGGACTTTGAAGGACTATGAGGACTACAGCATCTCTCCTAGGATTTGAATAATGTATTTGTTTCTTCTTAACCTCATGTTTAGATTCTTTTGCCCTTAACTCTAAGACCTTTAAATCCCTCATTTCTTTCACAGTTGATTAAATACAGCTCTGTGAAAAGCACTGACTGACTGTTTAACAGAAAACATTTCAGGAGGCTAACAGGCTCTGACCTCCAAGAAATGATGTTTTTAAATTGGCTCAAGGGCTTACCAGAGAGACCAGGTTTTACTAAAGGCCATATTAAAGTTTGGATTCTTCACTATTGACAAAACTTCTTTCCTCCAAGATCTGCAAATACTAGTTTTTCATTTTCTATCTTGCAACTCAATTTGTATGTCTTGAATTCTTAGTGACACCCAGAATGTTAACTGTGTTAGGATGCCATTGGCTGCTGTACCCTAATTTTTCTGGGAACATACAATTTTTGGAATACCGTCTTCAGAGACTTTTATTAAGAGGCAAATGTAGCATACATGTTTAATTCACTGTGGCTGAAATAGTGGCTCTTTTCTTTAGCATTTATTTTTTTAATTAAATGGGAGTTTTGCTTTAGTGAATTAACAGAATTAATTTGGTGTCTTTATTGATTTCCAAATGAATAAATGGGATGAATGTTTAAAATGAATGCATTTAGCTAAAGAAAACATTGCCTCAAACTAAAGATTTTCCCCAAATCATTTTTAGGCCTTGAAATTATATCTACCTGTGCTCCCTGGGATGCATAGGCAAATAAAGACTTTCATTAAGCCTTTAGTAAGTAGTGACAGGAATAGAAATACATAATTTGCCTGGGGTTATCTGACTGTATTAATGTGAAGTCATTCATATGTTGTTATGTGAAAGACCAAAGATGTGGGCTAGAAAAAAAGGGAAGTGGGGAGGCAGGTTGAGAGAGACTTAAATAGCTAATCATTTCCTGAATTGAGCTTCTTTGGTCTCTCCACAATTTAACCTACTTTGGGCTTAGTATTTGACACACAGAAAGATTTTAAACTAATAATAAGAGTAATAGAATGAATGGAAGAATTTCAGATAGGCTAATGTTCTATGTTTAATTTCCCTCGGTGTTTTCACCCAGATTACGGAACATGAGGTCATGACTATAAAGGTAATCTCTTCCTATTTCTAGCAAAAGGACTTTGAAGGACTATGAGGACTACAGCATCTCTCCTAGGATTTGAATAATGTATTTGTTTCTTCTTAACCTCATGTTTAGATTCTTTTGCCCTTAACTCTAAGACCTTTAAATCCCTCATTTCTTTCACAGTTGATTAAATACAGCTCTGTGAAAAGCACTGACTGACTGTTTAACAGAAAACATTTCAGGAGGCTAACAGGCTCTGACCTCCAAGAAATGATGTTTTTAAATTGGCTCAAGGGCTTACCAGAGAGACCAGGTTTTACTAAAGGCCATATTAAAGTTTGGATTCTTCACTATTGAGAAAACTTCTTTCCCTCCAAGATCTGCAAATACTAGTTTTTCATTTTCTATCTTGCAACTCAATTTTTGTATGTCTTGAATTCTTAGTGACACCCAGAATGTTAACTGTGTTAGGATGCCATTGGCTGCTGTACCCTACCCACCATGTGTCTGTATCAGTAGGGCTGAACCAGTTACATTGGAAATAACTGTTAGCAGAGTTGATAAATAGCTACTCCTTTGAGCCCTGTGTGTGCCTTGCCTTTGTCCATAGAAGCTCCTCCTGAAACTTTCTCCAGGACTCCAGCTGATTGTCTATGACCTTTATAATCTCCAACTAGTGCAAGTGATGTTTAAGAGAATCAAGCTGAGAAGACTTAAGTGCTCAGCTAAACATACAATGATTTGAGGTCACGGTATTGCTTCTTTTACTTTAGGGTTATTTAAACTTCACACAAAAATGGAGACAACATCTCTGTATCTAACTTAGTATAAGGGCCCAAAATATTTGGGAAAGTTTTAATTTCATATATTCTATCTAAAAAATTAAAATAGAATAAAGCATGAATTCAAAATTACTTGAGGTAAATTTACAGGCTAAGAGAAGTTCAAAGCATGGAAATATTTTAAATTACAATGTTACACACAGATGTACATTTTATTCATTCATGAAATGTATACAAGGTGATCATGGATTTCATTTTTTCTTACCCATAAAGGCTCTTGAAACCATGTAAGTCAATACTACATCCTATTATAATTTATAGGCAGTATATTATGTAGTGGTAAGAGAACAGATACTACCTGGGCTCATTTCTCAGCTTTACTTCTCAAACAAGAGATTTTTATCTATTAAGTGGGATAATGATAGCCTCTACTTAGAGATATTATGAGTGCTGTGCTGTGCTCATTCACTCTGTCATGTCTCTCATTGCCACCCCATGGACTATAGCCACCAGCTTCTCTGTCCATGTGATAGTCCAGGCAAGAACCCTGGAGTGGGTTGTCATTCCCTCCTCCAGGAGATCTTCCTAAATTAAATACAGCTCTGTGAAAAGCACTGACTGACTGTTTAACAGAAAACATTTCAGGAGGCTAACAGGCTCTGACCTCCAAGAAATGATGTTTTTAAATTGGCTCAAGGGCTTACCAGAGAGACCAGGTTTTACTAAAGGCCATATTAAAGTTTGGATTCTTCACTATTGAGAAAACTTCTTTCCCTCCAAGATCTGCAAATACTAGTTTTTCATTTTCTATCTTGCAACTCAATTTTTGTATGTCTTGAATTCTTAGTGACACCCAGAATGTTAACTGTGTTAGGATGCCATTGGCTGCTGTACCCTACCCACCATGTGTCTGTATCAGTAGGGCTGAACCAGTTACATTGGAAATAACTGTTAGCAGAGTTGATAAATAGCTACTCCTTTGAGCCCTGTGTGTGCCTTGCCTTTGTCCATAGAAGCTCCTCCTGAAACTTTCTCCAGGACTCCAGCTGATTGTCTATGACCTTTATAATCTCCAACTAGTGCAAGTGATGTTTAAGAGAATCAAGCTGAGAAGACTTAAGTGCTCAGCTAAACATACAATGATTTGAGGTCACGGTATTGCTTCTTTTACTTTAGGGTTATTTAAACTTCACACAAAAATGGAGACAACATCTCTGTATCTAACTTAGTATAAGGGCCCAAAATATTTGGGAAAGTTTTAATTTCATATATTCTATCTAAAAAATTAAAATAGAATAAAGCATGAATTCAAAATTACTTGAGGTAAATTTACAGGCTAAGAGAAGTTCAAAGCATGGAAATATTTTAAATTACAATGTTACACACAGATGTACATTTTATTCATTCATGAAATGTATACAAGGTGATCATGGATTTCATTTTTTCTTACCCATAAAGGCTCTTGAAACCATGTAAGTCAATACTACATCCTATTATAATTTATAGGCAGTATATTATGTAGTGGTAAGAGAACAGATACTACCTGGGCTCATTTCTCAGCTTTACTTCTCAAACAAGAGATTTTTATCTATTAAGTGGGATAATGATAGCCTCTACTTAGAGATATTATGAGTGCTGTGCTGTGCTCATTCACTCTGTCATGTCTCTCTTTGCCACCCCATGGACTATAGCCACCAGCTTCTCTGTCCATGTGATAGTCCAGGCAAGAACCCTGGAGTGGGTTGTCATTCCCTCCTCCAGGAGATCTTCCTAAATCAAATATCAAACCTGCATCTGTATGTCTTCTGCACTGGCAAGCAGGTTCCTTACCACAGTTCATAATATGTAAACCATCTTGTTCAATGCCTATTATAGAAGACACGGATTGACATAACTTCCTGCACTTTACAGTATAACTATCAATAGATTTTTTTTTTTTTTTACTTTGAGTAAATATATGGATAAACATATACCAGTGATTCTCAAGGGGAGTGTAACACCTCCACATCTCTCCTTAATACTTGACCCACACAGAGAAAGCATGCCAAAATCTTTGAAACAGTCAAGATATTTAATATTTATTTTTAAATGGTACACGGTTTAAAAACCAGTGTTTAGGAACTCTGGCTTAAGTTACAAGGACTCTTTCATGATCAGATTATATTCAGGTTCTAAGGGTGTTCTGACCTTTTGCTAAGCAGTATTTAGCATATATATTGAAAATTCTGGTAAGCTTCCTACCAATCAGGAAATCTGTATTATCTTGACATTTTGCTGTATAGGTATTACTTCTGTAGAAAAATGTTTCACATAAGTAGTTTAATTATTGTTTTGAAGTTGTGAATGTGCCTACTAAGCTTTTTAGGATGTATATTATCGAAAGAGTAGAATTGTGTGGTCGGATGCGGTGAGTAAATGTAAGCGCATGTTTAAGAATTGTTTGACCGGAACTGAAATTTCAGTTCTGATGCAAGGTACTCAAGAACAGAAAAGTTGAATAAATGAAGTGAAAAATCAACATTTTCATTTCATATTAAATCAATATATGTATTAAAGGTAAATATTTTTATAAATTTTATGAAACATATTTATTAAAAATAAAAATAAATCAATATATTTATTATATAAAACTCATGTGATGAAAGGCTCAATAAGATATAATCAGTCTTTATCAGATTAAAATATGTTTTAGGACAAATGATATTCATAATAAAATAAAAATCTTGAGACTTACAGAGTGCCAACTTTATTTTTTCTATTTCTAATTTTTATTATACAAAAGGACATCTACATATCCATCACCTAGATTTAATAATTGTTAATGTTTTGCTATGTATCTGTTGCATCTATTTTTTTCTTATTGGAATATTTTGAAGTAAAATATGGATATAACATTTCACGCCATCTTTAGTACGTATCCCTAAAGTTTCAGGACATTTTCCCACACAATGACCGCACCATTATTATACTGAGAATAATAATAATACTTTCTTGCTATAATCTAGTAATCCATGTTACAAGATTATTAGAGACTGCTAAGAGTGGGACACAGTGTAGTTACTGAGCACCAAAGCAGACCACTCTTCTAATTTATAGCTAATTTATGACTACTACTTAATTAGAACAGTTTCAAAGTATGCCCTAAGCATTTACACATTTTATTTTAATGGTACACGGTTTAAACCAGTGTTTAGGAACTCTGGCTTAAGTTACAAGGTTTTATGATCAGATTATATTCAGGTTCTAAGGGTGTTCTGACCTTTTGCTAAGCAGTATTTAGCATATATATTGAAAATTCTGGTAAGCTTCCTACCAATCAGGAAATCTGTATTATCTTGACATTTTGCTGTATAGGTATTACTTCTGTAGAAAAATGTTTCACATAAGTAGTTTAATTATTGTTTTGAAGTTGTGAATGTGCCTACTAAGCTTTTTAGGATGTATATTATCGAAAGAGTAGAATTGTGTGGTCGGATGCGGTGAGTAAATGTAAGCGCATGTTTAAGAATTGTTTGACCGGAACTGAAATTTCAGTTCTGATGCAAGGTACTCAAGAACAGAAAAGTTGAATAAATGAAGTGAAAAATCAACATTTTCATTTCATATTAAATCAATATATGTATTAAAGGTAAATATTTTTATAAATTTTATGAAACATATTTATTAAAAATAAAAATAAATCAATATATTTATTATATAAAACTCATGTGATGAAAGGCTCAATAAGATATAATCAGTCTTTATCAGATTAAAATATGTTTTAGGACAAATGATATTCATAATAAAATAAAAATCTTGAGACTTACAGAGTGCCAACTTTATTTTTTCTATTTCTAATTTTTATTATACAAAAGGACATCTACATATCCATCACCTAGATTTAATAATTGTTAATGTTTTGCTATGTATCTGTTGCATCTATTTTTTTCTTATTGGAATATTTTGAAGTAAAATATGGATATAACATTTCACGCCATCTTTAGTACGTATCCCTAAAGTTTCAGGACATTTTCCCACACAATGACCGCACCATTATTATACTGAGAATAATAATAATACTTTCTTGCTATAATCTAGTAATCCATGTTACAAGATTATTAGAGACTGCTAAGAGTGGGACACAGTGTAGTTACTGAGCACCAAAGCAGACCACTCTTCTAATTTATAGCTAATTTATGACTACTACTTAATTAGAACAGTTTCAAAGTATGCCTCACCTATTGGTTGTTTCACAAAGATATAATCCTTCACTTTTATGATTGTTCTTAAAAAGAAGACAAGCAAGAATAAAGTTTGAATTAGAATGGAAATTTTGAGGCTTGTTATTAGAAGCAACCTTCCCTGGCTTCAATATAGAACTCCCATTGAAGATGTGAGGATAGTAATTGTAGTGTGGCAAAGTGGTCCTCAAAACCATATGTCACCTAGAACCTGTGAGTGTGACCTACTATGAATAAGAGAGTCTCTGCAGATGTGACTAAAATATAGATTTGATGTAAAATCATCCTGGATTGCCTGGGTGGGCTCTCAATCCAATGGCAAGTATCTCTATCACAGACAAAAGAGAAGACACACAGAGGATAAGGTCATGTAAAGACAGAGACAAAGATGTAAGTTATGCAGCCACAATCAAAAAGCTAGAAGACATTAGAAAAGAATGTCCTTGCAGAAATCTCAGGGAATGAATACAAGGATGTTTTTACAAACTGACATTGTATTATTTTTCTACTTGAAACTATGCTGCATTAGTCCATTGCACAGTGTTAGCAAGTGTCAGTAAGTTGATTGCTCCTCCCCTCTTATTCTGCTGGAAATAAGAAATGGAAGAATTCTGAAGAAAGTTTAGGGATAGGATGTAAAAAGATGAATTCATTCTTACAACTCATTTATAGAATTAATTTGTTGTTGTTTAGTCATTAAGTCATCAAACTCTTTTGCGACCCCGTAAGCTATAGCCTGCTAGACTCCTTTGTCCATGGATTTTCCAGGCAGAGTGGGTTTTCTTCTGGAGTAGATCTTTCCAACCAGGCATCAAACCCATGTCTCCTGCATTGACTGGTAAATTCTTTACCACTGACCTATGATGGAAGGCCCTCATAGAGGTAATAACACTTATCTAGAGATCATAGATATTGCATGACTGATAAGTTGGACCTTGGGTTTAGTTATTTCTTGTCAGCTTGTTAATACAACCTTTGCAGAGTTATTCCACATGAGCCTGCTCTTTATGTTGGGTTGTCACATGTTATTCTTCTGTCCATAATGGCAGCAAATATCTAGAAGCTCCCTTTTCAGTTTCAAAGTATGCCTCACCTATTGGTTGTTTCACAAAGATATAATCCTTCACTTTTATGATTGTTCTTAAAAAGAAGACAAGCAAGAATAAAGTTTGAATTAGAATGGAAATTTTGAGGCTTGTTATTAGAAGCAACCTTCCCTGGCTTCAATATAGAACTCCCATTGAAGATGTGAGGATAGTAATTGTAGTGTGGCAAAGTGGTCCTCAAAACCATATGTCACCTAGAACCTGTGAGTGTGACCTACTATGAATAAGAGAGTCTCTGCAGATGTGACTAAAATATAGATTTGATGTAAAATCATCCTGGATTGCCTGGGTGGGCTCTCAATCCAATGGCAAGTATCTCTATCACAGACAAAAGAGAAGACACACAGAGGATAAGGTCATGTAAAGACAGAGACAAAGATGTAAGTTATGCAGCCACAATCAAAAAGCTAGAAGACATTAGAAAAGAATGTCCTTGCAGAAATCTCAGGGAATGAATACAAGGATGTTTTTACAAACTGACATTGTATTATTTTTCTACTTGAAACTATGCTGCATTAGTCCATTGCACAGTGTTAGCAAGTGTCAGTAAGTTGATTGCTCCTCCCCTCTTATTCTGCTGGAAATAAGAAATGGAAGAATTCTGAAGAAAGTTTAGGGATAGGATGTAAAAAGATGAATTCATTCTTACAACTCATTTATAGAATTAATTTGTTGTTGTTTAGTCATTAAGTCATCAAACTCTTTTGCGACCCCGTAAGCTATAGCCTGCTAGACTCCTTTGTCCATGGATTTTCCAGGCAGAGTGGGTTTTCTTCTGGAGTAGATCTTTCCAACCAGGCATCAAACCCATGTCTCCTGCATTGACTGGTAAATTCTTTACCACTGACCTATGATGGAAGGCCCTCATAGAGGTAATAACACTTATCTAGAGATCATAGATATTGCATGACTGATAAGTTGGACCTTGGGTTTAGTTATTTCTTGTCAGCTTGTTAATACAACCTTTGCAGAGTTATTCCACATGAGCCTGCTCTTTATGTTGGGTTGTCACATGTTATTCTTCTGTCCATAATGGCAGCAAATATCTAGAAGCATTAGCAAACACCACTCATTTGTTTTACTAAATAAAATAATTAATATTTAGTAAGAAAATTTAATAGTTTTGCCTTTCCACGCATTTAGGAAATGGAAGCTCACTCCACTATTCTTGTGTGAGAAATCCCATGGAGAGAGGAGCCTCGCAGACTGCAGTCCATGAGGTCCCAAGAGTCCGAAATGACTTACTGACTAAACCATCACCACTACATGCACTTAACCTTAATTTTGACTATTTACCATCAGTGCATTATTTACCATCAAAATATAAACTAAGGGTTTAATTTGTGAAATACTCTGCTGTGAAATACTCTGCTGCAGTATTGTTTATTGTTTGGCTCTTTGTTGCTGTGGCTTAGCTTTTCTTGCCTCCTGGTATAATATAAAAGACAAAACCAAATAAAACATAATCAGACTGTTTAATGATACACTGTGTATATTTATTAATAGGTGAGATAGTCACACTGTGATGATTAAATAGTCTGTGCTTATGTTTTATTTGGTCCTTGTGGCACAGATGGTAAAGAATCTGCCTGCATGAAGGAGATCCACGTTTGATCCATGGGTCAGGAAGATCTTCTGGACAAGAGTATGACTGTTCACTCCATTAATCTTGCCTGGAGAATTCCATGAACAGAGGAGCCTATGGGGCTCCAGTCCATGGGGTCACAAAGAGTCAGACATGACTGAGTGGCTAACACACACAGGATTCAGTGATTAACGGAGCAAAGAAGGCTTAATCTTTTTTTTTCATTAAGTCATCAAACTCTTTTGCGACCCCGTAAGCTATAGCCTGCTAGACTCCTTTGTCCATGGATTTTCCAGGCAGAGTGGGTTTTCTTCTGGAGTAGATCTTTCCAACCAGGCATCAAACCCATGTCTCCTGCATTGACTGGTAAATTCTTTACCACTGACCTATGATGGAAGGCCCTCATAGAGGTAATAACACTTATCTAGAGATCATAGATATTGCATGACTGATAAGTTGGACCTTGGGTTTAGTTATTTCTTGTCAGCTTGTTAATACAACCTTTGCAGAGTTATTCCACATGAGCCTGCTCTTTATGTTGGGTTGTCACATGTTATTCTTCTGTCCATAATGGCAGCAAATATCTAGAAGCATTAGCAAACACCACTCATTTGTTTTACTAAATAAAATAATTAATATTTAGTAAGAAAATTTAATAGTTTTGCCTTTCCACGCATTTAGGAAATGGAAGCTCACTCCACTATTCTTGTGTGAGAAATCCCATGGAGAGAGGAGCCTCGCAGACTGCAGTCCATGAGGTCCCAAGAGTCCGAAATGACTTACTGACTAAACCATCACCACTACATGCACTTAACCTTAATTTTGACTATTTACCATCAGTGCATTATTTACCATCAAAATATAAACTAAGGGTTTAATTTGTGAAATACTCTGCTGTGAAATACTCTGCTGCAGTATTGTTTATTGTTTGGCTCTTTGTTGCTGTGGCTTAGCTTTTCTTGCCTCCTGGTATAATATAAAAGACAAAACCAAATAAAACATAATCAGACTGTTTAATGATACACTGTGTATATTTATTAATAGGTGAGATAGTCACACTGTGATGATTAAATAGTCTGTGCTTATGTTTTATTTGGTCCTTGTGGCACAGATGGTAAAGAATCTGCCTGCATGAAGGAGATCCACGTTTGATCCATGGGTCAGGAAGATCTTCTGGACAAGAGTATGACTGTTCACTCCATTAATCTTGCCTGGAGAATTCCATGAACAGAGGAGCCTATGGGGCTCCAGTCCATGGGGTCACAAAGAGTCAGACATGACTGAGTGGCTAACACACACAGGATAGGAACACAGTCAGTGATTAACGGAGCAAAGAAGGCAAAATATGTAAAGTGTATTCACTTGAAAAAAATCTGAAATATGAAGATTGAGTCCTGTAAAAGTATTTTGTTGATATATAAGAACTTCAATACCAAAACTAAGCACAAATTCAATGAAAAAAATATTATTTTAAGACTTATATTATGATCACTATCCCCATCTCAAAAGTACTTCACAAAGGCAAAATGTTTAAAAACATACACATGGAGCCAATTTTTAGTATTGGTTTTCTAACAAATATTTTGTGACTTTGTAAAAATTAGTTAATCATTTGAATTTTCCAAGTTTCACTTTGTATATTTGGGTTGAATTAAGGTTTCTAGGGCTTCCCTGGTGGTTCAACAGGTAAAGAGTTCACCTTGCAGAGCAAGGGGCACTGGTTTGATCCCTGGCCTGCGAAGATCCCACGTGCCGGGGAGCAGCTGGGCCAGTGTGTCTGATTACGAGCCAGTGTTTTGAAGCGTGAGCACCCAGAGCCAGTGCTATTGAGACGAGAGGCTGCTGCAAGGGGAGGCCCACACATGCCAAAAGAATAAAGATGGATGAAAATAAATGATGACTTAAAGGAAAAAAAAAAAAAAAAAGATTTCTCATGTCTGATTCAGATCTGAAATTGAGATGCTAAATTAATATGAACAGAACTATGAACATGTCATGAATATTTTCAACAAAGCCAATGCTATCGACTGTCTAAGAACTTGAAAAATTAATTGGAATAAAAAATAGAGTGAATTCAAAACCAAATAAAACATAATCAGACTGTTTAATGATACACTGTGTATATTTATTAATAGGTGAGATAGTCACACTGTGATGATTAAATAGTCTGTGCTTATGTTTTATTTGGTCCTTGTGGCACAGATGGTAAAGAATCTGCCTGCATGAAGGAGATCCACGTTTGATCCATGGGTCAGGAAGATCTTCTGGACAAGAGTATGACTGTTCACTCCATTAATCTTGCCTGGAGAATTCCATGAACAGAGGAGCCTATGGGGCTCCAGTCCATGGGGTCACAAAGAGTCAGACATGACTGAGTGGCTAACACACACAGGATAGGAACACAGTCAGTGATTAACGGAGCAAAGAAGGCAAAATATGTAAAGTGTATTCACTTGAAAAAAATCTGAAATATGAAGATTGAGTCCTGTAAAAGTATTTTGTTGATATATAAGAACTTCAATACCAAAACTAAGCACAAATTCAATGAAAAAAATATTATTTTAAGACTTATATTATGATCACTATCCCCATCTCAAAAGTACTTCACAAAGGCAAAATGTTTAAAAACATACACATGGAGCCAATTTTTAGTATTGGTTTTCTAACAAATATTTTGTGACTTTGTAAAAATTAGTTAATCATTTGAATTTTCCAAGTTTCACTTTGTATATTTGGGTTGAATTAAGGTTTCTAGGGCTTCCCTGGTGGTTCAACAGGTAAAGAGTTCACCTTGCAGAGCAAGGGGCACTGGTTTGATCCCTGGCCTGCGAAGATCCCACGTGCCGGGGAGCAGCTGGGCCAGTGTGTCTGATTACGAGCCAGTGTTTTGAAGCGTGAGCACCCAGAGCCAGTGCTATTGAGACGAGAGGCTGCTGCAAGGGGAGGCCCACACATGCCAAAAGAATAAAGATGGATGAAAATAAATGATGACTTAAAGGAAAAAAAAAAAAAAAAGATTTCTCATGTCTGATTCAGATCTGAAATTGAGATGCTAAATTAATATGAACAGAACTATGAACATGTCATGAATATTTTCAACAAAGCCAATGCTATCGACTGTCTAAGAACTTGAAAAATTAATTGGAATAAAAAAAATAGAGTGAATTCAGAAAATAGTTTCCTAATATTTTTCCATAATTGACCCTTGGGTTGTTACACTTCTATTTAGACTCCACATTATCTCAGGTTGCTTTTACTTTGAATACTGATGAGAATGTTATGTTTCAAATATTATGACTTTAATTATCTTTTTTCCTCACCCCAGCATGTTATGAATGTTTGAATGTCAGTGCCATTCAAAGCTAGAAAGTTTTTTAATTTTATATATTAAATTTAAGTATCGATGTGTGTATTCTCTGATTGAAGAAAAGAGAACATTGCAATGAAAGAGGTGCGCATGGGACTTTCTAGATTCAATTTGATTTTAGTTTAAGCAGGCGTTTTTTGACCATATCCTTTAAACTGTACATAGTGTTTATGCTGCTTATGGAGTCGGCTAGCACTTAAGGGAATTGTAACAAGAAGAGGGGAAACATCTTTTATTCTTAAAATGCAAAGGCACAAAATCTTAAGACTATGAGGAACTTTGACAATGAGGAGGAAGTGCATGGCATAGGAATGAAAGTGTGGGCTGTGCAATCAGAGAGACTTGGGTTTAATGGTACTTATGATCTTGAGCTAATGTCTTAAATCCATTGGTTGTCAATTCCTCCATTTGGAAAAAATAGGGCAGTAATAATTTCTATCTTAAAGGTAAGGGTGTGGATTAAATTAGGTGATATGTGTAGAGTGTCAGTATATGGAAAGCACTGTTACTATTTTGTTCATTTCAGGTCATACTTATTGAATGCCAACTTTATGTGTGTGTGTGTGTATATATATGTTTAAAATGTGTGCAGCATGTTTTGGTCTAGTTCAACACCCACTAAGTCTACATGGCCTTAATATTTAAATGGCTGTTTCTGGGGAAAAATGTGAAGGGTATTTTAGCATGGTAGTGAGTTAAAGTTTAATCAATTCAATTCAGTTTAGAACTGAATTAAACCTAAGTTTTGAGTTTTTTTTTTTTTTTTTTTTTTTTTTTCATTTCTTCACCTCTGTCTGCATACTAACATTGTCTTCCACCGTAGGTATAACCTGCCCTTATTTCATCATTTTTTTCCACCAATGACTCATCTACTTACAATTGTGATTTCTGGGTGACTTTAGTGAACTTTGAATTTCTTTCCCTTAAGACTGAGATCTGTTTATTCTCCCCAAATTTTCTGGTATTTAAAAAACAATCTCTTTATCTTCTGTTTTTTTTTTTTTTTCTCTTATATTAAAATATATTCACATTAATTCTGTCTAAAACCCAACAAATAAATTCTTCCTTGATTCTTTTATGCTCTGTAGTTACTGATAAGTTTTTCTAACTTCTCAGCCTAATTTTAATTTCTAAGGAGGATAATGTAGTTAGTTCATAGTTGATATTTCCTTTCTTCTCCTCACATTTATTCTTTTAGCTGATTGCATTATCTCCTGTACTCCTGAATCAACAGAGACACCCTTAACAAAGAACACTAGGAGTCTCTGAAAGGCTGCTTCCAATGAATAATTTTTATCTAGTTGTATTTCTTCACATCTCTTGAAACATTGATTATTCTTTCCCAGTCTTTACCTTTTTGACTCTCATGAAATCACACTCACTTGGTTTTCTTTACATTTCTCTGATGATTCCATCTTTAATGTTTTCATGGGTCTTCTTTTTATTCTTCCATCCCTTAAATATCTATGCCACTCAGAGATCTCACTGTGATTCAGATATTTGCGGCTATACTGAGTATACTTCTAATTCAGCATGTGGTCCACTTTATATTTTAATTACCACATATATGCTTCCCAAAGTATTATAATCTTTGGTTCACAGTATAGTCTTAAACCACATTGGTCTTAAATGATACAACCACTTGTTTCCTGGAGTAACATCATAAGGATGTACCACAAACACATCACTCCCCCACATGTTTATCACGCATTTTATCAAATTTAGAAGTACTTGCAATCGTGATTCCTTTTTAAGATTTCTAATCCAATTACCTACAAAGTATTACCAAATTTTATCTCAAACATTTATCAAACATAGCCACTTCTCTCTGTTTCTACTTCCACTGTCCTGACCTAACCTCTGACTCTTTCTCACTATATTACTGCAATAGCCTTCTGTCTATTCTTCCTGTTTCCATAATTTCTCTTTTAAATGTATTCCCCATATATGCATCACCGTGTCCCTATTCTGAAAGCAGATTTGAAAATATCACTTGTTTTATTCAAAACCCTCTAAGGATTGCCTGTCACTACAGATATGGTTTTTAAACTTTAACAACTGTAGACTTTAAAAGAGATATTTCCTGTTTTGTGGTTTTGTTTCTGTTGTTTAGTCACTAATTTGTGTCTAAGTCTTTGAGACCCCCATGAACTGCAGCATGCCAGGCTCTTTTGTCCTTTACTATCTCCCAGAGTTTGCTCAAATTCATGTCCGGGATTCTATTTAATATGCAGATATAAAATTTTAATAATTTAAATTTCAAAACCCTTACTCCTGATTAGATAGAAAGGCAATTGCTGGTAAGTGTGATAAAAATAAAACACCATCCAGTATTAGTATACTCCTTTTCTCCTTACTGAGCATTTGGTGTTTTTAATGACTTCAAGATTAATTATTAAATGATGATGAATGCCACAAATTTTCCATGTCATACTTTCACTAAAATCAGTTCAAAGATACCTCTAGGTAAATTGTACACTGTTTCTCTGAGGATCATAGATTGAGTCTTTTGATTTCCTATAGTTCAGCATCCTACCATAGTCACTACCCATCATTAACACTCACCATCATTTTGTGATATTTACCATTTTTGGGAACATCATCAATGCCATTAACATAGTGCCTCCTATGTAGCAGGCTGGAGTATTCACAATATCTCTGCGAAGTATGTTATTGTCCAAAATTTCTTAGCTCCTGTAACTAATGCTTTGGAGAGTAAAATGCCTAAGATGACACAACTACTAAGTGGAAAATCAAAAATTTAACCTATTTCTATATCAACTGCCCAAAATACTATGACAAAACTCAACTGATAGGCAAAATTAAGTATATTATGCTTATTTAGTAAATAAATGTATTATGTATTATACTTATTTAGTGTATTATTTATTAGACTGAGTGTATTAGTTTCCTGGGCCTGTGTAACAAAGTACTAGAGATTGAGTGACTTAAACACCAGAAATATATTGTCTTGATAGTTCAAAGTGTTATCAGTGTTGGTTTCTTCTGAGGTCTATGATATAGAATCAGTTCCAATCCTCTTGCCTAGCTTTTGGTGGTTTTTAGGTATGCTCTGTAGTTCTTTGGCTCATAGACCCATTGGTCCAGTCTCTGGCTTCATGTTCACATGGTTTTCTCTCTGTGTATGAATTTGTCTCTAAATTTCCTTTTTTTATAATGACACTAGTCATATTGTGGTAGGGATCCACTCTGCTAAGTATGACCTCATTCTAACTTAGTTATATATATATATATATATATATAATGACATATTTCCAAATAAGAACACATTCTGAGGTATTAAGGGCTGAAACTTCGAGATATAATTTATTCAACTCATAACACAGAGTCTTTGTAGTCTCTCACAATGGAGAGAAATTAAGAGAGGACATTTATGATATTTTAAACCTTGATTGTGTGGTTTTATGATAGGTTTTAAAAGTGGAGTACTGGTTGGAAGTGGGCAGTTTCTCTAATTAGTTTTAGAATGGCAAAATGAGGAGAGGAACATAAACAAGTTTTGATAAACAAGCTATTATTCTTGATAGGGAAGCTATTTGATTGATTCATGGTTTTATTACCCAGAAGTGCATGTATGCTGGAACAGATGGCTGAATAACTTTAAAAAAAATCATAGTATTGTTCAAAATAGGGAGGGTAGAGTATTCTTGATCACAGAATTATTTAACAGATAGAGATTTAAAATAATATTGGCTTCATTTCTCATGTGGGTACACTCAGAAATAATCAACTATATCATCCTAACTATCTTTTCCACCATTGACATATCCCACATTAATCTCTTCTACTGTTGGATTGCTCTAATAAATAGTTCTAATAGAATTCAAATAAAATTAATTACCTTGTGTGCTATTGATGGTATAGATTAGATTTAAGCTATTTAAAACTTTGAAAAACTTACCTATCTACCCTCTGTCTTGCTTTTATTCAATCTATCATCTGCATAAGTACGTATATCCTGTCCCAAGCTTTATATTTTTCTGTACAAATAATTCTAGTTACTTGGATTTTCAAGTAATAGTTATATGTAGTATATTTCATGGAATACTTGATAGTTCAAAGTGTTATCAGTGTTGGTTTCTTCTGAGGTCTATGATATAGAATCAGTTCCAATCCTCTTGCCTAGCTTTTGGTGGTTTTTAGGTATGCTCTGTAGTTCTTTGGCTCATAGACCCATTGGTCCAGTCTCTGGCTTCATGTTCACATGGTTTTCTCTCTGTGTATGAATTTGTCTCTAAATTTCCTTTTTTTATAATGACACTAGTCATATTGTGGTAGGGATCCACTCTGCTAAGTATGACCTCATTCTAACTTAGTTATATATATATATATATATATAATGACATATTTCCAAATAAGAACACATTCTGAGGTATTAAGGGCTGAAACTTCGAGATATAATTTATTCAACTCATAACACAGAGTCTTTGTAGTCTCTCACAATGGAGAGAAATTAAGAGAGGACATTTATGATATTTTAAACCTTGATTGTGTGGTTTTATGATAGGTTTTAAAAGTGGAGTACTGGTTGGAAGTGGGCAGTTTCTCTAATTAGTTTTAGAATGGCAAAATGAGGAGAGGAACATAAACAAGTTTTGATAAACAAGCTATTATTCTTGATAGGGAAGCTATTTGATTGATTCATGGTTTTATTACCCAGAAGTGCATGTATGCTGGAACAGATGGCTGAATAACTTTAAAAAAAAATCATAGTATTGTTCAAAATAGGGAGGGTAGAGTATTCTTGATCACAGAATTATTTAACAGATAGAGATTTAAAATAATATTGGCTTCATTTCTCATGTGGGTACACTCAGAAATAATCAACTATATCATCCTAACTATCTTTTCCACCATTGACATATCCCACATTAATCTCTTCTACTGTTGGATTGCTCTAATAAATAGTTCTAATAGAATTCAAATAAAATTAATTACCTTGTGTGCTATTGATGGTATAGATTAGATTTAAGCTATTTAAAACTTTGAAAAACTTACCTATCTACCCTCTGTCTTGCTTTTATTCAATCTATCATCTGCATAAGTACGTATATCCTGTCCCAAGCTTTATATTTTTCTGTACAAATAATTCTAGTTACTTGGATTTTCAAGTAATAGTTATATGTAGATAATAATTATTTCATGGAATACTTGTAATGTTGACAGCTACAAGAGGGAGTGTCTTAGTTCATTTGAGCTTCTATAACAAAGTATAACAGATTGACTGGCTTATAAACAATGGAAATGTATTTCTCAAGTGGCTTAAAATCCAAGATTAGAGTGCCAGCCTGGTCAGGTGAGGGCCCTCCCTCCTTCAGGTTACAGAATTCTTTTTCTGTCTTCACCTAAGTGACCAGCGAGCTCTGTGAGGTCTCTCTCTTTTTTTGGACAGAGCTCTTGTGACCTAATCACATCCTTAAGGCCTCACCTCCTAATACCATTACTTTGGAGATTAGAATTTCAGCATATGAATTGTATGAGGTGGGGGAGAGGGAGGTGGGAATCATAGATATTCAGACCATAACATAGTATTAACATCCCATGGCTTCTTGCATCCTAAAATTTATCTATACCTGCAAGTGCAAAATGATTAATTATAGAATCTTGATCTATTTCAACCATCTTAACTCTAAAGGTCTCATACAATATGGTACTACTTTGTTGGCAACATATAAAGTCATAGGTTCATTCCACCCAAAATATATCTTACTATTGTTTTGAAGTTTTGGAGTATTTAAAATATTACGCACCCTGTTGCTTAGACCTTTCTTTTTTAAAACAAAAGCGTTCCATTCTATCAGTCTTAAAACATTTGATATATAAAATAGAGCAGGGGCCTCTGATATGGTTTTGCAGTCAAGATATCCTACTCTGTAATTAGTTTACATTTGAAAATGCAGAGATTTAAAATAATATTGGCTTCATTTCTCATGTGGGTACACTCAGAAATAATCAACTATATCATCCTAACTATCTTTTCCACCATTGACATATCCCACATTAATCTCTTCTACTGTTGGATTGCTCTAATAAATAGTTCTAATAGAATTCAAATAAAATTAATTACCTTGTGTGCTATTGATGGTATAGATTAGATTTAAGCTATTTAAAACTTTGAAAAACTTACCTATCTACCCTCTGTCTTGCTTTTATTCAATCTATCATCTGCATAAGTACGTATATCCTGTCCCAAGCTTTATATTTTTCTGTACAAATAATTCTAGTTACTTGGATTTTCAAGTAATAGTTATATGTAGATAATAATTATTTCATGGAATACTTGTAATGTTGACAGCTACAAGAGGGAGTGTCTTAGTTCATTTGAGCTTCTATAACAAAGTATAACAGATTGACTGGCTTATAAACAATGGAAATGTATTTCTCAAGTGGCTTAAAATCCAAGATTAGAGTGCCAGCCTGGTCAGGTGAGGGCCCTCCCTCCTTCAGGTTACAGAATTCTTTTTCTGTCTTCACCTAAGTGACCAGCGAGCTCTGTGAGGTCTCTCTCTTTTTTTGGACAGAGCTCTTGTGACCTAATCACATCCTTAAGGCCTCACCTCCTAATACCATTACTTTGGAGATTAGAATTTCAGCATATGAATTGTATGAGGTGGGGGAGAGGGAGGTGGGAATCATAGATATTCAGACCATAACATAGTATTAACATCCCATGGCTTCTTGCATCCTAAAATTTATCTATACCTGCAAGTGCAAAATGATTAATTATAGAATCTTGATCTATTTCAACCATCTTAACTCTAAAGGTCTCATACAATATGGTACTACTTTGTTGGCAACATATAAAGTCATAGGTTCATTCCACCCAAAATATATCTTACTATTGTTTTGAAGTTTTGGAGTATTTAAAATATTACGCACCCTGTTGCTTAGACCTTTCTTTTTTAAAACAAAAGCGTTCCATTCTATCAGTCTTAAAACATTTGATATATAAAATAGAGCAGGGGCCTCTGATATGGTTTTGCAGTCAAGATATCCTACTCTGTAATTAGTTTACATTTGAAAAAATGAGCAGAGATGGACTGCAAATAATGATCAATTCTGAGTAAGAAAATGTTCTTTGATTAATGCAAATAATGTCAAAAGTTGCAGAATTCTATTCATTTTATTTATAAATATTTTGTAATTGGTTAATTAGATCAATAGAATGAAACCCAACCATCAACAGAAACCTTAAAGCAATTTAGAGTCCTTTTGTATCTTTAAAGAAAATCCAATAAGCACTTGAAAAACGAGATCAATAAAGAGTTTAAATGTTTATTTTCTTGTTTTCCACAGGGTCCAAGTTTTCTCTCTGAGGCCATTTTCCCTAAACATGCAACAAAAATTGAAGAAATAGATCCTTTTTTCAAACTTCATGAGACCATTACTAAGGTAAGAGAAAACTGCATTCATGAAAAAGTTGAAAAAGTATTGTTTTTTTGTTAACAGATGAAGGAAAGGAAGATAAGCATTCAAGGAAAATCTAATATGTTCCTTTGTAGATTATACTAGAAAGAATTTTAAGTACCTCCTATTATTTTGCTATGGAGTAAAGATGACAAGCAATTCAATCAAGAAAAATCAATTCTTCTTTCAATTAAAGTATAGATGTAATATTAGATAAATTACAGGTGTATGATAGTTATTCAAAAATTTAAAGGTTAAACTTCATTAATAGTTATTATAAGATATGGATTATACTCCCTGTGTTGTACAATACATCCTTGTAGTTTATTTTATACATAATAGTTTGTACTTGTACTTCCCTGTCCTTTTGTCTCCCTTCCCATCTCCTTTCCCCACTGGTAATCACTGGTTTGTTCTCTATATCTGTGAGTCTGCATTTTTTCTCAATTCACTAATTCGTTGTATTTTTTAGATTCCACATATAAGTGATATCATACAGTATTTGTCTTCCCCTGTCTGACTTATCTCACTTAGCATAATACCCTTCAAGTCCATCCATGTTGATGCAAAGGGCAAAATTTTATTCTTACTATTGTTTTGAAGTTTTGGAGTATTTAAAATATTACGCACCCTGTTGCTTAGACCTTTCTTTTTTAAAACAAAAGCGTTCCATTCTATCAGTCTTAAAACATTTGATATATAAAATAGAGCAGGGGCCTCTGATATGGTTTTGCAGTCAAGATATCCTACTCTGTAATTAGTTTACATTTGAAAAAATGAGCAGAGATGGACTGCAAATAATGATCAATTCTGAGTAAGAAAATGTTCTTTGATTAATGCAAATAATGTCAAAAGTTGCAGAATTCTATTCATTTTATTTATAAATATTTTGTAATTGGTTAATTAGATCAATAGAATGAAACCCAACCATCAACAGAAACCTTAAAGCAATTTAGAGTCCTTTTGTATCTTTAAAGAAAATCCAATAAGCACTTGAAAAACGAGATCAATAAAGAGTTTAAATGTTTATTTTCTTGTTTTCCACAGGGTCCAAGTTTTCTCTCTGAGGCCATTTTCCCTAAACATGCAACAAAAATTGAAGAAATAGATCCTTTTTTCAAACTTCATGAGACCATTACTAAGGTAAGAGAAAACTGCATTCATGAAAAAGTTGAAAAAGTATTGTTTTTTTGTTAACAGATGAAGGAAAGGAAGATAAGCATTCAAGGAAAATCTAATATGTTCCTTTGTAGATTATACTAGAAAGAATTTTAAGTACCTCCTATTATTTTGCTATGGAGTAAAGATGACAAGCAATTCAATCAAGAAAAATCAATTCTTCTTTCAATTAAAGTATAGATGTAATATTAGATAAATTACAGGTGTATGATAGTTATTCAAAAATTTAAAGGTTAAACTTCATTAATAGTTATTATAAGATATGGATTATACTCCCTGTGTTGTACAATACATCCTTGTAGTTTATTTTATACATAATAGTTTGTACTTGTACTTCCCTGTCCTTTTGTCTCCCTTCCCATCTCCTTTCCCCACTGGTAATCACTGGTTTGTTCTCTATATCTGTGAGTCTGCATTTTTTCTCAATTCACTAATTCGTTGTATTTTTTAGATTCCACATATAAGTGATATCATACAGTATTTGTCTTCCCCTGTCTGACTTATCTCACTTAGCATAATACCCTTCAAGTCCATCCATGTTGATGCAAAGGGCAAAATTTTATTCTTCCTTTATGGCTGAGTAGTATCCTGTTTTATATATATCACCAGAAACTATTCTTAACAAAATTTTTAATCTAAAAGGAAGCTTGTGGTATGTTCTGAAGTATACTTCCTTTACTTCAGATTAGGGATAATACAAAATGAGTCTTTGAATTTATGTATCTTCTAAATTTTGTTCCAATATTTCAGGTACATGGTTCTTTGAGGTGCTTTATTGTGGCAAAAAAAAGATGATTCTTAAAGAAAAAGTTAGACTGAATGATTCTATGATGCTTATATCTATTTTTATAATATATACTTGATTGTAAGTTTATAGAATGAAGAAAATTAAATTCTGCAGTATAGAACAGATAAGTTTAATGTTCTGAGATCATATGACATCACATGAATTTTTACATTTACCAGCTATTGATTTAACCAATCATACAAGATTTTTATTTTAGAGTTATAAACACAAACTGATTATTGTAGTGTGAGGTTTCAGCCACCCTACAACTCCTGAGAGAATGTTGGGAATCATGGATCGATGGATCAGGAAGGGAGTAGAGGAGCATAGGACATGACCTGAGCATATAAATATGAAATCAGTACTAAGTATGAAATAGACAAAAAGAGACCATTTGAGTAAAGACACACATTCATGAACAGATACTGGTACATGTTCCACTTGTATTTTCAAGTGAATTTCTTGTGTAACTGATGTTAAACCTATTAAATGAATGGTGAAAGGAAGTCTTTGTCTTACAAAAATTCAAACCCACTTAAAGTGCAGAATCACATGTTCTATGATGTTTTTAAGTGACCACATATATTTACCTAATGTAGATCCTGTTTCCCCAGTCATCACATTACATGTGGTAGCCACTTACGTTGTAACACATAGGCCAAGGGAAGAAATTCTGCTTCAGAAGTTGTTTATTTCCCTTTTAAAAGTTTTTTTCATAATAGTTTGTACTTGTACTTCCCTGTCCTTTTGTCTCCCTTCCCATCTCCTTTCCCCACTGGTAATCACTGGTTTGTTCTCTATATCTGTGAGTCTGCATTTTTTCTCAATTCACTAATTCGTTGTATTTTTTAGATTCCACATATAAGTGATATCATACAGTATTTGTCTTCCCCTGTCTGACTTATCTCACTTAGCATAATACCCTTCAAGTCCATCCATGTTGATGCAAAGGGCAAAATTTTATTCTTCCTTTATGGCTGAGTAGTATCCTGTTTTATATATATCACCAGAAACTATTCTTAACAAAATTTTTAATCTAAAAGGAAGCTTGTGGTATGTTCTGAAGTATACTTCCTTTACTTCAGATTAGGGATAATACAAAATGAGTCTTTGAATTTATGTATCTTCTAAATTTTGTTCCAATATTTCAGGTACATGGTTCTTTGAGGTGCTTTATTGTGGCAAAAAAAAGATGATTCTTAAAGAAAAAGTTAGACTGAATGATTCTATGATGCTTATATCTATTTTTATAATATATACTTGATTGTAAGTTTATAGAATGAAGAAAATTAAATTCTGCAGTATAGAACAGATAAGTTTAATGTTCTGAGATCATATGACATCACATGAATTTTTACATTTACCAGCTATTGATTTAACCAATCATACAAGATTTTTATTTTAGAGTTATAAACACAAACTGATTATTGTAGTGTGAGGTTTCAGCCACCCTACAACTCCTGAGAGAATGTTGGGAATCATGGATCGATGGATCAGGAAGGGAGTAGAGGAGCATAGGACATGACCTGAGCATATAAATATGAAATCAGTACTAAGTATGAAATAGACAAAAAGAGACCATTTGAGTAAAGACACACATTCATGAACAGATACTGGTACATGTTCCACTTGTATTTTCAAGTGAATTTCTTGTGTAACTGATGTTAAACCTATTAAATGAATGGTGAAAGGAAGTCTTTGTCTTACAAAAATTCAAACCCACTTAAAGTGCAGAATCACATGTTCTATGATGTTTTTAAGTGACCACATATATTTACCTAATGTAGATCCTGTTTCCCCAGTCATCACATTACATGTGGTAGCCACTTACGTTGTAACACATAGGCCAAGGGAAGAAATTCTGCTTCAGAAGTTAAGTCTTATTTCACCAATATAAGAACTCATGAAGCCATAAAAGAAAGTATTTAATAGTTACTTTTTTGAAGTCATATTTTCTCTGATCAAGAAGAAAATAGAAGTACCTAATATAGAGGGATTGACTAGAGCACAAAACTAGGAAACATGAATTTAATTTTGTCTTGGTTCCCAATTCATGTTATTTAGTAGAACTTTATTTTCTTCATCAAAAGTAGTACATTCGTAATGGATTTCCTCACTAGGATTCTATGAAATTGAAAAGAGGGTGTGTGCATTTTCTTGAAGATACCATATGTATATAACTGAGTGTAATTATTGACATTAAAAAACAGTAATACTAATGTCTTCAAAGTAAGTCCCTACCTACATTTTCTACATTTGGCTTTTCTTTAAAGATGAAAATAAAAGAATAACTTAGATATGAAAACATATAACAAATTAATTAAATGCTGAGAATTTATAAATAAGTTAATGTGTACAACTGGAGTACAAAATTTAATTTGTAAAGGATTGAGGTCTTTAGAATATTTAGTTTTAGTGGGGACAATAGTGTTATTATCGGAGTATAACACGTTATGTGACTCCTGTTTCACATAGCAATGTGATATTATAATAGCACTGGATTTTTAATAAAAAGGGACAGATAGATATAAATTTTATAACTATCAATTTTGAAATGATATTAGATATGAGGAACACTTTTTAAAATGATAAGAATTTATTTTTGATATTATACCAATACTAATTTTTAAATTAGTAAAATTTACATTTTTTTGTTGTTGTTTGTAAATTCTGACCTCTTTTTATTGGTCCTTCATTTACTTATTTTCATTAATCTTAATTTTTTGGCCTCTGTGCACCTCCCATTGCAGTGGCCTCTCTTGCTGCAGAGCACCAGCTCTGGGCTCATGCGTTCCAGAGTGCTGGCTCCTAATTAGACACACCAGTCCAGCTTCTCCAGGCATATGGGATCTTCCCATGCCAGGGATTGAGGTGGCGCTCCTTGCACTGCAAGGCGGACACTCTACCCACTGGATCACCAGGGAAGCCCGTAAGATCATTTTTAAGAAATCAGAAGTAATCAAAATATTGAAGATACTAGTCCTTATTACTCCAACAAAAGTCTTAACTTTTTGAAGTCATATTTTCTCTGATCAAGAAGAAAATAGAAGTACCTAATATAGAGGGATTGACTAGAGCACAAAACTAGGAAACATGAATTTAATTTTGTCTTGGTTCCCAATTCATGTTATTTAGTAGAACTTTATTTTCTTCATCAAAAGTAGTACATTCGTAATGGATTTCCTCACTAGGATTCTATGAAAGTTAAAAGAGGTGGTGTGCATTTTCTTGAAGATACCATATGTATATAACTGAGTGTAATTATTGACATTAAAAAACAGTAATACTAATGTCTTCAAAGTAAGTCCCTACCTACATTTTCTACATTTGGCTTTTCTTTAAAGATGAAAATAAAAGAATAACTTAGATATGAAAACATATAACAAATTAATTAAATGCTGAGAATTTATAAATAAGTTAATGTGTACAACTGGAGTACAAAATTTAATTTGTAAAGGATTGAGGTCTTTAGAATATTTAGTTTTAGTGGGGACAATAGTGTTATTATCGGAGTATAACACGTTATGTGACTCCTGTTTCACATAGCAATGTGATATTATAATAGCACTGGATTTTTAATAAAAAGGGACAGATAGATATAAATTTTATAACTATCAATTTTGAAATGATATTAGATATGAGGAACACTTTTTAAAATGATAAGAATTTATTTTTGATATTATACCAATACTAATTTTTAAATTAGTAAAATTTACATTTTTTTGTTGTTGTTTGTAAATTCTGACCTCTTTTTATTGGTCCTTCATTTACTTATTTTCATTAATCTTAATTTTTTGGCCTCTGTGCACCTCCCATTGCAGTGGCCTCTCTTGCTGCAGAGCACCAGCTCTGGGCTCATGCGTTCCAGAGTGCTGGCTCCTAATTAGACACACCAGTCCAGCTTCTCCAGGCATATGGGATCTTCCCATGCCAGGGATTGAGGTGGCGCTCCTTGCACTGCAAGGCGGACACTCTACCCACTGGATCACCAGGGAAGCCCGTAAGATCATTTTTAAGAAATCAGAAGTAATCAAAATATTGAAGATACTAGTCCTTATTACTCCAACAAAAGTCTTAACTTGATGCGCAGCACTATAACACAACCATGTGTTTAATGTTATCTAATTAAATACAATTAATATATGCATCTTATATAAATGTTCACACAATATAATCTGTTATTTTTTCAAATTAATAACTGCATTCTAGACTTTTCTTTTCATTTATATAATTTATGTCAAAATACATTATGATTTCTAAATAGTAAAAGATAATTTATCTTTTGTACTTTCTTGAATTAAAAATAAACTATAAATACATAAATTACACACATGGGATGTGACCTGTGAGTTGAATCCTAGTTTTCCAATGTTGTCCTATAGTTCCTTTTAAAAAAAGTTTTAGAAAACTTGAATTAATCTTGGCATTTGTCTTTTTGATATAAAGCATGAAACCTAAGAAAATAATGACTAGGACTCACTATTGATGCCAAGAAAGGTAATTTATCATGGCTTAAATGACAATCAAGTGGTACAGTATAAAGTTGCTGAAGGGCAACATCTTACATCAATGTTGAAGATGTTTTTCTTATCCTCTATAATTACCTTAAAAATAGCATTTTTTTAAACTATCATAGAAGCCAACTAATTCTTCCAAGGAATAAACATAAATGAAATGCCAATATAAATCTTAGCTGCTTAATCCTTTAATAAATTAGTAAAAATCACCATGGATTTATGTTTTGAAGTAGGCTTATTTTTCTTTCTACACTTAGGAATTTTCTATTTCCACATCTTCAACATTTAGCTCATAAATCATTATTAGTTATCTAAGCATTCTATTAATAGCCAAAAATGAAGCAAAACAATTGAAATACACAAAAATTTACATTAAAAGAGTGAGCCCAAGGTTAGAAAAATATTTCAATATAATCATTAAATGTAATGATAATAATACAGACACAATATGGGAAAAGAAAGGGTGAAACTTTTAAAATTTGACGAAGAGATTTGAACAATTCAACAGAGAGGTGATGTTTGAGGACTTTAAGAATTTGAAAGACATTTCTAAGATTAAATGATAGTATATGTGCTCTATTAGGTGTGAAACATGAAGCAGAATGAACGCTTCAGGATCATTTGAATGGGCCCACTGCAAGGCGGACACTCTACCCACTGGATCACCAGGGAAGCCCGTAAGATCATTTTTAAGAAATCAGAAGTAATCAAAATATTGAAGATACTAGTCCTTATTACTCCAACAAAAGTCTTAACTTGATGCGCAGCACTATAACACAACCATGTGTTTAATGTTATCTAATTAAATACAATTAATATATGCATCTTATATAAATGTTCACACAATATAATCTGTTATTTTTCAAATTAATAACTGCATTCTAGACTTTTCTTTTCATTTATATAATTTATGTCAAAATACATTATGATTTCTAAATAGTAAAAGATAATTTATCTTTTGTACTTTCTTGAATTAAAAATAAACTATAAATACATAAATTACACACATGGGATGTGACCTGTGAGTTGAATCCTAGTTTTCCAATGTTGTCCTATAGTTCCTTTTAAAAAAAGTTTTAGAAAACTTGAATTAATCTTGGCATTTGTCTTTTTGATATAAAGCATGAAACCTAAGAAAATAATGACTAGGACTCACTATTGATGCCAAGAAAGGTAATTTATCATGGCTTAAATGACAATCAAGTGGTACAGTATAAAGTTGCTGAAGGGCAACATCTTACATCAATGTTGAAGATGTTTTTCTTATCCTCTATAATTACCTTAAAAATAGCATTTTTTTAAACTATCATAGAAGCCAACTAATTCTTCCAAGGAATAAACATAAATGAAATGCCAATATAAATCTTAGCTGCTTAATCCTTTAATAAATTAGTAAAAATCACCATGGATTTATGTTTTGAAGTAGGCTTATTTTTCTTTCTACACTTAGGAATTTTCTATTTCCACATCTTCAACATTTAGCTCATAAATCATTATTAGTTATCTAAGCATTCTATTAATAGCCAAAAATGAAGCAAAACAATTGAAATACACAAAAATTTACATTAAAAGAGTGAGCCCAAGGTTAGAAAAATATTTCAATATAATCATTAAATGTAATGATAATAATACAGACACAATATGGGAAAAGAAAGGGTGAAACTTTTAAAATTTGACGAAGAGATTTGAACAATTCAACAGAGAGGTGATGTTTGAGGACTTTAAGAATTTGAAAGACATTTCTAAGATTAAATGATAGTATATGTGATTTATTAGGTATGAAACATGAAGCAGAATGAATACTTAAGGATCATTTGAATAGTTCTATCTTGGAAAAAGTTGATATTATTGAACTAACTAAATTATGGGCTGGCCTGAAGAAAGTGATAATGAGTTTGCTGTTGCATACGTGGAATGTGGGCACTATATGGTATCAAGGCAGATATGTCAAGGAACCAGTGGGGTAGATGAGATTTGAACTCAGGAAGAACTAAGACCTAGAAATACATTCTCTGATATAATAGCCACTAGTAATATGTGAATTCAAATTAAATTAAACTAAAAATATATGATACTAAATTAAAATTTCTTTTTCTCCATCTCATTAACCACAGTTCTCATGCTTAGTGACTACATATGGCTAGTAACTGTAGCACTGAGTAGCATATGTTATGGAACATTTCCTCATCACTGATGATACAGATGATGTTACCTAGACAGTACTCATAATGAGGAACAACAGCAAAATGAAAGCTTTCCTGGTAGCTCAGCTGGTTGACAGTCCACCTGCAATGCGGGAGACTGCAGTTCGATTCCTGGGTTGGGAAGATCCCCTGGAGAAGGGAAAGACTATCCACTCCAGTATTCTTGGGCTTCTCTTCTGGCACAGCTGGTAAAGAATCTGCCTGCGATGCGGGAGACCTGGATTTGATCCCTGGGTTGGGAAGATTCCCTGGAGGGGAGGATCTGGCAACCCACTCTTGCATTCTTGCCTGGAGAATTTCGTGGACAGGAGCCTGGTGGGCTTCAGTCTGTGGGTTGCAAAGAGTTGGACATGACTGAACAGCTAGCACTTGCATATTCAGTGACCCAGAGTAAAATATTTCATAGAATCTATGGGGAGATAAGAGGAAGAAGCTTATCTACCCACCATCTAATCAGTGCAAGAAAAATACTGTATGATTCCATTTACACAGTACTCCTAGAATATATCATAATCATAGAGACAGAGGCAGAATGGTTGTTCCCAGAAGCTAGAAAGGAAAGGGAATGGGAAGTTACTGTTTAACGGGTATAGAGTTTCACTTTCGAAAGGTGAAAAGAAATATGGAGATGGATAGTGCTGAAGATTGCACATCGTGAATGTATTTAATGCCACTGAACTGTATACTTAAAAGTGTTAACATGGAAAAATTCCATGCTGTGTGTTTTAAAAACAGTTTTATTTATTTATTTTTTGTATTGTAAAAAAAAGTGTATTCACCCAGTTAACTGCTTGTTTACTATAAATTCTGAACCAATTATCTGGAAATTTAAAATTATTTTACTCATTTATGCCTGATCATCAATTTTCTTCTGTTATCCACAAATACATTCCCTAAATAACTTCACACATCTTGGTATCCCTTTCTCTGACCTACATTTTTCTTAATTATTTATTGTTGGCTATTTGGGGTTTTCCCTGCTGCTGCAGGCTCTTCTCTAGTTGAGGTGAGCAAGCTTCTTGATATGGTGACTTCTCTTGTTGTGGAAATTGGGCTCTAGGGTACATGCGCTTCAGAAGTTGCAGCAAATGGGCTCAATAGTTGTGTCTCTGAGGTTCTAGAGCACAGGCTCAAGGGTTGTGGCTCACTGGTTTAGTTGCTCTGCAGCATGTGGGATCTGTCTGAATCAGGGATCAAACCCATATCTCCCGCATTGGCAGGTGAACTCTACCACTGAGCTCCGAGGGAAGCCCTGATCTACTTTTAATTGATACAACACTCTGTATTTGTTTTATATGGTTTGGCATTTAATATATTTTATTTTCCTGCTAAAATTTTGCCATAATATACATTCAATAAAATGCTGAATGATAACTTATATTTTAAACCAAACAAAAACACTATAGCTATGTGTAGAAGGAAAGAAGTTTAAAATCAAATGTGAATATGGATCATTTAGGTTATTAGAGAAAATATACTATTTGTAATATTACTGAATTAATAGTGCTTTTCCTCTGGAACCCTAAACGTTCCATATTATATTTTCAAACCTCTTGATATGAATCGTATATCCAATAAAACAAAAAATGCCTTGTATTGTGGTACCATGGAAACCAGCAAATGACCTAATTCTGCTTGTGTGTTTCCTCCAGAAATACCAGTTTATTAGTCCTTTCATTGTTTTTCCCAATTATTTAAGTAAAAAACAATTATTTTATTTTTAATTAGTATAGGTCATATAATATTAATATATTCTTATGAGTGTGTGGTTTTAAAAATATTCTTAAATGGATATCCATTTATTTTTCTTATTAATGTCAAAATAGAGATCTTTTATTAAAATTAGTTAGAATCTCAAAGAGAGAACAGTAGGAATAATGTAGTATTTATTTCTATTATATATATGGAGAAAGTGTCACAGTGAAATTACATTGCAGAGTAAGGCAGCATTTGTGTAAAGCCTAGAAATCAAGGCTAATAAGTTTTATATGGTTTATATTCTATCAATATGGTTCTATTTGCCCTTACTTAGATCTATAAATTTTAACTGAGTTTTGCAGTGGTGTGAACAGAGACTAATGGCTGAGTCCTCAATAATGAAAAATATTTAAATAATTGAAAATTTTAACCATTGCAGTTACTATTAATTTCGTTTGGCGTCAGTCTTCATTCAGACATGGTTAACCAGAATCACTTTGATTAATGGGGTCATGCTAACTGGGGCATCGCCGATGACGCAGCAAAGAGTTCACCTGCAATGTAGGAGGTATGTTAGATTTCTGTGTCAGGGAAGATTCCCTGGAGAAGGAAATAGCAACCCACTCTGGTATGATTTGGAAAATATGAATCTTTATTATTTCTTTATTTATTTGCTATTCTGGATTTTCACTGCTGCCACAGGCTCTTCTCTGTTTGCAAGGAGTGGGGGCTACTCTCTAGTTGAGGTGAGCAGGTGGCTTGTTGCAGTGACTTCTCTTGTAAAGGAACTCAGGCTGTAAGGCACGTGGGCTTCAGTAGTTGTGGCACCTGGGCTCAATAGTTGCAGTTTCAAGGCTCTAGAGCACAGGCTCAATAGCTGTGGCTCACAGGCTTAGTTGCTCTGTGGCCTGTGGGATCTTCCCAGATCGGGAGTTGAGCTCATGTCTCCTTCATTGGCAGCCAAACTCTTTTTCACTGAGCTATCAGAGAAGCCTTGAATCTTTACTTATCTTTAAATGTCACTATTAAACTATGGTTGCACCATTTGTTATGATATTAACATTCTTATAGCATGGTACCACAGAATTTATGAGAACCTACAAATAACTGAAGAATACAGAGGGAGGCTAAAATACAGAATAATTTATTTCTCTTGAGATTTCATTCTCAGCTCTAGTTTAAAAATTTAGCTCAGTAGTCTGATATAAAGGAAGAGGAAAGGAATAAGACCAAAGCCCTTTTATTCATTTTCTTGAATTTCAAAGGCATGTTGTATTCATGAGCTAATAGAATTTCTGATGCAGTTTTTTAAATGCTTAGAAAACCTGGCTATGATTTCTAATCCAAATGAACAAATCTGATTGTCTTCCAAGTACCTCTAATGTTAATGTATTGTTTGGATAAAATATGAGATTATTGTATCCTACTTAGTAAACAAATCAAATATGATGTTGTTTAATCCTGTTTATATGTGCATCTGAGGTTATTTTCAGGCTGTAGATTTAAAGCTAAGGTTTTTATCTTCAAAAACACTTTGGAAATTTTTTCTGCTGTATCAAATTATTGCTACTAGATGCAAAATGTCTCCATAGAGATTTACACTCTATGTGTTTATGACATGATCTAAACCAGAAAATATCCCAAATATGTGTTTTCAATGCAGGGATTGTACTTGTAATAAAGAATTCTGGTTGAACCTACTCAAGGGAGATGATGGGATATTAAACCAACCTCTTATACTTTGAAAAGGAAATATTACAGGTGTGTATTTTCTTCATAAATGTGTAATTAAATTCAATATCTTCATTTACTAAAAATGGAGTGTGCTCACTCTATTTCCTGTTGCAGTGACTTCTGTTGTAAAGGAACTCAGGCTGTAAGGCACGTGGGCTTCAGTAGTTGTGGCACCTGGGCTCAATAGTTGCAGTTTCAAGGCTCTAGAGCACAGGCTCAATAGCTGTGGCTCACAGGCTTAGTTGCTCTGTGGCCTGTGGGATCTTCCCAGATCGGGAGTTGAGCTCATGTCTCCTTCATTGGCAGCCAAACTCTTTTTCACTGAGCTATCAGAGAAGCCTTGAATCTTTACTTATCTTTAAATGTCACTATTAAACTATGGTTGCACCATTTGTTATGATATTAACATTCTTATAGCATGGTACCACAGAATTTATGAGAACCTACAAATAACTGAAGAATACAGAGGGAGGCTAAAATACAGAATAATTTATTTCTCTTGAGATTTCATTCTCAGCTCTAGTTTAAAAATTTAGCTCAGTAGTCTGATATAAAGGAAGAGGAAAGGAATAAGACCAAAGCCCTTTTATTCATTTTCTTGAATTTCAAAGGCATGTTGTATTCATGAGCTAATAGAATTTCTGATGCAGTTTTTTAAATGCTTAGAAAACCTGGCTATGATTTCTAATCCAAATGAACAAATCTGATTGTCTTCCAAGTACCTCTAATGTTAATGTATTGTTTGGATAAAATATGAGATTATTGTATCCTACTTAGTAAAGCAAACAAAAATGATATTGTTTAATCCTGTTTATATGTGCATCTGAGGTTATTTTCAGGCTGTAGATTTAAAGCTAAGGTTTTTATCTTCAAAAACACTTTGGAAATTTTTTCTGCTGTATCAAATTATTGCTACTAGATGCAAAATGTCTCCATAGAGATTTACACTCTATGTGTTTATGACATGATCTAAACCAGAAAATATCCCAAATATGTGTTTTCAATGCAGGGATTGTACTTGTAATAAAGAATTCTGGTTGAACCTACTCAAGGGAGATGATGGGATATTAAACCAACCTCTTATACTTTGAAAAGGAAATATTACAGGTGTGTATTTTCTTCATAAATGTGTAATTAAATTCAATATCTTCATTTACTAAAAATGGAGTGTGCTCACTCTATTTCCTCTTGCCTAGAGAGGTTCGGTTTATGGTTTTCATTATCCAGCACAAATATTATAGTTTCTAAAAGCATGTCTATATTTACTATCAGTTTTTCTTTTTCATTTTTACTCAAAAGCAAATTATTATGCAATATAGGCTTGTCAAAATTTGGCTTCTTTTTATAAAAGAAGTTATTCATCAAAGTAGGTATTCTGCCCCAGCATATTAGAAGACTTATTCTTACATATGAAGATCGGAATAACTGGGGAAACTCTTATTCTCTGACCATATATTTTTAATTATATATATACATACATACATATATATGTATGTATATATATATATATGTATACATAAGTGATTTTGACATGTATTTGTTATAGAATGTAAATATGCTAGTAATATAAATCAGAATAAAAAACTCTATGATTACCTATATACTATGACAGTCTTTTAAAGGCAGTTTGCCGGACTTCCCTGGTGGTCCAGTGGGTAAGGACACCGCCTTGCAGTGCAAGGGGGGCCGGTTCGATCCCTGGCCTGGGAAGATCCCACATGCCATGGAGCTGCTGGACTGATGTGTCCAATTACCGAGCCGGAGCTCTGGAGCGCATGCGCCCGGAGCTGGTGCTCTGTGACAACAGAGGCCAGTGCGATGGGAGGCCCACATGGGCCAAAGAACAAAAATGGATGAAACTAGATAAATGAAAAGATGAATAGAAGTGGCCCGCCCGTCCCCTTCCTCCCCTCCCCCCAAAAAAGAGATATTAAAAAAATAATAATAAAAATAAATAAAGGCAGTTTGCCTACTTCAGAAAGTTTCCATATCAAATTCCAGAAGGAGTAGCCTAATAAAGTAACGTTTTGGGTGATGACTGAATCCTGCATGATGTCAATACAAACCCTTCCTACTTCAGAGATCTCTTAATATGTAGACTGTGAATTTTAATGTTGATTTCTGCATTTTTCCTCACTTTGAACAAGAGATTCTTTATCTCATACCATTCTCAGATAACATCATTCTCAAAGAACTGTAGAATTACAGAGGCAAAGCAGAATAATTGATGGATAACAGATTAGCACTAGGTAGGAAAATCAAATGTCCTTCCAAAAAGTTCTGCTGACACAGAGCCTCTGCAGAATAATAGTAATACTAAAAAATATGTTAAAATCCCCAGGCAATGTTATTTAAAAAACATCTAATGGTGGTTTAGATGGTAAAGAAACCTCCTACAATGTAGGAAACTTGGGTTCAATCACTGAATCTTGAAGATCCCCTAGAGAAGGAAATGACAATCCACTCCAGTATTCTTGCCTGGAAAATTCCATGGACAGAGGAGTCTGGTGAGCTGGAGTCCATGAGGTCACAAAGAGTCAGACAAAACTGATCAACTAACACTTTCACTTTCAATGCAACACAATAAAGCAGAAGACTTGGCAATGTGTTGTAGTCTATTATAATGAACTTTGACTTAAATGTCCTGGAGATGATACCCACTGCCCCTATGTGTGACTATAGTAAAAGATCTCATGACTGTAGTATAGTCATAATTTAAATTTATCTGATGTCTGTCTTGAAAGGTCCATTGTAATTGGTATCTTAGGGTAGAATGAATGTATTCTACAAATATGAATATTTTTATGACATTAAATTGAATTTCAGTAACTGAGCAAGAATTAGATCTAAAAAATCAAACAAATTTTTGTCTGAAGGGCATTGTGATAGAAAACCAATATTTACTTTGACTCAATATTTTACAAAATCAAGATCTGGGACTTCATTACATTTGAAATTATAGTGGCCTTGAATCACATAGTGGAGATTCAAATAGTAATATTTCTGCATTCAAAAATAAAATGATAATGAACAATCATAATTTTGTTCCTGTGTCACAAAGAAAAAGAATTATGACCCATATATTTATTGATTTTTAATAAATTAGGGAAATTCATTTTAAAGATATTTTCATTAAAACTAAAGTAACGTTTTGGGTGATGACTGAATCCTGCATGATGTCAATACAAACCCTTCCTACTTCAGAGATCTCTTAATATGTAGACTGTGAATTTTAATGTTGATTTCTGCATTTTTCCTCACTTTGAACAAGAGATTCTTTATCTCATACCATTCTCAGATAACATCATTCTCAAAGAACTGTAGAATTACAGAGGCAAAGCAGAATAATTGATGGATAACAGATTAGCACTAGGTAGGAAAATCAAATGTCCTTCCAAAAAGTTCTGCTGACACAGAGCCTCTGCAGAATAATAGTAATACTAAAAAATATGTTAAAATCCCCAGGCAATGTTATTTAAAAAACATCTAATGGTGGTTTAGATGGTAAAGAAACCTCCTACAATGTAGGAAACTTGGGTTCAATCACTGAATCTTGAAGATCCCCTAGAGAAGGAAATGACAATCCACTCCAGTATTCTTGCCTGGAAAATTCCATGGACAGAGGAGTCTGGTGAGCTGGAGTCCATGAGGTCACAAAGAGTCAGACAAAACTGATCAACTAACACTTTCACTTTCAATGCAACACAATAAAGCAGAAGACTTGGCAATGTGTTGTAGTCTATTATAATGAACTTTGACTTAAATGTCCTGGAGATGATACCCACTGCCCCTATGTGTGACTATAGTAAAAGATCTCATGACTGTAGTATAGTCATAATTTAAATTTATCTGATGTCTGTCTTGAAAGGTCCATTGTAATTGGTATCTTAGGGTAGAATGAATGTATTCTACAAATATGAATATTTTTATGACATTAAATTGAATTTCAGTAACTGAGCAAGAATTAGATCTAAAAAATCAAACAAATTTTTGTCTGAAGGGCATTGTGATAGAAAACCAATATTTACTTTGACTCAATATTTTACAAAATCAAGATCTGGGACTTCATTACATTTGAAATTATAGTGGCCTTGAATCACATAGTGGAGATTCAAATAGTAATATTTCTGCATTCAAAAATAAAATGATAATGAACAATCATAATTTTGTTCCTGTGTCACAAAGAAAAAGAATTATGACCCATATATTTATTGATTTTTAATAAATTAGGGAAATTCATTTTAAAGATATTTTCATTAAAACTGAAAAAGGTACACATCAGAATGTTTTAATTTACTATTGATAAATATCCATGTGTAAATATTTAATAAAAATAAAGGAATTCTATTTTTCTCACGCAGTTGAAAAATCTAGAAGTTATATACTTCAGGAAAACATAGATCTACTTATCTATTATCCTCTCAGCTTTGCCTTTATCTCCACTGGACTTCTTGCCAGTAGAATTATTTTCTGTTGTTCAGTCACTGTCGTCCTAATTGTTGCCACTCCATGGATTTCAGTACACCTGTCTTCTGTGACTTCACTATCTCCCAGAGTTTGCTCAAACTCATACACATTGAGTCTGTGATGCTATCTAACCATCTCATCCTCTGTCACCCCCTTCTCCTCCTATCCTCCATCTTTCCCAGCGTCAGGACCTTTTCCAGTGAGTTAGCTTTTCACATCAAGTGACCAAAGTTTTGGAGTTTCAGCTTTAGCATCAGTCCTTCCAATGAATACTCAAGATTTATTTCCTATAGGATTGACTGGTTTGATCTCCTTGCAGTCTAGGGAACTCTCAAGAGTCTTCTCTAGCACCACAATTTGAAAGCATACATTCTTCAGCACTCAGCCTTCTTTATGGTCCAACTCTCACATCTGTACATGACTACTGGAAAACTCATAGCTTTGACTCTATGGCCCTTTGCTGGCAAAATGCTTTCTTTGAGTTTTAATATACTTTCTAGGTTTGTCATAGCTTTCCTTCCAAGGAGCAAGTGTCTTTTAATTTTGTGGCTACCATCACCATTTGACTAATTTTTACAAAATCAAGATCTGGAAAACTTTTTTCTTTAAAACAGTAACTGAGCAAGAATTAGATCTAAAAAATCAAACAAATTTTTGTCTGAAGGGCATTGTGATAGAAAACCAATATTTACTTTGACTCAATATTTTACAAAATCAAGATCTGGGACTTCATTACATTTGAAATTATAGTGGCCTTGAATCACATAGTGGAGATTCAAATAGTAATATTTCTGCATTCAAAAATAAAATGATAATGAACAATCATAATTTTGTTCCTGTGTCACAAAGAAAAAGAATTATGACCCATATATTTATTGATTTTTAATAAATTAGGGAAATTCATTTTAAAGATATTTTCATTAAAACTGAAAAAGGTACACATCAGAATGTTTTAATTTACTATTGATAAATATCCATGTGTAAATATTTAATAAAAATAAAGGAATTCTATTTTTCTCACGCAGTTGAAAAATCTAGAAGTTATATACTTCAGGAAAACATAGATCTACTTATCTATTATCCTCTCAGCTTTGCCTTTATCTCCACTGGACTTCTTGCCAGTAGAATTATTTTCTGTTGTTCAGTCACTGTCGTCCTAATTGTTGCCACTCCATGGATTTCAGTACACCTGTCTTCTGTGACTTCACTATCTCCCAGAGTTTGCTCAAACTCATACACATTGAGTCTGTGATGCTATCTAACCATCTCATCCTCTGTCACCCCCTTCTCCTCCTATCCTCCATCTTTCCCAGCGTCAGGACCTTTTCCAGTGAGTTAGCTTTTCACATCAAGTGACCAAAGTTTTGGAGTTTCAGCTTTAGCATCAGTCCTTCCAATGAATACTCAAGATTTATTTCCTATAGGATTGACTGGTTTGATCTCCTTGCAGTCTAGGGAACTCTCAAGAGTCTTCTCTAGCACCACAATTTGAAAGCATACATTCTTCAGCACTCAGCCTTCTTTATGGTCCAACTCTCACATCTGTACATGACTACTGGAAAACTCATAGCTTTGACTCTATGGCCCTTTGCTGGCAAAATGCTTTCTTTGAGTTTTAATATACTTTCTAGGTTTGTCATAGCTTTCCTTCCAAGGAGCAAGTGTCTTTTAATTTTGTGGCTACCATCACCATCCACGGTGATTTTGGAGCCCAAGAAAAGAAAATCTGTCACTGTTTCCCCTCCTGTTTACCATGAAGTGATAGGAATGGATGTCATGATGGCCATTTTTTTGTTTGTTTTTCTGTTTGTTTTATTAGTTTTGATTGTACTTGGTCTTTGTTGCTGTGCATGAGCTTTCTCTAGTTGTGGTACGTGGTCTTCTCATTGCGGTGTTTTCTCTTATTGTGGAGCATGGGCTCTAGGCTTCAATAGTTTTAGTGCTTGGACTCAGTAGTTGTGACACACAGGCTTAGTTGCTTTACAGCATGTGGACTCTTCCTGGACCAGGGATTGAATCTGTGTCCCATGTGTTGGCAGGCAGATTCTTATCCACTGTACCACCAAGTCCAGTCTTTGTATTTTGCATGTGTAGTTTTAAGCCAGCTTTTTTCACTCTCCACTTTCATTCTCATAAAGAGGTTCTTTAGTTCTTCTTTGCTTTCTGCCATTAGAGTGGTATTATCTGCATATCTGAGGTTGTTGATAATTCTCCCAGTAGCGTTGATTCCAGTTTGTGATCAATCCAGCCTGGCATTTCACATGATGTACTCTGCAGAAAAGTTAAGTAATCAGGGTAACAATATACAGCCTTGATGTACTCATTTCCTAATTCTGAATCAGTCCATTGTTCCATGTCTGGTTCTAACTGTTGCTTCTTTACTGACCTACGTACAGGTTTCCCAGGATACAGGTTAGGTGGTCTGGTACTCCCAGCTCTTTCCATAGTTTGTTGTAATCCACATAGTCAAAGGCTTTAACTATGGTATAAAAATACTGATAGCAGCTTCTGGATTCATATGTTTACATAATTTCAAAATAAAGAGGATTTCTTTTCTAGTGACTTCTTCAGGCCAGCAGTGATACCTCTTTCTAGAAAGGCCTAGAGGAAAAAAAATCTTTTTAATCTAAGCTGGTTTTAGGCTTATTTTGAATCATGTCTTGTGAATAGGGTAATTACAATGTTGAGTGGAATAGACCAGATTTACATGAACTGATCCACAATGGGGGTTAAAGTTATCCTGATTATCTTAGAATAACCGTTCTTTCCCATGAAACTGGAGTAAATCCGGTTCACAATATGTGACTACTACAGAACAGTAAAAATTGAAGCATAGCAATAGTGTTTCAAAGACAACCATCAAATCTGCTACTAATTATAACAATGTTTTTGTCTGTAAACCAATAAGAGTCAGTTATTTTGGAAAAAACAAAGTCAGTCTTGAGCCATGGAAGCATTTCTGTTTTCAAGTTCTATTATTTTGAAATGTCTAGTCACTGTAACTACCTGAAAGGCAACAGGATATGGAAAATAAAAAAGAGTAAAATAAACATGAGAAATAGCACAAGATGAGTTTGGCTACTGCATTTACTCCCAGTTTCACTGCATCCTATGAAGTATTACTAGACTTAAGAAAATAAGAAAACTCACTGTATTCATGAAGTAGATCTTTTTTTCCTGTCCCACTGGTAGACATCCAAAGGTAACCATCATATTTACAGTGAAACTCTAGAGTCTTTCTTAATGCATTGCCTTGGACAGCCACTATGAATTGATTGGATTTGACATATGAGATAAATCTATTGGCTAACTGAGATCTAAAATGCTCATCAATTTATGGCCCTCTACTTTTAAAGAGTTGACTGACCCTTAGAAACTTGAAAGAATCACTCATTTAAGAAGCCCCTCTATGAGGCACTCTGCAAGTGAATTTTAATTGAAGTAACCATAAAAACAACTAATTTTTTTTGGATGGTAGTGTACATTAATAATATGATATGCTATTAAAAATATAAATTATTTTACATTACAGAACCTTCTTCCCTTAAAGAGCTGCTATTCTTCTCAATGATAGAAACATCTGAATGTACTCCTCTATGTATAGCAGGATGTTCCTGTTTCATTTTATCACTTACTCAAGAACTTCATCTTTAAAAGATTTTGTTTACCAAACAAGAGGTAATTAACTCATTGAGACATCATTACTTCTCCGTTTCAATATTGATTCAGATTTCAACAAATACTCCAGGATGGCTAATGAAATAAAATAACCACATAAATATTGAGACACTATTCACTGTAAGGGTTATTCATTTTGGCTGATAGCATTTATTCCTTTTCTGATTTGATTTCTCAAGTCTCAGTCTAAGGGGTGTTTAACCTAAGGCGTGACTGATTAGGGATCAGTCTACTGAATAAACCTATAGAATTCCTCTTATTTTTTATAATTTTGTTTTCGGACTCTAAGTCATCATTTATTTTTATCTGTCTTTATTCTTTGGCCTGTGTGGGCCTCCCGTTGCTGTGGCCTCTCTCATTGCAGAGCACAGCTCTGGGCACATGTGCTCCAGAGTGCTGACTCACAATTGGACACACTGGCCCACCCGTTCCTCAGCATGTGGGATCTGACCAGGCCAGAGATCGGACCGGTGTCCCTTGCACTGCAAGGCGGACTCTTTACCCACTGGACCACTAGGGAAGCCCTAGAATTCCTCTTTTAGCAATAGTTTATAAAAGCCTAACATTTCTTCTTGCCATTTTTGGCTAAAGCAAAAATGGTAATATTAACTTCGGTAGTTAAATATACATTTTTATTAAGTGCTTGATATATTACTAATTATGCATTATACAGACTTAGAGATTGAAATTATTAAAAATACATTTACTAACCTTAGAGATATTGCATTAATCACTGTTGGTTTAGGTTGTATTAACAAGTTTATTACATAAAGAAGGAGGAGGTATACAAGAGAAATGTGTGGCATGTAATAGTGACATTGAGAAGGTGGGAAAGTGTATCAATAATTTCAGAACACATGACTAAGGTTAAAAATAGTTTGTGAAATTCATGTATGAACAAAGTATTTGTTTAACTAGTATATGATTCATTCTACCTCACATCATGAAACTTTGATGTAAATATAAGAAATTTATGAACAAAATACTCATCATAGAGCCTGTGTCACCTAATTTATATGCCATATAGATACTTATATGATCCAAGTAACTAATTTCCAGAAGAATGAGAGAATAAAGAGGGAAAGATAGAATGTGTTATTCCTTTTCACTTCTTTTACCCTGTTTACTTCCTTAACAGAGGTCCAGATTAAAAGACTCAGATACTCTTAATGAAATGGTTCACATTTGTTTTATTCATAGCCTTCAGAACTCCCTAGGGACAAGCAAGCTGCCACTTTCAGGAGGTCTTCCTGATTTAATGAGTTAATTATGAAATGAAGCTGTTTGGCTCCAAGTTGTGTTTGGAAATGTGGTCACTGTGTCTCTAGACCTTGTGTCTAAACTTTTAAGGATTGCCAAGAGATGGCTATATTCACTCGTTAGGGAACAGGAATTACAGAGGTACAGATTTTCTCGGTACTAGTTTTGGGATCCAAGTGCATGAACTTTGTATGTAGCTACCTCTACAATTACCTCCAAGCTATTTTACTTTCAAAATAAAGTATATAATTCTTTTCAGGAAACCTAAACAGATTAATAAAAATTTAATATTTGAGGAAATTTATCAAGAATGAAAATCTAGGCATATATGTGACATTCAGTTATTTTATGAAAGAATCCATCAAAGCAAACCCCCAAACTGAAAAATTTGATAAAATATTCACTATGTTAATCATTAACATATAGGCAACTTTGTAGTGAGTTACAATTGTTCCTACATGTACTTTATTCTCTCAAAAAGATTATAATTTTTCAAATGTAATTTATCCCTCCTGGTTTTTCTCTGAATGTACCATAACACCTAACCTACTGTTTTTTTTATTATCAGACATATTAGTGACTTGTTATAGGTTTGATTAAATAACTAGAGTCTCTTTTTCTCTGAAGATCTGTTCATTAGCAGACACTCTACCCTTGCTTCAGATACAGCATAAAAATCATGTTTGTACTAATGCAGTGGGAGTTGGAAGTCACAGTTAAGTAGGACAATTAAGCCCTTCATGGAGCTTCTCTCTCAAACAGTTGGGTCTATAGACTCCTTCACCTGTTCAAACTGACTTATTACCAAACTAGCATTCCTTGCAGCATTTTTTGTGAGTGTTACTCTTAAAAGTGATCTTATTTTAAAAATAAATAAATAAAAAAATACCTTATTTTATTCAAGTATAGTTGACTTACAATGTTTTATAAATTTCAGGTACAGCAAAGTGATTCAATTATATATATATATATATATATATATATATATATATATATATACACACACACATATATATTCTATTGCATATTCTTTTCCATTATGCTTTATCACAGGGTATTTAAAAAAGTGATCTATGTTTTAAACATGGAAATAATGGAGAACATTTTTGTGTTTGATAAACTGAATAGTTTTCTTCATGCATAATTAGTTTTTGTTTTCTTACAAATAACTCACTTTTGGGATATTTTTTAATTGTCTCCAATTAAGATCTTGAATATCAACATTTTATGAGACTTACAGTGGATGTTTAAAAAAACCCTGGTTTGGAAGAATGAGACTAAGGAAGATTAAGTAATTATGATTTGTCATATCTGCTTTGATTAATAATTTTGGTTAATCTAGAATAGTGATAACACAGTGGGAACAAGGTATGAAGGCAAATGAATATGCCAGAATGACTGCACTAAATGACTAGGGACAGGGGAACAAGTAATAAATGCATAAAATATTCACTATGTTAATCATTAACATATAGGCAACTTTGTAGTGAGTTACAATTGTTCCTACATGTACTTTATTCTCTCAAAAAGATTATAATTTTTCAAATGTAATTTATCCCTCCTGGTTTTTCTCTGAATGTACCATAACACCTAACCTACTGTTTTTTTTATTATCAGACATATTAGTGACTTGTTATAGGTTTGATTAAATAACTAGAGTCTCTTTTTCTCTGAAGATCTGTTCATTAGCAGACACTCTACCCCTTGCTTCAGATACAGCATAAAAATCATGTTTGTACTAATGCAGTGGGAGTTGGAAGTCACAGTTAAGTAGGACAATTAAGCCCTTCATGGAGCTTCTCTCTCAAACAGTTGGGTCTATAGACTCCTTCACCTGTTCAAACTGACTTATTACCAAACTAGCATTCCTTGCAGCATTTTTTGTGAGTGTTACTCTTAAAAGTGATCTTATTTTAAAAATAAATAAATAAAAAAATACCTTATTTTATTCAAGTATAGTTGACTTACAATGTTTTATAAATTTCAGGTACAGCAAAGTGATTCAATTATATATATATATATATATATATATATATATATATATATATATATACACACACACATATATATTCTATTGCATATTCTTTTCCATTATGCTTTATCACAGGGTATTTAAAAAAGTGATCTATGTTTTAAACATGGAAATAATGGAGAACATTTTTGTGTTTGATAAACTGAATAGTTTTCTTCATGCATAATTAGTTTTTGTTTTCTTACAAATAACTCACTTTTGGGATATTTTTTAATTGTCTCCAATTAAGATCTTGAATATCAACATTTTATGAGACTTACAGTGGATGTTTAAAAAAAAAACCCTGGTTTGGAAGAATGAGACTAAGGAAGATTAAGTAATTATGATTTGTCATATCTGCTTTGATTAATAATTTTGGTTAATCTAGAATAGTGATAACACAGTGGGAACAAGGTATGAAGGCAAATGAATATGCCAGAATGACTGCACTAAATGACTAGGGACAGGGGACCAAGTAATAAATGCATAAATAAGAGAATTATGAGAAGTTTCTTGGGTAATAAAAGCATTTTAAAACAAAGAAATAAAGTTATCAGCTTTTGAAACAATATAGACTTTACTGAACCTCTCTAGGTGATGTTTCTTCTTTCACTCAACTAGTAGGAACCATGTTTCATGTAGATTACCCATAAATATACAATAAATATAATTAATATATTGTTTGAAAAGTGACAGACTGGGCTTCCCTAGTGGTCTAGTGGGTAAAGAGTCCTCCTTGCAGTGCAAGGGGCAGTGGTTCGGTCCCTGGTCCCGGAAGATCCCATGTGCTGCAGAGTGGCTGGACAGGTGTGTCCAATTGCAAGCCAGCACTCTGGAGCTCATGCGCCCAGAGCTAGTGCTCTGCAACCAGAGAGGCCACTGCAATGAGAGGCCCACACATGCCAAAGAATAAAGATAGATACAAATAATAAATAAATAAAAAAGAGCTCGTGACATGAAGTTGAAAACAAAAAGTGACAGACTGTAAACGATGTGGAAAAGTGATGTCAGGATGGGAGAAAATGCCACTTATATTAATTCATCAGCACTCTTAATTATGAACAAATGCAGCCATTTAGTGTTGCTTTATACTTCTCATGTTAAAGTTTCAAATGAGGAGAGTAAGACTATTATTTATTCCTTATACATGTGCTGGTTTTTTATTCACATGATAAGCTTATTGGTAGATAAGCTTCTCATTCTTCTCTTCTTCCTTCACTCTAATGGAGATGCTTTTCTCATTGTACAGAGAAGAAACCTGAGTTTCAGAGGGACTGAGTAACTTGTTGAGACATGCATAGACTACACATGGTTGATTCAGACTTCTAGAGAGCATCATCATTTCACTTATCAATGCTTTTATTCATAGATAGCTACAGAAAATAGAAAAAAATTATCTATTCATAATAACATTCAGTATCTTTACCAAAGTTCATTTAAGGAATATATTCATCCTCTCATGTATTCAGTGTTTAAGAAGTGTGTATGTGTACTTTGCTCTAATGACAATGCTATGGTCAATAAGAGAAGATACATGTGTGTATATGTATACATGTATGGTTTTCATTTATGGGACCAGGGGACCAAGTAATAAATGCATAAATAAGAGAATTATGAGAAGTTTCTTGGGTAATAAAAGCATTTTAAAACAAAGAAATAAAGTTATCAGCTTTTGAAACAATATAGACTTTACTGAACCTCTCTAGGTGATGTTTCTTCTTTCACTCAACTAGTAGGAACCATGTTTCATGTAGATTACCCATAAATATACAATAAATATAATTAATATATTGTTTGAAAAGTGACAGACTGGGCTTCCCTAGTGGTCTAGTGGGTAAAGAGTCCTCCTTGCAGTGCAAGGGGCAGTGGTTCGGTCCCTGGTCCCGGAAGATCCCATGTGCTGCAGAGTGGCTGGACAGGTGTGTCCAATTGCAAGCCAGCACTCTGGAGCTCATGCGCCCAGAGCTAGTGCTCTGCAACCAGAGAGGCCACTGCAATGAGAGGCCCACACATGCCAAAGAATAAAGATAGATACAAATAATAAATAAATAAAAAAGAGCTCGTGACATGAAGTTGAAAACAAAAAGTGACAGACTGTAAACGATGTGGAAAAGTGATGTCAGGATGGGAGAAAATGCCACTTATATTAATTCATCAGCACTCTTAATTATGAACAAATGCAGCCATTTAGTGTTGCTTTATACTTCTCATGTTAAAGTTTCAAATGAGGAGAGTAAGACTATTATTTATTCCTTATACATGTGCTGGTTTTTTATTCACATGATAAGCTTATTGGTAGATAAGCTTCTCATTCTTCTCTTCTTCCTTCACTCTAATGGAGATGCTTTTCTCATTGTACAGAGAAGAAACCTGAGTTTCAGAGGGACTGAGTAACTTGTTGAGACATGCATAGACTACACATGGTTGATTCAGACTTCTAGAGAGCATCATCATTTCACTTATCAATGCTTTTATTCATAGATAGCTACAGAAAATAGAAAAAAATTATCTATTCATAATAACATTCAGTATCTTTACCAAAGTTCATTTAAGGAATATATTCATCCTCTCATGTATTCAGTGTTTAAGAAGTGTGTATGTGTACTTTGCTCTAATGACAATGCTATGGTCAATAAGAGAAGATACATGTGTGTATATGTATACATGTATGGTTTTCATTTCTGGGAACATGCATATCTGCAAACAACAAAACTCTGTAAAAGTTAAAAGTAAAATAAAGGTAAAAAATAAAATCTATTGAGAAATATAAACAATCAGAAAAACATCACGGTATGATTTAATTAGTGATATGATAAGAGATGTGAAAGAAGCTTTGGCAGTGTATTAAAAGATGTAATCAGGAACAGAGACAGAACTGATAGATGCATCCAGTCAGCCATTGTAAGAGGCAATAGTTTTCTTATTCCCATGAAACTAACAAACTGATAGAAAAGTCATAGGCAAGTTAGGCGAAGAAGGGGCAAGCATTTACCCCTCATTGGTCAAAAATCGAAACCCAAGACTTTTCTAACTTCATCTCAAACTTCTGCTCCAATTCCACTGGACTCTACTGTCCTTCAAACCTGCAGGATGTTCCTTCTTCAGAGCTACCTTTGTCTAAGAGACTCTCCTCTTAGACATCCTTGTGGCTCATTCCTTTGCTTCCTTCAGATCTCCATTTAAATGTTGTTTTGTGTCTGAGGCCTTTCCCTGGTACCTTATATACCTCCTGCCTCATCCTCTGGAGGAGGAAGTGGCACTCACTCCAGTATTCTTGCCAGAAAAATTCTTTGGATAGAGGAGTCTGGCAAGGTTCTGTCCACATGGTCACAGAGTCAAGACACGACTGAACGACTGAGTCCACGTGCATGCTCATCTCTGCCTTCTCACCCAGCTTTTTCTTAGGATTTCTTACTTTTTATAACTTGCAATTCTTTTTTTTTTCTTTTTTTACTTTTCCTCCTTAATTTACCCTTTGTTATTTTCTTTATCCTTGGAGAAGGAAATGACAACCCATTCCAGTATTCTTACCTGGAAAATTCCATGACAGAGGAGCCTGAGAGGCGACAGTCCATAGGGCTGAAAAGAGAAAAGAGTCCGCCATGACTGAGCTGCTGAGCACATTTGCTTTATCTTCCTTCCACTAGAATGTAGTTCCCTGAGGGCAGGGAGTAGGGTTTTTTTTGTTGTTTTCTGCTTTATCTTTGGGTCTCTTTAAACATTATGATTGCTTTCTCTCTGTTCTCACCAGTTTCAAATTTATCTTCTCAAAGTATACAAATACACATTCTGATGCTGTACATGACATAAGTCCTCTTCTCCCAAGCTAAAACCTCTATAATTTTATCTGCAGTTATTACTATAGTTTATTTTCATTAATGTAAAACTTTCCATTACATAAATACACTAGATCTGTCTATGTATTGCTTTACCACTGATGACATTTGGGTTGTTTCCAACAGGTATTAAGAATATATTTTGCACTTGTCTCCTTATAAGACTTTCTCTATTCTACATACCCAGGAATGGAATTACTGGTACACAGAGTGTTAATATTTTAGCCTTATTGATAATGCTAAATTACTAGAAAAGTTGACTGCCAAATCCCCCAAACACCACCAGAATAGTCTACTGATGAAGCAAAGTTTTTTTTTAAAAGATTTATTTATTTATTTATTTTTGGGCGGGGGTCGGGTTGGGGAGGGAGGGGAGCTTGCTCTTTCGTTTCTCTCTGTTCATCCGTCTTTGCCCCTTGGCTCCTGTGGGCCTCCCATCGCGGTGGCGTCTGTCGTTGCAGAGCGCTGGCCCTGGGCGCATGCGCTCCAGAGCTCTGGCTCGGTAATTGGACACATCAGTCCAGCCGCTCTGCGGCACGTGGGATCTTCCCAGGCCAGGGCTCGAACCGGCGCCCCTTGCACTGCAAGGCGGTGTCCTTACCCACTAGACCACCAGGGGAAGCCCGAAGCAAAGTTTATTAGACTAATTTTACAAAGGGAGGACAAACCTCGCCTTGAGTGAATCAATATCAATAGTATCTCAGGAGGGAGTATTTTGGGAAAAATATTTATATTAATAGAAGATTTGAGTGTCCAGGTTCTAGTTCTGGACTAAGGGTTTTCAGTTTCTAGTTCTAAACTAAGGGTTTTAATTCAAAGAAATACTCATTAATGGGAAAAATGGCAGTATGCTAGGCTAAATTGGGAGACACAGTGATAAGAGAATTATTTGATTGATAAGCTGTTTGTCTAAATGAGCAATATATTGTCCAGGGAGGAGAGGTGTCTGCATAGACAAGCAAGCCCTGTCTGCATATGCTGTTTTGTAGAAATTGGTTGAAGCTTTAGAATCTCTTGGGACACATGCTGACACAGGTGGTCTTTTTTTTTTAAAGATTTATTTATTTATTTATTTTGGTGGGGGAGGGGTGGGGAGGGAGGGGAGCAGGCGGGCCACTTCTATTGGTCTTTCATTTGTCCATTTTCATCCATCTTTGTTCTTTGGCCCGTGTGGGCCTCCCATCGCCGTGGCCTCTGTTGTCACAGAGCACCGACTCTGAGCGCCTGTGCTCCAGAGCTCCGGTTCAGTAGTTGGACACATCGGTCCAGCCGCTCCGCGGCACGTGGGGTCTTCCCAGGCCAGGGATCGAACTGGCGCCCCTTGCACTGCAAGGCGGTGTCTTTACCCACTGGACCACCAGGGAAGCCCCACAGGTGGTCTTAATTTCAGTGCTGATAGCTAAGTTAAGGAGACTCAGGTCATCTCAGTTCTTACAGCCATGTGTGACCATGCTTTATTTATTTATTTTCTTCTAATATATTCCTCTACCAGACTCACTTATTTTCTTTATTTTTGCTAATCTGATGTGTAGAAGTGCTGCCAAATTTTGATTTAAATTACATATGTTTCTATGATTTCCAAGAAGTTGAGCACATTTTTTTTTTTTTTTTGATCATTTCTATTGATCTTTCACTTATCTGTTTCCATCCATCTTTGTTCCTTGGCCCGTGTGGGCCTCCCATGGCAGTGGCCCCTCTAGTCGCAAAACACCTACTCTAGGCATATGTGCTCCAGAGCTCCAGCTTGGTAGTGGGACACATCAGTCCAGCTGCTCTGTGACAAGTGGGATCTTCCCAGGCCAGGGATTGAACTGGTGTCCCTTGTACTGCAAGGTGGTATCCTTGCCCACTGGACCACCAGGGAAACCCTGAGCACATTTTTATACGTATTTATTGATTTCAATTGTCTAAGTGCTTTTCTTTCTAAGTTCATGGTACAGTCATTGCCTTAAGATATATGTATTGTCTTTTTAATTGATTCATAAGAGAAATTTCTGTATCATGGCCAGGAGCTTGTTGACAGTTAACTTGCAAATGTTTTCTCCCAGATTTTGGCTTTTATTTCCACTCTTTTTAGTCTTTGTGATGAACAATTCTTTGTTTCAGTGTAATCTAGTTTAGTGATCTCTTCCTTTAAATTTAGTGCTTTTAGAGTCTTAAATTCTTCTTCACCCTGAGAAAATATTCTTATGCTACCTTAGAAATCTTTATAATTTTTTTCTTTAACTTTTAATATACTAAAGTGTTGATGATGATGATAATGATTGTGATAATTTAGTTAGGGTCTCCATTTCCATTATCAACTAATTTTATTGAGAATTCCATCCTTTCCTAATGATATAAAATAAAATTCTTTTATGTATCAGGTTTCAGCAAATTTTATAGGTTTGTTTCTCAATTGTATTCCAGGTTTGTCCATGTGGTTACAACATAATATTCTTTTAGTCTTATGTCTTTAAAGTAAGTCTTTCTGTATATATTTCATGTTTCATTCTTAATGCTTCTATAAACATATCTTGAGTATTCTTGCCCTTGCTCTTCCATCCACCTATCACATATTTTGCCCAAGCGCAGTAAGAATCTAGGTTGTATGTACTATGTCACGTTAGTCATATCTGACTCTGCAACTCCATGGACTGTAGCTCATCAGGCTCCTCTCTGTATGGGATTCTCCAGGCAAGAATATTGGAGTGGATTGTCATGCCCTCCTCCAGGGCATCTTTCTGACCCAGGAATTGCACCCCTGTCTCTTAGATTCCTGTATTGTCATTCAGGTATTTTACCACTAGTGCCACATGGGAAGTCCATATTGAAAAAGTTAGCTTGTCATATTCTACAAATGCTTTTCTGAGGTACGGTTTTCTTCTAGAATTAAAGACAATATGTACTTGTCCAATAAATATTCTCGATTCAATAGTATTGATTATTCTTTTTAGCATCAGTCCAGCTGCTCTGTGACAAGTGGGATCTTCCCAGGCCAGGGATTGAACTGGTGTCCCTTGTACTGCAAGGTGGTATCCTTGCCCACTGGACCACCAGGGAAACCCTGAGCACATTTTTATACGTATTTATTGATTTCAATTGTCTAAGTGCTTTTCTTTCTAAGTTCATGGTACAGTCATTGCCTTAAGATATATGTATTGTCTTTTTAATTGATTCATAAGAGAAATTTCTGTATCATGGCCAGGAGCTTGTTGACAGTTAACTTGCAAATGTTTTCTCCCAGATTTTGGCTTTTATTTCCACTCTTTTTAGTCTTTGTGATGAACAATTCTTTGTTTCAGTGTAATCTAGTTTAGTGATCTCTTCCTTTAAATTTAGTGCTTTTAGAGTCTTAAATTCTTCTTCACCCTGAGAAAATATTCTTATGCTACCTTAGAAATCTTTATAATTTTTTTCTTTAACTTTTAATATACTAAAGTGTTGATGATGATGATAATGATTGTGATAATTTAGTTAGGGTCTCCATTTCCATTATCAACTAATTTTATTGAGAATTCCATCCTTTCCTAATGATATAAAATAAAATTCTTTTATGTATCAGGTTTCAGCAAATTTTATAGGTTTGTTTCTCAATTGTATTCCAGGTTTGTCCATGTGGTTACAACATAATATTCTTTTAGTCTTATGTCTTTAAAGTAAGTCTTTCTGTATATATTTCATGTTTCATTCTTAATGCTTCTATAAACATATCTTGAGTATTCTTGCCCTTGCTCTTCCATCCACCTATCACATATTTTGCCCAAGCGCAGTAAGAATCTAGGTTGTATGTACTATGTCACGTTAGTCATATCTGACTCTGCAACTCCATGGACTGTAGCTCATCAGGCTCCTCTCTGTATGGGATTCTCCAGGCAAGAATATTGGAGTGGATTGTCATGCCCTCCTCCAGGGCATCTTTCTGACCCAGGAATTGCACCCCTGTCTCTTAGATTCCTGTATTGTCATTCAGGTATTTTACCACTAGTGCCACATGGGAAGTCCATATTGAAAAAGTTAGCTTGTCATATTCTACAAATGCTTTTCTGAGGTACGGTTTTCTTCTAGAATTAAAGACAATATGTACTTGTCCAATAAATATTCTCGATTCAATAGTATTGATTATTCTCAGCAGGTTATTTCTAGCATCAAATGTAGTAATTAATGACAATACCAAGGCAGATAATGGAATATCCTTGTTTTGAAGATTTTTAGTGCTAAACTAAAAGTAATCCTTTAAATAATTCATTTTATAGAATTTATGCAACTCACAGATATTAAGATCAAGATTGTAACAGGTACATAGCTGAAACTAGACTCATTCAGGCTCTAATTCCATCTAGTCTTTTTAAAATGACGACTCAGCATCTATATGTCCAGGGATGAACTAAGAAATTGTTTTCTCAGTGTTTGCTGTATTTTACTGCTTTTTATGCCAAAACTCAAAAAAAGTATACAAGTCTTTGTTAAAAGTCATTATGTGTGTGTGTGTGTGTGTGCGTGTATTTATTAAATACAAAACATGCTAGGAGAATTGCAAAGGAAATAAGAAACAAAAGAGGAATGATTGTTATCCTTATACTGATAGGGACAGAGTAGAATAGGTAGGTGGTTGTAGAGTCCTAATAAGGGATGTTAGATAGAAGGGAGAAACCTGAGAAAGGTTGGGAGGCCAGTGAGTTGATGATAACTCAGGAGAGCTGCTCCTTGTTCAGTAAAGCAAACTTGACTGAGTATAAACAGTTTATGAAGGAGGAGCTGGCGAAGAAGCAACCAATGATGTATGTCCTACATCTGCGTCTACTTGAGGGGGGTGGTCTTCTACCATCCTATATATATTGCTGCCCACTCAATTGAGGGAGAGCAGAGTAGAGTTTTCCTACCTGCCTGCTTGCACCTCTTACAAGTGCTCTATCCTAATAAGGCATCTTCTTGCCTATCATTCTGCCTCTCGCTGAATTCCTTCTGCACTGAGGCACGAAGAACTTCAGCCTCAGTGGATCCAGACGTTGGGTGAGTGCTGGATTAAGTCCTGGCCACATGGGTTCGAGTCCCAGACAGGGTTTTGGCTGGGATTGACTCCTGACTACATGGATTCAAGTCCCAAGCAGGGTTTTGGCTGGGATTAAGCCTTAGCCACATGGATTTGAGTTCCAAACGGGGTTTTGGCTGGAATTCAAGCAACAGCCACGTGGGTTCAAGTCCCAAGCAGGGTTCGATCAGGTCTGGGCCCTGGGTTTAAGTCTCAAATTGAGGTAAAACCCTTTCAATACTGCTGAAAGTCTATGGGAGACAGAGATTATAAAAATATAGGCCTAAATATACAGTGTGCTAAGACTCAGAGAAAGCATAGAGTACCATTAGAATGTAAGCAGGGCTGTGGCGAGTACTGATCTTCTCTGGGGTATCTGGTAAAGTGATTTTTGAGTTTTTGACCTAAACTGTCTGGATGAATTGCCTAGTTAAAAAGGGAGAAGAAAATGAGTCAGGCAGGAAAATCTATGTGACAAAAGTCATGGAGAAAAGTGGGTATGTAGCTATTCCTTGGAAATGAAGGGAGGCTGTGTCTGTAGAATCCGGAGAGTGGGAGTAATGTTGAGAGTCAGACTGAAGGACGAGGATCAGTTGACAAATAGAACCTCTTGATGCATCATGTTGTTGGTAAAAGGAAGGAAGTTCCCAAGACAGTATGAGCAGTGTTTTCCAAAACCAATTGAATGGGAGTTTTCAAAATCATTGCTCACATTACTCAGAACAGATAATGATGGGTGATTCTATTGATTTTCAGTTGGCAGTAAATAGCACCAGACAGTGAAACTGACTCCTCTGAGTAGTGATTGGTTCATTAGTCTGACAGTGATTAAGTGAAGGAATGGAAGAAGGATGTGGAGAAAGAGAATTCACTCCTAAGTAATTTGTTAAATGTGTGAGTGTTAAATGAAGGAAAAATGAAGTCTATCTTTGAGGGGTGGTCTTCTACCATCCTATATATATTGCTGCCCACTCAATTGAGGGAGAGCAGAGTTTTCTACCTGCCTGCTTGCACCTCTTACAAGTGCTCTATCCTAATAAGGCATCTTCTTGCCTATCATTCTGCCTCTCGCTGAATTCCTTCTGCACTGAGGCACGAAGAACTTCAGCCTCAGTGGATCCAGACGTTGGGTGAGTGCTGGATTAAGTCCTGGCCACATGGGTTCGAGTCCCAGACAGGGTTTTGGCTGGGATTGACTCCTGACTACATGGATTCAAGTCCCAAGCAGGGTTTTGGCTGGGATTAAGCCTTAGCCACATGGATTTGAGTTCCAAACGGGGTTTTGGCTGGAATTCAAGCAACAGCCACGTGGGTTCAAGTCCCAAGCAGGGTTCGATCAGGTCTGGGCCCTGGGTTTAAGTCTCAAATTGAGGTAAAACCCTTTCAATACTGCTGAAAGTCTATGGGAGACAGAGATTATAAAAATATAGGCCTAAATATACAGTGTGCTAAGACTCAGAGAAAGCATAGAGTACCATTAGAATGTAAGCAGGGCTGTGGCGAGTACTGATCTTCTCTGGGGTATCTGGTAAAGTGATTTTTGAGTTTTTGACCTAAACTGTCTGGATGAATTGCCTAGTTAAAAAGGGAGAAGAAAATGAGTCAGGCAGGAAAATCTATGTGACAAAAGTCATGGAGAAAAGTGGGTATGTAGCTATTCCTTGGAAATGAAGGGAGGCTGTGTCTGTAGAATCCGGAGAGTGGGAGTAATGTTGAGAGTCAGACTGAAGGACGAGGATCAGTTGACAAATAGAACCTCTTGATGCATCATGTTGTTGGTAAAAGGAAGGAAGTTCCCAAGACAGTATGAGCAGTGTTTTCCAAAACCAATTGAATGGGAGTTTTCAAAATCATTGCTCACATTACTCAGAACAGATAATGATGGGTGATTCTATTGATTTTCAGTTGGCAGTAAATAGCACCAGACAGTGAAACTGACTCCTCTGAGTAGTGATTGGTTCATTAGTCTGACAGTGATTAAGTGAAGGAATGGAAGAAGGATGTGGAGAAAGAGAATTCACTCCTAAGTAATTTGTTAAATTTGTAGAGTGTTAAATGAGAAGTCTAGCTTAAAATTAATTTACATGTAATTATCAGTGTAAATCTAAATTGGCTATTTGTTTTTCTTCTTTTATAACTTTGCATTAGCTCATTTTATATGTTTTATGTTCAGAATCTTTAGAATGTGATTATATCATCAATGTCATAAGAAAACCTCATTCATAGCCTACAACCCCATTAAATGATGACTCAGAATTACATCCCCATATCAATGCACTCCTTCCAATCAACAAGGTGTGAGAAGAGTGAAATTGACCAAAATGCTATAGCTCTTAAATATTTCTGCCCATCTTGCTACTATTCATTTATTATTGATTAAGCAAATCACATGCTATATATAGCTTCAAGGAGATGGAGAAAGGCATTGCTACTATATATCTTAACAGAGGAAAACCAGAAATGGTAGTGATCAGTATAGATTATATCCATTAACATTCATTTACTAGTTTTAATAATAATTGATAATTCCTGATATTAATAATTGATAATTTGAGTCACCCACTTCTCTAAAGACTGCAAAATGATGACTTTCTAACTCTATCATTTAATCTGCCTTTATTAGCTGATACTCTTTTGTAAAATCAAACTATTTGGCTATCTTGAAATACAGTTTTTGTGAAAAGGCCAACTCCTTTCTCTCTAGTAACAGATATTTATGAGCTTGCCTTATATAGTAACAATAAATGTCTTTTATTTTCTCCCTTTTAAGTTTTATATTATTAATCAATTTTCTTAAAATACACATATCTCTATCAATTAAAATCATCTGTATCAGAAGCTCAGATTTTCATCATGGTGATAGCAGGGGACTCTTGCAAGATCAGGCCTAAAAAGTTTTGGCATGATCCCATTTATCTTTGACACATTCCTTGTCTTTTCCACAAAATTTTCAAGGCTCACCCTGCCCAAGATCTAGAAACACTCATTTCTTCATTGATTGCTGATTCTTTTTAGTGGAGAACGATAATAGAGAGCAGAACCTGGCCACTAAAGTGCTCATTGGTAATGGGGTGATATTACTTTTAGAATATAAATGGTCAGAACTAGACAGTACGTATTAAAAACATGTATTTAAAAATAGTATTAGCAAACAATCATATAGCCAGTTCGAATTCAACATTGCAGCATTTTACTTATGTTTTCCATTACAAAAAAATCATTATCATGCCATGATAAATTTCCAATTATGAAAGACTACCATTACATTCTCAAAGTGGATCCTGTAACAATCACTCTATGTTTTATGTTCAGAATCTTTAGAATGTGATTATATCATCAATGTCATAAGAAAACCTCATTCATAGCCTACAACCCCATTAAATGATGACTCAGAATTACATCCCCATATCAATGCACTCCTTCCAATCAACAAGGTGTGAGAAGAGTGAAATTGACCAAAATGCTATAGCTCTTAAATATTTCTGCCCATCTTGCTACTATTCATTTATTATTGATTAAGCAAATCACATGCTATATATAGCTTCAAGGAGATGGAGAAAGGCATTGCTACTATATATCTTAACAGAGGAAAACCAGAAATGGTAGTGATCAGTATAGATTATATCCATTAACATTCATTTACTAGTTTTAATAATAATTGATAATTCCTGATATTAATAATTGATAATTTGAGTCACCCACTTCTCTAAAGACTGCAAAATGATGACTTTCTAACTCTATCATTTAATCTGCCTTTATTAGCTGATACTCTTTTGTAAAATCAAACTATTTGGCTATCTTGAAATACAGTTTTTGTGAAAAGGCCAACTCCTTTCTCTCTAGTAACAGATATTTATGAGCTTGCCTTATATAGTAACAATAAATGTCTTTTATTTTCTCCCTTTTAAGTTTTATATTATTAATCAATTTTCTTAAAATACACATATCTCTATCAATTAAAATCATCTGTATCAGAAGCTCAGATTTTCATCATGGTGATAGCAGGGGACTCTTGCAAGATCAGGCCTAAAAAGTTTTGGCATGATCCCATTTATCTTTGACACATTCCTTGTCTTTTCCACAAAATTTTCAAGGCTCACCCTGCCCAAGATCTAGAAACACTCATTTCTTCATTGATTGCTGATTCTTTTTAGTGGAGAACGATAATAGAGAGCAGAACCTGGCCACTAAAGTGCTCATTGGTAATGGGGTGATATTACTTTTAGAATATAAATGGTCAGAACTAGACAGTACGTATTAAAAACATGTATTTAAAAATAGTATTAGCAAACAATCATATAGCCAGTTCGAATTCAACATTGCAGCATTTTACTTATGTTTTCCTTATTATCTTTTTTCTTTTAAAATGAAATGTGTGATCCATGGCAATGTTATCATGCCATGATAAATTTCCAATTATGAAAGACTACCATTACATTCTCAAAGTGGATCCTGTAACACAGCAATCACTTCAGACTCTGAGAGAAGCAAGTAAATCTAGAATTGCTAAATTTTTGAGAAAGCTGTATATTATAAACTATACTATTTAAATAGTCATAAATTATATGATTAAATTAGAGACTTTGAAAAGCTGTGTCATAAACATGTCAGTTTAACTTTGTTGAGACTAGTACTTCCAAAATGGAACTATTTTTTATAGAGAATATATTTAGGGAAATACTAGTATAAAGTAAAGTTTAAGGATAAAGTTCTTTTCCGCAATTCGTTCTATACCCTGGAGTTAAGATCTTCTGTTATTATACATAATCTCAGATGCCTTATAAACACATAAAAATGAAATCCTCTACCATAATGATTTTCAGGAATTTCTCTATTCCTGAAAAAAGCAATAAAAATTCTATTATATTGAATAAGCTAATATAAAATAAAGCTTTTCAAATTCTGCAGTGAAAGGACACTATAAATAAATGCTAATATTGTTTTCTGTATCTTCAAACATATTTTTTTCAGAAGATAACTCAAAGTAATTTATAATATATCTATGGAAAAATTCTTACAGTGTAATAAACTTCTAATCCATAGCCATGGATTAATCTTATATGAAATAATTTGGTTTTCTGTATTCCAATAATATTTGATTCTATTCTTATTAAAGAATTTTTTCCTGAAGAGGTCTGAATATAGTGGTACACATAAGCACACACATACATGTGAAATGAAAACATGTTCTTCCACTTGCTCTCTTTAGAAAGTTGTAATTGTCGCATTACTTATAGCTTCATATAATAGTTAAAATGAATAGTATTCAGTTCTATAAAATGTTAATTGCAAATCTTCAAAGTTTATGTTAATTTGTTTTGATTTTTAAGGCAATTGGCACTTAAATTTGAATATGAATTTAAAATATATAAAATGTTAAATATTAATATGAATCGTGCATAGTGATTATTGAAAACTCAAAAAGGCAGACCCAAAAATATGTTATTATCAAATATGATATAGCATATGCACCTTAAAAATTGTTTCTAAAAGCCTGGCATGTATAATATAAAGGGAAAGGTATACTTTTCTTTGATATCATTTAAGACCTCAATAATAAACATGTAAACATACAGTGATATTGGTTGTTGTTGTTCAGTCACCAAGTCATTTCTGACTCTTAGTGACCCCATGGACTATAGCGTACCATGCTCCTGTGTTTTCCACTGTCTTCTGGAGTTTGCTCAAATTTATGTCCATTGAGTCAGTAATGCTACCTAATCGTCTCCTCCTCCATCAACCTCTTCTCCTTTTGCCTTCCATCTTTCCCAGCATCAGTATCTATCCCAGTGAGTCAGCTCTTCTCATCAGGTGGCCAAAGTATTGGAGACTCAGCTTCAGCATCAGTTCTTTCAATGAATATTCAGAGCTGATTTCCTTTAGGATTGACTGGTTTGATCTTGCAGTCCAGGGACCTCTCAAGAATTTTCTCTAGCAAAATTCAAAAGCTTTGATTCTTTGGTGCTCAGCCTTCTTTATGATCCAACTCTCACATCCGTACATGGCAATGGAAAAGCACATAGCTTTAACAATATGGACCTTTGTTGGCAAAGTAATGTCTCTGCTTTTTAATGCACTTTCTAGGATTGTCATAATTTTCCTTCCAAAGAGCATGTGTCCTTTAAATTCATGGCTGCAGTCGTTGTCTGCAGTGAATTTGGAGCCCAAGAAAATAAAATCTGTCAGTTGAGAGTTCCTTGCTCAGTATGAGTGTCTTTAACTTTTTTCTAGACCATAACAATTAGTTTTATTTTCCCACTATTTTGTCTCGGTGATAATTAAATTCACTTTGAATCTCTGATTACAGAATTACATGTTGCCATTTTCAAAAAATTACCTTAGAAAGAGGCCTGGAAGGTACAACCATGAATGATTTGCAACTTTTGGTTGCTGTGTTTACTACTTTAACGTCAGAAGGAAGCACAGTTCACTGGGAAGCACAATGATTCCACATAATGCTTGTGAAGGGTTTTGCACCTGGAGCTCTATATAAATGTAACAAGTGCCTGAGTGATATGAGCCTTAGCAGCACTTAGATTACTGTCCACAGAGGACTTTTCTGACAGTTACTATGGCATCACAGCAAAAAGAAAATCTCTAGGCAGCAGCTCTCATTTCTTGCACTTGTTAGTGTATTGTCTATGGATTTCCCTTCGAGCAATCATGGACAAAGCAATTACTTTTATACTGTTGATCTGGTCGAGATCCGATGTGCCCCCAGCAGAGCATTGTAATAACGTTCAGCACAAAGTGGTGAACACTTAGGTCGTGTTTTGTCGTTGCGTTCTGTCTCATGCTGGGTTGTCATATCCCAATTCACATGCCTGGAGGAGCAGCATATTTGCTTTAGGTGCTTTTCTGAGAGCATACATAAAAGCATGGATGGTGTGGGCGGGGCAGCAGAACTACTAAAAGTTATAATAAGCTCTATTTCTTCATACTACATTAATTGTATTATGACTAGAAAATGGTGACAGTTTCTCTTATTTTTCTTTTTTTCCTTGATTTTCTTATCAGTGAAAAATGGATAAAAATGCACACACAGCAGGATCCTTGGGGAGGATCCATTACATGAATAAATTAGGTAATGTGTGTAAAAGTCCATGGTATGAGTGTGCCCAATTTAAGAACTAGATATTATTCATATTTAAAATAAACAGCTAAATGAGTTTATAATCGTAGTACTCTTTTAGGCAACAATTTAAATGAAGAATTCTAAATTCAGATAATTTTCTTTCCTTACTTTTTCTGTACTTTAATCATTATGAATTATAAAGAATACTTCTGAATATATGCCAGTGTCATATATATTTTAGACTTTCATATTTTGCTAGCAAATGTTTCCAAACAAAATATTCACTTCAACCAACTCTTTTGATTCTACTCTTGGATATCTAGTCCAATCCACGTGTACTCCAGAGAACTTTCCTTAGATATAAATGCTTTCTTTTCAAAACATCATTGCCTAGTCTCAGTGTAACCCAGGAAAGCATTGCAGCTTAAATGATAGTATTCTTTTTCCCTTTATAAACTCCAACCTTTCCTAAAATAATGCTTTGCCTAGGAGGTTTTTTAAGCCCCTTTAATAGTTAACATTTAACGTCAGAAGGAAGCACAGTTCACTGGGAAGCACAATGATTCCACATAATGCTTGTGAAGGGTTTTGCACCTGGAGCTCTATATAAATGTAACAAGTGCCTGAGTGATATGAGCCTTAGCAGCACTTAGATTACTGTCCACAGAGGACTTTTCTGACAGTTACTATGGCATCACAGCAAAAAGAAAATCTCTAGGCAGCAGCTCTCATTTCTTGCACTTGTTAGTGTATTGTCTATGGATTTCCCTTCGAGCAATCATGGACAAAGCAATTACTTTTATACTGTTGATCTGGTCGAGATCCGATGTGCCCCCAGCAGAGCATTGTAATAACGTTCAGCACAAAGTGGTGAACACTTAGGTCGTGTTTTGTCGTTGCGTTCTGTCTCATGCTGGGTTGTCATATCCCAATTCACATGCCTGGAGGAGCAGCATATTTGCTTTAGGTGCTTTTCTGAGAGCATACATAAAAGCATGGATGGTGTGGGCGGGGCAGCAGAACTACTAAAAGTTATAATAAGCTCTATTTCTTCATACTACATTAATTGTATTATGACTAGAAAATGGTGACAGTTTCTCTTATTTTTCTTTTTTTCCTTGATTTTCTTATCAGTGAAAAATGGATAAAAATGCACACACAGCAGGATCCTTGGGGAGGATCCATTACATGAATAAATTAGGTAATGTGTGTAAAAGTCCATGGTATGAGTGTGCCCAATTTAAGAACTAGATATTATTCATATTTAAAATAAACAGCTAAATGAGTTTATAATCGTAGTACTCTTTTAGGCAACAATTTAAATGAAGAATTCTAAATTCAGATAATTTTCTTTCCTTACTTTTTCTGTACTTTAATCATTATGAATTATAAAGAATACTTCTGAATATATGCCAGTGTCATATATATTTTAGACTTTCATATTTTGCTAGCAAATGTTTCCAAACAAAATATTCACTTCAACCAACTCTTTTGATTCTACTCTTGGATATCTAGTCCAATCCACGTGTACTCCAGAGAACTTTCCTTAGATATAAATGCTTTCTTTTTCAAAAACATCATTGCCTAGTCTCAGTGTAACCCAGGAAAGCATTGCAGCTTAAATGATAGTATTCTTTTTTCCCTTTATAAACTCCAACTCCTAAAATAATGAGGTTAAGCTTTATTTTTCTAATAATAAGGATCAAATGCTTTGCCTAGGGTTACTTGTCTTCTGTCTTCATATCTTCAATCGTCCCTTGTGGAAACTAGTTACAAGCATTTAATTCAGGAATAAAAAAAAATTAAGTATTTTTAATGCTAGTGAATACATCTGTCATGCCAAATAAGTTGCTGTTGGCTACAAAACTAATTCTTTTGGCAGAAGTTTGATTCTCATTGTTTGCGTATAATTAGTGAGTTGGATGCCTGTAAAAACAAGATAATTTCTAAAAAAAAATCTACAGATGGACCACAACTGAGGATATGGCATTACTAATTTATTTTATAGTCTTTTAACTCACTGTATTCTGTCCTTCAACCTCAATACCATCATCTCTTCAATCCAAAGACCGTCTCCAATCCTTTATATTTAAGACAGTTCTGTGAAAGAAATATAACAAAGGAAACATATGATATAGTCTAGTTATTCATATTTCTGAAGAATTTCAAGAGTCCAAACCTCACCGGTTGTTTCAGAGCCCTTCAGTGAAGAATGAGTCTTTCCTGGAATGCAGATACCTGCCCCTTTAATTGTCCCTTTAGTGGCCACGAATAAATGGTTGGTGTATGTATTAGTTTCCCAGGCTTCAGTAACACAACACCATAGACATGGTGACTTAAAGAAGATATTTTCTCACAGCTTTGTGACTTGGAAGTAGAAGATCAAGGGGCCAGCAAGAAATTTCCCCCTTCAACTGGATAGCCCTTTCTCTCTTTGTGCTCACATGGCCTTTCCTCAGTGCATGCATGTTGAAAAAGAAAGGAAGTGACCTTTCTAGTTTCTCTATCTCTCTCTTATTTAAATTAAGGTATAATTGGCATATTATTATATTCATTTCAGATGTGCAATACAACTATTTGATACCTGATGCTTCAGTTTCATATTTTAATACTATAAAATGATTACCACAATAAGTCCACTTAACATTCATTACCATATGTAGCTTTTTTTTCAAGATCCATTCTCCTAGCTACTTTCAAATATACAATACAATGTTGTTAGCCATAAGTAACCATGCTATACATTACATTCACATGATTTATTAATTTTATAACTAGGAATATATGCCTTGTGGCCTCCTTCAACCATTTTGTACACCTTTAGCCCCTGCCTCAAGCTACCACCAATCTGTTCACTATATCCATGGATTCATTTTGTGTGTGTGTGTGTGTGTGTGTATGTATTGTTTTTATATTGTTCATATAAATGAGATCATATGGCATTTATCATTTTCTATGATGTTTTATTTATCATGATAGCCTTGAGGTCCACTTATGGTGCTACAAATGACATGATTTCATTCTCTTTGTAGTCAAATAATTTTACATATATATCACATCTTCATGGTCTATTGATCCATTGATGGATATTTAGATTATTCATCTCTTCAATTCCAAACCTCAATACCATCATCTCTTCAATCCAAAGACCGTCTCCAATCCTTTATATTTAAGACAGTTCTGTGAAAGAAATATAACAAAGGAAACATATGATATAGTCTAGTTATTCATATTTCTGAAGAATTTCAAGAGTCCAAACCTCACCGGTTGTTTCAGAGCCCTTCAGTGAAGAATGAGTCTTTCCTGGAATGCAGATACCTGCCCCTTTAATTGTCCCTTTAGTGGCCACGAATAAATGGTTGGTGTATGTATTAGTTTCCCAGGCTTCAGTAACACAACACCATAGACATGGTGACTTAAAGAAGATATTTTCTCACAGCTTTGTGACTTGGAAGTAGAAGATCAAGGGGCCAGCAAGAACTTCCCCCCTTGAATTGGATATCCTTTTCTCTCTTTGTGCTCACATGGCCTTTCCTCAGTGCATGCATGTTGAAAAAGAAAGGAAGTGACCTTTCTAGTTTCTCTATCTCTCTCTTATTTAAATTAAGGTATAATTGGCATATTATTATATTCATTTCAGATGTGCAATACAACTATTTGATACCTGATGCTTCAGTTTCATATTTTAATACTATAAAATGATTACCACAATAAGTCCACTTAACATTCATTACCATATGTAGCTTTTTTTTCAAGATCCATTCTCCTAGCTACTTTCAAATATACAATACAATGTTGTTAGCCATAAGTAACCATGCTATACATTACATTCACATGATTTATTAATTTTATAACTAGGAATATATGCCTTGTGGCCTCCTTCAACCATTTTGTACACCTTTAGCCCCTGCCTCAAGCTACCACCAATCTGTTCACTATATCCATGGATTCATTTTGTGTGTGTGTGTGTGTGTGTATGTATTGTTTTTATATTGTTCATATAAATGAGATCATATGGCATTTATCATTTTCTATGATGTTTTATTTATCATGATAGCCTTGAGGTCCACTTATGGTGCTACAAATGACATGATTTCATTCTCTTTGTAGTCAAATAATTTTACATATATATCACATCTTCATGGTCTATTGATCCATTGATGGATATTTAGATTATTTTCATATCATGGCTATTGTAAATAATGCTGCACAAATGTGGAGGTGCATGTATCTTTTCAGATCAATAAAGTTTTTTTTCCTTTAGATTAATACCTGGAAATAGAATTTCTGAATCATAAGTTCTAATATAATTTTTTTAGGAACCTCCGTACAGTTTTCCAAAGTAGCTGCCCTAATTTTTAGTGTTACCAGAAATGCACAAGGGGTTTCTTTTGTCCACATCCTCAGAAACACTTGTTGTTGTTTTATAACTTTTTATTTTGTATTAGAGTATAGCTGATTAACAATGTTGTTATAGTTTCAGGTGAACATTAAAGGGACTCAATCATTCTCCCACAAACTCCCTTCCCATCCAAGTTGCCACATAGCAATGAGGAGAATTCTGTGTGCTATGTAGTAGGTCCTTGTTGGTTATCCATTTTAAATATAGCAGTGTTTACACGTCCACCCTAAACTCTCTAATTTATCTCTTCCGCACCTATCCTTCCCTGCCTGGAAACCGTAAGTTCCTTCTCGAAGTCCGTAAGTCTGTTTTTATTTTGTAAGTAAGTTAATGTCCTTCATTTCTTTTTTAGATTCCACATATAAGGGACATAATACAATATTTCTCCTTCTCTAACTTAGTTCACTCAATCTGACAATCTCTAGGTCCATTCATGTTGCTGCAAATGGTATTATTTCAACTTTTTTGATGGCTGAGTAATATTCCATTTTATACTACATTTTCTTTTATCCATTCCTCTGTCAGTGGACATTTAGGTTGCTTCCAAGCCTTGACTATTTTAAATGTACTGCAACTAACATTGAGGTGCTTGTATCCTTTCAGATTATGTTTGTCTCTGGATATATGTCAGGAGTGAGATTGCAGGATCATATGTTAGTTATATTTTTAGTATTTTTAAGGAATCTCCATACTATTCTCCATAGTGACTGTACCAATTTACATTCTCACCAACATTATAGGGGGGTTTCCTTCTCTCCACACCCTCTCCAGTGCTTATTGTTTGTGGATTTCTTTTCTTATGATAGTGATTCTGGTTGGTGTGAGGTGGTATATCATTGCAGTTTTGATTTGCATTTCTCTTGTTATTTTTTGTCTTTTTGATAATAGTCATTCTAACAGATATGATGTGACATATCATTGTAGGTTTGATTTGCATTTCCCAGGTGATTGATATTTCTGAGCACCTTTTTTATGTACCTGTTGGCCATCGGTATGTTTTCTTTGAAGATTGTTTCATCTTTTTGCTGTTGTGTTGTATGAGTTCTTTATAATTGTTACTATCCCTTTATCAAAAAATGATTTGCAAATATTTTTGCCCCTTCAGTAGGTTATCAATTGTCTTTTCATTTTGTTGGTGGCTTGGTATCTTTACTTAGGACACTTATCCCATCTAATCAGCCCAAAGTTTATGACCTCATTTAACCTAATTACTTCCTTATAATCTTATCTCCAAATAGAGGCATATTGTGGATTAAGGCTTTAATATTTAAATTTTGAAGGAATAAATCATTTAGTCCATAACAGTATGCTTATCACTTAAATTTTAGATATTCAAAGAAAGTCTATCAATAATATTAACATGTAAGTTTTTTATTTTGTAAGTAAGTTAATGTCCTTCATTTCTTTTTTAGATTCCACATATAAGGGACATAATACAATATTTCTCCTTCTCTAACTTAGTTCACTCAATCTGACAATCTCTAGGTCCATTCATGTTGCTGCAAATGGTATTATTTCAACTTTTTTGATGGCTGAGTAATATTCCATTTTATACTACATTTTCTTTTATCCATTCCTCTGTCAGTGGACATTTAGGTTGCTTCCAAGCCTTGACTATTTTAAATGTACTGCAACTAACATTGAGGTGCTTGTATCCTTTCAGATTATGTTTGTCTCTGGATATATGTCAGGAGTGAGATTGCAGGATCATATGTTAGTTATATTTTTAGTATTTTAAGGAATCTCCATACTATTCTCCATAGTGACTGTACCAATTTACATTCTCACCAACATTATAGGGGGGTTTCCTTCTCTCCACACCCTCTCCAGTGCTTATTGTTTGTGGATTTCTTTTCTTATGATAGTGATTCTGGTTGGTGTGAGGTGGTATATCATTGCAGTTTTGATTTGCATTTCTCTTGTTATTTTTTGTCTTTTTGATAATAGTCATTCTAACAGATATGATGTGACATATCATTGTAGGTTTGATTTGCATTTCCCAGGTGATTGATATTTCTGAGCACCTTTTTTATGTACCTGTTGGCCATCGGTATGTTTTCTTTGAAGATTGTTTCATCTTTTTGCTGTTGTGTTGTATGAGTTCTTTATAATTGTTACTATCCCTTTATCAAAAAATGATTTGCAAATATTTTTGCCCCTTCAGTAGGTTATCAATTGTCTTTTCATTTTGTTGGTGGCTTGGTATCTTTACTTAGGACACTTATCCCATCTAATCAGCCCAAAGTTTATGACCTCATTTAACCTAATTACTTCCTTATAATCTTATCTCCAAATAGAGGCATATTGTGGATTAAGGCTTTAATATTTAAATTTTGAAGGAATAAATCATTTAGTCCATAACAGTATGCTTATCACTTAAATTTTAGATATTCAAAGAAAGTCTATCAATAATATTAACATGTAAGTTTTATATATTTAATTATGGAGATAAGAATTAAAGTTCTCTCAGTACACTAAAGTGTATTGTAGCATAGCTATTTTGGAAGGTAGTTTGGCAGTTTCTTAAAAAATTAAACATAAGCTTGCCTTATGACCTAATAATTTCACTATTGGCAATCTACTCCTCTGAATGAAAACTGTGTTCACGGAAAGACATGAGCATAAATGTTAATAGCAGCATTATTTAGAATAGCCTGACACTATAAACAATTGAGTTTTCTGTCAATTTGGCAAATGGATATATAAAATGTTGTATACACATGCATGTGAACACTATTAAGTATAAAGAGAATGAAATAGTGGTATATAGCTTCAATATGGATGAACCTCAAAAACATTATGCTAAATGAGAGATGCCTGATGCCAAAGGCTACATAATGTATGATTATAATTATTTGAAATGTTTAGAAGAGATGCATTTATATTGAGAGAAACCAGAGCTTTCCTAGGGGCTGTGTGGGAGCAGTACTGATTTTCAGTGGAACTCCAGGGGACTATGGCAAGAAGGGGGACGTTGGAAATGTTTTAAAACTGAATTGTAGAGATGAGTGTACAATTCTATATGTTTAGTGTTCCTCTCTCACTTCTTTTTAATATCAAGTCAAATTCTTGCCAGTTTTTGCTAAGGTTCAGTCATATAATCGCCCTGAAATTATCTCTGGAACTGATTTCAGTGCTGTCTCCAAACCTTTTGCTTTCAGGGAAATATTCTCCTTCATAAATATTACTTTACCCTAGAGGACTTAGGTTTCTTAGTTTTTCTAAGAGAAAAGGTGAAAGTGTTAGTTTTCTCTTATCAAAGAAAGTTGACCTCTAGATCACCTGACAGATGCACTACAAGAAGGATCGTTTATGAGAGAGTGGATGATGCATCATGGTGTAGATGAAAATGTCTGAATTATCAATTGTCTTTTCATTTTGTTGGTGGCTTGGTATCTTTACTTAGGACACTTATCCCATCTAATCAGCCCAAAGTTTATGACCTCATTTAACCTAATTACTTCCTTATAATCTTATCTCCAAATAGAGGCATATTGTGGATTAAGGCTTTAATATTTAAATTTTGAAGGAATAAATCATTTAGTCCATAACAGTATGCTTATCACTTAAATTTTAGATATTCAAAGAAAGTCTATCAATAATATTAACATGTAAGTTTTATATATTTAATTATGGAGATAAGAATTAAAGTTCTCTCAGTACACTAAAGTGTATTGTAGCATAGCTATTTTGGAAGGTAGTTTGGCAGTTTCTTAAAAAATTAAACATAAGCTTGCCTTATGACCTAATAATTTCACTATTGGCAATCTACTCCTCTGAATGAAAACTGTGTTCACGGAAAGACATGAGCATAAATGTTAATAGCAGCATTATTTAGAATAGCCTGACACTATAAACAATTGAGTTTTCTGTCAATTTGGCAAATGGATATATAAAATGTTGTATACACATGCATGTGAACACTATTAAGTATAAAGAGAATGAAATAGTGGTATATAGCTTCAATATGGATGAACCTCAAAAACATTATGCTAAATGAGAGATGCCTGATGCCAAAGGCTACATAATGTATGATTATAATTATTTGAAATGTTTAGAAGAGATGCATTTATATTGAGAGAAACCAGAGCTTTCCTAGGGGCTGTGTGGGAGCAGTACTGATTTTCAGTGGAACTCCAGGGGACTATGGCAAGAAGGGGGACGTTGGAAATGTTTTAAAACTGAATTGTAGAGATGAGTGTACAATTCTATATGTTTAGTGTTCCTCTCTCACTTCTTTTTAATATCAAGTCAAATTCTTGCCAGTTTTTGCTAAGGTTCAGTCATATAATCGCCCTGAAATTATCTCTGGAACTGATTTCAGTGCTGTCTCCAAACCTTTTGCTTTCAGGGAAATATTCTCCTTCATAAATATTACTTTACCCTAGAGGACTTAGGTTTCTTAGTTTTTCTAAGAGAAAAGGTGAAAGTGTTAGTTTTCTCTTATCAAAGAAAGTTGACCTCTAGATCACCTGACAGATGCACTACAAGAAGGATCGTTTATGAGAGAGTGGATGATGCATCATGGTGTAGATGAAAATGTCTGAACTGTTGGAAAAATTAGAAAATTGTCTATTTTTTCAAAAGAAAAAAATGTGTTAGTCATTCAGTCATGCCTTCTGTTCAAATCCTAGTTCCTTTTCATGCTAGCTGAGTGACAGTAAGTTGTCTAATTTTTCTGAATTTATCTCTCATTCCTAAAATATGGATGACATCACCAGGATTATTGGGAATATAAGTTTAAAAATTAAGCGTAGAAGTTTTACAATGTTTGTAGCATTGCTCATGTAGCCTTTTAGTATTAATTGTACTTCTTTGATTCCTGGAAAATACTTCTTTAACACAGTATGCAATCTGTACACTTAACTAATTCAAAATCACATTGCTGTTAGCTAAATAGGATTTCTTTCCATAAATGAAGAAAATTACTGAATCAGTGACATATTTAATATGACATAGCCAACAACAAAACTCTTACTTTGAGTATAATGAGCACATCAAAATAACTTTCAAGGGCAATATAAGAAGGCAGCTCATGTCAAATATTTGTTATATGATTTAAGTCTTTTTAGTCAATGCTAAGGGCTTGAAGAAACTTTATAGAATTTAATGACTAAATGATAGAATCTACCAGCATGAGCCTTTGTGGGAAGTGACTGGTGGGTTTCACTCTAATTCATTTTAGAGAAGTTCTTATCACAGCTAAGTCTGAGAAAAAAAGATTTCTATTATTTAAAGATAGGACAGCAGAAGTCACCTGGGATTTACAGGAACAACATAACAGAAATAGAGGTCCACATATTGTTACAAATTTGCATAAATCCTTTATCACAACCCATTATATTTTTTAAGGTATAAATATGTTTTATCTCTTCAATAATAGATATTTGCCTTGTCATAATGCATCTATTTGGAATGTTTCCAATCCATTTCTTAACATCAATCTATAGCTCTCTCATCATTTATCACAGTCTTACCTTTATATTAAATATTAAATGTGAGTCCTTCAGTAAGTTAATAGTCAGATGGCTCTGTACAACCAACACATATAATTTTTTATTTAATAGACTTTTAAATGCATCATGCAAAGCAAAACAAACAAGTAAGACCAAAAGAGAAGCTTTCTCTTGAGAAGCAAAAGATTTTCTGGTTTTTGACTGCCATGTCTACTCATGAACTGTTGGAAAAATTAGAAAATTGTCTATTTTTTCAAAAGAAAATGTGTTAGTCATTCAGTCATGCCTTCTGTTCAAATCCTAGTTCCTTTTCATGCTAGCTGAGTGACAGTAAGTTGTCTAATTTTTCTGAATTTATCTCTCATTCCTAAAATATGGATGACATCACCAGGATTATTGGGAATATAAGTTTAAAAATTAAGCGTAGAAGTTTTACAATGTTTGTAGCATTGCTCATGTAGCCTTTTAGTATTAATTGTACTTCTTTGATTCCTGGAAAATACTTCTTTAACACAGTATGCAATCTGTACACTTAACTAATTCAAAATCACATTGCTGTTAGCTAAATAGGATTTCTTTCCATAAATGAAGAAAATTACTGAATCAGTGACATATTTAATATGACATAGCCAACAACAAAACTCTTACTTTGAGTATAATGAGCACATCAAAATAACTTTCAAGGGCAATATAAGAAGGCAGCTCATGTCAAATATTTGTTATATGATTTAAGTCTTTTTAGTCAATGCTAAGGGCTTGAAGAAACTTTATAGAATTTAATGACTAAATGATAGAATCTACCAGCATGAGCCTTTGTGGGAAGTGACTGGTGGGTTTCACTCTAATTCATTTTAGAGAAGTTCTTATCACAGCTAAGTCTGAGAAAAAAAGATTTCTATTATTTAAAGATAGGACAGCAGAAGTCACCTGGGATTTACAGGAACAACATAACAGAAATAGAGGTCCACATATTGTTACAAATTTGCATAAATCCTTTATCACAACCCATTATATTTTTTAAGGTATAAATATGTTTTATCTCTTCAATAATAGATATTTGCCTTGTCATAATGCATCTATTTGGAATGTTTCCAATCCATTTCTTAACATCAATCTATAGCTCTCTCATCATTTATCACAGTCTTACCTTTATATTAAATATTAAATGTGAGTCCTTCAGTAAGTTAATAGTCAGATGGCTCTGTACAACCAACACATATAATTTTTTATTTAATAGACTTTTAAATGCATCATGCAAAGCAAAACAAACAAGTAAGACCAAAAGAGAAGCTTTCTCTTGAGAAGCAAAAGATTTTCTGGTTTTTGACTGCCATGTCTACTCATGACACTAAAGTGTTATAGTTCATGGGTGAAAAACAATTAGATGAATATCATATCTCAAATTTCAGGGTGATCCTAGACTGTCTTTTTTTTTTTTCATCTTAATAATCTAATCTCATTCTAAAATGAAAACAATTATACAAAATACATAAGAGCATTTTGAAAAAGTTAATTATTTCATTGATGAACAGTAAAGCCTAGGCACTCTAATATCACTGTTTCAGACAACAGCATGGCCTTTCATTATTGATATGAAGGTGGCAATGAAGGGAAAATGGTATGCAAGTATGGGTGAGATGTTTAAGATACTTTTTATTTTGCATATGAGATTAAACTGAGGAGCTTTCCTGGTGGCTCAGATGGTAAAAATCCTCCTGCATTGCAGGAGACCCAGGTTCAATCTCTGGGTTGAGAAGATCCCCTGGAGAAGAAAATGGTAACCCACTCTAGTGTTCTTGTCTGGAGAATCTCATGGACAGAGGAGCCTGGCAAGTTCTAGTCAATGGGGTCACAAAGAATCAGACATGATTCAGCAACTAACACTTTCCCTTTTTCACTTAATCTGAGGGGAATTTTTAAATTGGTTAGCAACAACTTCCCCCCTTCTCTCCACCCCTGACCCAAACACATAGCATATATGAAAGTTTTGGATTTCACAAATGAAATGAGCTGTTAAAATGTGGCACAGTAACACTATATTATTGCTTAACTTTTTTCATCTTTGAAAAGGAAAAAATATCCTAGATTATGACTTCACATGTGATTGTAAAGATGTGATACAGATTATATGTGTGTGTGTGTGTGTATCTAAGTGACTTTTATGGTGTTTCACACTTAAAAATGTGAATTTTTTATTCCAGGAATATATGTCAACAAATAGCTACTTGAAAAATATTTTCACCACAGATTTTTAGGGATGTAATCTTAGCTCAGGTGTACATAGAGAATTACAGTCTTGTATCATTCCCAAATCATTAGTATCAAAAGTGGTGAGGAAGCTCAGAGTCAAACTCATGCCATTCTTGCTACTGGGAAACCCAAAAAAGAAAAGACAAAAAGTAACCTTATTGGGAAAAAAGATATTATTTTAATATATGGTTTTTGACTGCCATGTCTACTCATGACACTAAAGTGTTATAGTTCATGGGTGAAAAACAATTAGATGAATATCATATCTCAAATTTCAGGGTGATCCTAGACTGTCTTTTTTTTCATCTTAATAATCTAATCTCATTCTAAAATGAAAACAATTATACAAAATACATAAGAGCATTTTGAAAAAGTTAATTATTTCATTGATGAACAGTAAAGCCTAGGCACTCTAATATCACTGTTTCAGACAACAGCATGGCCTTTCATTATTGATATGAAGGTGGCAATGAAGGGAAAATGGTATGCAAGTATGGGTGAGATGTTTAAGATACTTTTTATTTTGCATATGAGATTAAACTGAGGAGCTTTCCTGGTGGCTCAGATGGTAAAAATCCTCCTGCATTGCAGGAGACCCAGGTTCAATCTCTGGGTTGAGAAGATCCCCTGGAGAAGAAAATGGTAACCCACTCTAGTGTTCTTGTCTGGAGAATCTCATGGACAGAGGAGCCTGGCAAGTTCTAGTCAATGGGGTCACAAAGAATCAGACATGATTCAGCAACTAACACTTTCCCTTTTTCACTTAATCTGAGGGGAATTTTTAAATTGGTTAGCAACAACTTCCCCCCTTCTCTCCACCCCTGACCCAAACACATAGCATATATGAAAGTTTTGGATTTCACAAATGAAATGAGCTGTTAAAATGTGGCACAGTAACACTATATTATTGCTTAACTTTTTCATCTTTAAAAAGGAAAAAATATCCTAGATTATGACTTCACATGTGATTGTAAAGATGTGATACAGATTATATGTGTGTGTGTGTGTGTATCTAAGTGACTTTTATGGTGTTTCACACTTAAAAATGTGAATTTTTTATTCCAGGAATATATGTCAACAAATAGCTACTTGAAAAATATTTTCACCACAGATTTTTAGGGATGTAATCTTAGCTCAGGTGTACATAGAGAATTACAGTCTTGTATCATTCCCAAATCATTAGTATCAAAAGTGGTGAGGAAGCTCAGAGTCAAACTCATGCCATTCTTGCTACTGGGAAACCCAAAAAAGAAAAGACAAAAAGTAACCTTATTGGGAAAAAAGATATTATTTTAATATATGATGCTACTTTTCAGTATTTCATGAATTATATATTAATATTTACTATATAATATGCAAAGTAATGTATATTTTATAGTATAAACATGCTATATATAGTATATATTATTATATATAGTATAATACATACTATTATACTATACTATTTTAGTGGAATTCAAGCCCACTTTTATTTCCTCATTCTAACTCCCATAAGAATTCCAGGATTCTGTGTACTTGTTAAAAAACACTGTATTTATGATCATGGGCCTTCCCAGGTGGCTCAGTGGTAAAGAATCTGCCTTCCAAGCAAGAGATGTGGGTTTGATTCCTGAGTGGGAAAGATCACTGGAGAAGGAAATGGCAGCCTACTCTGGTATTCTTGCCTAGGAAATCCCAGGACAGAGGAACTTGATGGACTAGAGTCCATGGCGTTGAAAGGAGTTAGACACAACTTAGCGACAATACAAAAACAACAATTTATGAACACACTATTCATTACAAAAACAACAATTTATGAACACACTATTCATACAGTTATTTAAGTGCATAAATAATAATGGAATCCTAATAAACCATTTGAGAGTTAATCACTATAGATTATGAACTAAAATCAACCGTAGGTCTTTAATTATAAGATGAATGTTGGAGAAATGTAAAGTATAAAACCATTCCATTTTGGTAAATCATAGAATTTTTATTTTAATATTGTATTGATAATATTTACCTAGTTTTCAGAATTAATATATTAAAATAAATTTCCAAACTTTCTAACAATCAGTAATGCACTGAATTGATAAAGTGAGTAGAAAATAGTTTTAAGTATAAACCAGTTCCATTTTGGATGTAATCTTAGCTCAGTGACTTTTATGGTGTTTCACACTTAAAATGTGAATTTTTATTCCAGGAATATATGTCAACAAATAGCTACTTGAAAAATATTTTCACCACAGATTTTAGGGATGTAATCTTAGCTCAGGTGTACATAGAGAATTACAGTCTTGTATCATTCCCAAATCATTAGTATCAAAAGTGGTGAGGAAGCTCAGAGTCAAACTCATGCCATTCTTGCTACTGGGAAACCCAAAAAAGAAAAGACAAAAAGTAACCTTATTGGGAAAAAAGATATTATTTTAATATATGATGCTACTTTTCAGTATTTCATGAATTATATATTAATATTTACTATATAATATGCAAAGTAATGTATATTTTATAGTATAAACATGCTATATATAGTATATATTATTATATATAGTATAATACATACTATTATACTATACTATTTTAGTGGAATTCAAGCCCACTTTTATTTCCTCATTCTAACTCCCATAAGAATTCCAGGATTCTGTGTACTTGTTAAAAAACACTGTATTTATGATCATGGGCCTTCCCAGGTGGCTCAGTGGTAAAGAATCTGCCTTCCAAGCAAGAGATGTGGGTTTGATTCCTGAGTGGGAAAGATCACTGGAGAAGGAAATGGCAGCCTACTCTGGTATTCTTGCCTAGGAAATCCCAGGACAGAGGAACTTGATGGACTAGAGTCCATGGCGTTGAAAGGAGTTAGACACAACTTAGCGACAATACAAAAACAACAATTTATGAACACACTATTCATTACAAAAACAACAATTTATGAACACACTATTCATACAGTTATTTAAGTGCATAAATAATAATGGAATCCTAATAAACCATTTGAGAGTTAATCACTATAGATTATGAACTAAAATCAACCGTAGGTCTTTAATTATAAGATGAATGTTGGAGAAATGTAAAGTATAAAACCATTCCATTTTGGTAAATCATAGAATTTTTATTTTAATATTGTATTGATAATATTTACCTAGTTTTCAGAATTAATATATTAAAAATAAATTTCCAAACTTTTCTCTAAACAGAATACAGTTGTCTAAGTTGGCTACTGATTGAGGTTTGGATGAAAAAAGAAAGTAGTAAGTCAGAAAAGAATAGTCATTTACTAATTGTAATTAGCACTTTAGGACTTTCTTCTTTACCAGTGTTGCCAGGCTACACTCTCTGCCAAAGAACTCAATATAATAGGTATGTGAGGATGAAAACAATGATAATTTTAAAAATATTTATTTTTTTATTTTTAAAATATACATATATTATTTCTTTATTTTTCATATATATATATATATATATATATATATATATATATTTTCTCTTGTTACTCAAAGACAAAATTTGTGATTCTTTGGAAGAAAGTGACTGATCATAAACATTTCAGAATTCTAGATTCTGAAATTACTCTCTCCAGTTGGACTGCAAAGAGTTAGATATGTCTGAGCACTCATGCACATACTTTATTCTATTTAAACAAATATACCACACACAGCACGCACACACACGTTTTATTTGCTGTTGTGTAGACTTACTAAACTAAGGCTGAAAAGTGTGGAATAAGTCTCTGAACGTAGATGTGATTTTTAGTCCTAGGTTCACTATTAAGTAAATGTGCCACAATGAGAAATTTACTCACTTTCTCAAAATCCTTGTTGCTTTATCTGTAAATTGGTCATAATATTATCTAACAACTGTGGTTGTTTTAAAGATTAAGTGCCTCACCCAGAATAAACAATTAATATTAGTTTATATTGCATATTTACTTATAGAACCTTTATATTTTTATTCACCCAGAGTTTGACCATGAAAAAAAAAGGCCAATGGAAAAATTAATACTTCTCAGTGATTATATAACTTTTTTTATATAGGTTATCAGATCAAAATAGCATTTTGAGGAAAATTCAGTGTTTTGTTTAGATTTTTAAAACCAGGTCATCTTATCCCATTCACATGGTAGGAGTATACTTAATAAAGTGTTTATTCTTGATAATTAGCAACAGGTAACCTATTTTATAGTTTCTCAAATTTCTCTGATTTCCCATTGCTTATTTTTCAAGTTATTTGAATGTTGAATCACTATAGGAAAAATTGTACAGACATCAGTAGGTTTCACTGATAAGTTCAGTATGCCGTAATGTAAAAATAGCAGAGATTCAATTGTGTACAATTGAATTGGTTAAATTCACTCTTTAAAATATTCAGTTAATAAAACCTTCCTTAAGGCTTAAGACACTTTTAAAAATAAGGTAGATGAATTCATTATTCTATATACTTTAAAAATATATATTATTATTTTTTTTTGACCATGCGCATCTTTGTTACTGTGCAGGCTTTTCTCTGGTTGTGACAAGTGGGGTCCACTCTCTAGCTGTGGAATGTGGCTTCTCATTGTAGTGCCTTCTCTTGTTGTGGAGCATGGGCTCTAGGGCACGTGTGCTTCAGAAGATGAAGCACGTGGGCTCAGTAGTTGTGGCTCCTGGACCCCAGAGAACACTCAATAGTTGTGTCACATGGACTTAGGCTCTGCAGCACATAAATCAGGGATCCAACTCATTTCTCCTGCATTAGCAGATGGCTCCTTACCTCTGAGTCCCCAGGGAAGCCTGAATTTATTATTCTATAAAATTTAGTTTGATCTTAACCTTGCTGTATCCCACCCAACTCACTAACCAAATAAGAGCTAGATTTCTATATGTAGCATGTGGGTCCTTTGTCTTTTAATTATCAGTCAACATATTTCCAAGGAAACTGAATTCAGTTTTCACCTGGGTCCTGCCCAACACAAAATTTGCCTAAGAACAGGGTCTACCTGGATTGAGATGACATACAATATTAACCTTGTAGTGACTAAAAATACTATCATAATACTAGGTTAGACCTTTTGAAAACCTTACAAAAAGTGTTGTGTCTTCATTTTAGAGTGTTTTGCATAACAGAAACAGTTCTATTATTCTTGATAATCACCAAGACAAATAATGGAAAATAATATCATAGTCTTCGATAATGTTTGTAACATAAGATATTTGCATAATGATAGAATAAAAGAGAATTTTAATATTATCTATTGATCTAGATGATAGGAACACAGATTACTAAACATGGAACATGGTAATAGGAATATGTATCTTCTATTACTTTTTGAGTAATGTTAGAATCAAGGTTTTTTTATTTATTTATTTATTTATTTAAGTTTTAGGGAGTCTAATGGTATCAGTTAGAAGTTAGTGTGGTAAAACACAAAATTATTGGGAATCATCTGACTTCTTCCTGAAATTTGCTCTTTTCTTTGATGCAGATATATTTTGTGTATGATGTGTCTAACTTTGTATATCTTGATTCCAAGATTGATTATACTTTCATTAAGCAGCAAAACCATGCACAAGCTACTGTATGCAAAGCAAGCTTCATTAAGGAAGACAGTTTTTTTTAATCTTACACATTAATCCTCAGTTCCTGGGACAGTGCCTTACTCCTAAGGCATAGATCATACATCTGCTGAAAGAATTCTGAATAAAATATTCATGTTTTCTAAAAATCTTTAGAACTAATGAATCAATGTTTTTTTTTTTGTTGTTTTTTTTTTTTTTCCCTTGTATTAAATTCAAAACAGTAACAGAACAGTTTTTTAGTTTCAATGAATGGTCAAAGTTTATTGAATTAAAATTATAAATTTTTTACCTGCTTTTTCCCACTTTAAACATCCTAAATTATTGTCATGTTCACTTTCATTTGTATTAAGTAAAAGTAATTTTGAACGGAGATGGAAAAAAGTAAAATTACTTACACTTGATTAAGTGGTTTGAATTTGTTTCCCCTATCAAAACCTTATCAAAGGTTTTACCTCATTAGATTTTAAAGTGATGGTTCTTTTACTAATTTCCTATGACATAGTGAATTTCTCCTCCTTCATTTTGATAGTCCCTTAACTTGTATTTTCATCACCTGGGCAATGCAACTGACAAGCGTGTATATGGACACTGACACATCTCATAGATATATATTGTATTCAAGGAGAGGAATTTTCCCAAAGTATATTTTGCATAATTCTATGATAAAACACTTACAAAAGTGTTGTGTCTTCATTTTAGAGTGTTTTGCATAACAGAAACAGTTCTATTATTCTTGATAATCACCAAGACAAATAATGGAAAATAATATCATAGTCTTCGATAATGTTTGTAACATAAGATATTTGCATAATGATAGAATAAAAGAGAATTTTAATATTATCTATTGATCTAGATGATAGGAACACAGATTACTAAACATGGAACATGGTAATAGGAATATGTATCTTCTATTACTTTTTGAGTAATGTTAGAATCAAGGTTTTTTTATTTATTTATTTATTTATTTAAGTTTTAGGGAGTCTAATGGTATCAGTTAGAAGTTAGTGTGGTAAAACACAAAATTATTGGGAATCATCTGACTTCTTCCTGAAATTTGCTCTTTTCTTTGATGCAGATATATTTTGTGTATGATGTGTCTAACTTTGTATATCTTGATTCCAAGATTGATTATACTTTCATTAAGCAGCAAAACCATGCACAAGCTACTGTATGCAAAGCAAGCTTCATTAAGGAAGACAGTTTTTTTTAATCTTACACATTAATCCTCAGTTCCTGGGACAGTGCCTTACTCCTAAGGCATAGATCATACATCTGCTGAAAGAATTCTGAATAAAATATTCATGTTTTCTAAAAATCTTTAGAACTAATGAATCAATGTTTTTTTTTTTGTTTTTTTTTTTCCTTGTATTAAATTCAAAACAGTAACAGAACAGTTTTTTAGTTTCAATGAATGGTCAAAGTTTATTGAATTAAAATTATAAATTTTTTACCTGCTTTTTCCCACTTTAAACATCCTAAATTATTGTCATGTTCACTTTCATTTGTATTAAGTAAAAGTAATTTTGAACGGAGATGGAAAAAAGTAAAATTACTTACACTTGATTAAGTGGTTTGAATTTGTTTCCCCTATCAAAACCTTATCAAAGGTTTTACCTCATTAGATTTTAAAGTGATGGTTCTTTTACTAATTTCCTATGACATAGTGAATTTCTCCTCCTTCATTTTGATAGTCCCTTAACTTGTATTTTCATCACCTGGGCAATGCAACTGACAAGCGTGTATATGGACACTGACACATCTCATAGATATATATTGTAGTCAAGGAGAGTAATTTTCCCAAAGATCATAGCCTGCCTGGCAATTTATCTCTCACCTGCCCAGACAGACACAACAGTCTAGCTCATCCATCAAAGTTCATGATGTAAACTCAGTGAAATTTGAAACTTACAATAAGAAAATGAAAAGGGTGTAATCGAGATTACAGGCAAAGTGCCACAGAGCATTGAGGGCCATATTTTAAGTCAAATATTTGTCACTATTCTAGTTAATTTGTAAATAGATATCCATTTGAATATGTATACATTATGACTTCAAGCCAACTTTTTATGGATTTAAACTATAATAATTTCATCATAAAATGTAAATGTGTAGAAATACTTAAAAATCTTTGAAATCTTTTAAGGTAGAATTATAAACTAGGGTTAAGTCCTAAGTGCATAGAAAGGCAGATTACAAATAGAATATTTTGTTTCTGTGTTGCCATCACATTTTTATTGTCTCAGGTAATTTAAATGTTAGAATAAATTTTGACATTAGTCAGTCAATTCTAACACAATAAACATTAATACTTTCTAGGTCATTATGGTGGCATCTTAACATTGTTTCATGTTTTAGTATATTATTTTCAAAATCTTGTTCACCAGAATGAGCACTTGACATGGATACATGGATGATAGTATCCCTTCTTTACAAATGAGAAAACTGAAATTTAGAGAGATTAAGAAATTTGTTCAAAGTCGTAAACCTGGCTACTACAAATACCAAGAACAGGATCTTGATCATGTGAAACCAGAACTATTTTTCATGATGCAGAATAGCCTTTTCTAGTATTTATGTGTTTCAGAAAGAGTTGGAAGGACATTGGAGGTAGTTATACCTGATTTTACAGATAAAAAATTAAGTTCAGAGTAAGGGATAGAACTTTGGAGGTTTCTAGACTCACATCAAAGGTTTTACCTCATTAGATTTTAAAGTGATGGTTCTTTTACTAATTTCCTATGACATAGTGAATTTCTCCTCCTTCATTTTGATAGTCCCTTAACTTGTATTTTCATCACCTGGGCAATGCAACTGACAAGCGTGTATATGGACACTGACACATCTCATAGATATATATTGTAGTCAAGGAGAGTAATTTTCCCAAAGATCATAGCCTGCCTGGCAATTTATCTCTCACCTGCCCAGACAGACACAACAGTCTAGCTCATCCATCAAAGTTCATGATGTAAACTCAGTGAAATTTGAAACTTACAATAAGAAAATGAAAAGGGTGTAATCGAGATTACAGGCAAAGTGCCACAGAGCATTGAGGGCCATATTTTAAGTCAAATATTTGTCACTATTCTAGTTAATTTGTAAATAGATATCCATTTGAATATGTATACATTATGACTTCAAGCCAACTTTTTATGGATTTAAACTATAATAATTTCCATCATAAAATGTAAATGTGTAGAAATACTTAAAAATCTTTGAAATCTTTTAAGGTAGAATTATAAACTAGGGTTAAGTCCTAAGTGCATAGAAAGGCAGATTACAAATAGAATATTTTGTTTCTGTGTTGCCATCACATTTTTATTGTCTCAGGTAATTTAAATGTTAGAATAAATTTTGACATTAGTCAGTCAATTCTAACACAATAAACATTAATACTTTCTAGGTCATTATGGTGGCATCTTAACATTGTTTCATGTTTTAGTATATTATTTTCAAAATCTTGTTCACCAGAATGAGCACTTGACATGGATACATGGATGATAGTATCCCTTCTTTACAAATGAGAAAACTGAAATTTAGAGAGATTAAGAAATTTGTTCAAAGTCGTAAACCTGGCTACTACAAATACCAAGAACAGGATCTTGATCATGTGAAACCAGAACTATTTTTCATGATGCAGAATAGCCTTTTCTAGTATTTATGTGTTTCAGAAAGAGTTGGAAGGACATTGGAGGTCATCTGGTGTAAGCTACCTGATTTTACAGATAAAAAAATTAAGTTCAGAGTAAGGGGATAGAACTTAGATGAGGACTCAGGTTTCTAGACTCACATCCAAGATACTCTTTCTAGAAAAAGTTTCTCCTCAGGTATTTTTTGTGGTATTGGTCATGTTAGAGCATTCTGATTTATTATCTATATTTTAGCACTTATCATATAGAGGTGACATTTTCCAAATAAACATTTCTAACCAGGAGTTGAAAAGTGTTTCTTTCAAATTCTTGTTCTTAAAACCTGTGTACATCTAGGAGCCAGTCTAGCAAGAAAACCTGGTTCGAAATTTAAATGAAAAGCATCATTCTTATGTACCATGAGCCCACTGAAAGAGTTCAACTTTTTTTTTGACTTTTTATCTTAACTTAGTTGATAGCAGAATTAGTCCTTGGAGCATAACTATATAGTCATAGAAATAATAGTTCAGGTGAACATAAAATCCTTAAATGTTAGTTTCAGTTTATAGTTAGATGTTTTAGTATCTTGGTAGCATAGATTGCATTTTAATATAAATAAATAAGTCGGTGGCTAATAAACCTAGTTTAGTATTTAGATAGATTTAGGAAATTAAAGGTTAAATGATATTGTTAATAAGTTCTGAAACACATTAGCATCCAATTAAAATAACAGCACTTGAATTATGATCTCTGTATTCCTACTCTAGTTATCTTCAGATTTCACACACATGTAGTACAGGTACATATAAAACAAATTAATAGGACATGGTGCTCCAGTTTTTCAAATGTTTCTAAGGTATGTAAATGTTTTCAAATTTATGTAAAGATCTGTGAAACTTATGTCTGTACTGGCAAGTACGAAGGGGGAAAATCTGAAGGGATTAAATTGACTTAATTTCTCTGGGTCAGCTGCTACAAACTATACTTCAGAGAATGAAAATATGAACAAAGATTCAATTTGTCTCATAGTCTAGCAGTTCAACAGATCTTATTGTCTGCGAAATAGAGAACTGTTTATTGCCTGAGTTTGGAGATAAGGAGACAGAAAGTATGGTTGAATCCCATGATGGGGTTGTGCTCTGTGGCTAAGATACCAACCTCTGTATTTCCTAGAGTGTCAGTGCTATTGTTATGGACGCAAGCACAGAGAAAGGCAGGTCACAAAGATCCTATATCATAACTTTTCTGTAAATAGTTTTGGATTTAACAGCCAGAACAACACTGAACTTGAAGTTAGGAAATGTATGACTTGGTTTTCACTCTGATGCCCTTAATGCTCACATAATCTCAAGCATCTGTTTTTTTCAATTACAAAAGATTGAAGTTAGACTTGAGGACATGTTTTTATTTCTGCTTGTGAGCCTGTCCTGAGACAACACTCAGAGAATCTATTTGAAGTGTTAGACTTATTGATTTTGATATTTTTCAAATCTACTTTGCTTGTTATGTAAAGATGATTCATATTAACACAACTCATTTATGGTCTGACTAATTGGGCATTTGCTGCATACTGGACTGTCCAGCCTGCACTGGGGGAGGCACACCCAACATTTCATACCACTTATGAGGCTGCGGTAATTACATCGGTTTAATGCTATGCTATCCTTCAACTGGTAAAAATTACCCTTCAGGTGAACTATTTCATTAGGCAATATGTGACCTCTGGTTGGAGAATATTATTCTAATAATTACCTAGAGAGATGGAGAAAGCTGATTACCTTAGTCATTTTAGCACCTTTATTCTTGATAATGAACTTTTGCTGCTGCTAAAGTTACTAAAATGCTGTAATATCACTTCAGTTGGCTTATGTAGTTATCGGAGAACCATTGTGGCATATGATGTTTTATACCATGACCACAGATCTTTCTTTATGAGCTATTGTTTTCTCTATTATGATAACCTTAAGAATAGGATTGTGATTTTACTATAGTATTGCATACTGCTTTTACTATATTTTCAGATATTTTCATTTTTTAAACACAAAAGCTAAAAGCTGCTGTCTAAAAGCTGCTGCTCTACTACATGTAAATGAGTTTTGGTCTTGTATAAGTGAGCAAAGAATAAATAACAGCAGTCATACAAAAATAACAGCTGTCACACAGTACAAGGAGACATTAGTGAGGGTGGAAAATGTTACTTCAAGCCATTCCTATAACTTTATATTGCTTATTTCTATATTTAAATCTTAATGAGATTTCTGTCTTTTCCTCCCTATTACTGCCTCCTTTTCAGCAGTTAGTTTTTATTCATCAGGTTTTGCCTTGATAGCAATGTCAGTAGCATTTGTACACAAAGACAATGCTTTTTATTTTGACAAAACTACTATGTTACCTCAGTTTTCCATTTGGAATAATGAATAAAGACCAAGAAGGTCTTAAATGAAGTAAAACACCAACAGAAAACAAAAAAATCTGTCTCACACCTTTGTGCTTTGATATTCTTTTTTTTCAGATGCAATTTTTGTAACTGATAATAACCAATATTTGTCAATAACATTGATTATGTATTGTGATGTAGTAAGCAGTATATCATGTGTTGTTGTTTTTTTGTTATGTGTTTTTTATATTCACCATTTTTGGTGGGTATCATCTTCAATGAACCAATGGTCAACAGAGGTTTAAAATGTTTACTTTGGGAGACTTAACACTTAGGAGAACCGGTGATTATGGTCCACTGAGAGTCATTACAAAGCATATCTTATTGCTACATATTCCCTCATGCTTTTCTAACTCCCTGAAGCAGTTAAGTGAGAAGATAAGTGTAGCCTAAACTAAGGATGGGTTATTTTAGTTTTTTATTCATTGCTAGTTTTGAATTTGTTGTTAATTAAAAGTACTTAATGACTGATGCCTTTGAAATCATGTGGCAATTTATTTTAACCAAAAAATAAAATAATATATGACATCCAGAGAGCTGTGCCTTTCTTAACCCCAGTGGTCATCCTGACATGGGTTGTATTGTAATGCAAACATTTTGTGGATTTTTATGTTGAAATCACCTTCAAAGCTTTCATCACATTTTTCAGAATGTCCCTAATGATATGCATCTGTATTCATTGAGGATGAAAACATTTTTTCAAAGTGATCAAAGTTAATCAAATGAAACTATAACTGGAAAATCTTCAGTGCCATACTTGGCATATAAAATATTCAGTAAACTTCAGTTTGTTATTGTTTTTAACATTAATATTTTACATTCATGTCTGATAACTACACTGGATAACCACATTAAGAGATACTGTTTGCAACACTTGTAGTAATGAGATTAACTTTCGTATTTGTCTTTGGAATGACTCCAAAGGTAGCTCCCAAGTGCAGGATCTAAAATTTTTTTGATTAGTGGTGGTATCAGATAAATGCATAATTTCCCAAGTAATAACAATAAAGTGCACCTTTCATTTGAATAACGGAGTCTAGTTTGTTTTATCAAAAATCCTTCTCAGTGCTTGATGATAATTTCACAATCAATAATATAAAAATGAAATAATAAAATTAAACACTTATGTAGAGCTTACTATATACCAGGCGTGGTTCACTGTGTATTGATTCATTCCCTTGTAACAACTTCGTAAAGCAAGCTCTATTACTATCGCCACCGTTTTAGAGATGAAAAAAGAGAGGTATAGGCTGAAAAGTTGTAAATTGACCAAGATAAAAGAGCCAGCAAGTGGCACAGCTAGGATTTAAACACAGATAGTCTGGCGCCAGAGTCTATGCTCATAAATCAAAAGTGGAGTCAATCAGCAACAGCCACTTTCAAGTAAAATAGGAACTCATTGACTGACTTATAAAGATTAGGAGGTGAAGTTTAACTAAGTCAAGTTCATTGACTTTAAAAATTATATTTTTATGTCTTAATCAAAAACAGAAATATCAGGTAGATTTTATATTCACATATCGTTTTTTTTTTTTTTGGCGGGTTGGGGAGGGAGGGAAGCGGGCAGGCCACTTCCACTGGTCTTTCATTTGTCTACTTTCATTCATCTTTGTTCTTTGGCCCGTGTGGGCCTCCCATCGCGGTGGCCTCTGTTGTCGCAGAGCACAGGCTCTGGGCGCATGCGCTCCAGAGCTCCGGCTAGGTAATTGGACACATCGGTCCAGCAGCTCCGCGGCACGTGGGATCCTCCCAGGCCAGGGCTCGAACTGGCGCCCCTTGCAGTGCAAGGCGGTGTCCTTACCCACTGGACCACCAGGGAAGTCCCTTGGTTTTTAATAAACAAAAAATGTTTAAAATCTTGCAAGACATGTAAGTTGTGTTTAAATGGAAAAATGGAGACACCTCTGATGGTTCTTGATTCATGCATGGCCCTTTAAAATATACATATAAAGCTGTCCAGCAGTTTTGGAAAATGTTGCTTTAAACTTGTTATTTTAAGGTAGCTCCCAAGTGCAGGATCTAAAATTTTTTGATTAGTGGTGGTATCAGATAAATGCATAATTTCCCAAGTAATAACAATAAAGTGCACCTTTCATTTGAATAACGGAGTCTAGTTTGTTTTATCAAAAATCCTTCTCAGTGCTTGATGATAATTTCACAATCAATAATATAAAAATGAAATAATAAAATTAAACACTTATGTAGAGCTTACTATATACCAGGCGTGGTTCACTGTGTATTGATTCATTCCCTTGTAACAACTTCGTAAAGCAAGCTCTATTACTATCGCCACCGTTTTAGAGATGAAAAAAGAGAGGTATAGGCTGAAAAGTTGTAAATTGACCAAGATAAAAGAGCCAGCAAGTGGCACAGCTAGGATTTAAACACAGATAGTCTGGCGCCAGAGTCTATGCTCATAAATCAAAAGTGGAGTCAATCAGCAACAGCCACTTTCAAGTAAAATAGGAACTCATTGACTGACTTATAAAGATTAGGAGGTGAAGTTTAACTAAGTCAAGTTCATTGACTTTAAAAATTATATTTTTATGTCTTAATCAAAAACAGAAATATCAGGTAGATTTTATATTCACATATCGTTTTTTTTTTTTTGGCGGGGTTAGGGAGGGAGGGGGGTGGGCGGGCCATTTCCACTGGTCTTTCATTTGTCTACTTTCATTCATCTTTGTTCTTTGGCCCGTGTGGGCCTCCCATCGCGGTGGCCTCTGTTGTCGCAGAGCACAGGCTCTGGGCGCATGCGCTCCAGAGCTCCGGCTAGGTAATTGGACACATCGGTCCAGCAGCTCCGCGGCACGTGGGATCCTCCCAGGCCAGGGCTCGAACTGGCGCCCCTTGCAGTGCAAGGCGGTGTCCTTACCCACTGGACCACCAGGGAAGCCCCTTGGTTTTTAATAAACAAAAAATGTTTAAAATCTTGCAAGACATGTAAGTTGTGTTTAAATGGAAAAATGGAGACACCTCTGATGGTTCTTGATTCATGCATGGCCCTTTAAAATATACATATAAAGCTGTCCAGCAGTTTTGGAAAATGTTGCTTCTTAATAAACATTGTTATTTTAAGGTCTAATGTACATGAAGAACATTATAAATTAAAAAAATATGCTAAAGGCATATGAATTGTCAGACCACTAGGGGCATTAAGTGCAATTAAAGATCAACTTTGAATATTCCTGATTCATATGAAAACTAGCTTATTTTGATCTCATGAGAAATGAGTGATGTCTAGTTGTAAAAATAAAAATTTAAAATAGATGTTTTAAATATGTCTATTAGGAAAGCACATTTTGTTTTTTGTTTTAAAGAAAATAATTTGTAATGAGGTCTCACATATTAATACCTGTGAATTTGTAAGTTTTTACTGATGAAATGACAATAGTAATTTGAGCATTTTTTCCCTTTATTTCTGTTATGTTTCTGCAAAATATTAATTCCATTTTTTGGAAAGTAAAATTGCTCGAACTATTTAGCTGAAACATCTGAAATAAAGGTACATGCATAAGCTTTCAAATTACTTGAAGAAAAAAGTTTATATTTGACCAAGAGTATTTTTTTTCTGTATGAATGTATATAATGGTTTTTAGTTTAAGTCGCTAGCATCTGCTATCCTTTCTCTTAGTGATAATTTCAGATATCTGAGAATTGTTTTATTAATGTTAACCCGAGATACCTCCTGTTACATATTGAGCCAATGAATAAATATAACATGTGTTTAGATTCCATTTTGAGGGACCACTCTGGTGGTCCAATGGGCAAGGACACCGCCTTGCAGTGCAGGGGGCGCCGGTTCGATCCCCGCCCAAAATAAATAAATAAATAAATCTTTAGATTCCATTTTGAGAGAATCTTAGCTGTTTTGGTTTGGTTTCTTATTTGTTTAAAGGAGTTCATCACTAGGAATCTCACATGAGCCTGTCCTTAGAGATTTGTGTCTCAATTTTACAAACAATTTTAGAGAATACTGAAAGTTGTTAGCTTAACTAGTAATAAATTGATAAATTCCTTTACAATTACATAGAGAATTTCTTGCTAGAAAAAGTCGAATTATGTATACCAAATTGCTAATTTTTTTAAGAGAAAATTATTTGTGTCTCCAAAATCCAAACTACTATAAGCTTTCTATCATAATAGAAGTGATTTTTACTATATTTTCTCTTTTTAACTTTTGGCCTCTTTTATTGGTTCTCCACCCATTCATTTTCATCCATCCCCATTCCTTGTCCTCTGTGGTTGTCCCACCACAGGGGCGTCTCTCACTGCGGAGCACTGGCCCGGGTCGCATGTGCTCCAGAGCACCTGCTTGCAATTGGACACACCAGTCCAGCGCTCCGCGGCACGTGGGGTCTTCCTGGCAGGGATTGAATCGGTGCACCTTGCACTGTAAGGCAGACTCTTTACCCACTGGGCCACTGGGGAAGCCCCCTACTATTTTTTTAAAAAATGTTTTTCTCTCATTTTTTTCTGGAATGAGTCATTGAAAATGTTAATGATTAAGGATCTCAAATTATTTCAGTTTATTATTATGTTACAATATTTTTACAATGCAAAAATTTGTTCTTAGATCATTTCTCATGAAATTATATATTTTTTTCATTTCCAGTACAATGTCTAACAATGTTAAGGTTTTAATCTATGATTTCTTTTATTAAAATGTTACTGAAAGAGATCATATTGTTCTACATTTAGAGTACTGCTATTTCAGAATTTAAACATGAGTTTAATTTCTGAGACCTGGTGGAACAGAAATTACTGAGGGAGGGAAATGTTGCTGAATTAGAACTTGAACTTGACTCAAGAGTTAATCATTTTTAGAAATTGTGCTGGTTTTTTTAAAGTGCTTGTTTGAAACTGCCATCTTAGCCCCATTCAGGAATATGGGTTTATGACTAACAATAAATGCCAGATAATTAGTAGGATGCATAAATACAGATTCTGGCTTTATTTTGCTTTACTACTGTAGAGGTACCTTTCCAAAAATGGGAAGTTTCCTCTTGTCCTGTGGGTTCTATGCAGAAAAGTGTTCTACTGTTTCTTTTAAACGAAAATCTTGCTGAACAAGACTGCTTACTTTTGGCACCGGGGCAAAGGAAATAAGGTGAACTTTTTTTTCCTTCAGAAAAATAATAGGGGAAGTATTGCATAACGTCTTATTTAGCTCATTACAAAATCTGAACTTCAAAAGACTGAACTAGCAATATAAGAAAGAACCAGTTAGGAGTCATAAATCAGAACTCTGGACTGAAATGAGAGAGTGCGGCTTATAAATTCAATCAAAATGGCATCTGTTCAAAAAACACTGATGCATAAATATGTCATTTTTATCCTTAAAGTGCATGGGAAATATTTGTAAGTCAAAAGTGTTTCTAATTTAGGATATATTGGCATGACTCATGACTGTACTAGATTTTATGAATCTGTTAATGAGCTTGTAAATGTAGCAGTTTTTTGAAAACTTATTTAAAGTATAGTGTATAAAGCTATTCTGAGAATTCTAAGATTCAAATTTAGAGCGTCATCCTCCTTAGATCTCAGTTATGTGTTAATTTGTTACTTCAAACCAAAAATTTTTTTTTCTTTTTTTTTTTCTGGAATGAGTCATTGAAAATGTTAATGATTAAGGATCTCAAATTATTTCAGTTTATTATTATGTTACAATATTTTTACAATGCAAAAATTTGTTCTTAGATCATTTCTCATGAAATTATATATTTTTTTCATTTCCAGTACAATGTCTAACAATGTTAAGGTTTTAATCTATGATTTCTTTTATTAAAATGTTACTGAAAGAGATCATATTGTTCTACATTTAGAGTACTGCTATTTCAGAATTTAAACATGAGTTTAATTTCTGAGACCTGGTGGAACAGAAATTACTGAGGGAGGGAAATGTTGCTGAATTAGAACTTGAACTTGACTCAAGAGTTAATCATTTTTAGAAATTGTGCTGGTTTTTTTAAAGTGCTTGTTTGAAACTGCCATCTTAGCCCCATTCAGGAATATGGGTTTATGACTAACAATAAATGCCAGATAATTAGTAGGATGCATAAATACAGATTCTGGCTTTATTTTGCTTTACTACTGTAGAGGTACCTTTCCAAAAATGGGAAGTTTCCTCTTGTCCTGTGGGTTCTATGCAGAAAAGTGTTCTACTGTTTCTTTTAAACGAAAATCTTGCTGAACAAGACTGCTTACTTTTGGCACCGGGGCAAAGGAAATAAGGTGAACTTTTTTTTCCTTCAGAAAAATAATAGGAAGTATTGCATAACGTCTTATTTAGCTCATTACAAAATCTGAACTTCAAAAGACTGAACTAGCAATATAAGAAAGAACCAGTTAGGAGTCATAAATCAGAACTCTGGACTGAAATGAGAGAGTGCGGCTTATAAATTCAATCAAAATGGCATCTGTTCAAAAACACTGATGCATAAATATGTCATTTTATCCTTAAAGTGCATGGGAAATATTTGTAAGTCAAAAGTGTTTCTAATTTAGGATATATTGGCATGACTCATGACTGTACTAGATTTTATGAATCTGTTAATGAGCTTGTAAATGTAGCAGTTTTTTGAAAACTTATTTAAAGTATAGTGTATAAAGCTATTCTGAGAATTCTAAGATTCAAATTTAGAGCGTCATCCTCCTTAGATCTCAGTTATGTGTTAATTTGTTACTTCAAACCATTGTTATTATATGAGAAATATTAATGTCTTGTGAGAATTTTTTAAATATTTTATATTGAACAAGAATCTGGTCTTACATAGTTGTTTTTCTTTTAATATTTCTTTTTTTGTCTACTCTGTGTCTAGTTGACTCACTTCTGTCATCACCTTCTAACTCTGTATCTAACTCACACCAAGTATCCCTTTAGCAGGAAGACTCATTTATGTTTCTTCTAAGAATAAAACTTTTGCACAGTTCTTTAAACAATTTACAATATCTTCATGTAGCACAGCCATCTTATTTGGAACTGAGGGTTGCTTTGCCTTCTGTAAAAGGCAAATCAGAGCATAGTCTTCAAGGTGGTTGGAGATGGATGACTATATAATATCATTCATGGAAAAACAAGCTTTCTACCTATCATTCCTGAGGATTTATGTTATATAAATTCTGCTAAGGGCTTTATATTTAGCTTTTTAAATCCTCTGTCTGTGTAAATTTGATAAAAATCACTAAAGTAAGATTAACTTATTTACGTTTATCAGTTACTAAGATATTCACAAGATTCAAATCTAACATTGGGACAGGTAGATTGTAAAGTGTCTCCTTGTGTCTGTGTTCCACAGACACCCAGTTTCTCTTATTGAAATCAGTGTTTCAAATACTTTTTGAAAGATTCTTCCTACAGTTGACCCTTGAGCAATATGGGTTTGAACTGTGGGGGTCCACTTATGCATGGATTTTTTTTTTTTTTAAGTGGCAGATACTACAGTATTATATGATTTGAGGTTGGTTGAGTCAAGTACACAGAACTGTGGATGCAGGGGAGCCTCAAACGCAGAGGAACTACACATGTTGGGGGGCTGACTACAGCTGTGTTAAAGCTTTGAACTACTTACTCAGCGGGCTGGCATCCCTCAACCCCAGGTTATTCAGGGTCAACTGTGTAATAGTTTAAATAGTTTAAATCAATACAGAGAAGTATAAAGATCAAAATGGTTAAAAGTTAACCCACATCCCACCTTCCCAATAATCATTATTAATGTCTCATAAACATTATTTTAATAGTTTTCAGTGCTTTCAGTTGGAAGCTAGAGATAGATGAATAGATATATTTGAATTAAATAACTATTTACATGTGATACTAAGAAAATATTACATTTAATTTTGCTTCATTATAATATATATTAGATTCTGGAAAAACTAAAAAGATCCTGAAAAAATTTGGAAACTTGGGTTTATTGCGCTCACTTTACTACCTGCTACAACTTAAGATGGCATTCAGTAAACTGCATCCTCACAACACCTTCTGCTGAGTTCTAAACCTTGCTTGCTAATACTTATTTATTTTTTGTTATTTCTATTATTAAGACTACATTTTATTTTATGATAGTAATTTCCAACTTCTTTTTTTAATTTAAATGGAGTCAGTGCTTACCACCAGTTTTATCACTACAGTTGCTCCATTTCTGAGTTTTTTTGAGTGATCTCTTATTTAGTTTGATTCTTTATTTTATAGTTTAAAAATATACATCATTTAAATAAGTCTTTACATGGTATTTTATATATGTAGCACACTGAATTCAGTCTTCAAATATGTTTTTACTTGCAGTTGCATTGAATTATTGTGTTTTCAAATCTGTACACTAACCTTTGTAGAAATACCTATATTTGAGGAATGTAGAGATATTTCTAACTTAAATAACAATTATAATACTGCTATAATTATAATATTATATAATTATAATAATTATTATAATACTGCTATGTTGCAGTAATTTCTTCTTTTAAAAATAGTATTTAATAATATTAAATAGTATTTAATAATATTTTAATAATAACATCCTATACAAAGGAGCAGTTATGAACAACAGTCAGTGTTCATACTTTACAGCTTTATTGAGTCTATCCTATTGGCACTAGATACCAGTCACAGGTGCTACCATAGTAAGTAGCATATACATATGCCTATTGGTCAAAATATGCATATTTGGAAGATTCCATTTTGTCTTTTTAGATTTTTTTTTTTTTTTTAAGATTTATTTATTTATTTTGGTCGGGGGTTGGGTTGGGGAGGGAGGGGAGCAGGCGGACCACTTCTATTGGTCTTTCGTTTCTCTGTTTTCATCCGTGTTTGTTCTTTGGCTCCTGTGGACCTCCCATCGTGGTGGCGTCTGTTGTTGCAGAGTACCGGCTCTGAGTGCATGCGCTCCAGAGCTCCGGCTCGGTAATTGGACACATAAGTCCAGCCTCTCCGCGGCACGTGAGATCTTCCCAGGCCAGGGATCAAACCGGCGCCCCTTGCACTACAAGGCGGTGTCCTTACCCACTGGACCACCAGGGGAAGCCCTAGAATTTTTTTTAATGTGGTAAAAGTCACCATCTTTAACTGTGCAATCCCTGGATGAGGTAGATCACCTGGAGGAGGAAATGGCAACCCACTCCAGTATTACTGCCTGGGAAATCCCATGAACAGAGGAGCCTGGTGGGCTGCAGTTCATGGATTTGGGAAAGAGTCATATACAACTTAGTGACTAAATAACAGCAAAGTCTACAGTTCAGTGGCACTAAGTACATTCATGTTGTTATGCAACTCTCACCATCATCTACCTCCCAAATTTCTCAACATCCTAAATGGAAATTCTGTCCCCATTTCCCCTCCTTAACGCCCACACCTGGACCCTGGCATCTACCAATATACTTTCTAACTTCTGTGAATTTTCCTATTCTTTATGCTTCCTATAAGTGAATCAGACAGTGTTTGTCTTCACCCATTGTATATTTGAATGCGTTTTAAGGTTAACTTAATATATATATCCTACAAACAGATTATACCTTCTATTTTCCCCTGTGCTATATAGCAGGATCTCATTAGTTGTTTATTTTATACACTCTAGTGTATGTATGTTAGTCTTAATACTGCTGAGTGCTACTATTACACTTCTGGCCTGTCCCTGTGGAATTACTAGTCCTAAAACTGGTATATATGCCAACAGAAACAAAATGACTTTCAGCACTGATAACTTTGTAACACTGGAAACAGCATTTTGAAGTTTTACCCCCATATCTCTATCAAGCAGATGAAAGTAAACTATTTTAATTTTCCCTGTGTTTAAAGGTATTAAGTCCACTGTTTTGTGTGTGAATAATTGGGCCATTGGTCTTCCCTGGTGATTCTGCTGGCAATGCAGGAGACACAGGTTCATTCTTTGGGTCAGGAAGATCCCCTTGAGAAGGAAATGGTTATCCACTCTAGTATTCTTGCCTGGAGAATTCCACAGACAGAGTAGCCTGGTAGGTCACAATCTATGGGGTCAAATGGGCACAACAAACTCTTCGGCCCTTGGCATGACCTGAAACCGTGTGTTTGATTAAGTGAAGCTACTTGGGATCACTTTCTTGACTGTCTTCATGAAGCAGACATAAGGTCACTTACTTTCTTTAGGTTAGAAAGTATTTTAGTACTGTGAATCCTTCTTCCAATTAGAGGAATATAAACCTTTGAAGAGTCAGATTGTCATAATTGATGACAATTTTCACATCTTTCATATCTAATTCTCTGAAAATCCTATTTGTAGAAATCAGAAGAGGAACTTCTCCATGTTTGATCATTTAAAACCCAGTCATGTTCATTGTGAAATCTTGTCACCATGAATACTCTTGACAGGCCACTCTCATTTGTCAGATAAGCTCATCAACATCCTAAATGGAAATTCTGTCCCCATTTCCCCTCCTTAACGCCCACACCTGGACCCTGGCATCTACCAATATACTTTCTAACTTCTGTGAATTTTCCTATTCTTTATGCTTCCTATAAGTGAATCAGACAGTGTTTGTCTTCACCCATTGTATATTTGAATGCGTTTTAAGGTTAACTTAATATATATATCCTACAAACAGATTATACCTTCTATTTTCCCCTGTGCTATATAGCAGGATCTCATTAGTTGTTTATTTTATACACTCTAGTGTATGTATGTTAGTCTTAATACTGCTGAGTGCTACTATTACACTTCTGGCCTGTCCCTGTGGAATTACTAGTCCTAAAACTGGTATATATGCCAACAGAAACAAAATGACTTTCAGCACTGATAACTTTGTAACACTGGAAACAGCATTTTGAAGTTTTACCCCCATATCTCTATCAAGCAGATGAAAGTAAACTATTTTAATTTCCCTGTGTTTAAAGGTATTAAGTCCACTGTTTTGTGTGTGAATAATTGGGCCATTGGTCTTCCCTGGTGATTCTGCTGGCAATGCAGGAGACACAGGTTCATTCTTTGGGTCAGGAAGATCCCCTTGAGAAGGAAATGGTTATCCACTCTAGTATTCTTGCCTGGAGAATTCCACAGACAGAGTAGCCTGGTAGGTCACAATCTATGGGGTCAAATGGGCACAACAAACTCTTCGGCCCTTGGCATGACCTGAAACCGTGTGTTTGATTAAGTGAAGCTACTTGGGATCACTTTCTTGACTGTCTTCATGAAGCAGACATAAGGTCACTTACTTTCTTTAGGTTAGAAAGTATTTTAGTACTGTGAATCCTTCTTCCAATTAGAGGAATATAAACCTTTGAAGAGTCAGATTGTCATAATTGATGACAATTTTCACATCTTTCATATCTAATTCTCTGAAAATCCTATTTGTAGAAATCAGAAGAGGAACTTCTCCATGTTTGATCATTTAAAACCCAGTCATGTTCATTGTGAAATCTTGTCACCATGAATACTCTTGACAGGCCACTCTCATTTGTCAGATAAGCTCATCACATCTTTTTTGGTTTCAACTGAAACAGTAGTTTTATATTCTTTCTCACTCAAGATCTCTTCCTGTAGTTTCCTTTAAGATTTTTTTCCTTGCATGTATCGTTATATACATCCACAATCTGAAAATATATTGTAGTTTTTGTTCTAGTGGAGTGTTTGTATAAATAAAATGTTTTAGACAGTCTTCAGAGAGTAGTCTTCTTTCTAGGGGGCCAAGTTGGATTTCCCATTGGCTCAGATGACAAAGACTCTGCCTTCCAATTAAGGAGACCCAGGTTTGATCCCTGGGTTGTCAAGATCCCCCAGAGAAGAGAATGACTGCTCACTCCAGAATTCTTGCCTGAGAAATCACATGGACAGAGGATATTGTCCATGAGGTTACAAAGAGTTAGACATTACAGAGTGACTACCTTAGAGCAGTTATTACCTCTAATTGCAGTCTTCTTGCTTGTACTGTATGCTTTCACCTCTTATGCTAGTTATGGCCATTTTAATATGTTCTTGATCAAAACTCTTCCCAAATTTAGCTATCTCATCAAGTTTCTTATCTTTTAAACTAGTTTCTCTCCAGAGTTTCCATACTTATTTCCAGATAGAAGCTCTTCCTAACTGCCTCCTAATAAATGCTCATCAAACCATGTATACTGCCTTCAATCTTGGTCATCCAAGTAGCCAAACACGATATCACTGGTTTGGTTGGTGAGGAAGAAGCTGAAGAGAATTGAGTGTAACTATGGGGTCAAATGGGCACAACAAACTCTTCGGCCCTTGGCATGACCTGAAACCGTGTGTTTGATTAAGTGAAGCTACTTGGGATCACTTTCTTGACTGTCTTCATGAAGCAGACATAAGGTCACTTACTTTCTTTAGGTTAGAAAGTATTTTAGTACTGTGAATCCTTCTTCCAATTAGAGGAATATAAACCTTTGAAGAGTCAGATTGTCATAATTGATGACAATTTTCACATCTTTCATATCTAATTCTCTGAAAATCCTATTTGTAGAAATCAGAAGAGGAACTTCTCCATGTTTGATCATTTAAAACCCAGTCATGTTCATTGTGAAATCTTGTCACCATGAATACTCTTGACAGGCCACTCTCATTTGTCAGATAAGCTCATCACATCTTTTTTGGTTTCAACTGAAACAGTAGTTTTATATTCTTTCTCACTCAAGATCTCTTCCTGTAGTTTCCTTTAAGATTTTTTTCCTTGCATGTATCGTTATATACATCCACAATCTGAAAATATATTGTAGTTTTTGTTCTAGTGGAGTGTTTGTATAAATAAAATGTTTTAGACAGTCTTCAGAGAGTAGTCTTCTTTCTAGGGGGCCAAGTTGGATTTCCCATTGGCTCAGATGACAAAGACTCTGCCTTCCAATTAAGGAGACCCAGGTTTGATCCCTGGGTTGTCAAGATCCCCCAGAGAAGAGAATGACTGCTCACTCCAGAATTCTTGCCTGAGAAATCACATGGACAGAGGATATTGTCCATGAGGTTACAAAGAGTTAGACATTACAGAGTGACTACCTTAGAGCAGTTATTACCTCTAATTGCAGTCTTCTTGCTTGTACTGTATGCTTTCACCTCTTATGCTAGTTATGGCCATTTTAATATGTTCTTGATCAAAACTCTTCCCAAATTTAGCTATCTCATCAAGTTTCTTATCTTTTTAAACTAGTTTCTCTCCAGAGTTTCCATACTTATTTCCAGATAGAAGCTCTTCCTAACTGCCTCCTAATAAATGCTCATCAAACCATGTATACTGCCTTCAATCTTGGTCATCCAAGTAGCCAAACACGATATCACTGGTTTGGTTGGTGAGGAAGAAGCTGAAGAGAATTGAGTGTAATGCCTCCCTGGGTTGGCTTTGTAACAGTGAAGCCTTGAGAAGGGGGTATAGCTGAACAATAGCAAGACAAGAACTAGAGCTACTGGACTAGAGACTAGTGGAAATAAATAAGGTTCTTTTATTGCTTTTCAAAGAGTTCATCATTACTTTGGTCTGTAAATTCTTCTATGCTTGAAGAAGCCTGATTTTTGCTTTTAAAGTTGAAGGCAACTGAGTCTTTTATTATGATAATGATTAAATCACTAAAATGTATTGAAGTTTGAATATGTATATCTGGTAGGTGATGAATGGCATAATAGTGTGTGTCTTGAGTCTGTGTGTATGGGGGGTGAAAGGTATTAGTAAAAGATGACCTACAGCAGGTCACTAGGATAGGGAGATAGAGAATCAGAAAAGCCATTGTTATGATTTCTTCTTTCCCCCATCTTTGCTGCTCTCATTGGGGGCTCCCTCATCTAATTCTCTGGGAATGATAATTCATTAAACATGTGAACTTATTTACAAGTAATCAGTGGAGTATTTTACAAGCTCATGAATAAATATTTGAGATGTTTTCTGTGTATACTTTTAATAGCAATAAGATTATGTCTTCCTAGGCATAGTGAAGGAATGAGTTAATGAATTTAATTATTATAGATGGCCAATCTGAATAGTTCAACCAAACATCATCTCGTCCTCAGTAGGAAATTTTTCTGCTTGAATTACTCTAGTAATTGCCTCAGGTCTCTACCTGAGTAGGCAAGCCAGTCTTCAGTTGTCTCTATATATTCATGGTTAAATTATACTTGACTGAAAATAGCCTCACAGGAATTTTGTGGGGGAATTTGGAAGGTTCAAAGGGTTAGAGCTTTGTACGTAGCTCAACCCCTAATCAACAAAGTGGCAGCATTGTTAGAGTTTCAATTCAGGTGTATCTCCCATCTAAATAGGTTAGGATTTTTGGTTTATTTATTTATTTATTTATTTTGTGTGATCCCTTAAAAACATATTTGTTTTTATTTTTGGAAATATTAAGAAAGTAGGGAGCACAGTATTCAGCTAACACTTGATATGTGATAAAATACAAATAAATTCAATAGAAAAAAAAGTGGCTTATTTTCTCTGACCCCTGACCCAGTGAAATAGTTTGTATGCTTACAATCCTGTGATATCATTTAACACAGTCCCTCTAGTCAGTCTGGAGAGAGATTTGTGCTGTGTCTACTTCTATAGGTGAGAGTTATTGTTTTTGGAAGAATGCACCTGATAAAAACACATTTCTTTTAGAAAAGGAAGATTTGAGGTAGACTAATGGTGGTGAATAATTATCCTAAAGTAAGAAAAATATGGTAGTAAAATGTGATTTTTATAATATAAAGTCCACTTTTATTCCTCTATAGGGTCTTATTGAGATGAACTAGAAATATTGTCTATAGTGTGGAGTTATGAATTTTAGTGGAGTATAAATATCTGTATGCTATTGCATCACTTCTTGTTTTAACTCAGGGTTTAATTCTATAGTTCTTTATAGCAATCTTTTTATTTTTAAATTTTGGCCGCTTTTGATAATTATTTATTTATTTACATCCATCTTTATTCTTCAACCTGCGTGGGCCTCTCATGGCAGTGGCCTCTCTCACTGCAGAGCACCAACTCTGGGCACATGTGCTTCAGAGTGCTGGCTCATAATTAGACACACTGGTCCAGCTGCTCCATGGCACATGGGATCTTCCCAGGCCAGTGATCGAACTGGTGCCCCTTGCACTGCAAGGCAGACTACCCACTGGACCACCAGGGAAGCCCTTCTTTTTAGCAATCTTAATTGGAATACCAATTACTCAGTGCAAACGCAATCAATTCTCAGGTTTCGGGATTTGGCAAGCCAGTCTTCAGTTGTCTCTATATATTCATGGTTAAATTATACTTGACTGAAAATAGCCTCACAGGAATTTTGTGGGGGAATTTGGAAGGTTCAAAGGGTTAGAGCTTTGTACGTAGCTCAACCCCTAATCAACAAAGTGGCAGCATTGTTAGAGTTTCAATTCAGGTGTATCTCCCATCTAAATAGGTTAGGATTTTGGTTTATTTATTTATTTATTTATTTTGTGTGATCCCTTAAAAACATATTTGTTTTTATTTTTGGAAATATTAAGAAAGTAGGGAGCACAGTATTCAGCTAACACTTGATATGTGATAAAATACAAATAAATTCAATAGAAAAAAAAGTGGCTTATTTTCTCTGACCCCTGACCCAGTGAAATAGTTTGTATGCTTACAATCCTGTGATATCATTTAACACAGTCCCTCTAGTCAGTCTGGAGAGAGATTTGTGCTGTGTCTACTTCTATAGGTGAGAGTTATTGTTTTTGGAAGAATGCACCTGATAAAAACACATTTCTTTTAGAAAAGGAAGATTTGAGGTAGACTAATGGTGGTGAATAATTATCCTAAAGTAAGAAAAATATGGTAGTAAAATGTGTTTTTTATAATATAAAGTCCACTTTTATTCCTCTATAGGGTCTTATTGAGATGAACTAGAAATATTGTCTATAGTGTGGAGTTATGAATTTTAGTGGAGTATAAATATCTGTATGCTATTGCATCACTTCTTGTTTTAACTCAGGGTTTAATTCTATAGTTCTTTATAGCAATCTTTTTATTTTTAAATTTTGGCCGCTTTTGATAATTATTTATTTATTTACATCCATCTTTATTCTTCAACCTGCGTGGGCCTCTCATGGCAGTGGCCTCTCTCACTGCAGAGCACCAACTCTGGGCACATGTGCTTCAGAGTGCTGGCTCATAATTAGACACACTGGTCCAGCTGCTCCATGGCACATGGGATCTTCCCAGGCCAGTGATCGAACTGGTGCCCCTTGCACTGCAAGGCAGACTACCCACTGGACCACCAGGGAAGCCCTTCTTTTTAGCAATCTTAATTGGAATACCATATTCTGAGTCAAACCAATCAATACAAAATCTATTTTACCCATGATAAGCAAATGAATAATTTCATTAGCATCAGCAACTGCCTTGCTTAAGAAGTGTGGGAAGGCTGTATTTACTAGTGATTTTCTTACCATGAAGATTGCATATGTCATGCATTTCAAAGGCACAGTTTGAACAAATATTTTTCAGTGAAGAGTATAACAAGAAAAAAATGGAATTTGGAATGTGAGTTTAGACAACTCAAGATTGTACAGTATACTCAAATTGACTTCACACAGATTTTCACCTATATGAAAAAGGAAAAGAAAATGGTGAGGAGAAAAGATTCTCCTTACCTTTGGATAAAATTATCATCACTTAAACCAAATCCTTGAGCATGTTGAAGAGGCCAGAAGTGCCCTGAAGTTTATAATAATTGCTTTGAGATATTATTGCTTTAGAGGTATTTTAACACCAACATCTCATTTCAGGAAAACCATGCTCCTTTGATAGTTCATATCTTTAAAACACCTTCAACTGTTAACACTGAAATATGTGCTATGGTCATTTTGACTGCGTAGGAAATGTCATTATTTTTATGAATACATTTTCTTTTCTGTTTGTGGATTCTCTAAAACAATGTGTCTGTGCTTTCTCTTCATTTTTTTATCTGTTCTAGACTCTGTACTGGGCCATGGAGTTTCAAAAATCTCCTTTTCTTGAAGATCTCATAGTCTCCTGCCAGTGATAGTGGGATATATGCATATTAAACTCAAAAATGTAAATCATCAGTAGAGGTTTTCACCATGTTAAAGAAAAACAAATTGCGTTTTAATTTACTTCATTTTTCAAAATAATATTTTATCTAATCTTGTGCTACTGTTACGTGTTTTACAAAGCTGATCCTATTTAGACCATGTCATACTTAGTATTCGGTAGATATGGCAAGTATCCCCATGTTACATATAAGGATACTCAGATTTAACATTACCATACAATAATTTAGTGGGCTTTAAATTCATAATCTGGCACTGCAAGGCAGACTACCCACTGGACCACCAGGGAAGCCCTTCTTTTTAGCAATCTTAATTGGAATACCATATTCTGAGTCAAACCAATCAATACAAAATCTATTTTACCCATGATAAGCAAATGAATAATTTCATTAGCATCAGCAACTGCCTTGCTTAAGAAGTGTGGGAAGGCTGTATTTACTAGTGATTTTCTTACCATGAAGATTGCATATGTCATGCATTTCAAAGGCACAGTTTGAACAAATATTTTTCAGTGAAGAGTATAACAAGAAAAAAATGGAATTTGGAATGTGAGTTTAGACAACTCAAGATTGTACAGTATACTCAAATTGACTTCACACAGATTTTCACCTATATGAAAAAGGAAAAGAAAATGGTGAGGAGAAAAGATTCTCCTTACCTTTGGATAAAATTATCATCACTTAAACCAAATCCTTGAGCATGTTGAAGAGGCCAGAAGTGCCCTGAAGTTTATAATAATTGCTTTGAGATATTATTGCTTTAGAGGTATTTTAACACCAACATCTCATTTCAGGAAAACCATGCTCCTTTGATAGTTCATATCTTTAAAACACCTTCAACTGTTAACACTGAAATATGTGCTATGGTCATTTTGACTGCGTAGGAAATGTCATTATTTTTATGAATACATTTTCTTTTCTGTTTGTGGATTCTCTAAAACAATGTGTCTGTGCTTTCTCTTCATTTTTTTATCTGTTCTAGACTCTGTACTGGGCCATGGAGTTTCAAAAATCTCCTTTTCTTGAAGATCTCATAGTCTCCTGCCAGTGATAGTGGGATATATGCATATTAAACTCAAAAATGTAAATCATCAGTAGAGGTTTTCACCATGTTAAAGAAAAACAAATTGCGTTTTAATTTACTTCATTTTTCAAAATAATATTTTATCTAATCTTGTGCTACTGTTACGTGTTTTACAAAGCTGATCCTATTTAGACCATGTCATACTTAGTATTCGGTAGATATGGCAAGTATCCCCATGTTACATATAAGGATACTCAGATTAAACATTACCATACAGGGCTTCTCTGGTGGTCCAGTGGGTAAAGAGTCTGCCTTGCAGTGCAAAGGGCACTGGTTTGATCCCTGGCACGGGGAAGATCCCGTGTACCATGGAGTGGCTGGATTGCTGTGTCCAATTACAACCCAGCACTCTGGAGCGCATGCGCCCAGAGCCCTGCTCTGCAACGAGAGAGGCCACTGCAGTGGGAGGCCCACAAAAGGCAAAGAATGGAGATGGACAAAAATAAATAAAAATGCAATAAAAGAGGCCGAAACTTAAAAAAAGAAACCAAAACACAGATTCAGGTTGATGTGGGGCAGTAAACAACAAAATTGTGTAAAAAATAAATTTAAAAATTTTTTACCATTTTCACCTATAGTTATAGCTTTCTATACACTGTATACCTAAAGAAGTTAGTAACTGAACCATACTATCTATTAGCTTTAAGACTGAATCCAAGATTGATATTTCCAACAACTTTATGGAGCAAAAGTGCCAAAATGCCATTATAACATCAGGTGAGGTTTATATGACAACAACTATAATATTGGATAAAAATAAATCAATACAAAAAGTGAAAAATAAAATCAAAACAGATCACTTAAATAAACCAACTTAGAAACACAAATTCCAAATGAAAAGAAATAAGTTTCTTAATTTCAGAATTTCTGGTAATGAGAGACAGGTAAAATATATTTAGAATATGTTTTATACATTTTATATATTGAAACATTATTCAACTTTATCATGTGCATATGTTTATTCTAAATTCAAGAAATAAATGGGCTGAAGTAAACTAATAGGAAAATAGTACTTATGAAATTTAGAAATAAAAATATAGTCTTGAAATTTTTTAAAAAAAATTTTTTTTCGGCCACTTCTACTGATCTTTCATCTATTTATCTTTGTTCTTTGGCCTGTGTGGGCCTCCCATCACAGTGACCTTTCTCACTGCAGAGCACTGGCCCTGGGCACAAGCGCTCCAGAGCTCTGGTTTGGTAATTGGACACATCTGTCCAGCCGCTCCATGGCACGTGGGATCTTCCCAGGCCAGGGATCGAACCAGCGCCCCTTGTACTACAAGGCAGTGTCCTTACTCACTGGACCACCAGGGAAACCCTAGTCTTGAAATTTTTAAAGTGCAATAGATTTTGCATTTGACCAGACCCTGTTGCAGAAAGAAGTAATAAATTAGAGGTTAGCACTGAGGCATTAATCTAAAGTATAGCACTGAGAGATGAAGATAAAATAAATATAATAAAGCAGTTATAGTAAATTGCAGAAATTTAACATCTACATTGAAAAAGTTCTGGGAGAATGGTAACAATGAAAAAAATCCTGTATTTGAAAGTACAACCTAGAAATAATTTAAAAGTGACATTTTAAAAATCAATGTATAGCCACTTCAAGACTTTCTTTTAAAAAGAACATTTCTTATGTTTAGTTTGTAGTTTAATCCACAGTTTATTTATCCTATCTAATATTATATGGGCTGAATATGTAATGCCTTTGGGAAAACATAACAAAATCAAAAGGAAGGATCTCCAGTAAATCAATGTAAGCATCAATCAGCTAGGTATAATACCTGTGTGTCTGTTGGCATATAGTTAAATTCTTAATCAGTGACTATATCTATATAGCAAAATCTTCTCTAAAGCAAATAATACAATTATTATAAAAATTTATATTTGAATACTTATTTTTCAGGAAAGAATGTAAAAATTAGATAAATAGATGATAGGCATAAAAGATAGGGAGAGAATGAATGAGAGAGTGTGAGAGACAAACAGATTTATTCTAAGGAATTGGCTCTTGTGATTATGGAGATGAGAAAGTCTCCAGATCTATTGTGTGACATGTCAGCAATCTAAAGCCCCTGGAAAGCTACTGGTTTAGTTTTAGTCTGAATGTTAAGGCTGGAGCACCAGGTAAGTTGATGTAATTCCCATCTGAAGGGCAGCAGACATAAGACCCAGGAAGAGTTCATGTTTCAGTTCAAGCTGAGTCAGCAAAATTGCTGAGATCTCAGGGCAAAGGCAGTCAGGCAGGAAAGAATTCTCTTGTACTCAGGAAGGTCAACCTTTTCCTTCTAATCAGACCTTAATCTGATTGGACAATGTCCATGCACATTAGCAAGGACAATCTACTCTACGTAATCTACTTGTGATGTTAGTCTAATCTAATACCACCCTCACAGACAGACCACAATACAGTTAGACCAAGTGTCTGGTAACCATGAGAGACAGTCAAGTTGGCACATAAAATAAACCATAACAATGGGTAAACAGATAATCATCCCAACCACCATTTCTCTATTCATTGGTTTTAGCTGATCTTCCACAGGAATCTGACTCATTGTTTGGAATGTTTTAATGGTTCTACCTCCACAAACTTTATCGAAGACTGATTAAAAATATCTTGAATTTTGTTATGCTGTAATAAAATAAGCTGTAGTTGTGGAGATTAGGTCATGGATAACCATTGCAAAAGTAATAATAAATAAAATCAATAATTACGGTTATATACACTCTTTAATTGGGGCTTCCTTGGTGGTTCAGTGGTTAAGAATCAACCATCCAATGCAGGAAGCATGGGTTCGATCCTTGGGTCAAGAAGATCCCCAAAAGGAGGAAATGGCAACTGACTCCAGTATTCTTGCCTGAAAAGTCCCCTGGACAGCAGAGCCTGGTGGGTTACAGTTCGTGGGATCACAAAAGAGGTATGAGTTACCACCTGAACAACAGCAGCAGTTTATAATTATGAAGGATATTTACAGATTAGCTTAAAGAATAACTGCATGCCTTAATTTCAGGCTTGAATATTGATAATTTTATAAAATATCTCTAAGAGAAGCCCTGATCAAATTTACTTGCAGACTTCAAAATATGTATATTAAAATATCTTAATCTGAAAAGTGTCTGATGTTACAGAATAACCAAAATAAAACACAAGTAATCAAAATATCTATAATTACTTAATATTCAGTATGAGCAAGTTGTCTTCTAAGTTTTTTATATATTTTATCTTATTTAATCTCACTTTATAGCATTTAAACCTTATTAGTCTTATTTCATATGAGGAATTCAAATCTTAGAGTTCAAGTAACTTATCTAAGTTACAAAGTTATGAGTTGGTAGAGTCAGAATTTGGATCGCATTCTAAGTAAGAGATTCGCTCTATGCTAGAGAAAAACTTTCTCTAATAAAGCGGTCATGAACTCCTATATAGAAGAAAATTGTTGACTTGGTACCTATATAGTAGAAAAGTAAAGCTATGAAAACAGTAACAAGCAGTCTGCAATAAATAAATATAATTCAGTGAATAAAGTAGATAATTACCAAATACGTAGTTTGGTAAATAAAGAAGATGATAAAGATGGATATTGTAATCATATGAAATTCAAAGTGAAACATAATCACTTTCTCACTTGTAGATTTAAAGAATTCTTCCACAGGAATGCTTTGGAATGTTTTAATGGTTCTACCTCCACAAACTTTATCGAAGACTGATTAAAAATATCTTGAATTTTGTTATGCTGTAATAAAATAAGCTGTAGTTGTGGAGATTAGGTCATGGATAACCATTGCAAAAGTAATAATAAATAAAATCAATAATTACGGTTATATACACTCTTTAATTGGGGCTTCCTTGGTGGTTCAGTGGTTAAGAATCAACCATCCAATGCAGGAAGCATGGGTTCGATCCTTGGGTCAAGAAGATCCCCAAAAGGAGGAAATGGCAACTGACTCCAGTATTCTTGCCTGAAAAGTCCCCTGGACAGCAGAGCCTGGTGGGTTACAGTTCGTGGGATCACAAAAGAGGTATGAGTTACCACCTGAACAACAGCAGCAGTTTATAATTATGAAGGATATTTACAGATTAGCTTAAAGAATAACTGCATGCCTTAATTTCAGGCTTGAATATTGATAATTTTATAAAATATCTCTAAGAGAAGCCCTGATCAAATTTACTTGCAGACTTCAAAATATGTATATTAAAATATCTTAATCTGAAAAGTGTCTGATGTTACAGAATAACCAAAATAAAACACAAGTAATCAAAATATCTATAATTACTTAATATTCAGTATGAGCAAGTTGTCTTCTAAGTTTTTTATATATTTTATCTTATTTAATCTCACTTTATAGCATTTAAACCTTATTAGTCTTATTTCATATGAGGAATTCAAATCTTAGAGTTCAAGTAACTTATCTAAGTTACAAAGTTATGAGTTGGTAGAGTCAGAATTTGGATCGCATTCTAAGTAAGAGATTCGCTCTATGCTAGAGAAAACTTTCTCTAATGAAGCGGTCATGAACTCCTATATAGAAGAAAATTGTTGACTTGGTACCTATATAGTAGAAAAGTAAAGCTATGAAAACAGTAACAAGCAGTCTGCAATAAATAAATATAATTCAGTGAATAAAGTAGATAATTACCAAATACGTAGTTTGGTAAATAAAGAAGATGATAAAGTTGGATATTGTAGATCATAATGAAATTTTCAAAGTGAAACATAATCACTTTCTCACTTGTAGATTTAAAGAATTTTCTGTGTTTGTTTAATGCTAAGTCATGTCCAACTCTAATTTAAAGCTATTGTAATATAGAAATTTAACTAACGTGAAGTAAAATTCTGCCAAGATTGTATTTTCATATTTAAGTTGATAATATCCAAAATCAATAGGCAAAATATTTCACGTTTGGGGTGAAAATGCACATGAGATTTGTAGTTTAGTTGCTCAGTCATGTCTGACTGGACTGCAGCACACCAGTCTTCCCGGTCCTTCACCATCTCCCAGAGCTTGCTCAAACTCATGTCCATTAAGTCAATGATGTCATCCGGCCATCTAATCCTCTGTTACACCGTTATCCTCCTGCTATCAATATTTCCTATCATCAGGGTCTTTTCCAGTGAGTCAACTCTTCCCATCAGGTAGCCAAAGTATTACAGCTTTAGCAGTAGTCCTTCCAATGTGTATTCACAGTAGATTTCCTTTAGGATTGGCTGGCTTGATCCCCTTGCAATTCAGGGTACTCTCAAGAGTCTTCTCCGGTACCACAGTTTAAAAGCATCAATTCTTCGGGGCTCAGCTTTTTTTATGGCCCAACTTTCGCATCCTTGTATGACTACTGGGAAAAACCATAGCTTTGACTATGCAGACCTTTGTCAGCAAAGTGATGTGTTTGCTTTTTAAAATGCTGTCTAGGTTTGTCATTGCTTTCTTGCTAATTAAGTAGTTTGGTAAATAAAACAGATAATATGGTTGGAGATTGTAAATTATAATAAAAATTTTAAATTGAAATATAAAAGTTTTCTCATCTAAGTTAACAAAGTTGAGTTGGTAGTCAGAATTTGGATCGCATTCTAAGTAAGAGATTCGCTCTATGCTAGAGAAAACTTTCTCTAATGAAGCGGTCATGAACTCCTATATAGAAGAAAATTGTTGACTTGGTACCTATATAGTAGAAAAGTAAAGCTATGAAAACAGTAACAAGCAGTCTGCAATAAATAAATATAATTCAGTGAATAAAGTAGATAATTACCAAATACGTAGTTTGGTAAATAAAGAAGATGATAAAGTTGGATATTGTAGATCATAATGAAATTTTCAAAGTGAAACATAATCACTTTCTCACTTGTAGATTTAAAGAATTTTCTGTGTTTGTTTAATGCTAAGTCATGTCCAACTCTAATTTAAAGCTATTGTAATATAGAAATTTAACTAACGTGAAGTAAAATTCTGCCAAGATTGTATTTTCATATTTAAGTTGATAATATCCAAAATCAATAGGCAAAATATTTCACGTTTGGGGTGAAAATGCACATGAGATTTGTAGTTTAGTTGCTCAGTCATGTCTGACTGGACTGCAGCACACCAGTCTTCCCGGTCCTTCACCATCTCCCAGAGCTTGCTCAAACTCATGTCCATTAAGTCAATGATGTCATCCGGCCATCTAATCCTCTGTTACACCGTTATCCTCCTGCTATCAATATTTCCTATCATCAGGGTCTTTTCCAGTGAGTCAACTCTTCCCATCAGGTAGCCAAAGTATTACAGCTTTAGCAGTAGTCCTTCCAATGTGTATTCACAGTAGATTTCCTTTAGGATTGGCTGGCTTGATCCCCTTGCAATTCAGGGTACTCTCAAGAGTCTTCTCCGGTACCACAGTTTAAAAGCATCAATTCTTCGGGGCTCAGCTTTTTTTATGGCCCAACTTTCGCATCCTTGTATGACTACTGGGAAAAACCATAGCTTTGACTATGCAGACCTTTGTCAGCAAAGTGATGTGTTTGCTTTTTAAAATGCTGTCTAGGTTTGTCATTGCTTTCTTGCTAATTAAGTAGTTTGGTAAATAAAACAGATAATATGGTTGGAGATTGTAAATTATAATAAAAATTTTAAATTGAAATATAAAAGTTTTCTCATTTATACATTATGAATAATTTTCTGTGATAGTATGTTCCAAAACTGTTTTGAGCACTGCTAATATTTTCCATAAGGGTAGACTATACTTTGAAGGCCTAATAATAGCCTGGGTTATAAAATTTCTAGAGATTTACAAAAAAAAAATAATAATAATCTTATTAATTATGCCTACTAACCATAGATACTTCTAAGTTATATTTCTTTTTTGAGTTTGTTCCACTTATCTTGTGGATGTATTGAGAATGAAATGTTGATGGCTGTGATGATGACAGTGTAGCGATGAATACATGGAATGTGATGAACTATGTCCTATTCACTATTCTAAGTTCCACTTATGTATTATTTTAATCTAAGAAAACATCAGTGAGGTATATATTTTGCCATTGTGGCTGAGAGACATCAAATGTAGTATTTATAATATCCGTTAAACCTGTTATTGTTTATGCACATCTTCATGACTGTTAGAAATTCTGATGAAAACATGTAGCAGTTTACAGATTAGCTCCACCTAATCTTCCTAGGACCCTTTGATGTAGAGAGTTAGAAGTGAATACTGGCTGGTCCTGAATTATGACTCTAACACCTAACAGATTCTGAACATTGAGTCCAGAGCTTATGCTTTTTTCATGTACCAAACTCCTTTAGTATTTGTTATATATAACTTTGAAAAGCAACACCTAGTCTCAGAGCATGAATTAGTATTCTATGTGTTCAGGAATTTTAAGGTTAAGATTCTCGATAAAAGTTTTGCAAAGAATGAAATTTTAAGCTATCATTATGAAGACTCTATGGGTTCCTTAGAATGAGAAATTAATGAAAACTCTTTAAAGTTGTAAATCTGACCTAAACAATGTTTTATCTCAGTATTTATTTTCTCAATATGGGTTACTTTTTCATGTGGAATGAGATGTCATTTTTAGAGGTTAACTATTTTTGTGTTGAATGGAAAACAAGGTTATTGAGTATAGACTTATGACAACATATTGTCAGGAGATTAACTGAGATGGGAGAGACAGAGATGGACTGTTAAGTGTTGGAGAAGCCAATTCAAACAACAAGCTGAAAATGAAAGACAACCATTTAATCACTTATTACAATGCTATAAGTAAGTGTCTAGACCCATATAGAGTGCTGACTCCTTTGTTCCAATTACCCCTATGGAATGGGGGCATTGGTCAAGGGTCAGGTGGATTAGCGCAGGTGTAGAAGGGTCTCACTGTTGAGTGAGCCCCCCAAAAAAAGACTTGGGAATTTTCATGAAACTTTGGGTCTAAAAGGGGGAAAGGAGGAAAACCTAGGAGTGGGAAATACTGGGCACTTAGAGGAACAGTGTCTTCAAGTTCTGTGTGTTGTTTCCCACTATTCCCTCTTCCTCCCAATAAGTAAGTCTCAGCCAGGGCTCTTGAAGGAGACCTGTGTTCAGAGCCTCAGATACAGAAACCTAGGAGTAAAGGCACCTGAGCTGAGAATGCAAATATGTGAAGAGCATGACTGGCAAGGGAGTCTGAGACCTTGAGTACAGCTACTTTCAGGAGAGCAGCACTGTGGCTGTGTACTCTGTCTCCAGAAGGGATATCAGCCTTCTGCTATGAGGCCTACCAGCAAAAGCCTTTGTAATTACCAAAGGTTGGGCCTGAAAAATAACCCAAAGGTTTTTAACCAGGAACCAGATTCCTCAATCAACTGTATGGTTAGTCAACACATATTTATCACGTGGTTATCCGCTAGGTATAAAATCTTTCTTCCTACCCACTGCAAACATTTATAATGAATCCTGCTGCTATTTAATGAAACTTACAGGACAAATGGACTTGAACGTTCCTTTTTCTTGATGAGGAAAGTTGTACTTATCCCTAATATTTAGAGAATTGTTGTTCTGACACTCGTGTTCTGTATTGTGGCCTTTTTCAAAATCTCCATGTTCTTCAGGGTAAAAGAACCTGAGACTTTGAGGTGTCTTTTTACCCAATAGGCATTATTAGCTGTATTTTAAGAGTATTTATACTCTCTTCTATCACCTTGAGTTCCTTTTCTTTTATAAATTCTAATTCCATCTTTGGAATTAATCCTAACGGTTATGAGATCAGAAAATATTGTCAGGAGATTAACTGAGATGGGAGAGACAGAGATGGACTGTTAAGTGTTGGAGAAGCCAATTCAAACAACAAGCTGAAAATGAAAGACAACCATTTAATCACTTATTACAATGCTATAAGTAAGTGTCTAGACCCATATAGAGTGCTGACTCCTTTGTTCCAATTACCCCTATGGAATGGGGGCATTGGTCAAGGGTCAGGTGGATTAGCGCAGGTGTAGAAGGGTCTCACTGTTGAGTGAGCCCCCCAAAAAAAGACTTGGGAATTTTCATGAAACTTTGGGTCTAAAAGGGGGAAAGGAGGAAAACCTAGGAGTGGGAAATACTGGGCACTTAGAGGAACAGTGTCTTCAAGTTCTGTGTGTTGTTTCCCACTATTCCCTCTTCCCCTCCCAATAAGTAAGTCTCAGCCAGGGCTCTTGAAGGAGACCTGTGTTCAGAGCCTCAGATACAGAAACCTAGGAGTAAAGGCACCTGAGCTGAGAATGCAAATATGTGAAGAGCATGACTGGCAAGGGAGTCTGAGACCTTGAGTACAGCTACTTTCAGGAGAGCAGCACTGTGGCTGTGTACTCTGTCTCCAGAAGGGATATCAGCCTTCTGCTATGAGGCCTACCAGCAAAAGCCTTTGTAATTACCAAAGGTTGGGCCTGAAAAATAACCCAAAGGTTTTTAACCAGGAACCAGATTCCTCAATCAACTGTATGGTTAGTCAACACATATTTATCACGTGGTTATCCGCTAGGTATAAAATCTTTCTTCCTACCCACTGCAAACATTTATAATGAATCCTGCTGCTATTTAATGAAACTTACAGGACAAATGGACTTGAACGTTCCTTTTTCTTGATGAGGAAAGTTGTACTTATCCCTAATATTTAGAGAATTGTTGTTCTGACACTCGTGTTCTGTATTGTGGCCTTTTTCAAAATCTCCATGTTCTTCAGGGTAAAAGAACCTGAGACTTTGAGGTGTCTTTTTACCCAATAGGCATTATTAGCTGTATTTTAAGAGTATTTATACTCTCTTCTATCACCTTGAGTTCCTTTTCTTTTATAAATTCTAATTCCATCTTTGGAATTAATCCTAACTGACTATAATTACACTATTAAGGAAATACAGTAAATGCCCTTCAAAAATAACTTGGGGCTTTAGTAATACAGACACTTATGATTGGGAGGAGTTTTAGTGTGTACACAAAATACATAATAAATATAGGTAAATACCCATACACAGCTTGATTCTGTTAGTCTTTCATGAGATTTTGGAGAATTTTTATTCCAGAATTCTTACAATGACTTGTGGGTCACTCATATTGTGCCAGCTTAAAAATTTGTCTCTGAATATAAAAGATAAAATATAGTATTGAGCCTCTAAATAAATTAAGGAAGAAGAAGGTAAATATCCACAGCCTTTGAACTATATTCCTATGTATTAATAATTAAGGGAATAAGTTGTAAATGGATAATCAGGCATGCACCATGACTATAAATTTATTATCATGTAGCAAACTTGAGAAAAATCTATTGGTTATATCAAACATGTTTATTAAAATTTACTCCAAATTGATACTATTACCATTTATGTGTTTTGTTTCATCTCAACTGTTGAAATTACATTTCTTCCTTGATCATGATAAGACCTAGGAAACAGGATTAAAGAAACCTGAACCCTGAAATTGTAATGATAGTGAACATTTAGATAAAGAGGCCAATATGGGAGTAGCTGGGAGTCAATATGTGCAATATTCTCCAAAATTCAGAAAATGTTTAAAGATATCTTTGGAATTACAGAAGGAAGAGATTCAGAGAAAAGTCTCACAACTAAATGATAATAAATGACAATTAATTACATTAATAATTCAGGATGTCTAAAAGCATTATTCATAGTGTTCTAACAAGCTGTCTTTATTATTTTAGCGAAAAAAATGTAATCAGGATTTTTATATATTTTCTCATTATCACAGTTCTCAAACTTTATTTTCTCCTTCAGATCTTAAATATTTCCACTGTCAATTCTTATATGTTAATAATTTTTCAAAATCCTAGTTCTCATATTTGAAAAAAGGCTATTATTGATCCACAAGTTACCTTTGAAATATGCCTTTATACTTGTCTTTGAATCATTTTGTACTATTAATAATTGCATTTATTGAGTTACTGTTATGAATTATCCACTTTACATACATTATTTTATTTAATCTTTAAGACATTTCTATAATAAATATTATTATCTACATTTAACAAATGGGGGAATTGAGGGTCAGAGGAGTTAAGATACTTGCTCATATTTTGCACATAAATTATGTGACAGGATTTGTGCTCAAGCCAAATTGACTCCAAGTATCACTTAATACTCTATAGTACAGCTCCCTTCTCTAAACTACAATTCAGAATAAATTGAAAGTTGCTCAGTCATGTCTGACCGTTTGTGACCCCATGGATGAGCCATGGAATTCTCCAGGCAAGAATACGGAGTGGGTAGCCATTCCCTTCTCCAGAGTTTCTTCCCAACTCAGATATTGAACCCAGGTCTCCACCATTTAGGTGGATTCTTTAATTTCTGAACCACCAGAATAAATACATGACCAATATAAATGCGTTAAAAAATGCATACTATGGACTCAAACCATATGGTATATTTGGAAAATATCTACCTTATGAACAGCTTTCATTGAGTGAATCCCAAGATTTATTGCCTTTGTTCTCTTTTTGAAATGGGGATTTTAAAGTTTCCCTTTTGTACCAGTGGTTGCAGATAAAAATGACAAATCTCAAGGGAAATTATCTAAAAACTTGAAGGCAGACAACAAATCAAAGGTTGAGTATTTTTCAACTTGTTGAAAGTGTGAAATGGAAAATATGAGATCCTGAAATGGGTTAGGTGTTATATCCGTATAACTGCAGGGACTAACTCACTGTGTGAACTTGTCAGAGATAGGGAACTCAGGCCATACACGTTATTTTTCTTTGTATTGTCTGTATTACAGAAGCACAATTCCACATCTGTAGCCCTCTTTGTATCTCAATGCAGAATGCCCTCTCCAAGAGAAACTTTCAGTTCAACTTCCTGCGCTACATTTCAGGCCTCTTCCAATGTCCTGGAAAAATATATATGTCTTTCTGAATTTTCAGGTTGTTCCAAAATGCTACCAGATTTAGACACCATCACTTTTCTAGAGAAAATAATACTAGGAAGTAGGAAAAAAGAAGCCTTGTTGACTTTGTTATATAAAGTGTAAGACATTACATTGGATTAAGATACTACCTTTTTCATTTAAAAAGATTATGTGAGTGTCTACATATATGGCACTTCCAGAATTTTTAGTTTTTCACCTGTTTAACGAATTAAAATGTGGAGCATTTATAATATGTTTTGATACCTAGTAAAAATAGTCTCTGTGTTGCCTTCATTTTCAGGATTGTTGCTCAAGCCAAATTGACTCCAAGTATCACTTAATACTCTATAGTACAGCTCCCTTCTCTAAACTACAATTCAGAATAAATTGAAAGTTGCTCAGTCATGTCTGACCGTTTGTGACCCCATGGATGAGCCATGGAATTCTCCAGGCAAGAATACGGAGTGGGTAGCCATTCCCTTCTCCAGAGTTTCTTCCCAACTCAGATATTGAACCCAGGTCTCCACCATTTAGGTGGATTCTTTAATTTCTGAACCACCAGAATAAATACATGACCAATATAAATGCGTTAAAAAATGCATACTATGGACTCAAACCATATGGTATATTTGGAAAATATCTACCTTATGAACAGCTTTCATTGAGTGAATCCCAAGATTTATTGCCTTTGTTCTCTTTTTGAAATGGGGATTTTAAAGTTTCCCTTTTGTACCAGTGGTTGCAGATAAAAATGACAAATCTCAAGGGAAATTATCTAAAAACTTGAAGGCAGACAACAAATCAAAGGTTGAGTATTTTTCAACTTGTTGAAAGTGTGAAATGGAAAATATGAGATCCTGAAATGGGTTAGGTGTTATATCCGTATAACTGCAGGGACTAACTCACTGTGTGAACTTGTCAGAGATAGGGAACTCAGGCCATACACGTTATTTTTCTTTGTATTGTCTGTATTACAGAAGCACAATTCCACATCTGTAGCCCTCTTTGTATCTCAATGCAGAATGCCCTCTCCAAGAGAAACTTTCAGTTCAACTTCCTGCGCTACATTTCAGGCCTCTTCCAATGTCCTGGAAAAATATATATGTCTTTCTGAATTTTCAGGTTGTTCCAAAATGCTACCAGATTTAGACACCATCACTTTTCTAGAGAAAATAATACTAGGAAGTAGGAAAAAAGAAGCCTTGTTGACTTTGTTATATAAAGTGTAAGACATTACATTGGATTAAGATACTACCTTTTTCATTTAAAAAGATTATGTGAGTGTCTACATATATGGCACTTCCAGAATTTTTAGTTTTTCACCTGTTTAACGAATTAAAATGTGGAGCATTTATAATATGTTTTGATACCTAGTAAAAATAGTCTCTGTGTTGCCTTCATTTTCAGTATTTTTCTGCCTAGTTTGCTTTTGTTTTTTTAATAAACTCAAAAATCACATCTAGTTATACACAAGCAAAACCAGAACCAAACTTTTGCTAGTTTTACTGGTTGCACCTGAAATCTGTTGCTACCTTCATTCATCATAAACAATGCCTTTATGATAGTAATCTTATTCTTTTCACACAAGAATGTGGTAAATCTTTCATGTGTGCAAATTTTCTTTTGGGTCCTTCAGTACCATTTTAAGTTTTCTTCACATAGATATTACACATTTCTTGTTAGATTTAGCCCTAGGCAGTTTTTTCTTTCCTTTTATGAGTAGTCATTGCTTTCACTGTATGTTGTAATTAGTTGTATTTTATGTGTGTATATATGTAGAGTTGTTATAATCTTATATCTATATATTTTATATATTTGTGTATATGTTTATATTATATATTTATGTATATGTTACATATATGTATAAAGTTTCATATTTTACAAAAGTATTAATTCAGTAACCAAAGGTGTTGCTGAAATTCTTATCTTTTATAGTATTTTTTAACTGATACTAGTTTTTCCAGTTTATAACCTTATCCTCTGTTTCCTTCTTGCTAGTCAATTTTTATGCTACTAATTTACATCTCTCTCTTAATTGTATAGGCTGATACCTACAGGAAATATAAAAATAAGAGCATTGGTACTAAACATTTTGCCTTATTTCTGATTTCAGCATGAATGCCTTTAAAGCATCCTTGTTACATATAATACTGTTTGCCAATATGTTAAGACTTTTGCAATAAGTTTACTAAATTAGAATAGCTTGCATAGTTATAATGGTTTGTTTCTGTTTAGCCACTAAGTCACATCCAACTCTTTTGCAACCTCATGGACTTTTGCCTGCCAGGCTTCTCTGTCCATGGAATTCTTCAGGCAAGAACACCAGGATGGGTTGCCATTTCCTTTTACAGAAGCTTTTCCTGATCCAGGGATTGAACCCAAGTCTCCTGGGTTGGCAGGTGGATTCTTTATCACTAAAAGAAATTGGTAAAGGAAGCCTTTTTTAGGTTTAGGGTAAATGTAAAATTTGTATCATTAAAATAATTGATAATTTTTTAATTATATATACTATGAAATATTTTAATAGTTTATCAGTACTGGAATTTTTAGGGGCTTCCCTGGTGGTGCTAGTGGTAAACAACCTACCCACCATAGCAAGTCTCCTAAACTCAAATTAAGTCTCCTAAACTCATGTGTGCTAGTTCTTGTTAAATTGCTTCAGTCAGGTCTAACTCTGTGCAATCTCATGGACTGCAGCCCACAGGCTCCTCTGCTCATGGGATTCTCCAGACAAGAATACTGGAGTGGGTTGCCATTTTGTCCTCCAGCAGATCTTTCCCACCCAGAAACTGAACCCATATCTCTCATGTCTCCTGCATTTGAAGTCAGCTTCTTTACCACTAGTGCCACCTGGGAAACCACTGTCTAAATTATTCTAAGTTGCATCTTGAAAGATAAGGAGCTTGGGGTTAGAAGTAAACGTGTGCTATAATAAATGCTAGGAATTTATTCATCAATGATGTTTGATAAACAATGGAATTCTCCACTGTGCACTGCAGTCATCTCTAGTATTCCTTGCAGCCCTCACCTGCTGTGTGTCATCTTGACATTCCCATGGAATTTTTAACTGATACTAGTTTTTCCAGTTTATAACCTTATCCTCTGTTTCCTTCTTGCTAGTCAATTTTTATGCTACTAATTTACATCTCTCTCTTAATTGTATAGGCTGATACCTACAGGAAATATAAAAATAAGAGCATTGGTACTAAACATTTTGCCTTATTTCTGATTTCAGCATGAATGCCTTTAAAGCATCCTTGTTACATATAATACTGTTTGCCAATATGTTAAGACTTTTGCAATAAGTTTACTAAATTAGAATAGCTTGCATAGTTATAATGGTTTGTTTCTGTTTAGCCACTAAGTCACATCCAACTCTTTTGCAACCTCATGGACTTTTGCCTGCCAGGCTTCTCTGTCCATGGAATTCTTCAGGCAAGAACACCAGGATGGGTTGCCATTTCCTTTTACAGAAGCTTTTCCTGATCCAGGGATTGAACCCAAGTCTCCTGGGTTGGCAGGTGGATTCTTTATCACTAAAAGAAATTGGTAAAGGAAGCCTTTTTTAGGTTTAGGGTAAATGTAAAATTTGTATCATTAAAATAATTGATAATTTTTTAATTATATATACTATGAAATATTTTAATAGTTTATCAGTACTGGAATTTTTAGGGGCTTCCCTGGTGGTGCTAGTGGTAAACAACCTACCCACCATAGCAAGTCTCCTAAACTCAAATTAAGTCTCCTAAACTCATGTGTGCTAGTTCTTGTTAAATTGCTTCAGTCAGGTCTAACTCTGTGCAATCTCATGGACTGCAGCCCACAGGCTCCTCTGCTCATGGGATTCTCCAGACAAGAATACTGGAGTGGGTTGCCATTTTGTCCTCCAGCAGATCTTTCCCACCCAGAAACTGAACCCATATCTCTCATGTCTCCTGCATTTGAAGTCAGCTTCTTTACCACTAGTGCCACCTGGGAAACCACTGTCTAAATTATTCTAAGTTGCATCTTGAAAGATAAGGAGCTTGGGGTTAGAAGTAAACGTGTGCTATAATAAATGCTAGGAATTTATTCATCAATGATGTTTGATAAACAATGGAATTCTCCACTGTGCACTGCAGTCATCTCTCTAGTATTCCTTGCAGCCCTCACCTGCTGTGTGTCATCTTGACATTCCCATGGAATTGATCCCACAGTATATTTTAGCTACAGATTATTGGTCTCAACTAGTGAAAGTATGACCTTATACTAGCCATTGTGATTTTTATTTTTAAAGAAAATATGTGACCCAAATAGGAATAATCATATTTTTATTTGTGGTTAGGAATCCAATGGTGGGGGAAAAAAAGACTTTCCCTGTTCTTGGATTGGTCTTAGGAGGTTTTCCACCATCTTCGAGACACAAAGAAAGCTCAGGTCTAGGGAGAAGCTGAGAAATTAGAGAAAAAGTGAAAACATGGGGGGAGGGGCAGAATTAATCTTTGATGTTTCTGAATTATGGTAAGAAAATAAACCTGAAATATACATTTTTAAAGTTCTTTAAATTAGTATTTGCTAAAAATTCCTGCTTAACTTTTTGGTAGGGGGAGAGGGGTTACAAAGTTAAGGAACAGTTCAAAGGAACTCTCTCACTTCTGACACTAATTTCTAGTTAGGGAATCCTCAAATCCCTTGCATCACTAGCTCTAATTATAGGTCTGGGGGTCCCCAAGTCCAATACTGCTTTACTAATTTACTAGAAGACTCTGCACTTTCTGCTTTCATCTCTCTGTGTGGTCATGGAGAATGTCACTTTCCCCAACAATGATGTGTGAGGAAGATGCATGGAGTTCTGTCAACCAGGAAAGTTCACCCAGCCCTTGGTATCTGGAGACTTTATTGAGGCTCTATCACGTAAACACGGTTGATGGCCCATGTTGTTGAACCAACTCCTCTGCTCATGGGATTCTCCAGACAAGAATACTGGAGTGGGTTGCCATTTTGTCCTCCAGCAGATCTTTCCCACCCAGAAACTGAACCCATATCTCTCATGTCTCCTGCATTTGAAGTCAGCTTCTTTACCACTAGTGCCACCTGGGAAACCACTGTCTAAATTATTCTAAGTTGCATCTTGAAAGATAAGGAGCTTGGGGTTAGAAGTAAACGTGTGCTATAATAAATGCTAGGAATTTATTCATCAATGATGTTTGATAAACAATGGAATTCTCCACTGTGCACTGCAGTCATCTCTCTAGTATTCCTTGCAGCCCTCACCTGCTGTGTGTCATCTTGACATTCCCATGGAATTGATCCCACAGTATATTTTAGCTACAGATTATTGGTCTCAACTAGTGAAAGTATGACCTTATACTAGCCATTGTGATTTTTATTTTTAAAGAAAATATGTGACCCAAATAGGAATAATCATATTTTTATTTGTGGTTAGGAATCCAATGGTGGGGGAAAAAAAGACTTTCCCTGTTCTTGGATTGGTCTTAGGAGGTTTTCCACCATCTTCGAGACACAAAGAAAGCTCAGGTCTAGGGAGAAGCTGAGAAATTAGAGAAAAAGTGAAAACATGGGGGGAGGGGCAGAATTAATCTTTGATGTTTCTGAATTATGGTAAGAAAATAAACCTGAAATATACATTTTTAAAGTTCTTTAAATTAGTATTTGCTAAAAATTCCTGCTTAACTTTTTGGTAGGGGGAGAGGGGTTACAAAGTTAAGGAACAGTTCAAAGGAACTCTCTCACTTCTGACACTAATTTCTAGTTAGGGAATCCTCAAATCCCTTGCATCACTAGCTCTAATTATAGGTCTGGGGGTCCCCAAGTCCAATACTGCTTTACTAATTTACTAGAAGACTCTGCACTTTCTGCTTTCATCTCTCTGTGTGGTCATGGAGAATGTCACTTTCCCCAACAATGATGTGTGAGGAAGATGCATGGAGTTCTGTCAACCAGGAAAGTTCACCCAGCCCTTGGTATCTGGAGACTTTATTGAGGCTCTATCACGTAAACACGGTTGATGGCCCATGTTGTTGATATCTGTCTTCAACCTCTCCAGAGGTTAACCTGATGGAATAAACTTAAAACTTAAAACTTAAAACTTAAAACTACCTCCCCAAATGACATGCTCGACTATCTGGTAGGCCTAGTCCTCACTGTAACTCACATTGTTAGATGATTTAGACTCCCAAAGACACTCCTATTGGCAATGAATTTCCAAGGTCCTACCTTCTGTCAAGAGCAAAGGCAGACTCCTCTTTGAAAGTAAAACTGTTAGTCGCTCAGTCATGTCTGACTCTTTGTGACCCCATGGACTGTAGTCTGCCATGTTCCTCTGTCCATGGAGTTCTCCAGGCAAGGATATTGGAGTGGATAGCCATTCTTTTTTTCAGATTGCTCTTTAGGGAAAGGCAAATTCCTTACTACATGATGGCCAGAGATGAGATTCTGTTTTTGGAACACAGTCATGCTTGATACATACCCTTATTAGAGTATATATTAGGAAAGAAACTGGTAAGATACCTTGCCAAATATAACTTTTATTGTAGGTAGTTCCATTTAGAATGGAAATATTAATATCTGAAATGAAACATAAACAATTTCTGCAAAATGAAAGATTTTTTTGTTTTCACAAAAAGATTTTGAAGACTTTCCTTTACAAGAAATAAGAATTTAATCTACATTTGTCCATTTTGTCAACACATTATACTTTATCTTCACTGATGATTTTAAGAGATATTCATATTTTAAGAAGAAATGGAGAGATAATTTAAAGATGATCTGATATTTTCTTGTAGCATTCAATATTGAGGCTGATGGATAAATTCTTGACATTGAACAATAGAAAACAATGGCCCTGACACCCGAAAACAAAGCCGCCCCTTAGAGTTTTGTGTTATTAAAAATAGCATACAGATAATCTGTAAGTTTTGAAAGCCAGTTAACAAAGTAATATGTCCTTGGCAAGCACAGTCATTGAACCATTTTTATTGCCTGCTGCAAGATTTTCCATATTTAATACCAAATTAAGAACTGAACACAAAAAGAGATTCTCTACTTTTCTCCAGAAATAATAAAAAATTATTATATATATATAATGGAAAAAGATGAAGTTGAAATTAGGAAAGAATGGACATGGACTCTTAAACAAAGGAAAACTTTTAGTATACACAATGCATGCTGTGATTCCCCATCACCGAGTGTTGTTTAGTCAACTGACTAGGAAAAAAGAGGAGAGGAAAAATGACAGTTATTGGCAATTAATTCTGGGCACTTAATTCTCTTTTCAATGTTTTCATTTTCATGATGAACTTCAAAATGCTGAATTATTTAAATTTCATTGATATAGACATCTATTTCAAATAAAATTATAAATATATAAAGGTAAATAAAAGTTCAAATTGAAATGTAGACAGTATGATGCACAAAATATGCTTATAACTACTTAATAAAGAAACTGATATAAATACAAAATTGAAGGTTGTAGGGAAACTATGTATTTTTCTTTTTACTTCTTTGAAGGTTGTAATTGCCAAAGTCATAACATTTCTGCAAGTCATGCTTGATACATACCCTTATTAGAGTATATATTAGGAAAGAAACTGGTAAGATACCTTGCCAAATATAACTTTTATTGTAGGTAGTTCCATTTAGAATGGAAATATTAATATCTGAAATGAAACATAAACAATTTCTGCAAAATGAAAGATTTTTGTTTTCACAAAAAGATTTTGAAGACTTTCCTTTACAAGAAATAAGAATTTAATCTACATTTGTCCATTTTGTCAACACATTATACTTTATCTTCACTGATGATTTTAAGAGATATTCATATTTTAAGAAGAAATGGAGAGATAATTTAAAGATGATCTGATATTTTCTTGTAGCATTCAATATTGAGGCTGATGGATAAATTCTTGACATTGAACAATAGAAAACAATGGCCCTGACACCCGAAAACAAAGCCGCCCCTTAGAGTTTTGTGTTATTAAAAATAGCATACAGATAATCTGTAAGTTTTGAAAGCCAGTTAACAAAGTAATATGTCCTTGGCAAGCACAGTCATTGAACCATTTTTATTGCCTGCTGCAAGATTTTCCATATTTAATACCAAATTAAGAACTGAACACAAAAAGAGATTCTCTACTTTTCTCCAGAAATAATAAAAAATTATTATATATATATAATGGAAAAAGATGAAGTTGAAATTAGGAAAGAATGGACATGGACTCTTAAACAAAGGAAAACTTTTAGTATACACAATGCATGCTGTGATTCCCCATCACCGAGTGTTGTTTAGTCAACTGACTAGGAAAAAAGAGGAGAGGAAAAATGACAGTTATTGGCAATTAATTCTGGGCACTTAATTCTCTTTTCAATGTTTTCATTTTCATGATGAACTTCAAAATGCTGAATTATTTAAATTTCATTGATATAGACATCTATTTCAAATAAAATTATAAATATATAAAGGTAAATAAAAGTTCAAATTGAAATGTAGACAGTATGATGCACAAAATATGCTTATAACTACTTAATAAAGAAACTGATATAAATACAAAATTGAAGGTTGTAGGGAAACTATGTATTTTTTTTTCTTTTTACTTCTTTGTATTTTTCAAGTTTGCTTTAGTGTGCTTATGTTTGTAAGAACAAAGTAAAATAGCTAATAAAACTAAGCTTATTGCCCAACTAAACTACATATTAGATATAGCTATCTGTGATAATTTTATGAATAAGGCATATGCTGAACTACATATAATATCTATTTGTATTCTTAAACCAACAAATTGATATGATTTATTACCTTCACTAAAAAGAACATTACATATATTATTAGTTTTCTCTGTAGCTTTTTATAAAATTGAGTCTTTTGCCTATGACACAAAATTTTTCAGAAATTTCAGCTATAATTTTATGAAGCTTTAATAATATTATTTACTATCTGTGTTGTAACAAACTATTTTATCAGGTTATTCTGCCTTTAGGAGAAATGACTGATGCCATAATAAAAAATAAGGTCATACAAAAACATTACTGTAGAGAAATATGTATTATATAGAACTTTGTAGGAATAAAAAACTTGTAAGAAATATATGTCTCTTGGTAACTCAGATAAGGTAAATTCAAATGAATGAATTCAAATAAATCTGACATAAATAAATAACAAAGCTCTTTAGTTCATATTCTATAAAATTTTCACTTATTCCAATAAACATAGCAAATATAACCCAATGTAAAATTCCAAGTTAATCCACTTGAGCAGGGTATTTAATTCTTTTTTTTTTTTTTAAACATTTATTTATTTTGGGGGGTATAGCGTGGGGAGGGAGGGGGGCAGGCGGGCACTTCTGTTGGTCTTTCATTTGTCTATTTTCATCCATCTTTGTTCTCTGGCCCTTGTGGACCTCCCATCGCGGTGACCTGTGTTGTAGCAGAGCACCGGCTCTGGGCGCATGCGCTTCAGAGCTCCTGGTCGGTAATTGGACACATCGGTCCAGCCGCTCCGCGGCATGTGGGATCTTCCCAGGCCAGGGATCGAACCAGCGCCCCTTGCAGTGCAAGGCGGTGTCCTTATCCACTGCACCACCAAATATTTAATTCTTAATTCTAAAAAATATCAGTTTCTTTTTTACTTCCAGCAATGAAAGTATGTCTAAGAAGTCAAAAAGTGAATCATAAATAAACCATAAAATTTAAAATGGTGTGTATATAAGACATGTTCTTGAGAGCAGTAATGAATGCTTGATATGAATTTATTTCTAAAAAGTCATAGAAAATTGTGACTGTAGTGCTTTGTTATTGTTGTTCTCTTGGGAAAATGAATTTTAATGCATTTTAGGGCATTCACATAAATTAACTCTTTGGGAACTCCAATACTATATACTCTGTCTTGGTGTATCTGTTTTCTATACTGTTACGGTTATCTGTAGACAAGGAAGGAAATAATGTTGCAGGGAAAGGGGTTTTAAAATTCTGAAAAGCTTTTGCATGAAAAAATTTTCAGAAATTTCAGCTATAATTTTATGAAGCTTTAATAATATTATTTACTATCTGTGTTGTAACAAACTATTTTATCAGGTTATTCTGCCTTTAGGAGAAATGACTGATGCCATAATAAAAAATAAGGTCATACAAAAACATTACTGTAGAGAAATATGTATTATATAGAACTTTGTAGGAATAAAAAACTTGTAAGAAATATATGTCTCTTGGTAACTCAGATAAGGTAAATTCAAATGAATGAATTCAAATAAATCTGACATAAATAAATAACAAAGCTCTTTAGTTCATATTCTATAAAATTTTCACTTATTCCAATAAACATAGCAAATATAACCCAATGTAAAATTCCAAGTTAATCCACTTGAGCAGGGTATTTAATTCTTTTTTTTTTTTTTTAAACATTTATTTATTTTGGGGGGTATAGCGTGGGGAGGGAGGGGGGCAGGCGGGCACTTCTGTTGGTCTTTCATTTGTCTATTTTCATCCATCTTTGTTCTCTGGCCCTTGTGGACCTCCCATCGCGGTGACCTGTGTTGTAGCAGAGCACCGGCTCTGGGCGCATGCGCTTCAGAGCTCCTGGTCGGTAATTGGACACATCGGTCCAGCCGCTCCGCGGCATGTGGGATCTTCCCAGGCCAGGGATCGAACCAGCGCCCCTTGCAGTGCAAGGCGGTGTCCTTATCCACTGCACCACCAAATATTTAATTCTTAATTCTAAAAAATATCAGTTTCTTTTTTACTTCCAGCAATGAAAGTATGTCTAAGAAGTCAAAAAGTGAATCATAAATAAACCATAAAATTTAAAATGGTGTGTATATAAGACATGTTCTTGAGAGCAGTAATGAATGCTTGATATGAATTTATTTCTAAAAAGTCATAGAAAATTGTGACTGTAGTGCTTTGTTATTGTTGTTCTCTTGGGAAAATGAATTTTAATGCATTTTAGGGCATTCACATAAATTAACTCTTTGGGAACTCCAATACTATATACTCTGTCTTGGTGTATCTGTTTTCTATACTGTTACGGTTATCTGTAGACAAGGAAGGAAATAATGTTGCAGGGAAAGGGGTAACAACTTTTAAGACAGCTCTGTGGAGATGTTCATATTAAAAACACGATGTGATATCTTGACTTTAGGGACTTTTGTCTGTTTCTTCCATCTTTGAGTCCTTTGTCATTAGTTAATAAATGAATTTAGTACCATTCAGTCTCCCATTGCACTTATCAATTTTTTAAGGACGTAGAAATAGGAATCCACGTAAATATATTATTTAATCCAATGACAGATCTCTCCCAGTAGTATGACTCTGAAGCTTTTAGGACCTTTCAACAATGTAATTGGTAAACATAACATTAGATTCAGAACTCTGCTAATGAGCATTTTCGGCTTCACTGCTGCTAGACTTTCAGGAGCTTGCCATGTTTACATTGCCTAATTGGACATGCTTGTTGTGAGATCCATATAGATGCCTGAAAAAATTCCAGTCTTTGGGATAATTGGACATTTTGTACAATACACACTGCAATTTTATATAGAGTAATTTTTTGTCAATTATACATAAACCATAGTTTCCAATAAGATCGCTTCAGATTTTGAATAGGGACTTTTCTGTTTTCCTACTCCTTCCACCAAAATGTTCTCAAATTGTAGCCTCCACATTGCAATTTTGCTGTTGAAGTTTACTTTCCAGCATCTGTTGTTGTTATTTTCATAGTGATGTTTAAGAGAATACTTCTTGATAAAAAAAATGCACTGCATTTTTTAATCTAGGGACATATGCCTAACTTCTGTAGGCACAGTTATCACCCTCTTTAATCTGTGCAGATACAATTAGTGCTATTTGTTCTTGCAGTATCAAAGCTCCTCTAATGAGCCGACACCATCTTTTCAGCAATAGTACTGGAAAAAAGTGGATGCAATAATTTTCAAAAATTATTTCTTTCGGTTTCCCCTGGTGGTCCAGTGGATAAGAACACCGCCTTGCAGTGCAAGGGGCGCCAGTTCAATCCCTGGCCTGGGAAGATCCCACGTGCCGCGGAGTGGCTGGACTGATGTGTCCAATCACCGAGCCGGAGCTCTGGAGCGCATGCGCCCAGAGCCGGCGCTCTGCGACAACAGACGCCACCGCGATGGGAGGCCCGCAGGAGCCAAAGAACAAAGATGGATGAAAAATAGAGAAATGGAATACCAATGGAAGTGACCCGCCCGCTCCCCTCCCTCCCCAACCCGACCCCCGCCTAAAATTATATATATATATATATATATATTCCTTAGAAAAGTAAATAGTTCACAAAATAGCTTTAAATGTATGGAGATATTTTTAGAATATCCTTTGAGTAATAAACAGCTATATATCTCTCAAATTTATAGTCATTAAACAAAGTAATATTTAGTACTTCATACTCCATAAAGCCTGATACATTTTATTAGTTGTAATTAGCCCAGTGGTCTCTATTGAAATTAAAATGATAATATAATGTTGTACTTAAAATTCAAAAAAAGAATGGGACTAATAACTGGCCATCACACTAGGTTTGCAAAAAATAGAAAACTAATGGCTCTACTCTTGTTATTACCTGATTTTGATCTTTGTAGGTCTGCCTCTGAAGAGAGTGCTGGAACATTTTCTATGTTAGCAGCTAGTTTTTATAGCAAGAGTGAGAAATATTCAAATTAATCCCTCAGTTCTCAGAAAATTAGTCTGATCTATGGTTCCCAAGGAACATATATTAACATTTGTTTAATAGCTCTTACTGAGCATCTAGAATATACAAAGGGTGTTGCTAGAAGCTATGCTGAGGTGTGTATCCTTTCAGGGAGCTGAGCCGTACACAGAGAGCTAGAGTAGAGGGAGAAATGAATTAGTGTTACAAAAGAAAAATAAATAAATGAAAATTCAGAGAAGAATTTGTTCACTCCAGTTTGTGGGGAGGGAGTCATTTGAAAGTGATGGGGCTTGAGATTTAGGGAATAATTGGGCAAATTGGCACTCCAGATAAAGAAAAGAGTGAGGAAAGGCCCAGAGATGTGAATACATAGGATGGGTTTGTAGGCCACACAAATGGGTTGTTTCAGTATACTGTAAGAACCATAAAGGGGAAAAATAGGGTACTAATATTGGAGAAGTATGTTGACTAGACAGATCATGGACTTGAGATATTCTTTTGAAGAGATGGCCTACAGTTCTTTCATTGATGGATTCTATCCTGCCCAGGAGCGTTTGAGATGCATCAGTCAATCTTAAGACAGCACCAGTACCACAAAACTGCATAATTTGGAATTTAGATATTATGGGAAGGTACAAACTAGGTTTCTATAGTTTATAACACTGTGTGCCCTCTTAAGGTTGTGCAGCTGGACCACATGCACAGTAGAATGTTCATAGATAATGATTCCTCTCATACCTTAGAAGAGAATATAGAGGTTCCTGTTTTCACAAAATGTGTATTTTATGGACAGGGCTCAACAAATGATTGCAACATAGTGGTGTTAAAGTTGTAAAAAAAAAAAAAAAAAACCTTGTGAAGATATATTGTTATTTTTGTTTCTCAGATGTAGAAATTGACTTTGAGTAGTAGAGTAACTCCGCAATTGAAAGTACAATTTGACTCTAAGACTAACCTGTCTACTATTTTAATCTCATAATTCTGTAAATCATAATTGTTCCAAGGCTAAATTCTCAACTGAATTTGAGAAATAACAGAAAAATATCATTAGTGAAAAAAAAAAAAAAAAAAACAAGACAGAAAGAAAAACATATATATAAAATCCAGGAAAAATTCCATGAAAGTAGAATGCAGAACGATTAATTCTAATGACTGGATGCCAGAAAAGAGGAATGTGAGTTTTATATTCTTTAAGAGTTTAATCAAGACAACATTTCTGCTATTGTATATTTAGATAAATTCATTTAAAATAAGAATATGTGGACTTAGGAAATATTTTATGCCATGTTTCATCAGTGACAGTTATTTAGGAGACAAACATAACCATTTATCTACGTGAATATGTGATCCTCTAGCTCCATAATTTTCATGAGAATGGAGAATTATAGTATTTGGCCTCAAAGACCATTAAATAGTAGATTTTCATTAATGCAAATATTACTTGAAATATGTATGTATAATCCTGTAGTAAAATGTGAAAAAGAGTACTAAGCACACATAAAATGGGTAGTTCAGAAATATACAATACATGAAACTCAAATTTGGAATTATTAGACTCTAATTTTCTGGCTTCTGGAACCCAAAACTACCCTGTAGAAAAGCATTCTATAAAATCTCCCCCAAAGTATAAATTTTCTTCACATTTTCAAATTTTATTTGTAATATGTTATTCAATTGTATAGTTAAAAAGCAGGATCATTTTAAGGAAGAAATGTTGTGGCAAAATGTCTAAGATCCAGCTGTTCAAACTCTTGCTAGAAAAATCTGATTTGAATCCACTAGTTATAAATTCAGGGAATTAAGACATCCTCGTTGGTGTATTATTTCTATATTCAAGAGTATGTGTGATATCTCCTGCCTTCTGTGTGTGTGCTAAGTCACTTTAGTTCAACTTTTTGAGACCCTATGCACTGTAGGCTGCCAGTCTCTTCTGTCCTTGAGATTCTCCAGGCAAGAAAACAGCAGAGAATTGCCATCACTTCTTCCAGGGGATCTTCCCAACCCACGTATCTTAAATCACTTGCATTGGCACATGGGTTCTTGACCACTAGCACCACCTGGGAACCTGCTCTACTAGGGCTCTATCCTCCATATCTATGTGAGAGCCTATTTATCTGTTTGATGAATCCATCTCTAATATAATTATTTTCCAGGAAATTAATACTCTTAAACTTTGGTCTATCATAACTTAATTCTATTCAGTAAGTATTTATTAAATACATGTTCTTTGTCCTTTCTAGAACTAGACAAATTAAGTGTAGGGTATGATAGAGTACACCTAACAAACACATTCACACACATACACATTCATATATCCATGAGTGCCACTGAGTGACATGTAGAAAGATATTTTTATATCCTATAGTGCATATCATAGGATTTTTTCCAGCATAATCATTATTGTAATAGATCCTTTTAAATAATTGATAAATGCCAAATCCTTTAATACTTAGTTTCAAGACATTTTAAGCAATGTTGTATTTGTAATGTCAGAGGACAGGAGATTCAAAGACTTGGCAGAATATCTAATGGCATTTTCTATAGTTCGTTCAGAATACCAGAGATAGTAAACTTTTATGATTTCCAAGTTGCATTTTGAGATTTTGTTTCTAAAGATAAAATCTATCATTCACGTTTTCCAGAAACAGAAAGATTAATTTCCTTTATATTTGCAATTGGTGTGCTACATTGTTCTTTTGAGAGCATAAATGATAGTGTCTATGAAGGCTTTGCTTCATTATAAATGATATAGTTTCAATTGTGTTTACTCACACATGTTAGTTTTGTGCAAAATAAGTTTTTTAAATGCTAATGGAAAGGCTTTCCCTTGACTTCAACTGAGGTGGTTGGTTGGAATAAATCTGAGAAAGACCAGTATTGCTATCTGCCCAATAGAATATGCGTTCATAAAAAGCTCATGAAACTTCCATAAATGATATTTAAGATCAAATAATCTTACATGTTTGAGGAAAAAGCTAGAAAATTTAAAGACTGATTTTCCTTTAAGAAAATCACCAAAGCTGTTCTAACAGAGGTAACTATTCTAAAACTCAGAGAAGAACCAGTCAAGTATTCAAGGTCTTTCTGCTCTTTACCATGAATATGAGCTTTGCAATGAATGCAATACATTAAAAGTCAGAAGCTTTACTACCTAAAGTTGCTTACAGGTGGCTATATGGATGTATTAAGATATTGTAAGGAATCATGAGTTTTAGAGAAACCTTAAAACATGTTCTTTGTCCTTTCTAGAACTAGACAAATTAAGTGTAGGGTATGATAGAGTACACCTAACAAACACATTCACACACATACACATTCATATATCCATGAGTGCCACTGAGTGACATGTAGAAAGATATTTTTATATCCTATAGTGCATATCATAGGATTTTTTCCAGCATAATCATTATTGTAATAGATCCTTTTAAATAATTGATAAATGCCAAATCCTTTAATACTTAGTTTCAAGACATTTTAAGCAATGTTGTATTTGTAATGTCAGAGGACAGGAGATTCAAAGACTTGGCAGAATATCTAATGGCATTTTCTATAGTTCGTTCAGAATACCAGAGATAGTAAACTTTTATGATTTCCAAGTTGCATTTTGAGATTTTGTTTCTAAAGATAAAATCTATCATTCACGTTTTCCAGAAACAGAAAGATTAATTTCCTTTATATTTGCAATTGGTGTGCTACATTGTTCTTTTGAGAGCATAAATGATAGTGTCTATGAAGGCTTTGCTTCATTATAAATGATATAGTTTCAATTGTGTTTACTCACACATGTTAGTTTTGTGCAAAATAAGTTTTTTTTAAATGCTAATGGAAAGGCTTTCCCTTGACTTCAACTGAGGTAGTTGGTTGGAATAAATCTGAGAAAGACCAGTATTGCTATCTGCCCAATAGAATATGCGTTCATAAAAAGCTCATGAAACTTCCATAAATGATATTTAAGATCAAATAATCTTACATGTTTGAGGAAAAAGCTAGAAAATTTAAAGACTGATTTTCCTTTAAGAAAATCACCAAAGCTGTTCTAACAGAGGTAACTATTCTAAAACTCAGAGAAGAACCAGTCAAGTATTCAAGGTCTTTCTGCTCTTTACCATGAATATGAGCTTTGCAATGAATGCAATACATTAAAAGTCAGAAGCTTTACTACCTAAAGTTGCTTACAGGTGGCTATATGGATGTATTAAGATATTGTAAGGAATCATGAGTTTTTAGAGAAACCTTAAAACATCTCATCAATTTTCCTGAATTCCTGTATGAAAACATTGTTATGAATGATATAAATTATGCTCCAGTCTGTTTCATCATTCTTTCTAGGCTTATTCTTGTTTGCATTTTGTATTTAATCAATGACAAAGGATTACTCAATGGACAAGAGTCTGAGCAAACTCTGGGAGAAAGTGAAGGACAGGGAAGCCTGTCATGCTGTAGTCCATGGGGTTACAAAGATTTGGAGATGACTTAGCGATGGAACAGTGTTGCTTGATAAGTGCTTTTTTTAAAATATGAAGTGCATATTTATCTTGAGAAAATATGATGAACATGCAGTACAGTTTTGCTTGATGGCAGTGGAAAAGCAAAATGGAGCATGCAGCAAAAGCCATCCTGAGGGCTTTAGGGTGCTTCAGACTAAGCGATATGGATTCAAGTAAGGCTACTAATATGAAAATAAGTGAAGACCACTCAAATGAGAATGAGCAAAGACTATATATGCAGAGCTTACTAGAGTAAGTGGACCATCCTTCATCACTTGTCTTTGGCAAGTGCTCACAAACAGAAGAGTAGGAGAAGTTTGTAGTGGGGAAAAGGGAAGGCTTTGCATATACTCTAATTGGAAGCTTAAGTATGATGAAATTGAAAAAAGGCTAGCTAGAAACAGGTGAGTGAAGAATATTTTACTTTATCCAATAGATTCTGTGTTGGAAATGGGGTAAAAATTAGAGAATCTGTCAGTATCAGTAAAATTTGGCTATTTTGATGTTGAGTACTATAGAACTTGTATGTTAACATCCTGATTAGCCATTGCACATTGTGGGTTAATTTTCTTTTTTATATATCTGTATATCCAGTCTCTCATTAGAGACATGTCTATACTATCCTTTCTGTACATGTAATCAGAAGGTGATTTCACATTTTTATTTACCAGAAATACTATACATTCCAGTGAAAAATAGTACTTGGAGACTTAGGAAAACTGCAGTTGTCTAATTGACTATGATTCTAATATATTAGGTGTATCAAGCAGAATGAAAGGGCAGCAAAAAACAACACCAGTCTAACTCTACTAAGAATAATTATAATATTAATATGATGACTGTATTTACAGTAAAAGAAACAAAAATATCTCCGAAGTCCATTTTTTCTGGTTAATTATTTCTCTATTTGAATTTTGTATTTCCAAAATGTACCTAAAGTGATGGGAGTATTATAATTGAAGCGACGTCTACATTTAGATAATATTAACTGTATATTAAAATCTCTCTTTTTTCCAAATTGCATGTTCTTTAATTTTATTATATGCTTCTGTTTTTGAAAGCTAAATGAACAGCACACTAATTTATCCAATTTTCAATTTCCTGAATAATGGACTTTAACCCTGAGAGCTAATGTATTCAGGTAAATTTATTAGGTCAAATCTCCTTATCTTGAGAAAATATGATGAACATGCAGTACAGTTTTGCTTGATGGCAGTGGAAAAGCAAAATGGAGCATGCAGCAAAAGCCATCCTGAGGGCTTTAGGGTGCTTCAGACTAAGCGATATGGATTCAAGTAAGGCTACTAATATGAAAATAAGTGAAGACCACTCAAATGAGAATGAGCAAAGACTATATATGCAGAGCTTACTAGAGTAAGTGGACCATCCTTCATCACTTGTCTTTGGCAAGTGCTCACAAACAGAAGAGTAGGAGAAGTTTGTAGTGGGGAAAAGGGAAGGCTTTGCATATACTCTAATTGGAAGCTTAAGTATGATGAAATTGAAAAAAGGCTAGCTAGAAACAGGTGAGTGAAGAATATTTTACTTTATCCAATAGATTCTGTGTTGGAAATGGGGTAAAAATTAGAGAATCTGTCAGTATCAGTAAAATTTGGCTATTTTGATGTTGAGTACTATAGAACTTGTATGTTAACATCCTGATTAGCCATTGCACATTGTGGGTTAATTTTCTTTTTTATATATCTGTATATCCAGTCTCTCATTAGAGACATGTCTATACTATCCTTTCTGTACATGTAATCAGAAGGTGATTTCACATTTTTATTTACCAGAAATACTATACATTCCAGTGAAAAATAGTACTTGGAGACTTAGGAAAACTGCAGTTGTCTAATTGACTATGATTCTAATATATTAGGTGTATCAAGCAGAATGAAAGGGCAGCAAAAAACAACACCAGTCTAACTCTACTAAGAATAATTATAATATTAATATGATGACTGTATTTACAGTAAAAGAAACAAAAATATCTCCGAAGTCCATTTTTTCTGGTTAATTATTTCTCTATTTGAATTTTGTATTTCCAAAATGTACCTAAAGTGATGGGAGTATTATAATTGAAGCGACGTCTACATTTAGATAATATTAACTGTATATTAAAATCTCTCTTTTTTCCAAATTGCATGTTCTTTAATTTTATTATATGCTTCTGTTTTTGAAAGCTAAATGAACAGCACACTAATTTATCCAATTTTCAATTTCCTGAATAATGGACTTTAACTGCCATGAGAGCTAATGTATTCAGGTAAATTTATTAGGCCCTCCAAATCTCCAGTATTTATTTACAGTTTCCTCTGAGATTCTTTTCCTTGAGAAAATAAATTATGAATATGTCAAACATGCTAGTTATAACATTTAACAAGATAATAAATGGTCTTATAAAACAGCACTAAAGAGAAGAAATACAAAGCTAATCTTGTAATTCCATTCTAGCAGTACTTTATAGTGGTCTGGTGTCAGAGTTTTGATGTTCTTTGTCTGCAAGTCACAAAGAACAAAGGGACACTATTATTCACAAATGACAATTTGTCCATATATCACCCAGGGGTTCCCAGGTGGGGCTAGTTGTAAAGAATCTGCCTCCCAATGCAGGAGATGCCAAAGATATGTGTTCAGTCCCTAGGTAGAGAAGATCACCTGGAGAAGAAAATGGCAACCCACTCCACTATTCTTGCCATGAAAATTCCATGGGCAGATGAGCCTGGTGGGTTACAATACAAGAGGTCACAAAGAGTCAGACATGACTGAGCATTACCCACTCACTCATGTATCTTTAAAAGAAGTCCTCATTAAAGAATTTGGAAGATAGGGTTAATGTTAGAGTTTCTTCAGAGCAGCTTAAGTGTGTTGATTCTATTTTTGTTGCTGAATTGCTCAAAGAATATCTTTACAGAGAGCTAACTATGTTTAAGGTTTACTAGACTTCATGGAAGACAGGAAAAGACCTAAAAACATAAATTATTTTCTATTTTTCCAAAATGTAACTCTACTAAGAATAATTATAATATTAATATGATGACTGTATTTACAGTAAAAGAAACAAAAATATCTCCGAAGTCCATTTTTTCTGGTTAATTATTTCTCTATTTGAATTTTGTATTTCCAAAATGTACCTAAAGTGATGGGAGTATTATAATTGAAGCGACGTCTACATTTAGATAATATTAACTGTATATTAAAATCTCTCTTTTTTCCAAATTGCATGTTCTTTAATTTTATTATATGCTTCTGTTTTTGAAAGCTAAATGAACAGCACACTAATTTATCCAATTTTCAATTTCCTGAATAATGGACTTTAACTGCCATGAGAGCTAATGTATTCAGGTAAATTTATTAGGCCCTCCAAATCTCCAGTATTTATTTACAGTTTCCTCTGAGATTCTTTTCCTTGAGAAAATAAATTATGAATATGTCAAACATGCTAGTTATAACATTTAACAAGATAATAAATGGTCTTATAAAACAGCACTAAAGAGAAGAAATACAAAGCTAATCTTGTAATTCCATTCTAGCAGTACTTTATAGTGGTCTGGTGTCAGAGTTTTGATGTTCTTTGTCTGCAAGTCACAAAGAACAAAGGGACACTATTATTCACAAATGACAATTTGTCCATATATCACCCAGGGGTTCCCAGGTGGGGCTAGTTGTAAAGAATCTGCCTCCCAATGCAGGAGATGCCAAAGATATGTGTTCAGTCCCTAGGTAGAGAAGATCACCTGGAGAAGAAAATGGCAACCCACTCCACTATTCTTGCCATGAAAATTCCATGGGCAGATGAGCCTGGTGGGTTACAATACAAGAGGTCACAAAGAGTCAGACATGACTGAGCATTACCCACTCACTCATGTATCTTTAAAAGAAGTCCTCATTAAAGAATTTGGAAGATAGGGTTAATGTTAGAGTTTCTTCAGAGCAGCTTAAGTGTGTTGATTCTATTTTTGTTGCTGAATTGCTCAAAGAATATCTTTACAGAGAGCTAACTATGTTTAAGGTTTACTAGACTTCATGGAAGACAGGAAAAGACCTAAAAACATAATCACTACACACAAAGATAAAGAATAAAAAGAATACTTGATTAAAAGGAAAAAATAGTACTATATTAAACATATCAAATAATGTTGGGCTTTGAATCTCAGTTATAGTTCATGTAAGATACATAATAGAATTTATTCTAGCCCATTGAAAGATTCTAATAGAAGTTATCAAAATGTTACTGATTTTATTTATTTTTTTTAAAGATTTATTTATTTATTTATTCATTTATTTATTTATTTATTTTGGCGGGTGGGTGGGAAGGGAGGGGAGCAGGCGGGCCACTTCTATTGGTCTTTCATTTCTCTATTTTCATCCATCTTTGTTCTTTGGCCCGTGTGGGCCTCCCATCGTAGCGGCCTCTGTTGTCCCAGAACACCGACTCCGGGCGCATGCGCTCCAGAGCTCCGGCTCGGCAATTGGGCACATCAGTCCAGCCTCTCCGCGGCACGTGGGATCTTCCCAGGCCAGGGATCGAACTGGCACCCCTTGCACTGCAAGGTGGTGTCCTTACCCACTGGACCACCAGGGAAGCCCCAAAATGTTGCTAATTTTAAAATCCCAAACTTCTAAGAGATACTTTTCTCAGTGGTCCGAGGATGAATCTAAGAAAATAGAAACAGCAATTCTTTCTATTTCAAGTTTACTTAAAGAAGCTATCTTACTGGCTAAGTACATATTGTAAATTCAGTTGTCAGCACATAAAAAAGAAAAATATCTGGAAGAGTATATTGGTATGGTTAGGAAGAAAGAGTAGATCTTTTGATTGTGTATTTGAATCTAAAAAGGTGCACACTGAAGAAAAGAAAATAACACAAAATGTGAGTGGGTGTGAGACATTTCTCATAACTAGAAGAGGATGGTGTTCCACCAAAATGCTATGAAATATCCTATGCAATGTACTTACTATGTTTTATCTGCTGTATAAATTATCTTAATTAAATTTAGTTCCATGACTGAGTGTCTTCTGAAAGCTTCAAAAGATATTCATTCCATTGGAGATATAATCTAGGGTTAGAATAATAATCAAAATCCACTAGCACTCAGAATTTTTCTTGTAAATAACCTCTGAATACAAAGCATTCTTGGAATCCAATTTTCTCAGCTCATGAACAGATTTTTTAATGTGAAGAGAAATTTCTTTTGCAAGTGAATCATTAAAACTTGGGAACAAGCAGAGTAATTATAAAATAATTCAGGAAGTCCATCAAACTGTCTAGAGATTCCCCAAGGAAGTATAAGTCTGACAGCTTTGGCATTTTCTACTAGTCTAAGGAGAAACTGGACTATAGTCCTCAATATCTGCACTATAATTAATGTTTTCTTTAAGAACATTCTTTTCTTTCTTACTTAACCTAAGTTGCTAACTGAAATTTAAATCAATCAACTCACATGTCTTTCTTTTTTCATCTCCCTACTTGATGTTTTGAATACATTTTATACTAGTTTTCTTAAAATGTGTCAATTCATATAGAGAGTATAGTGATAAGAGTTCATCTAAATACTTAACTGACTGTTTACTTTCCTTTGGAACTTCAGGCCCAGGCTTGAATGAAATTTTGATTCTTTTATCACTGAAACAACAAAACTAAAAAGTGTTTAGATTCTTGGCTTAAGTAAGAAAATAATTTTGATGGCTAGTAAATGTGTAAGGAAAAAACACCTTCCTTTTCTAAATGCTTTTTCCCTAAGAGTCTCTAAAATTACTTCCAGTCTTTTATAAAATGCCATCTTGTCCAGTTTTAGCCCCCTAATCATGTTGTTAATTTCTGGGCCCTTCAAAGGGCCCAGAAAGAATTCATTAAGTGGTACTGTGGTTTATAAGGTTATTTTGGTCATAAAGTGTGTGCCAAGAACACACAAATCCTAACAAAGAATTTATTTTTTAATGCTTTCCATATACTATATGCTCACTATATACATGTATTCTTTATCTACATGGTACACTTACTAGTGCTATATACTCCTTTTATTGATGAGGAAACTGATATCTAGAGAAGAGAAATTACTTATCCTAGGTTGTAGAGTTTGTGAGTTATAAATAGGAAAAGCGAGAATTTGCCCTCAACATCTGTCTAAAAAGCCCATTTCCTTAAACAGTATGTTTTGTGGTCCCTTTCTCCAACATGTAAGACATGTAACTCAGACAGTATGAAGTCCTCAAATGAGAATTTCACAGAGGTGAGATTCATTTGACTTTACAGCCCAGCTCCGCCAATTGTCATATCTGTGACCTTAGAAAAGTCCATTTATTTCTTTCAGGCTTCCATTTTTCTCATGAGCAAAATAGAATAAAAATACCCATATTCAGACACTTTGTACTTTATAGTCCTCAATATCTGCACTATAATTAATGTTTTCTTTAAGAACATTCTTTTCTTTCTTACTTAACCTAAGTTGCTAACTGAAATTTAAATCAATCAACTCACATGTCTTTCTTTTTTCATCTCCCTACTTGATGTTTTGAATACATTTTATACTAGTTTTCTTAAAATGTGTCAATTCATATAGAGAGTATAGTGATAAGAGTTCATCTAAATACTTAACTGACTGTTTACTTTCCTTTGGAACTTCAGGCCCAGGCTTGAATGAAATTTTGATTCTTTTATCACTGAAACAACAAAACTAAAAAGTGTTTAGATTCTTGGCTTAAGTAAGAAAATAATTTTGATGGCTAGTAAATGTGTAAGGAAAAAACACCTTCCTTTTCTAAATGCTTTTTCCCTAAGAGTCTCTAAAATTACTTCCAGTCTTTTATAAAATGCCATCTTGTCCAGTTTTAGCCCCCTAATCATGTTGTTAATTTCTGGGCCCTTCAAAGGGCCCAGAAAGAATTCATTAAGTGGTACTGTGGTTTATAAGGTTATTTTGGTCATAAAGTGTGTGCCAAGAACACACAAATCCTAACAAAGAATTTATTTTTTAATGCTTTCCATATACTATATGCTCACTATATACATGTATTCTTTATCTACATGGTACACTTACTAGTGCTATATACTCCTTTTATTGATGAGGAAACTGATATCTAGAGAAGAGAAATTACTTATCCTAGGTTGTAGAGTTTGTGAGTTATAAATAGGAAAAGCGAGAATTTGCCCTCAACATCTGTCTAAAAAGCCCATTTCCTTAAACAGTATGTTTTGTGGTCCCTTTCTCCAACATGTAAGACATGTAACTCAGACAGTATGAAGTCCTCAAATGAGAATTTCACAGAGGTGAGATTCATTTGACTTTACAGCCCAGCTCCGCCAATTGTCATATCTGTGACCTTAGAAAAGTCCATTTATTTCTTTCAGGCTTCCATTTTTCTCATGAGCAAAATAGAATAAAAATACCCATATTCACACACTTGTGAGAATTATGTTTAATAATATATGTTAAATTGTTCTGTAAACTTTAACTTTTACTCTGAGTCTCAAATAAACATTTGTACATATTAATTTTTACAATGAGCAGTACCTGAGGTTCTTGTATTAGTAGGGGTTGTGTATACTGTTTTGGAAGTGGGGATATGGAATCATAAAACTTATATGCAAATGATGCTTTCCCCTGAATGGAGGAGATGTCATATTCTAGAAATGACTAGTTGATTCCAGAAGCCAGTAAAACTTGTTGAATGTTGTCCATATTTTGAGAAGGAGTTTCTGTAATACAATGATTATCACCATATATGAGGGAAAATACGGCCAGGAAAGTCCTTCTTTATGAGTAAATGGAATGTTGGATTACTTAAAATGGGGCAGTATCTTAAAAGGGTCTCAAACTATCATTTGAGAACTAGCAACATCAGTATCACCAGGGAATACCCTAGACATGCAAATTATCGAACTCAACCCTTGACTGAATCTAAAGCTCTCAGAAAGGCCAGAAATTTGTGCTTTAATAAGACCTCTGGGGCCTCCCATTGGTATGGAGTTTAATAACATGGACTTCACAGCAAATTGTGAAGAAATTTCACTTAGCTGTGATGAAATATGAGAATGTTTTATGCACGAATGAATAAGAGAGCAAAGAAAGAAGGGGCGACCCTATGTCAGAGTGCTAGTGCTGAGATCATCTTCCAGATGAGGAACATGTGAAAGACGAATCAGTGTTTGGGGTGGAAACACATTCCAGATGGAAAAAAGAAAAATATTCAGAAGCGTTTACTCATGAACCTGACTAATCTTTAGAACTGTGTCTTTTTACAGCTAGAGACAAGTCAGAAAGGAGCAAAGAGATGGGAATATTATAAGAGGCTGTTATACCAACCTATGAGGGCTGTATGGTTGATTTTTTTTTAAATTTTTTTAAAGATTTATTTATTTATTTTGGTGGGAGTGGGGTGGGGAGATAGGGGAGCGGGTGGATCACTTCTATTGGTCTTTCATTTGTAGATTTTCATCCATCTTTGTTCTTTGGCCCGTGTAGGCCTCCCATCGCAGTGGCCTCTGTTGTCACAGAGCACCGACTCTGGGCCCATGCGTTCCAGAGCTCTGGCTCAGTAATTGGACACATCAGTCCAGCCACTCTGCAGCACGTGAGATCTTCCCAGGCCAGGGATGGAACTGGCACCCCTTGCACTGCAAGGTGGTGTCCTTACCCACTGGACCACCAGGGAAGCCCTGTATGGTTGATTTTATCCTAATTTTGTAGAACAGGAAAATTAGGCCCATTGAACATACAATATAGAAAATAAACAGCAGAGTCCAACTTGAGACCAGGTCTTTACACAACTACCACTGAGTACATTTTATAATATAATAGATCTTGTTAGCATTTCCTTAAAGTAGTAAAATTCTATTTTAAATACAAGCTATTATACTTTAGTGTGACATATGTTGAGGAGATTTTTTGGCAGAGTTCTTTTAACAGGTGAACCAATATTCTATTTACTCATAAAGAAGTATTTTCCTGAATGTATTTTGGTGCTTTTCCCATCCTAAGGCGTGAAGAGAAAAGGAAGAAAGGCCAGAAATTTGTGCTTTAATAAGACCTCTGGGGCCTCCCATTGGTATGGAGTTTAATAACATGGACTTCACAGCAAATTGTGAAGAAATTTCACTTAGCTGTGATGAAATATGAGAATGTTTTATGCACGAATGAATAAGAGAGCAAAGAAAGAAGGGGCGACCCTATGTCAGAGTGTAGTGCTGAGATCATCTTCCAGATGAGGAACATGTGAAAGACGAATCAGTGTTTGGGGTGGAAACACATTCCAGATGGAAAAAAGAAAAATATTCAGAAGCGTTTACTCATGAACCTGACTAATCTTTAGAACTGTGTCTTTTTACAGCTAGAGACAAGTCAGAAAGGAGCAAAGAGATGGGAATATTATAAGAGGCTGTTATACCAACCTATGAGGGCTGTATGGTTGATTTTTTTTTAAATTTTTTTAAAGATTTATTTATTTATTTTGGTGGGAGTGGGGTGGGGAGGGAGGGGAGCAGGCGGATCACTTCTATTGGTCTTTCATTTGTCCGTTTTTATACATCTTTGTTCTTTGGCCCGTGTGGGCCTCCCATTGCGGTGGCCTCTGTTGTTGCAGAGCACCGACTCTGGGCCCATGCGTTCCAGAGCTCTGGCTCAGTAATTGGACACATCAGTCCAGCCACTCTGCAGCACGTGAGATCTTCCCAGGCCAGGGATGGAACTGGCACCCCTTGCACTGCAAGGTGGTGTCCTTACCCACTGGACCACCAGGGAAGCCCTGTATGGTTGATTTTATCCTAATTTTGTAGAACAGGAAAATTAGGCCCATTGAACATACAATATAGAAAATAAACAGCAGAGTCCAACTTGAGACCAGGTCTTTACACAACTACCACTGAGTACATTTTATAATATAATAGATCTTGTTAGCATTTCCTTAAAGTAGTAAAATTCTATTTTAAATACAAGCTATTATACTTTAGTGTGACATATGTTGAGGAGATTTTTTGGCAGAGTTCTTTTAACAGGTGAACCAATATTCTATTTACTCATAAAGAAGTATTTTCCTGAATGTATTTTGGTGCTTTTCCCATCCTAAGGCGTGAAGAGAAAAGGAAGAAAGGAAAGAAATGAATATTGATTGACTGCCTGCTATGAGCCAGGGACTATACTAGATATTTTCTATGATATGTTATTTGAATGCTCACAATAATTCAGTTCAGCTCAGTCACTCAGCTGTGTCTGACTCTGCGACCCCAGGAACTGGGACACCAGGCTTCCCTCTCCATCATGATCTCCTGGAGTTTGCTCAACTCATATCCATTGACTTAATGATGCAATCCAACCATCTCAGCCTCTGCCATCCCCTTCTCCTTCTGCCTTCTATTTTCCCAGCATCAGGGTCTTTTTCAGTGACTCATCTCTTCGCATCAGGTGGCCAAAGTATTGGAGCTTCAGCATCAGTCCTTCCAGTGAATATTCAGAGTTGATGTCCTAATTTAGGATTGACTGGTTTGATCTCCTTGCTGTCCAAGGGACTCCTGAGAGTCTTCTCCAGCAGTACAATTCAAAGGCAGCAATTCATCAGTGCTCAGCCTTCTTTATGGTCCAACTCTCACATCCATACATTACTACTGGGAAAACCAATAGCTTTGACTGTATGGGCTTTTGTCAGCAAAGTGATGACTCTGAATTTGAATACACTGTCTAGGTTTGTCATAGCTTTTTCTCCAAAGAGCAAGTGTCTTTTAATTTCATGGCTGTCATCACGACCCACAGTCATTTTGGTCAAAATGGTGCTTTAAGTTAAACATTATTATTATTATTCAGTATTTTATAAATGAGGACTTTGAAACTGTACTGTACAAGAGTTACCCTCCGGGAGCCTTCCGCAGAAAGGAAGGCAGCGGGATTGCCCCCGGCAGAACCGGGAGATCTCGGAGAGAGATGGGTCTTGCTGCCCACCACCCAGCACCCCCAGCAGGCGGGAGACAATCAGATGCAACAGGGGTTCCGTCAAAGAAGTTCCGCTTTATTAGTGTAGATTCACAGCTTTTATAGGCAAGTGAAGGGGGTTTTGCACGGGACTTCCTATAGATTACACCAATCAAGTTAAAGGTCAAGCAATCATCCACACGTGGAAACCAGGGGAACCAATCAGAAATTTTGACCATCACTTAACAATTTAGAGCCCTCGTCTCTTCCTGTAGGCGCCATCTTAGCTCCAAGCTGCAAACATGTGCTTAAGCTTCTTTAAACAATGTGCTTAAGCTTCCTTTCATTCCTACATCCCTTCACGTAGGTGCCATCTTAGCTCCAAACTGAAACAATGTACTTAAGCTTCCTTATACTTGCAACGGTCCTCTTTCAATTCAGAGCCCCACATTGCCCAAGTAACTTGTCCACGATCATGCAGCCACGTTAGTGACAGACTGAAATTTGAATCTGTGTCTGCTTGACTCAGGCACAAATCATCTCATCAATATATCCAACTCTTATCTTTAGTAAAGAGTTCAATATTAAGGTTAAAACAGGGCCAATGAGTAATCTAAAACTGTTGATACAGGAAAGGTTTTAGGAAAATGTCTTTAAGAAAAGACATAGGCACTTTCATTGCCATCATGTAAATAACCTTCATTTTGAATAGTTTTTAGGCTCCACATATCCAGAAAGACTGAGGTCAGGGGAACAGATGGATGAAAAAAGTAAGTCATGAGGCAGCATGAAGAAACAATGAGTAAGTGGAAGAGATGTTCTGTATAACAAGGTGGGTGGTGTAGAATCTTTGGCTCTCAGAAGTCTCATTTACCTGCTGAAATTATATTTCTTTTCAGTATGGTTACCCCACACCCATTACTCCCTATTTCCCAAAGGATCAGTGTTCCAAATGGTTGGATTTTGTCCCAGAATCCGAAATAGTTAAATATTTAAAAATTACTATCGTTGACCAAGCCAAGTTCTAGAATACACTGATGCTTCATGAGAGGAAACTATTATTCAAACTGCTAGGTTCAAATCCCCTAGTGTCTGAGAGACTGCTCATTGTCAGAGAAAGAGTGCTTCAATAACTAGATGAGCTTAGTCCAAGCTTCTTTACAAACCTTGGATGCTTAATTTAACTTTTCAGTGTTAATCTACAAGATCCTGATCTTAGAGGGATATCTATGATAAATATTTTTTGGTGGGGCCACTTCTATTGGTCTTTCATTTGTTTCCATATTTGTTATTTGGCCTGTGTGGACCTCCCATCGCAGTGGGCTCTCTCGCTGCAGAACACCACTCTGGGCACATGCGCCCCAGAGCACTGGCTCAGTAGTTGGACACATCGGTCCAGCCGCTCCGCGGCATGTGAAATCTTCCCAGACCAGGGATCGAATCAGTGCCCCTTGCACTGCAAGGTGGTGTCCTTACCCACTGGACCACCAGGGAAGCCCCTATGATAAATATTTATTGTACAACAGTATAAAGTAAGGTAGATTCTTAAAAATGGTTTCTACCTCCAGGGGTCTTTAAGGATCATATGTAGTTCTCTGTATTAATATCATAAATGGTTTAACTCAGTGTAAGAAAAAATGATTACTTGACCCTCTGTATGTAATATATTTATTTAGAATAATGAAAGAACAACTTATCATTTTTTTTATTAGTCAAAATTTTTCCTGGTAAGTTTGGTTATTTAGTCTAGGAAAATGTCTTTAAGAAAAGACATAGGCACTTTCATTGCCATCATGTAAATAACCTTCATTTTGAATAGTTTTAGGCTCCACATATCCAGAAAGACTGAGGTCAGGGGAACAGATGGATGAAAAAAGTAAGTCATGAGGCAGCATGAAGAAACAATGAGTAAGTGGAAGAGATGTTCTGTATAACAAGGTGGGTGGTGTAGAATCTTTGGCTCTCAGAAGTCTCATTTACCTGCTGAAATTATATTTCTTTTCAGTATGGTTACCCCACACCCATTACTCCCTATTTCCCAAAGGATCAGTGTTCCAAATGGTTGGATTTTGTCCCAGAATCCGAAATAGTTAAATATTTAAAAATTACTATCGTTGACCAAGCCAAGTTCTAGAATACACTGATGCTTCATGAGAGGAAACTATTATTCAAACTGCTAGGTTCAAATCCCCTAGTGTCTGAGAGACTGCTCATTGTCAGAGAAAGAGTGCTTCAATAACTAGATGAGCTTAGTCCAAGCTTCTTTACAAACCTTGGATGCTTAATTTAACTTTTCAGTGTTAATCTACAAGATCCTGATCTTAGAGGGATATCTATGATAAATATTTTTTGGTGGGGCCACTTCTATTGGTCTTTCATTTGTTTCCATATTTGTTATTTGGCCTGTGTGGACCTCCCATCGCAGTGGGCTCTCTCGCTGCAGAACACCACTCTGGGCACATGCGCCCCAGAGCACTGGCTCAGTAGTTGGACACATCGGTCCAGCCGCTCCGCGGCATGTGAAATCTTCCCAGACCAGGGATCGAATCAGTGCCCCTTGCACTGCAAGGTGGTGTCCTTACCCACTGGACCACCAGGGAAGCCCCTATGATAAATATTTATTGTACAACAGTATAAAGTAAGGTAGATTCTTAAAAATGGTTTCTACCTCCAGGGGTCTTTAAGGATCATATGTAGTTCTCTGTATTAATATCATAAATGGTTTAACTCAGTGTAAGAAAAAATGATTACTTGACCCTCTGTATGTAATATATTTATTTAGAATAATGAAAGAACAACTTATCATTTTTTTTATTAGTCAAAATTTTTCCTGGTAAGTAAGTATAGGTTATTTAGTCTAGGAAGTCACTTTTGGTTCCTTTTATTATTAAAAACAATATTAAAAATTATAGGTCTGCTTCCCTGGTGATCCAGTGGGTAAGAAGACCGACTTGCAGTGCAAGGGGTGCCAGTTCGATCCCTGGTATGGGAAGATCCCACGTGCCGTGGAGCGGCTGGACCAATGTATCCAACTACCGAACCAGCACTCTGGGGTGCATGTGCCCAGAGCGGTGCTCTGCAGTGAGAGAGGCCACTGCGGTCAGACCAAAGAACAAGGATAAATAAATGAAAGATGGACAGAAGTGGCAATTTTTTTTTTTTTTTAATTATAGGTACATGATTGAATGCCCATAGACTTTTTTCTAGACCTGAGCCAGAGAGTAAATACTTTGGCTTTGTGAGCCACATAGATCTGTTGTGACTATCAAACTCTGTTGGCATGAAAGCAAAGTACAATGTGCAAGTGAATAGATGTAGTGGTGTTCCAAGGATCCTTTATTTATGGAGAGTGAAATTTAAATATTGTATGACTTTTATGCCTTATGAAATTGTCCTTTAAAGTTTTTTTTAGCTCACAGTTCATATAAAAACAGAGAGTGGGTTGGATTTACCTGTGGGCTCATATTGTTCTAGATATTTACCTTTTTCATTTCAAATTCTGTCATCCATGTCAAAGCAAGGTTTATTCACTTTTACTATATCAATGATAAAACTAAGTATTAAGAACAGTAAACTGTTTGGGCATAACATATTAAACAATTAACAAACTTTAGAAATTTTCTTGACTTCTGTAAGTCTTGGTTTCTTTTTATATAGACTAGAGAGAAATATTCACTTTTATGGTGTTATTATAGGGATGAAATGAAATAATTCATTTATTCAAACACTATTTTAATTTTTCCTAGTAGCAGAGACTTCCCTGTTATGATAAAGTTCAGGGAATATAAATGGAAAAAGCAGACCCTGACATTGCCCACCTGAAGCTCACAATTTATATAATGAATTAAAAATTATGGTAAATATGCTGATTGCTTCGACAGAAGAAATGTAGGCATAGGGAAAAATATAGTATAGGTGCCCTTCTGGAAAACAGTCATGTCAAATAGAACCATGAAATGATGTCCTGAAGTGAAAAAATGGGGGAAAAGTATTTAAGGCAAGTGCAAGGGTATGGGTAAATCCCAGAGATGAAAGAGAGATACCCCATTAAGAAAGCAAAAGAAGTTCAATGTGTCTAGGAATAGAGATCAAGATATAAAACAGAGTTCAAGAGATAATGCTAAAGAAGTAAAAAGACATATGAAGACATGTTAATAGATTGAGACGTTATCCTAGGAACAAAAGGAAACCCTGACAAGTTTTAAAGAATGAGGAAATAATATTAGACTTGCATTTTGTAAAGGTTACCCTACTTCAATATAAAGAATGGATTGGAAAGTGATGAACATGAGTTCAGGGAAACCAGTTAGGAAGTAGATGCTATGATCAGATGAATTGTAGAGGTGTCTTGAATTAGAGTTCTGGCAGAAGAAATGAAGAGGAATGGCCAGATTCAAGAAACATTAAGTAATTGGATTTATTTTAGGATATTTATTTCATATTTTCTTATTCTATCCACTGTTTGAGGTACTAGGGATATAACTAAACAAAACAGGTCAACATCTCCATCCTATTTTATGAATATGGGCAACATAGAGTCAATATTTCTAGGTTTTTTGCTTCTAGCAACTGTGTGGATGGTGGTATCATAAGCTTAAGAAAAAAAAAAAACAGTAGAAACAGTTTTGCTGCGTATTGATTAAAAACTCTGACTAAAATTCTTTAGTCATTGCTTTAGTCATTGCCCTTAGTGCATTGCTCCTAAGGCTGTTTAGGAGCAGAACCAAAACTAGACAGTAGGTTTATGGCTAAAACAGATTCACTATTTTCCCAGTTTTCCCCTACCTTTTATACACAGTGAATAAAAAAGAAAATCCTTGAAGGAGAAGAAATCTATGACTGGAGTTATAGAACAAGATCAGACAAGGTATGATATAAGCAGGTATCAGAGGAAAGCTACTTCCCTACCCACCAAAATTGACCCCCTCCCCAACCCCCCATAGCAGCTGTTCTACTTTAAAATGGCTTATCTGGAGTATTTATACACTAATCTAATACATATTTCACATCATAAGCTTGGGTTCATGAAGTTACTCTCTTCATTCAAGATGTTTCCTTTCAGGATCTCCACCAGTCCTACAAGGGCCTATCTACTACTTGAAAATTGTTTGTACATTTACTAACAATTATATAATAATTAACAGAAAATAATTATTTTCTTCAGAATATTTTACCCATCAATATAGTTTGACCTGAGGATGTTTTCATATTGTAATTATTTTACCATCAGTGTAAGGATTTAGAGGTAAATATATTATGGTATGTATATATGTGTGTGTGTGTGTGTGTAATTGGACCAACACAAATAGCTTTGTATTTTATCCTCTTTACATATGGATATAGTAAACTATATCCATAAATGGTATTTTTAAAATACCCCAGAGTTGGAGGTAGGATCATTACAAAGTATCCTGGTTAAGTTAACAGAGAGACTTAACAATTGGAGATCTTCATTTTTAAGAAAAAGGTTAAACAAAGGAAGTTTAGGTCTTGACATAATGTTTGTTGTGCCTGTGAAGTCTGCAGTAGATATGCCCACTAGGGTATTGTACATACTCATCTGAACCTCAAGAAAAAACTGAGCTGGAGATAATAGATTTGGCAGTTACTCTCTTTGTAATTAACATTTAAAAACATGGTGGTGAAATTGTCTAGTGAAATTTGTCAGGAGAAGTGTTAACATTGGATAGATGTGAGAGAATAAAAAAAAAAGACCTCAGAAAAATAAATTGAGGAAGAGAATCTAAGAGGTAGAAAGGAAATCCAGAGCTAGCAATCACAGAAACCATGAAAAACTGATTTCAGAAAGGTGTATTGCACCAAAAGATACATAAAGGGCCATTGAGTTTATCAGAGTCGATAGTGACCTTGACCAAAAATGGTATCAATAGTAAGGTTGGAAATCTGATACAATGACTAAAGGAATATGTGAAGTGAGGAAATCAAGCCTGTGAGTTTAATAGCTCTTTCAGAAAGTTTGGCCCAGGAGAGGACAGGAGGGTACTAATGAATTATTGCTTTTTTTTCCATTATTTTTTAAAATTGTCATTTGTTTAAGTTTGGAGATATTTGAACATGTTCTAAAAGTGATAGAAAAGGTTCAGTAGGAAGAGATGTTCAAGATTCAAAGAGATCACTGGTAAAGCAGGAAGGAAAGGAATCTAGGAAGTAGACAAAAGATATATTTTCAGAATGATATCCTCTATTTATATTTAAATCACAGGGAAGTCAGAAAGTATGAATGCCTAATAGATAAAAACCATCAGTAGGGACTTCCCTGGTGTTCCAGTGGGTAAAGAGTCTGCCTTGCAGTGCAAGGGGCACCAGTTCGATCCCTGGCCTGGGAGCATTCCACGTGCCACAGAGCATCTGGACCGGTGTGTCCAATTATGAGCCAATGCTCTGGAGCACATGCATCCAGAGCCAGTGCTCTGCAGTGAGAGTGGCCACTCCAATGGGAGGCCCACACAGGCCAAATATAAAAAGATGGATGAAAGTGAAAATATAAATAAAAGAGGCATGATGAGGAAAAATTAAAAAAAAAAAAAACACACAAACATTAGTAGGTGAGATATTTCCCTCTGAATATTTTTGTTTTGAAGTGGGTAAAAGCAAGGAATGAAGTAGAATGATCAAGGTTGTAGTACTTAGTATTTAGATAATTATTTTGGAGAAGAGGAGTATGATGTAAGACAAGAGAAGAAGCCAGATAGACATTGGTGATTGAGTTAATACTGACATTAAATCCACTTATTTCAAAGATTATGAAGTCCATAGCCCAAGTATATGGCAAATGTGTCCTCCAGAAATATTTCTACTGGATGAGTCAGTAGCCTCTACTCTTCATACGTATGTGCCAACATATGTATATGTCTAAATATACTTCTGTAGATATACAAATGTGAAAATAGTGAAATATATACATATATTCTTCTGTATTCTTAACAGTTTTGAAATTTATTTTTTATTTGCAGGGTAATTGCTTTACAATGTTGTATTATTGGTTTCTGCCATACAACAATGTGAATCAGCCATAATTATATATGTGTGCATACCCCTCTCTCTTGAGCTTCCCTCCTCTCTCCCATCCTACCTCTCTAGGTCACCACAGAGCACCAGGCTGGGCTCTCTGTGTTGTATAGCAGCTTCCCACTAGGTACCTATCTTAGGCATGATGGTATATATAGTCCACGCTCATTTCCTAATCCCTTCTATCCCTTCCTTCCCCCACTGTGTCCACAAGTCTCCTATACTCATCAGCCGTGGGTAAAACAAAAGATATATTTTCAGAATGATATCCTCTATTTATATTTAAATCACAGGAAGTCAGAAAGTATGAATGCCTAATAGATAAAAACCATCAGTAGGGACTTCCCTGGTGTTCCAGTGGGTAAAGAGTCTGCCTTGCAGTGCAAGGGGCACCAGTTCGATCCCTGGCCTGGGAGCATTCCACGTGCCACAGAGCATCTGGACCGGTGTGTCCAATTATGAGCCAATGCTCTGGAGCACATGCATCCAGAGCCAGTGCTCTGCAGTGAGAGTGGCCACTCCAATGGGAGGCCCACACAGGCCAAATATAAAAAGATGGATGAAAGTGAAAATATAAATAAAAGAGGCATGATGAGGAAAAATTAAAAAAAAAAAAAACACACAAACATTAGTAGGTGAGATATTTCCCTCTGAATATTTTTGTTTTGAAGTGGGTAAAAGCAAGGGGAATGAAGTAGAATGATCAAGGTTGTAGTACTTAGTATTTAGATAATTATTTTGGAGAAGAGGAGTATGATGTAAGACAAGAGAAGAAGCCAGATAGACATTGGTGATTGAGTTAATACTGACATTAAATCCACTTATTTCAAAGATTATGAAGTCCATAGCCCAAGTATATGGCAAATGTGTCCTCCAGAAATATTTCTACTGGATGAGTCAGTAGCCTCTACTCTTCATACGTATGTGCCAACATATGTATATGTCTAAATATACTTCTGTAGATATACAAATGTGAAAATAGTGAAATATATACATATATTCTTCTGTATTCTTAACAGTTTTGAAATTTATTTTTTATTTGCAGGGTAATTGCTTTACAATGTTGTATTATTGGTTTCTGCCATACAACAATGTGAATCAGCCATAATTATATATGTGTGCATACCCCTCTCTCTTGAGCTTCCCTCCTCTCTCCCATCCTACCTCTCTAGGTCACCACAGAGCACCAGGCTGGGCTCTCTGTGTTGTATAGCAGCTTCCCACTAGGTACCTATCTTAGGCATGATGGTATATATAGTCCACGCTCATTTCCTAATCCCTTCTATCCCTTCCTTCCCCAACTGTGTCCAAAAGTCTCTCCCTACATCTGCATCTCCATTCCTTCCCTGCAAATATGTTCAACAGTACTATTCTTCTAGATTCCATGTATATAATTTAAGATACAGTATTTATTTTTCTTTTTTCTGACCTACTTCACTCTGTATAACAGGCTCTAGGTTCATGCACCTCACTATCATTAACTCAAATGTATTCCTTATATGACTGAATAATATTCAATTATATATATATATATTTGTATGTGTGTGTATATATATATATATATATATATATATATATATATATATATATACACTACATCTTCTGAATACAATCATCTGTTGATGGACCTCTAGGTTGCTTCCATGTCTTGGCAATTGTAAGTGGAGCTGGTATTAACATTGGAGTGCATGTGTCTTTTTGAATTAAGAGTTTTTGTTGGGTATAAGTGCAGAAGTGAGACGGCAGGATCATATGGGAACTTTATTTTTAGTTTTTTGAAGAACTGCTTTACTGTTGTCCATAGTGACTGAGCCAGTTTATGCTCCCAGTAATGATGTAAAACAGTCTCCTTTCCTCCATAGCGTCTCAGGCATTTATTATTTGTATACTTTGTAGTGATGTACATTCTGATTAGTGTGAGGTGATACCACACTGTTGTTTTGATTTACATTTCTCTAGTAACCAGTGAAGTTGAGAATCTTTTCATATTTTATTGGCCATCTGAAATCTGTATGTCTTCTTTGGAAAATGTCTGTTTAGATCTTCTGCTCATTTTTTGATTGGGTTATTTTTTGTTGTTGAGTTGCATAAACTGTGTATTTTGGAAATTAAACCCTTGTTGGTTGCATTATTGCAAATATTTTCTCCCAGTCTATAGTTTTCTTTCTTTCTTTCTTTTTTAATGATTTCCTTTGGTGTATGAAAGCTTGTAAGTTTGATTAGTTATCAAACTTTTTTGCTTTTATTTCTATTTCCTTAGGAGACTGACTCAAGAAAATGTTGCTGTAATTTGTATCAGAGAACGTTTTCTCCATGTTCTTTTCTGATTGTATGTTGTGTCTTAAAGTCTTTAAGGCATTTTAAGTTTATTTTTGTGTTATGTAAAGGAGTATTCTAACTTCATTGATCTATATGTGATTGTCCAACTTTTCCAGTGCCACTTGCTGAAGAGATTGTTTTTTCTCCATTGTATATTTTTGCCTCCTCTGTTGAAGAGTAATTGATAGTAGTATACCCTTGCCATTCTTTTAAAATATACTCTTTATTGTATTCTTCGTACAGTTCTACTCTTTATAAAAGGTTTGATCTGCATGGAGTTGATTAGGGAAAATTATTCCATAATGTTTCTTTTATTAAGAATGACTATCACTCAGAATTATGCTTGATTTTTCTGTGAATTTATGTGTCTGCACATTATTTCACTCTGAAATAGAACATTATTTTACCTCTAATATATGAAGATATTAGTCAAGTGATTACAAGTATAGGTATTAATGAATTATTTTCAAATTTCTCTATTCTCAGTGCTAAATGGAAACTATTAACTATGCAAACATGAAATTAAGAAAACATAAAAACAATAGACAGGTGATAATTACTTGAGGATAACTACCAAGAGGGAACAATATCTAAGATTATATGTATTATTTTTATTAAGGTGCTTAAAAATACACATGGCCTAGGTATGAGTATGATTGGAAAATGCAATCTCTTTTACAGGTTCAATTAAATCAACTTCATTTCATTAATGGTGAGTGATTAGGGAAATGCTATCAGAACCGTGCTTTGAGTCATCATTCAAATAATCTGTTTTTTTTTAAATTCTGCAATGTGGTTCACTAGATAATGACTACAGGGTTTAAAATTAATGGAAGAAGTTTAAGAGTCATTAAATTATATGTCTTAATCAGGCTATGATTTAATGTTACTGGTATATTTAAAGATTTTTCATTTATTCGAAAAAGACAGTGATTTCTACCAGTCAGACTTATAATTAGTGAGAAATAAGCATCAGAAGTTACTGTGTACCTAATATGCAGAGATAACTTGTACAAATAATCCATAATCCATTGACCTTAATTTTTTTTTTTCTTTTTCTTAAAATTTATCGGTAATTTAAGGCATTTGACTAAATAACATTTCAATGAGGTTATTATTGCTTCTTTTCATTGTTATTGTTGTTGTTGTTCCAGACATTCTGGAATGTTCTAATCATTTTGCTGTTCAGAAGATAAGAGTTATAAAAAATATAACAAAATAAAATGCTATATTCTTTTTGTCATCAGGTAAACAAAAACACTCAGTATTTTTTAGAAAATAGTGGTCAGCACTTATTTTAAAATTAATTTCAAGTGCAATTTCAGAGTGCATTTATCTCTAGGCAGCTGAGATATAGCATTCAACTTTACTCAAGTGTCTCTCATTATAGAGAAATATACATTCACAAAAGGCTTACTTTTTGAAAGTTGCATGACATGTATTTTTTTCTTAGAAGAAAAAAGAGCAAATAAAAGAGTTTTTTTGCTTTTTCTTTTTTGACCATATCTTTCTTCTACTTTTCTACTTTTTAACATTTTAGGGAAAATATATATCACATCTCTCCAAAATGCTAACATAATAACTAAATACAAAGATAATCATGTTGTATATCCTAATTTCACTTTTAAAAACACAATGTATATATTCTAGTTATGAATAACAATATTGGAGCTCGACAAGGTTATAGAATTTGTTGAAAATTATCTGAAAGTTTTTCATAGCATAGCTGATGATCAAACACAGGTCTGACTGGTAAAGCCTTTTACCACTCATCATCCATTCATGTGCTCCTCCACATCTCACACACCTTTGCAGTTAGTTGGAAGTAATGTGAGTTTCAGTAAGCGTACAGGTTACCGTGCTTTGAATATTAAATAACTGTTTTTTTAAATTCTGCAATGTGGTTCACTAGATAATGACTACAGGGTTTAAAATTAATGGAAGAAGTTTAAGAGTCATTAAATTATATGTCTTAATCAGGCTATGATTTAATGTTACTGGTATATTTAAAGATTTTTCATTTATTCGAAAAAGACAGTGATTTCTACCAGTCAGACTTATAATTAGTGAGAAATAAGCATCAGAAGTTACTGTGTACCTAATATGCAGAGATAACTTGTACAAATAATCCATAATCCATTGACCTTAATTTTTTTTTTTCTTTTTCTTAAAATTTATCGGTAATTTAAGGCATTTGACTAAATAACATTTCAATGAGGTTATTATTGCTTCTTTTCATTGTTATTGTTGTTGTTGTTCCAGACATTCTGGAATGTTCTAATCATTTTGCTGTTCAGAAGATAAGAGTTATAAAAAATATAACAAAATAAAATGCTATATTCTTTTTTGTCATCAGGTAAACAAAAACACTCAGTATTTTTTAGAAAATAGTGGTCAGCACTTATTTTAAAATTAATTTCAAGTGCAATTTCAGAGTGCATTTATCTCTAGGCAGCTGAGATATAGCATTCAACTTTACTCAAGTGTCTCTCATTATAGAGAAATATACATTCACAAAAGGCTTACTTTTTGAAAGTTGCATGACATGTATTTTTTTCTTAGAAGAAAAAAGAGCAAATAAAAGAGTTTTTTTGCTTTTTCTTTTTTGACCATATCTTTCTTCTACTTTTCTACTTTTTAACATTTTAGGGAAAATATATATCACATCTCTCCAAAATGCTAACATAATAACTAAATACAAAGATAATCATGTTGTATATCCTAATTTCACTTTTAAAAACACAATGTATATATTCTAGTTATGAATAACAATATTGGAGCTCGACAAGGTTATAGAATTTGTTGAAAATTATCTGAAAGTTTTTCATAGCATAGCTGATGATCAAACACAGGTCTGACTGGTAAAGCCTTTTACCACTCATCATCCATTCATGTGCTCCTCCACATCTCACACACCTTTTGCAGTTAGTTGGAAGTAATGTGACTAGTTCTAACTAATGGACAGTAAGCAGATGACATTTGGGTCAACTCTGAACCACAGCCCTTATTAGTTGTGCTCCACTCTCCCTTCACCTGTCCTGTCAACCAGCTACATTCTCAGTGGAAGATTCAAGTGTCCTAAGGTCAAGGAACCATATTAAGTAGAAAATCCAATGACCAATATTGTTTTACTAAATCACTGAGATTTGTAAATTAATCTATCATTACAGCATAACCTAATCCATAACTATAGTTTGTGAGATAACAAAGTCTCAATACCATTGTTCTTAATCTAAATGCTATACAAGTTGTGACTTAATAGGAAAATAATTCAAATACAACTTAATATATGATTCTGTTTCTCCTACAGTCTGAAATCAGAGGTCAAACACTGGTTTCATTTCAGTATATAAACTCTGAATTGGTAGGTTTCCTATAAAGGTGATAATGACAAAGTTAAGATTCACAGATAAGTAATTCCAATGTTGTTGTGATTTGGTAAAATGCTTAGTAGTTAAAGGCTACAACAATTTAATGTGAGATAACTGTACAGGTTTTCACTTGTCCACCTAATACATCTTTCATCAGTAATTTTGAGAATTCAATTTAAGTATGTATATCATTTCTGTTTAGGAGAATAGAATAAGATATTCATGGTGACTTGTGATTTGATTCACAGATTTTTGTTTAGAAATAAGTAATTCCATTTATTCTTGAAAATGTCTTCTAATGTCTTGAAATAAAATTCTATAATTGTCTGCATACAGAATTGGCTGCTAAAGTATATTTAAGATGATTTCATAGCTTCTGGCACAGAGATATTTTTGAGGAAGTTGAGAATTTTAGATGTATTTATGATGTTACTTAATCATTGATAAGGGAGTTTCTAAACAACTTTGACATTCTGTTCAAATCAGGCTTTTAAAACAATTGCCTGAATTCACAGTAAAAGTGGGTACAAATATTTAAGAAAGATCAAGTTTACTCCAATATTCTTTATATTATTGTTAATAGCAACAATGCCTTAAGTATTTATAAATAATTTCGTTGTTATTAAATTACTATCACATCATCTCTCATGTCGTTAAAACAAAAAAACAAGGCCTGAAAAATTAGTTTTAAGGACACATGAGTAATGACAGAAAAAGGGTTAGAATCCATTTTCACTGACTGATACTCCAGTGTTTGTTCTATTGAAACACCTATTAATTCTCTTTAGGTGATATTTAAAATGCTTAATAAAATATTAATGTCTTCAAAACCTCATATATTGCCTTGATTTGTCTCTTTGTTACCTATATGTATGGTAGTAATTTTTTTTGCATAGATATCTCAAAATAATCTTATAATGATTGTATGTGTATTCCTTTGCAATATGGTAACTGATCACAGAACGTTGGAGAGTCAATAAATTCAGCATGTGACTATCCAACAGATACTGAGCTCTTTGGAGATACAATCATGACTAGTTTTATGAATCCTTTATTCATTCAATGAATATTAGCATTTTCTGTGAGGAATGAACTTTGGAAGATACTAAGTATATAGTGGACAATAGTCTTTAAATAACATATATATAATTAATGACGACAAAAACAAACAAGTAGCTTTATGCATGTACTATGAAATAATGCTATATAAATAATAAAGAACTCAAACAGAAGAATGTTGAGGGAAGGAGGTAGAATTCTACACGGAAGCTTGACTAAGAAGCTCAAAATTAAACTGAGGCTTAGAGGAGGAGAACAAGTCAGTTCTGCAAACAATTGGAAATAGACCACTTTCATTAGTGGGAAAATCATATGACAATTTGTAAAGGTAGGGAGGACTTTAGAATGACCTGGGAGATGAAAGTGACTTAAGAGTAGTTTAAAGTGAGTTTGAAGGCTACATGGTCATAGGCTTTGAGGATGTTGACTGGCATTGTGAGTGTAAAGAACACAGATTGTTTTTAAATTTATGAATTTTTAATTCAAGGACAATTGCTTTACAGTACAGTGTAGGTTTCTACCAAACATCAACATGAGTAACCATAGGTTTTCCCATGTGCCTTCCCAATTCACAGTAAAAGTGGGTACAAATATTTAAGAAAGATCAAGTTTACTCCAATATTCTTTATATTATTGTTAATAGCAACAATGCCTTAAGTATTTATAAATAATTTCGTTGTTATTAAATTACTATCACATCATCTCTCATGTCGTTAAAACAAAAAAACAAGGCCTGAAAAATTAGTTTTAAGGACACATGAGTAATGACAGAAAAAGGGTTAGAATCCATTTTCACTGACTGATACTCCAGTGTTTGTTCTATTGAAACACCTATTAATTCTCTTTAGGTGATATTTAAAATGCTTAATAAAATATTAATGTCTTCAAAACCTCATATATTGCCTTGATTTGTCTCTTTGTTACCTATATGTATGGTAGTAATTTTTTTTGCATAGATATCTCAAAATAATCTTATAATGATTGTATGTGTATTCCTTTGCAATATGGTAACTGATCACAGAACGTTGGAGAGTCAATAAATTCAGCATGTGACTATCCAACAGATACTGAGCTCTTTGGAGATACAATCATGACTAGTTTTATGAATCCTTTATTCATTCAATGAATATTAGCATTTTCTGTGAGGAATGAACTTTGGAAGATACTAAGTATATAGTGGACAATAGTCTTTAAATAACATATATATAATTAATGACGACAAAAACAAACAAGTAGCTTTATGCATGTACTATGAAATAATGCTATATAAATAATAAAGAACTCAAACAGAAGAATGTTGAGGGAAGGAGGTAGAATTCTACACGGAAGCTTGACTAAGAAGCTCAAAATTAAACTGAGGCTTAGAGGAGGAGAACAAGTCAGTTCTGCAAACAATTGGAAATAGACCACTTTCATTAGTGGGAAAATCATATGACAATTTGTAAAGGTAGGGAGGACTTTAGAATGACCTGGGAGATGAAAGTGACTTAAGAGTAGTTTAAAGTGAGTTTGAAGGCTACATGGTCATAGGCTTTGAGGATGTTGACTGGCATTGTGAGTGTAAAGAACACAGATTGTTTTTAAATTTATGAATTTTTAATTCAAGGACAATTGCTTTACAGTACAGTGTAGGTTTCTACCAAACATCAACATGAGTAACCATAGGTTTTCCCATGTGCCTTCCCACTTGAACATCCCTCCCATCTCTCTCCACATCCCACTCATCTAGGATTTTACTGAGCACTTATTTGAGTTTCTTGACTCATCCAGCAAGTTCCCATTGGCTATCCATTTCACATATGGTAATGTACATTTCCTTGTTACTCTCTTCATATATCCCATCGTCTCCTTCCTATGAAAACTCAGTCAAACTTAGGGGCTTAAAAAGGAGAAATGAAAAGAAAAAGAAAAAAAACAAAAACAAAAAACAAAAAACCAGAGAGCTTCTTGTCTAGAAAAAACAGAATGAGAAAATAGAATAAATGCAAATATATTTGTAATTATAATAATTCTAAACAGGTTAAATCAGTTGAAGGAAACTTTGTCAGACAGAATTTTCAATAAACTTAAGAAATGCAATTCATTGCTAATTTCAAGTTAAACAAAATGTTATGAGACAGAAAACTTGAAAGTAAAGTGATTTTTTAATAAAAACGGTACATGAGACAAATATTAAACAGTGAAAATTGATGTAAGAGTATGAACACCAGACCAGGTAGAATTTAAAACACAAATACAGAGGGTTATCTAATGAGAGGATTATCTCATAAAGATAAAATGAATAATTATTTAGAAAGATACAGAATTTCAACTATGTTAGTACCAAACAGTACTAAATAAAAATGATTAAATTGTTAGAAGGCATCAGTACATCCACAACCACAGTGTAGGTTTTTAAACACACTTTCTTGCAGAGTGAGAGATGGGAAGTTATCTAAGGATACAGAGAACCTGAGGGTAAACTGACGTAGGACAAGAACTAGGCTGGGAGTTGCCAGGACTCGTAACTGAATGGGACACTATGCAGATGCTGATGCCCTGTTCAGGATGTCAGTTTACTTCTAGAGGACTTGGAGAAAAATGGACTCAGGAGACAATTGTTAATGTGCTAGAATAGATGTGCCACAATAATATAAAGGGCAAATTTAATAGCCCATTATCATAAGTGTAATTCTTGTGTATATGGTGTACTTACCAAGTTTGCCATTCTTCCTCCATATTTTCATCATACAAACACATACATATATACACACATGATTTAGATTCTACTTCTAGCATTGTCTATGTGTAAAGCAATGTATTGAGAGTTTGAAGATCTTAATCCCAGTTCTAGTTTTGCCTCAGAACAACTGTGTGATGGTAAACACATCATTTCAGTCTTTCACCCCTATTTTCTTATCTGCAAATTGACGTGTTAAGATCAGACAGCTAAGATTTATTTCACCACTTGCTGCTCCATAAGTTTATGTAACATATTTGACCTTTAGGGGATTAGTTTTGTTACTTATAAATACATATTTAAATTATATATTTCACAAATTATGTTGCCTAGCAATTAATATTTTCCATTAAGAAATGCAGACAAATAAAACAATCTTATTTATTACATGGATGCCATAATGCAGCCTGAAAAATAAAACCTCAGGACATCTTAATCTACCTAAATAAATGAGATCATTCACTACAGCCTGACCTAACTTGTGTCCCCAATCTTCTAAATAAGTTGAATGGAGGGGCAATGGATTCTCTTGTCTTCTTTATAAAGAATAAAATGAACACCAGACCAGGTAGAATTTAAAACACAAATACAGAGGGTTATCTAATGAGAGGATTATCTCATAAAGATAAAATGAATAATTATTTAGAAAGATACAGAATTTCAACTATGTTAGTACCAAACAGTACTAAATAAAAATGATTAAATTGTTAGAAGGCATCAGTACATCCACAACCACAGTGTAGGTTTTTAAACACACTTTCTTGCAGAGTGAGAGATGGGAAGTTATCTAAGGATACAGAGAACCTGAGGGTAAACTGACGTAGGACAAGAACTAGGCTGGGAGTTGCCAGGACTCGTAACTGAATGGGACACTATGCAGATGCTGATGCCCTGTTCAGGATGTCAGTTTACTTCTAGAGGACTTGGAGAAAAATGGACTCAGGAGACAATTGTTAATGTGCTAGAATAGATGTGCCACAATAATATAAAGGGCAAATTTAATAGCCCATTATCATAAGTGTAATTCTTGTGTATATGGTGTACTTACCAAGTTTGCCATTCTTCCTCCATATTTTCATCATACAAACACATACATATATACACACATGATTTAGATTCTACTTCTAGCATTGTCTATGTGTAAAGCAATGTATTGAGAGTTTGAAGATCTTAATCCCAGTTCTAGTTTTGCCTCAGAACAACTGTGTGATGGTAAACACATCATTTCAGTCTTTCACCCCTATTTTCTTATCTGCAAATTGACGTGTTAAGATCAGACAGCTAAGATTTATTTCACCACTTGCTGCTCCATAAGTTTATGTAACATATTTGACCTTTAGGGGATTAGTTTTGTTACTTATAAATACATATTTAAATTATATATTTCACAAATTATGTTGCCTAGCAATTAATATTTTCCATTAAGAAATGCAGACAAATAAAACAATCTTATTTATTACATGGATGCCATAATGCAGCCTGAAAAATAAAACCTCAGGACATCTTAATCTACCTAAATAAATGAGATCATTCACTACAGCCTGACCTAACTTGTGTCCCCAATCTTCTAAATAAGTTGAATGGAGGGGCAATGGATTCTCTTGTCTTCTTTATAAATGATACATTCTTAGTAACTTATAATGCATGGAGTGAAAAATAAATAGGCACATTACTAAGTATAGCCACTTTTAATGCCATTTTCCACTAAATAAATGGCATTTTAAATGGATACATCTGTATTTCTATTACTCTGTACATTTTTCCTATTGGTAAAAATTAACAGAATGCTTTCATATGCTTTTTAGAATTGCTTTTATTGGTTCTCAACTTTGCTAAATGTCTTCTTTTGTTTCCTCTTATTTATGTATGTACTTTGCTATAAAGTAATTATGACCTATCACTCATATATACACTTTCAAGATTTTCTATATAAAATTTGGTAACATTATAGATGCAAATATATGTAATAATCTAATTATATCATGCAAATATATTTTATTAGATTTTACTTTATATAGTTCTAGTTCTCTAAGTCTGATCTCTTAATACATGCATCAGAATCAGCAATGGTGCTTATTTAAAAATAGTGAATCCTAGCATGTCTATGAAGATCAACTGAGTTAGAATCGTGTGTGAGTAGAGGGAAATAGTGACAAATTTCAGTTTAAACCATTTCATGAGTGATTCTTATGTGGATAAAGCAGACACCAAGATACTCTGATCTACAACACAAAGTCTGAATTCTTTTCTGTTACCCACCAGGCCCTTTACAGCTTTGCTTCAATCTATGTTATTACTATCATTGCTTAATGAAATCTGGTAGGTTTTCCTGGTAAAATGAAATGAAATCATGTGTTCACAGTATTAGTGACAGGTCTGGCATACAGATTTTTAATTAAGACTCCTTTCCTCTACCCTACTTTGGAACATGCAAAACCAATAAATTTACCATATTGTCTCTTTAATTTTTTTGCAGAGTGAAAAGAAATATTCTCCCTTGATGGGTAATATAATGTTCCTATTTTCTTTGAGGAGCTAAAACCACAAAGATAGCATAAACTTCAGAAAGCAAAGGAAGCAGGATTCCTGAAGCCTGGGGGAAGAGGCCTTTCCCTGCATCTCAATCAGTAACTACTGACGACAGACTCCTCTGAACCCCGATCTTCACGCAAGCTCTCCTTTGCGAAAGAAATTGCTTAGTGTGTTACCAAAGAGACACCTCTTCAAGGGCCTGAGAGTAGGCTCTTGTCTAACACTAGGGAATGAATTTTCTGAGGAGACACACATACTGACAAAGTAAAGGACTTTTTTGGAAAGTGATGGTCAAGCGGAAAGCAGCAGGATGAGCAAACCCAGAAGAATTGCTCTGCCTTGTGGCTTGCAGTCTCAGGTTTTAAGAAGATATAGTTAGTTTCTGGGCTGTCTCTAGCCAATCATCTTACTCATGCCCATATTTGGTCCAATCAGGGCCCTTCCTGGTGGCATGTGCATCTCTCAGTCAGGATAGATTCCAGATGGAGGGTTTCTAGGAGGTTGGCAGGACAATTATGGGGTGGCATCTACTCCTTCTTTCTGGTTCCTCCCAAATTTTTCTTGGTTTTGGCAGCAGCTTGTTCACTCTGTGTTCCTTGTTAGGACTTCCTGTTGTGAGACAGTTTATGCAAGTGGTTATTTTCGTGTCTGACCAGGATGAGTGGTTCTGGTCCATGGTTCTCTAATAAGTTCATAGTGTCTGTGGGAGTGTGCTGCCCATAAAACACAGTTTATCATGGCAAACGTGGTGGTAGGTTAAAATCCACTTCTCCTAAATAGTATTTAGACAGCCTCAAGTTTTTATTATTAGATTGAATCCCTCAACACTCTCACTACCCCTCAGTAATGAACCATGAGTTTAAAATTCAAGAAAATATTGTGATTGAGTTTTAGAGACTAAGGTCCTATAGATAAAGAAATCAAGACCCATAGAGATGCAAGGACCAAATCTGTGCACTCTAAATTTAAGGCCTTTGTGTTTTTAACAACACACATTCCAATATTGTGATTTTAGGTGATGGGGCAACATGGAAACACAGATTGCCAGCTTTCAGGCAAAATAAAGAAATAAAAACCTTAATTTTACCATTCCAAATCAAGCTTTAATGGCATCAACATTTTTTACAGGTTAATTTACTATTAATCATATATTGTTGCTTTAATAAAAAAGCTTTTCTTTTTAACTTATCAAGACATCTCAGTGTAAATGGAATATCTTTCTCCTTTATAAGGAACTCATTGACAAGGACATATCTCTTAAAATATAGTTTTCTTTTCCAAATTTACTTTCTCCTATAAAATTAAGAATCCTCCTACCCTGAAACAGACTTAATATTTAGAATCAGGACTTGCATTTGCCTTTCATCTTGCTGAGAGGTGTTGACTTCAAATGTCCATACTTCTGTTCACACTCTGCTTTCTTTGAGGCTCCAAAGGAGTGAAATCTCCGGGAAATGCTCTTGGGCTGTAGCTGTTCTTTTTCTTGCCGCTGCTTTACTCATTTGACCTTTTAGTTTGTATGGCTTTAAATCCATAAACACCTTAACAAGAACTTCTTCACATTGTGAGCATTTAACACAGGACTCCTGAATTATAGGTGCTTTAGTTTATTTATTCATTTATTTTTGGCTATTCTGGGTTTTCACTCCTGCTGCAGGCTCTTCTCTGGTTACGTGGAGTGGGGGCTACTCTCTAGTTGAGGTGAGCAGGCTTCTCAATAGTTGCGGCTCAGGGGCTTAGTTGCTCTGCAGCATGTGGGATCTTCCAGATCAGGGATCGAACTCGTGTCTCCTGCAATAGCAGGCAAACTCTTCATCACTGAGCTACCAGGGAAGCCCTATAGGTGCTTTTATATAAGCACTTCGTCAAAACAAGTATGTCTAAGATGAGGTGTTCTAGAATTAATTAGAAAATTAAAGATCATATTGATCTCAGGTGGCGTCATCCTGCAGCATCTTGAAGTGGGGTTTGGGTTCCCAGACTGAGATTGAGGCCAGGTCACAATGATGAGAGCGCCAAATCCTAGTCACCACACTAGTGCTTAGTGAAAAAGGCCTGACTTTTCGGCTTTGCAGAAAAGAATTCCCACGATGATTAAAAGTAGTGGAACAACTAAAATATTGGGAGGAAAAAGGTGTACAGTACGTGTAGTTAGATACATGGCGGACTCAGACAGAGGTGCTGTGTCATTCTCGTGGCAGTTTTATTTTATTTTATTTTTTTAATTTTGGTTTCTTTTATTATTTTTTAAAATTTATTTATTTTCATCTGTCTTTATTCTTTGGCCTCTGTGGGCCTCCCATTGCAGTGGCCTCTCCCATTGCAAAGCACTGGCTCAGGGTGCATGCACTCTAGTACACTGGCTCATTATTGGGCACACCAGTGCAGCCTCTCCACAGCACATGGGATCTTCCCCAGCCAGGGATCAAACTGCTGTCCCTTGCACTGCAAAGCGGACTCTTTACCCAGTGGATCACCAGGGAAGCCCAGTTTGAATTAATTTTATGGGACATTTCTTCTAGGACTGCTTTGGTCAATCATTTTGATTTACCTTGTTCATAGTCCATATTTGGTATATCTCAGGATCCTTCCACTTATGCACATGCATCTCTTAACCAAGATGGGTTCAACTGAGGACGCATATGGGTAGAGAGTCTCTTAGCATCCATTCTCTTTTGACCTCCAAGGAACCTTTCTGTGCATATGTGGTTGAGGAGGTCTCCTGAATGAGAAATAATATGGTCTAGGCAGGACCTGGCCTCCCTTCGTAACTGTGTTGTTATGCTTGTCTTGGAGCATTGGTCCACTGGGAAGGAGTCTCCAATTGTTTTATCTTGGAAATTGGGACATCTGCCTCTTGCCTCAATATCACCTGTTAATAATGATAATTAAATACATTTTTGAACTGTTAGTCTGTGTTATTCAAGAGGACATCATGGTATGTTTGAGAATCAGGAGCTTTAAGAGTCCTATCTCTGAGTAACATCTGAGAGAAAAATCATGGATATTCTAGAGCTAAATTATGTACTCTCTTTCTGCAAGTGTATATATATATATATATATAATTTGAATTAAACTGATTAATGACATTATTTCAGAGAAAGCTGGTATAAGAAACATGTCATGAATATATTCACAAATAAAAGGATATAAAGCTGTTCTGTTTCTTTTACTTTTAAAATGTCAAGTCTCATGCTATAGGTGGTAGTCTACAACATTTACTGCATTTATAGCTAGAAATAAACTGCCTTAATAATATAGTTTCGGGCTTCCCCTGGTGGCGCAATGGGTAAGGACACCGCCTTGCAGTGCAGGGGGCTCCGGTTCAATCCCTGGCCTGGGAAGATCCCACATGCCGCGGAGCGGCTGGACCGATGTGTCCAATTACCGAGCCGGAGCTCTGGAGCGCATGCGCCCAAAGCCGGCGCTCTGCAACGACGGACGCCACTGTGATGGGAGGCCCACAGGAGCCAAAGAACAAAGATGGATGAAAATAGAGAAATGAAAGACCAATAGAAGTGGCCCACCTGCTCCCCTCCCTCCCCAACACGACCCCCCCCCAAAAAATAAATAAATAAATAAATCTTTAAAAAAAAAAAATAATATAGTTTCATGCAGTAAGGGTCATATATAAATATTATGGTCATCATTCAAAGGATCTCTATTTAGAGACAACAGGTTTGAAAGATTTTTTTTTTTTTTTCAGATCTGTATGTTTCTCTATTACCCTTATTGACGCTATACTATAGAAAAATGATGTCATTGGGCTTCCCTGGTGGTCCAGTGGGTGAAGAGTCTGCCTTGCAGTTAAAGGGGCACTGGTTTGATCCCTGGTTGAGGAAGATCCCACGTGCCGTAGAGTGGCTAGACCTGTGTGTCCAATTACAAGCCAGAGCTCTGGAGCACTATATGCCCAGAGCTGGTGCCCTGCAGGGAGAGAGGCCACTGCAATGGGAGGCCCACATAGGCCAAAGAATAAAAAAGACAGATGAAAATGAATAGATAAGAGACCAATAAAAGAGGCTAAAATTAAAAAAAGAGAAATGTGATGTCATTATATTTCTGTTAATATTTTTGTAAAAGAGAACAATATTTAAAAAATATTATTAGAAAAATAAAATTGTACTCGATATCCAAATCTATAGTAGAATAGAGGTTTATTTTTGTTCGTGTTTAACTAGGATATAGAGAAGTAAATGATTATATTGATAATCTATGTCAAAATGATAATATTAATCCATTAAATAACTGGTTTCATATGAGATTGACTCCATTATCACCAAAATATGTTTTCTTTAATGATTAGATATTAGGAAAAAAATGTTGTGTTTATCCTCTACTGGAAGCACTCTTGTATTAAATTCCTAAAGAGCAAACTAAAGCCACATTGTTTTGCATGTACAGATAGCCAGCATTAAGCTCTGAAAATTCAATCTCCAAAAATAAGCTATAAATAGGAAATCATTGGTCTCTCTGTCTTATTGTGTTATGTATATTTGATGTATGGTTCTTTTGCATCATTACAAACTCTGTTTAATCAATTCTCTAATCTTTCTCTCCATGATTAATTATTTTGCATAATTTACAAAGTGCATGATTTAATAAACATTATAATTACCCTTTTAAAAATAAACAGCCCCTACCCTATTTGCTACACCAGAGCTGTTAGTAGTATCTACAGCAACAGAATTTGGTTTCTGTTGTTTTAGAGATGTGAAGATGCGGTTAGTAGTCTACACATGAATTTCTTTCAAAAATTCAAAGAAGGTTTGAAAGATTTTTTTTTTTCAGATCTGTATGTTTCTCTATTACCCTTATTGACGCTATACTATAGAAAAATGATGTCATTGGGCTTCCCTGGTGGTCCAGTGGGTGAAGAGTCTGCCTTGCAGTTAAAGGGGCACTGGTTTGATCCCTGGTTGAGGAAGATCCCACGTGCCGTAGAGTGGCTAGACCTGTGTGTCCAATTACAAGCCAGAGCTCTGGAGCACTATATGCCCAGAGCTGGTGCCCTGCAGGGAGAGAGGCCACTGCAATGGGAGGCCCACATAGGCCAAAGAATAAAAAAGACAGATGAAAATGAATAGATAAGAGACCAATAAAAGAGGCTAAAATTAAAAAAAGAGAAATGTGATGTCATTATATTTCTGTTAATATTTTTGTAAAAGAGAACAATATTTAAAAAATATTATTAGAAAAATAAAATTGTACTCGATATCCAAATCTATAGTAGAATAGAGGTTTATTTTTGTTCGTGTTTAACTAGGATATAGAGAAGTAAATGATTATATTGATAATCTATGTCAAAATGATAATATTAATCCATTAAATAACTGGTTTCATATGAGATTGACTCCATTATCACCAAAATATGTTTTCTTTAATGATTAGATATTGGGAAAAAAAATGTTGTGTTTATCCTCTACTGGAAGCACTCTTGTATTAAATTCCTAAAGAGCAAACTAAAGCCACATTGTTTTGCATGTACAGATAGCCAGCATTAAGCTCTGAAAATTCAATCTCCAAAAATAAGCTATAAATAGGAAATCATTGGTCTCTCTGTCTTATTGTGTTATGTATATTTGATGTATGGTTCTTTTGCATCATTACAAACTCTGTTTAATCAATTCTCTAATCTTTCTCTCCATGATTAATTATTTTGCATAATTTACAAAGTGCATGATTTAATAAACATTATAATTACCCTTTTAAAAATAAACAGCCCCTACCCTATTTGCTACACCAGAGCTGTTAGTAGTATCTACAGCAACAGAATTTGGTTTCTGTTGTTTTAGAGATGTGAAGATGCGGGCGGTTAGCTAGCTCTACCTAACCGAAGGCATGAATTTTTCTTTCAAAGAAAGTTTCATGAAATGTATTTAAGATAAATATTTAAATCAATTTTTTAACATTTTACTTTTACTGTTATGGTAAAGATTTATAAAATGCAGCTAAGCAGCCCTATGCAAACTGAGGTTAGAGGACATGCTTTATGCATACAACCTCTACCTTCTCCCTCACTCTTCCAGTTGCCTTGATACATACCTAATTAATGTTATTTTTAAAATGAGAAAATAATTTGTAAGTAATAAAAATGAGAAAATAATTTGCTAAGGATGTCTTGGACTTTTTTTTTAAGTTCATAAATCTTCTTATCCGTTTCTCTAGGCCCAGAAAAACACGAGAATTCATAAGTATTGAATGGTATCTTTCCTAATAGAAATACTTGTGGTCTTGACTTTAAGTATGCCTGATAGGTGTAGTCAGTCCTTGATTATTTCTTAGAATCACATGTTCGGGTTTGCTAAATGATGGCTCAGTGGCCAATGGCATTCCTGATTTGTTAACCTGTTCAATCTCTGCTAATTTGGAATGGATTATAAAGGAAAGGAAAAAATGCAATTTAGTGTAAGAGTCCATATTCGGAACCCAGAATGTTTGGCCTCAATCATAGAATTACCACATGCTACCTAAGTGGCCTTGGGAACATTATTTAATTGAGTAGTGCCCTGTTTTTCCATCTGTAAAACAGAATAAGGCTATTGTGAGAATTAAATTAATTCATGTAAAAATTTAGAATAATGCCTGAGACATAGGAAGAATTCATAAATGTTACCTGCTATTGTTATTATTATTATTAATACTGTGTTGGAGCTAGTTATTAATGAAGATACTCAATTTTTAATTTGTCAGTCAGCACAGATAGTTCTTTAAAAATTACTACTAAACAGGGTATAAAATTGGTACTTAAAATGTCTTTTTTATAATGATCTAAGACATATCAACATATAGTGGTCCCTCTCTAAGAACCACATGACTAATATAAAATATGACTGAATTGTAGATTCAAAACTATGACTAAATGCACTAAAAATGATCACTAGAAATACCAGTAATTTGATTATTTCCAAGATAATCTGTAGATATGTTTTCTCTGCTATAATTTAAATAACAAATGTGTGGTAACAGTCAGTAAAAGAAGAAAGAGAACTTACCATTTAAAAAAATTATATCAGATACTTCTGTGGTCTGGGAATAAGAAGTAAGCATTTTATTTAAGGAAAAGATTTCCATTTCTTTGCCTAAGGAGTTCTTCAACCATGGACAACAGTTCAGACAGTTTAAGATTTAACATCCCCATGAAGCTATATCTTCATTCAATAACTGATGAAAGCTTAGGAATCAAGACCTAGCTCCTTTACTCTTTCTTAAAAATATTTATTTTTATTTTATTTTATATTTTTGGCTGTGTCATGTGGCATGCAGGATCTTTAGTTCCCCAATCAGGGATCAAACCAGTGCTCCCTTGCCTTAAGCAGTCTTAACAACTGGGTGTCCAGGGATATCCCTCTCTAACTCTTTAAAAATTTTGTTTCTCCCTTACTCTTTTTAAAAGATATTCTGAGGAACCCATTTTAGTCTGTTTCTCAGGTTTGCTCCAACAGAATTAAGCTCTGGTCACCCACCATAGTGGGTGACTTGACCAAATGCCTTCTATTGGTCATACTCCCTTTCTTGTCTCTTCTCATTCAGTTACCTTCCCCTTTCAGTGAACTTGCTGTTGTCATTCAATTACAAAGTGGTGTCCAACTCTTTGAGACCCCATGGACTGCAGCATGCCAGGCCTCTCTGTCCATGGGATTCTCTAGGCACAAATGCTGGAGTGGGTTGCCATGCCCTCCTCCAAGAGATTTTCCTTACCCAGGGATCAAGCCCATGCCTCTTACTTCTACAGACTTTGGCAAGTGGGTTCTTTACCACTAGGGCCCCCTGGGAAGTCCCAAAATAGATAATCAACAAGGATCTATTACATAGCACAGGCAACTCTACTCAGTCTTGCATAATCACCTATATGGGAAAGAACTGAAAGAGAATGGCACTATGTATAAAATATGACTGAATTGTAGATTCAAAACTATGACTAAATGCACTAAAAATGATCACTAGAAATACCAGTAATTTGATTATTTCCAAGATAATCTGTAGATATGTTTTCTCTGCTATAATTTAAATAACAAATGTGTGGTAACAGTCAGTAAAAGAAGAAAGAGAACTTACCATTTAAAAAATTATATCAGATACTTCTGTGGTCTGGGAATAAGAAGTAAGCATTTTATTTAAGGAAAAGATTTCCATTTCTTTGCCTAAGGAGTTCTTCAACCATGGACAACAGTTCAGACAGTTTAAGATTTAACATCCCCATGAAGCTATATCTTCATTCAATAACTGATGAAAGCTTAGGAATCAAGACCTAGCTCCTTTACTCTTTCTTAAAAATATTTATTTTTATTTTATTTTATATTTTTGGCTGTGTCATGTGGCATGCAGGATCTTTAGTTCCCCAATCAGGGATCAAACCAGTGCTCCCTTGCCTTAAGCAGTCTTAACAACTGGGTGTCCAGGGATATCCCTCTCTAACTCTTTAAAAATTTTGTTTCTCCCTTACTCTTTTTAAAAGATATTCTGAGGAACCCATTTTAGTCTGTTTCTCAGGTTTGCTCCAACAGAATTAAGCTCTGGTCACCCACCATAGTGGGTGACTTGACCAAATGCCTTCTATTGGTCATACTCCCTTTCTTGTCTCTTCTCATTCAGTTACCTTCCCCTTTCAGTGAACTTGCTGTTGTCATTCAATTACAAAGTGGTGTCCAACTCTTTGAGACCCCATGGACTGCAGCATGCCAGGCCTCTCTGTCCATGGGATTCTCTAGGCACAAATGCTGGAGTGGGTTGCCATGCCCTCCTCCAAGAGATTTTCCTTACCCAGGGATCAAGCCCATGCCTCTTACTTCTACAGACTTTGGCAAGTGGGTTCTTTACCACTAGGGCCCCCTGGGAAGTCCCAAAATAGATAATCAACAAGGATCTATTACATAGCACAGGCAACTCTACTCAGTCTTGCATAATCACCTATATGGGAAAGAACCTGAAAGAGAATGGATACACGTATATGTATAAGTAAACCACTTTGCTGTACACCTGAAACTAACATAACAATGCACAGTGTTACATTATATCCCAATATAAAATAAAAATTAACTTAAGAAAGGAACTCTCAAGTCATCTGCTGGCAACAGCTGGATGTCTCTTCCAGGGTGATTAGGTATCTCCACTTCTATAAGCAATGTTTACAATCAAACTCTTTTAGGTCAGAAGGGACAGTTGCAGCATTTAAGTTTTACTCATTGGTTTCTGTTTTGTATGAGTTTGATCTAAAGTGATACTTTTTGTGGGGATATTATAAGTCTTTGATTTTTGTAAAAAAGTTTTATTTTCAAGTATTTTTTTTTCCATAAATACACTTGCCAGATTATAGGTTTATAGTTAAGTGTTGGGTACCATCAATTTTCCCAAAGCTAAAAAGGAGCAATTGAAAGGAAATGGTGCAGACAAGTCTATATTTTGGGAACCACATGAGAAATATATTCTGAATAAGTAACTGTGTAGTTCTAGCTATAATGTATAGAATGACAGTTAGACATTTAGATCAATTAGGGAACTTGTGGAATATTCCAGATGAGAGATAATGAGTTTTAATACTTAATTTTAGCAGCATTATAGGTATATAGATTTTGTATATTAATTTTGTGAAGTACCATTTTATTTCTCCTTTTGTTGGTTAAAGTGGCTATGTATGTCAGGAGTATGTCGTTTGCTTTCTGTTTACTATTGACATCTCAACTCTAGAAAGGGGTCGTTGGGACTGAGAAGTTCTGCTTATCTCCAGGGAGATCCTCTGAGTTCCCTTCCCCATGGTCAGCTGCCCTGAAGTTTGTTATCCACAGGACATTTGTTGCTAAACAGGGGGTTTTCTTCTATCATAGAAAGGAACATGAATGAAAGTCAGGTTACTTTGGATGAACATAACAACCTGAGGGGCACCACGCATCACAAAATTGCATTATGAGAATGCAATCTCAGCGGGCCATAATTTATCAGATGACGCTTCAGCTCTGAAAGAGGAGCGAAGGGGGAAGTATTCCCTACAGATCACTGAATCATGATCTCAACTATATGCCTTGGTTGAGTTTTAGCATTTTCAAACTCTCCATTCCATCCCACATGCAAACTTCCTTCCCATTAACCAAGAACTCCGCTTCATTCACACTCGTTGTTTCATGTTTCTCTAAGAAGTCTATGCTTCCTTCTGTCCCAGGGGTTTTTGCCCCTTTTATTTCCCTCCTCTGGAATATCTTTCCTCTTTTACATTTCAGATGCTTGAGTCCAAGAAATACAGATGTGGTATAAGCCTAAGGTGTGTTAAAAGTGGAGCAGAAAAAAATTTGCTCTCTAGGAAACAAAAGATTCATGTGTGCTGATTTTATATTGTTAATTTATTCTTTTACATTGTATAAAACATGGTAAGACTTGTCTCTAACAGTAAAGTAAGCCTTAAGGGGAGAAACTGTCTTATATTCCTCTTTTCTCCCACATAGCACAACGATCCCATAGAAGAGGCTCAATATCTACTAGAGGGTAGTTGATTCATCTGCTTCTTGTCATATTATGTCATGCCATGCCATAGGAACCTTGTCTCTCTCAATGTCTTTCTCATGCTAACCTATAAAAGGTGTTAGGATTATCTCATAGAACTGCCTTCCAGAGCACTACCATATAGCATTTTAAATCTGACTATGGACATAAAAACAATCCTATGATGATAGCTTAACTTATGAATTAGGGATAAGGTATAAACTATGTTTATTTTTAATTTGGAATTATAAAAGTGGAACAAATCACACATTTACTGAGTGTCTCTACTTGTAACTAAAAATAAACTGCACTTTAAAAAAAGGAAGTTATTCTTTTTAAAAGTGATCTAATTCTTTTTCTTCTTTTTGTTTTATTGAAGAATAGTTGATTTATAATGTTGTGTTAATTTCAGGTATAGCAAGTATTTTTTTGAATCAGCCTTTCCTTTCTCTTCTTCAGGACGTATAATAATGCAAATACTGATATGTTCGCTGGTATACCATATGTCTTTAAACTATTTTAAATCTTTTCTTTTCCTTTTTGACCCTCTAATTGGATGAATTCCACTGTCCTATATCCACATTTATTGATTCTTTCTTCTCCTTGATCTAGTCTTCTGATGAACCCTCTACTGAATTTTTCAGTTCAGTTATTGTATTCTTCAGTTCTGTGATTTCTGTTGGATATTCCTTATATTTTCTCTCTCTTTATTGAAATTCTCATTTTGTTAAAGTACTCTTTTCCTGACTTTGGTGAGGAAAGGGATGATGTTGCTTTGAACTCTTTTCAGGTAAATCACTTATATTCATTTCCTTAAAGTCTGTTAATAAAGTTTATCTTGTGCTTTTGTTTGGAACTTCTTTGTTTCTTCATTTTCTTGGATTATGTGGGTTTCTGTGCATTAGATAAAACAACTGCTCTTAACTCTTAAGGAATGGTTTGCTGTAGGACATAAAACTTATCATCTAGCCCAGCCCTATCTCTTGGTTGTATCTCAAACCTTTGTGATTGTGCAAGCCACTTTTTTTTTTTCTTTTTTAGTCACTCCTGGTAGTTAAGGATGTGCTAATATTTTTTATTGTCCCAGAGGAGGGAAAGATCTCACTCAGCACCTAGATGCAGACTAATTAGAAGTCAGACTCTCAGCAGCTTTTACAGTATGCAAATAAACCTCTTCCAGGGAAAAACTAGGCGATGGGCATTTCTGTCTTCTCCCTCTGTGCGGAGCACAGTGAAAAAGTGTTTGCTTTCATCCTGTGAGACCTATAAATATAAGCCCTCCTGGCCATTATAGCCAAATGATCGAGGGGCATGATCCCTGAGTGGCAACTGTAAAAGTCATGGTGCCAGATGTGTCTGTAAGTTGCTTCTAGAGAGGTCTTATTGGTTTGGGGTCTACAGGGAAAATGCTGAGATAGAATCTATTGGTCTCCCCTCCAGGGAGAATGCATTCTGTCCCTTAGGCGGAGTTAGAGATGTGATCTGCAGGCAACAATACTATAAAGTATTTGTAAAAAAACCTCTTAAAGGCAATGGCTGGAAAATGGGCATTTTCCTCTGTACTAAGCTAGAGGTGGGAACCTGCAGTGAGTCCTGTTGAGTTCTTTAGGAACTGTTTCTTTGTTGGCTCTAGTGTTGTATAGCTTGTGGAAACAGGCCTGTTGTCCTTCAGAAGGCCTTTTGCAGTGATGAATTCCACTGTCTACCTTTGATCTTTTTATTTTTCTGATGAACCCTCTACTGAATTTTTCAGTTCAGTTATTGTATTCTTCAGTTCTGTGATTTCTGTTGGATATTCCTTATATTTTCTCTCTCTTTATTGAAATTCTCATTTTGTTAAAGTACTCTTTTCCTGACTTTGGTGAGGAAAGGGATGATGTTGCTTTGAACTCTTTTCAGGTAAATCACTTATATTCATTTCCTTAAAGTCTGTTAATAAAGTTTATCTTGTGCTTTTGTTTGGAACTTCTTTGTTTCTTCATTTTCTTGGATTATGTGGGTTTCTGTGCATTAGATAAAACAACTGCTCTTAACTCTTAAGGAATGGTTTGCTGTAGGACATAAAACTTATCATCTAGCCCAGCCCTATCTCTTGGTTGTATCTCAAACCTTTGTGATTGTGCAAGCCACTTTTTTTTCTTTTTTAGTCACTCCTGGTAGTTAAGGATGTGCTAATATTTTTTATTGTCCCAGAGGAGGGAAAGATCTCACTCAGCACCTAGATGCAGACTAATTAGAAGTCAGACTCTCAGCAGCTTTTACAGTATGCAAATAAACCTCTTCCAGGGAAAAACTAGGCGATGGGCATTTCTGTCTTCTCCCTCTGTGCGGAGCACAGTGAAAAAGTGTTTGCTTTCATCCTGTGAGACCTATAAATATAAGCCCTCCTGGCCATTATAGCCAAATGATCGAGGGGCATGATCCCTGAGTGGCAACTGTAAAAGTCATGGTGCCAGATGTGTCTGTAAGTTGCTTCTAGAGAGGTCTTATTGGTTTGGGGTCTACAGGGAAAATGCTGAGATAGAATCTATTGGTCTCCCCTCCAGGGAGAATGCATTCTGTCCCTTAGGCGGAGTTAGAGATGTGATCTGCAGGCAACAATACTATAAAGTATTTGTAAAAAAACCTCTTAAAGGCAATGGCTGGAAAATGGGCATTTTTCCTCTGTACTAAGCTAGAGGTGGGAACCTGCAGTGAGTCCTGTTGAGTTCTTTAGGAACTGTTTCTTTGTTGGCTCTAGTGTTGTATAGCTTGTGGAAACAGGCCTGTTGTCCTTCAGAGCCTGATGGTTTGTCCCTTGGTGAGAAGTCTTAAAAAAGTGGGCCACTAGATAGTGGGTCTTAACATTTCTCTCCTCAAAGAAAAATTGAAAATTGTGTTTCTTCTCTATTGTGTATCACTTTGATGGGGTAGAGTTTTTAGCAAGAGCATGTCGCAGGCTTCCTTATTCATTTCAATGTGTTTTTTGTTGTTTTTGTTCCCCCAGTGTATAGGGGTTATTCACTTGGGTCCTGGATTTTTTTTTTTTTTTTCCATAGGAAATAGTTTTTTTGTATTGTTGTAGATTCAATGTGTCTGTTGGAGGAGTTGAGCTTAGGAACTTGACCATATCCCAGTAAGGCTTATAACTCCGTGTTTTCAATACAGGGTTAATTCCTCTACTGTCTGCCTCTAGGCTTGGCAAGATAATTAAGTGATAGCAAAATGAGTATAAAGCACTTTGAAAAGAATGGAACCTCATTTAAATATATAGGAAAGTCACTTTGGCATGCCTGAATAAGACTGAATTCCAGAATGCACAAAAAGAGTATGCAGTATGGCTCATCTCTTCTCGCTGGATGGCAAGGCATATACAAATTTCCCTCTTGTGACTGAAGCTGCAAATAAAGCCAATTTACTTGAAGCATTCCATCTTGGGCCAGGTGCCTTGGAAGTCCCAGTATTTGTTGCCAGCTTCTCTTTGAGACACAGCAAGGTCACTGGCTTATATTTGAGTTATTCTAGCAGCCAAATGACTCAAAGACAAATAAAACAAAACAACTTTATCCAGCAGCACATGAAGAAGTTACCTTTCTCCTCCCTCCCCATTCTTTCATTTTAATCTTTTCTAATGTGTGGTTTCTAGAGTCCAATAGTGTAAACAAAACATGTCTGTCCTGTAGTTCTATTTGTCAATGCAAAGTGGAAAAAGAAACCATAATGCCTTTTATTTGTAAAAACCTCTTAAGGCAATGGCTGGAAAATGGGCATTTTTCCTCTGTACTAAGCTAGAGGTGGGAACCTGCAGTGAGTCCTGTTGAGTTCTTTAGGAACTGTTTCTTTGTTGGCTCTAGTGTTGTATAGCTTGTGGAAACAGGCCTGTTGTCCTTCAGAGCCTGATGGTTTGTCCCTTGGTGAGAAGTCTTAAAAAAGTGGGCCACTAGATAGTGGGTCTTAACATTTCTCTCCTCAAAGAAAAATTGAAAATTGTGTTTCTTCTCTATTGTGTATCACTTTGATGGGGTAGAGTTTTTAGCAAGAGCATGTCGCAGGCTTCCTTATTCATTTCAATGTGTTTTTTGTTGTTTTTGTTCCCCCAGTGTATAGGGGTTATTCACTTGGGTCCTGGATTTTTTTTTTTCCATAGGAAATAGTTTTTTTGTATTGTTGTAGATTCAATGTGTCTGTTGGAGGAGTTGAGCTTAGGAACTTGACCATATCCCAGTAAGGCTTATAACTCCGTGTTTTCAATACAGGGTTAATTCCTCTACTGTCTGCCTCTAGGCTTGGCAAGATAATTAAGTGATAGCAAAATGAGTATAAAGCACTTTGAAAAGAATGGAACCTCATTTAAATATATAGGAAAGTCACTTTGGCATGCCTGAATAAGACTGAATTCCAGAATGCACAAAAAGAGTATGCAGTATGGCTCATCTCTTCTCGCTGGATGGCAAGGCATATACAAATTTCCCTCTTGTGACTGAAGCTGCAAATAAAGCCAATTTACTTGAAGCATTCCATCTTGGGCCAGGTGCCTTGGAAGTCCCAGTATTTGTTGCCAGCTTCTCTTTGAGACACAGCAAGGTCACTGGCTTATATTTGAGTTATTCTAGCAGCCAAATGACTCAAAGACAAATAAAACAAAACAACTTTATCCAGCAGCACATGAAGAAGTTACCTTTCTCCTCCCTCCCCATTCTTTCATTTTAATCTTTTCTAATGTGTGGTTTCTAGAGTCCAATAGTGTAAACAAAACATGTCTGTCCTGTAGTTCTATTTGTCAATGCAAAGTGGAAAAAGAAACCATAATGCCTTTTAATCTTCTTTAAACATTCCTTTTACAAATAATTTATTTCCAAATATCGGTGTTACTTAACGTGGTTTAGAAGAGGTGGAGTGGGCACCTGTAGAAACAGGATTCATATCAACACATTGCATTTAGTGCTTTTTTTCCCTGGATAGTCAACAGCATAGTCAAAGTAGGCAGTTTCCTAGGATTTTTGTGATCATATACTCAGGATAAAATGTTGCAAAATACTGTAGGCATTTGGGGAGAAGTGGCTTGTTATACTGGGAGAAAAATATCTCAAAGAAATAAAGAGATCTCAAAGGTGTTTTCTTTTCCTGTTTCTGAGAAATACATTGCCTCAAGCACATGTAGTTTATCATGATATAAATTGCACAAACAACTGGGAAATACAACTTTTAAATATTAAATAGAATTTGACCCTCGTTAAATGTGTAGATTTGAATGGTTAACACCATATTTTACTTGTAGGTTACTTCTTTTATGTGTTCTTTATGGTCTCAAGTTAGTGTGATTATTTCCCCTGTGTGGTTTAACAAGACAATGTTTTCATTCACTAACAACATTTCATAGTGCATTAATAACATTAACGCAGTCAGATTTCCCTGTATGCCAGCTTCAGGGTTAAAAAAGATGTAGGGACATTTGTTAAGCCCAGGTAAATATTAAATATCACTTGAGGGGATAGAGAGCATCACTGGCATTTGCCCCCAGTCCTAAGTTCCTTAGAGATGTATAAAATACATATGAGTTGTTCAGTATAGTAAGCAGATGCTGGTTCAACTGTAGTGCATATGTTAGTTTTCAGACATGGTTTTGGAGTGCAGTGGTAGAAACATATGCATGTGTGAACATTCCCAGTGTGAGTTTAGAAAATATCATTTAAACTTTTATATTTTTAGAATTTAACTTAAACATAGATCTCAGAGATATATAAATGGTATTAGTTTTGATAAAATTTAGAAAGCTAATTATGAATATAATAAAGCATGAAATATGTGGATTTTAAAAATTATATCTTACACAAAATAAACTGATCATTAATTTGGTCTGGGATTTTCCTTACTCCTGTAACCAGCTGTTGATTTGCAGTTGTTCCTCTTGATTATTTTATCATGTGATATTCTGAACTATTTTATAAGGAATGGTTTTAAAGTGGACATATTAGAACTCCTTCAACTAAGGAAGCTATTTCTTAATATTTTAGGCCCAAAGAAAGAAAATATTATGTCTCCTTATACTAATTTGAGATGTGGAAAATATACTGAGGATATTTTTCTTTATAATAAGGCACAATTTTTAAAAAGCTTTAAAAGGCAAAGAGATTTTATAAAAATAAAAATTTCCTCTGTTGCTTTTTATTTGAGAAGAGTATAAAAATATGTATGAAATAATGAAAAACAAACAAAAACCCTAATGCTAAATGCTAGTGTTTTTTTCTTTTTTTTTTCAGCTCTCAGGAGAAGTGATTTTGCAAATTGCCAATGAACCAGTTCTGCCCTTTAATGCTCTCGATATAGCTTTAGAAGTTCAAAACAGCCTTAAAGGTAATTTTTCTTTGAATTATAGTAATTTTAGCAAATGGAAATGTTCAACTAATTTTCAACCAGGAAAAAGTCATCAACTATTTTACTAGTGATGGTAATGCAGCATCTCCCTAAGGAGGATATTCATGAGAAGGGCTTAGAAGAATGTTGGCAGCCATGTCAGCAAGAATGAAGTATATCTAATAGTCAATTCTAACAATATGAGCTCAACTTGTGCTTTGAGGTTGGTTTCCATGAGTTATGGTTTGGGTCCATTTGACTGAAGTGTTGACTCTTCCTAGATTAAGGCTAGCAAGGGGGACATTAGGAAATTAATTAGTCTCTATTTCAGTTGCTTCATGTTTGATTACACCTCTTTCTAGAAAATTATAATATCACTAATAATAATTACTTTTATTTTCCCTTTACCTGTATAAAAATCTTTCAAACTTTTAGTTTTTCTCTATTTACCAAATACAAAGGGCAGTGTTGTAAATAATTTTAAAATGCACCCTTGTTTTGAGCCATCGTCTACTATCATTTAAACTTTTAAAAGAATTTAACTTAAACATAGATCTCAGAGATATATAAATGGTATTAGTTTTGATAAAATTTAGAAAGCTAATTATGAATATAATAAAGCATGAAATATGTGGATTTTAAAAATTATATCTTACACAAAATAAACTGATCATTAATTTGGTCTGGGATTTTCCTTACTCCTGTAACCAGCTGTTGATTTGCAGTTGTTCCTCTTGATTATTTTATCATGTGATATTCTGAACTATTTTATAAGGAATGGTTTTAAAGTGGACATATTAGAACTCCTTCAACTAAGGAAGCTATTTCTTAATATTTTAGGCCCAAAGAAAGAAAATATTATGTCTCCTTATACTAATTTGAGATGTGGAAAATATACTGAGGATATTTTTCTTTATAATAAGGCACAATTTTTAAAAAGCTTTAAAAGGCAAAGAGATTTTATAAAAATAAAAATTTCCTCTGTTGCTTTTTATTTGAGAAGAGTATAAAAATATGTATGAAATAATGAAAAACAAACAAAAACCCCTAATGCTAAATGCTAGTGTTTTTTTCTTTTTTCTTTCAGCTCTCAGGAGAAGTGATTTTGCAAATTGCCAATGAACCAGTTCTGCCCTTTAATGCTCTCGATATAGCTTTAGAAGTTCAAAACAGCCTTAAAGGTAATTTTTCTTTGAATTATAGTAATTTTAGCAAATGGAAATGTTCAACTAATTTTCAACCAGGAAAAAAGTCATCAACTATTTTACTAGTGATGGTAATGCAGCATCTCCCTAAGGAGGATATTCATGAGAAGGGCTTAGAAGAATGTTGGCAGCCATGTCAGCAAGAATGAAGTATATCTAATAGTCAATTCTAACAATATGAGCTCAACTTGTGCTTTGAGGTTGGTTTCCATGAGTTATGGTTTGGGTCCATTTGACTGAAGTGTTGACTCTTCCTAGATTAAGGCTAGCAAGGGGGACATTAGGAAATTAATTAGTCTCTATTTCAGTTGCTTCATGTTTGATTACACCTCTTTCTAGAAAATTATAATATCACTAATAATAATTACTTTTATTTTCCCTTTACCTGTATAAAAATCTTTCAAACTTTTAGTTTTTCTCTATTTACCAAATACAAAGGGCAGTGTTGTAAATAATTTTAAAATGCACCCTTGTTCTCTTTGAGCCATGCGTCTTACTATCATATCATTTGTAAATGTTTATTTCTCAATATAAAAGATGATAGTTTCACTATAGTACTTAAGCAACAATTCTTCGAAAATGGATCACTCTAAAGAGCCAAACAGATCTAGTGTCTAAAACTTTAATACTTTAAAATTTTTGACTACCTGAATTGGTTCTTAATCCAGAGAGTACTACAGTACAATATTTTTATTTCCCCTCAGTGATTCTTAAGACTTTTATTATAGTGGCTGTAAAACCACGACCTTGGGAGCAATTGAACTGTTTAGGGCTACTTGCTCCCAAACTAAATGGTTCATATTGCTCTGCTTTGGGGATATTTAAGCTTGTTTTTATTTTTTTCTACTTTTGTGAAGCTTCTTTCTCTTATTGTCAGTGTGATACCTATGGCAGTCATTGTGTCCTCCATTTAAATTTTTCTATTCTTACAATATTTCTTAGAGACTAAGTATCCAAGTATACAGTATTTTACAAAGTGAAAACAATGTAGAACATTGTACAAGAATTATAAATGATTTACAAGTTGCTTGTTCAAGCCCAGATCAATGATAAATGTTTAATACCTTTGTAATAAAGATATAAAGAAATCTTTTTTACAATTAAACAAGGACAGAAAAAAAAAACAAAAGCAATAGTAATGCTGTCATTTCGAATTCCAAATTCTACTATTTTTAAACAACTGGGTGCGGTGTTTTTTAAAATCCCTAAGTAATATTTTAACATTATTAGGGGCTTCCCTGGTGGTCCAGTGGGTAAGGACACCGCCTTGCAGTGCAAGGGGCGCTGGTTCAATCCCTGGCCTGGGAAGATCCCATGTGCCGCGGAGTGGCTGGACCGTTGTGTCCAATTACCGAGCCGGAGCTCTGGAGCGCATGCTGTGTGTGTGTGTGTGTGTGTGTGTGTGTGTGTGTGAATTGTCAGGAATCCCTTTGAAAGTCTATAGAAAGGTATGGTTTCTTTCTTCAAAGAATTATACTTGTACTAAAACAGTTTGCATCTATCCTCTAGACTTTACAGGTTCTCTTGACCTTTTTCCCATACAAAGGGCAGTGTTGTAAATAATTTTAAAATGCACCCTTGTTCTCTTTGAGCCATGCGTCTTACTATCATATCATTTGTAAATGTTTATTTCTCAATATAAAAGATGATAGTTTCACTATAGTACTTAAGCAACAATTCTTCGAAAATGGATCACTCTAAAGAGCCAAACAGATCTAGTGTCTAAAACTTTAATACTTTAAAATTTTTGACTACCTGAATTGGTTCTTAATCCAGAGAGTACTACAGTACAATATTTTTATTTCCCCTCAGTGATTCTTAAGACTTTTATTATAGTGGCTGTAAAACCACGACCTTGGGAGCAATTGAACTGTTTAGGGCTACTTGCTCCCAAACTAAATGGTTCATATTGCTCTGCTTTGGGGATATTTAAGCTTGTTTTTATTTTTTTCTACTTTTGTGAAGCTTCTTTCTCTTATTGTCAGTGTGATACCTATGGCAGTCATTGTGTCCTCCATTTAAATTTTTCTATTCTTACAATATTTCTTAGAGACTAAGTATCCAAGTATACAGTATTTTACAAAGTGAAAACAATGTAGAACATTGTACAAGAATTATAAATGATTTACAAGTTGCTTGTTCAAGCCCAGATCAATGATAAATGTTTAATACCTTTGTAATAAAGATATAAAGAAATCTTTTTTACAATTAAACAAGGACAGAAAAAAAAAAACAAAAGCAATAGTAATGCTGTCATTTCGAATTCCAAATTCTACTATTTTTAAACAACTGGGTGCGGTGTTTTTTAAAATCCCTAAGTAATATTTTAACATTATTAGGGGCTTCCCTGGTGGTCCAGTGGGTAAGGACACCGCCTTGCAGTGCAAGGGGCGCTGGTTCAATCCCTGGCCTGGGAAGATCCCATGTGCCGCGGAGTGGCTGGACCGTTGTGTCCAATTACCGAGCCGGAGCTCTGGAGCGCATGCTGTGTGTGTGTGTGTGTGTGTGTGTGTGTGTGTGTGAATTGTCAGGAATCCCTTTGAAAGTCTATAGAAAGGTATGGTTTCTTTCTTCAAAGAATTATACTTGTACTAAAACAGTTTGCATCTATCCTCTAGACTTTACAGGTTCTCTTGAACCCATTTATTCATTCATTTAACAAATACTTATTGAGCATCCACTGTACTCCTGGTACTGTTATATGATCAAAAAAACAAAACAAAACAAAAAACCCACACTAGATACACGAATAAAACTTAAATATCTACTCCTAGGAAATACATGTACATGGCAGAACAAAATTTGCATAAGCCAAGGCAATTTTAAATTAGCTCTATGCTCAAATTGTTCCCTAATATCAATCACTCTGGAATAATTTTGCATGAAGTAAGTGTTACAAAAAAACAACTGACTGGCTGTATTCAGAGTACAGTGGAGAGATTTGATCTGGGAATATATATGTGAGTTGCCCCAGATGAGATTTCTAATTGAGTGCAGATAGAAGACAGAAAGGGCTTCCCAGGTGGTATGATGGTAAAGAACCCACTTCCCAATGCAGGAGATGCAAGAGTCATGCGTTAGATCCCTGGGTCAGGAAGATCCCCTGTAGGAGGAAACAGCAACCCATTCTAGTATTCTTGCCTGGAAATTTCCATAGACCAAGGAGCCTGGTGGATTACAGTCCATGGTGCTGCAAAGAGTCAGACATGACTAAGCACAGCACAGCAGCAGCAGAAGACAGAAAAGGTATACAATTTATGGGCACTTCTTCATTTAGAAATTAGGAACACAAGGAAAATCAGGGAAAGACTTAGAAGCATATAAAGAATAAGAGACAAACCAGGTGAATGTGACATGTTGAAGTCAAGTGAATAAAAGCTTTCAAAGAGGAAGGAGGGATCCACTCCATCAAATACTGCTATAGGTTAAGAAAAGTGAGGACCAAGCCCTACCTGCTAGATTTAGCAGTTTGGAGGTCATTGGTGATCTCAACAAAAACAATTTGAGTAATTGGTATACAAAATAGTCTGATTAGAGGGGTTCAAAAGAAAATGAGAAGTGATAAATTGGGAGAGGTGCTGGTAGATAGAAAGGACCATTAGTTATTTTGATGAAAATGATCTGATGGAGAGTGAAGATTTGACTCAGAGTGAAAGGAGAGTTGCTGTAACAATTTCCTTGAATAGAAGAAGCTTCAAAAGATAGAGACAAGCATCTATCCTCTAGACTTTACAGGTTCTCTTGAACCCATTTATTCATTCATTTAACAAATACTTATTGAGCATCCACTGTACTCCTGGTACTGTTATATGATCAAAAAAACAAAACAAAACAAAAAACCCACACTAGATACACGAATAAAACTTAAATATCTACTCCTAGGAAATACATGTACATGGCAGAACAAAATTTGCATAAGCCAAGGCAATTTTAAATTAGCTCTATGCTCAAATTGTTCCCTAATATCAATCACTCTGGAATAATTTTGCATGAAGTAAGTGTTACAAAAAAACAACTGACTGGCTGTATTCAGAGTACAGTGGAGAGATTTGATCTGGGAATATATATGTGAGTTGCCCCAGATGAGATTTCTAATTGAGTGCAGATAGAAGACAGAAAGGGCTTCCCAGGTGGTATGATGGTAAAGAACCCACTTCCCAATGCAGGAGATGCAAGAGTCATGCGTTAGATCCCTGGGTCAGGAAGATCCCCTGTAGGAGGAAACAGCAACCCATTCTAGTATTCTTGCCTGGAAATTTCCATAGACCAAGGAGCCTGGTGGATTACAGTCCATGGTGCTGCAAAGAGTCAGACATGACTAAGCACAGCACAGCAGCAGCAGAAGACAGAAAAGGTATACAATTTATGGGCACTTCTTCATTTAGAAATTAGGAACACAAGGAAAATCAGGGAAAGACTTAGAAGCATATAAAGAATAAGAGACAAACCAGGTGAATGTGACATGTTGAAGTCAAGTGAATAAAAGCTTTCAAAGAGGAAGGAGGGATCCACTCCATCAAATACTGCTATAGGTTAAGAAAAGTGAGGACCAAGCCCTACCTGCTAGATTTAGCAGTTTGGAGGTCATTGGTGATCTCAACAAAAACAATTTGAGTAATTGGTATACAAAATAGTCTGATTAGAGGGGTTCAAAAGAAAATGAGAAGTGATAAATTGGGGAGAGGTGCTGGTAGATAGAAAGGACCATTAGTTATTTTGATGAAAATGATCTGATGGAGAGTGAAGATTTGACTCAGAGTGAAAGGAGAGTTGCTGTAACAATTTCCTTGAATAGAAGAAGCTTCAAAAGATGGAGGATGATGCCTTAGTTATGAACACAGTAGTCCACAGATAAAAATGTGAGGGAAGGCAGAGTGTGGTACAGGGTGAATGTGATACTGGGGACTTTTGGAAATCACTTAGATTGTACAAAAACAACACAATAATCGTTTGGGAAGGTAATAGAGTGAATAAACTATGAAAATAGGATTAGTCTTTTGGGCAGTGCTCAAAAGAAGTATGTTTTATGTGAGATAATTCAGCATAATTGTGTGGTTTTTCCCAGGCTTCTGCTGGGGATTAGAAATTGCAGAGTTGGATTTAATCAGAGCTTGGGTTTTGCTGGGAGAGGGACAATAAGTTAGGGAAGGGAAATAAGAGTTAGCATGTGATAAAAGGAGTGCTTACATTGATGGACTGACACATCTAAACTGGGTGTGGATTAAAGTGAGGATACAAAGGGAAAGAGAGTGAGCACAAAGAAAAGAGAATTAATAGACTTTATTTAATGTAAGATCAAAGAGCTAGAAAAAGTAAGCTGAAATGACCAGCCATAGGGATTGAAAATTTGATCATAGAAAGAGTGCAGATTTTGGTAATGACAGTATCGTGGTTGAGACAGGACCATGGAACTGTGGTAACTGAAAAACAGAGAAAAAAAGGCTATGGAAAAGAGAGGCCAGACTATATCTATGGGGCTGTTGATACTGTCCAGACTTAAGAAAGCAGTAATTCCTTTTTTTTTTTTTTGAGTTTTTATTTATTTATTTATTTGGGTGGGGGGTTGGGGAGGGAGAAGTGTGGGTGGGCCACTTCCATTGTTCTTTCATTTATGCAGTTTCATCCATCTTTGTTCTTTGGCCCGTGTGGGCCTCCCATCGCAGTGGCCTCTGTTGTCACAGAGCACCAGCTCTGGGCGCATGCGCTCCAGAGCTCCGGCTCGGTAATTGGACACATGGGTCCAGCCACTCCACAGCACGTGGGATCTTCCCAGGTCAGGGATCGAACCGGCGCCTTATGAGAAAGTGATAAATTGGGAGAGGTGCTGGTAGATAGAAAGGACCATTAGTTATTTTGATGAAAATGATCTGATGGAGAGTGAAGATTTGACTCAGAGTGAAAGGAGAGTTGCTGTAACAATTTCCTTGAATAGAAGAAGCTTCAAAAGATGGAGGATGATGCCTTAGTTATGAACACAGTAGTCCACAGATAAAAATGTGAGGGAAGGCAGAGTGTGGTACAGGGTGAATGTGATACTGGGGACTTTGGAAATCACTTAGATTGTACAAAAACAACACAATAATCGTTTGGGAAGGTAATAGAGTGAATAAACTATGAAAATAGGATTAGTCTTTTGGGCAGTGCTCAAAAGAAGTATGTTTTATGTGAGATAATTCAGCATAATTGTGTGGTTTTTCCCAGGCTTCTGCTGGGGATTAGAAATTGCAGAGTTGGATTTAATCAGAGCTTGGGTTTTGCTGGGAGAGGGACAATAAGTTAGGGAAGGGAAATAAGAGTTAGCATGTGATAAAAGGAGTGCTTACATTGATGGACTGACACATCTAAACTGGGTGTGGATTAAAGTGAGGATACAAAGGAAAGAGAGTGAGCACAAAGAAAAGAGAATTAATAGACTTTATTTAATGTAAGATCAAAGAGCTAGAAAAAGTAAGCTGAAATGACCAGCCATAGGGATTGAAAATTTGATCATAGAAAGAGTGCAGATTTTGGTAATGACAGTATCGTGGTTGAGACAGGACCATGGAACTGTGGTAACTGAAAAACAGAGAAAAAAAGGCTATGGAAAAGAGAGGCCAGACTATATCTATGGGGCTGTTGATACTGTCCAGACTTAAGAAAGCAGTAATTCCTTTTTTTTTTTTTTGAGTTTTTATTTATTTATTTATTTGGGTGGGGGGTGGGGGGGGGAGAAGTGTGGGTGGGCCACTTCCATTGTTCTTTCATTTATGCAGTTTCATCCATCTTTGTTCTTTGGCCCGTGTGGGCCTCCCATCGCAGTGGCCTCTGTTGTCACAGAGCACCAGCTCTGGGCGCATGCGCTCCAGAGCTCCGGCTCGGTAATTGGACACATGGGTCCAGCCACTCCACAGCACGTGGGATCTTCCCAGGTCAGGGATCGAACCGGCGCCCCTTGCACTGCAAGGCAGTGTCCTTACCCACTGGACCACCAGGGAAGCCCAAAGCAGTAATTCTTGTAAGAAACAGTGACTGAGCCAGGAGCTAAATTCTTCAGAAAATGAACGGGGATTTAGAGACACCTCATGTTGTTCTCTATGACCAATGTTATAAAGGGAGTGGGAGAAAAAAAGAGCAACTGCTTCAGAGGGATGTGATGGGAGCATCATCAGTGTGGGAGATCCAGGTTTCAGTTGAAGCACAAAGGTAAAGAGAACAGTCTGAGAATAGGTCAGGTGACTAATCCTTTCTTTGATAGTTATATTTAAATACATGTCAGTACAGGGAAAAGAAGACAGAATGAAACTGCAGTCATTCTACAAAGAGTTCCACTGCAGGCCAGATATGTGAAGTCTATATGAAACCCCCTCAGAAAGCTCAGGTTCTCAGTTGGATGAGCCAGGAGCATTGTGGCTCCTGTTGTACTGAACTGCTGTTTCTCTATTTCTTGATTATTTTTGAGTTTTGTTTCTTTTGATGTGAAACTCCTTGGGTCTCCCTGTCACTTTCACTCAGAAAGATGAGGCCAGACTTCAGATACATGCATGCTAAAAAGAAAAAAGCAAGGCACAATCAGATGTAACCCCAAAAAGAGGCAAACATTATTTTTTACCATGACCTGGTTATAAATAGTTGATCGGGGGATGTGGGCTGTCACCTTTAAGCTATACATTTTTTTAGCTATCATAATTCAAAATTATTTGAATTATCTGTATCATAGTAAAAGATCATTGGCATGTTTGCTAAATTGTGGGTAATTTGGTTTACTTGCTCTATTTTGGCTACTTTGTTTACAACCTTCTTTCTCTTTTTTTTTTTTTTTTTAAACATTTATTTAATTTATTTTTGGGGGGAGTGAGGTGGAGAGAGGGGGACGGGCGGGCCACTTCTATTGGTCTTTCATTTGTCTATTTTCATCCATCTTTGTTCTTTGGCCCATGTAGGCCTCCCATCACGGTGGCCTCTGTTGTCACAGAGCACCAGCTCTGGGCACATGTGCTCCAGAGCTCCAGCTCGGTAATTGGACACATCAGTCCAGCCGCTCCACGGCACGTGGGATCTTCCCAGGCCAGGGATCGAACTGATGCCCCTTGCAGTGCAAGGTGGTGTCCTTACCCACTGGACCACCTGGGAATCCCACAACCTTATTTTTTAAATACAAAACTTTAATGTACTAATGAATGAATAATAAATATCACTTATCAACAACTACATAGATATTTCAGCTTCAACTTTAACTACAATGCTAGATGATTTCACGAACAAAACAGGGTTCCTATACCATGTTAAATGAAATAGATAATTTTACTGCTTGATACAAGCTCTAATTGCTGATATATTTTTCTTAGTTTTCTATGACAGTTAATGGTGATTAGTATTAAGTTCTCAATTACAGTTTTAAAAAAATGACCTTCAAGACTGAACTATAAAATAGTTTCTCCGTACTGGAGAGTTTAAGTATGAAGGTCTCTGAAACCCAATTGCATTTTCAACAGTGTAATTTTTACCCCTTGACAACCAGCCATCTTGTTTATTTATTACACCAGTTTACAGTAGCAGCAGACTATTCTCTATCCTTCTCACAACCACCAGAAAGAGGAATAATTTACCAGTGAATAATTTGTTTGAGCTGATTTATTAGATGGTTCTTGAAAGCTTATTTTGACTGAGTGACCTTGGCTCGTAATATTTGGTCAATGCCAACCACATAATAGAGAATGAATATTTATAGGTGGTGCATGGGGTATAGTATAAATAGTGACTGATAAGATAACTGAGATGCATCAGATCTATTTATGACAAATAAAATATCTCTAAAAAATGCACACACAAGGCAATGGTTCTAGTTTATGGAGCCAAAGGGAGGTGTCAGGAATAAGTGAAGTACCACCACACCCTTGAACCCAGAAGCCAATTAAAGAGTTAGCACTTGATGACCTTACTAAGTTTGCAATTTCTCACTTTATCCACTTTTTAATGCAAAATAGCACTTCAGAATAATTAGCAACTATATAATTCTGATGCTTTTTGTTTAATATCTGCTATTTTTCTTTGCCAGAATTCTGGATGTTAATTATTTAGCATGATTATAAAAGGGTGCTCAGAGCTCCAGCTCGGTAATTGGACACATCAGTCCAGCCGCTCCACGGCACGTGGGATCTTCCCAGGCCAGGGATCGAACTGATGCCCCTTGCAGTGCAAGGTGGTGTCCTTACCCACTGGACCACCTGGGAATCCCACAACCTTATTTTTTAAATACAAAACTTTAATGTACTAATGAATGAATAATAAATATCACTTATCAACAACTACATAGATATTTCAGCTTCAACTTTAACTACAATGCTAGATGATTTCACGAACAAAACAGGGTTCCTATACCATGTTAAATGAAATAGATAATTTTACTGCTTGATACAAGCTCTAATTGCTGATATATTTTTCTTAGTTTTCTATGACAGTTAATGGTGATTAGTATTAAGTTCTCAATTACAGTTTTAAAAAAATGACCTTCAAGACTGAACTATAAAATAGTTTCTCCGTACTGGAGAGTTTAAGTATGAAGGTCTCTGAAACCCAATTGCATTTTCAACAGTGTAATTTTTACCCCTTGACAACCAGCCATCTTGTTTATTTATTACACCAGTTTACAGTAGCAGCAGACTATTCTCTATCCTTCTCACAACCACCAGAAAGAGGAATAATTTACCAGTGAATAATTTGTTTGAGCTGATTTATTAGATGGTTCTTGAAAGCTTATTTTGACTGAGTGACCTTGGCTCGTAATATTTGGTCAATGCCAACCACATAATAGAGAATGAATATTTATAGGTGGTGCATGGGGTATAGTATAAATAGTGACTGATAAGATAACTGAGATGCATCAGATCTATTTATGACAAATAAAATATCTCTAAAAAATGCACACACAAGGCAATGGTTCTAGTTTATGGAGCCAAAGGGAGGTGTCAGGAATAAGTGAAGTACCACCACACCCTTGAACCCAGAAGCCAATTAAAGAGTTAGCACTTGATGACCTTACTAAGTTTGCAATTTCTCACTTTATCCACTTTTTAATGCAAAATAGCACTTCAGAATAATTAGCAACTATATAATTCTGATGCTTTTTGTTTAATATCTGCTATTTTTCTTTGCCAGAATTCTGGATGTTAATTATTTAGCATGATTATAAAAGCTACAAATGGCCAAATAAAGTAAAAGTCATTTTCATTTGATCTGGCTATGTACACATTTATTTAGTGCAAGCCAGACCCAGCAGGAAACATAATTTCGAACTGTGTGGCTTGTTGCCACCTCCTGATTGTCTCACTAAACGTAAAATGGTTGTTGGCAGCATTTCTCCCTGTTGTTTGCAAAACTGACAATGCTGATTTGATATGACTTTTTTTTTTTTTGCTTTTTATTAGCTTTGATAATTCATTAGCATTAATCACTTCATTTTATGAGAAGGGATAGTATTTCAAAGTAATGATGCCACTGAGGCAAGCATTATGATTTCTTTAAGATTTGTAGTTTCATATTTTCAAGTGTCATGTAGGTTCTCTTCTATAATCCCAAGTGATTGGGACTCGTCTAATACCTTTTTCCCCTTTCTGAGTAATGTAAGACCAATTTTCCAATTTGCAAAACTAAGTTAGCACGTTAAAAATTGTATGATCACACCCTCAGCCTGTCTGTATCCAGTCTTGGTTTTAATGACTACCAATTAAATTCTGGACAGGCCTATTGATAGTAAAGGGTGAATACCTGATCCTATGTTCTCCCTAATAAATATAAAGCAAATCATCAAAATCCAGATAGTTCCAGGGAAACATTTTGCTCCAATGGGAAGTCTAAACCATGCCAGATTTCCAGTGGTTTGAACTAGCATTTCTGAAACCCTGCTTTTTGTGTGACAAGGACTTGAAAGCATTCTTAGAGAAGTGTCTTACCTTGCTTATCCAAATTGGTGGAGAATTTTGATAAAAAATTAGCCATTCATTGGGTGTAAATTCCTAAAAGAATTATGTTTAGTTTTAATCTCCATTATATTTTTGGATGAATTTTGACTATATCACTATATTACAGATTGCATTTCACTTACTGATAACCCCCACTTCATCCAAAAGGAATGTGAATGAGACAACCAGTCTGCAAAATAGCACTTCAGAATAATTAGAAACTATATAATTCTGATGCTTTTTGTTTAATATCTGCTATTTTTCTTTGCCAGAATTCTGGATGTTAATTATTTAGCATGATTATAAAAGCTACAAATGGCCAAATAAAGTAAAAGTCATTTTCATTTGATCTGGCTATGTACACATTTATTTAGTGCAAGCCAGACCCAGCAGGAAACATAATTTCGAACTGTGTGGCTTGTTGCCACCTCCTGATTGTCTCACTAAACGTAAAATGGTTGTTGGCAGCATTTCTCCCTGTTGTTTGCAAAACTGACAATGCTGATTTGATATGACTTTTTTTTTTTTTGCTTTTTATTAGCTTTGATAATTCATTAGCATTAATCACTTCATTTTATGAGAAGGGATAGTATTTCAAAGTAATGATGCCACTGAGGCAAGCATTATGATTTCTTTAAGATTTGTAGTTTCATATTTTCAAGTGTCATGTAGGTTCTCTTCTATAATCCCAAGTGATTGGGACTCGTCTAATACCTTTTTCCCCTTTCTGAGTAATGTAAGACCAATTTTCCAATTTGCAAAACTAAGTTAGCACGTTAAAAATTGTATGATCACACCCTCAGCCTGTCTGTATCCAGTCTTGGTTTTAATGACTACCAATTAAATTCTGGACAGGCCTATTGATAGTAAAGGGTGAATACCTGATCCTATGTTCTCCCTAATAAATATAAAGCAAATCATCAAAATCCAGATAGTTCCAGGGAAACATTTTGCTCCAATGGGAAGTCTAAACCATGCCAGATTTCCAGTGGTTTGAACTAGCATTTCTGAAACCCTGCTTTTTGTGTGACAAGGACTTGAAAGCATTCTTAGAGAAGTGTCTTACCTTGCTTATCCAAATTGGTGGAGAATTTTGATAAAAAATTAGCCATTCATTGGGTGTAAATTCCTAAAAGAATTATGTTTAGTTTTAATCTCCATTATATTTTTGGATGAATTTTGACTATATCACTATATTACAGATTGCATTTCACTTACTGATAACCCCCACTTCATCCAAAAAGGAATGTGAATGAGACAACCAGTCTGCAAGAAATCTGATCATCACTATAATGTCAGTGTTTGTCTCCTGAAACTAGATTTTCTTTCTCCTCATTTCTATTTGAAGTTATATTTTTATTACATAATGTTTAATTATTATCCTAAGTATGGTGCCTTGTTTGTGTTCCTCAAAGTTACACTTTCTTTGCTCCAGTATACCCATCTCACAATTTGTTACTGTTCATGTTCTTCCTTTGTGATCATCATTTTCTTCCCTGCTCTGAATACTTCATCCAAATCAGCCTGAAGGTTTCTTTTTTACATGTGTCACTACATTGATTGAAATACATTAATGATGTCTTATCATTTTTCCTAATCTCTCATAATAATGACAGTCTCTTGTGTTGTGATTTTTTTTTTCCCCTAAGAGTAGTTTTAGGATAAAACCCTGTATCTGTGACAGGATAGCATTACAATCCAGTGAGCAAAAAGTGTTGCTTCACTGGCAACACTTACAAAGCCACTTTTTTTTTTTTTAAAGATACTTTTAATCATGGCTTGTAATAGAGCATAAAATACCCTTGCCCTCCTGTTGATTAATTGTCTTAAAGTCTTTTCATATTCATGTTCTTGGTTTAGCCAAAGAATAATTAAACTCACATGTGTTATTAAATATAAAACTCAAACTTTCTGCCTCAGGAAGAGAGATAAAAAATAAACCACATGTTAATTTAATTCATTCAAGAAAGCTTGTGTTCACTCTTCCAGAAAAAAGTGCGCCAAATCATCAAAATCCAGATAGTTCCAGGGAAACATTTTGCTCCAATGGGAAGTCTAAACCATGCCAGATTTCCAGTGGTTTGAACTAGCATTTCTGAAACCCTGCTTTTTGTGTGACAAGGACTTGAAAGCATTCTTAGAGAAGTGTCTTACCTTGCTTATCCAAATTGGTGGAGAATTTTGATAAAAAATTAGCCATTCATTGGGTGTAAATTCCTAAAAGAATTATGTTTAGTTTTAATCTCCATTATATTTTTGGATGAATTTTGACTATATCACTATATTACAGATTGCATTTCACTTACTGATAACCCCCACTTCATCCAAAAAGGAATGTGAATGAGACAACCAGTCTGCAAGAAATCTGATCATCACTATAATGTCAGTGTTTGTCTCCTGAAACTAGATTTTCTTTCTCCTCATTTCTATTTGAAGTTATATTTTTATTACATAATGTTTAATTATTATCCTAAGTATGGTGCCTTGTTTGTGTTCCTCAAAGTTACACTTTCTTTGCTCCAGTATACCCATCTCACAATTTGTTACTGTTCATGTTCTTCCTTTGTGATCATCATTTTCTTCCCTGCTCTGAATACTTCATCCAAATCAGCCTGAAGGTTTCTTTTTTACATGTGTCACTACATTGATTGAAATACATTAATGATGTCTTATCATTTTTCCTAATCTCTCATAATAATGACAGTCTCTTGTGTTGTGATTTTTTTTTTTCCCCTAAGAGTAGTTTTAGGATAAAACCCTGTATCTGTGACAGGATAGCATTACAATCCAGTGAGCAAAAAGTGTTGCTTCACTGGCAACACTTACAAAGCCACTTTTTTTTTTTTTAAAGATACTTTTAATCATGGCTTGTAATAGAGCATAAAATACCCTTGCCCTCCTGTTGATTAATTGTCTTAAAGTCTTTTCATATTCATGTTCTTGGTTTAGCCAAAGAATAATTAAACTCACATGTGTTATTAAATATAAAACTCAAACTTTCTGCCTCAGGAAGAGAGATAAAAAATAAACCACATGTTAATTTAATTCATTCAAGAAAGCTTGTGTTCACTCTTCCAGAACCGCCAATAACCAGATCATGTAGTTGCAACATAATACAGTGGCTGCATCTGTGAGTCATAAAAAGAGCCCCTGGTTCCATTTCTGTGCTGGCCGACAGATGCTGTTGGGAGAACCCATTCAATGCAATATATGGAAAGTCTTGCTAGATTTCCATCTGCCTTGGCTACCTGGATCTTTGGATACTATTTAGAACACAAGATATTCTTTAGAATGTGTTGCCTCTGTTTTTAAAAGTGGTCCACCTGCTCCTCTAAACATGCCACTCTAGCAGAGCTGCTAAAAGAATTTCTACTGTATTCAGTTTATAAAAAAATTAGCCACTGTCTTCTGGCATATAACAGTCAAAAAATAAAGTCCTTTTATTTATGCATTGTAGAATCAATGTTAGATTATTTGAGTATCCACAGTGCACTAGCTCTCACACTTCTTTCTCTACCTTCATTTTTGTTGTTTAACATCTTTAAATAACAAGGCAGCATGAAGAATAAAAAATGTAGGAAAATAGAGAACTGTAGTTTCACTTGGATGAAATCATATTGGCAATTTCTTTTCTTCTCTTTAGTGATGCCACAGATATTTTTAAGATGACATTAAGTAACATACATTTATCCCCCAAAATAATCTTCTATTCTGTTTTTAACTACTGTGTTATGCAGAACATAAATCATACTTTTTCCTGTCACTATAAATCAGTGAAGTCTAAGCTGTGATTGTGCAATTGTTAGCACCTTTAAAACTGTGATAAGCTCATCCATAGAAGAAGAGATACTGTGAAATACTGTTAAAGTAAAAGGCTATGTTAGTTTAATATAAAAATATAGCTTTAAAAGTATGACCAGTACATTTAATTCTTAATTTAAAATGAAATTAAGTGGCTTTTTAAAAATATGGTCACAAAGAAGAACCAAAATATAGAAATAAACTGAAAATTTCTGAAGTATAAACTTCTGAAGAGAGGGCACAATAGTAGTACACGGTAAAATCATTTAAATAAGACAGTTGTAAGTTTGTTTAGGCGATTGCAGACCAGACATATAATAAACATGCTTGGCAGAAACCCATCAAGATAGGAAGTATTTTAGGATAACAGGTTGTTTGTGCTGGTCCCAGACTCTGGCAGGTTGGAACACGTGTAGGCTCAAGGTGTGTAGTCAGCGCCATAGTTACTGATCATACCCAGAAGCCTTAGAGGCCTTCTGGATAGGGCATGCATAGATCTGAAGCTCTTGTTGGAAGGTGTTTTAGGATCCTATACCATGGGTCCACAAGAAGAACATGTGCGCTAGGAACCAACTTGCCCCTTTACGGTTCATGCCCCCAAACCCCAGGTAATGTGCTAACAGCCTTACATTCATCATGACATTTAACCTTACTCTACCCTTATGGGTTTAGGATTAAGACCAAATTAGAGATTAAGAAATGGCCTAAGAGGGGTTTGAGGTTTACTTGGGTATATACACTTATGTAGTAGATTAAGGACTGGAATAGAGGTCCATCAGATTTCAAGACCCTGTGCTTCCCATTACCCCACCCTGCCTCTGACTGGAAGAAGAGTGCAGGATGACTGCTGGCTAGCCTGCTGGAGACTCCCTGAGGAGGTGGGATCTGGTTCCTTCAGTATATTTTAAAGCCTCTTCTGAACTGACATATTGGCAATTTCTTTTCTTCTCTTTAGTGATGCCACAGATATTTTAAGATGACATTAAGTAACATACATTTATCCCCCAAAATAATCTTCTATTCTGTTTTTAACTACTGTGTTATGCAGAACATAAATCATACTTTTTCCTGTCACTATAAATCAGTGAAGTCTAAGCTGTGATTGTGCAATTGTTAGCACCTTTAAAACTGTGATAAGCTCATCCATAGAAGAAGAGATACTGTGAAATACTGTTAAAGTAAAAGGCTATGTTAGTTTAATATAAAAATATAGCTTTAAAAGTATGACCAGTACATTTAATTCTTAATTTAAAATGAAATTAAGTGGCTTTTTAAAAATATGGTCACAAAGAAGAACCAAAATATAGAAATAAACTGAAAATTTCTGAAGTATAAACTTCTGAAGAGAGGGCACAATAGTAGTACACGGTAAAATCATTTAAATAAGACAGTTGTAAGTTTGTTTAGGCGATTGCAGACCAGACATATAATAAACATGCTTGGCAGAAACCCATCAAGATAGGAAGTATTTTAGGATAACAGGTTGTTTGTGCTGGTCCCAGACTCTGGCAGGTTGGAACACGTGTAGGCTCAAGGTGTGTAGTCAGCGCCATAGTTACTGATCATACCCAGAAGCCTTAGAGGCCTTCTGGATAGGGCATGCATAGATCTGAAGCTCTTGTTGGAAGGTGTTTTAGGATCCTATACCATGGGTCCACAAGAAGAACATGTGCGCTAGGAACCAACTTGCCCCTTTACGGTTCATGCCCCCAAACCCCAGGTAATGTGCTAACAGCCTTACATTCATCATGACATTTAACCTTACTCTACCCTTATGGGTTTAGGATTAAGACCAAATTAGAGATTAAGAAATGGCCTAAGAGGGGTTTGAGGTTTACTTGGGTATATACACTTATGTAGTAGATTAAGGACTGGAATAGAGGTCCATCAGATTTCAAGACCCTGTGCTTCCCATTACCCCACCCTGCCTCTGACTGGAAGAAGAGTGCAGGATGACTGCTGGCTAGCCTGCTGGAGACTCCCTGAGGAGGTGGGATCTGGTTCCTTCAGTATATTTTAAAGCCTCTTCTGAACTGACTTGCTTAGATATCAATATAAACATCTATATCCACTGACTGGTAATTCCTCCTTTCTTCACTTCCCCCTCTTCCTCTTCACTTAATATTTTATACTGATGATAATATCCAGCCCTATCCTTTCTATAGCAACGTAGAAAAATTAGGGTGTGTTAGACATGGGTTCATCCTCTAGAAGGGTTAGGACTGAGGGAAAGAAAGGGAAGCCTAGTGGATATTATTATTTCTAGATGGAATACCCTACCTCAGTTGCTTTAATATATGTAAGTTCCAGAACTTTTAAGAGTTCCATTAGAGATTGATTTTGGGGAATTTCTATGATCTCTCAAGTTTCACTTCTTCCTTTGGGTCTAATTAGAATATTGGTATACATAATGATCTCTTTCTTCATCTTTAAGAACATTTATTTTACTTTATATGTATTTATTCTCTGTTTCTGGATTATTTCTAACTAGATTAGAAATTTATTAAGACTAGAGATTTAATCATGTATGTTTTACAGAACCACTACTTTTATAAAACAGTACACAAAATAGGACTCAGTAAGTACTTAGTGAAAATATATTTGTATAGAAATAGAGGAAAAAATGCAAACTGTTTTCATCTGAAATTTGAAAGTACATTTCAATGTCTCTTGTATAACATCAAGATAATTTTTATAGGTAATCTCAATAATTTAATATAAAGCTTTATATTCAATATTCTTCACAAATCATTATGTTCTGCCATGCTATAAAAAACTTAACCAATTGGCTGGCTTTTCACCAACAGCAAAGATGTAAAAGGATCAATTTTAAAGACTGGTTGTCTAGTTCTATATTTTTTATAGAAGTATAGTCTATTTAGAATGTGGTGTTAATCATTGCTATACAGCAGTTATATATACACACATACACATATGTGTGTGTATATATATATATATATATATATATATATATATGTATATGTATATAGAGAGAGTTGTTTTCCTAATATTTTCCATTATGGTTGGATCACAGTATATTGAATATAGTTCCCTGTACTATACAGGAAGACATTGTTGTTTACCCACTCTATATACACTAATTTGCATGTGCTAATCTCAAACTCCCAATCCATCACTATTCCACCTATCTGTACTCCCTTGCAAACACTAGTCTAAATTTTGTATGTCTCTGATTCTTTTTCATAGTTAGTTTCATTTCTGTCATATTTTAGATTCCATATATAAGTGATATCATATGGTACATGTCTTTCACTTTCTGACTAGGTCCATCCATGTTGCTGTGAATGGCATTATTCTGTTACTTTTTTTGACTGAGTGGTATTCCGTTTTACGTATGTATAATATTTTCTTTATTCATCTATCTTTGTACATTTAGGTTTGTTTCCATGTTTTGGCTGTTGTGAGTAATGCTGCTATGAAGATAGGAGTGCATATATCTTTTTGCATTATAATTTTGTCTAGGTATATGCCCAGAAATGGGACTGCTGGATCATATGGCAACTCTATTTTTAGTTGTCTGAGAAATTTCAAACTGTTTTTCACAGTTGCTGCACCAAATGCATTTCCACTCACAGAGTAGGATGGTTCTCTTTTCTTCACACCCTCTCCAGAATTTATTTATATACTTTCTAATCATGGCCATTCTGATCAGGTGAGGTGATACTTAATCGTAGTTTTGATTTTCATTTCTCTAATGATTAATGATGTTGAGCATTTTATCATGTTCCATTTGGCCATTTGTGTTTCTTTGGTTGTTGTTTAGTTGCTAAGTTATGTCCACCTCTTTGTGACTCCATGTACTACAGCAAGCCAGGGTTCTCTGAATATAAGCTTTATTCTTCACAAATCATTATGTTCTGCCATGCTATAAAAAACTTAACCAATTGGCTGGCTTTTCACCAACAGCAAAGATGTAAAAGGATCAATTTTAAAGACTGGTTGTCTAGTTCTATATTTTTTATAGAAGTATAGTCTATTTAAAATGTGGTGTTAATCATTGCTATACAGCAGTTATATATACACACACATACACATATGTGTGTGTATATATATATATATATATATATATATATATATATGTATATGTATATAGAGAGAGTTGTTTTCCTAATATTTTCCATTATGGTTGGATCACAGTATATTGAATATAGTTCCCTGTACTATACAGGAAGACATTGTTGTTTACCCACTCTATATACACTAATTTGCATGTGCTAATCTCAAACTCCCAATCCATCACTATTCCACCTATCTGTACTCCCTTGCAAACACTAGTCTAAATTTTGTATGTCTCTGATTCTTTTTCATAGTTAGTTTCATTTCTGTCATATTTTAGATTCCATATATAAGTGATATCATATGGTACATGTCTTTCACTTTCTGACTAGGTCCATCCATGTTGCTGTGAATGGCATTATTCTGTTACTTTTTTTGACTGAGTGGTATTCCGTTTTACGTATGTATAATATTTTCTTTATTCATCTATCTTTGTACATTTAGGTTTGTTTCCATGTTTTGGCTGTTGTGAGTAATGCTGCTATGAAGATAGGAGTGCATATATCTTTTTGCATTATAATTTTGTCTAGGTATATGCCCAGAAATGGGACTGCTGGATCATATGGCAACTCTATTTTTAGTTGTCTGAGAAATTTCAAACTGTTTTTCACAGTTGCTGCACCAAATGCATTTCCACTCACAGAGTAGGATGGTTCTCTTTTCTTCACACCCTCTCCAGAATTTATTTATATACTTTCTAATCATGGCCATTCTGATCAGGTGAGGTGATACTTAATCGTAGTTTTGATTTTCATTTCTCTAATGATTAATGATGTTGAGCATTTTATCATGTTCCATTTGGCCATTTGTGTTTCTTTGGTTGTTGTTTAGTTGCTAAGTTATGTCCACCTCTTTGTGACTCCATGTACTACAGCAAGCCAGGGTTCTCTGACCTTCACTATCTCCCAGAGTTGCTCAAACTCATGTCCATTGAGTCAATGATGCCATCCAACCATCTCATCCTCTGTCACCCGCTTCTTCTCCTGCCCTCAATCTTCCCCAGAATTAGGGTCTTTTCTGATGAATCATCTCTTCACATCAGGTGGCCAAAGTATTGGAGCTTCAGCTTCAGCATCAGTCCTTCCAATGAATATTCAGGGTTGATTTCTTTATGATTGTCTGCTTTGATCTCCTTGCTGTCCAAGGAACTCCCAAGTGTCTTCTCCAGTGCCACAGTTCAAAAGCATCACCTCTCTAGTGCTCAGCCTTCTGTAAGGTCCAACTCTCACATTTGTACATGACTACTGGATAAACCATAGCTTTTTCTAGATGGACCTTTGTCTACAAAGTGACGTCTCTGCTTTTTAATATGCTGTCCAGGTTTGCAATAGTTTTTCTTCCAAAGAGTAAGTATCTTTTAGTTTCATGGCTGAAGTCACTGCCCACAGTGATTGGGATCCCAAGTAGATACAGCCTGTCATTGCATTTATTTTCTCACCCATCTATTTGCCATGAAGCAATGGGCCTGGATGCCATGATGTTTGTTTTTTGAATGTTGAGTTTTAAGCCAGCCTTTTCACTCTTCTCTTTAAGCTTCTTCAAGAGACGCTTTAGTTTCTCTTCACTTTCTGCCACTAGTGTGGTGTAATCTGCATATCTGATGTTATTGATATTTCTCCCAGCATTCTTTTTTTTTTTTTAACTACTTTTTTTTTTTTTTTAAGAAATGCATTTATTTATTTGGCTGCACTGGGTCTTAGTTGTGGCATGTGGGATCTAGTTCCCTGACCATGGATTGAACCCGGGCCCCCTGCATTGGGAGCACAAGAGCCTCAACCACTGGGCCACCAGGGAAGTCCCTCTCCCAGCATTCTTAATTTCAGCTTGTACTTCCATTTCACCTGATGTACTCTGCATAGAAGTTTAATAAGCAGGGTCTCAGTATACAAACTTGACATTCATTGTTCCATGTCCAGATATAATTGTTGCTTCTTATTCTGGATACATTTTTCTCAGGAGGCAGGTAACATGGTCTGGTAGTCCTATCTTTTGAAGAATTTTCTACAGTTTGTTATAATCCACACAGTAAAAGGCTCTACTGTAGTCAATGAAGCAGATGTTTTTCAGGAATTCCCTCTTTTTTTTTTTTTTTTTCTTTTTCTATGTTTCAATTTGCTCTCTGGTTCCTCTGCTTTTTCTAAATCTGGCTTGTACATCTGGAATTTCTCCTGCCATGTGTAACAATTTTGTGCTTTGGTAGTCCTTTATCTTTTTTGTTGTCAGCATCAGTCCTTCAATGCTTGTCAACAAGGAACTCCCAAGTGTCTTCTCCAGTGCCACAGTTCAAAAGCATCACCTCTCTAGTGCTCAGCCTTCTGTAAGGTCCAACTCTCACATTTGTACATGACTACTGGATAAACCATAGCTTTTTCTAGATGGACCTTTGTCTACAAAGTGACGTCTCTGCTTTTTAATATGCTGTCCAGGTTTGCAATAGTTTTTCTTCCAAAGAGTAAGTATCTTTTAGTTTCATGGCTGAAGTCACTGCCCACAGTGATTGGGATCCCAAGTAGATACAGCCTGTCATTGCATTTATTTTCTCACCCATCTATTTGCCATGAAGCAATGGGCCTGGATGCCATGATGTTTGTTTTTTGAATGTTGAGTTTTAAGCCAGCCTTTTCACTCTTCTCTTTAAGCTTCTTCAAGAGACGCTTTAGTTTCTCTTCACTTTCTGCCACTAGTGTGGTGTAATCTGCATATCTGATGTTATTGATATTTCTCCCAGCATTCTTTTTTTTTTTTTAACTACTTTTTTTTTTTTATTTTTTAATTATTTATTTATTTGGCTGCACTGGGTCTTAGTTGTGGCATGTGGGATCTAGTTCCCTGACCATGGATTGAACCCGGGCCCCCTGCATTGGGAGCACAAGAGCCTCAACCACTGGGCCACCAGGGAAGTCCCTCTCCCAGCATTCTTAATTTCAGCTTGTACTTCCATTTCACCTGATGTACTCTGCATAGAAGTTTAATAAGCAGGGTCTCAGTATACAAACTTGACATTCATTGTTCCATGTCCAGATATAATTGTTGCTTCTTATTCTGGATACATTTTTCTCAGGAGGCAGGTAACATGGTCTGGTAGTCCTATCTTTTGAAGAATTTTCTACAGTTTGTTATAATCCACACAGTAAAAGGCTCTACTGTAGTCAATGAAGCAGATGTTTTTCAGGAATTCCCTCTTTTTTTTTTTTTTTTTTCTTTTTCTATGTTTCAATTTGCTCTCTGGTTCCTCTGCTTTTTCTAAATCTGGCTTGTACATCTGGAAGTTCTCAGTCCATGTGTTGTTGAAGCCTAGCTTGAAGGATTTTGGGCATTATCTTGCTAGTATGTGAAATGAGTGCAGTTGTACAGTAGCTTGAACATTATTTGGCATTGTCCTTCTTTGGGATTGGAATGAAAACTTACCTTTTCCAGTCCTGTGGCCATGCTGAGAAATGTCTATTTAGGTCTTCAGCTCATTTTTTGATTGAGTTGTTTTTTGTTGTTAAGTTGTATGAACTGTTTGTATATTGGTAAATTAAAACATTGTCTGTCGCATCATTTGCAAATATTTTCTCATAGTCTGTAGGATGGGTTTCCCTGATGACTCAGTGGTAAAGAATCCACCTACCAAGGCAGGAGCAATGGGTTCAATCCCTGGGTTAGGAAAACCCCATGGAGAAGGAAATGGCAGCACAGTCAGGTATTCTTGCCTGGACAATCCCACGGACAGATGAGCCTGACAAGCTGCAGGCCATGGGGTTGGAAAAGAGTCAGAACATGACTTAGTGACTCAGTAACGATAACAGTCTATAGAATGTCTTTTCATTTTGTTTACAGCTTCCTTGCCGTACACATGCTCCTACATTTGATTTGGTCACATTTGTTTATTTATAGTGCATTGAGTGACTGGACTAAGAAAACATGGTAAGATTTATGTCAGAGAATATTTTGCCTATGTGCTCTTCTAGGAGTTTTATGGTGTAATGTCTTATGTTTAAGTCCTTGTGTCATGTCGAGTTTATTTTTGTGTATTGTGAGAGGGTATGTTCCAATTTCACTTATTTACATGTTGCTATACAACTTTTCCAACAATGTTTGCTAAAAAGACAGTCTTTTTCCCATTGTACATTGTATACTCTTGCTTCATTTGTCAAAGATTAGTTGACCATAGGCTTGCAAATTTATTCCTGGAGATATTCTGTTCCATTGATCCATGTATCTGTTTTTGTGCCACTATTTTGATAAATAGTATTTTGTAGTATTTTCTGAAAACTGGGAGGGTTATGCCTCCTGCTTGGTTCTTTATTTTCAGCATTGCTTCAGCGATTCTGACTCTTTTATAAACTTAAGCATTATTTGTTCTAGTTCTGTGAAAAACGTCATGGGTGATTTGAAAGTGATCATGGTAAATCTGTATGGACTTCCCTTGTGGCTCAAATGGTAAAGAATCTGCCTGCAATGCAGGAGACCTGGGTTTGATCCCTGGATCAGGCCAATACCCTAGAGAAGGGAGATATTCTAGCCTGGAGCATTCCATGGACAGAGGAGCCTGGTGGAGCACAGTCCATGGGGATGCAAAGAATCAGATAGGACTGAGTAACACACACATGTTAAATCTATAGATTGCTTTGGGTAATATGGCTATTTTAACACTACTACAATATTATTTTTTCCAATCATGGCATGTATTTCCATTTCTTTGACTTATATTTAATTTCTTTAGTAAATGTTTTATAGTTTTCTGCATAGAAGTCTGTCTCCTCCTCAGTGAAATTTATTCCTAATTTTTATTTTTTGATGTGATTTCAAAGGTTTTTTTTTTTTTTTTCTTTAACATTTCCTTTCTGATACTTCATTGTTAGTGTAAAGAAATGCAATGGTTTTCTGTATGTTAATCTTGTATCCTGCCACTTTGTTGAATTTGTTGATCAGTTCTAGTAGTTTTTGTGTGAAATCTTTAGGGTTTTCTATAAATAGTATCCTATCTTCTACATACAGTAATGATTTTACTTCCTTCCTTCCAATTTGGATATCTTTCATTTATTTATTTTTCTGATTGCCATGGCTAAGTCTTTCAATACTCTATTGATAGAATAGGTGAGAGTGGATATCCTTGTCTCATTCTAGATTTTAGTGAGAATACTTTCAACTTTTCACCACTGAGTATTCTATCGGATGTGGGCTTGTCATAAATAGCTTTTACAATTTGAGATACATTCCCTATATACCCACTTCATTAAGAGTTTTTTCATGAATGAATATTGAACTTTGTCAAAGGCATTTTCTGCACCTATTAAGATGACCACATGGTTTTTGTTTATGTGGTCTATCACATTGACTTGTGTATGTGGAATTCTCCTATAAATATGGGATGTATCCTACTTGGCTTTTGTATATGAACTTCTTTATGTGGTGTTGGGTTCAGTTTGCTAATAGTTTGTTGAGAAATTTTGCATTTATATTCATCATAGATAGTGACCTATAATTTTAGAGTTTGGTGATGTCCTTGGTTTTGGTATCAGAGTGATGGTGGTTTTACAGAATGTCCTTGTCCTTGGGAATGTTCTTGCATCTTCAATACTTTGGAAGAGTTTGAGAAGCTTTTGTATAATTTTTTCATATGCTTGGCAGAATTCACTTGTAAAGCTAACTTGTCCTAGACTTTTATTTATGGGGAATTTTTAAAATTAATTTATTGTTTTTTAATTTAAAGATAATTGCTTTATAGAATTGTGTTGGTTTCTGCCATACACCAACATGAATTATCCATAGATATGCATATGTCCCCTCCCTCTTGAACCTCCCTCCATCCTTCTATTATTTTATTGTTTGCAGTTTCACCCTTTACATCTATTAGTATTTGCTTTGTATATTTAGGTGCTCTTATATTAGGTGTATAGGTAGCTCAGTGGGTAAAGAATCCAGCCGCAATGCAGGAGACACAGGAGATGTGGGTTCAGTCCCCAGGTTGGGAAGATCCCCTGGAGAATGAAATGGAAGCTCACTCCAGTATTCTTGCCTGGAAAACCCCAGGGACAGAGGATCCTAACAGGCTACAGTCCATAGGGTCACAAAGAGCCAGACACAACTGAGTAACTAAGCACACAGCACAGTCAATGTAAAATCCTGTTTTTGTATAGATTTTTATCATTATACTCCAGTTTGTCTTTCAATACTCTATTGATAGAATAGGTGAGAGTGGATATCCTTGTCTCATTCTAGATTTTAGTGAGAATACTTTCAACTTTTCACCACTGAGTATTCTATCGGATGTGGGCTTGTCATAAATAGCTTTTACAATTTGAGATACATTCCCTATATACCCACTTCATTAAGAGTTTTTTCATGAATGAATATTGAACTTTGTCAAAGGCATTTTCTGCACCTATTAAGATGACCACATGGTTTTTGTTTATGTGGTCTATCACATTGACTTGTGTATGTGGAATTCTCCTATAAATATGGGATGTATCCTACTTGGCTTTTGTATATGAACTTCTTTATGTGGTGTTGGGTTCAGTTTGCTAATAGTTTGTTGAGAAATTTTGCATTTATATTCATCATAGATAGTGACCTATAATTTTAGAGTTTGGTGATGTCCTTGGTTTTGGTATCAGAGTGATGGTGGTTTTACAGAATGTCCTTGTCCTTGGGAATGTTCTTGCATCTTCAATACTTTGGAAGAGTTTGAGAAGCTTTTGTATAATTTTTTCATATGCTTGGCAGAATTCACTTGTAAAGCTAACTTGTCCTAGACTTTTATTTATGGGGAATTTTTAAAATTAATTTATTGTTTTTTAATTTAAAGATAATTGCTTTATAGAATTGTGTTGGTTTCTGCCATACACCAACATGAATTATCCATAGATATGCATATGTCCCCTCCCTCTTGAACCTCCCTCCATCCTTCTATTATTTTATTGTTTGCAGTTTCACCCTTTACATCTATTAGTATTTGCTTTGTATATTTAGGTGCTCTTATATTAGGTGTATAGGTAGCTCAGTGGGTAAAGAATCCAGCCGCAATGCAGGAGACACAGGAGATGTGGGTTCAGTCCCCAGGTTGGGAAGATCCCCTGGAGAATGAAATGGAAGCTCACTCCAGTATTCTTGCCTGGAAAACCCCAGGGACAGAGGATCCTAACAGGCTACAGTCCATAGGGTCACAAAGAGCCAGACACAACTGAGTAACTAAGCACACAGCACAGTCAATGTAAAATCCTGTTTTTGTATTGATTTTTTTATCATTATACAGTGTCTTTCTTTATCTTTCCTTATGGATTCCATTTTAAAGTCTACTTTGTCTGATAAGAGTGTTGCAACGCCTGCCTTCTTGTCATTTCTTTTTGAAACATCTTTTTTCCATTCCCTCACTTTCAATTTATGCGTGTCCTTTGCCCTAAAGGGAAGGGCATATTGTAGATTCTTGTTTTGTTTTTTGAATCCAAAATGCCATTCTGTGCCTTTTGATTGGAGCATTCAGTAGATTGAAATGTAAGGCTATTATTGATAGGTATGTTTTTGTTGCGATTTTGAACTTTGTTTCCCCATTGACTTTATATTTCTTCTCTGTTCATTTCTTTTACTTTTGTGGCTTAATGATTTTTCTTCTGTATTATAGTTATGTTCTCTTCCTTATGGCTTTGGTGACTCTATTGTATATTTTCGATTTGTAGTTACCTTGTTTTACAAGTATTTTAATCCCTTCCTACATGTACTTGCCCTACACTGTTAGTCATATAGGTTCAAAATGATAATATTGCTGGGTAGAGTACCCTAGGTTGCAGATTGTTCTCTTTCAGGGCTTTGAGTATATCTTTCCCACTCCCTTCTGTCCTGCAACATTTCTGAGGAGAAATCACCTAATAGCCTTATGGGAGTTCCCTTATAATAAACTCTTTGTTTTCCTCTTGTTGCCTTTAGAATAGTCTCTAACTTTTGCAATCTTTAATTATAATATGTCTTGTTGTAGGTCTGTTTGGGACCCTCTGCTTCATGGATATTTGTTTCCTTCTTTAGGTTTGGGAAGTGTTCAGCCATAATTTCTTTAAATACTTTTTTTCATCTCCTACTCTCTTCCCCTTTTGGATTCCCTATTAAGCACAGATTGGCATGCTTTATATTATCCCATAGGTCTCACATATTGCTTTAATTTTCTTTCTATTAATTTGGTTTTCTATCTTCTGTCTTAATTGGATAATTTCCATTATTCTATCTTCCAGGTCACTTATTCATTCTTCTGCATAATTCATTCTTCTATTCATTGCCTTTAGCTCAGCTTCTGTCCCTGCAAATTAATTTTCTAATTTTTCTTGGTTCCTCTTTCTAGTTTCTAGTTCCCCTCTTTTTTTATATAATCTGAATTTCTCTTGATAGACTTTCTTAATTCTGTCATTATTGACACTGTCTCCTTTTTGAAATCAGTGTATTAGACTGATCTCATGGAGGTCTGTTTTATTGTTTGTTATCTTGGGAATTCTCTTGGTATTTTAACTGGGGATGAGATTTTTGATTCTTTATTTTACTTATATTTCTCTTACTCTGTGACTTTAGGAGAAACAATTATCTACTAAGGTTCTGGAGGGTTAATTATGCGTCGGGGCACTTCTGTGTGGTGGGTTGAGTATATTTGGTGCAAGGGCTATTTTTAGTATGGATGCCTGTCTTTTCTTTCTTCAGTGTGTGCTGACTGATATCCCCTGGGTAGAGGTTTTGCAGATACAGTGACTAGGGCCCAGTCCTGGGGTTCTCAGTGGTGGCAGTTCAGGCACACCCTCAGAACATGCAATGGAGTGGATATGGCTTGTGACCACTTCAGGCATTTAGGCGGAGTCAGCATCCACCCTGCAGCCAATGCAGGCAGTGACCTGCCCTCTGCAGGCACAGAGGAAAAGGCTACAGTCTGCACCTCATCCTTCCTATGTCCTCCAAACAGTGGTGACTGGCCTATAAGTTGGCCATAACTTCCTCCTAGTATACCCCAGCCACCATTAAGCTGGATTCTCACTCCCTCGGTCTCTCTCAACACAGTCAACCTGAATCCTTTCCCCAGTTCTGACCCCTGAAGCCCAATTCCTAGCGTCCATTCCCCTGCAGATCCACAGACATGCATGTCCGTTTGTGGAGTGCCGGGCAGTGGCACCATCTGTGCAGCTGTTCCTCGGTTCTAGCTGCCACCAACAGGCTTCTGTGCTGTCCATCAAGACTCAGAAGCTCCCCTTCTGCCACAGCCAATCTCCCTAGTGTTACCATTAGGGCTTCTCCAGGTGCAGGAACATTTTCTTCTTCACATCTGACTCCCAGAGGCACAGCTTCTGACCCAATTCCTTTTTTTTTTCTTTTTTCTTTTTTTTTTTTTAATATTTTCTTGGATTGGATTACATGGAGTTTTTCTTTGCTTTTCAGTAGTCTGAGGTCTTCCACCAGTGTTCAGTAGATATTCTGTGAAAATTGTTCTACATGTAGATTTTTGCTATATTTGTGGAAGAAGGTAAGCTTCACATCCTACTACTCTTAATGACTCCTTAGCTCTTTTACCCTTTATATTTTCCTTTTTCTTGTTCTTTAGAGGTTTGAGATGCCAGCCTGTGGAAAGCAAAACTGGCTCCAGATTCATAGGCATTCTAAAATAAAAGTAGGAATTCTTGTTACAGTATATATAAGCAGAAGTATGATACAGTCACAGGGAGGGGAGGCATTAGTTGGGGAAAGTAATAAAGAATGTGAGAATAAAATCATTAGTAGAGCTGTTAAAGTATTTTGTGCATGCCTTGAGCAAATGAGTTGGTACTAATTTGCATTTAGTTTGTGTGCTCTGATAATACCAGTAGCAACTTGTGTTTATATAGTGATTTGAATGCTTACAAAGTTAAAATGACCATTTTCCCAAGGAAGCCTGAGAATATCAGTATTAAGTAATTTGTTTTTTTTGTTTGTTTTTTTTTAAAGGTTTATTTATTTTACTTTTGGGCGGGGGTCAGGTTGGGGAGGGAGGGAAGTGGGCGGGACACTTCTATTGGTCTTTCATTTCTCTATTTTCATTCGTCTTCGTTCCCATCCACATTGATAGTGCTTAAATTAATCAGGCTCTTATGTTTCTTGATACCGAGTCCTGGTTTTAGATGCCATGTACTATGTGAAACTTCAAGATAAACTTCCATCTCATTTTGTATTTATGCTGACATAAATCTCTAGCTCCCATTTCATTTTGTTTGGTCACATAGATTATTAATCCTGAACTGTTAGGAGCCTCAATTAATTCTCTGCCATTCACTGTGCCTTAAATGAAGTTTTTTAATAGTCTTTGTTTGGGGGGGTAGTTATTGTTAGGACATATTTTAATTATACTTAGTTTAACCTATAATTACTCTAAAATAGTGTCTTTTTAATTTCTATTCCCTTTTGATGCCACTATTCTTCATATGTAACAAGAAGGTAAAATAAATAACATTTTTTGATGTTCACCATGCACTAAGTATCTTCCTGAATCATTTTGTGGACATAATTTAATGTTGTATCTCAAATAAGACATTATCTTATAATTTAACATATACTCAACAACAGTTTTAATAAATCAGGATCATATATCAGGTAGTGTGCTTGGATACAAAGAGAAAACATTTGCTGATCATGTGGGGTTTTTTCAGTCAAGGAAAGAGAGACAATGTTCTTTAGAGGTTTGAGATGCCAGCCTGTGGAAAGCAAAACTGGCTCCAGATTCATAGGCATTCTAAAATAAAAGTAGGAATTCTTGTTACAGTATATATAAGCAGAAGTATGATACAGTCACAGGGAGGGGAGGCATTAGTTGGGGAAAGTAATAAAGAATGTGAGAATAAAATCATTAGTAGAGCTGTTAAAGTATTTTGTGCATGCCTTGAGCAAATGAGTTGGTACTAATTTGCATTTAGTTTGTGTGCTCTGATAATACCAGTAGCAACTTGTGTTTATATAGTGATTTGAATGCTTACAAAGTTAAAATGACCATTTTCCCAAGGAAGCCTGAGAATATCAGTATTAAGTAATTTGTTTTTTTTGTTTGTTTTTTTTTAAAGATTTATTTATTTTACTTTTGGGCGGGGGTCAGGTTGGGGAGGGAGGGAAGTGGGCGGGACACTTCTATTGGTCTTTCATTTCTCTATTTTCATTCGTCTTCGTTCCCATCCACATTGATAGTGCTTAAATTAATCAGGCTCTTATGTTTCTTGATACCGAGTCCTGGTTTTAGATGCCATGTACTATGTGAAACTTCAAGATAAACTTCCATCTCATTTTGTATTTATGCTGACATAAATCTCTAGCTCCCATTTCATTTTGTTTGGTCACATAGATTATTAATCCTGAACTGTTAGGAGCCTCAATTAATTCTCTGCCATTCACTGTGCCTTAAATGAAGTTTTTTAATAGTCTTTGTTTGGGGGGGTAGTTATTGTTAGGACATATTTTAATTATACTTAGTTTAACCTATAATTACTCTAAAATAGTGTCTTTTTAATTTCTATTCCCTTTTGATGCCACTATTCTTCATATGTAACAAGAAGGTAAAATAAATAACATTTTTTGATGTTCACCATGCACTAAGTATCTTCCTGAATCATTTTGTGGACATAATTTAATGTTGTATCTCAAATAAGACATTATCTTATAATTTAACATATACTCAACAACAGTTTTAATAAATCAGGATCATATATCAGGTAGTGTGCTTGGATACAAAGAGAAAACATTTGCTGATCATGTGGGGTTTTTTCAGTCAAGGAAAAGAGAGACAATGAAGATAAGGCTAAAAATATTGTAGGTGCTATGATCAAAGTACATAATTCACACATTCATTCATTAAATGATTTGTCAGGGACAGTTTTAGGTGCAAGAGAAATAGTACCTAATGATGGTGAATGAAACAGATGAAATCTCTTCCCTCACAGAGCTGTCATTCTAGTATTTATCCTAAGGATCGCAAAGGGACAATCATCTGGGATCACAGAAATGGCTATTAGAAATCTTTGGAACATCCATTATGTAACAAAATAGAGTGAACATTTGGAAGTAAAGGTACTTTTCAACCTGTGACCTCATATCCTTGAAGTAATGCATAGGGTATGCTGCGGTTGCAGGTTTTCACTATCAGGGTCCTTTCTGAAACCAACCAGTTCCTAAAGCTGTCAATTTTCTCTACCTGCACCACCGTGAAAGATAAACTCATTTAAGGCCAAATAAGGTAGAATGGTACAATTTGTCTCACTTGATTCAGTGGTAATGTCTTCAATTCTGTAGTGTATGTTAGATCAGAAGAGATTTTTCTTTCTTAAATGGAAGATTTTTAAGGACGTCGAACTTGCTTTTTCAGTTGTTCAGTCCTTCGATTCTAGTATAATCCAAATGTGCCTTATCCCTCTTTTTCTTTCCTTGTGCAAAAATACATTACCTATATGTTTTTCATATATTAACATTTTGATAATTTAAGATACACTGTATCTTTATAAATATTCATAATTAATATTGTTACTTAAGGAGGCTGGATATTCTCAATGAGCAAAAATATCTCTGTTTGAAACCTCAAGTTTTATTGCAAAAACAAGATTACTAATGAATATGGAACACATTTTGAAAATATAAAGAGGCCAAAACCCTTTGAACTCCTATAACTGATTTTATTCATATTGTTCATCTCAGTGAACAGAGAGCTACAAAGAAAGGTCTCTCTTTGTAACCTTCATATAAACCACTTATTTCTTCACATAGTTGTCATTTTTTATTAGATGTTTTTCTAAAAATACCTTATTGAATCCACTTTATTTAGTTGGTAAACAATTACTGAGTGTCGGACTATGCTGGGCTATAATGAAATTGACATATACAATCACTTGTATTCAATGAAGGTGAGAGGAAGATCACTATGTTATAGGTTGATATTAATAATTCTGATAGACATATTTTATATTAGTTATAATTCTAATCCAGTTTTCATTTTCTTTGCATATAACGTCTCTACAATGCTTCTTAAATTTTAAGATGTAAAAAATGATCTGAATAACATGTTGAAATTGTGATTCCTGGGCCCGAGAGACATTCAGACAATCTAGTAATCTGCATTTCACAAAAAAATTAGTGCTTTGGGAGCTGGTGATCCTTACCCTTAGACATCACTTGGAGAAAGAGTCCCTTTGTGACCTTTCCCCTTTTTCTGAGACATCCCCAAGTGAAGGTCCCATGAAAGTCTCTTTTCAATGTTTTTTTTTCCCTCCTTACTTTAAATTTTTCAATGTCATGCTCTCGGGGGACTGTCAAAGCTGAGAATGGTACAATTTGTCTCACTTGATTCAGTGGTAATGTCTTCAATTCTGTAGTGTATGTTAGATCAGAAGAGATTTTTCTTTCTTAAATGGAAGATTTTTAAGGACGTCGAACTTGCTTTTTCAGTTGTTCAGTCCTTCGATTCTAGTATAATCCAAATGTGCCTTATCCCTCTTTTTCTTTCCTTGTGCAAAAATACATTACCTATATGTTTTTCATATATTAACATTTTGATAATTTAAGATACACTGTATCTTTATAAATATTCATAATTAATATTGTTACTTAAGGAGGCTGGATATTCTCAATGAGCAAAAATATCTCTGTTTGAAACCTCAAGTTTTATTGCAAAAACAAGATTACTAATGAATATGGAACACATTTTGAAAATATAAAGAGGCCAAAACCCTTTGAACTCCTATAACTGATTTTATTCATATTGTTCATCTCAGTGAACAGAGAGCTACAAAGAAAGGTCTCTCTTTGTAACCTTCATATAAACCACTTATTTCTTCACATAGTTGTCATTTTTTATTAGATGTTTTTCTAAAAATACCTTATTGAATCCACTTTATTTAGTTGGTAAACAATTACTGAGTGTCGGACTATGCTGGGCTATAATGAAATTGACATATACAATCACTTGTATTCAATGAAGGTGAGAGGAAGATCACTATGTTATAGGTTGATATTAATAATTCTGATAGACATATTTTATATTAGTTATAATTCTAATCCAGTTTTCATTTTCTTTGCATATAACGTCTCTACAATGCTTCTTAAATTTTAAGATGTAAAAAATGATCTGAATAACATGTTGAAATTGTGATTCCTGGGCCCGAGAGACATTCAGACAATCTAGTAATCTGCATTTCACAAAAAAATTAGTGCTTTGGGAGCTGGTGATCCTTACCCTTAGACATCACTTGGAGAAAGAGTCCCTTTGTGACCTTTCCCTTTTGCTGAGACATCCCCAAGTGAAGGTCCCATGAAAGTCTCTTTTCAATGTTCCATCTACTTATCTCAATGTCATGCTCTCGGGACTGTCAGCTGAGATATACCAGGCCCATGTTCATTTCATTATGTTGACCTGAAGTAATTCATGGTGGGAGTCAGTTGTACCTAGGCTGAGAATGGGTGAGGCAACAGTCAGTGCTCTCAAAGACTGCCTCTAATGGTGGGGCTATCTGAAAGGTGATGCAAAGACCTCCATGGTATGATAAAAGAATGCTTGTTAAACAAGTTTGAACAGCAGCTAGGAACTGCTTACCTGTAGGACAGTATTTTACAAGTATTAATAATTTAACTATCATTAAAAAGAAATCTATAAAGCATGTACTATTATACTGTTCATTTCACATATGAGGACATTGAGGCAAAAGAACTTGCCCAGCATCACACAGCTATTATAGTACGTGGTAGAGCAGGGATTTGGGATCTGGTTCTAGGATCTAGTGGCTGTAATTGTTCTGAAATGCAGCACTTCCCTTGCTGCCACTTGCAACTCAAAAGAAAATTCCTTTTACAGTTTTTTCCCTGAAATACATGATACTTCATTAAGAGCATGAATGTTTGAGTCAGAAGGATCAGGCTTCTAATTCTTACTTGTCACTTCATTCCTTGATGAATCTGTGGAAATTGACTTACCTTCATTCTCCACTTCTATGAAATGAACATGGCAGTGCAAGGTTTGGTGAATATTAAATGAGATCATTATTTGAAGGCATTGGCAGTGTTTGAAATGTTGCATTCTTTCAACAATCCTATTTACTGCCAGTGTTATTATTATCAGTGATTATTAGTAGTTGTAGCAGTAGAAATGAATTTAATACTCTTAGAAGCATGTGCGTAGCCAGAATATTTTTAGTGGAAATATTTTAAAAATTGAATTAATGGTGAATCTTACGTTTGACATCATGATTATAAAATGTTTATATTGTGCCTTGGGGATGGTATGATCTGAGACTGGCCTATTTCTCTTTAACAGGTGATCAAACCAACACCACTCAGCTGCTAGCCCTGGCCTCACGCCTGCGGGAGAGTGCTGAACTCTTTCAGTCAGATGAGATGCGTCCTGCTAATGACCCCAAGGAAAGAGCTCCCATCCGTGTGCGGATGCTGAATGACGTTCTTCAGGAAATGGAGAAGAGCTTCCTAGTGCAGCACGCACCACCGGGGTTTTACAGGTAGGAAATGTGTCAAATTTGGTATTTTTATGCCTTTCAATGGAATATTTGTGTTTACCTTTCAGAATATGTACAACTTCTGTAAACTTAACACTTATTTTTCTGTGAAGCAGTTATTGTATCTACAATTGAAGGATCATTCTCCTTCAAAGCAAAATTTAATTGCATACATAGATGGCTACCATATGTGTAGATATTGGTATTATTTGTGTGTGTGTATATATATATATACATAGTATATATAGATACACTATCTATGTCTATATGATACAAGTTAGAGTATCATCTAGAAAATGACCAAGAATTATTCTACATCATCTAGAAAATGACCAAGAATTATTCAATATGAATTGAATATGATAACAGCTTCTGTAACCCCAAATGGATTTATAGGTTGTATTGGGAAAAATATACTTTCTTGAGTGAATCAGGAGATAAACCTATGTTATTCTTTTCTAGTAACTCAACATTTACAACAGTGTGTTTAATTCTGGAAACTATTTACATTTTAAGAGGGAAATAAATATGTTTAATATTTACTCAATGGATGTGAATTTGAGCAAAGTCTCAGAGATAGTGGAGGACAGAGGAGCCTGTCCTGCTATAGTTCAAGGGGTTGCAGAGTCAGACATTATTTAGTGACTGGACAAGAACAACAAAATATTCAGGGAGGAGTGGAATTTATAGGAATGTTGTTTTCCCATCCAGGTTGTTAGTACTGAGCAGCATTACCTATGCTATACAGTGTGTTTTGTAAATAAGTTCATTTGTATCATTTTTTAAGATTCCATATGTAAGTGATATCATAGATATATGTCTTTGTCTGACTTATTTCACTTAGTATGATAATCTCCAGGTACATCCATGTTGCTACAGATGGCTTTATTTCTATTTTTTCTTTAATGGCTTTTAATTCCATCGTACATATGTATCACACATTGTTTATCAATTTCTCTCCTGATGGACATTGGGTGGCTTCTGTGTCTTGGCTATTGTAACATCGTAACATGCTGATACCAAAAATGGTCTCTTAGATGACAACCCAGGGGTCATCCTTCAAGGGAAATGGAGAAGAGCTTCCTACAGGGGTTTAGGAAATGTGTCAAATTTGGTATTTTTATGCCTTTCAATGGAATATTTGTGTTTACCTTTCAGAATATGTACAACTTCTGTAAACTTAACACTTATTTTTCTGTGAAGCAGTTATTGTATCTACAATTGAAGGATCATTCTCCTTCAAAGCAAAATTTAATTGCATACATAGATGGCTACCATATGTGTAGATATTGGTATTATTTGTGTGTGTGTATATATATATATACATAGTATATATAGATACACTATCTATGTCTATATGATACAAGTTAGAGTATCATCTAGAAAATGACCAAGAATTATTCTACATCATCTAGAAAATGACCAAGAATTATTCAATATGAATTGAATATGATAACAGCTTCTGTAACCCCAAATGGATTTATAGGTTGTATTGGGAAAAATATACTTTCTTGAGTGAATCAGGAGATAAACCTATGTTATTCTTTTCTAGTAACTCAACATTTACAACAGTGTGTTTAATTCTGGAAACTATTTACATTTTAAGAGGGAAATAAATATGTTTAATATTTACTCAATGGATGTGAATTTGAGCAAAGTCTCAGAGATAGTGGAGGACAGAGGAGCCTGTCCTGCTATAGTTCAAGGGGTTGCAGAGTCAGACATTATTTAGTGACTGGACAAGAACAACAAAATATTCAGGGAGGAGTGGAATTTATAGGAATGTTGTTTTCCCATCCAGGTTGTTAGTACTGAGCAGCATTACCTATGCTATACAGTGTGTTTTGTAAATAAGTTCATTTGTATCATTTTTTAAGATTCCATATGTAAGTGATATCATAGATATATGTCTTTGTCTGACTTATTTCACTTAGTATGATAATCTCCAGGTACATCCATGTTGCTACAGATGGCTTTATTTCTATTTTTTCTTTAATGGCTTTTAATTCCATCGTACATATGTATCACACATTGTTTATCAATTTCTCTCCTGATGGACATTGGGTGGCTTCTGTGTCTTGGCTATTGTAAACAACTCTGTAATGAACATGCGGTGAATGCATCCTTTCAAATAATGGTCTCTTCCAGACACATGCTCAGGAGTGGGATTGATGAATCATATGCTGAATCTATTTTTAGTTTCTTAAGGAACCTCCATAACTGTTCTCGATAGAGTCAGAACCACTTTTCATTCCCAAAAACAGTGTAGGAAGGTTCCCTTTTCTGAGCATTTACTGTTTGTAGATGTTTTCATGATGGCCATTCTGACCTCTGTGATATGGTACCTCATTTGACTCGTATTACTGCAATTCTTAGTGATGCTGAATATTTTTTCATGTGCCTCTTGCCTACTCATATGTCTTCTTTGAGGTATATCAGAGTGGTTGACTTCCAGATATTGAATAAACCTTGAAATCCTTGATCCCACTTGATCAGGGAGTGAAACAGTTTTAATGTAGAGTTGGATTTGGTTTGCTAGTATTTTGTTAAGAATTTTTGCATCTACATTCATCAGTGACAGTAGCCTATAATTTTCTTTTTGTGCCATCTTTGTCTGGTTTTGGTGTCAGGGTGGTAGTGGCCTCATAGAATGAGTTTGGGAGTGTTCCTCTGCCAGGAATTTTTGCAATAACTTCAGAAGGATAGGTGTTAACTCTCTGCTAAGTGTTTGGTAGAGTTCACTTCTGAAGCCCTCTGATCCTGGACTTTTGTCTGTTCGTATATGGCTTAGTCTTTAAAAATTGTCTTTTTCTAAGAATTTATCTATTTTTTCTAGGTTGTCCATTTTATTGGCATATAGTTGTCTGTAGTAATCTTTTATGATTGTTTGCATTCTGTGATGTCCATTGTAGCATATTCCTTTTCTTTTCTAATTTTCTTAATCTGAACTCTTTCATGCTATTTCTTAAGGCATCTGCCTAAAAATTTAACAATTTTTTTTTTTCTTTTCAAAGAACCAGATTTTAGTTTCATTGATCCCTTCTATTTTTTTTATCTCTGTTTCCTTTCTACTATGACCTTTATTATTTCTATCCTTCTAGTAATTTGGGTTTTGTTTTTTTTTCTCTAGTTGCTTTACATGTAAAGTTAGCGCATTTGGGATTTTTCTTGTTTCCTGAGGTAAGATCATAATGCTATAAACATCCCTCTTAGAAATGCTTTTGCTGTGTCCCATAGGCTTGGATTGTTCTCCCTTCATTTTCATTTGTTTGTAGATATTGTTTGATTTCTATTTGATTCACTGATCATTTAGTAACATAGTATTCTCCAGATGTTCATGTTTAATTCTTTTTCTTATCTTAGTCACTCAGTTGTGTCCAACTCTTTGTGACCCCAGGGACTGTAGCCCACCAAGCTCCTCTGTCCATGCAATCTCCAGACAGGAATACTGGAGTGGGTTGCCATGCCTTTCTCCAGGGGATCTTCCCAACACAGGGATCGAACCCACATCTCTTGCACTGGCAAGCAGGTTCCTTACCACTAGCACCACCTGGGGGATCCTTTTTTTTTTTTTTTATAGTCCACTTCTAATCTGATAGTGTTGTGGCTGGAAAAGATGCTTGATATAATTACAGTTTCGTAAATAAGCCAACGCTTGCTTTGTGGTCCCACATGATCAATCCTGGAAAGTTTTCTATGGGCTCATGAGACGAATATGTATTTTGCTACTTTTGGATGGACTCCCCTGTAAATATTAAGTCTGTCTGGACTAATATATCATTTAAGACCTGTGCTTCCATACTGATTTTCTGTCTGAATTATCTGTCCATTGATGAAAGTTGGGTATTAAGTTCCCCACTATTATTGTGTCAGCCTTGTATGTTGAGATGCTCCTACCTTACTGTATATTTGCCTTTACCCATGAGCTTTTGTAATTTTCTTATTTCTAGTTATGGCCTTTTCTGTCTAGAAAAATTCCTTTAGAATTTGTTGCAAATCTGTTTTGGTGGTACTGTATTCTTTTAGCTTTTGTTAATCTGTTAATCTTTTGATTTCTCTGTCCAAACTAAATGAGATCCTTGATGGTTACAGTATTCTTGGTTGTAGCTTCTTCACTTTTATCACTTTAAATATATCATGCCACTCACTGCTAGCCTGCAGAGTTTCTGCTGAGAAATCTGATAATATTAAGGAAATTCCCTTGTATGTTATTTATTGCTTTTCTCTTGTTGCCTTTAATATTTTTTCTTACTTTAAGATTTTTCAATTAGATTATTATGTGTCTCAGTGTTTTCCTCCTTGGGTTTATACTACATGGGACTCTCCTCACTTAAGTCACTTGAATGACTGTTTCCTTTCTCATGTTGGGGGACTTCTCAGCTCTTATCATCTCTTCAAATGTTTTTGTAGGTCCCTTTTCTTCTCCTGGGAACCCAATAATACAAATGTTGTGCATTTAATGCCCCCAACCTCCACAGGAGGCCCTCCAGTATTAGCAGGTAGGTCTGGCTCAACCTCTGAAGAGGTCACTGCTTTTTTCTCATAGGTCCTGGTGCACACAGGACCTTGTAGAAGTCCTCCAACAATAGAGTTTGTATTTCCCCCAGTCCTGTGGATTTCTTGTAATCAAATGCTGTAGGCCTTCAGATCCAGATTCTCTGGGGGCTCCTTCTCCTGCTGACAGACTCTCAGTCAGGGGAGTCTAAGAACTTTTGTTCCTATGGGAGAACTTCTGTGGTATAAATATTTTGAACTTGTGGGTCACATAGCTGACAGGTATGTGACTTGATTTTATCATGGTTGTGCCACTCCTATCAACTCATGATGTCGTCTTCTTTGGATGTATGGTATCTAGTATATCCCAGGGGTTTTTTTTGGTTGTTTTTTTTTTTTTTTTGGTGGCTGTTCAGCAGTTGTGATTTTCATGTTTCCATAAGAGGTAAGTTCATGTCCTTCTACTCTGCTCTATTATTTGGATCACCTGTTTTAAATGTTTTCCATTGGGTTCATTATGAAACAAAAGGTAAAAATGTATACCTTTGTGTAACAGACACACATATTATGTATATGTGTAACATTTAATAATAACACGTGTGTATGTATATATTTTTTGGATATGTGTACTCAACACATGGGCTTTTGTTGGTTCTAGTGGTAAAGAACCTATTTGTCTATGTAGGAGACATAAGAGATTCAGATTTGATCCTTTGGTAGGGGAAAATTCACTGGAGGAAGGCATGGAAAGCTACTCTACTATTCTTGCTGGGAGAATCCTCTGGACAGAGGAGCCTGGTGGTTATGGTCCATAGGGTTGCACAGAGTTGGACACAACTGAAGTGACTTAGCATGCAAACATACAACTGAGGCAAACACGTATATATATATTATATGAAATTGTGTGTGGTGTGTGTATGTATATATTTGTGTGTGTACCTAGTTTTGGGTTTTTTATGGGAAAAAGAGGTGTTTCAGGAAGACTATTCAGCTTAGAACTCTTTTCATAAAAGCACTTTTACACTGTATCATTTCTGTGTATTTTATATACACCACACACTATTTCTTACACTAAAACCCAAGCAAACTTTTTTTGACCAACCCAATATATATATAAATGCAGAAAGAATACCCTGAACATTGTATATTGTGTATGACCAAAGTTACAACTAAGACTAAAGAATTGAAACATAGGAATACAAATCTTAATTTCATATGAGAAATAAATTTTAACAAATGTTCTTTAAAAAACTAAATGTGGTTTTTTTTATAGAGTGGTGAACTCATTACCAGTTCAAGTGTTAAATCAGTGTAAATAGTCCTAAGCACCTGTATTTTGGGGCTACATGCAGCTTAAGAAGACTGTTGGAACTTCTGTGATCTGAAAAATCAGTAGCAGTTAATTTCTGCATCTATGAAATGAGATAATGAAAAGAGACTCTTTTGTTTTAAGAAACCTTTCTGAGTTTGGAGGATTTTCTTCCATGATTTTAAGCTCAAATACACACTTGGAATCCTATCAACTCATGATGTCGTCTTCTTTGGATGTATGGTATCTAGTATATCCCAAGGGTTTTTTTTGGTTGTTTTTTTTTTTTTTGGTGGCTGTTCAGCAGTTGTGATTTTCATGTTTCCATAAGAGGTAAGTTCATGTCCTTCTACTCTGCTCTATTATTTGGATCACCTGTTTTAAATGTTTTCCATTGGGTTCATTATGAAACAAAAGGTAAAAATGTATACCTTTGTGTAACAGACACACATATTATGTATATGTGTAACATTTAATAATAACACGTGTGTATGTATATATTTTTTGGATATGTGTACTCAACACATGGGCTTTTGTTGGTTCTAGTGGTAAAGAACCTATTTGTCTATGTAGGAGACATAAGAGATTCAGATTTGATCCTTTGGTAGGGAAGATTCCCTGGAGGAAGGCATGGAAAGCTACTCTACTATTCTTGCTGGGAGAATCCTCTGGACAGAGGAGCCTGGTGGTTATGGTCCATAGGGTTGCACAGAGTTGGACACAACTGAAGTGACTTAGCATGCAAACATACAACTGAGGCAAACACGTATATATATATTATATGAAATTGTGTGTGGTGTGTGTATGTATATATTTGTGTGTGTACCTAGTTTTGGGTTTTTTATGGGAAAAAGAGGTGTTTCAGGAAGACTATTCAGCTTAGAACTCTTTTCATAAAAGCACTTTTACACTGTATCATTTCTGTGTATTTTATATACACCACACACTATTTCTTACACTAAAACCCAAGCAAACTTTTTTTGACCAACCCAATATATATATAAATGCAGAAAGAATACCCTGAACATTGTATATTGTGTATGACCAAAGTTACAACTAAGACTAAAGAATTGAAACATAGGAATACAAATCTTAATTTCATATGAGAAATAAATTTTAACAAATGTTCTTTAAAAAACTAAATGTGGTTTTTTTTATAGAGTGGTGAACTCATTACCAGTTCAAGTGTTAAATCAGTGTAAATAGTCCTAAGCACCTGTATTTTGGGGCTACATGCAGCTTAAGAAGACTGTTGGAACTTCTGTGATCTGAAAAATCAGTAGCAGTTAATTTCTGCATCTATGAAATGAGATAATGAAAAGAGACTCTTTTGTTTTAAGAAACCTTTCTGAGTTTGGAGGATTTTCTTCCATGATTTTAAGCTCAAATACACACTTGGAATCTTTGTTTTATATTGTATTTTTAACATTATGCCTCTATACAGTAAGACGTTGGGAAACATTAAAATTTATTATAGCAGATATTTTTAAGGCACTTTGTAAGTCCCATGTTTTCTTGAAAGCACAAGAGACCAAGGATCTGCCTCAAGTTAAAAGCATCCACCCTGATGAGATTATACTCCAGTTTGGGGGATGAGAAACAGAATAAGCAAGATAACATAGTAAAATATAGTATATAGGAGGTGTGAGAACTGCTAAAGAGTAAACTTAAATCATGCTATTAAAATGTCTTTATCAAAGTAGATAAATTCTATATTTCCTTCACTTTTAGTTTATCAAAAATTTAGAATTAGTATACATTAAGGATACAGTTTTAAATATTATGAGATATACAAAACTTTCTCCATTTTCCCTTTCTGGCAGTTGCACTAAATAAAAGAGACCCCTCTGTGGTCTGAGGTTTGTTTCTAGTAAACTTTTTTATTATCCCTTTAATGATTTTTAATAGACTTTAAATGTGTTTATCATTCATTATGAATAGAAAATATTTGTCATGAGTTAACAATGATTAAGCAAGTGGTGTATTTTCCTGTTACTAATATTGCTCACAGCATACTCTGTATTCCAGTGTGCAAGGCTGTGATTATGACAGTGTTCTAACTTACATAACAAACTTTATAGTTGAAAACTTATGGTTCAATATTATAGCATTATTTTAAACTATTACTCTAGTTATTGAAAACATACATCTCTTCCATTCTTTCCCCTTGGTTGTATTAATTCACATTTTTGCCAACAGTGCAGATAAATTAAATAGCTTTGATTTATGTGACTGACCTTTAGTCTAAGATTGCCATGAATTTTTCCTTTATTTCAGAAATTTTCCTTTATTTCAGAAATCTATAACAAATCGTGCTACTTCATTTTTTTTCTTGGTATAGAATTCACATTTGTAATTATTATTGATACCAAAATTTCAAAATTGCAATAGATTTTCTGCCCTCAATTCTTGGAAGCTCTTCCTTTATGGGAGAGAAAATGCTCAAAAAAAAAAAAAACATGAGTATGACAGGATGATATAGACTTTAGGAAGATGGAAACCGTGATTATAATGACAGCTATTTAGAGAAAAGAATCCAATAATTATGTTGTGGAAAAGAACATTAGCGAACTTTTTCTTAATTTTAAGCACTCTTTAGAGATGTTATCCATATAGGAATCTCAGCTCTTCAATCCAATGGTGTTATAACAATTTTCATCAGATATACAAGTAGAAAGTCAAAAGTGATCTGCTTCTTAAGAAAACTGTTGTCAGAAGTTCACTATACAGAGCTAAATATTGCCTTTGGAATTTTGATCATGTCCCAAGGAATATTGCCTTTAAACGTAAAGTGTCACAAAACACTGAAATATATTATTTTTTGGATATATGAAATAATTTTCTCCATTATGTGGTATCAGAAGATTCAAAGATTTCAAGTCCTATGATACTGTATCTAAAACTGATGAAATTCTGACAAATAAATCCTCATTGAACATTGTGTCACATTCTTCTGGAAAATGTCAATGTAAGATCTCTACTTTGAAGGAGTTTAATTCTAGAACTAAAATATATAAATCATAATAAATTTCTAGAATACTTATGGAAAGTGTCCAAAGAATGCTACAGGTAAGGAGTGCTGTTGGGATTCACTGAAGAGAGAAATTCTTATCTTGTGGCAGTCAGAAAATTTACAGGGAAAGGGAAAAATTTATCTGGTCTTGGGTTGTCAATACATTTGGGAATGCTATAGATTGAATGTGTCCTCCCACTTTGGTGAATGCTATAGCATTATTTTAAACTATTACTCTAGTTATTGCCATCTCTTCCATTCTTTCCCTTGGTTGTATTAATTCACATTTGCCAACAGTGCAGATAAATTAAATAGCTTTGATTTATGTGACTGACCTTTAGTCTAAGATTGCCATGAATTTTTCCTTTATTTCAGAAATTTTCCTTTATTTCAGAAATCTATAACAAATCGTGCTACTTCATTTTTTTTCTTGGTATAGAATTCACATTTGTAATTATTATTGATACCAAAATTTCAAAATTGCAATAGATTTTCTGCCCTCAATTCTTGGAAGCTCTTCCTTTATGGGAGAGAAAATGCTCAAAAAAAAAAAAAAAAAAACATGAGTATGACAGGATGATATAGACTTTAGGAAGATGGAAACCGTGATTATAATGACAGCTATTTAGAGAAAAGAATCCAATAATTATGTTGTGGAAAAGAACATTAGCGAACTTTTTCTTAATTTTAAGCACTCTTTAGAGATGTTATCCATATAGGAATCTCAGCTCTTCAATCCAATGGTGTTATAACAATTTTCATCAGATATACAAGTAGAAAGTCAAAAGTGATCTGCTTCTTAAGAAAACTGTTGTCAGAAGTTCACTATACAGAGCTAAATATTGCCTTTGGAATTTTGATCATGTCCCAAGGAATATTGCCTTTAAACGTAAAGTGTCACAAAACACTGAAATATATTATTTTTTGGATATATGAAATAATTTTCTCCATTATGTGGTATCAGAAGATTCAAAGATTTCAAGTCCTATGATACTGTATCTAAAACTGATGAAATTCTGACAAATAAATCCTCATTGAACATTGTGTCACATTCTTCTGGAAAATGTCAATGTAAGATCTCTACTTTGAAGGAGTTTAATTCTAGAACTAAAATATATAAATCATAATAAATTTCTAGAATACTTATGGAAAGTGTCCAAAGAATGCTACAGGTAAGGAGTGCTGTTGGGATTCACTGAAGAGAGAAATTCTTATCTTGTGGCAGTCAGAAAATTTACAGGGAAAGGGAAAAATTTATCTGGTCTTGGGTTGTCAATACATTTGGGAATGCTATAGATTGAATGTGTCCTCCCCACTTTTGTGTATTGAGACCTAATGATAATGTTTACAGGTGGAGACTTTGGGAGGTAATTAGGACATGAGGGCAGGACCCTCACTAATGGGATTAGCGTCCTTACAAAAGAAACTCCCTTCACCCATACTGCAAGGTGGAGACCGGAGCCACCCATAATCACTAAGCAATCTCTAACCAGACATGGAATCTGCCAGAAACTTGATCTCAAACTTCTCAGCCTCCAGAACTGTGAGAAATTTATTTGTGTTGCTTATAGCTCACTCCGTCTATAGCAATCTATTATAGCAACCCACACTGTCTAAAGCAGGGAGCATTACAAGAAGAGGATAAAGAGAAGAGCGACACAAAGCAGAGGTTGTGTGCAGTGTGCTGGAAGTGAAGCACAGGGAGTGGAGTAATTTGAATGGTTATTTGCTTCATAAACATGGAGAGGTGGGAAGGAATCAAGTTACAAAGTCCTATGAGTGTTGTGAGAGCCTGTTTTTTTTTTTTTTTTTTTTTTTTTTTAACCTAAAAGAAGCCATAAAGAAATTTGTGTTAGATTTGCCTGTTGCTCCAGATAGGGTACCCTGGAGTTGGGAAGTCAGGGAGACGATGGGTATGAGAAACACATGGAATGTCAAGAATGGAGAGCAAAGAGCCAATTTGGCAGATGGTTTTAAGGATGAATGAAAGAACTCTGCAACCTAGTGGTGGAATTTTATTTTAGAGTTCTCATGGAACTAGGTAGATGAAGCAGGGTTGAGTAGTGGAAAGAGTCTCCTCTCTGCCCATTTCTCCAGCCACTTTTAGTTAAGGCACTCAGTATCTGTATTCTCCATGTAATTATATGATAATCTGTTGAGAAAAGTAATTTCTAAAGTCCTTTCCTATAAAAATCTGATTTAATGCCCATTCATGACATTAATTCTCACAAACTCTACAGTCAAAGGAATTTTTCTGATCCTGAGGAAGACGTGTAAGAAAGAGCACATTGATAGACAACAGTGGTGTAATGAAAAGATGGAAAAGACTCCAAGAGTACTGAGCTTGATAGGAATAGGGAGTAGACACAAAAATATATATGATCAAAGTCTACTTAAGTAAAAGTGTGTTGAAAGCTACAAGCACTGCAAAACTATAACTACTATTAAAACTTAACAATTTGAGATCTAATTCATTGTCCCTGAATAGGGAGGAGATTATGTATTAAGAATTCTGAATCTTCTCTCTCCTTATTTTACTATGATTCTAATATGTACTGCTCTCCTGCTCCATGGGGAGGGCATATCTGCAGATGATACCTTCTTGTTGGGTTCCTTTGATCTGCCTATAGTTATTACTCTGCAAAGGTGGAGTAAGCAGTATGACCAAGTGGCCTATGCATTCTCCACTAAAATACATATTCATAAAAAAATAGAGTGCTTTTTTTAGGTTTACAGAAAAACTGAGCAGAAAGAACAGAGTTCTCATTTAATCCTTCATAGACACATACACAGTTCCTTCATCTTCCAACGTATACTTACCTATTAGTAATATCTTACAGCAGCATACTACATTTGTTACAGTTGATGACCCAATACTGATACATTATTAACTAAAGTCCATACTTTATATTAGGATTCATTCTTCTTTGTTCTTCACATTCTATGGATTTTGACAAATGTTTAATGGCAAACATCCACTATTTAAGCATCATACAGAATAGTTTCATTCCCCTAAAAATACTTGTGTTTCACCTATCCCTCTCTCCGCCTCTGGCAATCACTGATTTTTTACTGTGTCCAAGTCATACGGTTTGAATCATATAGCATGTAACCTCATTTTGGCCTCATCACTTAGCAATATGAATTTGTTTCTTCCATATCAATTTCTTTTTATCACTGAACAATATTCCATTTCACAAATGTTTATCCATACACCAATTGGAGGACATTTTAGTTGCTTTCAAATTTTCACAATTATGAACAAAGCTGTTCTATGCATCCATGTGCAAGTTCTTGTGCAGATGTACATTTTCAACTCATTTGGGTAAATACCAAGAAGTGCAAGTGCTGGATCATACGATAAGCCTATGTATAGTTTTGTGAGAAACTGCCAAACTGCCTCCCAAACTGGCTGTGCTATTTTTCATTCCCACTAGCGATAAATATGACTTTTGGTTGCTCCACGTCCTCGTTAGCCATTGCTATTGTCAGTGTTGTGACTTTCAGTCATTTTAAGATTTTGCTTTACAATCCTCTAATGACATACAATATTGAGCATGATTTTATACATTTGCTATCTATATATCTTCTTTGGTGAGGTGTTCATTCAGATCTTTTCAAAATTGAGCTCTGTGGTTCCTTACTGTTGAGTTTTAAGAGTTCTTTTTATATTTTAGATGTCAAACCTTTATCAGATATGCATGCTGCAAGTATTTTTAAGAGTGGCTGTTGCAGAACAGAAGTTTTAAATTTTAATGAAATCCAATTTATCAAAATATTTTCATGGATTATGCTTTTGGTATTTTATCATCAAACCAAAGGTCACCTAGATTTTTCTCCTATAGTGTCTTTAGGTGTCTTATAGTTTGGTGTTTTATATTTATTTTTTGTTGTTGTTGCATTATATGTACTTTATTTTACTGAAGTAAAATATTAGTTTTAATTGTACAAGAATAATTCAGTATTTTTACACGTTATACTCTATGAATCTGTTTTGGTTTTGTTAGACTCATTTATTTTTAGATTACACATACAAGTGATAACATAGAGCATTTGTCTGAACTATTTCACTAAGTATAATACCCTCTGGATTCATCCGTGTTGTTACAAATGGGAATGTTTCATTCCCCTAAAAATACTTGTGTTTCACCTATCCCTCTCTCCGCCTCTGGCAATCACTGATTTTTTACTGTGTCCAAGTCATACGGTTTGAATCATATAGCATGTAACCTCATTTTGGCCTCATCACTTAGCAATATGAATTTGTTTCTTCCATATCAATTTCTTTTTATCACTGAACAATATTCCATTTCACAAATGTTTATCCATACACCAATTGGAGGACATTTTAGTTGCTTTCAAATTTTCACAATTATGAACAAAGCTGTTCTATGCATCCATGTGCAAGTTCTTGTGCAGATGTACATTTTCAACTCATTTGGGTAAATACCAAGAAGTGCAAGTGCTGGATCATACGATAAGCCTATGTATAGTTTTGTGAGAAACTGCCAAACTGCCTCCCAAACTGGCTGTGCTATTTTTCATTCCCACTAGCGATAAATATGACTTTTGGTTGCTCCACGTCCTCGTTAGCCATTGCTATTGTCAGTGTTGTGACTTTCAGTCATTTTAAGATTTTGCTTTACAATCCTCTAATGACATACAATATTGAGCATGATTTTATACATTTGCTATCTATATATCTTCTTTGGTGAGGTGTTCATTCAGATCTTTTCAAAATTGAGCTCTGTGGTTCCTTACTGTTGAGTTTTAAGAGTTCTTTTTATATTTTAGATGTCAAACCTTTATCAGATATGCATGCTGCAAGTATTTTTAAGAGTGGCTGTTGCAGAACAGAAGTTTTAAATTTTAATGAAATCCAATTTATCAAAATATTTTCATGGATTATGCTTTTGGTATTTTATCATCAAACCAAAGGTCACCTAGATTTTTCTCCTATAGTGTCTTTAGGTGTCTTATAGTTTGGTGTTTTATATTTATTTTTTGTTGTTGTTGCATTATATGTACTTTATTTTACTGAAGTAAAATATTAGTTTTAATTGTACAAGAATAATTCAGTATTTTTACACGTTATACTCTATGAATCTGTTTTGGTTTTGTTAGACTCATTTATTTTTAGATTACACATACAAGTGATAACATAGAGCATTTGTCTGAACTATTTCACTAAGTATAATACCCTCTGGATTCATCCGTGTTGTTACAAATGGGAATGTTTTATAATATCTTTTTGTGAAGCATAATCTATAAAAATACTGAATCTGTTGTACATCTGAAATTAATATAATGTAAATCAACTATACTTAAATAGAATGAAAGAAAGCATGAAGGAAAGAATAATTAACACCAGTCCTTCTCAGACTTTTCTCATAAAATCAAAGAAGAGGGAACACTTTGAAAATATTTTTACAAGGCTAGCATATCCTTTTAACAAAACTAGGAGAGGATTGTAATAGGAATTAAAAAACCTATAGGTGAATATTCTTGATGTGTATATACGCAAAAATTCTCAATAAAATACTAGCAGACCAAATTCAGCAGCATATTAAAGTGATAACATCATCATTCACCATAACCACTTGGGATTATCTTTTGGGTGCAAACATGATTCAACATATGCAAATCAATGTGATACATCAAATTAATAAAATTAAAGACCCGTATGAACAGCAATAGATGAAGAAAAATATTTGACTAAATTCAACAGCTTTTCATAATAAAAACTGTTAACAAATTAGGCATGGAAGGAACATGCTTCACCACATGAAGGCCATATGATGTTAATTGGGGACACAAGCCCCCAGTTAACATCATACTCAACATTAAAATGTTGAAAGCTTTTTTTCCAAGATCAGCAACATGACAAGGGTACTCATCTCAAACTCATTCTCAACATTCCTATCACTATGGTAAAATTTCAAATCCTTTTTTAAAAAAAATTTTTTATCAAAATATTTTCATGGATTATGCTTTTGGTATTTTATCATCAAACCAAAGGTCACCTAGATTTTTCTCCTATAGTGTCTTTAGGTGTCTTATAGTTTGGTGTTTTATATTTATTTTTTGTTGTTGTTGCATTATATGTACTTTATTTTACTGAAGTAAAATATTAGTTTTAATTGTACAAGAATAATTCAGTATTTTTACACGTTATACTCTATGAATCTGTTTTGGTTTTGTTAGACTCATTTATTTTTAGATTACACATACAAGTGATAACATAGAGCATTTGTCTGAACTATTTCACTAAGTATAATACCCTCTGGATTCATCCGTGTTGTTACAAATGGGAATGTTTTATAATATCTTTTTGTGAAGCATAATCTATAAAAATACTGAATCTGTTGTACATCTGAAATTAATATAATGTAAATCAACTATACTTAAATAGAATGAAAGAAAGCATGAAGGAAAGAATAATTAACACCAGTCCTTCTCAGACTTTTCTCATAAAATCAATGAAGAGGAACACTTTGAAAATATTTTTACAAGGCTAGCATATCCTTTTAACAAAACTAGGAGAGGATTGTAATAGGAATTAAAAAACCTATAGGTGAATATTCTTGATGTGTATATACGCAAAAATTCTCAATAAAATACTAGCAGACCAAATTCAGCAGCATATTAAAGTGATAACATCATCATTCACCATAACCACTTGGGATTATCTTTTGGGTGCAAACATGATTCAACATATGCAAATCAATGTGATACATCAAATTAATAAAATTAAAGACCCGTATGAACAGCAATAGATGAAGAAAAATATTTGACTAAATTCAACAGCTTTTCATAATAAAAACTGTTAACAAATTAGGCATGGAAGGAACATGCTTCACCACATGAAGGCCATATGATGTTAATTGGGGACACAAGCCCCCAGTTAACATCATACTCAACATTAAAATGTTGAAAGCTTTTTTTCCAAGATCAGCAACATGACAAGGGTACTCATTCTCAACATTCCTATCACTATGGTAAAATAAGTCCTAACTAGGGCAGTCATAGTGAAAAAAACCATAATAGGTATCAAAATTGGAAAGGGAGAAATGCAGTTGTCTCTATTTGCTAATGACATGATTTTGTATAGACAAAATCCTCTATAACAGTTTTCCAAATCTTTCTGAAAGACTCAACCAAAATCTATGGGGTCTGAGAAATAAATTCAGTAAACTTGAAATTAGCACACACAAAATTTGGCCATACTTATATATACTAACAATGAATATTCTAAAAATGAATTTGATCCCATGTACGATAAAATCAAAAACAATAACATACTTAGGAATGAATTTACCTAAGGAAGTGAAAGATCTCTACACTGATATCTACAAGACACTGAAGAAAGAAATCAAAAGCACTAATAAACAGAGATGTAGTCCATATTCAGGAACTGCAAGAATTACTATTTTCAAAATGTTAATACTATCAAAAGGCACCTAGAGATTTAATGTGGTTCCTATTAAGATTTCAATGGCAGTTTTTACAGAAATGGAAAAAAAACTATTCCTAAATTTTATATGGAACCTCAGAATATCCTAACTGGTATACCACTGACCTGAATTCAGTGTAGAGTGAGTCCAACCTTCAGTTCACTTAAATGTTGTACCTTCCTTCTTTGAACCTATTATTTGCTATTTCTTGTAAGAATGAGTGTAAGGGCGACACATAGGGTTTTACAAACGTAGAGAAGACAGGCACAGAGACACTGGACCTATACACTGGATATATATTGGCAGTGGAGTGTACACTTACCAGTACATGAGATTTACACTGGAAAGCACCCTACACTGTACACTGCACTGGACACTGGGATGTACTCTTGGACTATACACCAGGTGTGCACTGGACTGGACAGTGGTTATCTCCACATGCGCACTTGGACTGGACACCAGGTGTGGACTGGACGATTCTCATTTCCACTTGGACTAGACACCAGGTGTGCACTGGACTGGACAGCAGTTGTATCCACATGTGCACTTGGACTGAACACCAGATGTGCTCTGGACTGGACACCAGTTGTGGACACATGCACTTGGACTGGACACTGGATGGACTCCAGATGTGCTCCAGACATGAACTTGGATTGTGCTCCAGATGTGCTCCAGACATGAACCGTGCTCCAGATGCATTCCAGATGCATTCCAGATGTGTTCCAGATGTGCTTCAGACATAAACTGTGCTCCAGATATGTTCCAGATGTGCTCCAGATGTGCTCCAGATGTGTTCCAGATGTATTCCAGATGTATTCCAGATGTGCTCCAGATGTATTCCAGATGTGCTCCAGATGTATTCCAGATGTGTTCCAGATGTATTCCAGATGTGTTCCAGATGTGCTTCCAGATGTGCTTCCAGATGTGCTCCAGATGTATTCCAGATGTGCTTCCAGATGTGCTCCAGATGTATTCCAGATGTGCTCCAGATGTATTCCAGATGTGCTCCAGATGTATTCCAGATGTGTTCCAGATGTGCTCCAGATGTGCTCCAGATGTATTCCAGATGTGCTCCAGATGTATTCCAGATGTATTCCAGATGTGTTCCAGATGTGCTTCCAGACATGAACTGTGCTCCAGATGTGCTCCAGATGTATTCCAGATGTGCTTCCAGATGTATTCCAGATGTGCTCCAGATGTGCTTCCAGATGTATTCCAGATGTATTCCAGATGTGCTCCAGATGTGCTTCCAGATGTGCTCCAGATGTGCTCCAGATGTGCTTCCAGACATGAACTGTGTTCCAGATGTATTCCAGATGTACTTCCAGATGTGCTCCAGATGTATTCCAGATGTGCTCCAGATGTATTCCAGATGTGTTCCAGATGTATTCCAGATGTGCTTCCAGATGTGCTCCAGATGTATTCCAGATGTGCTTCCAGATGTGCTCCAGATGTATTCCAGATGTGCTCCAGATGTATTCCAGATGTGCTCCAGATGTATTCCAGATGTATTCCAGATGTGTTCCAGATGTGCTCCAGATGTGTTCCAGATGTGTTCCAGATGTGCTCCAGATGTATTCCAGATGTGCTCCAGATGTATTCCAGATGTGCTCCAGATGTGCTCCAGATGTGCTTCCAGACATGAACTGTGTTCCAGATGTATTCCAGATGTACTTCCAGATGTGCTCCAGATGTATTCCAGATGTGCTCCAGATGTATTCCAGATGTGTTCCAGATGTATTCCAGATGTGCTTCCAGATGTGCTCCAGATGTATTCCAGATGTGCTTCCAGATGTGCTCCAGATGTATTCCAGATGTGCTCCAGATGTATTCCAGATGTGCTCCAGATGTATTCCAGATGTATTCCAGATGTGTTCCAGATGTGCTCCAGATGTGTTCCAGATGTGTTCCAGATGTGCTCCAGATGTATTCCAGATGTGCTCCAGATGTATTCCAGATGTATTCCAGATGTGCTCCAGATGTGCTTCCAGACATGAACTGTGCTCCAGATGTGCTCCAGATGTATTCCAGATGTGCTTCCAGATGTATTCCAGATGTGCTCCAGATGTGCTTCCAGATGTATTCCAGATGTATTCCAGATGTGCTCCAGATGTGCTTCCAGATGTGCTCCAGATGTGCTCCAGATGTGCTTCCAGACATGAACTGTGCTCCAGATGTGCTCCAGATGTACTTCCAGATGTGCTCTAGATGTGCTCCAGATGTGCTTCCAGATGTGCTTCCAGATGTGCTTCAGACATGAACTGTGCGCCAGATGTGCTTCCAGATGTGCTTCCAGATGTGCTCCAGATGTGCTGCCGATGTGCACCAGACATGAACTGCACTCCAGATGTATTCCAGATGTGCTCCAGACATGGACTGCACTCCAGATGTATTCCAGATGTGCTCCAGATATGAACGTGTACTGTGCTCCAGATGTGTCATGTGCATTGGGTGTACATAGAGTGTACCCTGGACTGTACACTGGATGTAGCCCATGCACTGTACAGACACCAGCCCAAGTGGGGGTGTGTATGCTTGTCCTGTCGAACTCTGTGTGACCCCACGGACTGTAGTTGGCCAGGTTTCTCTGTCCATTGGATTTTTCTAGGCAAGATTACTGGAGTAGGTTGCCATTTCCTACTCCAGGGAATTTTCCCAACCCAGGATTTGAACCTGCATCTCTTATGTCTCCTCTATTGGCAGGCAGATTCTTTATCACTGTGCCACCTGAGAAGTCCTAAAATGTCTTAAAAGTGAGAGATCTCTGATTATTGCCATATTCTTTACTTAAACTGTCTGAACTACTGAGATGTAGACAGATCTTTTATTTTACACTTTTACTGTGCTAATAGAAGATCATGGAATAGTGGCATTGTTCTTAGACCAAAAAAAAAAAAAGATTGGCAAGTGTTCTATTAATAGGCAACTCCAATATATGAGTACAAAATATATCAATGTGACTTACACTGCATTGCCCCAATTCATGCACTGGGAAAACAGGTCTGCATAAAACTCCCTGTTTAGTCTCCACACATTAAAGAGATAACAGTTAAGTAGTAAAGTTAATGAAGTTTTCCTTCTCTCCCTCACCATTATGTGTTACAGACACACTTGGCTGCACTATTAACTGAGGTTAGGGGGTATTATCAGGTAATTTTACTAAAGGATAGGAAATTTGGTGAGGCTCTGGTGAGGAGCATCAGAGATCTACTCACCACATTTGCATTGCACTGGTTTTGACTTGAATGTGTGGCGAACTGAAAAAGAAGCTAACATGAGCCAGTGTTAATGCTGGCTACTAAACAGAAACATGATTCTAGGAGAGAACATCCTCAAACACCATTCAAAATAAAGGCTAATTATTATCTTTAAAACAAAACTAGAGCTTCCCTGGTGGTCCAGTGGGTAAGAACAGAACTCCAGATGTGCTGCCGATGTGCACCAGACATGAACTGCACTCCAGATGTATTCCAGATGTGCTCCAGACATGGACTGCACTCCAGATGTATTCCAGATGTGCTCCAGATATGAACGTGTACTGTGCTCCAGATGTGTCATGTGCATTGGGTGTACATAGAGTGTACCCTGGACTGTACACTGGATGTAGCCCATGCACTGTACAGACACCAGCCCAAGTGGGGGTGTGTATGCTTGTCCTGTCGAACTCTGTGTGACCCCACGGACTGTAGTTGGCCAGGTTTCTCTGTCCATTGGATTTTTCTAGGCAAGATTACTGGAGTAGGTTGCCATTTCCTACTCCAGGGAATTTTCCCAACCCAGGATTTGAACCTGCATCTCTTATGTCTCCTCTATTGGCAGGCAGATTCTTTATCACTGTGCCACCTGAGAAGTCCTAAAATGTCTTAAAAGTGAGAGATCTCTGATTATTGCCATATTCTTTACTTAAACTGTCTGAACTACTGAGATGTAGACAGATCTTTTATTTTACACTTTTACTGTGCTAATAGAAGATCATGGAATAGTGGCATTGTTCTTAGACCAAAAAAAAAAAAAGATTGGCAAGTGTTCTATTAATAGGCAACTCCAATATATGAGTACAAAATATATCAATGTGACTTACACTGCATTGCCCCAATTCATGCACTGGGAAAACAGGTCTGCATAAAACTCCCTGTTTAGTCTCCACACATTAAAGAGATAACAGTTAAGTAGTAAAGTTAATGAAGTTTTCCTTCTCTCCCTCACCATTATGTGTTACAGACACACTTGGCTGCACTATTAACTGAGGTTAGGGGGTATTATCAGGTAATTTTACTAAAGGATAGGAAATTTGGTGAGGCTCTGGTGAGGAGCATCAGAGATCTACTCACCACATTTGCATTGCACTGGTTTTGACTTGAATGTGTGGCGAACTGAAAAAGAAGCTAACATGAGCCAGTGTTAATGCTGGCTACTAAACAGAAACATGATTCTAGGAGAGAACATCCTCAAACACCATTCAAAATAAAGGCTAATTATTATCTTTAAAACAAAACTAGGGCTTCCCTGGTGGTCCAGTGGGTAAGAACAGAACCTTGGAGTGCAAGGGGAACTGGTTCGATCCTGGCCTGGAAAGATCCCACGAGCCATGGAGTGGCTGGATCGATGTGTCCAACTACTGAGTCAGAGCTCTGGAGTGCACGCACCCAGAGCTAGTGCTCAGCAAGGACAGAGGTCACTGCGATAGGAGGGCCACACAGGCCAAAGGACAAAGATGAATGAAAATATACAAATGAAAGACCAATAGAAGTGGCCAAAAAAAAAAAAAAAACTATTGGTTATACTGCATTATTGCCCTATGTTCTTTCTAAATGCATGCTATTATGGTTATCATGGTTAAGTAGTCTGCTGTTGTTGTCCTCTTGCAAAGTTATGTCCAGTTCTTCAACCCCATGGTCTATAGCCCTCTGGCCATAAGGTTTTTCCAGGCATGAATTCTGGAGTGGGTTGCCATTTCGTACTCCACGGGATCTTCCCAGAGCACGAATTAAACTTGTATCTCCTGATTCACAGGCAGATTCTTTACCACTGAGCCACCAGGGAAGACCCTAAGTAGTCTGTTAGGAGCGATCTAAACAACTGTCTTCATAATAATGCTTTGAGAAGATGCTTCTGAGCTCCACACAATGGTTTCAATCAGAAGTTTTGGGAACACACCCATTTGTAAGTTGAATGTGCATGTGTGTGGGTCTCTGTTTGTAGCCTTCTGAAAGTAGGTCCATAATAAGAACTTCATGCCAAAATAGCCAGAATGGCCTGTGGAAAAGGTTAAATGAAAAGTTTTTTCCTTCTCTCCCTCACCATTATGTGTTACAGACACACTTGGCTGCACTATTAACTGAGGTTAGGGGTATTATCAGGTAATTTTACTAAAGGATAGGAAATTTGGTGAGGCTCTGGTGAGGAGCATCAGAGATCTACTCACCACATTTGCATTGCACTGGTTTTGACTTGAATGTGTGGCGAACTGAAAAAGAAGCTAACATGAGCCAGTGTTAATGCTGGCTACTAAACAGAAACATGATTCTAGGAGAGAACATCCTCAAACACCATTCAAAATAAAGGCTAATTATTATCTTTAAAACAAAACTAGGGCTTCCCTGGTGGTCCAGTGGGTAAGAACAGAACCTTGGAGTGCAAGGGGAACTGGTTCGATCCCTGGCCTGGAAAGATCCCACGAGCCATGGAGTGGCTGGATCGATGTGTCCAACTACTGAGTCAGAGCTCTGGAGTGCACGCACCCAGAGCTAGTGCTCAGCAAGGACAGAGGTCACTGCGATAGGAGGGCCACACAGGCCAAAGGACAAAGATGAATGAAAATATACAAATGAAAGACCAATAGAAGTGGCCAAAAAAAAAAAAAAAACTATTGGTTATACTGCATTATTGCCCTATGTTCTTTCTAAATGCATGCTATTATGGTTATCATGGTTAAGTAGTCTGCTGTTGTTGTCCTCTTGCAAAGTTATGTCCAGTTCTTCAACCCCATGGTCTATAGCCCTCTGGCCATAAGGTTTTTCCAGGCATGAATTCTGGAGTGGGTTGCCATTTCGTACTCCACGGGATCTTCCCAGAGCACGAATTAAACTTGTATCTCCTGATTCACAGGCAGATTCTTTACCACTGAGCCACCAGGGAAGACCCTAAGTAGTCTGTTAGGAGCGATCTAAACAACTGTCTTCATAATAATGCTTTGAGAAGATGCTTCTGAGCTCCACACAATGGTTTCAATCAGAAGTTTTGGGAACACACCCATTTGTAAGTTGAATGTGCATGTGTGTGGGTCTCTGTTTGTAGCCTTCTGAAAGTAGGTCCATAATAAAAGAACTTCATGCCAAAATAGCCAGAATGGCCTGTGGAAAGTTCAGAGGACAGTTTCAAGCCAATCTATGCCAAGATAATTTTTCGTTAGCATCCTTGAAAGCAGGAAAATAGCAATGTAAATGTCAAGATGCTTCTGCCTTGAGCCAAGAATAAACAGAGAAAGCAATCCATTTAAAGTACTTTTCAAACACATAAGCTTCCAAAACTTTGCTCTTGAAAACATTATAACTAGTTTACACTTAGGCAATCAATGACATTAGACAAAATAATTAAAACAGATTTTTCTCAGGGACTCTATGATCAGGTTTTCAGCTGTGTGCTCCAGACATACATTTGATTTTAGGAATTTTAAAATACTGAGACCCCATGCCCCCTACCAAACATTTCAGGATAACAGTGATCTCATTACACAGTTTTCATGGTGCTTTAATTAGAGTTAGTTATATAAGCACTAACAGAACCTCATGTTCAGTGTGTGACTGGGATAATAATTACTTTTGTTTCAGTTGTACTTTTTCTTTCAGCAAGGTGTGGGTGGTATGAATGGAGCTAAAATCCCACCATTGTTTCTCTTGTCATTAATTCTATCAGCAATGCCTGATGTTTTAGACTATGAAAAAGTAACTAGTGATTAAGAATTACCATAATGCTTTTAAAATATTTTTAATAGTGGCTACTTGCACAAAAGAATCTATGTATGGATTCAGTTTTATAATCTACACAATGCAAAATTACCAAAAGAGGGTTGAAGACCTGGCTTATATACAAAATTTTTATAATGCTGATCATTATATACATCCCTTTTACCCTTTTGTGAATAAATATATGTACTAAATAGGTGATTCTGTATCCTTTTCATATTTTTAAAGTTGCTACTAAAAGAAGCAAAAAAAAAGAAAAGACTTCCAAATTTTAAAAGAAGCCAAATTAATACACTGAAATCCAGTGTTTTTTTCAATAGCTCATTTTGTTATTTTTAAAACAAAGAGCATATCCCATTGTGACAGATAATGTTCTTTGCAATTTGACTAGACATTGAAACACTTGCTTAAAAATTTCAATTGACAATGACTACTTTATCAGGCTAATTAGTTTGAGAGCCAGGCTGCTAGTGTCAAAATAGAAATCCATGTGTGCCCAAATGTTTGAATTTTATAAAAATATCTCTTCCAGGTTTGAGATTTTATTCCCGCTAAAGTAAGAAAACTTTATTGATGTCATATTTTCAAGTCAGGACACACTGACAGTCTGAGGGTGAGCTGTGACTTTATGGTCTATTTAATGTTAAGACCAATAGTAATTATGGTACTTTTCACAGAGGAGGATTTACTTTGTACCAGGCACTATGCTGATCATTTTCATATATTATCTGTAACTCTTCTAACAAAATTGAAAGATTAGTCTTATTATCCCCTTTCCACAATTAAGAAAACTGAAGCTTAGGAAAAGTTAATGTGTGGCAGAAAAGGGATTTGAACCTGGCTTATTATATTGAAAACATCACTCTTTTTACTAGACTGTATTATGTATGTTTGATCCAAATTATCCCTGGTGTGCTCAGAAGTCATCAGCAAATTTAGTTAGAACCTAGTCCAAATGTAGCCACATATGAAATAGGTCTCATTTTCATAAAGACTTAAATTTCATTTCTTTTACATTTGCAGATTACATCCCTTAGCCCTAGTCATTGTCAAAAGACATATGTTAGGCACTGAATTTATCCCTAGTTCTGAAAAACAACAAAAAAAGTCATGTTCTATTGTCTCAGGTAAATATAATTATCTTGTCCCAAAATGTTGACTAAACTTTCATGTTTCCATAAAGCTTAGCTGCAATTAAAATGAGGATGTTTCTCTGCTAATATCACAGCTAGGAATGTTTTTATATGAATAATAGTTTAATATAGAAGAGGAATCGCTAGAATGAGAATTTAGAAATATGGGTTTAGATCTAAAAGGGCCACTGATCTAGTCATCCTACAAGTCACTTAAACGTCCATGACATGACATTCATTATTTTTTTATATAAATAATCTCTTTTTTAAGAAAAAAGGATAGAGACAGACACTGGAAGGGGGATAGAAGAGAATGCCCTTAGCCAGCTCAGGTAAGACGATTTGTATCTTCCAGTTAGTTATTAAAACAATAGATCAAAAGAATATCTTAAGGTTGTAAAAAACCCTGTAGGCCCACATCCACAACATTAACATGAGATTAGCTAGAGGATAGTCTCCAGGCTTCAGGGCTAGGTGAGACATCCTAATGTAAAGTCCTTGCTAGACCTACAACATTAACACAAGACAAAACTTAGTTTCTGGGCTTCCCTGGTAGCTCATTGGTAAAGAGTTTGCCTGCCAATTCACGAGACACAGGTTCGATTCCTGATCTGGGAAGATCCCACATGCTGCAGAGCAACTAAGCCCATGAGCCACAACGATGGAGCCTGTGCTGTAGAGTCTCAAAGCCGCAACTATTGAGCCCACATGCCATAACTACTGAAGCTCGTGGGCCCTAGAGTCTGAGTTCCACAACAGGAGAAGTCACTGCAACAAGCCACCTGCTCACCTCAACTAGAGAAGAGCCCCCACTCCCCGAAACTAGAGAAAAGCCTGTGGCAGCAGTGAAAACCCAGAATAGCCAAAAATAAATAAATAAAATTTAAAAAAAAACAAAATTTAGTTTCAGTTTCCCAGTTGATCTTTATCATAACAAACATTTCAGGCTAGAAAATATTTGCCTTTCTTTCTCCTTTTTCCTCCCCCTCTCCTCCTTGGGACCCAATGGCCTCCTTATCAAATCTTCCTATTAACCCTTTCCATTCCCCTCCCCCCTCCTTTTCTTTTAGGTGAATTATGTTGCCAGGGAAAAGGGATGTCATTATCTCTGGCTTCTTCAAGCTGTACAGGGGTGTCATGGGGCCCTGGGTTGTTGAGGCAACATATTCTTACCCTTTTATTCAGGGCCTTTGATCCAGGGGTCTCAAATAATAGCTGGAGGAGGTCACAGGAGCATGAACAATCATTTGTAACTTAAAAATATTTAGATGGTTAGAAACAAATTCCCCTATGCAATTATAGATATAAAGAGCAAACAGCAAAAACAAAACAATTGATTATTATAGAAAGTCTTTTTCATGAAGTGGAGAAATCTGCCTTCTCATAGTAGAAGTCTTTAACTGATGAAGAGGGGAGTGGTCCACGTATCTAGCAGCAACTGTCTGAGTCAGTGGCTACATTCTCGAGATGTCTGTTGAAAAAGCTGAAAGCTGGGTTACACAGTTAGTTATTCTATGGCTTCAGGACCTATGACAATATCTGTGTCTAAAAGTGGCCTGTCATATAGACATTTGATTTAAGAAGCTCACTGTCTGACATCCAACTATAAACTTTAGAATTTAAGATTCTGTTTACATCGTCAGCACAGTAAGATTCCACCCCTTAGTAAATCTGAGAACTTCAGGCATTAGCAAAGGAATAGCAGTGTTTACCCCTAAACAAAGAGGCCATTCCTGAGCTAGATGATGCTTGGGCTGAGTTACTGTTCCCAAAGTCAGCTAGCTACTTACATAGCTAAAGTGACAAAAGATTTTAGAAGCGAATATAGAACATATCAGTTGAGGTAAATTACTATTTACTTATCTATTATCAAAGGCAATTGACATAGGAAGAATGTGTGTCGTTTTTTAACAAAGAAAAAGCTGAATTCAAGTTTTGTATCAGATTACTTTTAATTTATATATAGGTAAACAAATAAACTTATTTTAAAAATAGTCTTAACCATGCTTTTACTCAGGGCCCACTTTAACAAACCTTTTTTTATGAAAAACATTTATTTTCTATAAGCAACTAAGAAATGACTTTTATATTAGCATTTTAATTGGCAGGTATAAATACTAGTGATAATTTCTAAAAAGCATTTGTTTTCTTATACAGAATGTCTCAGAATGGCATCAAACATTATTCATAAACAGTGTCAAATCTCTTTTTTCTCTAAGAGGAAATTAGTGTTCAATAATAAATGTTACAAAACCTTATTTTATCTGAAAATAGTCTAGTTGGTCAAAGACCACTATCAGTTAGCATAAACCAAAGAAATTGAAGTTATCACAATCTGAAGATACTACTTTAGATAGACATTCTTAAAGCATAATTATTTTTAGTAGAGTTTATCTAGAAACTCACATTGTTATAGCCAAATTCCAGGAGACAGACTCACATAGTGACAGAACTGATAGTGGAGGACAGGAATTTGTTATGCCTGCAGGCCCACTGGCAGTTTCCTCTTAGCCCAAGACCCCGACTGAGTTTTGTGACAACCATTTATACCCCAAGTATAAGTGCCCTAACCCACCTCCCCAAATCTCCCAAAGTTTTCCCATAAATATTGTCTTGAAGAACATGATCACAAGTTACATTGCAACATAAAGTCTGGTTTCAATCAGCATGGATTGATGAGGTAAATTTATAATTGATGATCAAGCCTTAAATGACAGTGTGTTTTTCTTAGCCCCAGGAGGCTCAGATACAGAGTTAACCTCTGGCTTAGATGCCAGGCCTGTTTCCTTATCATACACGGGTCTGGGGGGCTAGTTCTTTATCTCTGTGGCCATGGCTTCTGTCTCTAAGGTTAGTTTTAGACAGATCAAAGTTCACTATGGGGAAAAAAAAAGTTCACCAAGGTCACAGGGAAAGTTCTCTTACAAGGTGAACTTGTAAATTCTCTTTTAGAGAAGGAGTTTGTTCTTTTCCTCCTTCAATATCTCATTTACATTTTTTAAAAAGTTTCTTCTCTAAAGTTACTTTTCCTGTTGACAAACTTGTAATAGATATAACAATATTTAACTTATATTAAGCCTAGGCACAATGAAACATTTTGAGCAGTTTGAAGGGTCAAAAAAACCCTTTTGAGTTTCTGATAATCAGATTAACTTATTGGTTTAATCAATCATTTGTAGAAAAAGAGAGGGTTCTATGTTCATGAAAACAGAGGCCTGGACCTTGTTCAGTATAATTTGACACAATTAGAAATTCATGTGAAAATGGTATAGTCTCAGTTGCCATTTAGAAAATGACTGAAATAACACATGGCTCATCTAGAGTCCTATTACAGTAGTGGATAGGGGAGAAAGCAAGTCAGGGGCTTGAGTGGGCACAGAGAAAGTCTCCCCAGTGTCTAAAAGGAAATTGACTGACTGACCCCCAACAGTTATTAATATTCAGGATTCCTCAGGTGCTATTAGGATAGGAGCTTGTGTGGGGACTCCTGGGCACCTTCAGTCCTGATTGTCCTGAGAGTCTGACCTCTGGGGCCTACGCCTCTGGGGCAGTTCCTCTTTCAGTGTGATCTGTGACAGACAGGCTGGACAAGGAGCTGGGGTGGCTAAAACACCTGAGGGCAGTCCTGCTTGTGATGCCCCTCCCTTTCACACAGTGATTTCAGGTCCCTCCCCATTCACCTGGGTTCGTCTTGAGTATTTTTTTCACAGGCTCTTTTAGTTAACAACCATTGTTAGGGCCTCAGTCTTTTCCTTGGACCTTTTTATTTTTGCTTTTGTTCTTCCTCTACTGTAATATACTGAGACAGCTATAACAGTTTTTATAAAGACTGATTGGATCCAAAGTCTGTTTTTGTAACTTACAGTGGATAGCTGGATGTCTCTTAAAGAGATAGTAACTTATGTAGCTGTTTCTTAGCATCTCTATTTTTTTTTATGTATATATATATATATATTTTCAGATTGGAGAAATCTGTTTTTTCTTCTTATTATCTTGTGCCTCATCCTCCATCTTGTCCTCTTTTTTATCCTGGGCAGAGTAAGAGGACTGGAGGGAGCTGTAGGCTTTATAGCCAAATTTGACCTTTAGGGTATGTCTGGCATGTCTCGCAGAGAGAGAAAAAGAGCAATACATTCGTCACTTCCACCCATTTTCCTTATTCCTTACAGAACAAATCTAACTGTGAAACGGTATTGTAATTAAGAGACCCTTCCTTCAGCCAGTGTTCACCATTTTCCAGTGAATATTGTGTCCATGTAGATTTGTAAAACAAAGTAAGGCATGTGAAGATTAAACTTATGCCAGTTTTCCAGGACATAAATCAAGGGGGTGGGGCGTCTTGGAACTTTGTGAAGCTTCCACCTGTGACAGAGAAAAAAGCAGCATCCAGCACCCTTGCTATTTCCACCGAAGGCTTCCCTCCTTCCTCTAGATGGTGGTAGACACAGATCCTGTTCACCTGAGCTTCTCCTCACTGGTTGGACTTAGTCTGTCCTTTACCAACTCAGGTGCCCGCTGGCTCTCCTCATTCTACCTCTATGGAGGAGAGGCAGAGATGCAGCAGGGGGTAAGCCTGGCAGCATCCTGCAATTTTAAGTTCCTTACCACCAAGTTTCTCATCTGATTTGTCCTTTGCCTCTGATGCTGCTCAGTGTGCAACAGAGTAACTTCCAGAATATTTCTCATGCAAAACCTCAAGGGGAAATACTCTCATGTCCCTGTGCATATACAGTACATTTCTGACCACAGTAAAAGCATTAAACCAAAAAGTAGTGAACAAGAAACCCAAGTGTCTCTTCTGAGGGCCATTACACCAGTGAATGTGATAGCAGAAACCCTTTTACATCTTCGTGGTATAAGAGCCAATCTTTCTAATTTGATTTCACAGATTTCACAAAAGAATACCTAAGGAGATGAGACAGAAGCCACTGGATGGTTTTCCTCTGATCTGTTGGGAGCTAGCGTTACAAAAGGGAGAAGCTTGCTATACTTTCAATCTAACCAAATCTTAGCATTTTTGACCTGTATTTTCAGAAATCTTATATTTGCTAGCCATGCCTCTGTGTATAGGGTCTAGAGGCATAGCCATGACAAAGGCTTAACTCTAGGTCTCTGGCACTCACGCAGATTGCCAGGAGAGAGATTTCCAACCTAAGAGACATTCCTGGAGCTAGAGATCCACCAGCTAAGAACAGCCATATGTTATCATCCACAGAATGTTAAAAAAGCCATCAATCTGTTAAACCACACTTAAGGTCTGAGTAAAAATACACAGTAACAGCACAAATCATAAATCCTTTGAAAATTCACAAACTGACAGATTAGATTAGTAGTTCCAATTTCCCAGATGATTGTGGGATGATCAAAGAGACCTGGAAAAGTTGACCAAGAACGGAGAATTCAGTCAACACACTTCATCCATTTTTCCAGTCTCCTTGTGGAGACTGACATTTCTTGACATTGGCAGAATTTGGGCCACCTTAAGCTATGAGGCATGCCCATGGAACTGCAAAGCTGGACTCGATATTCACGTCGTACAAGTTTTCATGTTTCAAGCAAATTGCACTCACACACTGGCATACTGTAGGGTTCATAAAGTAAGGCAGTTCTCATCGATTCTACCTCTATGGAGGAGAGGCAGAGATGCAGCAGGGGGTAAGCCTGGCAGCATCCTGCAATTTTAAGTTCCTTACCACCAAGTTTCTCATCTGATTTGTCCTTTGCCTCTGATGCTGCTCAGTGTGCAACAGAGTAACTTCCAGAATATTTCTCATGCAAAACCTCAAGGGGAAATACTCTCATGTCCCTGTGCATATACAGTACATTTCTGACCACAGTAAAAGCATTAAACCAAAAAGTAGTGAACAAGAAACCCAAGTGTCTCTGAGGGCCATTACACCAGTGAATGTGATAGCAGAAACCCTTTTACATCTTCGTGGTATAAGAGCCAATCTTTCTAATTTGATTTCACAGATTTCACAAAAGAATACCTAAGGAGATGAGACAGAAGCCACTGGATGGTTTTCCTCTGATCTGTTGGGAGCTAGCGTTACAAAAGGGAGAAGCTTGCTATACTTTCAATCTAACCAAATCTTAGCATTTTTGACCTGTATTTTCAGAAATCTTATATTTGCTAGCCATGCCTCTGTGTATAGGGTCTAGAGGCATAGCCATGACAAAGGCTTAACTCTAGGTCTCTGGCACTCACGCAGATTGCCAGGAGAGAGATTTCCAACCTAAGAGACATTCCTGGAGCTAGAGATCCACCAGCTAAGAACAGCCATATGTTATCATCCACAGAATGTTAAAAAAGCCATCAATCTGTTAAACCACACTTAAGGTCTGAGTAAAAATACACAGTAACAGCACAAATCATAAATCCTTTGAAAATTCACAAACTGACAGATTAGATTAGTAGTTCCAATTTCCCAGATGATTGTGGGATGATCAAAGAGACCTGGAAAAGTTGACCAAGAACGGAGAATTCAGTCAACACACTTCATCCATTTTTCCAGTCTCCTTGTGGAGACTGACATTTCTTGACATTGGCAGAATTTGGGCCACCTTAAGCTATGAGGCATGCCCATGGAACTGCAAAGCTGGACTCGATATTCACGTCGTACAAGTTTTCATGTTTCAAGCAAATTGCACTCACACACTGGCATACTGTAGGGTTCATAAAGTAAGGCAGAAAATGTGTGTTGAGAGGACAGAAGAAATGAAGCTCTGAGTTTCCTTACCTTGTCTTGAAGATCCAGGACAAGCCCCCAGATGACAGACAATAGTGGACAGATTACCATGAATGGTGTCAGATTCTTGATCTCCAATGGAGAGGAAATCACATTGGGATCAAAAAAGACTTAGCTTTGACCACTCGGAGCTTCATGAAATAATTGTTCATTAAGAAAAAAGGCTAGAGAGCGAGCTTCCAGCACAGACACTGCAAGGGGGATAGAAGAGAATCCCCTATATGAATAATAATAGAAATATATATTTTTTAATTTTCTTTATTTATTTGGCTGTGCTGGGTCTTCATTGCAGTGGGTGGGTTTTCTCTAGTTGCAGTGAGCAGGGGATACTCTTCATTGCAGTGCTTCGGCTTCTCACGGTGGTGGCTTCTCTTGTTGCAGAACACAGTCTCTAGAGCAGAAACTCAGTAGTTGTGGCACACAGGCCTAGTTACCCTGCAGCATATGGAATCTACCCAGACCAGGGATCAAACCTGTGCCCCCTGCATTGGCAAGCAGATTTTTAACCACTGGACCACTAGGGAAGTCAGACATTCATTCTTTAAGTCAATTAACTTCATTCTTTAAGCCAATCAAGAAAAATAAACTCTTTAAGATAACAGAAATAGTAGTTGAGGAAGTATTTATAAAATTCTTGCTTCTTTTAAAAATAATTTTTGAAGCAATTATTTCAATAAGAGAAGAAAAAGAACAAAATATAGATTCTTCATGAAACTGTGTTAAACATTTTGGCACTTATTTCTCCCTCCTTAATCTTATCACTTGTTTTATCTTCAGTACAACATATCTTAGCATTCCATATGTATAGATATCTTGTGAATTTAATATGATTCAGAGAAAATTATTATATAAGAAAAGCATAGGAACAAGAAATCAAAATAGAAAAAGCCAGAGAATTTCAGAAAAAAAAAAAAATCTACTTCTGCTTCATTGACTATGCTAAAGCCTTTGACTGTGTAAATCACAACAAACTGTAGAAAATTATGAAAGAGAAGGAAATACCAGACTACCTAACCTGCCTCATGAGAAACCTGTGTGGGGGTCAAGAAGCAACAGTGAGAACCAGACATGGAACAACGGGCTGGTTCCACATTTGGAAAGGATTATGTCAAGGCTGTATATTGTCACCCTGTTTATTTAACTTATATGCAGAGTACATCAATGTGTAATGTCCAAGCTGAAAGAAGCACATGCTGGAACCAAGTTTGCTAGGAGAAATAACAAACTCAGATATGCAGACAACACCACCATAATGGCAGAAAGTGAAGTGGAACTAAGAAGCTTTTTGATGATGGTGAAAGAGGAGAGTGAAAAAGCTGGCCTAAAACTCAATATTCAAAAAATGAACATCATCTAATCCCATCACTTCATGGCAAGTAGATGGGGAATACATGGAAACAGTGAATGACTTTATTTCCTTGGGCTCCAAAATCACAGAGGACGGTGACTGCAGCCATGAAATTAAAAGATGTTTGCTCCTTGGAAGAAAAGCAATGACAAACCTAGCTAGCATATTAAAAAGCAGAGACATCACTTTGCTGACAAAAGTCCATATAGTCAAAGCCATGGTTTCATAGTGGTCATGTATGGAATGGAGAGTTGGACTATAAAGAAGGCTGAAATCCAAAGAATTGATTCCTTTGAATTGTTGAGTTGGAAAAGGCTCTTGAGAGTCCCTTGGACATCAAGGGATCAAATCAGTCAATCCTAAAGAAATCAACCTTGAATATTAATTGGAAGGACTGATGTTGAGGCTCCAATACTTTGGTCATCTGATGCAAAGAGCTAACACATCAGAAAAGACCCTGATGCTGAGGCAGACTGAGGGCAGGAGAAGGGCGACAGAGGATAAGATGGTTGGATGAAGCAGGTTTTATCTTCAGTACAACATATCTTAGGATTCCATTTGTATATCTTGTGAATTTAATATGATTCAGAGAAAATTATTATATAAGAAAAGCATAGGAACAAGAAATCAAAATAGAAAAAGCCAGAGAATTTCAGAAAAAAAAAAAAATCTACTTCTGCTTCATTGACTATGCTAAAGCCTTTGACTGTGTAAATCACAACAAACTGTAGAAAATTATGAAAGAGAAGGAAATACCAGACTACCTAACCTGCCTCATGAGAAACCTGTGTGGGGGTCAAGAAGCAACAGTGAGAACCAGACATGGAACAACGGGCTGGTTCCACATTTGGAAAGGATTATGTCAAGGCTGTATATTGTCACCCTGTTTATTTAACTTATATGCAGAGTACATCAATGTGTAATGTCCAAGCTGAAAGAAGCACATGCTGGAACCAAGTTTGCTAGGAGAAATAACAAACTCAGATATGCAGACAACACCACCATAATGGCAGAAAGTGAAGTGGAACTAAGAAGCTTTTTGATGATGGTGAAAGAGGAGAGTGAAAAAGCTGGCCTAAAACTCAATATTCAAAAAATGAACATCATCTAATCCCATCACTTCATGGCAAGTAGATGGGGAATACATGGAAACAGTGAATGACTTTATTTCCTTGGGCTCCAAAATCACAGAGGACGGTGACTGCAGCCATGAAATTAAAAGATGTTTGCTCCTTGGAAGAAAAGCAATGACAAACCTAGCTAGCATATTAAAAAGCAGAGACATCACTTTGCTGACAAAAGTCCATATAGTCAAAGCCATGGTTTCATAGTGGTCATGTATGGAATGGAGAGTTGGACTATAAAGAAGGCTGAAATCCAAAGAATTGATTCCTTTGAATTGTTGAGTTGGAAAAGGCTCTTGAGAGTCCCTTGGACATCAAGGGATCAAATCAGTCAATCCTAAAGAAATCAACCTTGAATATTAATTGGAAGGACTGATGTTGAGGCTCCAATACTTTGGTCATCTGATGCAAAGAGCTAACACATCAGAAAAGACCCTGATGCTGAGGCAGACTGAGGGCAGGAGAAGGGGGCGACAGAGGATAAGATGGTTGGATGGCATCATCATGTTCATTGAGCTGATCGAGAATTTTCTACATAATAAAACTAAAACACTCGATCATATGTTTAGTAGGTCAAATGCTTAGGAATCATTTTACCAATATTTATCATAAGAAAGTGTTGCTACTATCAATCTAAGTGGGTCTTTCTACTACACATACACATAAAATATGGAACTGGTATAGCATACTGAGAAGGACACATAGAAAGAAGTGAGAGTCTACAGATATGATTCTGTAAAGCACATATATATTCCTTTATGCAATTCCAGTGGAATCTTTGTTCAGGGAAAGTTTACATGAGTTACTCCAGTTGAGGGGAAAAGAGACACAATGTCACCCCTTCCCCATGCTATCCTCAAGAGTCTTCAGGATTTTCCTAATCACTACCTTTAGAGTTCTTCTGACCAAACTAAGCTTGTTACTAAGGTTGCCAAGCTACATTTTTAACTGGGTTAAAAAAAAAAAACAGAGGGGGGGAATATATAATCATGCCGAGATGACATCAACTCGAAGGTGTATAAAATGTATAAGGATGAATTGGGCTTTCCTGGTGGTCCAGTGGGTAAGGACACCACCTTGCAGTGCAAGGGACGCCGGTTCGATCCCTGGCCTGGGAAGATCCCACATGCCGCGCCACTGAGCAGCTGGACCCATGTGTCCAATTACCTAGCTGGAGCTCTGGAGTGCATGTGCCCAGAGCCAGTGCTCTGCAACAACAGAGGCCACTGCGATGGGAGGCCCACACAGGCCAAAGAACAAAGATATATGAAAATAGATAAATGAAAGACCAATAGAAGTGGCCCGTCCCCGCCCCTCCCCCCCCCCCAAAATGTATAAGGATGAAATGAGAATTACTCATCTTGGAATCTCTAATTAGAAATATAACATTATTAGATAAATGACTGCTGTAACCCTAATTAGACAATACAGCACATCTTGAGATTACATATGGTGAGATTCTAGCATTTCCTTCCAATCTCTTTATTAGACAAATTTCATTGAGCCAACTAGAAGACAATCTTTAGGAATTCAAAGTAGGAATATTCTGAAGAGAGAGAGTTTGAGGTTTGTGTGGATGGGACGTGTGAGAGGTATAAAGGAAGTTTCCATTGCAATATATGAAATCAGGAATTAGTAGAACTGAAAGAAAGCCTTCAGTGACAGTCCAAGTGCTTGCAGCTTTCAAGCAGGTGATTTTTAGGAGCTCTCTGGGAAACTGTGAATCTTATGTCTGTGATATACCTGCCTGCAACCATTGTTCAAAAGTATAGTTTCACTTCTTCTGCCTTCCAAATCCAGGGATGATTGACTTAACTTGTGTATCCTTTTGTGTGCTATGAAAATATTTGTTGACCCCTTTATTCAGAACAATCAACTTGGCCCTTTATGCTGTTCTCTCCTATCTGGGAGCTGGGATCTGCATTGTATTGCAATTGATGGTGATGGTCATGGTGGAGGAATACCCCAAGTTTTATTGAGAGTGTTCAGTTTATAATACATTTTTCTGTCAAGCAGAGATGAAAAAATCAAGAATACAGCCTATAAGAATTGTAAAAATTGAAATACTTGTGATACATCAACCATTTAATATACTTAGTGCCTATCTATGATCTTCAAAACAACCTACATAATAACAGCTAGAGTTTTACCCAAGACTTTAAAACCCTTTTTGCTTCACTTTGACATACACTCCTAGAGCATTTTTAGAAAATTCAGTTTTTTCCATGGCCCTCTCAGTGTATTCTGATGTGTCAACGCCTCACCTAGGTAGATATGGTCCCCATTTTGCAGATAAGGACTCTAAAATTCAGACAAATTAAAAATTTCCCCAAATTAAAAGAGATGGTAAATGCCACAAATTATTAAATACTAAAACCTGGTTGCTGCCTTTCTTAAGTTTATTTTTAAATTAAATGCACGACCACATTTGTAGTATGGCTTCTCCAGTGATTTAGATGGTAAAGAAATTGCCCTCAATGCAGGATACCAGGTTCAATCCCTGGATCGGGAAGATTCCCTGGATTAGGAAATGGCAACCCACTCCAGTATTATTGCCTGGAGAATTCCATGGACAGAGGAGCTGGGCATGCGACAGTCCATGGGATTGCAAAGAGTCAGACATGACTGAGTGACTAACACTTTCACAGACAGAAGATAAAAAAGGGATTAAAAAGAAAAGTAGTCCAAGTGAATCAAATAATGCCAATAAAGAGACAAAAAGGCAGAATATATATTATCTCATGAAAAATAGGCATTTAATCCTTTGCCACTACTCAGACCTCGGTTGTAGAACTTAAACCTATGGGTTCAGTGACACTTTGTACTTTATTATAATCCCTTTGATTCGTGGATTAATTTTACTATTTTTCTTATCTGTGAGCTACAAATCAGTGCCATTTTTTTCAAAATACGTATCTAGGTTACAGCTGATGTTGATAGACGACAGTGGATAGGTTACTGTGAATGGTGTCTGATACTTGATCTCCAGAGGAGGAGAATTCACATGGGGATCAAGAAGACTTGGCTTTGGTCACTCAGATTCATGTAGGAAAAGTTTTATTAAAGAAAAAAGATAATGCTTCCAGCATAGACACTGGAAGGGGATAGAATACCCCAGAAGCTAGTTTAGGCAAAGTGTTTTGTACTTTTCCAGTTGGTTATTAACAACAGATCAAAAGAATATTTTAAGACGATAAAGGTCTTACCAGACACACACCTACAACATACATCTTTAGATAACATAGGTACAAGTTAAGGAGGAAAAAACATGTCTTTCAGCAAGATACATTGTTGTTATAAACATTAGCTCTGGATTTAAAGACACTCTTAGGCAAAATAGATTATTGTCATAGGTGTGGCAATCAGGGTGAAGGCACCCTGCCTAAAAATGTTTGTTCCCCCTCCTCCTCCTCCTCTGAAACTGCTGGCCTCCTTACCAAGTCTGCCTATTCACCCCTTTCAATGTCATTAGATGTATTAATTCAACAAATGTTTAGTGTCCACCTGGTCCCAGAACTATGTCAGGTACTCAAGAATATAGTACTCAGCTGTTGGTGGGAATGTAAGTTGATACAGTCACTATGGAAGATAGTATGGAGATTCCTTAAAAACCTAAGAATAGAAGCACCATATGACTCAGAAAGCCCACTATTAGGCATGTACCCTGAGGAAATCAAAATTGAAAGAAATGCATGTACCCTAATATTCATTGCAGCACTTTTTACAATAGTTAGAATATTGAAACAACCTAGGTGTCCATAAACAAATGAATGGACAAAGAAGCTATGGTACGTGTATACAATATACAATGGAATACTTCTCAGCTGTAAAAAGAAATGCAAAATTTGAGTCAGTCCTAATGAGGTGGATAAATTTAGAACCTATTATACAAAGTGAATAAGTCAGAAAAAGAAGGATAAATATAGTATGTTAACACATATATATGGAACCTAGAAAGATGGTGCTGATAAATATATATGCAGAGGAGTAGCAGTGGAGAATCAGACATAAGGACAGACTTGTGGACACTGGGGAGAGGGAGGAGGGCAAGATGTAGAAAGAGTAACAGGGAAACTGACATTACCATAAAAAAGAGATAACCAAGGTGAATATCTGTAAGACTAAGGGAACTTACACAAGGGCTGTGCAACAACCTGAAGGGGTGGGATAGGGAAGGAGCTGGGAGGGAGATTCAAGTGGGAGGGTTCAATTGTACACCTCTGACTGATTCAGGGTTATGTATATCAGTAAATGACAAAACTTTGTAAAGGCAGGGGGGAGAATACAGTGCTCAAAAATGTAAATATTGAACTTACCTTGTAGACTTTAGCCTTTAGGGGGGACAAAAAAGGAATAACCCTACACAAAGTAAATATGTAATTATAAACAAGTGTCTAGAAGAAACAAACTTTTTCTCTTAAGTTACCCCAATCTATTGGGAAAGAGCAACTTGTTTAGATTAGAATTAGACAAGAGCCTGAACTCATGAAGAAGGAGGTTAGATGTTATGTTCAGTATATTTTAATCTGATTCTAAGCAAAGGGTGACAATTTTCTCTTATCTATTCATTCACCCATCACTCTTTGTCTGCAATATGGAGAAGAAATTGTAGAAGTCATGAAAGAAGTGGGGTGATGTAAAATGATGTGATACAAAAATAAACTCAAAATGGCTTACAGGTTTAAATACAAAACTTCTAGAAGAGAGCATAGATCATTATCCCAAGGCAGTAGAAACATAAGCAAAATAAACAAAAGGGATCTCATTAAACTCAAAAGTTTTTGCACAGCAAAGGAAACCATAACCAAAATCAAAAGAAAACATACAGAATGGGATAAAATATTTGCAATTGATGTGACTGGAAAGGGATTAATCTCCAAAATTTACAAATAGCTCATGCAGCTCAATATCAACACAAACAACCCACCCTGTAAAAATGGGTGGAATACCTAAATTGACATTTCTCCGAAGAGCACACAAAGAGATATCCAATAGGCACATGAAAAGATGCTCAGTGTGGTTAATTACTAGAGAAATGCAAATCAAAACTACACTGAGGGGCTTCCCCTGGTGGTCCAGTGGGTAAGGACACCGCCTTGCAGTTCAAGGGGCGCCGGTTCGATCCCTGGCCGGGGAGATCCCACGTGCCACGGAGCGGCTGGACTGATGTGTCTAATTACCGAGCCAGAGCTCTGGGGCGCATGCGCCCAGAGCTGGTGCTCTGCAGCAACAGACGTCACCACGATGGGAGGCCCACAGGAGCCAAGGAACAAAGACGGATGAAAATAGAGAAATGAAAGACCAATAGAAGTGGCCCACCTGCTCCCCTCCCTCCCCAACCCGACCCCCGCAAAATAAATAAATAAATAAATCTTTAAAAAAAAAAAAATTAAAAAAAAAAAAAAAACTACACTGAGGTTATTACCTCACACCAGTCAGAGTAGCCATCATTAAAAAAACATACCTACAAGTGCTGGATAGAGTATGGAGAAAAACTAGACTATAACTCTACAACTATAGTGTAGAGAATGAAAATTGGTACAGCTATGATGCAAAGTGGTATGTAGGTTCCTCAAACAACTAAAAATAGCACTGCCATATGATCCAGGAATCCCACTCCTGGGCATACATCTACACAGAACTGTAATTCAAAAACCTACATGCACCCTTGTATTCATAGAAGCACTATTGACCATAGCCAAGGCATGAAAATAATCTGAATGCCCATTGAGAGATGAATGAATAAAGGATGTGGTATATATATACAATGGAATATTACTTGGCCATAAAAAAGAATGAAATAAGGTCATTTGCAGCAACATGGATGGGCTTATTGATTATAATACTAAATGAAGTCAAAGGAAAATATCATATGATATTACTTAAATTAGCCTACCTACGATACAGGCTCACAGACACAGAGACCAGACTGGTGATTGCCAAGGGGGTGAAAAGGTAGAAGAAGAATGGATTGGGAGTTTTGGAATTAGTAGAGTCAAGCTGGTATATAAAGAATAGATAAATAACTTATCATATAGCACAGTGAACAGTATTCAAGATCCTGTAATAAACCATAATGGAAAAGAATATAAAAATAATTTTATATATATGTATAATGGAATCACTTTGCTGTATAGCAGAAATTAACACAACACCATAAATCAACTATACTACTCAAATAAATTTAAACATAAGATGTGATAGTGTAATGATCTAAATGTATCAGGATTCCCTAGAGAAGAAGAACCAATAGGATGGATGAATGGATGAATACATAAGTAGATTGATTGATTGATTGATAGGTAGGCAGGTAAAAGATGAATAGACTTAAAGTAATTGATTCCTGTGACTTTGAAGGCTATGCAGTCCAAAATCTATAGGGCAGGAAGACTGGAACTCAGGGAAGAGTTGACATTGCAGTCTGAAATCTGAAATAGGTAATTTGAGGCAGATTTTCCCTGAAATTTGTTTTTGCTCATAAGGACCTCAGTTGATTGGATGAATCCCATTCACATTATCAAGAATAATATCCTTTAGTGAAAGTCAACTAATTGTAATATTTAATCAAATAGTGCCTGCATAACAACACATTAAACTTTTTTTTTTTTTTTTAACAAAACAACTGGGCAGCATAGACAAGCCAAACAGACACACAAAATTGATCACTGGAGATTATATCAATAAACTGTGAATGGAAAGAAGACGAGTTTGCAACAATTTTGAGGTATAATCTATAAAATTTCTCAATGGATTAGATGTGAGGGTAAAGGGAAGAAAATAAGAATTACAAGCTGAGGCATATGAGCGAAAGATTTTAACCATTATGATGTGAACTAGATGAGTTTCTCTGTTCTCTAATGTGCTGACTTCAGCTCAAACAATATGATTGACAAGGTAAGATTACTTTTGCTCAAGCACTTTAAATGGCTAATTAGCAGCAACATGGATGGGCTTATTGATTATAATACTAAATGAAGTCAAAGGAAAATATCATATGATATTACTTAAATTAGCCTACCTACGATACAGGCTCACAGACACAGAGACCAGACTGGTGATTGCCAAGGGGGTGAAAAGGTAGAAGAAGAATGGATTGGGAGTTTTGGAATTAGTAGAGTCAAGCTGGTATATAAAGAATAGATAAATAACTTATCATATAGCACAGTGAACAGTATTCAAGATCCTGTAATAAACCATAATGGAAAAGAATATAAAAATAATTTTATATATATGTATAATGGAATCACTTTGCTGTATAGCAGAAATTAACACAACACCATAAATCAACTATACTACTCAAATAAATTTAAACATAAGATGTGATAGTGTAATGATCTAAATGTATCAGGATTCCCTAGAGAAGAAGAACCAATAGGATGGATGAATGGATGAATACATAAGTAGATTGATTGATTGATTGATAGGTAGGCAGGTAAAAGATGAATAGACTTAAAGTAATTGATTCCTGTGACTTTGAAGGCTATGCAGTCCAAAATCTATAGGGCAGGAAGACTGGAACTCAGGGAAGAGTTGACATTGCAGTCTGAAATCTGAAATAGGTAATTTGAGGCAGATTTTCCCTGAAATTTGTTTTTGCTCATAAGGACCTCAGTTGATTGGATGAATCCCATTCACATTATCAAGAATAATATCCTTTAGTGAAAGTCAACTAATTGTAATATTTAATCAAATAGTGCCTGCATAACAACACATTAAACTTTTTTTTTTTTTTTTAACAAAACAACTGGGCAGCATAGACAAGCCAAACAGACACACAAAATTGATCACTGGAGATTATATCAATAAACTGTGAATGGAAAGAAGACGAGTTTGCAACAATTTTGAGGTATAATCTATAAAATTTCTCAATGGATTAGATGTGAGGGTAAAGGGAAGAAAATAAGAATTACAAGCTGAGGCATATGAGCGAAAGATTTTAACCATTATGATGTGAACTAGATGAGTTTCTCTGTTCTCTAATGTGCTGACTTCAGCTCAAACAATATGATTGACAAGGTAAGATTACTTTTGCTCAAGCACTTTAAATGGCTAATTAGCATTGGGAAGAAATTCTGTTTGTGTTGCATGATTATATTTGGCTAATCCTAATATAGAATAAAAATTCACCTTACCTTTTCTTTCTCATCCAGAAATAATTACATGCAAATAGTAATCTGCTCTTTATACAATAATGTGAAATGGAAGGATGCAGGGCCAAATATTTTTGGAAGGAATACCTTCAAACGTGCCAGTGAAATGGTCTCCAATGTTTTTTGTTTTTATTGCTAATCATAGTAGGTCTTATTTTCTAATCAAAGCTTACATATGCTCCACCAGGGAGTTTGAGCGATATGCTACCTCAATCCAATTTTACATAATATCATTCAAAGTGAATACAATGCAGTCTTGTCAGATACAAAAGTTAAGGAGGAAAAAAAATAATTTTGGCACTAAATAGTAAGTATCTTGTCTGAAAGTTTCCACAAACTTCCTTTGTTCCCAATTTTCTTTTATTAACTATTAGCTATGAAATTAAATAGACAATTCTGAAAAAATAGGAGACATTTTCTCAAAATGCCAGTTCACACTGCCAGTTTTTCCTTTCTAAAGCAGAATATTGAATGGATAAATAGAAAATCATTCCAAACACTGAATGTTAAGAATTAAAAATATATAGGAAGATGTTTTCCTAATTTTTGGAGGTTGATGAATATCTGTCTTTCATTTTATTTCAGAAAATATTTGCTTTCACTTTTATCACAATATATCATTAAGTGAAAATCTTGATAACCCTTAAAGGAAGATTTCTTCAAATTTAAATGATTAATTTTACATACAACTATCAGTTTGTTGAAATTTCAATGACCTCAACTCATCAGTGTTTTATATTTTTAAAATTTCTACTTTAACCAAACTTCCTCTGCTTAAAATTTATGTGATCATTTAATCCTTTAATCTCATAAATTTTAGTACCTTTAGACAACAGCCTTATTTTCACAAATGTGCCATTATTAAGTTTGTCTTTCAGGTGAAATCCCATCCTGTGTACCATTCGGTAAACCTGGGGTGCTATAATTCACATTTCTGTTTGGCCAGCTCTCTCCCCAGTGCCTCTGTCACAAGAGGCACTGAAGGAAACCCCAAAGTCTGGAGGAGGAATAGAGGTTTCTTCCTGTTTGCATTTTGTTCCTGTTTCTGTTTGCTTTTTCTGTCATTGCCACTTGTGAAATTCTTCACTCAGGTAGTGACAATTGACTTGGTAGCAGCAGTTTTGATTTTTTTTTTCCCCCCAAACTTGTGAAATTCTTCATTGAGTATAAGCAGGCAAATATTTGGAAATACTTGTGCCAGTGAAATGGTCTCCAATGTTTTTGTTTTATTGCTAATCATAGTAGGTCTTATTTTCTAATCAAAGCTTACATATGCTCCACCAGGGAGTTTGAGCGATATGCTACCTCAATCCAATTTTACATAATATCATTCAAAGTGAATACAATGCAGTCTTGTCAGATACAAAAGTTAAGGAGGAAAAAAATAATTTTGGCACTAAATAGTAAGTATCTTGTCTGAAAGTTTCCACAAACTTCCTTTGTTCCCAATTTTCTTTTATTAACTATTAGCTATGAAATTAAATAGACAATTCTGAAAAAATAGGAGACATTTTCTCAAAATGCCAGTTCACACTGCCAGTTTTTCCTTTCTAAAGCAGAATATTGAATGGATAAATAGAAAATCATTCCAAACACTGAATGTTAAGAATTAAAAATATATAGGAAGATGTTTTCCTAATTTTTGGAGGTTGATGAATATCTGTCTTTCATTTTATTTCAGAAAATATTTGCTTTCACTTTTATCACAATATATCATTAAGTGAAAATCTTGATAACCCTTAAAGGAAGATTTCTTCAAATTTAAATGATTAATTTTACATACAACTATCAGTTTGTTGAAATTTCAATGACCTCAACTCATCAGTGTTTTATATTTTTAAAATTTCTACTTTAACCAAACTTCCTCTGCTTAAAATTTATGTGATCATTTAATCCTTTAATCTCATAAATTTTAGTACCTTTAGACAACAGCCTTATTTTCACAAATGTGCCATTATTAAGTTTGTCTTTCAGGTGAAATCCCATCCTGTGTACCATTCGGTAAACCTGGGGTGCTATAATTCACATTTCTGTTTGGCCAGCTCTCTCCCCAGTGCCTCTGTCACAAGAGGCACTGAAGGAAACCCCAAAGTCTGGAGGAGGAATAGAGGTTTCTTCCTGTTTGCATTTTGTTCCTGTTTCTGTTTGCTTTTTCTGTCATTGCCACTTGTGAAATTCTTCACTCAGGTAGTGACAATTGACTTGGTAGCAGCAGTTAATTCTGATTTGTACTCTTTCTAACATTATCTAAACCAACCTCAGAATACTCATCAGGGACACTAGCACTAGCTAACTACAATCCCTTCTTCATGGGTCTGGGCCCCATCTTTGAGTTCAGAAATATTAATAACAGCCAAGCATTAATTCCTATTCATGGGTCTAAGTTCAGCTTTGTTTGATAACCCCTTCAAGTTTTTAAGTTTTGATAGTTTCAATTTTTCCACTTCCAAGACCTAGCAACAGTGGTCCCTCCCTGCTGTTATAACCACTATCGTAGTTCACTGTTTCCTCTGTCCTTATGATTTAATACAAACACAAAATATCTCCAAAAATAACTGTTAAATAAGGCTAAAAGTAATATATCATAGAAAAGGACCAGAGTTATAGTTAGGAGGAGTGAGAAGGTTTGTTTTGTTCCCATTAGGTGAGTAGGATCTAAGTAGGCATCATGAGGGAAGTGGTACTTCTGTAGACTCTTTGTAAATTAGTCAAGAACTTGGTACCTAAGTCATGAGAATAGAAGGGCATTTCTCAAGAAAACTATTCTAAACGGTATCCATTTTTGTTTCTCAAAATCTCTTTAACAATGTTTACCATTTTCTTGCCAATTGAAAGTCATCAAAATTATGCATTTTCTCCTAATATAGTCAAGCTCTCAAAGAACTGTGGGTCATTTACTCCTATGACTAAATAACTGTACATGATTTGGGGCTGAAAACTGGAAAGCTTAATGAATAGTTCAGCACTTTTTTTTTTTGGGTTTTAATTGTACTTTCCTATGACTAATATAACTGTACATGATTTTCACAAATGTGCCATTATTAAGTTTGTCTTTCAGGTGAAATCCCATCCTGTGTACCATTCGGTAAACCTGGGGTGCTATAATTCACATTTCTGTTTGGCCAGCTCTCCCCAGTGCCTCTGTCACAAGAGGCACTGAAGGAAACCCCAAAGTCTGGAGGAGGAATAGAGGTTTCTTCCTGTTTGCATTTTGTTCCTGTTTCTGTTTGCTTTTTCTGTCATTGCCACTTGTGAAATTCTTCACTCAGGTAGTGACAATTGACTTGGTAGCAGCAGTTAATTCTGATTTGTACTCTTTCTAACATTATCTAAACCAACCTCAGAATACTCATCAGGGACACTAGCACTAGCTAACTACAATCCCTTCTTCATGGGTCTGGGCCCCATCTTTGAGTTCAGAAATATTAATAACAGCCAAGCATTAATTCCTATTCATGGGTCTAAGTTCAGCTTTGTTTGATAACCCCTTCAAGTTTTTAAGTTTTGATAGTTTCAATTTTTCCACTTCCAAGACCTAGCAACAGTGGTCCCTCCCTGCTGTTATAACCACTATCGTAGTTCACTGTTTCCTCTGTCCTTATGATTTAATACAAACACAAAATATCTCCAAAAATAACTGTTAAATAAGGCTAAAAGTAATATATCATAGAAAAGGACCAGAGTTATAGTTAGGAGGAGTGAGAAGGTTTGTTTTGTTCCCATTAGGTGAGTAGGATCTAAGTAGGCATCATGAGGGAAGTGGTACTTCTGTAGACTCTTTGTAAATTAGTCAAGAACTTGGTACCTAAGTCATGAGAATAGAAGGGCATTTCTCAAGAAAACTATTCTAAACGGTATCCATTTTTGTTTCTCAAAATCTCTTTAACAATGTTTACCATTTTCTTGCCAATTGAAAGTCATCAAAATTATGCATTTTCTCCTAATATAGTCAAGCTCTCAAAGAACTGTGGGTCATTTACTCCTATGACTAAATAACTGTACATGATTTGGGGCTGAAAACTGGAAAGCTTAATGAATAGTTCAGCACTTTGGTAGTTCCTTTTTTATTCCTCTGTTTTGATTAGTTACTTCCAACTGATGTCATCTTGTCTATTTGCTGGTGACTGTTTCAGTTATTCACTATTACCTACTTCCATAGTCTTCCGGGCTTTGTGACAATTATTTGCCTGTGGAGGTGCTGTTTGAGTTTATTTTAGCTTGATAGCTATGTTCTAGAAGCACAACCTCAGAGTATTACTATACATAAAAGCAAATCTCTGTCTCAGTTTTCTCTTTCTGGAACAAGAGAATAAATTTTTACTTTTGTGTAGGTGAAGAGTGTTCATCCTATAGTGATAAATAGTGAGAAAAATGTTTACTGAGAAACCTGGGAGACCTAAATATTAAAGACACTGAAGGCCAATATCTGAAGTTCTCTAAAATGAGTCTTGGTTATATGATAATAAATAAAATATCTGAGGATAAATATTAGCCATTTGATACTGACTAAAAAGTGATATGTTAACATCAGTGAATTTTGTGTGTAAGGTTGGCTGAATTTGAGATTATAAGACCAACTATATATTATTATCTCCTTTTTTCCTGTGTAACATATATGGTTCATTGCGGTCCACACAGTCTCTTTGCAGAGACTGTAAATTATATTATTTACAGACTCTTCATGGTCAAAACACAGTTGGAGCTTGAAGGTCAAGGCAGAAAACTGAATCCTAAATTCCTGTTTATCAATGATGTATGGTACATAGAGCAGCATACTTTGTGCTGCTACAATTAAAGATCTGTCAACATTTCTAACATACACCATTATTTCAGGGTTTAATAATATGGTCATTTATCCTTACTTTTCTTGAATTATGTGATGGCAAGGCCTCAGCTGTAGGAAAGTGAAGGGAAAGTGTTAGTCACTCAGTCGTGTCTGACTCATTGTGACCCATAGACTGTATTCCACCAGTCTCTTCTGTCTACAGAATTCTCCAGGCAAGAATACTGGAGTGCATTGCCATGCCCTGCATTAAAAATTTTGGCGTTTCTCAAAATCTCTTTAACAATGTTTACCATTTTCTTGCCAATTGAAAGTCATCAAAATTATGCATTTTCTCCTAATATAGTCAAGCTCTCAAAGAACTGTGGGTCATTTACTCCTATGACTAAATAACTGTACATGATTTGGGGCTGAAAACTGGAAAGCTTAATGAATAGTTCAGCACTTTGGTAGTTCCTTTTTTATTCCTCTGTTTTGATTAGTTACTTCCAACTGATGTCATCTTGTCTATTTGCTGGTGACTGTTTCAGTTATTCACTATTACCTACTTCCATAGTCTTCCGGGCTTTGTGACAATTATTTGCCTGTGGAGGTGCTGTTTGAGTTTATTTTAGCTTGATAGCTATGTTCTAGAAGCACAACCTCAGAGTATTACTATACATAAAAGCAAATCTCTGTCTCAGTTTTCTCTTTCTGGAACAAGAGAATAAATTTTTACTTTTGTGTAGGTGAAGAGTGTTCATCCTATAGTGATAAATAGTGAGAAAAATGTTTACTGAGAAACCTGGGAGACCTAAATATTAAAGACACTGAAGGCCAATATCTGAAGTTCTCTAAAATGAGTCTTGGTTATATGATAATAAATAAAATATCTGAGGATAAATATTAGCCATTTGATACTGACTAAAAAGTGGTATGTTAACATCAGTGAATTTTGTGTGTAAGGTTGGCTGAATTTGAGATTATAAGACCAACTATATATTATTATCTCCTTTTTTCCTGTGTAACATATATGGTTCATTGCGGTCCACACAGTCTCTTTGCAGAGACTGTAAATTATATTATTTACAGACTCTTCATGGTCAAAACACAGTTGGAGCTTGAAGGTCAAGGCAGAAAACTGAATCCTAAATTCCTGTTTATCAATGATGTATGGTACATAGAGCAGCATACTTTGTGCTGCTACAATTAAAGATCTGTCAACATTTCTAACATACACCATTATTTCAGGGTTTAATAATATGGTCATTTATCCTTACTTTTTCTTGAATTATGTGATGGCAAGGCCTCAGCTGTAGGAAAGTGAAGGGAAAGTGTTAGTCACTCAGTCGTGTCTGACTCATTGTGACCCATAGACTGTATTCCACCAGTCTCTTCTGTCCACAGAATTCTCCAGGCAAGAATACTGGAGTGCATTGCCATGCCCTCCCCTCCAGGGATCTTCCTGACCCAGGGATTGAATTTAGATCTTCTGCATGGTAGGCAGAGTCTTTACCATCTGCACCACCAAGGAAGCCCCAGCTGTAGGAGGCTCTCTTCAAATTTCTTTTTAAAGAAGACCATAAGATACAGGTCAGTTTTGTTGTTGTTGCTGTTGTTATTAAAATGCTAAACAATGAAAGGCAGGATAACAGTCTCATAACTCAAAAAGGAGTCTAACTCAAAAAAGGCCTCTCTCTCTCTCTCTCTCTCTCTCTATATATATATATATATATAATACACACACACACACACACAGATTTTAGCCTTAAGTGCTCAACTTACATGAAACTTAAAAAATAAACTGTTAAGCTTAGAAATATCTTTTAAAAATATTTTAATAACAATTTCTTGCTTCTTGACACTCTGTTATCAGATATCTATATAGAACCTAACAACAGAGTAAAGTAGAAATGAATATTTTCAAATGATTGGTTTGTTCACAGGGAAATATAATGGCTTTTTTTTTTTTTTTTTTTGGTGAGGGGTGGGGTGTGGAGGGAGGAGGTGGGCGAGTCACTTCTATTGGTCTTTCATTTATCTTTTTTTTTTTTTTCATCCATCTTTGTTCTTTGGCCCTTTCCTCTCTTTTTTAAAACTATTATTATTATTTATTATTCCCATTTCACAAACATGGAAGCTGATCAACTAAGTGTAATGAATAGTAAGTGCTAGGTAATTTTTAGTTTTAATCATTTATTACGGGGCATGTAGGATCTTAGTCACCTGTCCCATGATCAGACCCATGTTCCCTGCAGTGGAAGCACAGTGCTCTAACCACTGAACAACCAGGAAATTCCCCCTAGCTTCCTCTCTTGATTCTCTCTTTTTAAAAATTTTTTCCCATCATGTCTCTTTTTAATATTTATTTTCATCCATCTTTTTATTCTTTGGCATGTGAGGGCCTCCCACGCAGTGGCCTCTGTTGTCCCAGAGCACCAGCTCTGGGCGCATGTGCTCCAGAGCTCCAGCTCGGCAATTGGACACATTGGTCCAACCACTCCGCGGCACGTGGGATCTTCCCAGGCTAGGGATCAAACCGGCGCCCCTTGCAATGCAAGGCGGTGTCTTTACCCACCGGACAACCAGGGAAGCCCTATAAAGGATCTTGAATGAAGTTTTTTTTTATTTTTTTAAACAATTAGCTATTTAATTTAAAAATAATTCATAAGTATGTGATCTAAACCTCTTTATCTATGTTGTTCAACATGGTAGCCACTGGAAACCTGTGGCTGTTGTAACCTAAAATGTAATCAGTTCAAACTGAGAAATAAAATATACACTGAATTTTACTTTATGAAAAAAAAGAAGTGAAAAATATCACATTAGCAATTTTATATTGATTCATGTTGAAATGATATTAAGTAAATAGACTGAATTTAATTCACCTATTTCCTTAGTTTAATGTAGCCAAATTAGAAATTACATATATCTATTCATACTTTAACTGAACAATGTTTCATTAGATTTTCTCAGGGATCCTACATCTTTTCTCATAGATGAACTATCTAATTTGAATTGGCTCACTCCAGGGTCATCTTATAAAACTTCTAAGAGAGTAGTAAGGCCTCTTATATAGCATTATACTAAGTGAAATAAGTCAGAGAAAGACAAATAGTCTATTATGGCACTTATAGATAGAACCTAAAAAATAAAACAAAACAGTAGATACAACAGAAAGAAAACAGACTCAAAGCTATAGACAACATGCTAATCGTTACCAGTGGTGGGGGCATGATAGGGCAAGGGATTAAGTGGCACAATCTATTATTAATAAAATAAGCCACAAGAATGTTTTGTACAACACAGGAATAGAGCCAATATTTTATAATAAATGTAAATGCAGTATAACCTTTAAAAGTTGTGAATCACCATGTTGTACACCTGAGGTTATATAATGCTGTTGTTGTTCAGTCACTAAGTTGGTCTGAGTCTTCTGAAACCTCATGGACTTGTAGCCCCTCAGGCTCCTCTGTTCTTAAGATTTTCCAGGCAAGAATACTGGAGTGGGTTGCCATTTCCATCTCCAAGGGATCTTCCCTACACAGGGATCAAACCCACATCTCCTGCATTGTAAGGCAGACTCTTTTCCTCATCCATCAGAGACACAATGAAAACAACAATCAAAAAACAAAAACTAATGAAATGATCATGTGTATCACATCTTTGTGTAACTCACTAAAACTATGAGCCAGGCCATGTAGGGTCACCCAAGAGAGACTGGTAGAGAGTTCTGACAAAATGTAGTCCACTGGAGAAAGGAATGGCAAACCATTCCAGCATTCTTGCCTTGAGAATCCCATGAGCAGGATGAAAAGTCAAACGGATATGACACTGAAAGCTGAAGCTGCCAGGCCAGTAGGTCTCCAATAAGCTATAAAGAAGAGCAGATGAATAGCTTCAGAAGGAATGAAGAGACTGAGCCAAAGCAGAAGTGATGCCAAGTTGTGGATCTGGCCAGTGCTGAAATTAAACTCCTATATTGTAATAACAATATTGCATAGCCACTTGGAATGTTAGGTCCAAGAATCAAGGTAAATTGGAAATGGTTAAACAGGAGAGGGCAAGAGTGAATGTTGATCTTTTGGCAATCAGTGAACTAAAATGTATAGAAACAGGTGAATTAATTCAGACAATAATTTTGCCTACTACTGTGGGCAAGAGTCCCATAGAAAAAAACAACAGCCCTCATAGTTAACAAGAGTCTGAAATGCAGTACTTGGGTGCAATCTCAAAAATGACAGAATGATCTTGGTTTGTTTCCAAGGTAAACCAGTCAACATCACAGTAATCCAAGTCTGTGCCCCAAATACTAATGATAAAAAAGCTGAAGTTGAAGGGTTCTATGAAGACCTACGAGATCTAGAACTAACACCAAAAAAAAGATGTCCTTTCTATTAAAGGAAATTGGAATGCAAAAGTAGGAAGTCAAGAGATGCCTGGGGTAACAAGCAACTTTGGCCGTGGAGTACAAAATGAAGCAGGATTAAGTTTAGCAGAGTTTTGCTTGTATTGGTCATAGCAAACCCCGCTTCCAACAACACAAAAGACGTGTGTGAAACCAATGACAGTCACTAAGTTGGTCTGAGTCTTCTGAAACCTCATGGACTTGTAGCCCCTCAGGCTCCTCTGTTCTTAAGATTTTCCAGGCAAGAATACTGGAGTGGGTTGCCATTTCCATCTCCAAGGGATCTTCCCTACACAGGGATCAAACCCACATCTCCTGCATTGTAAGGCAGACTCTTTTCCTCATCCATCAGAGACACAATGAAAACAACAATCAAAAAACAAAAACTAATGAAATGATCATGTGTATCACATCTTTGTGTAACTCACTAAAACTATGAGCCAGGCCATGTAGGGTCACCCAAGAGAGACTGGTAGAGAGTTCTGACAAAATGTAGTCCACTGGAGAAAGGAATGGCAAACCATTCCAGCATTCTTGCCTTGAGAATCCCATGAGCAGGATGAAAAGTCAAACGGATATGACACTGAAAGCTGAAGCTGCCAGGCCAGTAGGTCTCCAATAAGCTATAAAGAAGAGCAGATGAATAGCTTCAGAAGGAATGAAGAGACTGAGCCAAAGCAGAAGTGATGCCAAGTTGTGGATCTGGCCAGTGCTGAAATTAAACTCCTATATTGTAATAACAATATTGCATAGCCACTTGGAATGTTAGGTCCAAGAATCAAGGTAAATTGGAAATGGTTAAACAGGAGAGGGCAAGAGTGAATGTTGATCTTTTGGCAATCAGTGAACTAAAATGTATAGAAACAGGTGAATTAATTCAGACAATAATTTTGCCTACTACTGTGGGCAAGAGTCCCATAGAAAAAAACAACAGCCCTCATAGTTAACAAGAGTCTGAAATGCAGTACTTGGGTGCAATCTCAAAAATGACAGAATGATCTTGGTTTGTTTCCAAGGTAAACCAGTCAACATCACAGTAATCCAAGTCTGTGCCCCAAATACTAATGATAAAAAAGCTGAAGTTGAAGGGTTCTATGAAGACCTACGAGATCTAGAACTAACACCAAAAAAAAGATGTCCTTTCTATTAAAGGAAATTGGAATGCAAAAGTAGGAAGTCAAGAGATACCTGGAGTAACAGGCAAATTTGGCCGTGGAGTACAAAATGAAGCAGGGAAAAGTTTAGCAGAGTTTTGCTTGTATTGGTCATAGCAAACCCCCGCTTCCAACAACACAAAAGACGTGTGTGAATGTCACGAGATGGTCAATAATGAAATCAAATTGATTATATTCTATGTGGCCAAAGATGGAAAATCTCTGTAAAGAGTCACCAAAAAACAAGACCAGGAGCTGACTTTGGCTCAGATCATGAACTCATTATTGCAAAATTCAGATTCAATTAGAAGAATATAGGGAAAATCACTAGGCTATTTAAGTATAGCCTAATCAAATCCCTTTTGATTATATGGCAGGAGTGACAAAAAGATTCAAGGGATTAGATATGACAGAGTGCCTGAAAAACTATGGACAGAGGTTTCTAATATTGTTTAAGAGGCAGTGATCAAAACCCTCCCCAAGAAAAATAAACAGGTAAAGGCAAAATGGTTGTCTCAGGAGGCCTTACCAATAGCTGAGAAAAGAAGTGAAAGGCAAAGGAATATGCCCATCTGAATGCAGAGTCCCAAACAATAAAAAGGAGGGAAAAGAAAGCCTTCTGAAGTAAACAATGGAAAGCAATAGAGAAAACAGTAGAATGGGAAGGACGAGTTCTCTTCAAGAAAATCAGAGATACCAAGAGAACATTTCATGTAGAAATGGGCACAATAAAGGATAGAAACAGTATTGACCTAACAGAAGATAGTAACAATAGGTGAAAAGAATACACAGAAGAACTATACAAAAAAGACCTTAGTGAACTGGATGGTGAGTGGGAAGTGGACCCATGATGAGGTGATAATTACCTATAGCCAGATATCTTAGAGTGCAAGATCAAGTGGGCCCTAGGAACCATTATTATGAACAAAGCTAATAGAGGTGATGAAATTCCCGCTGAGATATTTCAAATCCTGAAAGATGATAGTGTTAAAGTTCTACAATCAGTACGCCAGCACATTTGGAAAACTCAACAGTGACCTCAGGACTGGAGAAGGTCAGTTTTCATTTCAATCACAAGGAAGGGCAATGCCAAAGAATGCTCAAACTGCTGTACAATTGTGCTTATGTCCAATACTACCAAGGTAATGCTCAAAATCCTTCAAGATAAATTTCAACAGTACGTGAACAGAGAATTTCCAGAGGTGTAATCTGGATTACAGAAGGCAGAAGAACCAGAGTGACTCTGAAAGCAGCTGCCAGTGGGTCACCCCTATGCAGAAGTGGGGCTGCAATTACAGCTGAGCCCTAGGATCCATGTGACTTAGGAAGCAGAGCTGAAATATCTCTTCATAGCTGCATGAACTATGAATTTATACCTCAGCTACCAGCTTTGTAAATTCAGTGCTTATGGAATATCCTGTTATATGAATAGACAATGAATGCTTCTATGGAAGGACAGCTCAAGCCTTAGTAGCTGTAGGCACATAAACTATGGGACTCAGTCAGGTTAGTGTTGGATCCACTTCCCTAGTTGCCACAGTTGGGTCTAGATGCATGATCACTTACAGTCCAGAGAACTGAGTTCAAAACCCTCCAAGAAAAATAAACAGGTAAAGGCAAAATGGTTGTCTCAGGAGGCCTTACCAATAGCTGAGAAAAGAAGTGAAACGAACCCATCTGAATGCAGAGTCCCAAACAATAAAAGGAGGAAAAGAAAGCCTTCTGAAGTAAACAATGGAAAGCAATAGAGAAAACAGTAGAATGGGAAGGACGAGTTCTCTTCAAGAAAATCAGAGATACCAAGAGAACATTTCATGTAGAAATGGGCACAATAAAGGATAGAAACAGTATTGACCTAACAGAAGATAGTAACAATAGGTGAAAAGAATACACAGAAGAACTATACAAAAGACCTTAGTGAACTGGATGGTGAGTGGGAAGTGGACCCATGATGAGGTGATAATTACCTATAGCCAGATATCTTAGAGTGCAAGATCAAGTGGGCCCTAGGAACCATTATTATGAACAAAGCTAATAGAGGTGATGAAATTCCCGCTGAGATATTTCAAATCCTGAAAGATGATAGTGTTAAAGTTCTACAATCAGTACGCCAGCACATTTGGAAAACTCAACAGTGACCTCAGGACTGGAGAAGGTCAGTTTTCATTTCAATCACAAGGAAGGGCAATGCCAAAGAATGCTCAAACTGCTGTACAATTGTGCTTATGTCCAATACTACCAAGGTAATGCTCAAAATCCTTCAAGATAAATTTCAACAGTACGTGAACAGAGAATTTCCAGAGGTGTAATCTGGATTACAGAAGGCAGAAGAACCAGAGTGACTCTGAAAGCAGCTGCCAGTGGGTCACCCCTATGCAGAAGTGGGGCTGCAATTACAGCTGAGCCCTAGGATCCATGTGACTTAGGAAGCAGAGCTGAAATATCTCTTCATAGCTGCATGAACTATGAATTTATACCTCAGCTACCAGCTTTGTAAATTCAGTGCTTATGGAATATCCTGTTATATGAATAGACAATGAATGCTTCTATGGAAGGACAGCTCAAGCCTTAGTAGCTGTAGGCACATAAACTATGGGACTCAGTCAGGTTAGTGTTGGATCCACTTCCCTAGTTGCCACAGTTGGGTCTAGATGCATGATCACTTACAGTCCAGAGAACTGAGTTCAGTAGATCTGCATGAGAGCATTGTGAAAAGGAAGCCTGAGAGGAACTAGGGCTGACTGCCAGCATATCTACCATTGAGGTGGCCCAAAGGCAATGCCAACATTAGTGTACATTGTGAGCCTGCACAATGGATAAAAGGTGGACACAACAGACCACAGTTCACATAGGTGAACAACTCCAGTGCAAAAATACTCAGGGGCTCCTCCCCCAGTGAGAGTACTTCAATCCCACCTACCTCACAGGTCAGATCAGAAACACAGCTCAAAAAAGAATTTGGGTGTTTCTACGCAAACTAGGGAGCAGGCCCTACTGATAACAGAGCATTGACAACTACATAACAAAGAGGAAGCCCCAGTCAATATCCAGTGCAGGCTCTGGTCACCACATCAGTCACAACTTCTACCAAGGAAATAGGGATATATACCAGCAATGAGGTGGCAAGCATCCATACTCAAACAGCCCTCACACCAAAAAATATTAAAACTGTGCAGGCTACCCATGGGTTTAGCCACATAAAAACATTCTTCCAATATCACAGTTGATAACTGTTTCTCTTAAACTCATAGGACAAAGGAAATATAAGTATAAGAATAGAAAAACAGAGAACACACTCCCAATTAAGAGAAATGAATCTAAAAAAGAATGAGTATATGTATTGGTTAACTGAATCAGTTTGCTGTGCACCTGAAACTAATGACATTGAGAAAGGCTCAATTACAAGGCTATTTATTGTCACTCTGTTTATTCAACTTACACTCAGAGCACATCATTGAAAATACTGGGATGAATGAATTACAAGCTGGTATCCAGATTTCCCAGAGAAATATCAACAACCTCAAATATGTGGATGGTACACCTCTAATGGCAGAAAGCAAAAGAGGAACTAAAGAGCTTCTTAATGAACATGAAAGAGGCGTGTGAAAAAGTTGTCTTAAAACTCAAATTAAAAAAAAAAAAGATCATTGACATCTGATGCCATCACTTTATGTCAAATAAAAGGGGAAAAGTTGGAAGCAGTGACAGATTTCCTCTTCTAGGGCTCTAAAATCACCATGGATGGTGACTGTGGCCATGAAATTAGAAGGCAATTGCTTCTTGTCAGGAAAGCCATGACATACCTAGACAGTGTATTAAAAAGCAAAGACATCATTTTGCTGACAAAGATTTGTATAGTCAGGGCTACTGTCTTTCTAGTAGCCTTGTACAGATGTGAGAGCTGGAAGGCAGAGTGCTGAAAAATAGATGCTATCAAACATGGTGCTGGAGAAGACCCTTGAGAGTCCCTTGGACTGCAAAGAGATCAAATCAGTCAATTCTAAAGGAAATCAACCATGAATACTCATTGGAAGCACTGATGCTGAAGTTGAAGCTCCAATACTCTGGCCACAAGATGTGAATAGCTGAGTCACTGGATGCTGGGAAAGATTGAAGGCAGAAGGAGAAGAGGGTGACAGAAGATGAAATGGTTGGATGGCATCACAAATTCAATGGACGTGAACCTGGGAAAACTTTGGAGATGGTGAGGGACAGGAAGGCCTGTTCCTAAGCAGTTCATGGGGTAACGAAGAATTGGACAGGACTTGACAAATGAACAACAACAAAAGGCAACAAGAGGAAAACACAAAGAACTACATGGAATTTCCCATGAGACTGATTTTTTTCTACCAAAACACTACAGGCCAGAAGAATTAGAAAGGTTATGTCCAAAGTCCTGAAAGTGAAAAATCTGCAGCCTACCATACTCTACACACCAAGAATATCACTCAGAATAGAAGGCAAGGCAAGGAATTACTTAGACAACCAAAAACTAAAAGAATACAGTAATACTAGATATTAAAGGAAATACTGAATTGTCAGTTATTCTTACACTCAGAGCACATCATTGAAAATACTGGGATGAATGAATTACAAGCTGGTATCCAGATTTCCCAGAGAAATATCAACAACCTCAAATATGTGGATGGTACACCTCTAATGGCAGAAAGCAAAAGAGGAACTAAAGAGCTTCTTAATGAACATGAAAGAGGCGTGTGAAAAAGTTGTCTTAAAACTCAAATTAAAAAAAAAAAAGATCATTGACATCTGATGCCATCACTTTATGTCAAATAAAAGGGGAAAAGTTGGAAGCAGTGACAGATTTCCTCTTCTAGGGCTCTAAAATCACCATGGATGGTGACTGTGGCCATGAAATTAGAAGGCAATTGCTTCTTGTCAGGAAAGCCATGACATACCTAGACAGTGTATTAAAAAGCAAAGACATCATTTTGCTGACAAAGATTTGTATAGTCAGGGCTACTGTCTTTCTAGTAGCCTTGTACAGATGTGAGAGCTGGAAGGCAGAGTGCTGAAAAATAGATGCTATCAAACATGGTGCTGGAGAAGACCCTTGAGAGTCCCTTGGACTGCAAAGAGATCAAATCAGTCAATTCTAAAGGAAATCAACCATGAATACTCATTGGAAGCACTGATGCTGAAGTTGAAGCTCCAATACTCTGGCCACAAGATGTGAATAGCTGAGTCACTGGATGCTGGGAAAGATTGAAGGCAGAAGGAGAAGAGGGTGACAGAAGATGAAATGGTTGGATGGCATCACAAATTCAATGGACGTGAACCTGGGAAAACTTTGGAGATGGTGAGGGACAGGAAGGCCTGTTCCTAAGCAGTTCATGGGGTAACGAAGAATTGGACAGGACTTGACAAATGAACAACAACAAAAGGCAACAAGAGGAAAACACAAAGAACTACATGGAATTTCCCATGAGACTGATTTTTTTCTACCAAAACACTACAGGCCAGAAGAATTAGAAAGGTTATGTCCAAAGTCCTGAAAGTGAAAAATCTGCAGCCTACCATACTCTACACACCAAGAATATCACTCAGAATAGAAGGCAAGGCAAGGAATTACTTAGACAACCAAAAACTAAAAGAATACAGTAATACTAGATATTAAAGGAAATACTGAAAGATCATATTGAAATAAAAAGTAAGAATCTATGGGAAAGCAAAATTATAATTGGAAAGCAGAGCATTTAAATAAATCAGTACATGCTCAGGAATGTCCAACTCTGAGACTCTGTGGACTCTGAGACTCTGTAAACCACCAGACTCCTCTGTCCATGGCATTTCCTAGGGAAGAATACTGGAGTGGGTTGCCATTTCCCACTCTAGGAGATTGTTCAGATCCAAGGCTCAAAGCCAGGTCTCTTGAATCTCCTGCATTGGCATGTGGATTGTTTATAATTGTGCCACCTGGGAAGCTCAAAATCAGTACATAGGTTTAAAAAAGTTATTCTGTGAAATGATGATGATCAAAATGGACAGTAAATGGATAAACGTGAAGATTCAAAGGAGGACATAAAAAGTGGGGAAGGAGAGTAAGAAAATGTAGGTTTTTCCCCCTAGAATGTGAGCCTATCTGAGTACTAGTCTGAGGCAAGTAGATATAAGAGGGGGTTAACACATTTGAAAAACAAGGTAACCACAAACCAAAAACATACAATAGATTAACTAAAACCAAAATGAAAAGAACACTAGAATAATAGAAACCTATTCAACCACAATTGAGGAAAACAAAAAGAAAGGGATAAAGAAGAAACATAAAATCAATGGGAAGACAAGCCTTAAAATGGCAATAAATATGTATCTATCAATAATTATCTTAAATGTCAATATACTAAATGCTCCAATAAAAAGACACAAAGTTGCAGGTTATATTTTTTAAAAAGGCACTGCAATATAGTGCCTACAAAAAATCTACTTTAGTGCAAAGAACATAAACAGATTGAAATATATTGAAAGTAAGACAGTGGAAACAGATATTTCACGCAAAGGGAAAAGATGAAAAAGCAGGGGTCATTATGGTCATATTAGACTACATAGGCTTTAAAGCAAAGGCTATAAAAAAAGATAAAGAAGGGCACTCTATAGTGATAAAAAGATCAGTACATGAAGAGGTTATTACACTCAGTGTATGTAGGAGTACCCAAAAACATAAAAATAAGTACTAACAGATATAAATGGAGAAATTGACAGAAATACAATAATAGTAAGAGACATTAACACCTCAGTTGCATCAATGGACAGATCTCCCAGACAATCAATAGGGCAACAGAGATGCTACATGATAACATTAGAACAGTTAGACCTAACTGATATTTCCAGGATATTACAGCCTGTAAAAGGAGAATACACATTCCTTTAAAGTGCACATGGAATATTATCTAGTATTGACCACTTATTAGGGCATGAAATAAGCTCAACAAATTTAAGAGTATAGAAATTATTTCATAATCTTTTGGCAATGAAACAAGAAATAAACCACAGGAAAAGATATGAGGAAAAAAAAAAAATCAGTTACATGGAGATTTTGCTTTGTTATTCTTTAGTCACTAAATCATGTCTGACTGTGACCCCAATGATGAAATCAAAGAAGTGAAAAATACCTTGAGGCAAATGACAATTACAACATAACCATAAAAACAAATCTATGAATGTGCTAAAGAAGTTCTTAGAAGGAAGTTCATAGTGATACACATTTGAAAAACAAGGTAACCACAAACCAAAAACATACAATAGATTAACTAAAACCAAAATGAAAAGAACACTAGAATAATAGAAACCTATTCAACCACAATTGAGGAAAACAAAAAGAAAGGGATAAAGAAGAAACATAAAATCAATGGGAAGACAAGCCTTAAAATGGCAATAAATATGTATCTATCAATAATTATCTTAAATGTCAATATACTAAATGCTCCAATAAAAAGACACAAAGTTGCAGGTTATATTTTTTAAAAAGGCACTGCAATATAGTGCCTACAAAAAATCTACTTTAGTGCAAAGAACATAAACAGATTGAAATATATTGAAAGTAAGACAGTGGAAACAGATATTTCACGCAAAGGGAAAAGATGAAAGAGCAGGGGTCATTATGGTCATATTAGACTACATAGGCTTTAAAGCAAAGGCTATAAAAAAAGATAAAGAAGGGCACTCTATAGTGATAAAAAGATCAGTACATGAAGAGGTTATTACACTCAGTGTATGTAGGAGTACCCAAAAACATAAAAATAAGTACTAACAGATATAAATGGAGAAATTGACAGAAATACAATAATAGTAAGAGACATTAACACCTCAGTTGCATCAATGGACAGATCTCCCAGACAATCAATAGGGCAACAGAGATGCTACATGATAACATTAGAACAGTTAGACCTAACTGATATTTCCAGGATATTACAGCCTGTAAAAGGAGAATACACATTCCTTTAAAGTGCACATGGAATATTATCTAGTATTGACCACTTATTAGGGCATGAAATAAGCTCAACAAATTTAAGAGTATAGAAATTATTTCATAATCTTTTGGCAATGAAACAAGAAATAAACCACAGGAAAAGATATGAGGAAAAAAAAAAAATCAGTTACATGGAGATTTTGCTTTGTTATTCTTTAGTCACTAAATCATGTCTGACTGTGACCCCAATGATGAAATCAAAGAAGTGAAAAATACCTTGAGGCAAATGACAATTACAACATAACCATAAAAACAAATCTATGAATGTGCTAAAGAAGTTCTTAGAAGGAAGTTCATAGTGATACAGACCTTTAAAAACCGTGAAAAATCTCAACCTAACCCACCACCTGAAACAATTAGAAAAAGAAGAGCAAACAAATTTAGAAAGCAGACAAAATGTCAGCAGGAAGGAGATAATAAAGATCAGAGAGGAAATAAAAATTTTAAAAAGTCATAGGAGGGCTTCCCTGGTGGTCCAGTGAGTAAGGACAGTACCTTGCAGTGCAAGGAGCACCGGTTCGATCTCTGGCCTGGAAAGATCCAATGAGCCACGGAGCAGCTGGACTGATGTGTCCAATTGCCAAGCCGGAGCTCTGGAGCACATGCGCCCAGAGCCGGTGCTCTGAAGTGACAGAGGCCACTGCAATGGGTGGCCCACACAGGCCAAAGAACAAAGATGGATAAAAATACATAAATGAAAGACTAATAAAAGTGCCCCCCCACACACACACACACAAAAGCTTAAAAAAAAAAAAAAAAAGCCATAGGAAAAAAATTTAAAAAAGAATTGGTTCTTTGAAATGGCAAACAAAATTGGTAAGTCTCTGGCCAAATTCACAATGAAGAAAAGAGAGAAGATCCAAGTAAACAAAATAAGAAATGAAAGAAAGAAAAAATATATATGTATATATATTAACACATGCATGTGGAATCTAAAAAATGGTACAAGTGAATCTATTTGTAAGTCAGGAATAGAGACATGTGTAAAATAGCTAGTGAAGCCTGCTTTATTGCACAGGGAGCTTAGCTGAGTGCTCTGTGGTGACCTAGATGGGTGGGATGAGGTGGGGAATGGGAGGGTGGTCTAAAAGGGTGGGATATATGTCTACATAGAGCTGATTCACTTTGTTGTACACCAGAAACTAACACAACATTGTAAAGCAATTATACTCCAATTGGAACAAAAATTTAAAAAAATGAAAGAGGAGAAATCACAATAGATTCTATACTAATATAATAAAAAATAAACCTAAGAGAATAGTATGAACAGTTATATATCAACAAATTTGTAAACTTCGAAGAATGGTAGTAGGGGACTTTAACACCCCATTTACACCAATGGACAGATCATCAAAACAGAAAATCAGCAAGGAAACACAAAACTTAAATGAAACATTAGACAAAATGGACTTTACTGATATGTTCAGGACTTCCCATCCAAATGCAGAGGAATATACTTTCTTCGCAAGTCCACATGGATCATTCTCCAGGATATACCAGATCTTGGGGCACCAATAAAGCCTCACTAAATTTAAGAAAATTGAAATTGTATCAAACATCTTCTCTGACCACGTTGCTATGAGACTAGATATCAAGTACAGGAAAAAGAAAACTGCAAAAAACCCACAAATGCATTGAGGTTAAACAACACATTTCTAAACGCTGAGCAGGTTCCTGAAGAAATAAGAACAGAAATAAAAAGATTCCTAGAAATAAATGATAACAAAAACATGACCAAAAACCTATGTGATGCGGCAAGAGCAATTTTAAGAGGGAAGTTTATGCAATATAATCCTACCTCAGGAAACAAAAATATACTGAATAGGCAATTTAACTCTACACCTAAAGCAGCTGGAAAAAGAAGAACAAAAAAATCCAAAGTCAATAGAAGGAAAGAAATCATAAAGATCAGGGCAGAAATAAATGGTAAAGCAATTAAGGAAATGATAGTAAAGATGAATAAATCTAAAATCCGGTTCTTTGAGAAAACAGACTAAATTGACAAACCATTAGTCAAACTCATTAAGAAAAAAAGGAGAAGAGTCAAATTAACCAAGTCAGAAGTGAAAAATGAGATGTTACAACAGACAACACATTAATACAAAGGAACATAAGAGATTATTATGAGCAACTATATGCTAATAAAATGGACAACCTAGAGGAAATGCACAGATTCTTAGAAAAATTCAACTTCCCAAGACTTAACCAGGAAGAGCTATAAATTATGAACAAGTCAATTAACCAATGAAAGAGGAGAAATCACAATAGATTCTATACTAATATAATAAAAAATAAACCTAAGAGAATAGTATGAACAGTTATATATCAACAAATTTGTAAACTTCGAAGAATGGTAGTAGGGACTTTAACACCCCATTTACACCAATGGACAGATCATCAAAACAGAAAATCAGCAAGGAAACACAAAACTTAAATGAAACATTAGACAAAATGGACTTTACTGATATGTTCAGGACTTCCCATCCAAATGCAGAGGAATATACTTTCTTCGCAAGTCCACATGGATCATTCTCCAGGATATACCAGATCTTGGGGCACCAATAAAGCCTCACTAAATTTAAGAAAATTGAAATTGTATCAAACATCTTCTCTGACCACGTTGCTATGAGACTAGATATCAAGTACAGGAAAAAGAAAACTGCAAAAAACCCACAAATGCATTGAGGTTAAACAACACATTTCTAAACGCTGAGCAGGTTCCTGAAGAAATAAGAACAGAAATAAAAAGATTCCTAGAAATAAATGATAACAAAAACATGACCAAAAACCTATGTGATGCGGCAAGAGCAATTTTAAGAGGGAAGTTTATGCAATATAATCCTACCTCAGGAAACAAAAATATACTGAATAGGCAATTTAACTCTACACCTAAAGCAGCTGGAAAAAGAAGAACAAAAAAATCCAAAGTCAATAGAAGGAAAGAAATCATAAAGATCAGGGCAGAAATAAATGGTAAAGCAATTAAGGAAATGATAGTAAAGATGAATAAATCTAAAATCCGGTTCTTTGAGAAAACAGACTAAATTGACAAACCATTAGTCAAACTCATTAAGAAAAAAAAGGAGAAGAGTCAAATTAACCAAGTCAGAAGTGAAAAATGAGATGTTACAACAGACAACACATTAATACAAAGGAACATAAGAGATTATTATGAGCAACTATATGCTAATAAAATGGACAACCTAGAGGAAATGCACAGATTCTTAGAAAAATTCAACTTCCCAAGACTTAACCAGGAAGAGCTATAAATTATGAACAAGTCAATTACAAACACTGAAATCAAAACTGTGGTCAAAAATCTCCCCAGGAATAAAAGTTCATGACCAGATAGCTTCACAGGCAAATTCTATCTAGAGAAGAGCTAATGCCTATCCTTTGAAGCTTTAGGGAAAACTCTTCCAAACTCATTCTATGAGGCCACAATCACCTTGATAACCAAAACCAGACAAAGATATAACAAAAAAAGAAAATTACAGGCCAATATCACTGATGAACATAGATGCAAAAATCCTCAAAAAGATTCTATCAAACAGAATTGAACAACACATTAAAAACTTGATCATACACCATGATCAAGTTGGGTTTACCCCAAGGATGAAAGGATTCTTCAATATATGCAAATCAATGTGATATACCATATCAACAAATTGAAAGATAAACACAATATGATGATCTCAATAGATGCAGAAAAAGCCTTTCATAAAATCCAGTACCCATTTATGGTAAAAGGTCTTCAAAAAATGGGCACAGAAGCAAGTTACCTGAACATAGTAAAGTCCATATATGATAAGCCCACAGCAAACATCGTTCTCAATGGTGAAACAATGAAATCATTTCCTCTAAGATCAGAAACAAGACAAGGGTGTCCAATCTCAATCTTGTTATTCAACATGGCTTTGGAAGTTCTAGCTATGGCATATAGTTTAATTTTAAGTTAGTAATCAGTAGTAGTGTTATTGCTATTTAGTCATACAGATATATTTCCTAGAAAAAAAAAAAACCTGACATCTTATCAAAATAATCATATGAAGATGAAGAATTAGCAAATGTAATTAATTCCGAAAATAAAAAAAGTATAAAATTTCAAAGCAGGCTATGATGTCCATTCAAACCTTCAGAGGCTATCACATTTTGAAAAAAAAAAAAAAAACAGAAAAAAAAAGGAGAAGAGTCAAATTAACCAAGTCAGAAGTGAAAAATGAGATGTTACAACAGACAACACATTAATACAAAGGAACATAAGAGATTATTATGAGCAACTATATGCTAATAAAATGGACAACCTAGAGGAAATGCACAGATTCTTAGAAAAATTCAACTTCCCAAGACTTAACCAGGAAGAGCTATAAATTATGAACAAGTCAATTACAAACACTGAAATCAAAACTGTGGTCAAAAATCTCCCCAGGAATAAAAGTTCATGACCAGATAGCTTCACAGGCAAATTCTATCTAGAGAAGAGCTAATGCCTATCCTTTGAAGCTTTAGGGAAAACTCTTCCAAACTCATTCTATGAGGCCACAATCACCTTGATAACCAAAACCAGACAAAGATATAACAAAAAAAGAAAATTACAGGCCAATATCACTGATGAACATAGATGCAAAAATCCTCAAAAAGATTCTATCAAACAGAATTGAACAACACATTAAAAACTTGATCATACACCATGATCAAGTTGGGTTTACCCCAAGGATGAAAGGATTCTTCAATATATGCAAATCAATGTGATATACCATATCAACAAATTGAAAGATAAACACAATATGATGATCTCAATAGATGCAGAAAAAGCCTTTCATAAAATCCAGTACCCATTTATGGTAAAAGGTCTTCAAAAAATGGGCACAGAAGCAAGTTACCTGAACATAGTAAAGTCCATATATGATAAGCCCACAGCAAACATCGTTCTCAATGGTGAAACAATGAAATCATTTCCTCTAAGATCAGAAACAAGACAAGGGTGTCCAATCTCAATCTTGTTATTCAACATGGCTTTGGAAGTTCTAGCTATGGCATATAGTTTAATTTTAAGTTAGTAATCAGTAGTAGTGTTATTGCTATTTAGTCATACAGATATATTTCCTAGAAAAAAAAAAAACCTGACATCTTATCAAAATAATCATATGAAGATGAAGAATTAGCAAATGTAATTAATTCCGAAAATAAAAAAAGTATAAAATTTCAAAGCAGGCTATGATGTCCATTCAAACCTTCAGAGGCTATCACATTTTAGTATCTTTATATTTTAGACACGTGGCCTCTAATATCTCTAGATTGTCTCTTCTCAAGGGAATATAAATTTTATAAAGTTATTAAAAAGTTTTCATTTTAAGGTCTTTGTGAGCAAGAAGAACTGGTAGACTTTACAAATTTCAGGGTCTGTTTTGTTTTACTGTACCTTAACCACATTGCCGAAAGACAATAGCTGTGAAACTCTCCTCTCTCCAAATTAACTCAAAACTCAAAATCCCTTTGGAACTGACATCACTCTTGTAACTCCTTTGTTTTCCATATAGTACTTAGTGTTCAATAAGTACTTTATAAATGAACTCTCAAGGAAATTACTGTTCCTCAATTTCTATCAACTTATACTTCAAAATTCTCCTTAGATTTTCTGAGATATGATGAGATTAGTGCAGTAGTCACTCTATTTTCTCTTCTATTTTCTATCCAAATGTAGACTGCTTTAAATTTGTCTTATCTAAGTATTAAAAAAAAAAAAAAACAATTCTTTAAAATCTGAAGTGTGATTTAATCATCATAATGTACTTTATGAAATTAAACAAGCATCTCACAGGCACCCTGACATTTACATAATTTGGGCATATCTACTACTAAAAGTCTTGCTTTTATATGGCTCAGGGTGTACTTAGTGATTTAAAAAAAAAAAATATTGGATTAACGTGTCTGCCAGAACATTCACTAAGGACAGAAGAAGATTTTAACATGACTCATATCCTGATATCAGTGCAAAGAACCAATTAGTTTTCTTCATTTACATATTTCGTTCTCAAGTGAAGTGAAACAATGAATCATTTCCTCTAAGATCAGAAACAAGACAAGGGTGTCCAATCTCAATCTTGTTATTCAACATGGCTTTGGAAGTTCTAGCTATGGCATATAGTTTAATTTTAAGTTAGTAATCAGTAGTAGTGTTATTGCTATTTAGTCATACAGATATATTTCCTAGAAAAAAAAACCTGACATCTTATCAAAATAATCATATGAAGATGAAGAATTAGCAAATGTAATTAATTCCGAAAATAAAAAAAGTATAAAATTTCAAAGCAGGCTATGATGTCCATTCAAACCTTCAGAGGCTATCACATTTTAGTATCTTTATATTTTAGACACGTGGCCTCTAATATCTCTAGATTGTCTCTTCTCAAGGGAATATAAATTTTATAAAGTTATTAAAAAGTTTTCATTTTAAGGTCTTTGTGAGCAAGAAGAACTGGTAGACTTTACAAATTTCAGGGTCTGTTTTGTTTTACTGTACCTTAACCACATTGCCGAAAGACAATAGCTGTGAAACTCTCCTCTCTCCAAATTAACTCAAAACTCAAAATCCCTTTGGAACTGACATCACTCTTGTAACTCCTTTGTTTTCCATATAGTACTTAGTGTTCAATAAGTACTTTATAAATGAACTCTCAAGGAAATTACTGTTCCTCAATTTCTATCAACTTATACTTCAAAATTCTCCTTAGATTTTCTGAGATATGATGAGATTAGTGCAGTAGTCACTCTATTTTCTCTTCTATTTTCTATCCAAATGTAGACTGCTTTAAATTTGTCTTATCTAAGTATTAAAAAAAAAAAAAAACAATTCTTTAAAATCTGAAGTGTGATTTAATCATCATAATGTACTTTATGAAATTAAACAAGCATCTCACAGGCACCCTGACATTTACATAATTTGGGCATATCTACTACTAAAAGTCTTGCTTTTATATGGCTCAGGGTGTACTTAGTGATTTAAAAAAAAAAAATATTGGATTAACGTGTCTGCCAGAACATTCACTAAGGACAGAAGAAGATTTTAACATGACTCATATCCTGATATCAGTGCAAAGAACCAATTAGTTTTCTTCTTCTATATTTATGGCCATAGTTCTTCAAAAGGTTCAGTTAAGAAATGCACATACTGTTTTTGCATATATTAAATATTAGTCATCAACTAAGGTAACTATAAACATAATTCTACTTGCTGAATAAAGTTAATCATTTAAAAAAGAGTTTGTATTTCAGATAGTGACATTTATTAAATTTATCCTGCAAAAGAACTAAGTATCCAGAAACAGTATTATTATGAAAAATGCCCATTAATTCTATTTTTTTAAGTATAAGCCATGATAAGAAAAGACACTTGCTCCTTGGAAGAAAAACTGTAACAAACCTAGATAGCATGTTAAAAAGAAAAGACATTACTTTGCTGACAAAGGTCTGTATAGCCAAAGCTATGGTTTTTCTACTAGTCATGTATGGATGTGAGAGTTGGATCACAAAGAAAGCTAAGCACCAAAGAATTGATGCTTTTGAACTGTAGTGTTGGAGAAGACTCTTACGAGTCCCTGGGACTGCAAGGAGATCAAACCAGTCAAAATCCTAAAGAAAATCAACCCTAAATATTCACTGGAAGGACTGATGCTGAAGCTGAAACTCCAATATTTTGGGAACCTGATACAAAGAACTGACTCATTGGAAAATCACCTGATGTTGGGAAAAATAAAACACAGGAGGAGAAGGGGATGACAGAGGATGAGATGGTTGGAGGCATAACTGAGTCAATGGACATGAGTTTGAGCAAGCTCCAGACATGGTGAAGGACAGAGAAGCCTGGTATGCTGCAGTCCATGGGGTCGCAACAAATCAGACACAACTGACTGATTGAAAAACAACAAAAATTGATTGGGCATTGCTTTAACAGAGACTACACAGTCTAGAGTGGCAAGTAAAAGGAAAACTTAGTAGTTATTCTGTTAATTCTGATCCATAAACAGGAAAACTAGAGAATTTAGAAAAGGAATTACTGGGGCTGATTATATTCTAATTAGCAAAACAAAGTAATTGTGACTTTGTCCTTTGTTTTGATAACTTAGTTTATACATCCATTTATTAATTCAAGAAACCTACATATCATTACAAAAGAATGGCCTAAATAATCTTAAGTAAACCAGGGTCTGATCTAAGTCATGACAAACTTTTTGTTTTACGTCCTGAAACATCCCAATCTAATGTGAGCCTAGTACTTTAACCACAACAACCAGTCCATGAGAGCTGGAACTCAAGACGATACCTATGTCTTTCTAGTTCTTAACAGTAAAGGTCTGACTAATATGCAAACATATTCTACTTGAAAGGACATTTATTAAATTTATCCTGCAAAAGAACTAAGTATCCAGAAACAGTATTATTATGAAAATGCCCATTAATTCTATTTTTTAAGTATAAGCCATGATAAGAAAAGACACTTGCTCCTTGGAAGAAAACTGTAACAAACCTAGATAGCATGTTAAAAAGAAAAGACATTACTTTGCTGACAAAGGTCTGTATAGCCAAAGCTATGGTTTTTCTACTAGTCATGTATGGATGTGAGAGTTGGATCACAAAGAAAGCTAAGCACCAAAGAATTGATGCTTTTGAACTGTAGTGTTGGAGAAGACTCTTACGAGTCCCTGGGACTGCAAGGAGATCAAACCAGTCAAAATCCTAAAGAAAATCAACCCTAAATATTCACTGGAAGGACTGATGCTGAAGCTGAAACTCCAATATTTTGGGAACCTGATACAAAGAACTGACTCATTGGAAAATCACCTGATGTTGGGAAAAATAAAACACAGGAGGAGAAGGGGATGACAGAGGATGAGATGGTTGGAGGCATAACTGAGTCAATGGACATGAGTTTGAGCAAGCTCCAGACATGGTGAAGGACAGAGAAGCCTGGTATGCTGCAGTCCATGGGGTCGCAACAAATCAGACACAACTGACTGATTGAAAAACAACAAAAATTGATTGGGCATTGCTTTAACAGAGACTACACAGTCTAGAGTGGCAAGTGAAAGGAAAACTTAGTAGTTATTCTGTTAATTCTGATCCATAAACAGGAAAACTAGAGAATTTAGAAAAGGAATTACTGGGGCTGATTATATTCTAATTAGCAAAACAAAGTAATTGTGACTTTGTCCTTTGTTTTGATAACTTAGTTTATACATCCATTTATTAATTCGAGAAACCTACATATCATTACAAAAGAATGGCCTAAATAATCTTAAGTAAACCAGGGTCTGATCTAAGTCATGACAAACTTTTTGTTTTACGTCCTGAAACATCCCAATCTAATGTGAGCCTAGTACTTTAACCACAACAACCAGTCCATGAGAGCTGGAACTCAAGACGATACCTATGTCTTTCTAGTTCTTAACAGTAAAGGTCTGACTAATATCCAAAGGCAAACATATGACACATTCAGAACCAGTAAATGGTCAAATGATAAACACTTGCATTGTTTCTGTTAATCTTTGTGAGTCTTTCCAACCTATTCAGGTTCAGTTTCACAGGAATAGCTTTCTTTCACACTTAATCTGTCATTAATTTATCATAATGTTAAATAAATCATGTATAGATAATAACATGTCACTAGAAGAAGCTTGTTTGAGAGCAAAGTAAGACCTCTCAGTAAATGTAAAACTCATTGGAGAGAATTGCTGAGAATGCATGGCTGTCACCCAATAGGTTTAAGTAAAAGAGCAGAAGGAAAAAACAAAAACAAAAAACGTATAAGGTATCCCTGGTGGCTCAGATGGTAAAGAATCTAACCACAGTGCTGGAGACTGGATTTTGATCCCTGGGACAGGAAAATTCCCTGAAGAAGAAAATGACAACCGACTCCAGTATTCTTGCCTGGAGAGTCTCATAGATAGAATCTGGCAGGCTATAGCCTCAATGGTCGCAAAGAGCTGGATACGACTGAAGTCTGGGGTTGCAAAGAGTCCGAAACGACTGAGCAACTAACAGAATAACATAAGGCATCCCAGACTCTGCACCTGAATTCCTTCAGCATTTTAAAAATGTCTCAGCTTGGGTTTCTCTGTTGACTCAGTGGTAAAGAATCTACCTGCCAATGCAGGAGGCACAGATTTGATCCCTGATACAGGAAGATCCCACATGCAGCAGAGCAACTAACCACCGGAGTCACAACTACTGAAGTCTGCACACCCTAAATAAAGCCCATGCTCTTCAACAAGAGAAGTCACCACGTAATTGTGACTTTGTCCTTGTTTTGATAATTAATACATCCATTTATTAATTCGAGAAACCTACATATCATTACAAAAGAATGGCCTAAATAATCTTAAGTAAACCAGGGTCTGATCTAAGTCATGACAAACTTTTTGTTTTACGTCCTGAAACATCCCAATCTAATGTGAGCCTAGTACTTTAACCACAACAACCAGTCCATGAGAGCTGGAACTCAAGACGATACCTATGTCTTTCTAGTTCTTAACAGTAAAGGTCTGACTAATATCCAAAGGCAAACATATGACACATTCAGAACCAGTAAATGGTCAAATGATAAACACTTGCATTGTTTCTGTTAATCTTTGTGAGTCTTTCCAACCTATTCAGGTTCAGTTTCACAGGAATAGCTTTCTTTCACACTTAATCTGTCATTAATTTATCATAATGTTAAATAAATCATGTATAGATAATAACATGTCACTAGAAGAAGCTTGTTTGAGAGCAAAGTAAGACCTCTCAGTAAATGTAAAACTCATTGGAGAGAATTGCTGAGAATGCATGGCTGTCACCCAATAGGTTTAAGTAAAAGAGCAGAAGGAAAAAACAAAAACAAAAAACGTATAAGGTATCCCTGGTGGCTCAGATGGTAAAGAATCTAACCACAGTGCTGGAGACTGGATTTTGATCCCTGGGACAGGAAAATTCCCTGAAGAAGAAAATGACAACCGACTCCAGTATTCTTGCCTGGAGAGTCTCATAGATAGAATCTGGCAGGCTATAGCCTCAATGGTCGCAAAGAGCTGGATACGACTGAAGTCTGGGGTTGCAAAGAGTCCGAAACGACTGAGCAACTAACAGAATAACATAAGGCATCCCAGACTCTCTGCACCTGAATTCCTTCAGCATTTTAAAAATGTCTCAGCTTGGGTTTCTCTGTTGACTCAGTGGTAAAGAATCTACCTGCCAATGCAGGAGGCACAGATTTGATCCCTGATACAGGAAGATCCCACATGCAGCAGAGCAACTAACCACCGGAGTCACAACTACTGAAGTCTGCACACCCTAAATAAAGCCCATGCTCTTCAACAAGAGAAGTCACCACAAATGAGAAGTCATGCACCACAACAAAGAGTAGCCCCCACTCACCACAACTAGAGAAAAGCCCACAGAGTAATGAAGACACAGCACAGCCAAAAATATAAAATAAAAATAAATCAAAAAGAATAAAAATAAAAATGACTACAAGTTCTAAATTAAAAGTTCTGTTTATGCAAAGACACCTTTAAAATTCTTGTATACATTCAATTTGATAAGCACTGCTGCCGTCTTATAGAGTAATTGCTAACATTTAATATAAAGGGGAAAACTGCAATATAGTAGAACAGTAATTTCCATTGTAATTCCAAGAGAACCCTATTGAAATACACTCCTCCTTCTTATCATTAATGTAGTAGACATTTACTGAGATGTGGTTTCAAATTTTTTGTAATTAAAAATACCTTTCTGGTATCAGAATTTTTTTTCTATTAAGAAGAAAATTACTTGATGAGCTTGGTTAAAATCAGGGCTTATCTCCTCCACAGAAGTTGAATAAATCTAGGTATTTTGTTCCTAGGACACAGGCACATGCCCCAACTGGATGAGTACTCCCAAAACTGCATATCTGAAAGAAGTGAGGCAAACATGTAGGAGCAGTTCAAGATTATTTATGCTACTTGTGGATCAAGGTTCTGGCAATGGATAGCAAATATTCAGAGACAGCAATACTGCAGTGGTGGTTACCATTACACATATATATAGTAGTATAACTACATATATACACACTTTCAATAAATGTATGTTCTTTCCTTAAATTAGATATAATTCGTTTTTGACAAGTACATCTTCTTTGAGTCAGATACCTGGGGACACTCTTCAACTCTCTAACACCTATGGCTGAGAGCACAGGTGAATGCATATTCTTTTGGAGTTCCCAAAGCAAAGCGCTGACGTTTCTATGATTTACTAAAAATCTGGATTTTTTTTTAATGATCAACTTCAACATAAACAATAGTAGTTTGCCTATCTTGTACTTATTTTTTTAAAATTTTAATAGTGTTTTTAAATCAGATTATTTAAATATTTGCAGAGTGAATTATATAGGGATCCATTTGTTTACTGGTAGAAACCATAGCATTATTATTTCCTTATGTTAGCAAAAATATAGATAGTAATACACAAATTATGAGCAAATTTATTCAGCTAAGGAACAGAGTTGCTTTAAATATTATTTTTTGTAACACTTGCAAAGTGAATGTTCAATAAAACATATAACAATTCTATAAAATGTGAAATGTGATCTTTTGAGTGTTTATAATTTTACATTAATACAGTCCTTCATAAAATACTTTCAATCTCTGTGATTAACATTCATAGCTTCAATAGGTCAGTTAGTCTACTTGTACTTATTCTTTTCTTCTAGCTAAAAATTAGCAAACATTTTAATGTTCTATTGATCTTTAAGTATTCAAACCATAATAATATATTTTCTATTCAAGAGGAATCAAGCATTTTTTTTTTTTTTTTACCTTAAGACAATCATTTTCAGATGTCAACTGACTGAATTATGTAAATACTTTCAGTCAAATAAAATTGTATCTATAGTTATTAAGGAACATATGGTCTATTTTTTTAAAAACATTTATTTTATTTATTTATTTTTTGGGGGGTGGGGTGGGGAGGGAAGTGGGGCGGGCGGGCTACTTCTATTGGTCTTTCATTTGTCTATTTTCATCCATCTTTGTTCTTTGGCCCATGTGGGTCTCCCATCGCGGTGGCCTCTGTTGTCACGGAGCACCGGCTCTGGGCGCATGCGCTCCAAAGTTCGGTAATTGGACACATCGGTCTAGCCGCTCCATGGCACGTGGGATCTTCCCAGGCCAGGGATGGAACTGGCGCCCCCTGCACTGCAAGGCGGTGTCCTTACCCACTGGACCACCAGGGAAGCCTCCATATGGTCTATTTTTAATAGCCCTATAATCAATAAGATTATGTATGTGGGTACAGCTGATTGGAAACAGATAATTTTACTATTAGGACCTACTCCTGGAGCTTTTCCTCCAAACTATAAGCTGATATAATGAACATCATATAGAATATAGACTTTGTATTCTATGCCCTTAAAGACTATATAGTGTGATATGTGATATAATATGTAAAGAATATGATATAATTACACTAGATACATAAAAAACATTTAAAACTGTCAACCCAAAGAAAAACATATGTAAAAGAATGTCTAAATGTGTATAACTGAGTCACTTTGTTGTAAAAGCAGGGATTGGCACAACATTTAAAATCAACTATACTTCAACGAATTTTTTTTAATTGTAAAATAAGTTTTTTTTTTAATTTTTTGATGGGGCCTCTCTAAGGACTACAGCCTGAGAGACATCCTCTTAGACTGCTCTGGGGAACTGCTCTAGAGAAATAGGGAGGAGATAGGATATACATGAGATTTGTTGCTGTTGTTGATGGAAGACTAAAAACAAAGTATACAGTTGAACATCTAAAGAGTTTGTTAATCACAAAGAACAGACATCTCAAGTTAATAATTTTAGTGGTCTTCTTGAATGGGAAGATGATAAGAATCTGCATCCACTGAAATCATTCCTTAGATATGCTTCTTAAATACATAGGGCCAGTATCCAAAGCACCAAATGCTTTCTGCTCTTCTCTATCCTGAATCCCCCCCTCAGGATCCACTGTCAGTGGGCAAATGGAGTGACAAATGGCTTGATTTTGTAGAACTGGAGTGGCAGGCAACATTCTACATTCTTTCTTTATGTAGCAAGGTAGTACTTTTTTAACAGTCTAGTTGTATGTGTATGCACATGTGCCTGCTAGGTCGCCTCAGTCATGTCTGACTGTGTGATCCTATGGACTGCAGCCTGTTGTACTCCTCTATCCATGAGATTCTCCAGGCAAGAACACGGCAGTGGGTTGCCATGTCCTCCTCCAGAGGATCTTACCAATTCAGGGATGCAGCCCTTATCTCTTACATCTCCTGCATTGGAAGGTGAGTTCTATACCACTAGTGCCACCTGGGAAGCCCAATATATATGCAGATATATGCTGTCTCCCCTTTTTATTTAATGAAAGCAGAAATCTAAATTTCTAATTTAGTTTAGAAATCTGAATTAACTAGTAATCTAAGTTATTTGAATGCAGAAATCTAATTTTTCTTTTTTGATAACCCATCAAGCACTGCCTTTCAGGTGAAGTCCATTCCTAAAAGATAAAGGTTTTCTTTCTCAGGAAACTTCTCCTGAGGAAACAGGTAGTCAGAAGGACTGAAAAGTCTTAAGAAATTAACTCTACATGATACAAATGTTTATAGGCTCTGTTATTTTCTCTGTATTTAATTTTAATGGAAACAGATCATTTTCTTCATTCCTTGAGGTTTACCCCAGTAAGAGAAGCCATATTAATAAGAAAACAACAACAGGTTATATGTGTAATGGTTAAGTTTTTTTGTTTAGTGTAGAAATCCTACTTGGCACTCAAAATAGATTTAAAATCTTTTAACAAACCAACACAGATATCTTAACTCTATAATTATATTCCTCATAAAAACTTTTGGTCACAGTTTTCTAAAGGAGTCTTCTGAATTCCGCCTGCCATTTAAAAAACTGTCACACCACATCATATACTGCACCCTGTCATGGTATTAATAAAGAGTAAGAGAAATGACATCTATAGAAACATAATCTTTCCTTTCCCACAGGGAAGAAAAACACTACCAATTTATGGCCAACATTTATTCCTCCAAAATCACTCAAAATTCAGTGGCTTAAAACAACTATTTGTTGTGCTGATATTCTTCCATATGAATATTGCCTTCTTCTGCTCTGGGCCAGGCTGGGTCCCTCTTGGCTGTGCAGCCAGTGCTTTGCTGCCAAGCAGGCTTTAGCTAGTGTAGGAGGGCCCCAGTTGAATAGCCCACCTCTGCTCCAAGTATTCTTTTTCCAGCAGGCTAACCTAGGATTTTCTCATGGGGCTTGACAGGGTTCCAGAGAACGAAAAGAGATAGACTCTTTAAGGCCTGGAATCAGCAGGCATGTTATATTCATTAAGTCCAAACCCAATTCAAGAGTTAGGGAAATAGACCCCACCTCTTGGTGAAAGAACTGCAGTCATCTTTTGAAATGCATACAGGCAGAGTAACTAAGCCAGTTTTGCAAACAATCTACAACACATGTGTCTCTGCCTCAGTTGTCTGCAGAATGAATTTATGGCTTGACAGTATCAAAAATGGGCTTAATATAATTCTGCTTTGCTAATATATACCATATTCAAATTTAGCTGAATGGACAATTTCACTATAAATAGATCAAACTGCCAACATCTTTTGAATCACAGATAAAGCAAGAGAATTCCAGAAAAACATCTACCTCTGCTTCATTGACTACACTAAAACCTTTGACTGTGGAGATCACAAAACTGTGGAAAATTCTGAAAGAGATGGGAATACCAGACTATCTTATCTTCCTCCTGGAAAACATGATACAAATGTTTATAGGCTCTGTTATTTTCTCTGTATTTAATTTTAATGGAAACAGATCATTTTCTTCATTCCTTGAGGTTTACCCCAGTAAGAGAAGCCATATTAATAAGAAAACAACAACAGGTTATATGTGTAATGGTTAAGTTTTTTTGTTTAGTGTAGAAATCCTACTTGGCACTCAAAATAGATTTAAAATCTTTTAACAAACCAACACAGATATCTTAACTCTATAATTATATTCCTCATAAAAACTTTTGGTCACAGTTTTCTAAAGGAGTCTTCTGAATTCCGCCTGCCATTTAAAAAACTGTCACACCACATCATATACTGCACCCTGTCATGGTATTAATAAAGAGTAAGAGAAATGACATCTATAGAAACATAATCTTTCCTTTCCCACAGGGAAGAAAAACACTACCAATTTATGGCCAACATTTATTCCTCCAAAATCACTCAAAATTCAGTGGCTTAAAACAACTATTTGTTGTGCTGATATTCTTCCATATGAATATTGCCTTCTTCTGCTCTGGGCCAGGCTGGGTCCCTCTTGGCTGTGCAGCCAGTGCTTTGCTGCCAAGCAGGCTTTAGCTAGTGTAGGAGGGCCCCAGTTGAATAGCCCACCTCTGCTCCAAGTATTCTTTTTCCAGCAGGCTAACCTAGGATTTTCTCATGGGGCTTGACAGGGTTCCAGAGAACGAAAAGAGATAGACTCTTTAAGGCCTGGAATCAGCAGGCATGTTATATTCATTAAGTCCAAACCCAATTCAAGAGTTAGGGAAATAGACCCCACCTCTTGGTGAAAGAACTGCAGTCATCTTTTGAAATGCATACAGGCAGAGTAACTAAGCCAGTTTTGCAAACAATCTACAACACATGTGTCTCTGCCTCAGTTGTCTGCAGAATGAATTTATGGCTTGACAGTATCAAAAATGGGCTTAATATAATTCTGCTTTGCTAATATATACCATATTCAAATTTAGCTGAATGGACAATTTCACTATAAATAGATCAAACTGCCAACATCTTTTGAATCACAGATAAAGCAAGAGAATTCCAGAAAAACATCTACCTCTGCTTCATTGACTACACTAAAACCTTTGACTGTGGAGATCACAAAAACTGTGGAAAATTCTGAAAGAGATGGGAATACCAGACTACCTTACCTTCCTCCTGAAAAACTGGTATGCAGGACAAGAAGCAACAGTTAGAACCAGACATGGAACAACGGAGCACTGTTCCAACGGAGACTGGTTCCAAAGTGGGACAGGAGTATGTCCAGGCTGTTTACTGTCACCCCGCTTATTTAACTTATATGCAGAGTCCGTCATGTGGAATGCTGGTCTGGATGAAGCACAAGGTGGGATCAAGACTGCTGAGAATCAAACCTAATGAGGTGGCTGGATCTAGAACGTATCATCAAAAGTGAAGTCAGTCAGAAAGAGAAGGACAAATACAGCATATTAACACATATATATGGAATCTAGTAGGATGGTGACGATGGCACATGCAGTGAAGCAACAGACAGACAGACATGGACAGTGGACATATGGACATTGTGGGGAAGGAACAGTGGGTGGGAGGCGTAAAGGAAGTAGCATGAAGGCCTGTACTATCATGTGTGAAGAAAATAGCTCTAGTCATTGCTCTGTGAGAAAAGGGGATCCTTCAGGGGTGCAGTGTGATGGTCGGGAGGGGAGGGAAGGGGGGGATATATATATATGACTAATCTGAGAACATGCATATCTGTAAACAACAAAACTCTGTAAAAGTTAAAAGTAAAATAAAGGTTTAAAAAAAAATTTAAAAAAATAAAAAATAAAAAAAAATAAAATAAACGCTATAAAAATAAAAAAATAAAAAAATAAAGACTGCTGAGAGAAATAATCAATAATCACAGGTATGCAGATGACACCACCTTTATGGCACAAGGCAAAGAGTAACTAAAGGGCAAAGAGGAACTAAAGAAACTTCTTGATGAAGGTGAAAGAGGAGAGTGAAAAAGCTTACTTAAAACTCAATTTTCGGAAAAAAAAAAAAAACCTCAATATTCAAAAAGATAAGATTATGGCAACTGGTCTTATCACTTCATGGCAAACCGGCAAACAATGGAAACAGTAACAGACTTTATTTTCGTCGGCTCTAAAAGTCACTGCAAATGCTGATGGCAGCTATGAAATTTAAAAGACACTTGCAGGCTTCCCTGATGGTCCACTGGGTAAAGAGTCTGCCTTGCACTGCAAGGGGCGCCAGTTTGATCCCTGGCCCAGGAAGATCCTACATGCCACAGAGCAACTGGAGCAGTGTGTCCAATTACAAGCCAGCACTCTGGAGCGCATGTGCCCAGAGCCAGTGCTCTGCTACAGGAGGGGCCACTGCAATGGGAGGCCCACACAGGCCAAATAACAAATACGGATGGAAATAAATAAATGAAAAACCAATAAAAGTGGCCAAAAAAAGAAATCAAAAAAAAATAAAAAGACACTTGCTCCTTGGAAGAAAACCTAATACAAACCTAGATAGTATATTAAAAGGCAGATACATTAGTAACAAATGTTCATATAGTAAAAGCTATGTTTTTTCCAGTTGTTATGTATAGATATGAGAGTTGGATCATAAAGAAGGTTGAATGCCAAAGAATTGATGCTTTCAAATTGTGTTATAGACGGCTCTTGAGAGTCTCCTGTATTTCAAGGAGATCAAACCAGTCAATCCTAAAGGAAATCAACCCTGAATATTCATTGGAAGAACTCATGCTAAAGCTGAAGCTCCAATACTTTGGCCACCTGATGGGAAGAGCCAATTCATTGGCAAATAGACACCCCAAAGCTGAAAAGATAGATGGCAGGAGAAGAGAACAGAAGATGAGATGGATGGATGACACCACTGACTCAATGGACAAAGGATGGTGAAGGACAGGGAAGCCTGACATGCTGTAGTCCATGGATCACAAAGAGTAGCACATGATGGAGTGAACAACAACTATAAATACTATAGCCACTGATTTTAAATAAATTTTTGAAATGCACAAGGCAAAGAGGGTAACTAAAGGGCAAAGAGGAACTAAAGAAACTTCTTGATGAAGGTGAAAGAGGAGAGTGAAAAAGCTTACTTAAAACTCAATTTTCGGAAAAAAAAAAAAAACCTCAATATTCAAAAAGATAAGATTATGGCAACTGGTCTTATCACTTCATGGCAAACCGGCAAACAATGGAAACAGTAACAGACTTTATTTTCGTCGGCTCTAAAAGTCACTGCAAATGCTGATGGCAGCTATGAAATTTAAAAGACACTTGCAGGCTTCCCTGATGGTCCACTGGGTAAAGAGTCTGCCTTGCACTGCAAGGGGCGCCAGTTTGATCCCTGGCCCAGGAAGATCCTACATGCCACAGAGCAACTGGAGCAGTGTGTCCAATTACAAGCCAGCACTCGGGAGCGCATGTGCCCAGAGCCGGTGCTCTGCTACAGGAAAGGCCACTGCAATGGGAGGCCCACAAAAACAAATACGGATGGAAATAAATAAATGAAAAACCAATAAAAGTGGCCAAAAAAAGAAATCAAAAAAAAAAAAAAAGACACTTGCTCCTTGGAAGAAAACCTAATACAAACCTAGATAGTATATTAAAAGGCAGATACATTAGTAACAAATGTTCATATAGTAAAAGCTATGTTTTTTCCAGTTGTTATGTATAGATATGAGAGTTGGATCATAAAGAAGGTTGAATGCCAAAGAATTGATGCTTTCAAATTGTGTTATAGACGGCTCTTGAGAGTCTCCTGTATTTCAAGGAGATCAAACCAGTCAATCCTAAAGGAAATCAACCCTGAATATTCATTGGAAGAACTCATGCTAAAGCTGAAGCTCCAATACTTTGGCCACCTGATGGGAAGAGCCAATTCATTGGCAAATAGACACCCCAAAGCTGAAAAAGATAGATGGCAGGAGAAGAGAACAGAAGATGAGATGGATGGATGACACCACTGACTCAATGGACAAAGGATGGTGAAGGACAGGGAAGCCTGACATGCTGTAGTCCATGGATCACAAAGAGTAGCACATGATGGAGTGAACAACAACTATAAATACTATAGCCAATTATTCTGTGACTTCTCATGGACAGAGGACTCTAGGTCATATAATCTTTTCTACTGTTGATATAAATACAGTAATCCACTGTTAACTATGGAGTACAACTAGTATAATCCCTTTAAAGAGTGAGCAACAATTGTGAGATACTGAGCTGACTTTTTCTCTCTACATTCCACATGTACACCCAGTCAATTTTAAAAGACATGATTAAGCATATATCCTGATCAAAATTGAAAGCGACAACTGTACCCCAATGTTCATTGCGGCACTCTATACAATGGCTAGAACATGGAAGCAATCTAGATGCCCATCGATGAATGAATGGATAAATAAGCTATGGTACATGTATACAATGGAATACTTCTCAGTCATAAAAAGAAATGCAGAAGAATCAATCCTAATGAGGTAGATGAATCTAGAACCTATTATGCAAAGTGAAGTAAAAAAGGACAAATACAGTATACTTACACATGTATGTGGAATCTAGTTAAGATGGTATTGATAAATGCATACACAGAGCAGTAATGGAGAAACAGACATAGAGAACAGACCTATGGACATTGGGGGGGAGAGAAGATCAGGCGAGAGGTATGGAAAGAGCAACAAGGAAACCTACACTATCATATGTAATAGAGATAACCACTGTGATTAAGCTGTAAGACTAAAGGAACCTACATGGAAACTAAGCATCAACCTGAGGGGGTGGGAAGGGGGAAAAGGGAGGGAGGACTTAGGTAGGAGGGGTCAGGGATATACCTATAATTGTTTGGGGATTATGAATACCTGTAAACAAAAAAGCTCTGTAAAAATGTGTAAAAATAACTTCACTGTACACCTGAAGCTAACACTTCATTGTAAAATAAATATACCCCAATTTAAAAAAAAAAAAAAGATGACTTATTATTTAGTGTGATTTCATTTAGGAATTTTTCAACATGAAAAATGAATATTAATTCACATTTAGAATGGGTGGCATCCTTTGCCTGGTTCTGAATATAAGAAGGAACATTTGAAAGAGAGTCATCATTTCCATCATTAATTTACTAATTTATACACAAGGAAATGACTCATGAAGACTTTAGATACTTTTGTTTCAAAATTTATTTTCTTCAGTTTTCCTTTGATTTAGCTGAGTGATAAAGATTTGTCAGTTAAATAAAGACGCTTCATCTCCTTCACTGATGCTGCCGGGAGTTATTAATTAGGTTTCTGAGTTTGGCACAGTTCTTTCCTGGTCACCGTGATGTGTCATTGAAACAGACCCATTAAAATGAGTGATGTGTGTTGTAATTTCATTAGTGTCCAAGTTTTTTAGTAGTCTCTTTGTGTTGTGTCAGGATGACTGTATGAATTACATGATTAAGCATATATCCTGATCAAAATTGAAAGCGACAACTGTACCCCAATGTTCATTGCGGCACTCTATACAATGGCTAGAACATGGAAGCAATCTAGATGCCCATCGATGAATGAATGGATAAATAAGCTATGGTACATGTATACAATGGAATACTTCTCAGTCATAAAAAGAAATGCAGAAGAATCAATCCTAATGAGGTAGATGAATCTAGAACCTATTATGCAAAGTGAAGTAAAAAAGGACAAATACAGTATACTTACACATGTATGTGGAATCTAGTTAAGATGGTATTGATAAATGCATACACAGAGCAGTAATGGAGAAACAGACATAGAGAACAGACCTATGGACATTGGGGGGGAGAGAAGATCAGGCGAGAGGTATGGAAAGAGCAACAAGGAAACCTACACTATCATATGTAATAGAGATAACCACTGTGATTAAGCTGTAAGACTAAAGGAACCTACATGGAAACTAAGCATCAACCTGAGGGGGTGGGAAGGGGGAAAAGGGAGGGAGGACTTAGGTAGGAGGGGTCAGGGATATACCTATAATTGTTTGGGGATTATGAATACCTGTAAACAAAAAAGCTCTGTAAAAATGTGTAAAAATAACTTCACTGTACACCTGAAGCTAACACTTCATTGTAAAATAAATATACCCCAATTTAAAAAAAAAAAGATGACTTATTATTTAGTGTGATTTCATTTAGGAATTTTTCAACATGAAAAATGAATATTAATTCACATTTAGAATGGGTGGCATCCTTTGCCTGGTTCTGAATATAAGAAGGAACATTTGAAAGAGAGTCATCATTTCCATCATTAATTTACTAATTTATACACAAGGAAATGACTCATGAAGACTTTAGATACTTTTGTTTCAAAATTTATTTTCTTCAGTTTTCCTTTGATTTAGCTGAGTGATAAAGATTTGTCAGTTAAATAAAGACGCTTCATCTCCTTCACTGATGCTGCCGGGAGTTATTAATTAGGTTTCTGAGTTTGGCACAGTTCTTTCCTGGTCACCGTGATGTGTCATTGAAACAGACCCATTAAAATGAGTGATGTGTGTTGTAATTTCATTAGTGTCATCAATAATGTATTACACTTTCCTTTTAGTAGTCTCTTTGTGTTGTGTGGGGGTCAGGATGACTGTATGAATTACATTTATAAGATCCAAACTGTTACAGATGAGAGAAGATAGGCATGAGGGTGGAATTAATGTTATTTTAAACATGATCACTACCAAAATGATTTCAATTAAGTAATATTTTAATTAGGTCTGATGTTTCTACATGCCATACTGAAATACATGCTATGTGTATGCAAATAGGATGGTGATTTATTGAATTAATAACACAGTCAATTCTTTCTGCCCGAAAGTTTCTGAATTGAACTAAAGCAGGTTTAAGAGCAAGAATGGTTCACTAAGGCATGTAATTCCTTGTAGTTGCAAAGAACGGACTTTTTTTATTAATTATTTTTATTTTGCTTTTACAGAGTTTTGTTGTTTAGAGCGATATATAAATCCAAATCAGTCATAGGCATATCCTTGGCCCCTCCCTCCTGAGCCCCCCTCCCTCTCCTTCCACATCCCACCCCTCCAGGTTGTTGCAGAGCCCCCATGTATGTGAGTTTCTTTAATCTTACAGTGTATTCACAATGGTTGTTTCTTTTGCATATGATAGTGTAGGTTTCCAACTTGCTATCTCCATACCTCTCACCCACTCTTCCCTCCCCTCATTATCTATAAGTCTGTTCTTTATGTCTGTTTCTCCACTGCTGCTCTGCATGTACATTTATCAGTAGTATCTTTCTAGATTCCATATTTATGTGTTAGTATACTATATTTGTCCTTCTCTTTTTGACTTACTTCACTTTGCGTAATAGGTTCTAGATTCATCCACCTCATTAGGATTGATTCCAATGCACTTCTTTTTATGGCTGAGAAATATTCTATTGTATATATGTACCAGAGCTTCTTTATCCATTTATTTGTAAGAATAGACTCTTGACATGGAAACTCTTCAAGGGTATTTTCTCACTTTCTTTCTACTCTGTTTCTATGAGACACATGCCTTTTGCCTGGCTATTGGCTGATTTCAAATCTACCCTAACTGAAAAACACGATTCTATCACTGAGAAGGAGAAACATATTTGGATATTCTGACATACACTGTTTACATCTTTTGGCTACACTTAAATGAGGTTAATGGCAACTCATTCCAGTATTCCTGCCTGAAAAATCCCATAGACAGAGGATCCTGGCAGGCTACAGTCTATGGCATTGCCAAGAGTCAGATAGGACTAAGCACATATACATACAGAACTGAGGCTCAATTTTGGTCATATAAGATGCGAATATAAAGATCTTTTGCATAGAAGCTTCCACATCAAACTTTGATCTAATTAAAATATTTTCAAAGAATAATTTGCATATTAAAACATGGTACAATAATAGTTTTGCTCCCCAGGGGTACTCAATGAATGAAAATGTAAGTTCTCAGAATGAACAAGTATATGGAAACTTATGTGGCTTAGTTTTGTGGGGTTTTGTGTTCCTTTCAAATAATACAACTTAATTAATGTGATGATCCTTTTTGGAAAAGGGTTACAAACACTGAATTTTATTTTCTATTAACAAGAAGCTAAGTGGATCTTAGTATGCAAAAGAGAAAAAGTAAATAGTCTATTTCTGAAAATCAGTAGGAGAAATTATCCTTCTCATGAACATCTAAAGACAATATTTTTGTTTTCCTCAGTTTATTTTTAAGGTAAAACAATCTATCAAGGTGAAAAAAAAATTCTACTGTAATAAAGATCAACTGCCTTAAGTCAGTAGCTAACCCAAATGAAGGTTTCTCTCTTAGACTATGATGAAAGTATCCTAGTCACTTATCTTCAACCAGAATCTAAATATCTATAGTTTTAAGCTGATTTGTATCCAACTTGAGCATAAATGGGTATGAGTGTTTATTTTACATAATAGCCTGTCATAACCTACTACTGGAATCATGTAGCATATGGAAAATGTGTTTAGCTCCTTGTAGAATTTCACAAACCAAAAAGGATCCATTTCTATGCACATGGCTTGTTTACAGTCATTATAAAAATGCTACTGTGTTGCTTACGAGATAGAAAAAGAAAATGTTGGCAAATTTCAGATTCTACTGCACTGGTCTTTAAGAAATATATGGATTGCTTTCTAGTTTAAAAACACACAGTACTTGCATGTCTTGTGCTTTAGACCTAAACATTCTTTCTAGGATGTATTTTTAATCTTCCACATTATGTTTCTTCTTGATATTTTATACTAGTTATGGCTGAAGTTTTATGTAAATATGTTAGAGATTGTGCTCATACTTAAATGAACTGTCATGGCTGAAGTCTATTAATGGCATTGCCAAGAGTCAGATAGGACTAAGCACATATACATACAGAACTGAGGCTCAATTTTGGTCATATAAGATGCGAATATAAAGATCTTTTGCATAGAAGCTTCCACATCAAACTTTGATCTAATTAAAATATTTTCAAAGAATAATTTGCATATTAAAACATGGTACAATAATAGTTTTGCTCCCCAGGGGTACTCAATGAATGAAAATGTAAGTTCTCAGAATGAACAAGTATATGGAAACTTATGTGGCTTAGTTTTGTGGGGTTTTGTGTTCCTTTCAAATAATACAACTTAATTAATGTGATGATCCTTTTTGGAAAAGGGTTACAAACACTGAATTTTATTTTCTATTAACAAGAAGCTAAGTGGATCTTAGTATGCAAAAGAGAAAAAGTAAATAGTCTATTTCTGAAAATCAGTAGGAGAAATTATCCTTCTCATGAACATCTAAAGACAATATTTTTGTTTTCCTCAGTTTATTTTTAAGGTAAAACAATCTATCAAGGTGAAAAAAAAATTCTACTGTAATAAAGATCAACTGCCTTAAGTCAGTAGCTAACCCAAATGAAGGTTTCTCTCTTAGACTATGATGAAAGTATCCTAGTCACTTATCTTCAACCAGAATCTAAATATCTATAGTTTTAAGCTGATTTGTATCCAACTTGAGCATAAATGGGTATGAGTGTTTATTTTACATAATAGCCTGTCATAACCTACTACTGGAATCATGTAGCATATGGAAAATGTGTTTAGCTCCTTGTAGAATTTCACAAACCAAAAAGGATCCATTTCTATGCACATGGCTTGTTTACAGTCATTATAAAAATGCTACTGTGTTGCTTACGAGATAGAAAAAGAAAATGTTGGCAAATTTCAGATTCTACTGCACTGGTCTTTAAGAAATATATGGATTGCTTTCTAGTTTAAAAACACACAGTACTTGCATGTCTTGTGCTTTAGACCTAAACATTCTTTCTAGGATGTATTTTTAATCTTCCACATTATGTTTCTTCTTGATATTTTATACTAGTTATGGCTGAAGTTTTATGTAAATATGTTAGAGATTGTGCTCATACTTAAATGAACTGTCATTGAAAGATTAATTCTATAACCTTCATGAGCATGTCTTATTAATATTTTATCACTAAATTGAATATTAATATCATTAACATTTAACAACCATAGAATGTGTATTTGAGAATATATTTCATGCCAGTGGGCTTTGAATACGTGAAAAAGTCACTATAACAGCCCCTTGATCATTAAATGTACTTCCCATAATATATTAATTGCAATGGTACAACTCATTTAAGGGGTAGCTCTGGATAATAAGGATTAGAATATTGTTAGCACACTAAGCAGCATACCCTCAAGGAATGGAAGTATTTGATATACCTTTTGGAAATATTTTTGCACTCTCAAATTCTAGAAATAAATTTGCCACTGAATGATTTATAATTAAAAATGAAACTGATAAAGTAAAGGAAGAGAATTCAGAACTATGACTATGAGATGATTAAATATTTTTATTATACTATGTAACTTAATGGCAAAGCAGTATAAGGTGTCTACAAAGGAATATTTTTTAAAATAATACATTTTAAACTATTTTATCCTCAGAAAACTAAACCCATTTTTTATCTATTGATCTATATAAATGATTTATTTTGACTTTAAACATGTTTGATAGATATCTTGACACTAAAACCCACTCCTTTTTTATGACAATTAACGATTATGTTAATATGAAAAAGTGACTTGTGTACAGCTTCTGTCTGGCTGGAGAATACATATAAGTATCTCAAGCCATTTCATTTTCATTTGGGAAAATTCCACAGTTGTATCAATGCTCCTCTGTATTAGAGATTTTTTTTTTTTTGGACAACACCACCCCACAATTTAATAATGTAAAACTAATATTTAGGGGAAATCCATTAGGTGTTTTGCTAATTCTCACTATCATTTTGATATAATAAAAACTCTTACACATAAAACACATGTATATGTATGTCTATATACATACCTATGTAACTGCTTACATGATTATTTTAATACAGCACAGTGGCTTCTTATGAAAAGCTCTAGTTTTATAAAGGTTGTGGAAATAGTAAGAGGGAAATTTCTATTTCAAGGAATATTTTCATTGTAAACTTGACTCCACATTTTTCTCAAGAGTATAGCTCATAGCTAAAGCATTGCTCATGATCAACTTGCCTCTCCATTCGGAAGATGTTTTTCCCTCTCATATCTACAGAAAGCATATGTTCCTTAATACAAAGTTTATACATGAATTCAAGAATATCTGGAATATAAAGAATATCTTTCTTGCACTGATCTATTTATAAAATGGCAAGTATGCCCATAGGCACAAAGATTAAGGATATTAGATTATTAAGGATTTCAAAACCATTTCAAATAATAGGTCTACAAAATTTATTGAAATAACCTCTGAGTTCAAACATCTTCCACTCCACTACCACCCACCATGTACTGTTATCAACCAAAATTTTTCTTCAAACACACAAAATTTGTTGTTTTGAAGTTAGTTAATGCTTGAAATGCAAAATAACCTGATTTGATGTAATTTACATTGACATTACAGGATTCCCAGGCAATGCACTAGTAAGGAATCCACCTGTCAGTGCAGGAGACATGGGTTTATTCCCGTGGTCAGGAAGATGCCCTGGAGGAGAAAATGGCAACCCACTCCAGTATTGTTCCTTGGAGAATCCCAGGGACAGAGGAGCCTGGCAAGCTTCAGTTCATCAAAAAGAATCAGACACAACTGAACAACTGAACATGCACATAAACACACACTTAGAGGGTTTACTAAATTTCCATCATTGAACAAAGCTTAATAGAAATGTAAGTAGACCAAATCACCATGATTGAAGACTTCCTTTGTTCACAACACTGAATTAGACTTGATAAAGTAATATATTTCTCAACCCTGACATGTAAAGCAATGATATCATAATGTGTCCTTGAAAATACTGGGGTCAGGGTCCCACAATAGAGACATAAAGACATGAAAAAATGGAGTATCTTCAAAATCCAGTTGTATATTTAAGGAAAAGAGATGACTTGCCGGGTGCAGGAGACATGGGTGCTTAGGAAGATTTCAGTGTCCATTCACCACCAGAGTACAGCTTAGGAAGTTCAGGAAAGGCTGAAGAAGTACAGCCTTGATAAGCCAGGAAACAATGATCCAGAACTCTATATACAACTAAGGTCAATGCTATAGATAGGTATAAATTAACTGAAACTTACACTGTGACCCTTGCTCCATGTTTTCAAACTTACCTACGCATGCTTGCTCCAGTTGGTCAGTCATGTCTGACTCTGCAACTCCATGGACTGTAGTCTGCCAGGCACCTCTGTCCATGGTATTTTCCAGGCAAGAATACTAGAATGGGTTGCCATGCACTCTTCCAGGGATCTTCTTGACCCAGGAATCAAACTTGCATCTCTTGGCTCCTGCATTGGCAGGTGGATTCTTCACCACGAGCATCACCTGGGAAGTAAACTCAACTACGTTGCTGTGTAACTGACATCTTTGTTCACTTTTCATCTGGACTACGTGGTTCCCTAGATTTTGTGTTACAACCAAAGTAACTATGCCAAAATAAAGTTTAATAACCTTTCTTTCATGCTTAAAAACTTTCATTAGTTTCCTACTGCCAGTAAGAAAAAGTATAACCTCCTTAGCTTGATATGGAAGGCCTGGTATGATGTGGCCATGGCTTGTTCTCCCAACTCTTCTCCTATAGCTGCCCACTAAATAGGGGCATTGATCCACTGAGAGCACCAAGCTGTTCTATAAATCCATCTCTCTGCATATGCTAATTTCTCCTGCATAGGTTGCTGTATCCACTTTCTAGTTGTTTCCTTTCTTATACTCTTGTAGCTGGTAGTTCCCATCATCCGTCAAGATTAAATTGAAATATTCTCCATGATAAGCTTTGCCAGTGGCAATTCTTCATCTGTCATTACTAAACCTTACATTTACAGTATGACAATTAGAAGACTGTATTTATCCATCTGCCTTTCTTGTTAGAGCATGGAATTTTAGTTAGCTCAGATTGTATGAGTTGGGAATAATTCAAAAGATGTAATAATCCATTGCTTTCTACCAAAATGCATCTCTTTTTACTTATTGATTAATAAAAGGCACCTATTTAGGCTTGCCTAAGGCCAAATTCCTCTTTCTTAGATATCTGGATAAATTTTAGGGCACCATCATATTACACACTTATGAGATGGTCTAAATGTCAAACACATACAAAGAGAGAGTAGGATAATGATTCTATTACCCCATCTCAGCAATTATTAATGGTCAATCTTACTCCATTTGTAATGTCCATAGCTCCACTCTCCTTTATTCCTTCCGAGTATTTAGAATTAGATTTCAAATGTAGCAACTACTCATTTACAGATATTGCTGCATGTATTTCTAGAAGATAAGGCACTTTGAAAATGTACTGATATACCATTATCATACCTAAAATATTAACAGTTTTTTAATATTAACAAATCCTCAATCAGTATTCAATTTTGTATTACTTCTTATTTTTAATATTTTTTAAATGAAGACCTAGAAAAGTTTATACTTTCCTACATGGGTTGGTGTTTCTTTTAATCTAAAGCAGCAGTTCTCAACTGGGGGTATTTTTGCCTTGTAAGAGAAAATCTTGGCAGTCTGGAGACATTTTTGGTTTTTACAACAGCTATGAACTGAATGTTTGTGCTCTCGCAATATAAAGACATGCATTAAAATCCTAAACTCCATTTGATTGTATTTGGAGATGGACCTTTGGGGAGTGATCCAGGTTAGGCTAGGTCATACAGGTGGCACTCATGATGGAACTAAAGCTCTTATAAAAGAGGGAAGACACAGGACCGCTCTGTGTACATGTAGTAGATCATGGGAGACTATAACTAGGAAGTTAGCCTCTCACCAACAATCTGCCTATACTGGCACCCTGATCTTGAAATTTAGCTTTCAGAACTTGGAAAATAAATGCTTACTGTTTAAAGCCACTCAGTTGATGGTATTCTTGTAGAGTAGCTAACTAACTGAGAGAACTTGAAAGGTGCTATTGGTATCCAGTGGGTGGAGGTCAGGGATACTACTCAACATCTTACAATCCACAGGACAGCTGCTGCAATAAAGAATTATCTACCAACCCCACATGCCAACAAATGCCAATCATGAAAGGCTGAGAAACTCTGCTGGTCTAGAAGTTTCTCTGTCACTTATCTCTTATTACAATTTGGTCATTGAATAAGCTGGGCCATTTGTCCTATAGAATTTCTCACAGTAGTTTGCTGATGACACACTGTGGTATTATTTTTATATTTTCTGTCTCTTGTGTTTATAAGCAATTAGATTTAGAAGGTTAGTCAGATTCAGATTCAGCTTTTCTAGCAAAAATAACTGATTTCATTGGTAGTACTGTGTACTTCCATCAGGAGGTGGTGGTGGTTTAATCACTCAGCTGTGTCCAACTCTTTGTCACTGTGTACTTCCATTTCAGGAGGTGGGTGGTTGGTTTCCAATCACTGGGCTTTGCTACTGATATACCATTATCATACCTAAAATATTAACAGTTTTTAATATTAACAAATCCTCAATCAGTATTCAATTTTGTATTACTTCTTATTTTAATATTTTTAAATGAAGACCTAGAAAAGTTTATACTTTCCTACATGGGTTGGTGTTTCTTTTAATCTAAAGCAGCAGTTCTCAACTGGGGGTATTTTTGCCTTGTAAGAGAAAATCTTGGCAGTCTGGAGACATTTTTGGTTTTTACAACAGCTATGAACTGAATGTTTGTGCTCTCGCAATATAAAGACATGCATTAAAATCCTAAACTCCATTTGATTGTATTTGGAGATGGACCTTTGGGGAGTGATCCAGGTTAGGCTAGGTCATACAGGTGGCACTCATGATGGAACTAAAGCTCTTATAAAAAGAAGGGAAGACACAGGACCGCTCTGTGTACATGTAGTAGATCATGGGAGACTATAACTAGGAAGTTAGCCTCTCACCAACAATCTGCCTATACTGGCACCCTGATCTTGAAATTTAGCTTTCAGAACTTGGAAAATAAATGCTTACTGTTTAAAGCCACTCAGTTGATGGTATTCTTGTAGAGTAGCTAACTAACTGAGAGAACTTGAAAGGTGCTATTGGTATCCAGTGGGTGGAGGTCAGGGATACTACTCAACATCTTACAATCCACAGGACAGCTGCTGCAATAAAGAATTATCTACCAACCCCACATGCCAACAAATGCCAATCATGAAAGGCTGAGAAACTCTGCTGGTCTAGAAGTTTCTCTGTCACTTATCTCTTATTACAATTTGGTCATTGAATAAGCTGGGCCATTTGTCCTATAGAATTTCTCACAGTAGTTTGCTGATGACACACTGTGGTATTATTTTTATATTTTCTGTCTCTTGTGTTTATAAGCAATTAGATTTAGAAGGTTAGTCAGATTCAGATTCAGCTTTTCTAGCAAAAATAACTGATTTCATTGGTAGTACTGTGTACTTCCATCAGGAGGTGGTGGTGGTTTAATCACTCAGCTGTGTCCAACTCTTTGCAATCACATGGACTATAGCCTGCCAGGCTCCTCTGTCTATGGGGTTTCCCAGGCAAGCATACTGGAGTGGGTTGCCATTTCGTTCTCCAGGCGGACTTTCCAATCCAGGGATCAAAACTGGGTCTTCTGCATTACAGGCAAATACTTTACTGACTGAGTCGCCAGAGAAGCCCCATGAGGAAGTATATACTGTCTTATTCTGTGTCTCTCATAACTAGAGAGAATCTTTGATGATCAATAGCTAAATCCATTCATTTGACAGTGGCCTCAAAATGTTAACATTGTATTTTATAATTCCTTCATTTATTAAAAACATCATTGTTTCTTGAAAATATTTTTTACAATGTTTGATAAGAAAATAGCATGGTACATAAAACATTACTCATTCTGTGTGGGTTTTTTTGTTTTTGTTTTTGTTTTTCAGAAATATCCTGTACCACCTTGATAGGAAGACAAGTCAGTTTTCAATACTCTTGGAGGCTTGGGAGCACTGCAAGTCACTTGCATCAAATGAGACCCTTCAAGAAGCCCTGTCAGAAGTGTTGAACAGCATTAATGCAGCTCAGGTTTACTTCAAAGCAGGACTTGATGTGTTTGAGAGTGTCTTAGTTGGAAAGAACTGAGAGAACTCTCAGCATTATAAAAGGTTTGTTTACAATTCCTCAAGCGAAAACTCTAATCTGGCCAGATTTTCTGACATGGAAGACGTTTTTCCCCCATTGGCTTTTTATATAAGTATAGAGCTATTCTTCCTTTGTATTTTTAATGTACATGTAAAAAGAGCATTTTGCACATTTAATATTTTTTCTTACACCTAGATTTCTGGTTATGTAAAAACAAGTTATTGAAAATAATACTTAAGATTTATCTATTAAAAAGAAATCTGCTGTATTTTTATACATATAAAATATCTGGGGGAAAATTTCCAAGAAGTTCTGGACAATCTTTGCTCCTATGGATAAAACACATAGGAACAGAAATGATTCCCTATGTTAGAGCTTTAATGACCTATTTTTTGGGTAATGGTTTCAGATTAATTTTCAATATCAAGTATTCAATATGAAGAACAAGTATTCTGACTGAGTGATTGGTTGACCAAGACCACTTTGAATGTGTCTATTCTTTCACTCAGGCTGTGTCCAAAAACTCTTTTTGCAATCACATGGACTATAGCCTGCCAGGCTCCTCTGTCTATGGGGTTTCCCAGGCAAGCATACTGGAGTGGGTTGCCATTTCGTTCTCCAGGCGGACTTTCCAATCCAGGGATCAAAACTGGGTCTTCTGCATTACAGGCAAATACTTTACTGACTGAGTCGCCAGAGAAGCCCCATGAGGAAGTATATACTGTCTTATTCTGTGTCTCTCATAACTAGAGAGAATCTTTGATGATCAATAGCTAAATCCATTCATTTGACAGTGGCCTCAAAATGTTAACATTGTATTTTATAATTCCTTCATTTATTAAAAACATCATTGTTTCTTGAAAATATTTTTTACAATGTTTGATAAGAAAATAGCATGGTACATAAAACATTACTCATTCTGTGTGGGTTTTTTTGTTTTTGTTTTTGTTTTTCAGAAATATCCTGTACCACCTTGATAGGAAGACAAGTCAGTTTTCAATACTCTTGGAGGCTTGGGAGCACTGCAAGTCACTTGCATCAAATGAGACCCTTCAAGAAGCCCTGTCAGAAGTGTTGAACAGCATTAATGCAGCTCAGGTTTACTTCAAAGCAGGACTTGATGTGTTTGAGAGTGTCTTAGTTGGAAAGAACTGAGAGAACTCTCAGCATTATAAAAGGTTTGTTTACAATTCCTCAAGCGAAAACTCTAATCTGGCCAGATTTTCTGACATGGAAGACGTTTTTCCCCCATTGGCTTTTTATATAAGTATAGAGCTATTCTTCCTTTGTATTTTTAATGTACATGTAAAAAGAGCATTTTGCACATTTAATATTTTTTCTTACACCTAGATTTCTGGTTATGTAAAAACAAGTTATTGAAAATAATACTTAAGATTTATCTATTAAAAAGAAATCTGCTGTATTTTTATACATATAAAATATCTGGGGGAAAATTTCCAAGAAGTTCTGGACAATCTTTGCTCCTATGGATAAAACACATAGGAACAGAAATGATTCCCTATGTTAGAGCTTTAATGACCTAGTTTCTGTAATAGAAATGGAGTTGATATGGTTTCAGATTAATTTTCAATATCAAGTATTCAATATGAAGAACAAGTATTCTGACTGAGTGATTGGTTGACCAAGACCACTTTGAATGTGTCTATTTTATGCAATGAAGTAAGTGCCTGTTCATAATACAACTAGATGTAGTAATACACTGGTCATGTATTATATTTTTTAAGTATTAATGAAAGAAAAAGAGCCATAAACATTCCAGGGGAAAATCTCAAGGTAGCTGCACAGAGCAATTTAAATGTAAATTTTTTCCTAACCACTTATAAGGTGACTAGCTTTGAAACCCCTAATTTGTCTCAGTTGATTTTGTAAAAATTTCAGGAGTGATGTATTATGAGGGAGAAAATATTTATTTCTTCCTGTGTTGTTTCTGTTGGAAGCAGTGAAATAGAACTACTCGAAAATGAAAGCATCTCCCATTGCTCTTCATTCGTGTATCTTTTCTGAAACTCCTTGCTGAAAGGCAGTTTTCTCAGACTACCATATAATTTCCACAGGAAAGTAGCAAAGTTTCTCTTTGAAAACCCAGAATTTCTTGTAAAGTACCAACTGCTATTTCTGCCATGAATGAAATAAGTGTTTTTTTTAATCAACAAAAAGCTTCTTAATTCTATGAAAAACCTTTTGATTTTTCCCCCCTACTTTATCCTTAGTTGTGATTGAGAGTACAACACAGAAAATATTCATGCTTCAACTTTCCAGAAAAAATGCAGTGTTCCTTTGTGAGTGTACCTTTCCCATGCTTTAGTTCTTTCATGTTGAAGACAAAGCTTTTCATAGTGACAGTTTCATTGAATGGCCTTAGTATCTACTATTCCCCAAAACCACAGAATCCCACTAAGTATTTAAACTCTGAGCTTAACTTTAGAAATTGATTTGGTATTGGGCAAAGCTATTATCCTTAGGAAGGATGTCTTCAGAATATCTCATGTGGATTATTTTTCTCTAACACAACATTCAAACACACATCCCCATCACACAGCTCCAGAGCAACGTTACAGATTGTGCCTAGGCCTAAGTGTTTTGTATGGATGAACATAAATCTAACCTTAATTTAAAGGAAAACTGAAGTTGAAGGGAAAGAATTAATCAGTATTGATTAATTGATATATAAGGCTCAGCTGTTCTTACTATAAGTAATGTTAATATGCTCGATGCAAAGAAGAAAATTGAAGCAATTAGCTAGATAATTCAAGCAGAAATTCATTTTTAACTGAATTGTCTGTGTGTACATATTTTACATAAGAAATGAAACTTCCTTACAGTACATATTTCTTAACCAAGGCAAATGTCCGTGTGAAAATATTTGCCATGTTGAGGAGTGTCTACAGAAAGAGGCTAAAGAACCAAACACCCACCTGCCTCAATGTCAAGGCTCTCTCTATCTCACAGAAAAGAGCAGAAAAGAGGTGGAAGGAATACCCATACACATGTGTGCCAGGTCAAATCCTGTACCAAAGGATCTGAAATAGTGAATCAAAGTTCAGTGTATTCATTCTAATTCGTCTTCTAGAGCTGAATTTAAAACAAAGATGAATAATGATTGATTTTGGTAGTTTATCATTTTAAAACAAAATCTTAAGTAAATTCACTCCATTAGTACCCAATAGTGTTGACAGGATGAGATATGTCTGTTTGTACATTTTTCTTGAAAGGTTATGTACTTAGCTAACCCATACTGCACAGATCATAATCTCAATATTCCATATTTTTTACTTCTAAATTATATAGTATTTGCAACTCAGAGACTGAAGTTAACTCTGAATGAACATGTTTTTATCAGTCTACTTGTGATGACGTGTACCTTTCCCATGCTTTAGTTCTTTCATGTTGAAGACAAAGCTTTTCATAGTGACAGTTTCATTGAATGGCCTTAGTATCTACTATTCCCCAAAACCACAGAATCCCACTAAGTATTTAAACTCTGAGCTTAACTTTAGAAATTGATTTGGTATTGGGCAAAGCTATTATCCTTAGGAAGGATGTCTTCAGAATATCTCATGTGGATTATTTTTCTCTAACACAACATTCAAACACACATCCCCATCACACAGCTCCAGAGCAACGTTACAGATTGTGCCTAGGCCTAAGTGTTTTGTATGGATGAACATAAATCTAACCTTAATTTAAAGGAAAACTGAAGTTGAAGGGAAAGAATTAATCAGTATTGATTAATTGATATATAAGGCTCAGCTGTTCTTACTATAAGTAATGTTAATATGCTCGATGCAAAGAAGAAAATTGAAGCAATTAGCTAGATAATTCAAGCAGAAATTCATTTTTAACTGAATTGTCTGTGTGTACATATTTTACATAAGAAATGAAACTTCCTTACAGTACATATTTCTTAACCAAGGCAAATGTCCGTGTGAAAATATTTGCCATGTTGAGGAGTGTCTACAGAAAGAGGCTAAAGAACCAAACACCCACCTGCCTCAATGTCAAGGCTCTCTCTATCTCACAGAAAAGAGCAGAAAAGAGGTGGAAGGAATACCCATACACATGTGTGCCAGGTCAAATCCTGTACCAAAGGATCTGAAATAGTGAATCAAAGTTCAGTGTATTCATTCTAATTCGTCTTCTAGAGCTGAATTTAAAACAAAGATGAATAATGATTGATTTTGGTAGTTTATCATTTTAAAACAAAATCTTAAGTAAATTCACTCCATTAGTACCCAATAGTGTTGACAGGATGAGATATGTCTGTTTGTACATTTTTCTTGAAAGGTTATGTACTTAGCTAACCCATACTGCACAGATCATAATCTCAATATTCCATATTTTTTACTTCTAAATTATATAGTATTTGCAACTCAGAGACTGAAGTTAACTCTGAATGAACATGTTTTTATCAGTCTACTTGTGATGACGTGAAGAAACTAAATTATAATTAAAAGAGAGGTCCACCAATTCTATAAATGCTGCTCTACATCTCTAACTATAACAAATCTCCTAACTAGGAACATTAGAGCTATTCTTTCATTACCTCAGGGGTCTTTCAAATTTGTATTATTTTAATTTTCCCCCAATAGATCCAAGTAAAATACAAGTTATTAACAAGTATTTTCTATGAATTGGTAGGTAGGTTTAAATTGTGATTAAAATATCTGGGTACCTGATACTTCTCACAATTCTTCATACATAGTATTTTACTAGGACACAATGAATCATACATGATTATTCTCCCAAGGAATGTGGCAGATATGGACCACTGCAATCTGGGTTCAGGCAGGGTAAACCTGGAATACTGCCCTTTGTGAAAATTAGATGCCAGCATCAAAACAAAGCCTACGACATTGTGGTTCAAGCCTGAGAATGTTACCGTCAGTCAGGGAAGGCATCACCACCTCCATAAGCTAACTTCAGTCAAATTGCTCAGTGAACTGGGATAGAGTCACAATTTTAGTTAGTGTCAGAAGGGCTGCTGACATTTAAGCTCATCTGTTTTCTCATGTAATATACAACAGGGTTCTGAATGGTCTTTTCCAGTACATTCTAGGTAACTAGTCCTATCAGATGCTGTATGGGCTGGAAGCACTGCTTTTTACATTAGGGACCAGTCCATTCTCTGACTATACCTAATAAATGAAACTGTCCCAGGGAGTTCATGCAAAGGACACAAAGCCTGGGTACTTGTGGGGCAGTAGAGAGAGTCTCTACATGACACCAGCACTGAGGAAGGAGGGTACTAAGTCAAATATTTTTATGAGAGCATTAAAATTTTATGAGAGCATTTTTCCCCCTATATTAAATCAGCAGTTTAAATCATTATTTCTCAAAATGTGGATTTGGAGGAAGGGAGCCTACAAATCTACATCTTCAGCACAATTTCCCAAATGACCCTTAGGCTTAAGGATCTCTCATCCACATTGCTTCTGGGTCCTGAGAAAACATCATTTGGCAACATACTAAAGAGACTGAAGGGTCCCAATAAGGGAAATACCTACAACTTTGCTATTAATGTGTGCTTAGCCACTCAGTCATGACTCCTGGCGACCCTTATGGACTGCAGCCTGCCAGGCTCCACTTCCCATGGGGATTCTCCAGGCAAGAATACTGGAGTGGGCTGCCATGCCCTCCTCCAGGGGACCTTCCCAATCTGGGGATGAAACCCAGATCTCCTGCATTTCAGGCAGATTCTTTACTGTCTGAGCCACCAGGGAAGCCAAAGAATACTGGAGTGGGTCAGCCTATCCCTCCTCCAGAGGAACTTCCTGACCCAGAAATTGAACCAGGGTCTCTCTCATTGCAAGTGGATTCTTGACTAACTGAGCTACCAGAGAAGGAAGCTATCAGTAGCACCATTTTAAAGAAAGAAAGAGCAACAATTGTATTTCTCAAAAAAGGACACAAATGTAGTTAATGCCTGTGCCTGCTACAAGTCAGGCACTGTTCTTGATTTAACACTTTTTTTTACTATGTGAATCCTCGTGACAATTCATTTTACAAAATGAGGAAATTTAGTTGAGTGACTGCCCAATGTTCCATAGCTAATAAAGATGACTGACATATGTCTCTGCTGGGCCCTCTGGCATCCAAACCCGCGTTCGAGCTAGGTACTTCAGAAAGTTTATCATTTAGTTATAGGCAGTGGCATAATTAAAACTGTTACTATATTACAGCACATCTGATCAGACTATGTCATCTGCCACTTCACTGGTTTAATCAAAGGGTTTGAAGAAACCAATGTCATTCCTCATGATGGTAGCCCACCCCAACAATGGTGGACATATGTAGGTAAATTAGAAGATATCTACACAAGCACAAAAATAAGTGTGCCATTGTAGGGTATCATAACAACTAGATGAAAATTTATAACAGAACAGAGGCTGCATGCCTCATAATTTCCTTCTTAAAATGTTTATATATGTTCACTGGAGGAGAGGACCAGGTACTAGAACTTACAAGCCCAGTATTATACTTCAAATTCAGAATAACTGACTTTTTAAATTAAATAAATATATCACATACTGAAATAAAGATAGCTTTCATATTATTTGTTACCCTCCAATGATGAAAATATTATTTGTTACTGTCCAATGATGAATCAGCATCTTTGCATCAAATGCAAATCTATTTTCATAATTGGTAGGCCTAGCCAAAAGTGTGTTCTCATGAGACATTCTGTGGTATAATTAACTGCCCCCAAAACTAAGCTTTCTCTGAGGATATTGCATTGTCATCTCATTGGTTTAAAGGACTACTTAAATGTGCATTAACTGCCCATTCCCTTGATAGAATTATATTTTACACTGCCAATTCATGTGTTGAGTGGAAGGGAAATGGGTCAATATGTTCTGAAAGATAGATCACAACCTAACAATTCTGTCACAGGGGCATGGAGGAAACACAGGAGAAAAAAATAAATGTGATATTTGAGCAAAGAAATATTCTGCCAAGGTGCACTAGTGAATTTGTATTTCTTGCATGAGTTTAAATTGCTAGCTTATACTTCTCAGAGTCATACTAGGACAATTTAACTTTGCAGTTAAGTGGGTTTATTTTATGCAGTTTAGAATTTCAAGTGAGATAAATTTAAAATAAGTATTCCTAAAGAAAAAAAATTTTTTTTTCAAAGAAAAATTTAAATGTAGCCTACTCTGGTCACTATAATGTCCACTCAGTTTTCTGTTTTCCCTTTTTGCTATACTCTAGAAACGGGATTAGGCTTTTTTTTTTAAACTCTAAGAAAGTAATTTTAATATCTAGTCTTCTCAATATAGGTTGATCTGTTAATCAGCCAGAGTTTATTTCCATAATACCTTTCCATTATCCTTCAAAGATGTAAACTGAAATAACTTCAGCATTCCTGGGATCACCAAGAATCTTCAGAACTGGCTGATTATGAGAATGACATTTATGCTTTCATAGTCAGTTATTTCTATAAATTTATAACAGAACAGAGGCTGCATGCCTCATAATTTCCTTCTTAAAATGTTTATATATGTTCACTGGAGGAGAGGACCAGGTACTAGAACTTACAAGCCCAGTATTATACTTCAAATTCAGAATAACTGACTTTTTAAATTAAATAAATATATCACATACTGAAATAAAGATAGCTTTCATATTATTTGTTACCCTCCAATGATGAAAATATTATTTGTTACTGTCCAATGATGAATCAGCATCTTTGCATCAAATGCAAATCTATTTTCATAATTGGTAGGCCTAGCCAAAAGTGTGTTCTCATGAGACATTCTGTGGTATAATTAACTGCCCCCAAAACTAAGCTTTCTCTGAGGATATTGCATTGTCATCTCATTGGTTTAAAGGACTACTTAAATGTGCATTAACTGCCCATTCCCTTGATAGAATTATATTTTACACTGCCAATTCATGTGTTGAGTGGAAGGGAAATGGGTCAATATGTTCTGAAAGATAGATCACAACCTAACAATTCTGTCACAGGGGCATGGAGGAAACACAGGAGAAAAAAATAAATGTGATATTTGAGCAAAGAAATATTCTGCCAAGGTGCACTAGTGAATTTGTATTTCTTGCATGAGTTTAAATTGCTAGCTTATACTTCTCAGAGTCATACTAGGACAATTTAACTTTGCAGTTAAGTGGGTTTATTTTATGCAGTTTAGAATTTCAAGTGAGATAAATTTAAAATAAGTATTCCTAAAGAAAAAAAATTTTTTTTTCAAAGAAAAATTTAAATGTAGCCTACTCTGGTCACTATAATGTCCACTCAGTTTTCTGTTTTCCCTTTTTAGCTATACTCTAGAAACGGGATTAGGCTTTTTTTTTTAAACTCTAAGAAAGTAATTTTAATATCTAGTCTTCTCAATATAGGTTGATCTGTTAATCAGCCAGAGTTTATTTCCATAATACCTTTCCATTATCCTTCAAAGATGTAAACTGAAATAACTTCAGCATTCCTGGGATCACCAAGAATCTTCAGAACTGGCTGATTATGAGATGACATATTTCTTATTTCTTAAAGACATTTATGCTTTCATAGTCAGATGGTATCTGAATTTACAAACAAAAGTATTAAATTGAGGCAGTTTCAGGTGGCATCCAAGAAAAAGCTGCTTCAAATTTTAATATGCTCTGGTTAGGTTATTATGTACTTGAATTAAAGTAGTTATACAGTTTTGTATAACCACAATGGTAATTTTGATGTTTCTTTTTAGGCAAAAATACAATCAGTGAGGCCAAAGAAATGCATGACTACTCTAATTTCTTAAGCAGGATCTGTCGAGAATTAACTCAGCTAATTGCAGATGATTCAGGGCCTACATCTAGACAAAGTTCTAACAAGTGTAGACAAAGCCTAACAATATTCTTTCGAATCCCTTTGATGTTTAAAGCCAATAAGCACTGAAGTGGCTTTTCTCAGAATGAAGCAGATTTTATTTTCCAGGGGCTAATTAATACATACCACCTCAGTCCCAAAAGGACAACACAGGTGCCTGTACCATGCCATATGTCATGTGCTATATTCCAGCAAGCTCAGGAGATTAATATACAATCATTATTATGAATTATTATGTTGAATTGAAGCTAATGTCAGTCTTTTGTTCTAATTAAAGTACAAACTTGGCATTGGAGCAGAAGCTTAGCTAGAGAAGTGAAGTTAGAGTCTCTATTTTAATGAATGACATATATTTTTTAATCAAAATGTATAATTAATTATCTGGCCTGCTCAGTAAGTTTAACTCTCCAATTTGTTCAAAGATTTATTCAATATAATAATGACACAGGTGGACACTCCTTAGAGTGTGTTTCATCTTTTGACATCATTAGCCATTGTTGAATCATGCTTTCAGTATATGTGATAGTGTCTTAATCTTACTAATGACTTGTCTACTTTTATATCAAGCTGCTGCAAATGGGCCACCATACTCCAAAAGTCAGAGAAAATACTATTGCTCTATAGAGATAAGCTTGTTTTACCTGTTTAACAAGAAACATTTTATGATACTGTTGCAACTTGTATGCAGGAAACAAAGTGCCCAGATGGTTAAGTGTATCTCTTGTAATTATATTCAAAAGATATGATAAATAATGCCATTTAGAAGTTGAGATAGAACTCTATTAGGTGATTTTGTATTTACATTTCACATAGGAAGGTTTAATGGCAAATATACACCCACATATTCAGATTTTCTACTTATAGAATATGAATACAGTTGTATTCAGGAAAGAAAAGCTTTCTAAGACACTTTGAAGGGCTAATATGCTTTTATATACACGTAGAAAAGTCAGAACATCATTGATGATAGTTTCATATGTGTCTGTAATGTTAATATAGACTATGAAAATGTTTTTGCCATGTCAACAGTATAGCAATATTTAGATATATGAAATTTTATAATGAATAAAATTTCTTAGTTGTATAATATAAAAAATATAGCCCTAAAAGAATGATGATAAGCAGATTTACAAAAATTTGGAAATTAACTTGGAGTAAAATGGGAGCATGATTTGTCCATTTAAATTTATTTGATTAAAAAAGAAATCTCTCTCAATGTGTGTCCCCATTATTAAATTATACTGAACTGTTACCACATTGAATAATGTTCCAAATAGACTGTCATCTGTAACTTGGAAATGTTAACATTGTAAAGAAATTCATTGTTATGGTCTTTGTTGTGACTCATTTTGAATGAATGATTTAGAGGCATGTGTCTCTAGCTTCTTATTTACTATATAAGGTTGAATGCCTAATTTCTATAATGTGTGGATGCCCATCAAGAATCTACTGCTTTTTATATTTAGCCCAATTGCGATTACAATTTATTTTACAACTTGTTATGTATTATTCACATGACTCAATATACAGCCTACTTAGAAAAGTATGTTGTGATTTGGAGTGACCAGAAAAATGGATTGAGATGTCATGTCTATTAAGAATATGAGTGGATATTTTATATTTTAGTTGCTTTTTAGAAAAAAGTATGTTTGATTTGACATCATTAGCCATTGTTGAATCATGCTTTCAGTATATGTGATAGTGTCTTAATCTTACTAATGACTTGTCTACTTTTATATCAAGCTGCTGCAAATGGGCCACCATACTCCAAAAGTCAGAGAAAATACTATTGCTCTATAGAGATAAGCTTGTTTTACCTGTTTAACAAGAAACATTTTATGATACTGTTGCAACTTGTATGCAGGAAACAAAGTGCCCAGATGGTTAAGTGTATCTCTTGTAATTATATTCAAAAGATATGATAAATAATGCCATTTAGAAGTTGAGATAGAACTCTATTAGGTGATTTTGTATTTACATTTCACATAGGAAGGTTTAATGGCAAATATACACCCACATATTCAGATTTTCTACTTATAGAATATGAATACAGTTGTATTCAGGAAAGAAAAGCTTTCTAAGACACTTTGAAGGGCTAATATGCTTTTATATACACGTAGAAAAGTCAGAACATCATTGATGATAGTTTCATATGTGTCTGTAATGTTAATATAGACTATGAAAATGTTTTTGCCATGTCAACAGTATAGCAATATTTAGATATATGAAATTTTATAATGAATAAAATTTCTTAGTTGTATAATATAAAAAATATAGCCCTAAAAGAATGATGATAAGCAGATTTACAAAAATTTGGAAATTAACTTGGAGTAAAATGGGAGCATGATTTGTCCATTTAAATTTATTTGATTAAAAAAGAAATCTCTCTCAATGTGTGTCCCCATTATTAAATTATACTGAACTGTTACCACATTGAATAATGTTCCAAATAGACTGTCATCTGTAACTTGGAAATGTTAACATTGTAAAGAAATTCATTGTTATGGTCTTTGTTGTGACTCATTTTGAATGAATGATTTAGAGGCATGTGTCTCTAGCTTCTTATTTACTATATAAGGTTGAATGCCTAATTTCTATAATGTGTGGATGCCCATCAAGAATCTACTGCTTTTTATATTTAGCCCAATTGCGATTACAATTTATTTTACAACTTGTTATGTATTATTCACATGACTCAATATACAGCCTACTTAGAAAAGTATGTTGTGATTTGGAGTGACCAGAAAAATGGATTGAGATGTCATGTCTATTAAGAATATGAGTGGATATTTTATATTTTAGTTGCTTAAATATTTGCACATAATTGAAAACATAGTACTATGAAATGAAGGCATCTTTTAAGGAATATATTCTGATTCATAAATGTAATATGTATGTACAGTGAAATAGTAATATTTAAAAAGCCCATTTAAAAATTAAATGCCAGTGAAAATCATTGTTATACTGTTTTGTTATAAATATACAAAATGAATTCATTGTTAGTCTGTATTATTAATGAATTATATATTGTCTGTTACACCCAAATAGGAATAAGCCTTGCTCACGAACACTCTAAGATTTTATCATCTTTTTCATTTTTGCCTTCCATTCTTTTCTCAAACACTTAGACCTTGTATTAGGCCATTTAGGTTTAATTTACAGTTTGTGCCAAGTTCTAACATCAAGTCACAGCATTTGTATCAAATCCAGTGCTAAGCAGTTTTGTTTCCTCAAATATACACTAGAAAATGTTGTCCATTCTTTGTCACAAAGGGATCTCTATTGCATGATATAGCAGATTAAATTCATTTACTTACTCAGCAAACACTTACAGAGAGTCTATTGTAGGCCAGATACTGTATTAAGTGCTGGAGGTACAATGATGATTAACACAGTTTTACTATTTTAGGACAGAGGTCTCCAACCCCCGGTTCTGGTCCATGGCCTGTCAGGAATCTGCCTGCACTGCAAGAGATGACCAGTAGGCAAGCAAGTGAAGCTTCATCTGCAGCTCTGCATCACTTGGATTACCATCTGAACCATCCCCCTACCCCACCTCTGATCTGTGGAAAAATTATCTTCCATGAAATCAGTCCCTGATACCAAAAAGGCTGGGCATCTCTCTTGTAGGATTTCACAGCTGTCTATAGTCAGCAAAAACAAGACCTGGAGCTGACTATGGCTCAAATCATCAGCTTCTCAAAGCAAAATTGAGGCTCAAACTCAACAAAGCAGGGAAAATCATTAGACCAGTCAAGTATGAGTTAAATCACATCCCCTATGAATATACAGTGGAGATGAGGAATAGATTCAAGGGATCATATCCACTAAACAGAGTGCTTGAAGAACTATGGACAGAGGTCTGTAATATTGTAGAGGAAACACCAAACAAAACAATTCCAAAGAAAAAGAAAAGCAAGAAGTCAAAGTGGTTGTTGAGGAGGTTTTACAAATAGCTGAGCAAAGAAGAGAAGTGAAAAGTATGGGAGAAAGTGCAAGTACCAACTAAATGCAAAGTCCCAGAGAATAGCAAGGAGAGAGGAAAAGGCAATCTTCGGTGAACAATGCAAATAAATAGAGGAAAACATTAGAAAAGGTAGGATTGCAATCTCTTGAAAAAAATTGGAAATACCAAAGGAAGATTTCATCCAAAGATGGACACAGAAAAGGACAGAAACTGTAAAGACCTAATAGAAGAGATCAAGAGATGGATAGTCTCTTGCTCAGAGCCAGATATTCTGGAGTGTGAAGTCAAATGAGTTTTAGGAAGCATTGCTGCCAATAAAGCTAGTGGAGGTGATAGAATTCCAGCAGAGCTATATAAAATCCTAAAAGATGATGCTATTAAAATGCTGCACTAAATATGCCAGCAAATTTGGATAGCCCAGCAATGGCCACAGGACTATAAAGGGTCAGTCCTCATCCCAGTTCCCAAGAAGGGCAGTACTAAAGAATGCTCAAACCACCAGACAATGGCACTCATCCCCTATGCTAGTCAGGTTATGCTCAAAATCCTCTGGGCTAGGCTTTAGCATTATATGAATGAAGAACTTCAAGATGTTGAACAACTTCCAGATACTCAAGCTGGGAAGAAAAGGCAGAGGAACCAGAGATCAAATTGCCGACATTCACTGGATCATAGAAAAAGCAAGGGAACACCAGAAAAACATGTATCTCTTTTTCATTGATTTTGCTAAAGCCTTTGTGTGGATCACAACAAACTGGTAAACTCTTAAAGAGATGAGAATACCAGACCATTTTATTGGTCTCCTGAGAAATCTGTATGTGGGTCAAGAAGCAACACTTAGAACCCTGTATAGAACAAGTAACTAGTTCAGGATTGAGAAAGGGTTACAACAAGGCTGTTTATTGTCACCCTATTTAAACTTATACACAAGCCACATCATGCAAAATGCCAGGCTGGATGAGTTACAAGCTATCAAGATTACCATTAGAAATATCAACAACCTAAGGTATGCAGATGATACCACTCTAATGGCAGAAAGCAAAGAGGAACCAAAGAGCCTCTTGTTGAACATGAAGGAGAGTGAAAAGGCTGGCTCAAAACTCAATATTAAAAAATGAAAATTAAGATCATGGCACATCCAGTGCCATCAATTCATGACAGATAGAAAGGGGAAAATGTGGAATCAGGGACAGATTTCCGCTTCTTTGGCTCTAAAATCACTGCAGATGGTGAATGCAGCCATGAGATTAGATGATGATTGCTTCCTGGCAGGAAAGTTATAACAAACCTTTACAGTGTATTACAAACCTTTACAGTGTATCATTTTGTCAACAAAGGTCCATATAGTCAAGGCCATGGTGGTCTTTCCAGTAGTCATGTACACATATGAGAGCTGGACAATAAAGAAGGCAGAGCACTGAAGCATTGACACTTTTCAACTCTGGTGTTGGAGAAGACTCTTGAGAGTCCCTTGGAGAGCAACGAGATCAAACCAGTCAGTCTTAAAGGTACTTAACCCTGCATGTTGATCCAAACAGCTGATGCTGAGACTGAAGCGCCATTCCTTTGGCTACCTAATTGTGAGAAACCACTAGTGAGGGGCTTATGCTCAAATGCCAATTGGCCACATGGAGCTATAAAGGGTCAGTCCTCATCCCAGTTCCCAAGAAGGGCAGTACTAAAGAATGCTCAAACCACCAGACAATGGCACTCATCCCCTATGCTAGTCAGGTTATGCTCAAAATCCTCTGGGCTAGGCTTTAGCATTATATGAATGAAGAACTTCAAGATGTTGAACAACTTCCAGATACTCAAGCTGGGAAGAAAAGGCAGAGGAACCAGAGATCAAATTGCCGACATTCACTGGATCATAGAAAAAGCAAGGGAACACCAGAAAAACATGTATCTCTTTTTCATTGATTTTGCTAAAGCCTTTGTGTGGATCACAACAAACTGGTAAACTCTTAAAGAGATGAGAATACCAGACCATTTTATTGGTCTCCTGAGAAATCTGTATGTGGGTCAAGAAGCAACACTTAGAACCCTGTATAGAACAAGTAACTAGTTCAGGATTGAGAAAGGGTTACAACAAGGCTGTTTATTGTCACCCTATTTAAACTTATACACAAGCCACATCATGCAAAATGCCAGGCTGGATGAGTTACAAGCTATCAAGATTACCATTAGAAATATCAACAACCTAAGGTATGCAGATGATACCACTCTAATGGCAGAAAGCAAAGAGGAACCAAAGAGCCTCTTGTTGAACATGAAGGAGAGTGAAAAGGCTGGCTCAAAACTCAATATTAAAAAATGAAAATTAAGATCATGGCACATCCAGTGCCATCAATTCATGACAGATAGAAAGGGGAAAATGTGGAATCAGGGACAGATTTCCGCTTCTTTGGCTCTAAAATCACTGCAGATGGTGAATGCAGCCATGAGATTAGATGATGATTGCTTCCTGGCAGGAAAGTTATAACAAACCTTTACAGTGTATTACAAACCTTTACAGTGTATCATTTTGTCAACAAAGGTCCATATAGTCAAGGCCATGGTGGTCTTTCCAGTAGTCATGTACACATATGAGAGCTGGACAATAAAGAAGGCAGAGCACTGAAGCATTGACACTTTTCAACTCTGGTGTTGGAGAAGACTCTTGAGAGTCCCTTGGAGAGCAACGAGATCAAACCAGTCAGTCTTAAAGGTACTTAACCCTGCATGTTGATCCAAACAGCTGATGCTGAGACTGAAGCGCCATTCCTTTGGCTACCTAATGTGTAGAGACAACTCACTGGAAAAGACTCTGATGCTGGGGAAGATGGAAGGGAGAAAGAGAAGAGGGCGACAGAGGATGAGATGGTTAGATGGCATTATAGAATCAATGGACATGAGTTTGAGCAAGCTCCGAGAGATGGTAAGCAGCCTGGCATGTTTCAGTTCATGGGGTCACAGAAAGACAGACACAAATTGGTGACTGCACCAGAACAATTAAGGACAAACTTTACGAAAAAAAATAAAATGTCTTTCTGAGCATCATACAACAGGCAGTCTAGAAATAAGATGCCTAAAGGAACAAATAAAGTATTGCCTAAAGGCAGTAAGCCAATCCAATACAAAGAAGAGAATAGAGAGGAGGATATTGGACAAAGAGAGTCTTCAATATCTGGAGACAGGAATTTTACTTGACATTTTGGGTGGAGTCTCAGGAAGCAGCTAAAAGAGTCAGCAGAAAATAGAAGTCCGAACAGGCTCTGGGTTGGCATGAGCAGAGTGAAGCTGTATAAATATGATATCCTTTTGAGTACTCTGCCAAAATCTCTATGCAGCTCCTCAGTAGCAAGCAAAGCTACCCCTAGGTCAAAGACTGCTCTAAATCAAGCTAAAACCAAAAGGATTAAACTAATCATGTAGTAATTGAACTATATGCCTGAACAAAGCTCAAAACACTAGGAATATGAGAAAATATAGTACCCCCAAATCTAAAAACTACGTAAAATGTCAAGCATCCAATAAGAAATTGTCAGACATGCACAGAAGTAGAAAACTATTACACTTAATGATAGTAAAAAAAGAAGAAAAAAAAATGGAAAGAAACAAAAAATAAAGTTAGGGAACTAGCAGGTAACTATATTGAAAGCATAATAAAATATTCACCATATACTCAAAAATATAAAGGAAATAAAAATATATAATAAGATAATCAGATGTTATTTAAAAGACATAAATTATATCTTCTAGCTCACTCATTCCTCTGCCTCAGGTATTCTGCTATTGAGTCCATCTAGTGTATTTTTCAGAATGGTGGAAAAACTGAGGAGGAGCAGAATAAGAGAAAAATAATGAAAAGAATTGAAAACAGTCTCAGAAAAAGCTGGGACAATGGTAAAGGCACTAATGTTTGAGTTATAGGGGTCCCAGAACAATAGAAAATGAAAGGGTCTGATAAAATATCCAAAGGGATTACAGCCAAAAAACTTCCCTAACATGGGAAACTAAATAGCCACCCAAGACCAGGAAGCACAGAATCTCATAAAGGATAAACCCTAGAAGAATTAATATGAGACACATATTAATCAAACTAACAAAGATTAAAATAAAAGAAAAAATATTACAAGCAGCAACAAAAAAGTGAAAAATAATATACAAGGTAATCTCCAGAAGGCTATTAACTGATTTTTTCAGCAGAAACTATATAAGCAAGAGAGATGTGGCAGGATATAAAATGATGAAACGGAAAACTCTACAATTACGATTACTCTATCCAACAAAAATCTTACTCAGGTTCAACAGAGAAATCAAATGTTTATAGATAAGCAATATCTAAGAGAATTCAGTACCCACACCAGCTTTAACTCAGGAAGCAGCTAAAAGAGTCAGCAGAAATAGAAGTCCGAACAGGCTCTGGGTTGGCATGAGCAGAGTGAAGCTGTATAAATATGATATCCTTTTGAGTACTCTGCCAAAATCTCTATGCAGCTCCTCAGTAGCAAGCAAAGCTACCCCTAGGTCAAAGACTGCTCTAAATCAAGCTAAAACCAAAAGGATTAAACTAATCATGTAGTAATTGAACTATATGCCTGAACAAAGCTCAAAACACTAGGAATATGAGAAAATATAGTACCCCCAAATCTAAAAACTACGTAAAATGTCAAGCATCCAATAAGAAATTGTCAGACATGCACAGAAGTAGAAAACTATTACACTTAATGATAGTAAAAAAAGAAGAAAAAAAAATGGAAAGAAACAAAAAATAAAGTTAGGGAACTAGCAGGTAACTATATTGAAAGCATAATAAAATATTCACCATATACTCAAAAATATAAAGGAAATAAAAATATATAATAAGATAATCAGATGTTATTTAAAAGACATAAATTATATCTTCTAGCTCACTCATTCCTCTGCCTCAGGTATTCTGCTATTGAGTCCATCTAGTGTATTTTTCAGAATGGTGGAAAAACTGAGGAGGAGCAGAATAAGAGAAAAATAATGAAAAGAATTGAAAACAGTCTCAGAAAAAGCTGGGACAATGGTAAAGGCACTAATGTTTGAGTTATAGGGGTCCCAGAACAATAGAAAATGAAAGGGTCTGATAAAATATCCAAAGGGATTACAGCCAAAAAACTTCCCTAACATGGGAAACTAAATAGCCACCCAAGACCAGGAAGCACAGAATCTCATAAAGGATAAACCCTAGAAGAATTAATATGAGACACATATTAATCAAACTAACAAAGATTAAAATAAAAGAAAAAATATTACAAGCAGCAACAAAAAAGTGAAAAATAATATACAAGGTAATCTCCAGAAGGCTATTAACTGATTTTTTCAGCAGAAACTATATAAGCAAGAGAGATGTGGCAGGATATAAAATGATGAAACGGAAAACTCTACAATTACGATTACTCTATCCAACAAAAATCTTACTCAGGTTCAACAGAGAAATCAAATGTTTATAGATAAGCAATATCTAAGAGAATTCAGTACCCCACACCAGCTTTACAACCAGTGCTAAAGGAACTTCTCTAGGCAGGAAACACAAGACAAAGATCCACAAAACCAAACCCAAAACTATTCAGAAAACGGTAATAGAAACATACATGATGATAATTACCTTAAATGTAAATGGATTCAATGCCCCAACTAAAAGACACAGACCCATTGGATGGATACAAACACAAGATCAATGTATACATGCTTACATATACCACTTCAGACCTAGGGCCACATACAAACTGAAAGTGAGCAGATAGAAAAAGAAAAGAAAGCTGAAGTAGCAATATTCTTACTAGGTAAGATAGATTTTAAAGACTGTTACAAAAGATAAAGAAGGTCACAATACAATGATCAAGGGATCAGTCCATGAGGAAGATATAACAATTTTAAATATTTGTCCACTCAATATGCAGGAACCTCAATACAATACAATTTGCCTTATGGCAAATGTTAACAACTATAAAAGGGGAATAAACAGTAACACAATAGTGGAGACTTTAACACCACTGGACAGAAAATAAATAAGGCAATATAAGTTTTAAATGACACAATAAACCAGATAAATTTAATAGGACATTCCATCTGAAAGTAGCAAAATACATTTTTCTCGAGTGCACATGGGATATTCTCCAGGAGAGACCACATCTTGGGTTTTTAAAAAAAACCAACATCTTTCTAAAATATCCAAAGGGATTACAGCCAAAAAACTTCCCTAACATGGGAAACTAAATAGCCACCCAAGACCAGGAAGCACAGAATCTCATAAAGGATAAACCCTAGAAGAATTAATATGAGACACATATTAATCAAACTAACAAAGATTAAAATAAAAGAAAAAATATTACAAGCAGCAACAAAAAAGTGAAAAATAATATACAAGGTAATCTCCAGAAGGCTATTAACTGATTTTTTCAGCAGAAACTATATAAGCAAGAGAGATGTGGCAGGATATAAAATGATGAAACGGAAAACTCTACAATTACGATTACTCTATCCAACAAAAATCTTACTCAGGTTCAACAGAGAAATCAAATGTTTATAGATAAGCAATATCTAAGAGAATTCAGTACCCCACACCAGCTTTACAACCAGTGCTAAAGGAACTTCTCTAGGCAGGAAACACAAGACAAAGATCCACAAAACCAAACCCAAAACTATTCAGAAAACGGTAATAGAAACATACATGATGATAATTACCTTAAATGTAAATGGATTCAATGCCCCAACTAAAAGACACAGACCCATTGGATGGATACAAACACAAGATCAATGTATACATGCTTACATATACCACTTCAGACCTAGGGCCACATACAAACTGAAAGTGAGCAGATAGAAAAAGAAAAGAAAGCTGAAGTAGCAATATTCTTACTAGGTAAGATAGATTTTAAAGACTGTTACAAAAGATAAAGAAGGTCACAATACAATGATCAAGGGATCAGTCCATGAGGAAGATATAACAATTTTAAATATTTGTCCACTCAATATGCAGGAACCTCAATACAATACAATTTGCCTTATGGCAAATGTTAACAACTATAAAAGGGGAATAAACAGTAACACAATAGTGGAGACTTTAACACCACTGGACAGAAAATAAATAAGGCAATATAAGTTTTAAATGACACAATAAACCAGATAAATTTAATAGGACATTCCATCTGAAAGTAGCAAAATACATTTTTCTCGAGTGCACATGGGATATTCTCCAGGAGAGACCACATCTTGGGTCACAAATCAAACTTCAAAAATTTTAAGAAAACTGGAAGTGTATCAAGCATCTCTTCTAACCACAATGCTATGAGATTAAGGGGAAAAAACCTGCCAAAAACCACAAACACATGGAGGCTAAATAATGTGCTGCTAAATAACCAAGAAATCAGTGAAGAAATTAAAGAGGAAATACAAAATATACAGAAACAAATGACAAGAAAACATGATGACTCAAACTTAATATATGTAGGAAAAGCTGTGGGAAGTCCACAACAATTCAATCTCATCTCAAGAAATAAAAGTCTCAAGTAAACAATCTAACCTTACACTTAAAGCAACTAAAGAAAGAAAAACAAAGCCCTAAGTCAGAAGAATGAAGGAAATCATAAAGATGAGACTAGAAATAAATGAAATAGAACTGAAGAAAAATAATAGCAAAGATCAACAAAAGTGAATTCTTTAAGAAAGTATACAAAATTAATAAATCTTTACCCAGACTCCTCAAGAAAAAAGGGAGAGACTCAAATTAATAGAATAGAAATGAAAACAGAAATTACAACTGACACCACACAAAAATGAAAAGCTTTCTAAGAGACTACCTCAAGCACTATATACCAATAAAATGGACAACCTAGACGAAATGAACCAATTCTTGGAAGACACAACTTTTCAAGGCTGAACCATGAAGAATTAAAAAACAGAAACAAACCAATGACAAGTCATGAAATTGAAACTGAAATTAAAAATCTTCCAAAAAACCAAAGTCCAGGACAGATGACTTCATAGGAGAATTCTATCAAGCATTTAGAGAAGAACTAACACTTATCTTTCTTAAATTCTTCCAAAAAATTGCAGAGGAAGAAATGCTCCAAAACTCATTCTATGAGACCACCATCACTATGATATGAAAACCAAATATGTCACACATACACAGAAATTGAAAAATAGTAATACTGGGATAATAGACACAAAAGCCCTGAACAAAATACTAGCAAACAGAAGCCAACAACACATTTAAAAGACCATATACCATGATCACGTAGGATTTATCCCAGTAGTTCAAGGATTCTTCAACATCACAAATAATCAATGTGATACATCATATTAATAAATTAATGAATAAAAACTATATGATTATCTCAGGAGATGCCATAAAGGCTTTTCACAAAATTCAATATCCATTTATAATAAAAATTCTCCAGAAAGTGGGCACAGAGGAAACCTACCTCAACATAATAAACATCATATATGACAAACTCAAAGCAAACCTCATTCTCAATTGTGAAAAACTGAAAGCATTTCCCTTAAGATCAAGAACAAGACAAGAGTATCCACTTTCACTACTCTTATTCAACATAGTATTGGAGGTCCTAGCCCCAGCAAACAAAGAAATAAAAGAAATACAAACTGGAAAAGAATACTATCACTGTTTGCAGATGGCATGATACAATACAGAGAAAATCCTAAAGATGCCACCAGAAAACTACTAACGCTAATTAATGAATTTTGTAAAGTTGTATGATACAAAATTAATGCATGGAAATCTCTTGCATTCCTATCTGCTAATAAGAGAAGAAAGAGAAATTAAGGAAAAACTTCTATTTACCATTACAACAAAAAGAGTAAGATAGCTACGAATGAACCAGCTAAAGAAGGTAAGAGGTCTGTATTCAGAAAATTATAGAAACACTGATGAAAGAAATCAAAGATAACACAGATGGAAAAATATACAATGTTTTGAATTTCAAGAATCAATATTATGAAAATAAATATTCTATGCAAAGCAGTCTATAGAATCAACGCAACTACTAAACTACTATCAAAATACCTGTGGCATTCTTTTTTTTTTTTTTTACAATTTGTGTGGAAACACCAAAGACCCTGAATAGCCAAAGCATTCATGAAGAAGAAAAATGGAGCTGGAGGAATTAGGCTCCCTGACTTCAAACTATTCTACAAAGGTACACCAATCAAGATAGTATGATACTGGCACAAAAACAAACAAAAAAATATATCAGTGGTACAGGATAGAAAGTCTAGAGATAAATCCATGTACTTATGAGCACCTAATCTATGACAAAGGAAGCCAGAATATACAATAGAGAAAAGACAGCCTCTTTCTAAGTGGTACTGGAAAGCTGGAAAGCAACATGTAGTGTAATGAAATTAGAATATCACCTAACACCATACACAAAAGTAAACTCAAAATGGATTAAATAAGACCAAACACTACAAAACTCATAGGGGAAAACATAGGAAAAACACCTTCTGACATAAACCACAGCAAGATCTTTCTTCACCCACCTCCTAGAGTAATAAAAATAGAAACAAAAATACAAATGATATCTAATTAAACTTAAAAGCTTTTGTACAGCAAAGGCAGCCAAAAAAAAACCAAAAAATTCAAATTTTAAAAAAAATCTGAAGCTATATTCAACATAGTATTGGAGGTCCTAGCCCCAGCAAACAAAGAAATAAAAGAAATACAAACTGGAAAAGAATACTATCACTGTTTGCAGATGGCATGATACAATACAGAGAAAATCCTAAAGATGCCACCAGAAAACTACTAACGCTAATTAATGAATTTTGTAAAGTTGTATGATACAAAATTAATGCATGGAAATCTCTTGCATTCCTATCTGCTAATAAGAGAAGAAAGAGAAATTAAGGAAAAACTTCTATTTACCATTACAACAAAAAGAGTAAGATAGCTACGAATGAACCAGCTAAAGAAGGTAAGAGGTCTGTATTCAGAAAATTATAGAAACACTGATGAAAGAAATCAAAGATAACACGGATGGAAAAATATACAATGTTTTGAATTTCAAGAATCAATATTATGAAAATAAATATTCTATGCAAAGCAGTCTATAGAATCAACGCAACTACTAAACTACTATCAAAATACCTGTGGCATTCTTTTTTTTTTTTTTTACAATTTGTGTGGAAACACCAAAGACCCTGAATAGCCAAAGCATTCATGAAGAAGAAAAATGGAGCTGGAGGAATTAGGCTCCCTGACTTCAAACTATTCTACAAAGGTACACCAATCAAGATAGTATGATACTGGCACAAAAACAAACAAAAAAATATATCAGTGGTACAGGATAGAAAGTCTAGAGATAAATCCATGTACTTATGAGCACCTAATCTATGACAAAGGAAGCCAGAATATACAATAGAGAAAAGACAGCCTCTTTCTAAGTGGTACTGGAAAGCTGGAAAGCAACATGTAGTGTAATGAAATTAGAATATCACCTAACACCATACACAAAAGTAAACTCAAAATGGATTAAATAAGACCAAACACTACAAAACTCATAGGGGAAAACATAGGAAAAACACCTTCTGACATAAACCACAGCAAGATCTTTCTTCACCCACCTCCTAGAGTAATAAAAATAGAAACAAAAATACAAATGATATCTAATTAAACTTAAAAGCTTTTGTACAGCAAAGGCAGCCAAAAACAAAACAAAATGACAGCCCTTGGAATGGGAGAAAATATTTGTCAACAAGACAATGGATAAAGAATTAATCTCCAAAATATACAAACCACTCATGAAGCTCAATATCAAACAATGCAATTTTTACAAAATGGGTAGAAAAACCTAAGTAGACATCACTCCAGAGAAGACACACAAGTTACTAAGTGGCATCTGAAAAATGCACATTACTAAGTTTTAGAAAAATTAAAATTAAAACTACAATGAGGTATCACTTCACAGTGGTCAGAATGACTATCATCAAAAAACTACAAAACAGGGCTTCCCTGTTGGTCCAGTGGGTAAGGACACCGCCTTGCAGTGTAAGAGGCGCCAGTTCGATCCCTGGCCTGGGAAGATCCTACATGCTGCAGAGAGGCTGGACCGATGTGTCCAATTATCGAGCCAGAGCTCTAGAGCGCATGTGCCCAGAGCTGGTGCTCTGCGACAACAGAAGGCACTGCGATGGGAGGCCCACATGGGCCAAAGAACAAAGATGGATGAAAATAAATGAAAGACCAATAGAAGGCCCGCCCGCTCCGCATCCCTCCCCAACCCGCGCCCCTCCCCCCCCAAAAAAAACTACAAACAATAAATGCTGAAGAGGGCAAGGGGAAATAGGAATCCTCTTGCACTGTTGATTGGATGTATACTGATACAGCCACTGTAGAGAATATCATGAATGTTCCTCAAAAACTCAACACAGAACTACCATATGACCTAGCAGTTTCACTACTGCACATATACCCTGAGAAAACCATATTTCAAAAGGACATACATACCCCAATGTTCACTGGGAACAACCTTTTTTTATACAAAATAATTCTAAGTACCAAGATGTAGTGTAATGAAATTAGAATATCACCTAACACCATACACAAAAGTAAACTCAAAATGGATTAAATAAGACCAAACACTACAAAACTCATAGGGGAAAACATAGGAAAAACACCTTCTGACATAAACCACAGCAAGATCTTTCTTCACCCACCTCCTAGAGTAATAAAAATAGAAACAAAAATACAAATGATATCTAATTAAACTTAAAAGCTTTTGTACAGCAAAGGCAGCCAAAAACAAAACAAAATGACAGCCCTTGGAATGGGAGAAAATATTTGTCAACAAGACAATGGATAAAGAATTAATCTCCAAAATATACAAACCACTCATGAAGCTCAATATCAAACAATGCAATTTTTACAAAATGGGTAGAAAAACCTAAGTAGACATCACTCCAGAGAAGACACACAAGTTACTAAGTGGCATCTGAAAAATGCACATTACTAAGTTTTAGAAAAATTAAAATTAAAACTACAATGAGGTATCACTTCACAGTGGTCAGAATGACTATCATCAAAAAACTACAAAACAGGGCTTCCCTGTTGGTCCAGTGGGTAAGGACACCGCCTTGCAGTGTAAGAGGCGCCAGTTCGATCCCTGGCCTGGGAAGATCCTACATGCTGCAGAGAGGCTGGACCGATGTGTCCAATTATCGAGCCAGAGCTCTAGAGCGCATGTGCCCAGAGCTGGTGCTCTGCGACAACAGAAGGCACTGCGATGGGAGGCCCACATGGGCCAAAGAACAAAGATGGATGAAAATAAATGAAAGACCAATAGAAGGCCCGCCCGCTCCGCATCCCTCCCCAACCCGCGCCCCTCCCCCCCAAAAAAAAACTACAAACAATAAATGCTGAAGAGGGCAAGGGGAAATAGGAATCCTCTTGCACTGTTGATTGGATGTATACTGATACAGCCACTGTAGAGAATATCATGAATGTTCCTCAAAAACTCAACACAGAACTACCATATGACCTAGCAGTTTCACTACTGCACATATACCCTGAGAAAACCATATTTCAAAAGGACATACATACCCCAATGTTCACTGCAACACTATATACACTAGCCAGGATATGGAAGCAACTTAAATGCCCAATGGTAGATGAATGGGTAAAGAAGATGTGGTGGATATATACAATGATATATTACTCAGCAACTAAAAAGAATGAAATAGTGTCATTTGTAGAGATGTAGATAGACCTAGAGTCTGTCAATAGAGTGAAGTAAAGAGAAATACAAGTTTTTTTATTGATGCATATATGTGGAGTATAGAAAAATAGTACTGGTGAGCATATTTGCAGGGAAGGAATAGAGACACAGATGTACAGTGAACATGTGGACACAGGGGGTGAAGGGTAGAGGGGATAAATTGAGAGATTAGGATTGACATTTATACACTACCATGTGCAAAATAAATGGCCAGTGAGAACCTGCAATAAAGCACAAGAACCTCAGTTCAGTGCTCTGTGATGACCTAGATGGGTAGGATGGGGGTGGGGTGGGAGGGAGGTCCAAGAAGGAGGGAATATACATATGCATTTGGCTGATTCACTTCATTGTACAGCAGAAACTAACACAACAATTTAAAGAAATTATATTTCAATAAAAATAAATGACAAACTACTAGACATATGGAGAAATAATAGACATACACATACATACATGTACACATATATATGCATTATATATATACACACACAAAGGATTAATAGCAAATTGTACACTGGAGGAAAAAACTGAAAGTAAAACACTTGTATTATCATCTACCTAAAATAGAGAAAGAACAAAACCTGAAAGAGAAAAATAAACAGAGCAACTGTGATCTGTAAGTGATTGCCAAGTGACCTAACACAGCAGAACATGCAACTGGTGGTACAAAAGGGACATGGGGAGCATGTGGAGATGTTTGTACAAACAATGATATGGTGACCAACATTTATCAATTGATGAACACTGTAGATGTGTATGTTCAAGAAGTAAACAAAAACACACACAAAACCACAATCATAATCAAATTGGTAAAAATGAATAAAATGTTGATATTTTATATACATTTGGTGAAATAAAAAGGCATTAATCTCAAGAGCAAATATGGAATCCTTTCCATTCTGACCTATGTGAAACAGACAACAAGGGAACAGCATAACTGAAGCACAGAAAGACACTTTCAAGGAAAAAAGTGTTCATCTAGGACTCTATACTAACTAAATATGCATTTGAAAAATGAAAATAAATTTTCAAATATACAAAAGCTAGCAAAATTCACTGTCAATAGACGTGTACTACGGAGGTGATAAAGAAAGTGCTTTTAGGGAGAAGGAAAGATAACATGGCAATGCAGATGTATACAAAAGAATTGTGAATAAGAGGACAAATGCAAAATATTTTCATATCCTTAATATTTCTATATAACTGACTCTTTAAGGTAATAAATAATATTCTGAAGTTTATATAAAAGTAAAATATATGAAAACTAACACAAAGGTGGGAGAGAGAATTAAAATATACTTTTGAAAGGAACTTACAGTCCATGTGAAATGGGATAATATTTGAAGCTTAACTGTAACAATTTAAGGATAGATATTAAAAACACTTTAACAAGTGACAATAATGAAAATGTAGGTGAAAAAACCTTAGAGATAAACATAGACTTAAAAGCAATTACTCAATTCAAAATTTGGCAAGAAAAATTGATAGTGTCAAAGAGAGCACAGCACATGGAGGGGCCAAAGATATACTTATGATGGATTTGGGACTATGTAGAGCTGTAGATAACAAAACTCTGTACAAGCAATAGTAAAGAAAAAGCATACTAAAACCCAATATCAGGGGCTTCCCTTGTGGCTCAGTGGATAAGAACCCGTCTGCCAATGCAGGAGACACAGGTTCAATCCCTGATGCAGGAAGATCCCACATACCGCAGAGCAGCTAAACTCACACATCAACAAAGACCCAGCACAGCCAAAAGTAAATAAATTAAAAAAAAAAAAAAACAACCCAATATCAATAATTTCACTGGATGTAAATAATCTAAATAGTTCAAAGGCAAAGACTTTCATAGTGGTTACAAAGCAAATTCAAACTATATGCTGAATATAAGAACAAACTTTCAATATGAAAATACATATAGGTTAAAATAAAAACATTGGGAAAAGATATAACATGGTAAAAATTAAAAGAAAGCTCAGAGTTCTTTTATTTTATGTGAAAAAGACTTTAGAGTAAAACATAAGAAAGCTATTTTGTAAATTACCAGAAATAGCAAGCAATACAACAGTGATACAAAGAGTCATAAGAGAATAGTAAGAACAGTTATATGCCAACTAATTGGACAACCTAGAACAAATGAACAAATTTCTAGGAACATGCCATGTCATGCCTAAATCAGAAAGAAAGAGACAATCTGAACAGACAGGTAAAACTGAATTGTTATAATAATAATAATAAAAGAAATTCTGACAAACAAAAGTTTAGGACCTTATGGCTTCATAGGGCAATAATGGAAAGGAGTTCAGGAATTCCATCAAATACATTGTTGTTATTTACTTGCAAACTAGTGTCTGACTTTTGTGATCCCCATGGACTGTAGCACTCCAGGTTCCTCTGTCCATGGGAATGGAGTGGGTTGCCATTTTCTTCTCCAAGGGATTTTCCAACCCAATGATCAAAGCTGTATTTCTGGCATTGGCAGGTGGTTTCATTACCACTGAGCCATCAGGAAGTCCCTCAGAATACATAAAGAGTAGCTAATACCCATTCTTCTTAAACTATTCCAAAGAGCTCAAGTGAATAGAAAGCTTCCAGATATAAGCTTCCAAAATCCAAGTTTCCAAGACCACCATGATACCAAAAGCATAAAAAGAGATTACAAAAAAGAAATTAGAAGCTAATAACTTTGGTAAATATAGGTGCAAAAATCCTCAACAAAATATTAGCAAACCAAACCTAACAACATATAAAAAGGATCATACAACATGATCAAATGGGATTTATTCCAGGGATGCAGGTATGTTTAATATTTTCAAATAAGTCAATGTTATAGATAACATTAACAAAAGAATAAAATCACATGACCATCTGAACAGATGCAGAAAAAGCATTTGACCAATTTCAACATCCATTCATGATAAAAATTCATCATAGCTGGTATAGAGGGAACATATCTCAACATAATAAAGATCATTAGAACAAATCCACAGCTCACATCATACTTGGTGGAAAGTCAAAAGCTTTTAATTTTAAAATCAAGAACAAGACAAGGACGCCCACTGTTGCATTTATTTAACATAGTATTAGAAGTCTTAGCCACAAAGATAAGAAACAAAAAAATCTATATTTAAAGAGAAGTAAAACTGTCACTATTTGTAGACAGCATGATACTATGGTTCAGAAAAGGATAACATTTCCACGAAAAAAAAATATTAGTATAAAAATTGCTGGATACAATACCACTATACAGAAATGTGTTGCTTTTCTACATAATAAAAATAAATAAGAAAAGTCATTTAAAATTACATCAAAAGTTAAAAATACCTAGGAATAAACCTAGCAAAATATGTAAAAGAACTACTATGTTAAAAACTATATAACTGAAGACAATAGAAAGAGATGAAAAGATATTCCATGCTCTTGGATTAGAATAATTGATATTAATATTGCTAAAATATTCATGCTATCAAAAGGAATCTACAGATTTACTGCACTCTCAATCAAAACATCCATGACATCTTCCATAGAACTAAAAACAAGTATCCTAAAATTCATATGGACCACAAAAGATCCCAAATTGGCAAACCAATCTTCAGAAAAAAGAGCAGAGCTGAAAGTATCACACTCCCTGAATTCAGACTATGTTAAAAGCTACTTTACTCAAACTGTATGGTACTGGCACAAAAATATACAGACCACTGGAACAGAATAGAGGGCCCATAAATAAACCACATATCTATGGTCAAAATAGCTATGACAATGGAGGCAAGAATCTATAATTGCAAAGAGGCAGTCTCTTCAATAAGTATAGAAGAATGATATGACTTCACTTTCTCACAAAATATACAAAAAAGAAAAAACTCAAAATGGATTAAAGAGCTAAAAGTATGACCTGAAACCATAAAAGAAAAGAGATACACAACACTCTGATATGAACTGTGGTAGCATTTTTATATTTTGATCTATCTCCTAAGGCAATGGAAACCAAAGCAAAAATAAACAAGACCTAGTTAAACTTAAAAGCTTTTCCACAGCAAAGGGAACTATCATTAAACAACCTAGTGAATAGAAGAAAATATTTTCAAAGGATATGACCAACAACAAGATTCAAAATATTAAATAGCTGATACAAGTCTATATCAAAAACAAAAAACAACTCATTTTAAAAGCCAGAAGATTTGAATATACATTTTTCCAAAAAAGACATACCAATGGCTAAAAATATAGGAAAAGATGCTCAATTATTGCTATTAGAAAAATCAACACTATAATGAGATATCACCCACACATGTCATAATGGCTATCCACAAATAAAAACGTTGGCAAGGATGTGTAGAAAAAGACACCCCTGGACACTGTTGGTGAGCCTGTAAATTGACATACACACTATGGCAAATAGTGGTGTTCCTTAAAAAAACTAAAAACAATTACCATATGATCCAGCAATTTTCTCCCTTGGTATACATGCAGAGAAAATGAAAAACACTACTTCAAAAAGATACATGTACCCAATGTTCATAGCTGTACTGTTTCCAATAGCTGTAGTATGTGAGCAACCCAAGTGTCCATCAACAGATAAATGGTTAAAGAAGACACGTTATATATACACACACATGATATATATACTTATACACACACACACTCATATACACATTGCATTATTACTCAATCCTGATCAGAATAAAACTCTTGGCATTTACTATAAAAATGATGGTCTCAAAGAGTATTATACTTAGTGAAATGTCAGACAAATATTAATATTCATACTATGTATTATTGCTTTTACATGGAATTTAAAAAATAAAAATGAATATGTGTAACAAAACAGAAACATACTGAATTATGAAAAACAACTAGTGGTTACCAACAACTATAACATAGAAAAATGTAGCCATTATTTTCTAATAATTTAAATGCTATACAATCTATAAAAATATTGAACCACTATGTTGAATACTTCAATTGAGTATAATATTATAAATTAACTATACTTGAATAATAAAAAAAGATATTTCAAGGTAATAAAGTAATAATCTCATCAAGAGGATATAATATTCTTTAAAATGTGTGTACTAACTTGACCTTTATGGAACATTCCACAAAACAATAGCTGAGTCATGTTCTTTAAAGTGTTAGAAAATCTTCTACTCAGACCAGTCAGGACAAGAGAAAAAGATATAAACTATCAATGTTAGAACTGAAAGAACATTTCTATATATATGAAAAAGAAAATTCGTTTTAATAATTGGTAAAAGTTAGATAGAAATGCTCTTTGCAAGACATAAAATACTGTCCTTTCTTCAGAAACATGTCATAATAGGCTATAAAGATGCTCAATTATTGCTATTAGAAAAATCAACACTATAATGAGATATCACCCACACATGTCATAATGGCTATCCACAAATAAAAACGTTGGCAAGGATGTGTAGAAAAAGACACCCCTGGACACTGTTGGTGAGCCTGTAAATTGACATACACACTATGGCAAATAGTGGTGTTCCTTAAAAAAACTAAAAACAATTACCATATGATCCAGCAATTTTCTCCCTTGGTATACATGCAGAGAAAATGAAAAACACTACTTCAAAAAGATACATGTACCCAATGTTCATAGCTGTACTGTTTCCAATAGCTGTAGTATGTGAGCAACCCAAGTGTCCATCAACAGATAAATGGTTAAAGAAGACACGTTATATATACACACACATGATATATATACTTATACACACACACACTCATATACACATTGCATTATTACTCAATCCTGATCAGAATAAAACTCTTGGCATTTACTATAAAAATGATGGTCTCAAAGAGTATTATACTTAGTGAAATGTCAGACAAATATTAATATTCATACTATGTATTATTGCTTTTACATGGAATTTAAAAAATAAAAATGAATATGTGTAACAAAACAGAAACATACTGAATTATGAAAAACAACTAGTGGTTACCAACAACTATAACATAGAAAAATGTAGCCATTATTTTCTAATAATTTAAATGCTATACAATCTATAAAAATATTGAACCACTATGTTGAATACTTCAATTGAGTATAATATTATAAATTAACTATACTTGAATAATAAAAAAAGATATTTCAAGGTAATAAAGTAATAATCTCATCAAGAGGATATAATATTCTTTAAAATGTGTGTACTAACTTGACCTTTATGGAACATTCCACAAAACAATAGCTGAGTCATGTTCTTTAAAGTGTTAGAAAATCTTCTACTCAGACCAGTCAGGACAAGAGAAAAAGATATAAACTATCAATGTTAGAACTGAAAGAACATTTCTATATATATGAAAAAGAAAATTCGTTTTAATAATTTGTAAAAGTTAGATAAAATAGAAATGCTCTTTGCAAGACATAAAATACTGTCCTTTCTTCAAGAAAAAATAAGTAACCTAAATAATCTTAAAGAAACTTAATTTTTAAAAATAATGTCACAAAGAAACACCAGAACCACCTGAATTTACTTGTGAATTTTAGATAAGCCGTTCCTTAAATGGAAGAGTTTAGACAAACTCTTTTAGAAACCACAGAGGAAGAACTCTTTACCTACACTATGAGGCCCATACTTCCTCCATAACATAAACAGACAAAAATATAACACAGAACATAAGCTGTACCATAAATATATGTTCAAAATCCTTTAAAAAGTTCAGTAGATTGAATACAGTGATATATTAAAATGATAACAAAATTAATTGGAGATTATTTTAGGAACAAAAATGTTTTAACATTTTAAAAATGCAACATATTTCACTATATTAACAAACCAGAAATAAAAATATACAGATTTATAAAAATGAACCTTGATGAATAGCTCATACAACATACAGAAATTAACATGTATTATAGACACAAATATAACAGCAGCAACTATGAAACTTTCAGAAGAAGATATGATTAAATCTTTGTGACTATAAAGAAATGATTTGTTTGATAGAAAACAGAAAACGTAAACTATAACTTAAAAAAGACAGTGAACTTACCAGTATTTAAAATCTTACTCTTCAAAAGGCATTTTCAATAGAAAGAAAACCAAGTCAAATATAGGGGGAAATTATTTGCAAAGCATATCTGATAAAGGAACTCATCCAGAATATATAAACAGCTCATATCACAATAAAAAAAAAATCAGCAATTAAAACAGTGGGCAAAAGACCTGAGCAAATATCTCAGCAATGAACAATTATGAATGGCAAAATTAGCTCAAATAAGCCACAATGTGTTACCTCTGCACAAAGGATAGCAATATGTAAAGTTCACAAGGATATGAAGCGACTCAAACTTTCATACACCACTGGGGGAAAGACAAAATGCTGCAGCCACTTTGGGAAACAATTCAACCGTCTTATATAAATATACATGTCATGCGACCCAATAATCCTGCCCCTGTTTAAGATCAACTTCTACTCAGACCAGTCAGGACAAGAGAAAAAGATATAAACTATCAATGTTAGAACTGAAAGAACATTTCTATATATATGAAAAAGAAAATTCGTTTTAATAATTTGTAAAAGTTAGATAAAATAGAAATGCTCTTTGCAAGACATAAAATACTGTCCTTTCTTCAAGAAAAAATAAGTAACCTAAATAATCTTAAAGAAACTTAATTTTTAAAAATAATGTCACAAAGAAACACCAGAACCACCTGAATTTACTTGTGAATTTTAGATAAGCCGTTCCTTAAATGGAAGAGTTTAGACAAACTCTTTTAGAAACCACAGAGGAAGAACTCTTTACCTACACTATGAGGCCCATACTTCCTCCATAACATAAACAGACAAAAATATAACACAGAACATAAGCTGTACCATAAATATATGTTCAAAATCCTTTAAAAAGTTCAGTAGATTGAATACAGTGATATATTAAAATGATAACAAAATTAATTGGAGATTATTTTAGGAACAAAAATGTTTTAACATTTTAAAAATGCAACATATTTCACTATATTAACAAACCAGAAATAAAAATATACAGATTTATAAAAATGAACCTTGATGAATAGCTCATACAACATACAGAAATTAACATGTATTATAGACACAAATATAACAGCAGCAACTATGAAACTTTCAGAAGAAGATATGATTAAATCTTTGTGACTATAAAGAAATGATTTGTTTGATAGAAAACAGAAAACGTAAACTATAACTTAAAAAAGACAGTGAACTTACCAGTATTTAAAATCTTACTCTTCAAAAGGCATTTTCAATAGAAAGAAAACCAAGTCAAATATAGGGGGAAATTATTTGCAAAGCATATCTGATAAAGGAACTCATCCAGAATATATAAACAGCTCATATCACAATAAAAAAAAAAATCAGCAATTAAAACAGTGGGCAAAAGACCTGAGCAAATATCTCAGCAATGAACAATTATGAATGGCAAAATTAGCTCAAATAAGCCACAATGTGTTACCTCTGCACAAAGGATAGCAATATGTAAAGTTCACAAGGATATGAAGCGACTCAAACTTTCATACACCACTGGGGGAAAGACAAAATGCTGCAGCCACTTTGGGAAACAATTCAACCGTCTTATATAAATATACATGTCATGCGACCCAATAATCCTGCCCCTGTTTAATGACTCAAGAGAAATAAACAACTTAACGCTTGACAAAGAGCATTTGTATTTATGTTCATAAAAGAATTTTTCATAATCAAATACAAGTCAAATGTAAATAAACTGTTAAAAGATACAGTACACTGTGGACTATCTCTACAATGGGTTACTATCCAGGAATAAAAAGTAGCAAATTAGTGATCTATTACATAATCATGGATGACTTCCAATAGCATTATGGCTAAGCGAAATACGTCCTACTTAGAAATCCAGTGTTGGAAGAAAGTTCTCCATGGCATTTCTATACATTTTGTGGTTGCGTCTGTTGAGGTTTCTCTTTTCAAGAATGTTTGCTATTTCAAGGAATAATGTCTTTGTCCAGGCAAAAGTCTTATTTCTTATATATAAGATTTATATTCCAGCATAATTAGTTCAGCAGAAAGTGAATTCACTCACCCTCTACATTTCTGTTCTATTCAGATTCTCTAGAAAACCCACATTGGAGAGGGCTATCTACTCTATTCAGCCCACCAGCTCAAATGCTGAGTGTTTCAGAAACACTGTCATGGACACATCCAGACATAATGTCTTTCCACCACCTTCCCGGCACAGTGCATTATACATACTCTTGTTACTCCTGGGGATGCTCTTACCTTGGCTAGCTCCTCTTGCACATCTTCCAGATTACAGTTAGATTTTCACCTTTTTATAGAATTGTGAACTTGTGGCTCAAATGTTAATCAAATACTCCTAAATGATATCAAATATTCATCTTGCTTGTTCCCAGAGTAATATGGAAATTCCCAATTCTGTCATGGAATTAAGTTCTGTTGTAATTTTACATTATGCATGTGTGTGTGTAATTGATTCCCCCCGTTAGAATATAAGTTTCATGAACATAGCATCAATGTCTTATTCACTCACCATTTTATCCCTAATGCATCATGTATCTGGCACCAAGTAGTCATCCAATATGTATTTCTTCAATGAATGATTAGAAAAAAAGAGAAGCTGCTTACAACAGTCTGGATGGTCTTTTGTCTGAAAAAGGGAAGAGAAACATACCTCTATGTGCTTGAACATTTCAACAGACCCAGGGAAAGTTCTGCATCACACGACTGGTTAAGTGTCAGTTAAATTGAGAACTCCAGTGCTCCTTGTGCAAGAGGTGGTGAGAGAGAAATGTTTCTATTCCTTTCAAATCATCACCAAAGCAGCCTCCATCCTTAGAGGCAGATGTTTCTGAACCTTTTCCTCAGGAAAAATCACTCCATTTTCTACTTTAGGAAGTGTGTTGAAAACCCTCGTTCAGGGATGCATTGTTCCTATTGCATTTGTTACTGTAATATTTCACCTGCTTCTGACTGGTTTCGATCATTCTGATGGGCCTTTAAAATAAGGGGAAATTTTTGTTTAATCTGCCATCTTGAAATATAAGATCTCCATGAACCCTAAATTTCAACAGTTACTTTCAAGATGTTTTATAAGGAAATATAAGTTTCTCTGATAGTGAATAAAAATGTATGTTTTCCCCAGATAAGATAACAAATAAAAATTAAGAAAAGGAAGGGATATTATGGAGACATAAAGATAGGAAACATTAAGTTAAAAGAGTAATATTGTAAGTAAAGGATCTGAAAGCAAAGGCCATCTGTGAATAATTCTAGAGTAACAATCTAAAGCAATACTAGAACTTGAGACAGTGGCAAGTAGATAGATTTGAAGGTATAAGCCCTCAATTTTTGCTAAAGCAAAGTAATTATTTGCAGAGAAAACCACCTACATCTATCTATATGATTGCCTCAATTTCTCTAAGATGAAACTATTTTGATCATTTAACATAAAGCAGGAAATATTTTGACAATATTCAAACTAAGCATGAAATTTATGATACACATAACACCATCAGCTCATTTGGGAACTGTAATTCTCACTTTCTTAGGTTACCTAGGAGCTCCTCTGGATAGGGATCGTGGATGAAGTTTTATATTGAAGTTTTAGTCTCATTAGGAAACACTGGTGTATGAAAAGCTGCAGCTGAAAATTGTTTGGCAGCTCTTTTCAGGTTAAACGTTCCTGAGGCCATCTTCTTAGTATCCAACATTGGCCTTAAGACAAAAAAAATTGTTTATCAGAAACAACAAATCTAAAGCAACCACTTAGGTATTATCTTTCAGATCACCTTATTTAAATCTCTGTAAAACAAAATGATTTCACTGGTACCACTGTTTGACATGTATGTGTGTGTGTATCATTAGTTTCACGCCTCTCACTAGAAAGCTCCATGAGAGTCTATTTGACTTGCTCTAACATCTAGAGTTTGACATGGTGCTCAATATTTATTGAAAGAATAGTTCCTTGACAAAAGTAAAATAATGAAATTTTAAATTTTGTCCCTAAAAGTATTTACTATGTGAATTGTGTATTCAACAAAAAAATACAGTGGCCCTTGGAAAAAATTATTTTTAGCTTTGGCCATATTGATTATAATTTATACAAAAGCAGGAAGTGATAGGGAATACACTGGAAAACTAAATCCATAAAGACCGGGATAAAGAAATGAAATAGATCAGGGCAGCAATTTAAAACCACAGTGATATCCACAGACTTTATCCAGAGGAACATGACCAAAATGTTGAAAAGTGAAGAGAATATACTGATGCCCAGCTAAAAGTAGAGATCTAGAAATACATGATAGCCTTCCTGATACAGCTTACAACTCCCCAAATGACAAACATGTATAATAAGAAAAAAATAACCTAAGCGGGAGAAGGTTCCCTGAGTGGACCAGAAAGCATAAGAAATTCAAGACTGCACAGAGAAAAACAGTATCCAAAAAAAGGCAGTCATTATAGCTTTAATAAGAAAAACCAGAGCTAGAGCAGAGATAGGCACAGCTAAACGGATGGAAATGGGGAACCAATGGATCTACATACATTTTCTCATCTTTGCCCATTCAGCCCCAGTGGCTTTATCTGTCTCTACCTTAAAGCAGAGGGTCAACTAGGAACTTCCCTCAGAGAGACCAAAAAAAAAAAAAAAAAATACTAGAGGGCTGCCCCCTCGCCGCCCTCCTCCCTCCCTGCCCCATGAGCAGACCAAGGTGGTTCACCCCTGCACAACATGGCGTTTTGTCATTTTCACAAACTCACCTTCTTGTTCGTCCCTGCTACTGTGACCGAACCGGGATTCATTTGTACATTGTGCAGCAAGCCCAAACGCTAAAACGCCATGGTTTTCCGCAAAGAGAGTTCTGTACAAGGTAGCCAAGGGAGGAGGTAAGAAAACAAATTTCAGGACCGCCTCCTTCAAGGCAAGAGGCTATTTATAAGACAGCCAATGAAGAAGCAGGGCAGTCCACCGGGAAAGGTGATTGGGAAAAGGTGCCTTAATTGTAGTTATCCCCAAGTGTAGCTAGGCTGCAGGCCTCTGCATGGTCTAGAATGAAGGCCCTTAGAAGATCTGAGGCAGGAGTTTTGGGCACTCTGATGTCAAAATGTCAGAGTGAACACTGCTGCATGCCTAGTTGGAGGCTCAGCGCCAACTTGATGAAGCTGACTAAATTCCTGAAAAACTATTCTGGCCAGCATCTTACTGTTTAGGTAATTTCCAGGTGGAGGACATGCAAGTCTTTCATTGGTATAATTAAGAAGACTTTGGTGAAGGCAGGTGAAATGGATTTGACTAACAATGACTTAGGCTTTCACTACACCAATTTGCGAAAATTAGAGGCAACAAAGCCAAAAAGAGAATTTCAACTACTGAAAAAAGCAGATTGGAGTGTTATATTAAATGTGTTTTAAAAGCTGAGACCTACACTAGAATGTTACAGTCATAGTATTCAGTGAAGACAAGTAATCCTATTAGAGCCATAAAGCAGCTTGGATTTGAATATTCTCACTTTCTTCTGAAAAAAAAGAAAAGAAAAATAGAAAGCACACATAAACCATAGGTTTATTTAAACTTGAAGAAAACTTACAAACTCCCAATTGCACCTAAGTGAAACAAAGTCAGAGGGTGACAAGAAGCCTATATATAAAACTGACATGATACTTGGAGGAAAAATGGGGACTAAAAAAGGGTCTAACCAATGAAATATCTCAGAAATCTCTGGAAAATATTCACCCTCAAAAAGAATAGGAAGGCCTTTCCCCAGAGAAAAGTGCTGAGCTTAGCTGAGATGTAACAGAATATAAACACTGGGGGCGCAGGGGGTGGGGGGGAGGGGAGGGCGTGTGTGGTGAGGATGAAATAGAGGGGCCTGACAAGTGTTCACAGGACTCAGAGGAGGCAAAGCTTAGAAAACACCAGGAAAAAGAGGCCAGATCTGAGTCACTTGATGGCAGTCTGTGAGGAAATCAGGAAGAGCTGAAGGGGTAAGCCCTTCTGAACCAAGACAGGCTCTGAGAATCAGAGAATGTATACTCACTGGTCCCATATTATCAGAAGGAAACAATCTATTGACATAGAAGGAAAAACTGGGAGCCCTTGACCCTGAAATCTGAAAACAGCTTAGGACCACTCCAAGCTGCTCTCCAGAAGCCATGTGGTAAGAGTTCAAGAAAATCCAACTCTAATATTTATGAGAGCAAAAAAAGATTATGTATACAAAAACATCATAAATCAAAAGGAAAAAACATTTTTTTTAAAAAAGTACAACCTTTCTATAGACTATTAAAATTCTGTTTGAAAGCATCTTTGTTCTCCTCTATGGGACTGATTAATTTATTATCTCTCTGCCTTGTCCCAGGACCTGAGAGGAAGACAGAGGAAACTGGGAGATATCGCCCAGAGAGGGGAAAAAAAATCTTGTTTGAACAACTACACCAATTTGCGAAAATTAGAGGCAACAAAGCCAAAAAGAGAATTTCAACTACTGAAAAAAGCAGATTGGAGTGTTATATTAAATGTGTTTTAAAAGCTGAGACCTACACTAGAATGTTACAGTCATAGTATTCAGTGAAGACAAGTAATCCTATTAGAGCCATAAAGCAGCTTGGATTTGAATATTCTCACTTTCTTCTGAAAAAAAAGAAAAGAAAAATAGAAAGCACACATAAACCATAGGTTTATTTAAACTTGAAGAAAACTTACAAACTCCCAATTGCACCTAAGTGAAACAAAGTCAGAGGGTGACAAGAAGCCTATATATAAAACTGACATGATACTTGGAGGAAAAATGGGGACTAAAAAAGGGTCTAACCAATGAAATATCTCAGAAATCTCTGGAAAATATTCACCCTCAAAAAGAATAGGAAGGCCTTTCCCCAGAGAAAAGTGCTGAGCTTAGCTGAGATGTAACAGAATATAAACACTGGGGGCGCAGGGGGTGGGGGAGGGGAGGGCGTGTGTGGTGAGGATGAAATATTGGGGCCTGACAATTGTTCACAGGACTCAGAGGAGGCAAAGCTTAGAAAACACCAGGAAAAAAAGACCAGATCTGAGTCACTTGATGGCAGTCTGTGAGGAAATCAGGAAGAGCTGAAGGGATAAGCCCTTCTGAACCAAGACAGGCTCTGAGAATCAGAGAATGTATACTCACTGGTCCCATATTATCAGAAGGAAACAATCTATTGACATAGAAGGAAAAACTGGGAGCCCTTGACCCTGAAATCTGAAAACAGCTTAGGACCACTCCAAGCTGCTCTCCAGAAGCCATGTGGTAAGAGTTCAAGAAAATCCAACTCTAATATTTATGAGAGCAAAAAAAGATTATGTATACAAAAACATCATAAATCAAAAGGAAAAAACATTTTTTTTAAAAAAGTACAACCTTTCTATAGACTATTAAAATTCTGTTTGAAAGCATCTTTGTTCTCCTCTATGGGACTGATTAATTTATTATCTCTCTGCCTTGTCCCAGGACCTGAGAGGAAGACAGAGAGAAACTGGGAGATATCGCCCAACCTTCTCCTCCTTCCCTTTTCTGCTCTGCACTATTGGAGCCAAAAGTCTGTGTGTTGGGAAGAAAAGGAAATCTTTGAATTAAATACAGGGTTGATTTTTTTTTAAACTTTGAAACAAAGTCTCAACTGAAATGAGATTGTTTGAATAAAAGTGGAAAAAATAAAGATGTGTAATCACAAAGACATACCCTTCAGGAAGCCCCTTGCTTAGCTGTTGATGGGGACTTGACAGAGCACAGTGGGATATAATAATTGGCAAAATAAAAGTTTTATGTTAATCAAGTTAATAACATGATCTCATTTGAGTGTCACAACATGAATGCAGGTTTTAATATTCTCCCATTTTATAGTCAGGAAATCTTGGGCTCAGAAAAGTTAATCTTGATGAAAAGTAAACAATTTAATACACAAATTTTCCAAGTCCAAGTGCCATGATATTTTAATGCCCTTTGGCCTGAAAAGTATTTACAATAGATATGGCTCATTCATATTATCCATTAACCTTATCTATTAACATAATAAATTTTACCATATTGCAACATTTCAAAGTCCTCTCTACTTTTCAATTCTGATTTTAAATACTACATTTTGTCTGAAACCTACAATCTCCATTAGAACTGATCTTATCCCATAGAATAAATCTCTTCCTTTCCCATAATCTCACAGAATGTTAAGATTTTTTCTCTAGCCTGCTTATGGTATTGCATGTGTGTCCACTCTGTTTCCATTAGATACTCCTAGGACTAATGACTCAGTGAACTCTTCTTCATATTACTTATGGCACATTACTTTGCACCTAGTATTTGTTTCAATTAAATTATACATTCTGGTCGCTGGTTAAGACACTGCCTTCCAATGCAGGGGGGCATGGGTTCAACCTTTTGTTGGGGAACTAGGATCCTATATGCCACAGGGTGTGGCTAAAAGAAATTTTTAACAATACACATGCAGTACTTTTTAGTGTCTTAAAGAATAGGGCAGAGTGCGGATCCTTGGTTTGACCCACAGACTCGCGCCCAATGCTCGTTGTTCAGTAATTTATTTCTTTGAAGAGATGAATAGACATTGTGTTCAAAAATATTAAGGATGGAAAACTAACATAAACGTTAATATAAAAAAGAACAGAATAAACTATTAGAGCTACAGACAAACTTTGAAACTTCTTATTCATCTTATGCCATGGGTTGGATATTATCTTAAAGCAAATCACAGGAAATGTCTTGTGTTTACATAAAGTTATCCCATCTGTTATCTCTTGTAATGATTAATTTATGTCTTAATTTGACTGGGACAGGGAGTGCACAGGTATTTGGTTAAACAATATTCTCAATGTGTCTATAAAGGTGTTTCTGGAGAAGATTAACTTTTGAATTGATACACTGAGTAAAGCACTCCTCAATGTGAGTGGCTTCCTTCAATCTGTTGGAAGCATGAATACAATAAAAACAATTAGGAGAGAAATTCATCTCTCTGCTTGGCTGTCTGTAAGAGGGACATCAGTCTTCTGCCTCTAAAATCAGACTTGGTCTAGAATTTATACCATCTGTAATCTTGGATCTCCAGCTGTGAATCTTGGTTATCTCAGGCTCCAAATTGCATGAGCCAAGTTTTTATAATAAATCTATTTTTATCTCTCTCAACAGAGATTGGTGTTGATACTGACACAAATATATACATTCCTCATATCCTTTAGTGAGTTTTCTATAGCTATAAGCAAATCACAATAAAGTTTACTGCTTAAATCAACAATTTATAATCTAATAGTTTCTGTAGGTCAGTAGTCTAGATACAACTTTGTTGTTCTTGTTCAGTTGCTAAGTCATTGCAACGAGTACTGTGAACTACAGCCCACCAGGCTCCTCTGTCCATGGGGAGAATACTGGAATGGGTTGCCCTTTCCTTCTCTAGGGGATCTTCCATACCCAGGGATCAAACCTGCAGGTGTTCTCCTGCACTGCAGGTAGATTCTTTTCCAACTGAGCCACCAGAGAAGCTAAAAAGACTGTAAATCTCTGGCTGGCTCAGGGATTGAACACATGACATTTTCGCTTATTATTTGACAGAGCAAAAGGTGTTTCTGTGATCTACACAAAATGGGGTCAACAATAAGCTAGAATAAGCTTTGGAATAAGCTAGAAATTTCCCCAATGTTCTTTCTTATGACATCTCTGCATTTCATAAAAGATAGCGTGTTTTCTTAAGATCCTCTCCATCTATCTTTTCCTGGATAATTTTTGTTCTCTTAGCAGGTACAGCATAGAATACATTTAACATACCCTGTCAAATTAATTCATCCAGCTGAAACCATAAAGTTATCCCATCTGTTATCTCTTGTAATGATTAATTTATGTCTTAATTTGACTGGGACAGGGAGTGCACAGGTATTTGGTTAAACAATATTCTCAATGTGTCTATAAAGGTGTTTCTGGAGAAGATTAACTTTTGAATTGATACACTGAGTAAAGCACTCCTCAATGTGAGTGGCTTCCTTCAATCTGTTGGAAGCATGAATACAATAAAAACAATTAGGAGAGAAATTCATCTCTCTGCTTGGCTGTCTGTAAGAGGGACATCAGTCTTCTGCCTCTAAAATCAGACTTGGTCTAGAATTTATACCATCTGTAATCTTGGATCTCCAGCTGTGAATCTTGGTTATCTCAGGCTCCAAATTGCATGAGCCAAGTTTTTATAATAAATCTATTTTTATCTCTCTCAACAGAGATTGGTGTTGATACTGACACAAATATATACATTCCTCATATCCTTTAGTGAGTTTTCTATAGCTATAAGCAAATCACAATAAAGTTTACTGCTTAAATCAACAATTTATAATCTAATAGTTTCTGTAGGTCAGTAGTCTAGATACAACTTTGTTGTTCTTGTTCAGTTGCTAAGTCATTGCAACGAGTACTGTGAACTACAGCCCACCAGGCTCCTCTGTCCATGGGGAGAATACTGGAATGGGTTGTCCTTTCCTTCTCTAGGGGATCTTCCATACCCAGGGATCAAACCTGCAGGTGTTCTCCTGCACTGCAGGTAGATTCTTTTCCAACTGAGCCACCAGAGAAGCTAAAAAGACTGTAAATCTCTGGCTGGCTCAGGGATTGAACACATGACATTTTCGCTTATTATTTGACAGAGCAAAAGGTGTTTCTGTGATCTACACAAAATGGGGTCAACAATAAGCTAGAATAAGCTTTGGAATAAGCTAGAAATTTCCCCAATGTTCTTTCTTATGACATCTCTGCATTTCATAAAAGATAGCGTGTTTTCTTAAGATCCTCTCCATCTATCTTTTCCTGGATAATTTTTGTTCTCTTAGCAGGTACAGCATAGAATACATTTAACATACCCTGTCAAATTAATTCATCCAGCTGAAACCATAAAGGTATGGTTAAGGCATTAAAAACACTTTTTTTTCTTTATAATATGAAATAAAAATTGCATACTATGTGGATTTCTATTTTATGCTAAATATGCTTACACATATTTTTTTAAGATTAAGAAGGATGATTTTACAGGATACTCAGATTGCCAAGCACATAATTCAAAGCATCACTATGATTTCTACTTTATTGATGACAGCAACTTTCATGGCATATATTGCTTTTCATTATGTAATAACATTTATGAAGAATTATAGTAATTTCAAATTCCAGGGAAAGTAAAATATTTTCCATCTCAAATCTCTGCTTCCAACATACTGAGTGTGACATACATTCCTATTCCAGAGTAAATAGTCATTTATCAGTCAACCCCCACATTATTCTTTGTAAAGGCTCAAATGAAAAATTATGCAATACAAGTTGGGAAATCAGTTGGATCACCTTTAGGAGGTGTTAGCCTGATAAACTGAATTAGCTTGGAAATACGTGGCATATGAGAGTTTATCCAGAGGAAACCTGATCATTCTTTTTTAAACTGAAGGATAATAGCTTTAAGGTGTTTTGTTGTTTATTGCCAAACATCAACATGAATAAGCCACAGGTGTACATATGTTCCCCTCCTTCCTGAACTTCCCTCCCATCCTTCGCCCTCCCAGGGGAGATTCAATCATTTATCTCTTAGTTCATCCCTGAGTACAGAAAATTTTCTCTTAGTAAATTGCTAGCCAGAGTCTGTAGAGAACATTTCAGAAATTTGAGTGAATAGATCAGTAAGAAAGACTCTTTACTAATGAATATATGTGGAATCCAGAAATATTGAAAAGATAATCTTATTTGCAAAACAGAAATAGAGAGATAGACTTTAGAGAACAAACATGGTTATCAAGCGGAGAAAGGAGGTGGACTGAATCGGGAGACTGGAATTGACATATATACCCTATTGATACTATGTATAAAATAGATAACTATAATAACCAACCCTATGGCTCCAGGAGCTCTTATGACATCTCTGCATTTCATAAAAGATAGCGTGTTTTCTTAAGATCCTCTCCATCTATCTTTTCCTGGATAATTTTTGTTCTCTTAGCAGGTACAGCATAGAATACATTTAACATACCCTGTCAAATTAATTCATCCAGCTGAAACCATAAAGGTATGGTTAAGGCATTAAAAACACTTTTTATTCTTTATAATATGAAATAAAAATTGCATACTATGTGGATTTCTATTTTATGCTAAATATGCTTACACATATTTTTTTAAGATTAAGAAGGATGATTTTACAGGATACTCAGATTGCCAAGCACATAATTCAAAGCATCACTATGATTTCTACTTTATTGATGACAGCAACTTTCATGGCATATATTGCTTTTCATTATGTAATAACATTTATGAAGAATTATAGTAATTTCAAATTCCAGGGAAAGTAAAATATTTTCCATCTCAAATCTCTGCTTCCAACATACTGAGTGTGACATACATTCCTATTCCAGAGTAAATAGTCATTTATCAGTCAACCCCCACATTATTCTTTGTAAAGGCTCAAATGAAAAATTATGCAATACAAGTTGGGAAATCAGTTGGATCACCTTTAGGAGGTGTTAGCCTGATAAACTGAATTAGCTTGGAAATACGTGGCATATGAGAGTTTATCCAGAGGAAACCTGATCATTCTTTTTTAAACTGAAGGATAATAGCTTTAAGGTGTTTTGTTGTTTATTGCCAAACATCAACATGAATAAGCCACAGGTGTACATATGTTCCCCTCCTTCCTGAACTTCCCTCCCATCCTTCGCCCTCCCAGGGGAGATTCAATCATTTATCTCTTAGTTCATCCCTGAGTACAGAAAATTTTCTCTTAGTAAATTGCTAGCCAGAGTCTGTAGAGAACATTTCAGAAATTTGAGTGAATAGATCAGTAAGAAAGACTCTTTACTAATGAATATATGTGGAATCCAGAAATATTGAAAAGATAATCTTATTTGCAAAACAGAAATAGAGAGATAGACTTTAGAGAACAAACATGGTTATCAAGCGGAGAAAGGAGGTGGACTGAATCGGGAGACTGGAATTGACATATATACCCTATTGATACTATGTATAAAATAGATAACTATAATAACCAACCCTATGGCTCCAGGAGCTCTACTCAGTGTTCTACGACCTAATTGGGAAGGAAATCCAAAAAGGAGGAGAGGATATAAGCATACATATAGCTGATTCACTTTGCGTACAGCATAAACTAATACGACATTGTAAAGGAACTATACTCCAATAAAATTAATTTAAAAAGAAAGATCCATCATCAAATTGGTTTGGAATTATTGATATTATGATATTTTTGAGGAAGAAAAACAGGAGAAAGGGCAAAAATAAGGAAGAATGGATTAATTACTCAAAAGAAAGTCTTACTGAACTGATCAGATTCAGTCATTCGTTCAAGGACCAAGTTATTTGGAATAACTTTTAAAGTGTTATATAGGACTATATCCTTGGAGAAAACTCACCTTTTTCTCCAACCTGCTGTCACTTGTTTATTATATAAATCTTTATACACAGTAATAGGAACCAAGCAATCTATCATATTTGATCAAACAAACATAAATCATTTATTTATGATTTACCATTCCTAACTTGATTTATCTCCAGACAAGACAAGGTCAGTAAGAAAAAATAAAAAAAAGATTGAGCTCCTTGACCTTAGGAGAGAACAGCTTAACCACCAAATTCGTCTTTACACCTGATCTCATGAATCTTGACACTGGGAGTACTATAAGATGGAAACAGCCCTTTACAGATGGCCCTTCAAATGCAAATGTCTGTGTAAGGGTGAAAATAGCAGATCAACATAAAAATACTTTGAGTGTGTTACAGCTATCCTGGTCCTCACCATGAGACAATCTCATCTACCTAACAGGCATCTACTTAATTTGATCAGAATTTATTTAATATTTTTCTACTTGAATTCATATTTTCCCAGTTTTACTTATCCCCAGGTCTCTTCCTGTGGCACCCTAATTTTTCATATATGCCTTTATCTCATTCAAGACTGTTTAGCTATGAATTAGACAGACAACTAAGGGGTTAAAAAGGGTGGCACCTTTCAAATTTCTCAAGCGGAGAAAGGAGGTGGACTGAATCGGGAGACTGGAATTGACATATATACCCTATTGATACTATGTATAAAATAGATAACTATAATAACCAACCCTATGGCTCCAGGAGCTCTACTCAGTGTTCTACGACCTAATTGGGAAGGAAATCCAAAAAGGAGGAGAGGATATAAGCATACGTATAGCTGATTCACTTTGCGTACAGCATAAACTAATACGACATTGTAAAGGAACTATACTCCAATAAAATTAATTTAAAAAGAAAGATCCATCATCAAATTGGTTTGGAATTATTGATATTATGATATTTTTGAGGAAGAAAAACAGGAGAAAGGGCAAAAATAAGGAAGAATGGATTAATTACTCAAAAGAAAGTCTTACTGAACTGATCAGATTCAGTCATTCGTTCAAGGACCAAGTTATTTGGAATAACTTTTAAAGTGTTATATAGGACTATATCCTTGGAGAAAACTCACCTTTTTCTCCAACCTGCTGTCACTTGTTTATTATATAAATCTTTATACACAGTAATAGGAACCAAGCAATCTATCATATTTGATCAAACAAACATAAATCATTTATTTATGATTTACCATTCCTAACTTGATTTATCTCCAGACAAGACAAGGTCAGTAAGAAAAAATAAAAAAAAGATTGAGCTCCTTGACCTTAGGAGAGAACAGCTTAACCACCAAATTCGTCTTTACACCTGATCTCATGAATCTTGACACTGGGAGTACTATAAGATGGAAACAGCCCTTTACAGATGGCCCTTCAAATGCAAATGTCTGTGTAAGGGTGAAAATAGCAGATCAACATAAAAATACTTTGAGTGTGTTACAGCTATCCTGGTCCTCACCATGAGACAATCTCATCTACCTAACAGGCATCTACTTAATTTGATCAGAATTTATTTAATATTTTTCTACTTGAATTCATATTTTCCCAGTTTTACTTATCCCCAGGTCTCTTCCTGTGGCACCCTAATTTTTCATATATGCCTTTATCTCATTCAAGACTGTTTAGCTATGAATTAGACAGACAACTAAGGGGTTAAAAAGGGTGGCACCTTTCAAATTTCTCAATAGAATGCTGTAACAACCTATAATTATATTGGCTACAAAAACTTGACTTCTAGGATTAGGACACTCTTTGGTTTTCTTACTTCGTTTTCTGGTTTCTTCTCTGCCCTACTGTCTGCCCATATTTCAAACAGAGAAATGTAAACAAAGCAGACGTGTACCTTGTCTTGGCTTGATCAACCATAAACTGGCTGGCTTAAACAATAAATACTCATTTTACATAGTTCTGGGAAGTCCATGATCAAAGAGTCCACAGGTGTTCACCACCTTCTTGGTGTGTTCATCTATTGCAGAGAATCAGTGGGTAGCTCTGGCCTCTCTTCTTTTTATAAAGCCACTAGTCCTATCATGCAGGGCACAATCACGGGGGCACACCCTCATCTAAACCCAATTATCTGCCAAAAACCTCACTTTCAAACACCATTTCATTGATGGTTACAGTGTCAACAAATCATTTGGTTGTATTCAGTCTGTAGTATATACTCAAGTCATATGGTACATGTGTTGTATCAACTGTACCAAGTGTTCTTAAAAATGAAACTGATAATTACTTTTCTTTTAAAAAATATCTAGATAGCTGAATTGACTCTACACAGAGGTTTGGATAATTTCCAGATTTCTTAGAGTAAGATTATGAGATATTTTTACTACCTGACCCAAATTTCCTAGGTTTCTGCACTCATCTCTACCCTGGATTCTACTTTCTAGCCATAATGGGTTTCATGATCCTTCACCAAATTCGTCTTTACACCTGATCTCATGAATCTTGACACTGGGAGTACTATAAGATGGAAACAGCCCTTTACAGATGGCCCTTCAAATGCAAATGTCTGTGTAAGGGTGAAAATAGCAGATCAACATAAAAATACTTTGAGTGTGTTACAGCTATCCTGGTCCTCACCATGAGACAATCTCATCTACCTAACAGGCATCTACTTAATTTGATCAGAATTTATTTAATATTTTTCTACTTGAATTCATATTTTCCCAGTTTTACTTATCCCCAGGTCTCTTCCTGTGGCACCCTAATTTTTCATATATGCCTTTATCTCATTCAAGACTGTTTAGCTATGAATTAGACAGACAACTAAGGGGTTAAAAAGGGTGGCACCTTTCAAATTTCTCAATAGAATGCTGTAACAACCTATAATTATATTGGCTACAAAAACTTGACTTCTAGGATTAGGACACTCTTTGGTTTTCTTACTTCGTTTTCTGGTTTCTTCTCTGCCCTACTGTCTGCCCATATTTCAAACAGAGAAATGTAAACAAAGCAGACGTGTACCTTGTCTTGGCTTGATCAACCATAAACTGGCTGGCTTAAACAATAAATACTCATTTTACATAGTTCTGGGAAGTCCATGATCAAAGAGTCCACAGGTGTTCACCACCTTCTTGGTGTGTTCATCTATTGCAGAGAATCAGTGGGTAGCTCTGGCCTCTCTTCTTTTTATAAAGCCACTAGTCCTATCATGCAGGGCACAATCACGGGGGCACACCCTCATCTAAACCCAATTATCTGCCAAAAACCTCACTTTCAAACACCATTTCATTGATGGTTACAGTGTCAACAAATCATTTGGTTGTATTCAGTCTGTAGTATATACTCAAGTCATATGGTACATGTGTTGTATCAACTGTACCAAGTGTTCTTAAAAATGAAACTGATAATTACTTTTCTTTTAAAAAATATCTAGATAGCTGAATTGACTCTACACAGAGGTTTGGATAATTTCCAGATTTCTTAGAGTAAGATTATGAGATATTTTTACTACCTGACCCAAATTTCCTAGGTTTCTGCACTCATCTCTACCCTGGATTCTACTTTCTAGCCATAATGGGTTTCATGATCCTTCACTCAAAATGTCTGTTCTTTCAATGGCTTTACACATACTTATTCCCCCTTTGCCATGTGTCAAAACTTATTCATCCTTCAAGATCAAGTTCCAGTAAAGTCTTTCCTGACCTCTCCTTTTTCCCAGTAAAGTTAATGACTCCTTTTCTACTTACCTCCCATTTTGTTTATACTTCTACTTCAACATCCAAACCATAAGGTTTTTATTTAAGGTTTATATGTCTATTTCTTTTATTAGAAATAAAAATTCCTTGGGGAATGGGTAATTTATAACAAAACTTTTTAGTTCAGCAAACCCAGATTGATGCCTAAATCCATATTAACACTCAGTATAGGAAGAATGAATGAATGAATCATTAACCTAGGCCACTCAGAAACATGTGGAATCAGTAGTTTCTCACTACTCCTTGTACTATAAAAACTTCCCCCTTGTTTCACAGAAACTTCTCTTTCTAATTTATTCAGTCTTTTTAAAAATGTTGGCCTTATTTTTATTTTTGTTTGTTTATTTATTTTCATCTGTCTTTATTCTTTGGCCTGTGTGAGCCTCGCATTGCTGTGGCCTCTCTGACTGCAGAGCACTGGCTCTGGGTGCATGAGCTCCAGAGAGCAGGTTAGTAATTGGATACACTGGTCCAGGTGCTCTGCTGCACGTGGCATTTTCCCCGGCAAGGGATCCAACCGGTGTCCCTTGCACTGCAAGGCAGACTTTCTACCCACTGGACCACTAAGGAAACCCTAATTTATTCAGTTTTGCCTGTGGTTTTATTGTTTCAATCATGCAAACATGCTTCTTAGTTATACCCTCTCTTTCTGCTGGCTTTAAGAGATCTCAGATGGTTGAACTCTTGCATCACTCAGGCAGTTTTCCCCAAATTTGCTTATGTATAAAGCTCAATATGGGTACTTATTAAAAATATAATTTATTGATTTCAATCTCAGAATATTAAATAGAACCTGCAGGGGGTTGACCTCACCAATCTGCCTTTTAAAACATGATTCTGAGGAAGATACCCACAAATACCTTGAAGAGAGGATAACCTCTATTTTGAAGCAACTGTTTCCTCTAAGAGCCAGTTGTCTTAGCTTAGGACTTCATTAAATATTAGTTGTGTTTCCTCAGACCTAAAGAGAAGAGTCTCAGTTGAACATCTTTCCTGGAGCTGATTCCTCAGGCTTTCAGGAAAACTGGAACTCCCATTCCTGGACTCCAGAAATCTCCACTCCACCTTCTCCATGCAAAATTCACTGCAGAAGCCTCAGCCTGCTGATTCTATTCCTAGATATTTGCTGAGTTTCACAGGTGCTGCCACAGCTGCTGGTGCTAAACTCTAGAACAGCTCTGTGTATTGGCAGTCTGCAAACTGACTATGATAAGCTGTGGTAACTCATACACTGTGGGTTTACTGTTAACGAGACCTAACATAGGTAATGAATCATTAACCTAGGCCACTCAGAAACATGTGGAATCAGTAGTTTCTCACTACTCCTTGTACTATAAAAACTTCCCCCTTGTTTCACAGAAACTTCTCTTTCTAATTTATTCAGTCTTTTTAAAAATGTTGGCCTTATTTTTATTTTTGTTTGTTTATTTATTTTCATCTGTCTTTATTCTTTGGCCTGTGTGAGCCTCGCATTGCTGTGGCCTCTCTGACTGCAGAGCACTGGCTCTGGGTGCATGAGCTCCAGAGAGCAGGTTAGTAATTGGATACACTGGTCCAGGTGCTCTGCTGCACGTGGCATTTTCCCCGGCAAGGGATCCAACCGGTGTCCCTTGCACTGCAAGGCAGACTTTCTACCCACTGGACCACTAAGGAAACCCTAATTTATTCAGTTTTGCCTGTGGTTTTATTGTTTCAATCATGCAAACATGCTTCTTAGTTATACCCTCTCTTTCTGCTGGCTTTAAGAGATCTCAGATGGTTGAACTCTTGCATCACTCAGGCAGTTTTCCCCAAATTTGCTTATGTATAAAGCTCAATATGGGTACTTATTAAAAATATAATTTATTGATTTCAATCTCAGAATATTAAATAGAACCTGCAGGGGGTTGACCTCACCAATCTGCCTTTTAAAACATGATTCTGAGGAAGATACCCACAAATACCTTGAAGAGAGGATAACCTCTATTTTGAAGCAACTGTTTCCTCTAAGAGCCAGTTGTCTTAGCTTAGGACTTCATTAAATATTAGTTGTGTTTCCTCAGACCTAAAGAGAAGAGTCTCAGTTGAACATCTTTCCTGGAGCTGATTCCTCAGGCTTTCAGGAAAACTGGAACTCCATTCCTGGACTCCAGAAATCTCCACTCCACCTTCTCCATGCAAAATTCACTGCAGAAGCCTCAGCCTGCTGATTCTATTCCTAGATATTTGCTGAGTTTCACAGGTGCTGCCACAGCTGCTGGTGCTAAACTCTAGAACAGCTCTGTGTATTGGCAGTCTGCAAACTGACTATGATAAGCTGTGGTAACTCATACACTGTGGGTTTACTGTTAACGAGACCTTGAGGATGTATAGACTCCCTGTAGAAAGTACAGATTATGTGTCACCTAGGGTTATACATGAGAATGAAGACTAAGTACTTAGCATAGAGCCTGGCTCAGGGTAAGCACGCAATAAATATTACCACTTACTAATATTTGGAATACATATATTCTTCTTCCTTTTAACCCAACCCAAGAAGACCTATTTCAAATTAATCATCAGAAATATAAAATAAAAATATCCTAATTCTCCAGTTATCGTACATCAATGAGTTTTGATTTATCATAATCTTACTGAAACATATTTCTTCATAGGATGCCAAAACTCAAGGTGTTCCATTCACAACATTCAGACTTCAGGGGCCATAAGCTTGCTTCGTTAGCCCAATAGGCATATCAGTGTTTTAATAGCTTCATCAGTACTAAATATTACTGCTTGTATTAGGCAACTATTACTGAGTAAGTAATCACTCCAATACTTAGTGACTTAAAACAACTACCATTCACTACTACTCAGGAATCTGTGAGTTGGCTAAGCGGTCTGAACTTAATTGATCCGTGCTGGGCTCACTCATATATTTTTGGTCAGGTCGGGGGTTGCTGGGCGATTGTCTAGCTGTCCTAGTGTTGCCTCAGTTGAGACATCTTATCTCAAAGACAAGGATGCTATCACAATTTTCTTGAAATGATGGTCACCCTTGTCCAAGGGAGAAAAGATAGATGCAAAGTCTCTTGACCAAGGTTTGGTTTCGATCAATGACTTAAATAAAATGACTGGTGGCTTGACTGAAACTAACGAATGTCATTTTTGCCATATTTTATGGATCAGGAAAATATAAGTCAATCCTAGATCTAAGGGTTGTAAAATAGATTTAATATTTTGATGGAAGTTACTAAAAAGTGTTATTTCAAAGAATATACAGAGACTATTATTAGGATAGTCAGTGCAATCAGTCTGCCACATTAATCACTGGGGCAAAATATCTAATTGGAGGATCTTCTGAAATTTCAATTAAAAAAAGATTGTAGGGCTTCCCTGGTAGCTTACTGGTAAAGAATTTGCTTGACAATGCAGGAAACTCAGGTTTGATCCCTGAGCCAGGAAGATTCCACATGCTGTGAAGCAACTAAACCTATGAGCCATAACTGTGCAGCCTGTGTTCTAAAGACTCAGAGCTAAAACTATTGAGCCCATGTGCCACAACTACTGAAGCCCAATGTGCCCTAGAGCCCGAGTTCCACAACAAGAGAAGTCATCGCAAGAAGAAGGCTGCTCACCTCAACTAGAGAGTAGCCCCCAGGCCCTGCAACTAGATAAGTGTCTGCCCCAGCAGTGAAAACCCAGAACAGTCAAAAAAAGTAAATAATTTTTTTTTTTATCTTTTAAAAGTTACTTTCATAGGATGCCAAAACTCAAGGTGTTCCATTCACAACATTCAGACTTCAGGGGCCATAAGCTTGCTTCGTTAGCCCAATAGGCATATCAGTGTTTTAATAGCTTCATCAGTACTAAATATTACTGCTTGTATTAGGCAACTATTACTGAGTAAGTAATCACTCCAATACTTAGTGACTTAAAACAACTACCATTCACTACTACTCAGGAATCTGTGAGTTGGCTAAGCGGTCTGAACTTAATTGATCCGTGCTGGGCTCACTCATATATTTTTGGTCAGGTCGGGGGTTGCTGGGCGATTGTCTAGCTGTCCTAGTGTTGCCTCAGTTGAGACATCTTATCTCAAAGACAAGGATGCTATCACAATTTTCTTGAAATGATGGTCACCCTTGTCCAAGGGAGAAAAGATAGATGCAAAGTCTCTTGACCAAGGTTTGGTTTCAATCAATGACTTAAATAAAATGACTGGTGGCTTGACTGAAACTAACGAATGTCATTTTTTTGCCATATTTTATGGATCAGGAAAATATAAGTCAATCCTAGATCTAAGGGTTGTAAAATAGATTTAATATTTTGATGGAAGTTACTAAAAAGTGTTATTTCAAAGAATATACAGAGACTATTATTAGGATAGTCAGTGCAATCAGTCTGCCACATTAATCACTGGGGCAAAATATCTAATTGGAGGATCTTCTGAAATTTCAATTAAAAAAAGATTGTAGGGCTTCCCTGGTAGCTTACTGGTAAAGAATTTGCTTGACAATGCAGGAAACTCAGGTTTGATCCCTGAGCCAGGAAGATTCCACATGCTGTGAAGCAACTAAACCTATGAGCCATAACTGTGCAGCCTGTGTTCTAAAGACTCAGAGCTAAAACTATTGAGCCCATGTGCCACAACTACTGAAGCCCAATGTGCCCTAGAGCCCGAGTTCCACAACAAGAGAAGTCATCGCAAGAAGAAGGCTGCTCACCTCAACTAGAGAGTAGCCCCCAGGCCCTGCAACTAGATAAGTGTCTGCCCCAGCAGTGAAAACCCAGAACAGTCAAAAAAAGTAAATAATTTTTTTTTTTTTTTAAAAAGGTAGATTGTAAACTAAGGTCAAAATCATTACCTTGACTCCATTATTATCCAGAATGCTATAAGAAGTCACAAAAATATAAGTTAATCATTTGCTTGTCTTTAAAATAGTGTCAGCATAAACCTCATGTAGTTATCATGACCATTATATAAGATATAATAATAAACACCTAGCAGGGTGCCTGGCAAAGGTAAATATAAAGATATTTTGAGTTAAGTTAAAGTAATGAATTGTTTTTAATTTGTTTTCTTAGTAATATTATTAACTAGAATCTCATTTTTTTTAGTTTCTGCCATTTTTTAATAATATTAACATTATCTGGTAATCTTCTTTAGCAATATTCATCCTTCTGAAACGTTTTCCAATTGATTCTTTCATCCTGACTAATGAGCAAACATTTTGTTGCTGTGGTAGTGGTGGTGGTGATTTTTAATGGGGCTTTGTATCTCTAAGAAACAGAAACTATATTTGACCAATTTAAACAAACGGAAATGTATTTAAGGAATACTTCAGCATTTACAAAGTTGACAAAAAGGAATACTTCAGCATTTACAAAGTTGACAAAAGTACTGGGGAAGCAAGGTCAGAAAATGAGGGCAGAAATGTACAGCAAAGTCATATCAGAAACAATCTCTAATAGCTCTAGTCCAACCCACAGGCTCTTAACCATACCAAATATCCTCATTGAATATACATATTTTTTTTTTTTGAGGTAATACCAATTTATAGCATTCTGGTTCATGTATATGCATCATACCTCTTATTCTGTATAATTTTTAACTATCTTTTGAGTCTCATGTCAAACCTCCAAGACTCAAAATTCTATGCTAGAGTATCTGATGGGCTGAGCCTTGGTCACATAGCTCCACTGCAATTATTAAGATTACTGTAAGAGAGGCTGTCTGCCTCATCTGTCTTCTGTTGTGGAAAGAAGGGCCTTGACATTAAACTTTCTTCAGGTCCATATCAGATAAAAGTATTTTGAATGTGAGGAAGACCAAAACAAATGCTCACTGCAATCTACCCCCTTAGTTGCTCAATATCGACAAGTCTATTTTGCACGCATTATATTTCAAAAAGGAATTCTAGGGTCTAGTATAAGACAATTCTGTCTTATGTGTACTCACATTCATGACAAAGGAGGCACCCAACAGTTCATCTCTGTTTAATATCCATTTTTTTCTCAATTTTTTTGTGATTCTCATCTCAATATTCTGAAACCTGTGGAGAAGAAACAAATTGTAACTGCCAACCTCCTAGGGGTAGGTATTCTGTTAGCTCACAGTTAGCGATCAATAATTTCCAAAAGGCTTGGATACTTCCTATTTCCCATACAGTACAGTTCCTTTCTAAATGGTTACTGATATCTGAGAAAAGATAGGAGAAATATTCACCAAACATATATTTGATGTGATTTCACAATGTTTCCCAATGAGTCTGGCTTCCTCAAAGTGTAAGAGACTTGGGTCTTGACAATAACTTCAGATATAAAAACTGGGATGAATGTTTGCAACAGTCTAACATCATTATTCCATTGACTTCTCTTATAAAAGGTTTTCTTTTTTAAAAAAGAAAACTGCTAGCAGTTCACCAAAATGGACTTCCTCTTCTCGTCTAGACCACAGGGAGGTTACATGGCCATATGACAGCAACTGCATGTGGTCACATGACTGAATTCTAGTCAACTGAATGTTACTTTAAATGCTGTGAGCCACTTTCAGATCTGGGCCATAAAACCCTCTCACTCTTTCATATTCCTTTCCCTTCCAGAGTATCCCAGGGCCCCATGGAAGCTGCATATTGAAGTCAACAAAGGCATCATCATCCTGGATCACCTAACAGCTTTGTGGCATCCATGTCCTCTTCCGCATTCTGGTTCATGAAGACTCCATGTAAACAAATGTCTCCAAATTTTTGCTAGAGTATCTGATGGGCTGAGCCTTGGTCACATAGCTCCACTGCAATTATTAAGATTACTGTAAGAGAGGCTGTCTGCCTCATCTGTCTTCTGTTGTGGAAAGAAGGGCCTTGACATTAAACTTTCTTCAGGTCCATATCAGATAAAAGTATTTTGAATGTGAGGAAGACCAAAACAAATGCTCACTGCAATCTACCCCCTTAGTTGCTCAATATCGACAAGTCTATTTTGCACGCATTATATTTCAAAAAGGAATTCTAGGGTCTAGTATAAGACAATTCTGTCTTATGTGTACTCACATTCATGACAAAGGAGGCACCCAACAGTTCATCTCTGTTTAATATCCATTTTTTTCTCAATTTTTTTGTGATTCTCATCTCAATATTCTGAAACCTGTGGAGAAGAAACAAATTGTAACTGCCAACCTCCTAGGGGTAGGTATTCTGTTAGCTCACAGTTAGCGATCAATAATTTCCAAAAGGCTTGGATACTTCCTATTTCCCATACAGTACAGTTCCTTTCTAAATGGTTACTGATATCTGAGAAAAGATAGGAGAAATATTCACCAAACATATATTTGATGTGATTTCACAATGTTTCCCAATGAGTCTGGCTTCCTCAAAGTGTAAGAGACTTGGGTCTTGACAATAACTTCAGATATAAAAACTGGGATGAATGTTTGCAACAGTCTAACATCATTATTCCATTGACTTCTCTTATAAAAGGTTTTCTTTTTTAAAAAAGAAAACTGCTAGCAGTTCACCAAAATGGACTTCCTCTTCTCGTCTAGACCACAGGGAGGTTACATGGCCATATGACAGCAACTGCATGTGGTCACATGACTGAATTCTAGTCAACTGAATGTTACTTTAAATGCTGTGAGCCACTTTCAGATCTGGGCCATAAAACCCTCTCACTCTTTCATATTCCTTTCCCTTCCAGAGTATCCCAGGGCCCCATGGAAGCTGCATATTGAAGTCAACAAAGGCATCATCATCCTGGATCACCTAACAGCTTTGTGGCATCCATGTCCTCTTCCTTTAACCTCCATCTTGGAACCACTTAGAATTGTTATTTGGGAAAAAAAATATATTTTAGAGTAATGAGCATTATATATTTGTGTATATGTTTGGTGTGAGTGTGTGTGTTTGTACTTGCTACATATTTTCATAGGCTGCCCTACCCTAAGTAATACAAGCTTTAGTGCGCTGTCCATGTTTTGTGATTCAGTGAAACTCTATAACCAGTTTACAACTATCAAAAATCTAAGACTATGTTAATTATCACAAAATACTTTTCTCCTCTCAATGTAACCATGTCCACTTTGCTTTAGATGCCTATCAGGAAGCTCATTTCAACTTTATCTTCTCCCACTAGTACATAGTGCTTATAGAAAACTAAGCAAAAAAAAAATGAGAAGTGGCTATTAAAGCACACTTGAAAGATTCTGGCACATACCTTATTACCTTTTCTGAGCCTTCATAGGGAATATAGTAAGAAGAATAGGTCACAAATGAGAAATGTTCTCTACCATTTCAAATTATGAAATCTTTGAATTCCACTATACCAAGAAAAATATCTTATTTCAACTTCATTTGGTGTGTACTTTCAATGAGTTCAGGTTTTGGTCAGCAATCTGTATGATTAAATATTTCCAAGTGTTTTAACAAGCAATAATTATTTCAGAACATTGACTGTCATATCATGACTGCAAATTAAACAGGAAAAATCTAGAAGTAATAAAATGTAAGAGATAGGCAATGAAGATAATTTTTTGAAGAAATAATGTAATCAGGTTAGAGAGTTACAGCAGTTGTAAGCAAGAAGAGTTGCAACCAAGGGAAGAAGAATTTCAAATAACTAGGGAGGGCCTGTGGGTTTGAGGGTCAGGAAATACAGTGTATTCTGAATCTTTCTATTTTGGCCCAACACCAATTCTTAGATTACTGCTCTATCCCAATCAAAGCTCTAACTTCCCCAGAAGAGATCTTATCATTAAAGTGAATTTAACAGATGTTATAATTTGGCAAACTATAGATTCAAATTTTGCATTTGATTCTTGGCTCCTGCAGGTTTGCAAGTATAGTGGTAATATGATCATAGAAAATATGGGGATTTAGAATGTGCATTAAGAATTTAGGATTTTGAGTTTGCCATTCTCCTTTTCAGCTGTTCATTGTCCTCTTCCTTTAACCTCCATCTTGGAACCACTTAGAATTGTTATTTGGGAAAAAAAATATATTTTAGAGTAATGAGCATTATATATTTGTGTATATGTTTGGTGTGAGTGTGTGTGTTTGTACTTGCTACATATTTTCATAGGCTGCCCTACCCTAAGTAATACAAGCTTTAGTGCGCTGTCCATGTTTTGTGATTCAGTGAAACTCTATAACCAGTTTACAACTATCAAAAATCTAAGACTATGTTAATTATCACAAAATACTTTTCTCCTCTCAATGTAACCATGTCCACTTTGCTTTAGATGCCTATCAGGAAGCTCATTTCAACTTTATCTTCTCCCACTAGTACATAGTGCTTATAGAAAACTAAGCAAAAACAAAATGAGAAGTGGCTATTAAAGCACACTTGAAAGATTCTGGCACATACCTTATTACCTTTTCTGAGCCTTCATAGGGAATATAGTAAGAAGAATAGGTCACAAATGAGAAATGTTCTCTACCATTTCAAATTATGAAATCTTTGAATTCCACTATACCAAGAAAAATATCTTATTTCAACTTCATTTGGTGTGTACTTTCAATGAGTTCAGGTTTTGGTCAGCAATCTGTATGATTAAATATTTCCAAGTGTTTTAACAAGCAATAATTATTTCAGAACATTGACTGTCATATCATGACTGCAAATTAAACAGGAAAAATCTAGAAGTAATAAAATGTAAGAGATAGGCAATGAAGATAATTTTTTGAAGAAATAATGTAATCAGGTTAGAGAGTTACAGCAGTTGTAAGCAAGAAGAGTTGCAACCAAGGGAAGAAGAATTTCAAATAACTAGGGAGGGCCTGTGGGTTTGAGGGTCAGGAAATACAGTGTATTCTGAATCTTTCTATTTTGGCCCAACACCAATTCTTAGATTACTGCTCTATCCCAATCAAAGCTCTAACTTCCCCAGAAGAGATCTTATCATTAAAGTGAATTTAACAGATGTTATAATTTGGCAAACTATAGATTCAAATTTTGCATTTGATTCTTGGCTCCTGCAGGTTTGCAAGTATAGTGGTAATATGATCATAGAAAATATGGGGATTTAGAATGTGCATTAAGAATTTAGGATTTTTGAGTTTGCCATTCTCCTTTTTCAGCTGTTCATTGTCCTAAACAATAGTCAATGGAATCCATTGCTCTTGAATTTCTCTATTTTTACTGTTCCAAAGCAGAATCAACTCAGTATTATATAGCCAAATGAGAGGCCCACATATGCCAAAGAATAAAAGATGGATGAAAATAAATATAAAAATAAAAGAGGCAGGATGGGGAAAAAGAAAAAAGAATGGAAAAAAAGAAAAGAAATGTACTGTTGTACCCTGCTCTCTGATTCTGATGCTCCTTGCATGGTGTATTACTCCCAGATGATAAGACATTTGGAGGAGGGGAAGCCCTGAATTGCAAGTATGCACTACAAGTAATCCACTAATGAAAGAGCAATTAGGCCTTCGATGATTTAATTCTTCCTCTATCATTTTGTCTAACATGAAAAATGCTCTGATTGTAAGTGAAAATTCTGCTTGAATTATTCTAAATGTGGACTGTCAGGAACCAAACAACTTTACAGGAACTCTCATCTTACCTTTGCCCTTTATGTTCCCCCATGGACAAGTAGCTATTTATTTATTTATTTATTTTATAGTGGAGTATAGTTGAATAACCACGCTGAGTTAGTTTCTGGTGTATAGCAAAGTGATTCAATTACACATACATATGTATCTATCCTTTTTCAAATTTTTTTTCCCATTAATGTTATTAAAGAATATGGAACACAGTCTCCTATGTCATGCTGTAGGTCACTGTTGGTTATCTATTTTAAACAAAGCAGTGTGTATATGTGAAGTGGCTATTAAAGTCTTGAACCAAACATTGTTCATGTTTACTGGAGCAGGATCACTGCTCATGTAAAGATCATGGTCATGCCTTCCTCTCCTGTCTCCTCTCTTCAGGGATTCACAGTTCCTTGGGTATGCTCATCATTGCTTTCTGGTCAGTTCTGGTCAGTTCGGTCTGGTCCAACTCTTTTGAATTTAATTTTTTTGGCAAACTATAGATTCAAATTTTGCATTTGATTCTTGGCTCCTGCAGGTTTGCAAGTATAGTGGTAATATGATCATAGAAAATATGGGGATTTAGAATGTGCATTAAGAATTTAGGATTTTGAGTTTGCCATTCTCCTTTTTCAGCTGTTCATTGTCCTAAACAATAGTCAATGGAATCCATTGCTCTTGAATTTCTCTATTTTTACTGTTCCAAAGCAGAATCAACTCAGTATTATATAGCCAAATGAGAGGCCCACATATGCCAAAGAATAAAAGATGGATGAAAATAAATATAAAAATAAAAGAGGCAGGATGGGGAAAAAGAAAAAAGAATGGAAAAAAAGAAAAGAAATGTACTGTTGTACCCTGCTCTCTGATTCTGATGCTCCTTGCATGGTGTATTACTCCCAGATGATAAGACATTTGGAGGAGGGGAAGCCCTGAATTGCAAGTATGCACTACAAGTAATCCACTAATGAAAGAGCAATTAGGCCTTCGATGATTTAATTCTTCCTCTATCATTTTGTCTAACATGAAAAATGCTCTGATTGTAAGTGAAAATTCTGCTTGAATTATTCTAAATGTGGACTGTCAGGAACCAAACAACTTTACAGGAACTCTCATCTTACCTTTGCCCTTTATGTTCCCCCATGGACAAGTAGCTATTTATTTATTTATTTATTTTATAGTGGAGTATAGTTGAATAACCACGCTGAGTTAGTTTCTGGTGTATAGCAAAGTGATTCAATTACACATACATATGTATCTATCCTTTTTCAAATTTTTTTTCCCATTAATGTTATTAAAGAATATGGAACACAGTCTCCTATGTCATGCTGTAGGTCACTGTTGGTTATCTATTTTAAACAAAGCAGTGTGTATATGTGAAGTGGCTATTAAAGTCTTGAACCAAACATTGTTCATGTTTACTGGAGCAGGATCACTGCTCATGTAAAGATCATGGTCATGCCTTCCTCTCCTGTCTCCTCTCTTCAGGGATTCACAGTTCCTTGGGTATGCTCATCATTGCTTTCTGGTCAGTTCTGGTCAGTTCGGTCTGGTCCAACTCTTTTTGATCCCATGGACTGTGGCATGCCAGGCTTGGGTTTAACTAAAATGATAATGATCTCAAAAGCTAATTTTAGGATTAGGATAGAGGCCCCATTTAGTAAACCTCCTCCTAATCTATATTCTCCTTCCTAGATTTACCTGAGCTCAGGATTGGGCAGTATTAAGCTACTTTGTTACTGTGTAAAATAGAGTGTTTGTCCTGTGTTTTCTATGTGTAGGTAGTTCCTCTGGAAATTCAATGGGGATAACAAGTGATCGTCTAAACAGAACTTGGGAATCCCTTGGTCTTTTAATCAAATAAATATTATCATATCCTCACTCACCAACTGAGAAGTTGCTTTACTAAAATAATCAGTGGCTCTCATCTGGAATTCTGGCATAATGCTGAAGGAGTCTTACTTTCAGAAACTCACAGTCACACATCTTATGATTCCTCTGTCATTTGTCAGCTTCTGAAAGAACTCAGTATGTTTTTTCTTTAAGCAAAAGGTTACTTTGAGATAACTACAGACTCACCTGCAATTTTAAGAAATAATACAAAGAATTTCCACGTACCTTTTACCCAGTTTTCCCAGCAGCAGCATCTTAGAACTACAGTTTATACTTGAAAAACCAAAAAGAACTAGGGATGCCCACCTCCTGCATATTCAAAAACCCATGTATAAATTTAGAATCGGCCTTCCCAATCTGAGGTTCTGTACCACAGTATTCAGTCAACCATTGATAACATATTAAATATTTATTGAATAAATCCACATATAAGTCTATCTATGCAGTTCAAACTCATACAGAACAGTAACACAATCAAGATATTGACACTGAATTGTCAAGGTACAGAATTTTCCTTCATCACAAAGATCTTACACATAGTCATGCATAGTTTCATCCAGGTTTAACTTTGTTATTAAAGAATATGGAACACAGTCTCCTATGTCATGCTGTAGGTCACTGTTGGTTATCTATTTTAAACAAAGCAGTGTGTATATGTGAAGTGGCTATTAAAGTCTTGAACCAAACATTGTTCATGTTTACTGGAGCAGGATCACTGCTCATGTAAAGATCATGGTCATGCCTTCCTCTCCTGTCTCCTCTCTTCAGGGATTCACAGTTCCTTGGGTATGCTCATCATTGCTTTCTGGTCAGTTCTGGTCAGTTCGGTCTGGTCCAACTCTTTTTGATCCCATGGACTGTGGCATGCCAGGCTTGGGTTTAACTAAAATGATAATGATCTCAAAAGCTAATTTTAGGATTAGGATAGAGGCCCCATTTAGTAAACCTCCTCCTAATCTATATTCTCCTTCCTAGATTTACCTGAGCTCAGGATTGGGCAGTATTAAGCTACTTTGTTACTGTGTAAAATAGAGTGTTTGTCCTGTGTTTTCTATGTGTAGGTAGTTCCTCTGGAAATTCAATGGGGATAACAAGTGATCGTCTAAACAGAACTTGGGAATCCCTTGGTCTTTTAATCAAATAAATATTATCATATCCTCACTCACCAACTGAGAAGTTGCTTTACTAAAATAATCAGTGGCTCTCATCTGGAATTCTGGCATAATGCTGAAGGAGTCTTACTTTCAGAAACTCACAGTCACACATCTTATGATTCCTCTGTCATTTGTCAGCTTCTGAAAGAACTCAGTATGTTTTTTCTTTAAGCAAAAGGTTACTTTGAGATAACTACAGACTCACCTGCAATTTTAAGAAATAATACAAAGAATTTCCACGTACCTTTTACCCAGTTTTCCCAGCAGCAGCATCTTAGAACTACAGTTTATACTTGAAAAACCAAAAAGAACTAGGGATGCCCACCTCCTGCATATTCAAAAACCCATGTATAAATTTAGAATCGGCCTTCCCAATCTGAGGTTCTGTACCACAGTATTCAGTCAACCATTGATAACATATTAAATATTTATTGAATAAATCCACATATAAGTCTATCTATGCAGTTCAAACTCATACAGAACAGTAACACAATCAAGATATTGACACTGAATTGTCAAGGTACAGAATTTTCCTTCATCACAAAGATCTTACACATAGTCATGCATAGTTTCATCCAGGTCTTAAACTTTGTTAACTAGAATTCTGTTGCTTATTTCTACAATTTTAATCATTTTAAAAATAGTATATACATTGCATCATATAGTATATAACCTGTAGGAACTATTTTTTTTTTAAATTCATTTCATTACTCAGTGTTGAGCTTTATCCAAGTTGTTATATGTACTGATAGTCCATTGCTTTGCTTTACTGAGCCAGATTATGCAGTATGAATGTACTAAAGTCTGTTTAACCATTCACCAGTTGAAGCACATCTGTGTTTTACTAATTTTGGCCTTGTATAGATACAGCTACTTCATATCTCTGAAGTAAATGCACAGGAGTGAAATTGCTGGATTGCATGATAGTAGAATGCTTACTTTATTAAAAAGCTGCTGAATTGTTTTCCAGAGTGATTGTAACACTCTTTACTTCTACCAGAAATGTATGAGTGATAGAGTTTCTCTTTATTTTTGCTTTGAATTTATTTTGCCTTTCTTTATCTAGGTTTTAAATGAGAATCTTAATTACTAAGACTCTTATCTTCTCTAATACAAGCATTTAGTGCTATAAATTTCCCTCTCAGCACTGCTTTAGCTGTATTTCACAAATACTTTTACCTTCTATTTTTTTCACTAAGTTGAGTCTATTCATTGAATTTTAAATATTATATTTTATGGTTCAAAACTGTATGGTACATACCCCAAAACAGAAATATAGATCAATGGAACAGTATAGAAAGCCCAGTGATAAGCCCATGCAACTACAGTCACTTAATCTGTTACAAAGGAGGCAAGAATACACAATGGAGTAAAAAAGTCTCTATAAGTGTTGCTGGGATAACTAGACACCCACAGGCAAAAGAATGAAATTAGAATATGTTAAATCACATACAAAAATAAACTCAAAATGGATTAAATTCATAAATATAACTTCAGATAGTATAAACTGTTCGGGCAAAACATAGGCAGAACACTCTTTGACATAAACTATAGAAATAACCTTTTGAATCATTCTTCTAGAATAAGGGAAATAAAAAAAACCAAACAAATGGAACCTATTTAACTAAGACTTTTGCATATCAAAGGAAATCATAAATAAAACAAAAAGGCAACAAACAGAATGGGAGAAAATATTTACAAACAATCCTACTGACAAGGTGAATCCTACTGCAAACAACTTGCTTTTTTTTTAAAAAAATGAAAAGTATATAACCTGTAGGAACTATTTTTTTTTTAAATTCATTTCATTACTCAGTGTTGAGCTTTATCCAAGTTGTTATATGTACTGATAGTCCATTGCTTTGCTTTACTGAGCCAGATTATGCAGTATGAATGTACTAAAGTCTGTTTAACCATTCACCAGTTGAAGCACATCTGTGTTTTACTAATTTTGGCCTTGTATAGATACAGCTACTTCATATCTCTGAAGTAAATGCACAGGAGTGAAATTGCTGGATTGCATGATAGTAGAATGCTTACTTTATTAAAAAGCTGCTGAATTGTTTTCCAGAGTGATTGTAACACTCTTTACTTCTACCAGAAATGTATGAGTGATAGAGTTTCTCTTTATTTTTGCTTTGAATTTATTTTGCCTTTCTTTATCTAGGTTTTAAATGAGAATCTTAATTACTAAGACTCTTATCTTCTCTAATACAAGCATTTAGTGCTATAAATTTCCCTCTCAGCACTGCTTTAGCTGTATTTCACAAATACTTTTACCTTCTATTTTTTTCACTAAGTTGAGTCTATTCATTGAATTTTAAATATTATATTTTATGGTTCAAAACTGTATGGTACATACCCCAAAACAGAAATATAGATCAATGGAACAGTATAGAAAGCCCAGTGATAAGCCCATGCAACTACAGTCACTTAATCTGTTACAAAGGAGGCAAGAATACACAATGGAGTAAAAAAGTCTCTATAAGTGTTGCTGGGATAACTAGACACCCACAGGCAAAAGAATGAAATTAGAATATGTTAAATCACATACAAAAATAAACTCAAAATGGATTAAATTCATAAATATAACTTCAGATAGTATAAACTGTTCGGGCAAAACATAGGCAGAACACTCTTTGACATAAACTATAGAAATAACCTTTTGAATCATTCTTCTAGAATAAGGGAAATAAAAAAAACCAAACAAATGGAACCTATTTAACTAAGACTTTTGCATATCAAAGGAAATCATAAATAAAACAAAAAGGCAACAAACAGAATGGGAGAAAATATTTACAAACAATCCTACTGACAAGGGATGAATCTCCAATACATGCAAACAACTCATACAGCTTAATATAAAAAATTCAGAAAGACTTAAATAGTCAGAAGACCTAAACAGATACACTCCCAAGAATACATAAGATGGCTATGAGACACATGAAAAGATGCTCAGTATCATTAATTATTAGAGATATGCAAATAAAAAGTAGAGTGAGATATTAGTCAGAATGGACATCAAGAAAATTCTTTAAATAATAAATTCTGGAGAGGGTGTGGAGAAAAATGAAAACCGCCTACACTGTTGCTGGGCATGTAAATTGGTGCAGCCACTATAGAGAATATTACTGAGGGTCCCCCAAAGACTAAAATTAGAGTTATCATATGGTCCTGCAATTCCACTGTTGGGTATTTATCTGGAGAAATATCTAATTTGAAAAAACACAGGGCTTCCCCTGGTGGTCCAGTGGGTAAGGACACCACCTTGCAGTGCAAGGGGCGGCGGTTCGATCCCTGGCCTGGGAAGATCCCACGTGCCACAGAGCGGCTGGACTGATGTGTCTAATTACCAAGCTGGAGCTCTGGGGCGCATGCGCCCAGAGCTAGCGCTCTGCGACGACAGAGGCCCCGGCGATGGGAGGCCCACAGGAGCCGAAGAACAAAGACGGATGAAAATTGAGAAATGAAAGACCAATAGAAGTGGCCCGCCCGTCCCCCTCCCTCCCCATCCCACTCCCCAGAAGATAAATAAATAAAATAAATGTTTAAAAAAAAGAAAAAATACATGCCCCTAATATTGAAAGAAGCACTTTTTATAGTAGCAAAGACATGGAAACAACCTAAATGTCCACTGACGGATGAACTAGTAAAGAAGATGTGTATTATATGCTTACAAGGGAATAGCACACAGCCAAAGAAGAATGAAATAATGCTATTTGTAGCAACATGGATGGGCCTAGAGCTTATCATATTAATTGAAGTAAGTTGGACAGAGAAACACAAATACCTTATATTTATTTGTGTACTCTAACAAATTGATACAAAGGAACTTATTTAAAACAAATAGATTCACATATATACAAAACAAATTTATGGTTATCAAAAAAATGGTGGGGGGTGGGGAAAAGGAGAAATTAGAGAAGTTTGGGATTAACATATACATGCTACCATGTATAAAATAAATAAACAGGGTTTCCCTGATGGCTCAGTGGTAAAGAGCTCTCCGGCCAATGCAGGAGACATGGGTTCAATCCCTGAGCCAGGAAGATCCCACATGCTGCGACACAACTAAGCCTGTGAGCCACAACTATTGAGCCTGTGCTCTAGAGCCTCAGAACCGCAACTATGGAGTCCATGTACTGCAGCTACTTAAGCCTGTGTGACCTAGAGCCCGAGTTCCACAAGAAAAGTCTCCCCAACAAGAAGCCTGCTCACTTCGACTAGAGAGTAGTCCCTGTAGCCTGCAACTAGAGAAGAGCCTGCAGCAGCAGTGAAAACCCAGAGTAGCCCAAAAAATAAATAAAAATAAATAAATTATTTTTTTATGTTTTTTTTTAATTTTTATTTTAAAGTTTTTACAGAGTTTTGTTGTTCACAGACATGCATGTTCCCAGATCAGTCATATGCATATCCTTGGTCCCCTCTCCACTCCCAGGCCCCTCCATCCCACCCCTCCAGGCTGTGGCACCAAGCTATTGTAAGTACTCCTAGTCCCTTAGCACAACGACAATAGCTATCTTTTTCACACATGACAGTATAGGTTTCCATGATACTCCCTCTATGCCTCCCACCCACTGTTCATTCCCCACAATGTCCATATGTCTACTGTCCACGTCTGTTTCTCCATCGCTTCACTTCAAGTGCCATCATCACCATCCTACTAGATTCCATATAATAATAAAATTTTTAAAAAAGGATAAGCAACAAGAACCTGCCTTATGCCATAAATGTCCACTGACGGATGAACTAGTAAAGAAGATGTGTATTATATGCTTACAAGGGAATAGCACACAGCCAAAGAAGAATGAAATAATGCTATTTGTAGCAACATGGATGGGCCTAGAGCTTATCATATTAATTGAAGTAAGTTGGACAGAGAAACACAAATACCTTATATTTATTTGTGTACTCTAACAAATTGATACAAAGGAACTTATTTAAAACAAATAGATTCACATATATACAAAACAAATTTATGGTTATCAAAAAAATGGTGGGGGGTGGGGAAAAGGAGAAATTAGAGAAGTTTGGGATTAACATATACATGCTACCATGTATAAAATAAATAAACAGGGTTTCCCTGATGGCTCAGTGGTAAAGAGCTCTCCGGCCAATGCAGGAGACATGGGTTCAATCCCTGAGCCAGGAAGATCCCACATGCTGCGACACAACTAAGCCTGTGAGCCACAACTATTGAGCCTGTGCTCTAGAGCCTCAGAACCGCAACTATGGAGTCCATGTACTGCAGCTACTTAAGCCTGTGTGACCTAGAGCCCGAGTTCCACAAGAAAAGTCTCCCCAACAAGAAGCCTGCTCACTTCGACTAGAGAGTAGCCCCCACTCCCTGCAACTAGAGAAGAGCCTGCAGCAGCAGTGAAAACCCAGAGTAGCCCAAAAAATAAATAAAAATAAATAAATTATTTTTTTATGTTTTTTTTTAATTTTTATTTTAAAGTTTTTACAGAGTTTTGTTGTTCACAGACATGCATGTTCCCAGATCAGTCATATGCATATCCTTGGTCCCCTCTCCACTCCCAGGCCCCTCCATCCCACCCCTCCAGGCTGTGGCACCAAGCTATTGTAAGTACTCCTAGTCCCTTAGCACAACGACAATAGCTATCTTTTTCACACATGACAGTATAGGTTTCCATGATACTCCCTCTATGCCTCCCACCCACTGTTCATTCCCCACAATGTCCATATGTCTACTGTCCACGTCTGTTTCTCCATCGCTTCACTTCAAGTGCCATCATCACCATCCTACTAGATTCCATATAATAATAAAATTTTTAAAAAAGGATAAGCAACAAGAACCTGCCTTATGCCATAGTGAACTATATTAATTTTCTTGTAATAAGCTATAATGGAAAACAATCTGGAAAAGAATACATACACACTCACAAATCTGAGTCATTTTGCTGTATACCTAAAACTAACATAACATTGTAAGTCACCTACCATTAAACTTTTTAAATTGCTTAAAAATAGAGACATACGTGTGTCTAAACCAGAAATTTAATTTTCAGAGAGTAAAAGCTAAATATTTAAAAAATGTTATTAAGGTGTTTTCCCACTATTTAGAGCAGGAGTTGAGTTATGCAGTAGTGTATGGGCTTTGGAATTTGACAGGTTTATTTCAATTTAGGGATGCTATTATCTGTGTCATTGGTTGGATAGATGTGCAAAGTATGAAGCATATAATAAGAATCAATCAATGATTATTGTATGCTGTCATTGAAGAAATAATTCACTGAATCTATTTTGTGCCACCACACAGAAAAGTGGGGTCCAAAATACAAAAACTTTCATCTTAAAAAAATACTTTTCATTCAATAGGAAACTTACAAAATGCATACAGAACTATTGTACATGATAGCAAACAATAAGTACTATAAGAAAGCAGAAAAAACACACTTTAAAAAACAAGAGAAGATAAGCACTTTCTTGCCATTAAGATTAAGATTTTCAGGAAAAGTGTCACATATAAGATAGATTTTTAAAATGCTAAAATTTCAAAATAAAGAGATGAAGGAAGCCACTCCCATTTGAGAAAACAGAATAAGTTGTGTATAAAAATATTTTTAAGGTATTCAGGAAACAAGGTTACATTGATTGAATTAGAATACAAGTAACATGAATTGGTATGTTGATACATAAAGGTAAAATTTGACCAGGCTATTTTACCTTAATTTGGCAGTAGGAGCATTTCGTCCATTTGGTAACAGAGCAATATCATGATGATTTGTAATATTTTTCATCAAATATAGGTTTCCATGATACTCCCTCTATGCCTCCCACCCACTGTTCATTCCCCACAATGTCCATATGTCTACTGTCCACGTCTGTTTCTCCATCGCTTCACTTCAAGTGCCATCATCACCATCCTACTAGATTCCATATAATAATAAAATTTTTAAAAAAGGATAAGCAACAAGAACCTGCCTTATGCCATAGTGAACTATATTAATTTTCTTGTAATAAGCTATAATGGAAAACAATCTGGAAAAGAATACATACACACTCACAAATCTGAGTCATTTTGCTGTATACCTAAAACTAACATAACATTGTAAGTCACCTACCATTAAACTTTTTAAATTGCTTAAAAATAGAGACATACGTGTGTCTAAACCAGAAATTTAATTTTCAGAGAGTAAAAGCTAAATATTTAAAAAATGTTATTAAGGTGTTTTCCCACTATTTAGAGCAGGAGTTGAGTTATGCAGTAGTGTATGGGCTTTGGAATTTGACAGGTTTATTTCAATTTAGGGATGCTATTATCTGTGTCATTGGTTGGATAGATGTGCAAAGTATGAAGCATATAATAAGAATCAATCAATGATTATTGTATGCTGTCATTGAAGAAATAATTCACTGAATCTATTTTGTGCCACCACACAGAAAAGTGGGGTCCAAAATACAAAAACTTTCATCTTAAAAAAATACTTTTCATTCAATAGGAAACTTACAAAATGCATACAGAACTATTGTACATGATAGCAAACAATAAGTACTATAAGAAAGCAGAAAAAACACACTTTAAAAAACAAGAGAAGATAAGCACTTTCTTGCCATTAAGATTAAGATTTTCAGGAAAAGTGTCACATATAAGATAGATTTTTAAAATGCTAAAATTTCAAAATAAAGAGATGAAGGAAGCCACTCCCATTTGAGAAAACAGAATAAGTTGTGTATAAAAATATTTTTAAGGTATTCAGGAAACAAGGTTACATTGATTGAATTAGAATACAAGTAACATGAATTGGTATGTTGATACATAAAGGTAAAATTTGACCAGGCTATTTTACCTTAATTTGGCAGTAGGAGCATTTCGTCCATTTGGTAACAGAGCAATATCATGATGATTTGTAATATTTCATCTAAATGGGTGTGTATTACACATTGGAAAAGTAAGAAATTGGAGACAAGGAACTAAATTAATACAAAAAAATTCAATACAAAAACATATAAGGATGTGGGGGAAAAAAGGACTTTGCAAAGCACTTGGGGTAAAGTAAATCAAAGCTAATTGTGATATTAGCCCTAATTTATAAATACAAACAAAACTGCCTTTGTGGATATATCTCAAATCTGTATTTTTAGCACTAACCTCTTTCTGGACATTTCCAAATGTTGGTGAAAATTATGACCTAAGAAAGTATCTTACCTTTGCAAGCTTTGTTTCAGTGTTGTGCATGTCAAATTATTCATTAGTCAATCCCTTATTTATATTCAATAAATAACTAATAATGTCCTTGTTCCAGGTATGTTATTTGGTGGTAAGAAGACAAAGATGAATAAGACATAGATTTTGTCTCAAATAATAATATAATCTATTATATGTATATATATATATATATATATATATATATATATATGCACACATATACATATGTGCACAGTTCTAGATTATATTATGTACTATATACACAAATACACAAAGTATAAATTATAAAACTGTGTAAGAATATTAATCAAAATATAAATTATAAAAGTGTGAGGCTGCTAATGAATTCTTACAGATTGGTTCATGCCTGTACACTGTTTCTCTCTCAGTGCATCATAAAAATTCCATACATAATTTATAAATACTAACTCTTGTTCTCCAATGATTATTTTATAATCATGTTTGCCATGTTTATATTATCTACTGTTAATACAAACTAATCTAATAACCTATAAAAAATCTAAAAGGTATGACTTTTACCATTTCAAGAGGCAAAGTTTTTCTTTTTTATTAGAGATCTACATTGTCATTTAATGTTAGAATTGGAAAGGATTTGAATGAAAACCAAGATTTACAGTATGAATGAGAACTCATCCTTCTATTAATACATTAAACGCATATTCATTCAGTCCTCAGTCACACAAAATTCATTTTGAATAATGTGCATGCTGCATACATGCATGCTAAGTTGCCTCAGTCGGGCCCAATTCTTTGAGAGGATATAATATGTTTCTGGATAGCATGAATATGAAATGCCTGGAATCACAAAGGTTATTTATGATAGCCAGAATTCTAAGCTATATATGACCTTTGTGGAGACAAGGAACTAAATTAATACAAAAATTCAAAAAAATAAGGATGTGGGGGAAAAAAGGACTTTGCAAAGCACTTGGGGTAAAGTAAATCAAAGCTAATTGTGATATTAGCCCTAATTTATAAATACAAACAAAACTGCCTTTGTGGATATATCTCAAATCTGTATTTTTAGCACTAACCTCTTTCTGGACATTTCCAAATGTTGGTGAAAATTATGACCTAAGAAAGTATCTTACCTTTGCAAGCTTTGTTTCAGTGTTGTGCATGTCAAATTATTCATTAGTCAATCCCTTATTTATATTCAATAAATAACTAATAATGTCCTTGTTCCAGGTATGTTATTTGGTGGTAAGAAGACAAAGATGAATAAGACATAGATTTTGTCTCAAATAATAATATAATCTATTATATGTATATATATATATATATATATATGCACACATATACATATGTGCACAGTTCTAGATTATATTATGTACTATATACACAAATACACAAAGTATAAATTATAAAACTGTGTAAGAATATTAATCAAAATATAAATTATAAAAGTGTGAGGCTGCTAATGAATTCTTACAGATTGGTTCATGCCTGTACACTGTTTCTCTCTCAGTGCATCATAAAAATTCCATACATAATTTATAAATACTAACTCTTGTTCTCCAATGATTATTTTATAATCATGTTTGCCATGTTTATATTATCTACTGTTAATACAAACTAATCTAATAACCTATAAAAAATCTAAAAGGTATGACTTTTACCATTTCAAGAGGCAAAGTTTTTCTTTTTTATTAGAGATCTACATTGTCATTTAATGTTAGAATTGGAAAGGATTTGAATGAAAACCAAGATTTACAGTATGAATGAGAACTCATCCTTCTATTAATACATTAAACGCATATTCATTCAGTCCTCAGTCACACAAAATTCATTTTGAATAATGTGCATGCTGCATACATGCATGCTAAGTTGCCTCAGTCGGGCCCAATTCTTTGAGAGGATATAATATGTTTCTGGATAGCATGAATTTGAAATGCCTGGAATCACAAAGGTATATGATGCTTTCCAGCCATCTCGGGATAGCCAGAATTCTAAGCTAGACTCTGAGATTCTTATCCTCTGATCTTTATACCCTGTAAAATCCCAGAGCAGTGAATATGATGAGATACCATTCCCCTTATTAGGTTACTGATCCATTGACTTTGACTTAAAACTAAAGGAAACATACCCTTGGTTGGCTTTATCTGATCAGGCCAACCCTCTAAAAGAAGATGAAGTGACAGAGAGACCTTCTTTCAGCACCAAACATGAAGTAAACTGACAGGAGGAAGAGAAAGTGGCCTCAAGGCAAATGACTGGAGTGAGACCTCCAGGAGCTGAGAGCAGGCCCTAGCTGATAGCTACCAAGAAAAAGCAACCACTTCCATCAAAATAACAAGGAAATGACTTCTTCCCCCCAGTAATGAAGTTTCAAGAGAATGCTAAACCTCAGAGGAGTTTGCAGTCCTAGTCAACACCTTTGTTTCAGCCCAGTGAGACTCCAACGGAGAATTCAGCTAATTCTCACATGGACAACTGACACATGAAAGCTCATGTGTCACTCATGATTTGTGCTCAATGTACTAAATTTGCGGTAATCTGTTACACAGCAATAGAAAACAAATGCACGTACTTAGCAGTCATATATGGAGGAAGGGATAGGAAAATTTTGTCTGATTTAATTTGTCCTTTGGTTCGAAGACAAATTAATGGCTTCAGAGAGAAGAAATTAAAGGAAGGGGATTTATTTTGAGAGAAAAAGAAGAGAATAATAACAATGAAGGTTAATAATAGGTGCACTAAGTATAAACTCTGAGAAATTTAGAAGAGTAAGAAGACTTGTCTCCACAGTGGGCACTGAAATGTAAGACTATAGTGGTGAAATGGATACAAATATTACCCTCACGGGGAGATCATAGAAGTGAACTGCTTAAGTGAAGTATATTGATGATGGCTGGACCACTGTCAAACTGAATCTTGAAGATATTAAGGATGATGGAAGGTAGGAGAAAAAAACAAAGACTATAATCAAGGTACCAAAATCTTTGTGAGGTATAGGGATATGAACAACCAGTTATATAAAGGGTGGAACTAAAGCAGAGTGTTGTCAGCTGCAGTGTATCCCCTCACCCTGCTCAATTTATATGTTGAAATCCTAACACCTAGCACTTTGGGAGAGAATGTTTTTGGTAGCAAGGTCTATAAAAAGGTCATTAGGCTAAAGGAAGGTCTATGGGGTGTGCACTAACCCAATACAACCAGTGTTACTATAAGAAAAGGTTAGGACAAACTCAGACACAAAAGGTAGACCTTCACGGACACATCCACCAACAAGCCAAGGAGAGAGACCTCAGAAGAAGCCAATTTAAAACTAAAGGAAACATACCCTTGGTTGGCTTTATCTGATCAGGCCAACCCTCTAAAAGAAGATGAAGTGACAGAGAGACCTTCTTTCAGCACCAAACATGAAGTAAACTGACAGGAGGAAGAGAAAGTGGCCTCAAGGCAAATGACTGGAGTGAGACCTCCAGGAGCTGAGAGCAGGCCCTAGCTGATAGCTACCAAGAAAAAGCAACCACTTCCATCAAAATAACAAGGAAATGACTTCTTCCCCCCAGTAATGAAGTTTCAAGAGAATGCTAAACCTCAGAGGAGTTTGCAGTCCTAGTCAACACCTTTGTTTCAGCCCAGTGAGACTCCAACGGAGAATTCAGCTAATTCTCACATGGACAACTGACACATGAAAGCTCATGTGTCACTCATGATTTGTGCTCAATGTACTAAATTTGCGGTAATCTGTTACACAGCAATAGAAAACAAATGCACGTACTTAGCAGTCATATATGGAGGAAGGGATAGGAAAATTTTGTCTGATTTAATTTGTCCTTTGGTTCGAAGACAAATTAATGGCTTCAGAGAGAAGAAATTAAAGGAAGGGGATTTATTTTGAGAGAAAAAGAAGAGAATAATAACAATGAAGGTTAATAATAGGTGCACTAAGTATAAACTCTGAGAAATTTAGAAGAGTAAGAAGACTTGTCTCCACAGTGGGCACTGAAATGTAAGACTATAGTGGTGAAATGGATACAAATATTACCCTCACGGGGAGATCATAGAAGTGAACTGCTTAAGTGAAGTATATTGATGATGGCTGGACCACTGTCAAACTGAATCTTGAAGATATTAAGGATGATGGAAGGTAGGAGAAAAAAACAAAGACTATAATCAAGGTACCAAAATCTTTGTGAGGTATAGGGATATGAACAACCAGTTATATAAAGGGTGGAACTAAAGCAGAGTGTTGTCAGCTGCAGTGTATCCCCTCACCCTGCTCAATTTATATGTTGAAATCCTAACACCTAGCACTTTGGGAGAGAATGTTTTTGGTAGCAAGGTCTATAAAAAGGTCATTAGGCTAAAGGAAGGTCTATGGGGTGTGCACTAACCCAATACAACCAGTGTTACTATAAGAAAAGGTTAGGACAAACTCAGACACAAAAGGTAGACCTTGCAAAGACACAAGGAGAAGACACATCCACCAACAAGCCAAGGAGAGAGACCTCAGAAGAAGCCAACCTGCTGCCATCTCAATCTCAAACTTCTAGTCTTCAAAATCATGAGAATATACATTTGTGTGGGTTAAGTCACCAAGTCTGAGGCCTTATTACAAAAGCTTTTGAAAACTATTAAAAGTATTTAGTTGTATTAGTATTATATGGAGTAAAAGATACCTGTTGATGTGCCAGTATATTCTAATATATCCTTTGACCTTGCGTAGGTTGTAGGCAAATGTACCAGTTCTTGTTTTGCCCACACTTCCATATATGCAAAATTGGTTGTATGAATAATTGTGAAGTAAAAATAGTTGCTCTCACAGGCACCAATTTCTTCCGAACTTGTAGTCCTTTGTTAGAATTTTCTTTATACTAACCTTCACAGGTCACACATTTTGGTTCACTATTGGACACAGACTTTTCCCTTCTCTCTAGAAAATGTACCATCATACCTTAGCAAAATACTCAAGCAGAATTTAGATGGCTGGGGATGAAGGAATAATTCTTCCAAAGTTAGATGTTTAAGATGTACAACAGCTACCATTTCAGACTAGCTAAGAAAATCTGATGACTTAAATTCCATTCCTTACTCTGAAAAAAATGGATATGATATCATTATAAAGACTCTTCACACGTTTCAAAATATTGTTTCCTGATATTCACTCTTTCAAACACTGTTTCAGGGCTTCCCCTGGTGGTCTGGTGGGTAAGGACACCGCCTTGCAGTGCAAGGGGCGCCAGTTCGAGCCCTGGCCTGGGAAGATCCCACGTGCCGCGGAGCGGCTGGACCGATGTGTCCAATTACCGAGCCAGAGCTCTGGAGCGCATGCGCCCAGAGCCGGAGCTCTGCGACGACAGATGCCACCGCGATGGGAGGCCCATGGGAGCCAAAGAACAAAGACGGATGAACATAGAGAAACGAACGACCAATAGAAGTGGCCCGCCTGCTCCCCTCCCTCCCCAACCCGACCCCCGCCCAAAAAAAAAAAATAAATAAATCTTTAATAAAAAAAAAAACACTGTTTCATACTGGCTCCTTGACGACAAGGTCTTTCATAACTCTAAGTTCAGTTCAGTTCAGTTGCTCAGTAGTGTCCAACTATTAATGACTCCATGGACTGCAGAACACCAGGCTTTCCTGTCCTTCACCATCTCCCAGAGCTTGCTCAAACTCATGTCCATTGACTCAGAGATGCCATCCAACCATCTCATCCTGTCATGGCCTTCTGTCTTCTTTTTTTTCCCAACATGAGGGTCTTTTCCAATGAATTATATCTTCGTGATCAGGTAGTCAAAGCACTGGAGTGTCACTTTTAGTGTCATACCAAAAGGAAAGATTAATTTCCCCCTCCAAATCATTTATCTGGTAACTATGATTTGGTCCAAGATGGGGAAATTTCTCCTGATTTTTTAAAAAAATGCGGCTTGAAGCCAAAACAATGGCTTGCTGTAGAGGGATAAAAGAGAGACATTTTTATTAAAGGGAAAAAGAAAGTAAAGAACTGAGAAATAAAAAATCACAATAAGGGTTAAGAAAAGGTGTGATAAGAATAGAGCTTGAGAGAATTAGAGGATTTTGAAAAGCTTTTGGAGGGGGTGTGTATGTGTAAATTATTAAATATTTGTGCTTATATGTGTACTAGGTCATAATGCTAAGTATACTTCTTATATGTAATGCCATAATACATTTAATGTTAAAAGGCTCTTTCATGTTGCAAAGAAAAGCAGATTTCTTCAGTTAAAGGAAGTTCATTATCAGGATGTGCAACCGGGCCTTAAATTGGAAAGTTTCAACTAAGGCATCTATAATGGATGCCCCACTCCAAAGGAGGTGCTTGTTAAAAGTAAAGTTTTAAATTAGGTAGGTTTCCAAAAACTAGTTATATGACTGAACCCTGTTACTATTAGCAGCAGTAAATAAAGGCCCAACACTTTGGCCACCTGATGTGAAGAGTTAACTCATTGGAAAAGACCCTGATGCTGGGAGAAATAGCAGGTAAAAGGGGAAGGGGATAACAGAGGACAAGATGGTTGGATGGTATCGCTGAGTCAATGGATTTGAGTTTGAGCAGACTCCAGGTGATGGTGAAGGACAGGGAAGCCTATTTTGCTGCGGTCCATGAAGTTGAAAAGATTCCGACACAACTGAGCGACTGAACAACATCAAATAAAGGTCAAAAGAGTAGACAGGATTTCTTTGGAAGGAACCACTTTCAATTTTGAAATATATATATTCAATCTTACCCATATATATCCACAAGTAATGTGTCTGAAGCCTTTCATCATAGCAGGGTACAACTGTATTTTGAAGACTGGAGGCAAACATGGAAACTGTGGCAGAAATTTCAATCTGAAGAAACCCCAGATAACCCAGTCAGCTTTGGGGTAGACTCCAGGGAGCAGAGGTTGAGAAAGTAATGGTGTGGCAAATACAAGATGTCCTGTGTACATGAAGAAAGTCATAATTAGAGAGACTCAGAAATCTCCAGCAAATGTACAAAAAAATGCCTCCACATGAATAAGCTGCCAATGTTCCATGCTGATATAATTAGTATACTGTTATTAAAAACCCTATACTCTCTAAAAATAAAAAAACATATTTAATAAGGGTAAAAGTCTTACAATTTTGCAAATCTCTCTGTTTGGATTTTCATGGTTGCTTCAATTTGTTATGTATGTTATTTTCAACTGATGTACGTGAAGGAAACTTAATCTTACACAGATGCGCGGTTTGAAACAGAAAGACCTCATGGAACCTCTGAAAGTGTCTTGGGACCCCTATGTCCTGCACAAACACGTATATAGGCACACACATGTGTAACTATGCATATGTAGATGAAAGTCAGTTATGAAAGTCAGTTAGTCAATCAGTTGTGTCTGACTCTTAATGACCCCATGGACTGTGGGCCCACCAGGCTCCTCTGTCCATGGACCAGGCAAGAATGCTGGAGTGGGTTGCCATTTCCTCCTCCAGGGGATCTTCTGAACCCAGGGACCAAACCTGGGTCTCCTGCATTGCAGGAGGATTTTTTAATATCTATGGCTGGATAGATAGAGGTGTGGGTAGATAGATTTAAAAGCCCCAAAGCACATCATATTAAAATAGTGGTCAAGTATAGCTCGGGGGGATAAAAGACCCTGATGCTGGGAGAAATAGCAGGTAAAGGGAAGGGATAACAGAGGACAAGATGGTTGGATGGTATCGCTGAGTCAATGGATTTGAGTTTGAGCAGACTCCAGGTGATGGTGAAGGACAGGGAAGCCTATTTTGCTGCGGTCCATGAAGTTGAAAAGATTCCGACACAACTGAGCGACTGAACAACATCAAATAAAGGTCAAAAGAGTAGACAGGATTTCTTTGGAAGGAACCACTTTCAATTTTGAAATATATATATTCAATCTTACCCATATATATCCACAAGTAATGTGTCTGAAGCCTTTCATCATAGCAGGGTACAACTGTATTTTGAAGACTGGAGGCAAACATGGAAACTGTGGCAGAAATTTCAATCTGAAGAAACCCCAGATAACCCAGTCAGCTTTGGGGTAGACTCCAGGGAGCAGAGGTTGAGAAAGTAATGGTGTGGCAAATACAAGATGTCCTGTGTACATGAAGAAAGTCATAATTAGAGAGACTCAGAAATCTCCAGCAAATGTACAAAAAAATGCCTCCACATGAATAAGCTGCCAATGTTCCATGCTGATATAATTAGTATACTGTTATTAAAAACCCTATACTCTCTAAAAATAAAAAAACATATTTAATAAGGGTAAAAGTCTTACAATTTTGCAAATCTCTCTGTTTGGATTTTCATGGTTGCTTCAATTTGTTATGTATGTTATTTTCAACTGATGTACGTGAAGGAAACTTAATCTTACACAGATGCGCGGTTTGAAACAGAAAGACCTCATGGAACCTCTGAAAGTGTCTTGGGACCCCTATGTCCTGCACAAACACGTATATAGGCACACACATGTGTAACTATGCATATGTAGATGAAAGTCAGTTATGAAAGTCAGTTAGTCAATCAGTTGTGTCTGACTCTTAATGACCCCATGGACTGTGGGCCCACCAGGCTCCTCTGTCCATGGACCAGGCAAGAATGCTGGAGTGGGTTGCCATTTCCTCCTCCAGGGGATCTTCTGAACCCAGGGACCAAACCTGGGTCTCCTGCATTGCAGGAGGATTTTTTAATATCTATGGCTGGATAGATAGAGGTGTAGATAGATAGATTTAAAAAGCCCCAAAGCACATCATATTAAAATAGTGGTCATATATGATATATAGATACATATAATTATAATAACTATTTATTTCCATAATATGATATATTAACTACAAGCAACATTTCTTTCTATGTATGGGTCTCAAAATAGCAACAGAAAAGCAAGCAGAAACTGTTTTGGGAGACTAAAGTTTACCATTTGACTACAAGCATGAATAAGTGTCTGTGGACACTATCCTCAGGGCAGGAATTTCATTTTGTTTCCTGTCCTGTCAGTACAAGTCTAGTTCTTGATTTTTTCTTCTTTTCTAGTCAAAAAAAAAAAAAGGTGATAGGATTGGAGTCCAGAATCCCTCCGGCCCCCATCTGTTCTAACATATAATCGTTCTCATAGATCAAGTAAATGAAGCTTGTACCTCACAGAAGTGACAATCTGGTATTAGGTTAATTTAGCAATTCTGTCTCCTTGTTCAGATTCCTACCCTAGTGATAATGTGTGATAATAGATTAACTCAAAAGCTCTTTCAATTAAGTTTTATGTAATACATATAGATGTGGTTAAAATGTAAATATAGCGAGAAAAACTAAAAATGCATTCAACTCTGAAAGTATTTTATGACTCAAGTCCTCTAAAAATTTTTCCTTTTTGTTCCTTCAGGCCCTAGTTTCCTTGACTAAACATGAAATGGCTCTGGTAAGCCTGACTTCCAGGTAATTCCAGTCTTGAGTGAAGACAGCTCACCACCCATCTGTGTCACTTGCCTACAGCCATGTGTCTTATTTTCAAGCAGTGATTTCTGGTTCTGAGAAATGCTGTTTTCAGTTCTGTTTGTACTTGATAGCTTTGCTTCCCTGTGCCATGGAACTCTTCAAGTACTTTTTTTTTTCCTTGTCTGTCCTTAGCAAGTGACCCAGGCAACAGAGCTGCCATTCCATAATGCAAGTTTGAAGCACTGCAGCCTGATCCTGTCTGGCTTCAGGGATCCTGCAGGTAGCTGTGGTATTAAGTGTTTTTCCCATATGTTTGGGAAAGCTACATTTTATAAGGGTCTCCTGCATTGCAGGAGGATTTTTAATATCTATGGCTGGATAGATAGAGGTGTAGATAGATAGATTTAAAAAGCCCCAAAGCACATCATATTAAAATAGTGGTCATATATGATATATAGATACATATAATTATAATAACTATTTATTTCCATAATATGATATATTAACTACAAGCAACATTTCTTTCTATGTATGGGTCTCAAAATAGCAACAGAAAAGCAAGCAGAAACTGTTTTGGGAGACTAAAGTTTACCATTTGACTACAAGCATGAATAAGTGTCTGTGGACACTATCCTCAGGGCAGGAATTTCATTTTGTTTCCTGTCCTGTCAGTACAAGTCTAGTTCTTGATTTTTTCTTCTTTTCTAGTCAAAAAAAAAAAAAGGGGATAGGATTGGAGTCCAGAATCCTCCGGCCCCATCTGTTCTAACATATAATCGTTCTCATAGATCAAGTAAATGAAGCTTGTACCTCACAGAAGTGACAATCTGGTATTAGGTTAATTTAGCAATTCTGTCTCCTTGTTCAGATTCCTACCCTAGTGATAATGTGTGATAATAGATTAACTCAAAAGCTCTTTCAATTAAGTTTTATGTAATACATATAGATGTGGTTAAAATGTAAATATAGCGAGAAAAACTAAAAATGCATTCAACTCTGAAAGTATTTTATGACTCAAGTCCTCTAAAAATTTTTCCTTTTTGTTCCTTCAGGCCCTAGTTTCCTTGACTAAACATGAAATGGCTCTGGTAAGCCTGACTTCCAGGTAATTCCAGTCTTGAGTGAAGACAGCTCACCACCCATCTGTGTCACTTGCCTACAGCCATGTGTCTTATTTTCAAGCAGTGATTTCTGGTTCTGAGAAATGCTGTTTTCAGTTCTGTTTGTACTTGATAGCTTTGCTTCCCTGTGCCATGGAACTCTTCAAGTACTTTTTTTTTTCCTTGTCTGTCCTTAGCAAGTGACCCAGGCAACAGAGCTGCCATTCCATAATGCAAGTTTGAAGCACTGCAGCCTGATCCTGTCTGGCTTCAGGGATCCTGCAGGTAGCTGTGGTATTAAGTGCCACTTCCCATATTTCTTTCAGAAGCTGACAGCCATTAAGGATATGGTTTAGAGGGGAAAGCTGACATTTTGGGAAAACATCGAATGAAGAGTAAATGAAAGAACTTAAAAATATTTCCCAGCACGACTTTCTTTGGTAGAATACAGCCAGATGCCAAGAAAGGAGTTTATGTTTAGTATTTTCCATGTGCTACAGAGAACCCAGTACTGAGAAGGAAAATAAAAAGATACTATATAAGAAAAAGGAAAAAAAAATATATGGGTAAAGTGGTATGTGTGTGCTCAGTGATGTACAACTCTTCTGCAATCCCATGGACTGTAGCCCACCAGCCCCCACTGTCCATGGGATTTCCCAGGCAAGTATACTGGAGTGGGTTGCCATTTCCTCCTACCCCAGAGTATTTTCCAGATCTGGGGATCGAACACAAGTAACTTGTGTCTCCTGTATTGGCAGGTGGATACCACTAGTGCCACTTGGGAAGCTTATACGGGTAAAGGGGGACATATACATCAGCGCTTGCCAAATAAACACAGAATATACCACTGGGTAATATTCTTGGTAAATGCAGAGAGAAAACCAGAGTGACAAATAGCAAACTAACTCTAAATTACTATACTGATGATGATGTAATTAGGTCAAGGGTATTCTTACTTATTTCTAGCCTGAAATTTTTCTTTTATGATTGGACTTCATATCTCATTTTCAATTTAATGCATTCGCAAAATGTACTTCATACTGCCATTATAATTTTATTTTCTTGACACTTGAAAAATTAGAGGTCTCATTTTCAATTTATGCATTCTTACCTTCAGGTAGTTGCCTTGACTAAACCTGAAAGGGCTCTGGTAAGCCTGACTTCCAGGTAATTCCAGTCTTGAGTGAAGACAGCTCACCACCCATCTGTGTCACTTGCCTACAGCCATGTGTCTTATTTTCAAGCAGTGATTTCTGGTTCTGAGAAATGCTGTTTTCAGTTCTGTTTGTACTTGATAGCTTTGCTTCCTGTGCCATGGAACTCTTCAAGTACTTTTTTTCCTTGTCTGTCCTTAGCAAGTGACCCAGGCAACAGAGCTGCCATTCCATAATGCAAGTTTGAAGCACTGCAGCCTGATCCTGTCTGGCTTCAGGGATCCTGCAGGTAGCTGTGGTATTAAGTGCCACTTCCCATATTTCTTTCAGAAGCTGACAGCCATTAAGGATATGGTTTAGAGGGGAAAGCTGACATTTTGGGAAAACATCGAATGAAGAGTAAATGAAAGAACTTAAAAATATTTCCCAGCACGACTTTCTTTGGTAGAATACAGCCAGATGCCAAGAAAGGAGTTTATGTTTAGTATTTTCCATGTGCTACAGAGAACCCAGTACTGAGAAGGAAAATAAAAAGATACTATATAAGAAAAAGGAAAAAAAAATATATGGGTAAAGTGGTATGTGTGTGCTCAGTGATGTACAACTCTTCTGCAATCCCATGGACTGTAGCCCACCAGCCCCCACTGTCCATGGGATTTCCCAGGCAAGTATACTGGAGTGGGTTGCCATTTCCTCCTACCCCAGAGTATTTTCCAGATCTGGGGATCGAACACAAGTAACTTGTGTCTCCTGTATTGGCAGGTGGATACCACTAGTGCCACTTGGGAAGCTTATACGGGTAAAGGGGGACATATACATCAGCGCTTGCCAAATAAACACAGAATATACCACTGGGTAATATTCTTGGTAAATGCAGAGAGAAAACCAGAGTGACAAATAGCAAACTAACTCTAAATTACTATACTGATGATGATGTAATTAGGTCAAGGGTATTCTTACTTATTTCTAGCCTGAAATTTTTTCTTTTATGATTGGACTTCATATCTCATTTTCAATTTAATGCATTCGCAAAAATGTACTTCATACTGCCATTATAATTTTATTTTCTTGACACTTGAAAAATTAGAGGTACTGACATTATTTAAAATTAAATAATCCATTTTACTCCTCTGCTATGCAGATTTCTCTTGTACATTCTGAACTGGTGCTATGTACAACACTTCTGTCGACATCCTGGAAAGATCCGTGCTCAGCATACACAGCATAGGTCAGAACGGCTTATAATCCATTCAAGGTGCAGGTCACACAATGCGCTCCTTGGAAGTACATCTGAAACGAACTTTGAAAGGTCTAGAGGTTTTGTTTGCTAAAGAATTGAGCAAGGAATCTCTTGGGCTTCTTCTCAAGAATTTCCCTGAAGTAAATCTTTCTGAATGTGTGTTTGTGACATTTAGAAAAGAAAGTCAAACAATAAACCTCTGGTAAGATCTCCAACCTTCTCTATCTGGATTAGCTCGTATTCAGAACATCTGAACAGCATGAGTATAATGTACAATCTATTTTAGAAAAAGATCAATAGTAGGAGGCTAGTTTCTTAACACAGTAAAAGTAGTCTTTGGACAACATAACTAAAGTTCTAATTTATGACTAATAAAAATAATAGCTACTATTTATTGAATGTTCACTATGCTCCAACAGTCCTTTAATTCTTACAACAAAATTCAGACTCTGTTTTTATAGCTCTAAACCTAGATTAAGTAACAACAAGAACAATAACAAAGTGCCATTTGTTTTTTTTTTTTAATTTTGGCCTCTTTTATTAATTTTTTATCCATTTATTTTTCATCCATCTTTATTCTTTGGCCTGTGTGTGCCTCCCATCGCAGTGACCTTTCTTATTGCAGTGCTCTGGCTTTGGGCACATGTGCTCCAGAGCACTCTGGCTTGTAATTGGTCACACTGGTCCAGCTGCTCTGTGGCACATGGGATCTTCCTGGGCCACGGATCCAACCAGTGCCCCTTGCACTGCAAGGTGGACTCTTTATCCAATGGACCACTAGGGAAGCCCTGCCATTCATTTTTCTGTTCAACCATATGAAATTGCTGTTTTCACAGGTTAAAAAAAAAAAAAAGGCCAACTATCACAATCTCATATAGTTCATTTTAAGTTATAAGTGAAGCTCAGCAATAAATATACTATGGATTTCCCCTGTACCTGTATTTTTTTTTTGTAGTGTAAATGTATCATTGTTTAACAGTAGACTACTAGTCTCATTAAGACCACATGTCATAGCAAATCAGTGATTGTAATGATCTTGATGAAAAGAAAACTGTCCCGTTTTACTGTATTTCTACTTTAGTTTAATTCTTTGATCATTTTATGTATGGCAGCTTAGGTGAAGATCTTATGATCCAAATAAATTACAGTATAGTGAAGAGAACCTAAATTAGAGACATGATAAATTTTATTTTTACTAATAACATTTAGCAGTACATAACTTATACTTATTTTTATTAGTAGTTGTTAATATACAATTATGTTAAAGACTTCCTGCATTATAAGCAGAAGCATATGCTGCACATTTGCATCCAGAAATATCTATACAATGTCCCAAATGCAAAATTCTTCCATATGTCATCTTGGTTTTCTAACCCAGATATAAATCTTTTCATTAACTTAAGCAACATTCATTGAAATTCCAGTCACTATAGTTGGAGAATCAAAGCAAAAGACATATTTCCTACCCTAAGGGAGCAAAAAAAGAAATTTTAGAGTACAAATTTGCTTTAGTATATTATCCAATGTCAGAAAAGTTTGAACATTTAAAATTACATGAACATGGAAATAAATGTCTTTTAGGCAGTAAGATTTGTGTCACTGAAATTCTTCACTGTTTCATTTTGTTCTTTCAACAGAATTCCAAATGAGTCTGTGTAATTTTGGTTTATTTTTATATTTATTTTTCATCCATCTTTATTCTTTGGCCTGTGTGTGCCTCCCATCGCAGTGACCTTTCTTATTGCAGTGCTCTGGCTTTGGGCACATGTGCTCCAGAGCACTCTGGCTTGTAATTGGTCACACTGGTCCAGCTGCTCTGTGGCACATGGGATCTTCCTGGGCCACGGATCCAACCAGTGCCCCTTGCACTGCAAGGTGGACTCTTTATCCAATGGACCACTAGGGAAGCCCTGCCATTCATTTTTCTGTTCAACCATATGAAATTGCTGTTTTCACAGGTTAAAAAAAAAAAAAAGGCCAACTATCACAATCTCATATAGTTCATTTTAAGTTATAAGTGAAGCTCAGCAATAAATATACTATGGATTTCCCCTGTACCTGTATTTTTTTTTTGTAGTGTAAATGTATCATTGTTTAACAGTAGACTACTAGTCTCATTAAGACCACATGTCATAGCAAATCAGTGATTGTAATGATCTTGATGAAAAGAAAACTGTCCCGTTTTACTGTATTTCTACTTTAGTTTAATTCTTTGATCATTTTATGTATGGCAGCTTAGGTGAAGATCTTATGATCCAAATAAATTACAGTATAGTGAAGAGAACCTAAATTAGAGACATGATAAATTTTATTTTTACTAATAACATTTAGCAGTACATAACTTATACTTATTTTTATTAGTAGTTGTTAATATACAATTATGTTAAAGACTTCCTGCATTATAAGCAGAAGCATATGCTGCACATTTGCATCCAGAAATATCTATACAATGTCCCAAATGCAAAATTCTTCCATATGTCATCTTGGTTTTCTAACCCAGATATAAATCTTTTCATTAACTTAAGCAACATTCATTGAAATTCCAGTCACTATAGTTGGAGAATCAAAGCAAAAGACATATTTCCTACCCTAAGGGAGCAAAAAAAGAAATTTTAGAGTACAAATTTGCTTTAGTATATTATCCAATGTCAGAAAAGTTTGAACATTTAAAATTACATGAACATGGAAATAAATGTCTTTTAGGCAGTAAGATTTGTGTCACTGAAATTCTTCACTGTTTCATTTTGTTCTTTCAACAGAATTCCAAATGAGTCTGTGTAATTTGTGAAAGCACTGTCTCAGATGCCAGTGAAACAAAGAAAAACACAAACCAAGGTGTGATATTTGCCCAGATGGTGCTCAGTTTCCAGGAAAGGCAGCATAATGCTGGGAAAAGAACATGGATTTTCAAACAGATTTCAGTTTGAATCCTGGTGGCTCCATATATAATCCATGTATCACTAGATAATTTCTTTCTTGAGCCTTTGTATCTTTTATAGTATGATGGGAATAATAACACTTTGTAGGGTTAATAGTTTTTAAAGAAGAGTTTGAATGCCTGTTGCTACCAATAAAACATACAGGATCTTATTTTTATAGATAGAAGCTATTTTATTGTGAGGCTGCTACTTGTAACAAGAAATTAACTAGGACTGTAGCTACATGTGCTTTCTCTCCTCTTATCTCTAGCTCTTCTCTCCCTGGTCCCTTCTTCTCAAACATCCTAGTTTGAATGCATGTAATTTAAAACATTATTTTGAATGATATACTAAGACTGACTAAATCTTCCCTTAAAAAATTTTTCTTTTAAAAACCTTTTCCTTTCACATTTAGGCACATCTTTTATATATTATAGATCAGATAATCTATATTTAATGACATCCTTTTAGTTATTCATACTTTAGTCTATATAGAGTTACTATCTCTGTTTCTTACCCTGGCCTTTCCTGGATGTAATTTCTTTCTTTGGTGAACCTAATGCAGCAACTGATGTTTCTGAATTATAGATTAAATATTTATGGAATCTTGAGGCCATAAGAAAAATGAGAGGTCACTCTCACCATTGTGTCTGAAGCATGTGAATTTCATGCCATTTTTCATGTATCAAATTTATGTTTATTAAGACATGTTTAACAGTGGGAAGATGAGATAGTGGGTAAACTACACAGCTACTCAATCAGTGCTTTGCACATACTATCTTTAAAAATTGTCAGTAAAAAACAATTGAAAAACTATATTGTTTAAGTGATTTCCATATAAGAGGTAATATGTTTTTGGTTTTATTTATACACACTAATTATTCAGACTAGCTGCATTATATCAATCATAACAGTAATTACATGAGGTCTTTAAAAAAAAAAAAAACATTACATCTGTGCCATTTTTCTAGACTCCACATATATATACAATATTATATGGTGTTTGTTTTCTCATTCTCTTACTGCACTCTGTATGATGGACTCTAAACCCATTCACATGTCTACAAATGACTCAATTTCATTTTTTTAATGGTTAAGTAATATTCCATTATGGACTTCCCAGGAGGCGCTAGTGGCAAAGGATCTGTCTGCCAGTGTAGGAGATGCAAGAGATGCGGATTCTATCTCTGGGTCTGGAAGATTTCCTGGAGTATGAGGAAATGGCAATCCACTTCAGTATTCTCACTGGGAAAAATTCCATGGACAGAGGATCCTGGCAGGCTACAGTCCATGGGGTTGCAAAAAGTCAGATAAAATGGCTGAGCATATATGCAATAGTCCATTATGTCTATTCACCACATTTCTCAGGGCTAGAGTAGAAATGCAGATGTAGAGAATTTGGAGGGCTTGGTTGGATAGGTCCCTTCTTCTCAAACATCCTAGTTTGAATGCATGTAATTTAAAACATTATTTTGAATGATATACTAAGACTGACTAAATCTTCCCTTAAAAAATTTTTCTTTTAAAAACCTTTTCCTTTCACATTTAGGCACATCTTTTATATATTATAGATCAGATAATCTATATTTAATGACATCCTTTTAGTTATTCATACTTTAGTCTATATAGAGTTACTATCTCTGTTTCTTACCCTGGCCTTTCCTGGATGTAATTTCTTTCTTTGGTGAACCTAATGCAGCAACTGATGTTTCTGAATTATAGATTAAATATTTATGGAATCTTGAGGCCATAAGAAAAATGAGAGGTCACTCTCACCATTGTGTCTGAAGCATGTGAATTTCATGCCATTTTTCATGTATCAAATTTATGTTTATTAAGACATGTTTAACAGTGGGAAGATGAGATAGTGGGTAAACTACACAGCTACTCAATCAGTGCTTTGCACATACTATCTTTAAAAATTGTCAGTAAAAAACAATTGAAAAACTATATTGTTTAAGTGATTTCCATATAAGAGGTAATATGTTTTTGGTTTTATTTATACACACTAATTATTCAGACTAGCTGCATTATATCAATCATAACAGTAATTACATGAGGTCTTTAAAAAAAATTACATCTGTGCCATTTTTCTAGACTCCACATATATATACAATATTATATGGTGTTTGTTTTCTCATTCTCTTACTGCACTCTGTATGATGGACTCTAAACCCATTCACATGTCTACAAATGACTCAATTTCATTTTTTTAATGGTTAAGTAATATTCCATTATGGACTTCCCAGGAGGCGCTAGTGGCAAAGGATCTGTCTGCCAGTGTAGGAGATGCAAGAGATGCGGATTCTATCTCTGGGTCTGGAAGATTTCCTGGAGTATGAGGAAATGGCAATCCACTTCAGTATTCTCACTGGGAAAAATTCCATGGACAGAGGATCCTGGCAGGCTACAGTCCATGGGGTTGCAAAAAGTCAGATAAAATGGCTGAGCATATATGCAATAGTCCATTATGTCTATTCACCACATTTCTCAGGGCTAGAGTAGAAATGCAGATGTAGAGAATGGACTTGTGGACTCAGTGGGGCTATGGGGAGGGTGGGCTTAATTGAGAGATTAGGTTTGGCATAAACACACTTTTGTGTAAAGTGGATAGCTAGTGGGAACCTGCTGTATAGCACAGGGAGCTCAACAGATGCTGTATGTTGACCTAGAGGAGTGGGATGGGAGAGAGGAAGGAGGTCTAAGAGAAAGGGGATATATATATATATATATATATATATATATATATACACAACTGATTCACCTCATTGTACAACAGAAACTAATGCAACATTGTAAAGCAATTATCTTCCAATTAGAAAAAAGTATAGAGATTTGGAAACTGAAAATAATAAAGAGTAAGACAACAGAAGTAGTATGCAGATTAAGTAAATCAAATAATTAAATGAAGAATCCATCTTAAAAGTGAGTACATTCTGCTTAGATCAGTTGCTTCTAGGCATTTTGAAAAGATTCATATCAATTTTCTGGCTTCAATTATTAAAAAACGACATTCAATCTTGAAATTGTAAAGAAATCTGGTCTTAATAGAAGCACACTGTGTTCAAGACTATTCACAAAAGGTTCAAAATGTTTTTCACAGCCCCTATACTGTCTAAATTAAGACATTAGGGAACTTATTCATAAACCTGAACTTCATTTATGGGATCTATAGCTCAGTGAAAGCATTCCTACTTCCATACCACAGAAACTCTGTGTCTCTTTACTGTACCTAGCAAGGTTGTAAAATAGCCATGTATGCAGCCTATATGATAGAGCTCTCCAGGAAGGCCTCTTAGTTTAACCAAAATCTGGGAAAGTTTGTAGATGGCAAAAGTCTATCATAAATTTTCAAAGTATAAACTCTACTGGAGAAGGCTTTCCATAAAATAATCAAAACCTTCCCAGCACATAAATAACATATCCACAAAATAGATATCTTGCTTTCTGGCAATTTTCATTATTTCAAAACTTTTGTTTCAAATGAAATCTTGCATACAGTAGGACAATTATTAAAATGAATTAGGGGAATTATCAATGCATCAAGCTGTAATCTATAATCATCATATTCAATACCTTTCCAACCAGATGTCATATAGGAACAGAAATATGTATGCATATTTATATACGCATATGTATGTGCATATATACATATGTATGTACACACACACGCATATATATATCCTCATCTGTCTTCTATGATCTAGGTTCAGATCAGCATTAGACTAACAGATATAAGAATAATAGAGTTGTTTGGGCCTACTCTTTCTTCCTCTTCCCCAAAAAATTCCTAAGCACTTCGAGGGGAAGGGATTACGAATTGGAAAAACACAAACTCCTAATACACCCAGACCATTAGCACTATAGATATTGGACTTTTCCCTTGGAAGCTTAAAATACCAAATAAGAATTTACAGGAAAAATACTCACTTGTAGTGTCATATGTTTCTATTTTCAGTGACTACAGGGAGACTACACCTGGGATCTTTGCAACTGAATAACACAGCTAAGTCTACGCTGTGTCAACTGCAAGTCTGACAGGACATCTCTCTAATACTAAATAATTCAGGACAGCTAAAATTATTTAAAAGCCCATGAACTGGACCATTGATCCCCTACTTTAAAGGATGCTACACATTAGAGTACCCACCAATCCTGCTGAGTACTACATATTAGATCATAGAAAATCCCAACATTATCCTGTGTCCTGTGCTCGCAAAAGGCATGACTGAATGCCTCTGCACAGTGAAATTCATGTCTGTCAGCAACAGACTCTTTTTTGAAATGAGGTGAGGATTTCCGCTATAAAATCACTTGGGTACTAGAAAAGAAAAAAAAATTATTATACCAATTCTCTCTCACAGATATCATGAATGTAATAGAATCTTATAAAATAAAAATAGATTGCCATGTGCCCTCATTCTTGTTTCTTATTTCGACTTGTGGTTGTAAATGTACTTAAAATATTTGTGACTGTAAACTATATTCATATTATTCATATATTTGTATATATTTTGGTTTAACTTTAATAATCATGAGACAAATATTAATTCCTTATATTGCCAATTTGCTAGATATTGAGTGCCTAAATTTGGAAGCTTTACATTTATAAAAATAGTTAAAATTTAGTTAAATTTCATTAAAAAGTGAATATTCCTGCTACAATGAAATAGATTTTATTTAAAGATTTTATATCTTTTGAAGATATTTGATTTTACATCTGAATTTTGGGAAATAATCTTATGTTTTTCATATAGAAAATAGCTTTTATGGAAATAATAGAATAAATGTTATAAAAAAGTCAAGGTCTTAGAAACTATGACTATGATTACCAATATTAAAAAGTACTACATGGACTCAAGATACCATGGCTCTTCAAAGGAAGTAGCATGAAGGCCTGTACTATCACATGTGAAGAAAATAACTATAGTCATTGCTCTGTGAGAAAAGGGGATCCTGCAGAGGTGCTGTGTGATGGTCTGAAGGGGTGGGATGGGGGGGATATACATATGACTAATCTGAGAACATACATATCTGTAAACAACAAAACTCTGTAAAAGTTAAAAGTAAAATAAAAGTTTAAAATAAAATAAAATAAAATGCCACCCTTCGCCAAAAAAAAAAATCTGTTTTCATTAAAACAATATTAAACATATTTTTCATTTCCTTAATTGAATTAATAGCATTTACTCCTGGCTTCCCTAGTGTCTCAGATGGCAAAGAATCTGCCTGCAATGCAGAGGCCTAGGTTCAATAACTGGGTTGGGAAGATTCCCTGGAGAAGGGAACGGCTACTCACTCCAGTACTGTTGCCTAGAAAAGTCCATGGTTCACCTATGGGTTGCAAAGAGCTGGACATAACTGAACACTTTCACTTTCACTTGTTGATACTAAGTAAACTCAAAATATCATGGGTCTTCAAAATCAGTTTTCATTGAGACAATATTGAATGTACTCTTTCAGTTCCCTCATACCATTTACTTAGTGCTTGTTATAACACATTGTTACGTACCATATTATTCATATATTTGTATATATTTTGGTTTAACTTTAATAATCATGAGACAAATATTAATTCCTTATATTGCCAATTTGCTAGATATTGAGTGCCTAAATTTGGAAGCTTTACATTTATAAAAATAGTTAAAATTTAGTTAAATTTCATTAAAAAGTGAATATTCCTGCTACAATGAAATAGATTTTATTTAAAGATTTTATATCTTTTGAAGATATTTGATTTTACATCTGAATTTTGGGAAATAATCTTATGTTTTTCATATAGAAAATAGCTTTTATGGAAATAATAGAATAAATGTTATAAAAAAGTCAAGGTCTTAGAAACTATGACTATGATTACCAATATTAAAAAGTACTACATGGACTCAAGATACCATGGCTCTTCAAAGGAAGTAGCATGAAGGCCTGTACTATCACATGTGAAGAAAATAACTATAGTCATTGCTCTGTGAGAAAAGGGGATCCTGCAGAGGTGCTGTGTGATGGTCTGAAGGGGTGGGATGGGGGGGATATACATATGACTAATCTGAGAACATACATATCTGTAAACAACAAAACTCTGTAAAAGTTAAAAGTAAAATAAAAGTTTAAAATAAAATAAAATAAAATGCCACCCTTCGCCAAAAAAAAAAATCTGTTTTCATTAAAACAATATTAAACATATTTTTCATTTCCTTAATTGAATTAATAGCATTTACTCCTGGCTTCCCTAGTGTCTCAGATGGCAAAGAATCTGCCTGCAATGCAGAGGCCTAGGTTCAATAACTGGGTTGGGAAGATTCCCTGGAGAAGGGAACGGCTACTCACTCCAGTACTGTTGCCTAGAAAAGTCCATGGTTCACCTATGGGTTGCAAAGAGCTGGACATAACTGAACACTTTCACTTTCACTTGTTGATACTAAGTAAACTCAAAATATCATGGGTCTTCAAAATCAGTTTTCATTGAGACAATATTGAATGTACTCTTTCAGTTCCCTCATACCATTTACTTAGTGCTTGTTATAACACATTGTTACTCATGATACCATAGTATTCCTACTATTGTCCATGAATACTGACTTCCAGGGACTCTCCCAAAACTGACTGTTAAGTTGTGTCTATGACGACCACAAATGCTAGTCTCAACCAGAGTATGCAGGAAAAATCATATTTAATATTTGGTCTCATTAAACTAATCATTTTGAATTTTATATTTAAAAAAAATGACTCGTTGTCCAGTTGTGTATTCTCAAGACTTCTTGCTTTTCATGAACTGGAAATAGCAAGGAGGACGGACAAGGCCCTGGAGTGAACTGTGATAAAAACTTTCATTCACATAGTTTCAGACCATTATCTGTCCATTCTTAAGACTGATCTAAAAGAATATGGCATAGCCATATCAATTGGAGGCAACAGAAGATAACCAATCAGAAAAGCCCACTGGCATCACAGGACAACAGTCTTGATAATTTATGAAGACCATAGGTATGACTATTCTGGAAAAAAATGCTTTAGATATGTGGAACCTGCAGAAGGTAAGGGTGACCATGTTGAGTATCTCTATTGGAAATGCACAGGAAAAAGGACACTTGCTACCGTTACTGATCTTCTCAGTGATACAGAGAAGATACGGTAATCGGTATATGCCCAGGTGAGGGTTGACACATGGATCCAGAGATGTGGTTCACTCCAAGACTTAGTGAAGAAATGTAGATAGCCCAGAGCTTCGAATTTGTCTGTTTCCAACATGAGTGAGGACAATACAAAATCAGAATGTCAATACCATATGGCTAGTGCAAGTTTATACAAAACAGTGAACTGTTCTAGTCAGTGGAAGTGATCAGATTACCTCTCTATAATAGAAACCCAGATACAGAGTTCCAGGTTCACCCCATATGTGAAGTAAAAATTTAGCCACTATCCCAAATGGTAAAAAAAAAATAGAGCTAGGACACATGAAGATCCTGGAGAAGATTTGGAGTGCTCTGCCTAGATAGCCCTTCCAGTGCTCGATAGTCCTAGGCCATCCTAGAAACTCAAGGAGTACTTAGAAAAAAATGTAGTAGGTGCATCTAACAATGGGAACCCAAGTAGGATAAATGTATTCTTGAGAAAACTAGGTATTTTAAAGCAAGTCATATCAATGTGTGGACCCCCTGAATTGTAGAGTCCAGGGAAAGGGCCTTAGTAGCCTGAGGATAAGTGTTTTGCTTTAAGGGAGGTTTTAAACTCTTTCTGATTACTTATGCAGTTCCTGGGTGGACATTTAAAGCTCTGAAATCACTATCTATCATTTTCTTTCTTCAAATAGTCCTAAAGAAACCAATTAAGGTCACTTTTACCATGAATATCTGTATCAATAAAGGAAGCAGAGCCAGTTTGAATATTATAGAAATGAGATATTATAGAATTAAACTTAAGTAGAAGTATGGGAGAACCTGGGGAAAAGATCAGAAATGGGTCTTAGGAGCTAAGAAACAGTCACTGGCTACCACTCCTTGAAGCCCTGCATACTTGAACAAATAAGAACCTTCAGGGAAAAGCATGTTCATTAACCACAATAGAACCATAAAGGGAGAGCATTGAAGAGGTCTATGAGAATCTGCTTTCCCTGGGTAGCTACCTCTGTGGATCTGAGTCCAAGGATCTGGTATAAGGCTCCTATTAATCATCAGAGCTAAAATTTAAGACAACTAGCTGTATACTGAGTGGAGGGAGGACAAGTTGGGACTGACTAAGCACCTATGAGGCTGTACAGCATCATGTTTGACCACAATGACCTTCTGATAGCTGCTGCTTCATTTTTGGTCTAAACTTGTAAAAGTTCCTTTCAGGCCAGCTCTAACCCTGAGACATAAAGGAAGAATGTTTTGAGAAATATTGTGCTTGGCTTACTAAAGTCAACACAGCACAATCCACCATAATCAGTTCAGGACTAAAGCAAAGCACTTATGGTATTTTTTTTCATTTCCTCTAGTTGTTATCCTCTCAGACTTTTGAACCGATCCGGTTTGAAAAGCCACTATCCCAAATGGTAAAAAAAAAATAGAGCTAGGACACATGAAGATCCTGGAGAAGATTTGGAGTGCTCTGCCTAGATAGCCCTTCCAGTGCTCGATAGTCCTAGGCCATCCTAGAAACTCAAGGAGTACTTAGAAAAAAATGTAGTAGGTGCATCTAACAATGGGAACCCAAGTAGGATAAATGTATTCTTGAGAAAACTAGGTATTTTAAAGCAAGTCATATCAAGGTGTGGACCCCCTGAATTGTAGAGTCCAGGGAAAGGGCCTTAGTAGCCTGAGGATAAGTGTTTTGCTTTAAGGGAGGTTTTAAACTCTTTCTGATTACTTATGCAGTTCCTGGGTGGACATTTAAAGCTCTGAAATCACTATCTATCATTTTCTTTCTTCAAATAGTCCTAAAGAAACCAATTAAGGTCACTTTTACCATGAATATCTGTATCAATAAAGGAAGCAGAGCCAGTTTGAATATTATAGAAATGAGATATTATAGAATTAAACTTAAGTAGAAGTATGGGAGAACCTGGGGAAAAGATCAGAAATGGGTCTTAGGAGCTAAGAAACAGTCACTGGCTACCACTCCTTGAAGCCCTGCATACTTGAACAAATAAGAACCTTCAGGGAAAAGCATGTTCATTAACCACAATAGAACCATAAAGGAGAGCATTGAAGAGGTCTATGAGAATCTGCTTTCCCTGGGTAGCTACCTCTGTGGATCTGAGTCCAAGGATCTGGTATAAGGCTCCTATTAATCATCAGAGCTAAAATTTAAGACAACTAGCTGTATACTGAGTGGAGGGAGGACAAGTTGGGACTGACTAAGCACCTATGAGGCTGTACAGCATCATGTTTGACCACAATGACCTTCTGATAGCTGCTGCTTCATTTTTGGTCTAAACTTGTAAAAGTTCCTTTCAGGCCAGCTCTAACCCTGAGACATAAAGGAAGAATGTTTTGAGAAATATTGTGCTTGGCTTACTAAAGTCAACACAGCACAATCCACCATAATCAGTTCAGGACTAAAGCAAAGCACTTATGGTATTTTTTTTCATTTCCTCTAGGTGTTATCCTCTGCTGACTTTTGAGAGACTTTAGACAACTTCAAGCTGGTCCCTTACACTTCTGTGTAACAAAAGAAAGTTGATCTCACCTAAAAAAAGCCTCAAGAAAACCATCATATTTTATTGTCTTTAATTGGTTTGAAAGTCTTTGAGCCAGTCTCTATGTCTAAGGGTTGATAAATTCTGCTTAATCTAAGACAATCAGTACCCACTATTGGAATCGGCAATGCGGTCAAGCCTGTCTAAACATCAGGATTACCAGGAGACATGTGCCAATAACTCTAAACTGTCTGTGTAACTGGTAGTCTAAACAAATTGGCCAAGAGTTAGGAGAACTGGGGCTTCCCTTGTGGTCCAGTGGGTAAGGAGTCTGCCTTGCAGTGCAAGGGGCACCGGTTTAATCCCTGGCCTGGGAAGACCCCACGTGCCATGGAACAGCTACGAGCCAGCACTCTGGAGTGCATACGCCCAGAGCCGGTGCTCTGCTACAGAAGAGGCCACTGCGATGGGAGGTCCACACAGGGCAAAGAACAAAGATGGATGAAAATAAATAAATGAAAGACCAATAAAAAGTGGCCAAAATTTAAAAAAAAAAAAAGAGTTAGGAGAAGTGGTATTGGGTTTAATACATTAATTTGAAGAAAAAATTTCAGTGCAGATAACAATGCATGTCTTCATAGTTAAAGGATGAATTTAGTTGCATGCAAAATTAATGTAAACAAGCATACCAAGCATATGGCCAAAATAAACTCCCTTAATCTAGCTGTGTTATGCATTGGTTACTCACTTGCTGGTTAAAAAATTATGTTAACTGAGAAGCTGTTGAGTGGATATGTACACAAAACAGCTCTATAGTTTACTATTAGTACTTTATTCCTTCTTAGTTAATTAGTAATCAGTTAGCATTTTATTAGATAGTGAATGTTCCTTTCAATTGCCTATAGTTGAGTACTGCTAAGATTTAGAGTAGAATTAACTTGGATAGTTTTATTCCAATAAAAGATTGGCCTTTTCCTCCATTTTCTTTTTATTATTAAAACAAGAAATATTGTGCTTTTACTAAAGTTAACACAGCACAATCCACCATAATCAGTTCAGGACTAAAGCAAAGCACTTATGGTATTTTTCATTTCCTCAAACCCACTTTTTGTTTTTAACAAAAGAAAGTTGATCTCACCTAAAAAAAGCCTCAAGAAAACCATCATATTTTATTGTCTTTAATTGGTTTGAAAGTCTTTGAGCCAGTCTCTATGTCTAAGGGTTGATAAATTCTGCTTAATCTAAGACAATCAGTACCCACTATTGGAATCGGCAATGCGGTCAAGCCTGTCTAAACATCAGGATTACCAGGAGACATGTGCCAATAACTCTAAACTGTCTGTGTAACTGGTAGTCTAAACAAATTGGCCAAGAGTTAGGAGAACTGGGGCTTCCCTTGTGGTCCAGTGGGTAAGGAGTCTGCCTTGCAGTGCAAGGGGCACCGGTTTAATCCCTGGCCTGGGAAGACCCCACGTGCCATGGAACAGCTACGAGCCAGCACTCTGGAGTGCATACGCCCAGAGCCGGTGCTCTGCTACAGAAGAGGCCACTGCGATGGGAGGTCCACACAGGGCAAAGAACAAAGATGGATGAAAATAAATAAATGAAAGACCAATAAAAAGTGGCCAAAATTTAAAAAAAAAAAAAGAGTTAGGAGAAGTGGTATTGGGTTTAATACATTAATTTGAAGAAAAAATTTCAGTGCAGATAACAATGCATGTCTTCATAGTTAAAGGATGAATTTAGTTGCATGCAAAATTAATGTAAACAAGCATACCAAGCATATGGCCAAAATAAACTCCCTTAATCTAGCTGTGTTATGCATTGGTTACTCACTTGCTGGTTAAAAAATTATGTTAACTGAGAAGCTGTTGAGTGGATATGTACACAAAACAGCTCTATAGTTTACTATTAGTACTTTATTCCTTCTTAGTTAATTAGTAATCAGTTAGCATTTTATTAGATAGTGAATGTTCCTTTCAATTGCCTATAGTTGAGTACTGCTAAGATTTAGAGTAGAATTAACTTGGATAGTTTTATTCCAATAAAAGATTGGCCTTTTCCTCCATTTTCTTTTTATTATTATCTAATAAAACAAGTTTATAAGCAAGTGGAAAAATATGGCATGTATTGAGAAATGAGACATAAAAACACAAAGCCAAGCATGAAAGCAGTTAAGGGGATGTTCCTGAGTCTGTTACAGAGATGGGCACTTGGAAATTGTAGTTACAGCTATCTTTATTCTTAGTATTAACATTCAAGATTTGTGAGTCTTAGCAAGTGTGGACTTTACAAGTGCTCTCAGGACTGGGATAGAATAGATATTAGTCACTTCACCCCCTTCCTGCCCTCTGTGAATACTTAAACAAGATGCTTTCTTGCATCTAAAATGGACAGCACTGACTTATTTCCAAATTAGTAAGTTTCACATCTCCCATATCTTTTGTCTTCATTAGGTCACAGTAACTTTCAAGTTGTCTCAAACAAGGCCTTTGCTGTGATATATTATAGCTTCAATAAAAACAGAGAAAGTCTTCTCTGTCTAATTTAAGAACATGTATTTTATGTTTGCAGTTAGTGTTCCCTATGGTATATTCAATAAATCTAGCCAACCGTCCAACTACTTAAAAAAAAAAAAGAAAAAGAAAACACATACAAACAAAAGACCATTTGCTGGTACAAATTTCTTCTATAAAAACTGTTCATATGGATGCAGAAGGAAGAATAACAATTAAATAGTTGAAATCTCTGTAAATATTTATAGCTAAATATTTATCTCAGGAGATAGAATGTAGGTAACAGTCTTTCTTTTACTAAAAAATTACTGTAGCTTCATCTCTTTTTAATGAATTTTTAAAAAATGGAACATTATTCATAGCTGATTCACTTCACATTGAGTAAAGCATATGAGAGCATTTAACTGGATTTTTTCAATTCTGTATACAGAAATGCATGCCAGTACCATGGCCCCCACACTTTTTGCTAAAATTAAATTAAAACAAAATTAAGCTCTAGATCATAGCATAAGTCAGTAGAAAATGAAATCATCTTATTATCTTATTCAGATCAATTATACTACACAAAAATTAGCTTAAGTAAGAAAAAATAGGTTTTACTTCATAAACCAGAAACATCACTGTTTGTGGCATACTATATGAAAAAAATTAAAGCACTCAAAAGAAGAAAATGTCAGATTTAAAACTGAGGAGAGAGAGAAGTTGAAATATCCATCTCCCTAAGGGACATTAAACTCTGGGAGAGTTATAGGAAGATATTTCCATTTATCTCAGTATTGCCAAGGAGCTAGCTAAGGTAATTCACACTCAGACACATCTCTGAAAAAAAAAAAAAAAACTTATTCCCACAGTTTTAGTGCTTCTCTTCTGTTACCTATTGTGCTGTTTTTGTTCGGTTACTAAGTTGTGTCTGACTCTTTGTGATCCGGTAGACTATAGCATCCCAGGCTTCCCTGTCCTCCACTCTCTCCTGGAGCTCTCCTGGAGCTTGAGTTCATGTCCATTGAGTTGGTGATGCTATCGTTTAACCATCTCACCCTCTGTCACCCTCTTCTCCTTTTGCCTCCAATCCTTCCCAGCAACAGGGTCTTTCCTAAACTCATCAGTCCTAAGGGAGATCCACCCTGATGCTGAAGCTGAAGCTCCAATACTTTCACCACCTGATGCAAAGAGCTGACTCATTGGAAAAGTCCCTGTTACCTCTTTCTATATAATAAACCCATCCAAAACTAATCTTTAAAGCAATAATGATTTATGGTTTCTCATAAGTCTTCAAAAGGTTGGATAACTGCTCCTCTAGGTGGATCCTCTGATGATTTTTGCTCATGTAGCCCTTCACCTGTAGACATCTAGAGGGTTGGTCGGGACTGGTGGATTTAAGACAGCCCCATTCAATATCTAGAACCCTATTGCTGGCTATTGATTGGCTTTGTGAAGGAAGCATCCTAATGGTAAGAGAAAGCTGGAGAATCTACTGAGGCCTAGAATTTATATCTCAGACAGTATCATCTGCCACATTCTCTTAGTCAAAACAAATTGCAGATTCAAAGGTTGGAAAGTAGATTCCATCTTTTGAGGGAAGGAGCTACAAAATGTATGACAATCTGCTTTAATCCATCCCATGTGGCTGTCTGTTTGTTTCTCCTTTTCACTGACAATCATGTTAACAAAAAGAAGGATGATTTTAGTCTAATGCAGGCCGTGGTACAGCAAACTTTCTGTATAAAATGTTAAATAGAAAGTATATATATATATTTTTTTCAGGTGGCTTAAATTCTTTATCACAATTATTGGGCTCTGCTAATGTGGCATGAAAGCAGTCATACACAGTTATCAAGTAATTGGTAGGCTGTGTTACATACAATTTTATTTATAAAAACAGTGGCTGGGTTTGGCCCATGGATAGATTGCTGAATTCTGATGCTATGGATTGAATTCTATTCTTTTCTTCCACCCTGAAACAAATGCTAACCCCCCAATACCTCAGAATTTGACCTTATTTGAAATTAGGATAATGACGATGCAATAGTTAAGATGAGGTCATCCTGAAATAAGGTGGGTTCCCTGATTCAACATGACTGGTAGCCTTACAAGGAGGTGGCCATGTGAAGACATGGACATGTCAGACCATCATGTGATGATGAAGGCAGAACCTGGAGTTATATAGCTGCTAGCTAAGCGATTTCGGAGGCTCTAGTAAACCACCAAAAGCTAGGAAGACTCAAGGACAGATGACTCCCCTACAGATGTCAGAGGGACCAAGGCCTTGCTCACACCCTGGTTCAGACTTCTAGCTCAGGCTATGAGAAAATGCATTTCTGGTGTTTGAGTCCACACAGTTGATGGCACTGTTTTGACAGCCCTAGGAAACTAACACATAAATTTTAATACATAAATATGAATACGTACATTTTGTACATTTTTTTCCTGCTTCTTTTCTCTTTATTTTATCTCCTTGTTGCTTATGATTCCCAAGCAAAAGTAACCCTCCTGCAAACTGAGTGGATGAAAAGCTTTGAACCTTTCCTTGACTAAAATCAAATTTGCCAGTCTGTGTCAAGTCTTTGCTAGCTGATGGTATCTTATGTGATCAAATTATTCCTGTTAAGAGATTCTTAAGTAATACTCAACAGGATATTGTATCCTCCCTATCTAATATTTGCATTTCAATAGAAAGCTTGAGTCTGTTTATTTTAAAATGTTTCTCAAGTTATTTTCCTTTTCACTGACAATCATGTTAACAAAAGAAGGATGATTTTAGTCTAATGCAGGCCGTGGTACAGCAAACTTTCTGTATAAAATGTTAAATAGAAAGTATATATATATATTTTTTTCAGGTGGCTTAAATTCTTTATCACAATTATTGGGCTCTGCTAATGTGGCATGAAAGCAGTCATACACAGTTATCAAGTAATTGGTAGGCTGTGTTACATACAATTTTATTTATAAAAACAGTGGCTGGGTTTGGCCCATGGATAGATTGCTGAATTCTGATGCTATGGATTGAATTCTATTCTTTTCTTCCACCCTGAAACAAATGCTAACCCCCCAATACCTCAGAATTTGACCTTATTTGAAATTAGGATAATGACGATGCAATAGTTAAGATGAGGTCATCCTGAAATAAGGTGGGTTCCCTGATTCAACATGACTGGTAGCCTTACAAGGAGGTGGCCATGTGAAGACATGGACATGTCAGACCATCATGTGATGATGAAGGCAGAACCTGGAGTTATATAGCTGCTAGCTAAGCGATTTCGGAGGCTCTAGTAAACCACCAAAAGCTAGGAAGACTCAAGGACAGATGACTCCCCTACAGATGTCAGAGGGACCAAGGCCTTGCTCACACCCTGGTTCAGACTTCTAGCTCAGGCTATGAGAAAATGCATTTCTGGTGTTTGAGTCCACACAGTTGATGGCACTGTTTTGACAGCCCTAGGAAACTAACACATAAATTTTAATACATAAATATGAATACGTACATTTTGTACATTTTTTTCCTGCTTCTTTTCTCTTTATTTTATCTCCTTGTTGCTTATGATTCCCAAGCAAAAGTAACCCTCCTGCAAACTGAGTGGATGAAAAGCTTTGAACCTTTCCTTGACTAAAATCAAATTTGCCAGTCTGTGTCAAGTCTTTGCTAGCTGATGGTATCTTATGTGATCAAATTATTCCTGTTAAGAGATTCTTAAGTAATACTCAACAGGATATTGTATCCTCCCTATCTAATATTTGCATTTCAATAGAAAGCTTGAGTCTGTTTATTTTAAAATGTTTCTCAAGTTATTTTAGTTTTCAGCTGTACTATTTTTTTAAAGCCATAACTGAATTTTGTCTGAGACCTCTATACACAAAAAGGAAGCCAAGCATGGCTGAAACTGGTATGGGAAGTCTGGGGTTTTACTTCCTAATTTTCTTCCTGAATTGTGTCATCTCTTAAGGACTCATCAATGAGTCCCAGAATCTTGTAGAACAAAGTTAAACACAGTGTTGTAAAAGGAGGATTATTGTGGGGATTACAGGCAGTAAGAAGATTAAGGGAGAACAGGTCCGATTGATCAGATTTCAGCAGATAGAGGCATGGTTATCAGACTTAAGCATGAAAGATGAGAAACTTTGATAAAATATTTTACTGAATATATGAAAGTATATCAAATTAAATCAGAGGAGTGAAAAAAAAAGTTTTTTTTCATAATTAATTAGACGTCACATATATCTGTCCTTTTCTCTTACAAGAGATTCTAATTCAATAATGACTCTCTGTGCCAAAAGGCAGAATTGGGAAAGGTTCTCCAGCAGCAGCCGTGTTCCTGGCAGCAGCAACACAGCAATGTGCATGCTTGAAAAAAATAATTCATTGTTTCAGTTGCTGGCAGTATGTGTTCCTTTGAAATGTGCTCAAATGGTAAGCATACTTTTAAAATATAGACATGTTATTTTTAATTAGGGTCCTAGAGAACACCATACAGAGCCATGAGTATTATGCATTTAAAATAAATAAATCTATCCTGCTTAATTATATTAGAAAAACTTCAACCAGATAAGCTAATACCAATGGTGTCACACTTTTTCATCTACAAATGAAGACATTATCCATGAAATACATAATCACTTTTTAATTTGCCCTAAGCAAGAAGGGAAGGAATGTAGGGAATTACAAAAAAGCTTAATATTATTTTAAAAATATGCTGTGGCTTTCTTTTTTTTTTGAATGGAGTGAAAAGATACTTATATCATCCTTTTTTAAAAGAACATAAATTAAGTTTATATATATAATATGGCTGCATAGACTTAAGTCATACCTTATTTCACAGAAATCTATTACTCCCTGACTGTCACCCTGGCTATGATTCCTTTTGTCACTCATTGGCCTATCTTGTTCCTATATCATTGTCTTGCGTTCCTTCTTTAATGTTTTGTTTTACACATTTGTTTTCTACCCTTTCATTGAGTGGGAGCTTAGGAAATCACGGGAAACCCTAATAATGTGAGAAGAATTGGACATGGACAATTGCACACGTTACATTAAACCCCTCTGTACTCTCTCTATGGCTAACGTATATCTTTACCTAATTCCAAGTGTCATCTCTTAAGGACTCATCAATGAGTCCCAGTTAGAACAAAGTTAAACACAGTGTTGTAAAAGGAGGATTATTGTGGGGATTACAGGCAGTAAGAAGATTAAGGAGAACAGGTCCGATTGATCAGATTTCAGCAGATAGAGGCATGGTTATCAGACTTAAGCATGAAAGATGAGAAACTTTGATAAAATATTTTACTGAATATATGAAAGTATATCAAATTAAATCAGAGGAGTGAAAAAAAAAGTTTTTTTTCATAATTAATTAGACGTCACATATATCTGTCCTTTTCTCTTACAAGAGATTCTAATTCAATAATGACTCTCTGTGCCAAAAGGCAGAATTGGGAAAGGTTCTCCAGCAGCAGCCGTGTTCCTGGCAGCAGCAACACAGCAATGTGCATGCTTGAAAAAAATAATTCATTGTTTCAGTTGCTGGCAGTATGTGTTCCTTTGAAATGTGCTCAAATGGTAAGCATACTTTTAAAATATAGACATGTTATTTTTAATTAGGGTCCTAGAGAACACCATACAGAGCCATGAGTATTATGCATTTAAAATAAATAAATCTATCCTGCTTAATTATATTAGAAAAACTTCAACCAGATAAGCTAATACCAATGGTGTCACACTTTTTCATCTACAAATGAAGACATTATCCATGAAATACATAATCACTTTTTAATTTGCCCTAAGCAAGAAGGGAAGGAATGTAGGGAATTACAAAAAAGCTTAATATTATTTTAAAAATATGCTGTGGCTTTCTTTTTTTTTTGAATGGAGTGAAAAGATACTTATATCATCCTTTTTAAAAGAACATAAATTAAGTTTATATATATAATATGGCTGCATAGACTTAAGTCATACCTTATTTCACAGAAATCTATTACTCCCTGACTGTCACCCTGGCTATGATTCCTTTTGTCACTCATTGGCCTATCTTGTTCCTATATCATTGTCTTGCGTTCCTTCTTTAATGTTTTGTTTTACACATTTGTTTTCTACCCTTTCATTGAGTGGGAGCTTAGGAAATCACGGGAAACCCTAATAATGTGAGAAGAATTGGACATGGACAATTGCACACGTACATACATCTGTACAATATCTTCTAAGACAGGGGTCCTCACCACTGGGCCACAGACTGGTACTGGTCCATGCCTTGTTAGGAATGGCTCTGCACAGCAGGAGGTGAGTGGCAGGCAAGTGAGTGAAGCTTTATCTGCATTTATAGCTGTTCCCATTACTCTCCCATCCCACCCCCAAAAGGACCATCTAGTTGCAGGAAAACAAGCTCAGGATTCCCACTGATTCTGCATTATGCTGAACTATACACCTATTTCATTATAAATCACAATATAATAATAATAGAAACAAAGTGCATAGTGAATGTAATGTTTTGAACTATCCCCAAACCACTCCTGCCCCTATCTATGGAAAACATGGTCTTCCAGGAAACTGGTGCCTAGTGCCAAAAAATTGGGGATCACTGTTCTAAGGAAGGCTAATTGAATGAAACCAACTCTGTTTTAAGCCCAGTAATTGGGTAGTCCATGTTTTCCATCACAAGCTTCCCCTGGTGGCTCAGCAGTAAAGAATGCGTCTGTGATGCACAAGACACAGGAGACGTGGGTTCGATACCTGGGTTGGAAAGATTCCCTGGAGGAGGGCATGGTAACCCACTGCAGTATTCTTGCCTGGGGAATCCCATGCACAGAGGAGCCTGGAAGACTACAGTCCACAGGGTCTCAAAGATTCGGACATGACTGAAATGACTGAAGAAGTATGTACACATATTTGATCACTCCCCTCAATTTTACCCTGTCTATTTCTAAGTGTACCCTTGAGTCTCTCCCAAGGCAAACACTTATGGCGATACCCTGTTCTATTTCTTTTAAATGTAGTCCTCCTTTTCCTCCTCTCTGTTTCAAAAGCTTAATATTATTTTAAAAATATGCTGTGGCTTTCTTTTTTTGAATGGAGTGAAAAGATACTTATATCATCCTTTTAAAAGAACATAAATTAAGTTTATATATATAATATGGCTGCATAGACTTAAGTCATACCTTATTTCACAGAAATCTATTACTCCTGACTGTCACCCTGGCTATGATTCCTTTTGTCACTCATTGGCCTATCTTGTTCCTATATCATTGTCTTGCGTTCCTTCTTTAATGTTTTGTTTTACACATTTGTTTTCTACCCTTTCATTGAGTGGGAGCTTAGGAAATCACGGGAAACCCTAATAATGTGAGAAGAATTGGACATGGACAATTGCACACGTACATACATCTGTACAATATCTTCTAAGACAGGGGTCCTCACCACTGGGCCACAGACTGGTACTGGTCCATGCCTTGTTAGGAATGGCTCTGCACAGCAGGAGGTGAGTGGCAGGCAAGTGAGTGAAGCTTTATCTGCATTTATAGCTGTTCCCATTACTCTCCCATCCCACCCCCAAAAGGACCATCTAGTTGCAGGAAAACAAGCTCAGGATTCCCACTGATTCTGCATTATGCTGAACTATACACCTATTTCATTATAAATCACAATATAATAATAATAGAAACAAAGTGCATAGTGAATGTAATGTTTTGAACTATCCCCAAACCACTCCTGCCCCTATCTATGGAAAACATGGTCTTCCAGGAAACTGGTGCCTAGTGCCAAAAAATTGGGGATCACTGTTCTAAGGAAGGCTAATTGAATGAAACCAACTCTGTTTTAAGCCCAGTAATTGGGTAGTCCATGTTTTCCATCACAAGCTTCCCCTGGTGGCTCAGCAGTAAAGAATGCGTCTGTGATGCACAAGACACAGGAGACGTGGGTTCGATACCTGGGTTGGAAAGATTCCCTGGAGGAGGGCATGGTAACCCACTGCAGTATTCTTGCCTGGGGAATCCCATGCACAGAGGAGCCTGGAAGACTACAGTCCACAGGGTCTCAAAGATTCGGACATGACTGAAATGACTGAAGAAGTATGTACACATATTTGATCACTCCCCTCAATTTTACCCTGTCTATTTCTAAGTGTACCCTTGAGTCTCTCCCAAGGCAAACACTTATAGCGATCCAGTGTCAAAGATTTTTGAGTGAGAACTGTCTGCTTCAAATCCAGTGGATTCTGATACCCACTCCTAGTTTTGAAGTGGCCTATAGTCCTCCTTTTCCTCCTCTCTGTTTCAGTTAATAAAATACCTTGAGAGCCCACAGAACAGGGAAATCTTTTGTCCTAGGAAACATTTTTCATTCTTATAGGGATAAGGTTACCATTGCTCAGAACATTGACAGAAATCAAACTATACATTTTTTGAAATTCTGGACACATGACATAAGGATATGGGTGTCTCATATCTTTATACTGATTATCTTTGTACTGATTATCATAGAATAAGATACTGATTATCATAGAATAATACTTTATATATATTCATATGTATTTGATAGTTTTTAAATAATTGAGGTTTCTAGAATTCATGTTCAATCTTTCTAACATCTTCTTAAGTTCATTGTGACTTCTTTCCAACAATATTGTACATGAGCCCTCTCCCCCATTTGTCTCTCAAACTGAGGAATTCACAGGTGACTGTAAGAACTCAATTTTATTTGGGCCTGGATAATGCAACCCCATGTTGTGATAGGTATAATTTGAACTCTTTTGTTCCTATATTTCCAACAATAATGTAAATATTTAGAATCAAATTTCTATAAAATATTAATAGACCACGGATGTCGTTATTGTCCTTGCCCAAAAAACCCAAAAGCTTGTGATAGTATAAATTTGAACTCTTATTGGGGATCACTGTTCAAGGAAGGCTAATTGAATGAAACCAACTCTGTTTTAAGCCCAGTAATTGGGTAGTCCATGTTTTCCATCACAAGCTTCCCCTGGTGGCTCAGCAGTAAAGAATGCGTCTGTGATGCACAAGACACAGGAGACGTGGGTTCGATACCTGGGTTGGAAAGATTCCCTGGAGGAGGGCATGGTAACCCACTGCAGTATTCTTGCCTGGGGAATCCCATGCACAGAGGAGCCTGGAAGACTACAGTCCACAGGGTCTCAAAGATTCGGACATGACTGAAATGACTGAAGAAGTATGTACACATATTTGATCACTCCCCTCAATTTTACCCTGTCTATTTCTAAGTGTACCCTTGAGTCTCTCCCAAGGCAAACACTTATAGCGATCCAGTGTCAAAGATTTTTGAGTGAGAACTGTCTGCTTCAAATCCAGTGGATTCTGATACCCACTCCTAGTTTTGAAGTGGCCTATAGTCCTCCTTTTCCTCCTCTCTGTTTCAGTTAATAAAATACCTTGAGAGCCCACAGAACAGGGAAATCTTTTGTCCTAGGAAACATTTTTCATTCTTATAGGGATAAGGTTACCATTGCTCAGAACATTGACAGAAATCAAACTATACATTTTTTGAAATTCTGGACACATGACATAAGGATATGGGTGTCTCATATCTTTATACTGATTATCTTTGTACTGATTATCATAGAATAAGATACTGATTATCATAGAATAATACTTTATATATATTCATATGTATTTGATAGTTTTTAAATAATTGAGGTTTCTAGAATTCATGTTCAATCTTTCTAACATCTTCTTAAGTTCATTGTGACTTCTTTCCAACAATATTGTACATGAGCCCTCTCCCCCATTTGTCTCTCAAACTGAGGAATTCACAGGTGACTGTAAGAACTCAATTTTATTTGGGCCTGGATAATGCAACCCCATGTTGTGATAGGTATAATTTGAACTCTTTTGTTCCTATATTTCCAACAATAATGTAAATATTTAGAATCAAATTTCTATAAAATATTAATAGACCACGGATGTCGTTATTGTCCTTGCCATTCACAAATAATATAACATTTTCTATTGTAAAAGGCTAGATGGAATGTAAATATGTTTGCATTGTTAAGTGATAGCAAAACATTTGTAAATAGTCTAAAACCTATTTTCTTTGCCTGTCTGCACTTAAAATATAAACATTCTATAAAGGATTTCTTTTTAAACTTAAAAAAATAGCATATAATCTAGAATATACAAACAAATTTAGCTAAAATTGACTTTTTATCTTCTCCTAGAAAAAACAACTGCAGCAAAGACCATCATCAAAATTAATTTGCAGTAATGTGGCTCTTTGATGCTATAAATGCATGAAATACATTAAAGAAAGCTAACTGAATTTTTAAAAATCACTTGTAAGACTTGGATTAGGTATTTTTCATATCAAATAAACAGGGAGGATCTGAGCTAGAAAAGAAATCAGGATGAGACACAGTGATTAAAAAAAAAAAAAAAAAAAAAAAAACCTTACTAAAGGGCATATATTCATTTAAAGAAGAAAGAAAAAGACTTTGAAACGCAGTTAATTAGAATCTATACAAATCCTATCAAAAAGAATACAATACTAAAAAGTTCCAAAGTAAAAATATTCACTGCTGGAATGCTACAAATAGAGTGTGAAGGAATAAGTACATTCTACCAGGTCATTGTAATCTTATCCTTCAGAGCCTGTATAGGCAATCATTATTTAATCTTCTCAAACTCCTCTAAGTGACTTACTTTCTACAATTATGGCAAACATGAGAAGTGATCCATTGAAAATAATCAACAAGACTAGATTTTAAAAAATAGTAAGACTTTCTTTGTTGTTAAATCCTTAGAAATGAATACTCTGGAGCTATAAAGTCAAGAAGATATACCTTTGCTCTGTATGTGGAGATGGGCTTATAGGCCTCTGAAATTTGGTAACCATGAAATGCAGTTCTGGTGAATATGCAACGGTATAAAGAACAAGTAAACAAGCCTATGCTCAATACAAAGATAAAGATAAATAAGCAATTTTCTTCCAAAACTGGAACCTCAGAAAGCTATAGTTTCAGTAGAAGATTGAACCAGAGGGAAAGCCTCTCTGAAAAAGCAGAAAAGCCAGAAAATTGCAGAAAGTAGTAAGTTTACCATTTGACTTCCAAATGAGTGGTGCAAATAAATCCCAATCTAAAGGAAAACAAGTAGGCTTGGAGACAAGATGACAGAGTAGAAACACATGAGCTCACCTCTTCTTATGGAAATACCAAAATCACAACTAACTGCTGAACAACCGTTGAGCAAACAACAATAACAAAGAACGTTGGAACCTACTGCAAAAGATACCCTACATCCAAAAACAATAAAAAAGAAAAAACACAATGAGATGGTAGCAGGGGCACAATCAAAACCCATACATGCCAAGTGGATGACCAAGAAAATAACTATGCAACAGAAATTCTCTCACAGGAGTAAAAGTTCTGAGCCCCATATTAATTAGGCTCTTCATCCAGGAAAGGGTGGGGGGTCTGGCAATAGGAGGAAAGGCCCCAGAGAATATGGCTTTGAAGGTTAGCAGAGTTTGCAGGAATTCCACAGGACTGGGGGAAACAGAAACTCCATTCTTGGAGGGCACACGCAAGGTTTTATTTAAGGCAGGGGGAAAGCAGTGACTTCAACAGCCTAAACCAGACTGACTCACTAGTCCTGGAGGGCCTCCTGCATTGGGGAAACTGTGGCTTGCTGCATGGACAAAGACTCAAGCAATTGGGTACTCATAAACGCAGTTAATTAGAATCTATACAAATCCTATCAAAAGAATACAATACTACAAAGTTCCAAAGTAAAAATATTCACTGCTGGAATGCTACAAATAGAGTGTGAAGGAATAAGTACATTCTACCAGGTCATTGTAATCTTATCCTTCAGAGCCTGTATAGGCAATCATTATTTAATCTTCTCAAACTCCTCTAAGTGACTTACTTTCTACAATTATGGCAAACATGAGAAGTGATCCATTGAAAATAATCAACAAGACTAGATTTTAAAAAATAGTAAGACTTTCTTTGTTGTTAAATCCTTAGAAATGAATACTCTGGAGCTATAAAGTCAAGAAGATATACCTTTGCTCTGTATGTGGAGATGGGCTTATAGGCCTCTGAAATTTGGTAACCATGAAATGCAGTTCTGGTGAATATGCAACGGTATAAAGAACAAGTAAACAAGCCTATGCTCAATACAAAGATAAAGATAAATAAGCAATTTTCTTCCAAAACTGGAACCTCAGAAAGCTATAGTTTCAGTAGAAGATTGAACCAGAGGGAAAGCCTCTCTGAAAAAGCAGAAAAGCCAGAAAATTGCAGAAAGTAGTAAGTTTACCATTTGACTTCCAAATGAGTGGTGCAAATAAATCCCAATCTAAAGGAAAACAAGTAGGCTTGGAGACAAGATGACAGAGTAGAAACACATGAGCTCACCTCTTCTTATGGAAATACCAAAATCACAACTAACTGCTGAACAACCGTTGAGCAAACAACAATAACAAAGAACGTTGGAACCTACTGCAAAAGATACCCTACATCCAAAAACAATAAAAAAGAAAAAACACAATGAGATGGTAGCAGGGGCACAATCAAAACCCATACATGCCAAGTGGATGACCAAGAAAATAACTATGCAACAGAAATTCTCTCACAGGAGTAAAAGTTCTGAGCCCCATATTAATTAGGCTCTTCATCCAGGAAAGGGTGGGGGGTCTGGCAATAGGAGGAAAGGCCCCAGAGAATATGGCTTTGAAGGTTAGCAGAGTTTGCAGGAATTCCACAGGACTGGGGGAAACAGAAACTCCATTCTTGGAGGGCACACGCAAGGTTTTATTTAAGGCAGGGGGAAAAGCAGTGACTTCATAACAGCCTAAACCAGACTGACTCACTAGTCCTGGAGGGCCTCCTGCATAGGTAGAGGGACAGCTGTGGCTTGCTGCATGGACAAAGACTCAAGCATTGGTAATTCTGGGGAGTACTCATTGGAATGAGTCCTCCTGGAGTACTCCATTTTCTCACCAAGATCTGGCCGCATCCAGCAGCCTGTAGGCTCTACTATTGGGACGCCTCAGGCCAAGCAACCAACAGGGTGTGAATACACCACACTATCAGCAGACAGGATGCTTCAAATCTTACTGGGCAAACAGCCTAAACAAACCCCTACAAAAACAAATCTAAAATAAGAAAATGACAATGGGAACATATATATCAATAATTACCTTAAATACAAATGGATTAAGTGCTCTAACTGAAGGCCAAGACCCATCCAGATCTAGGAAGTGATTGGAAGTGAGAGGATGGAACAAAAATATTCCATGCCAATGAAAATCATCAAAAGAAAACTGAAGCATCAATACTCATTTCAGACAAAACACGCTTTAAAATAAAGGCTAGTACAAGAGACAAAGGATACTACATAATGGTCAAAGGATCAATCCAAGAAGATATGATTATTAGAAATATAATAAGAACAAAAACGCTAAACCTTTAGCCAGACTCATCAAGGAAAAGAGGAAGAGGACTCAAATTAATAAAATGAAAAATAAAAAAAAGTTACAACGGACACCACTGAAACACAAAGGATCATGAGAGACTACAACAAGCAGCTGCTAATAAAATGGATTACCTAGAAGAAACAGATACATTCTTAGAAAGATATAATCTCCCAAGAGCGAACCAATATGAAATAGGAAATGTGAACAGATCAGTCATAAGTAAAGAAATTGAAACTGTGATTAAAAAATTTCCAACAAGCAAAAGTCCAGGACCAGAAATTCTCTCACAGGAGTAAAAGTTCTGAGCCCCATATTAATTAGGCTCTTCATCCAGGAAAGGGTGGGGGGTCTGGCAATAGGAGGAAAGGCCCCAGAGAATATGGCTTTGAAGGTTAGCAGAGTTTGCAGGAATTCCACAGGACTGGGGGAAACAGAAACTCCATTCTTGGAGGGCACACGCAAGGTTTTATTTAAGGCAGGGGGAAAAGCAGTGACTTCATAACAGCCTAAACCAGACTGACTCACTAGTCCTGGAGGGCCTCCTGCATAGGTAGAGGGACAGCTGTGGCTTGCTGCATGGACAAAGACTCAAGCATTGGTAATTCTGGGGAGTACTCATTGGAATGAGTCCTCCTGGAGTACTCCATTTTCTCACCAAGATCTGGCCGCATCCAGCAGCCTGTAGGCTCTACTATTGGGACGCCTCAGGCCAAGCAACCAACAGGGTGTGAATACACCACACTATCAGCAGACAGGATGCTTCAAATCTTACTGGGCAAACAGCCTAAACAAACCCCTACAAAAACAAATCTAAAATAAGAAAATGACAATGGGAACATATATATCAATAATTACCTTAAATACAAATGGATTAAGTGCTCTAACTGAAGGCCAAGACCCATCCAGATCTAGGAAGTGATTGGAAGTGAGAGGATGGAACAAAAATATTCCATGCCAATGAAAATCATCAAAAGAAAACTGAAGCATCAATACTCATTTCAGACAAAACACGCTTTAAAATAAAGGCTAGTACAAGAGACAAAGGATACTACATAATGGTCAAAGGATCAATCCAAGAAGATATGATTATTAGAAATATAATAAGAACAAAAACGCTAAACCTTTAGCCAGACTCATCAAGGAAAAGAGGAAGAGGACTCAAATTAATAAAATGAAAAATAAAAAAAAGTTACAACGGACACCACTGAAACACAAAGGATCATGAGAGACTACAACAAGCAGCTGCTAATAAAATGGATTACCTAGAAGAAACAGATACATTCTTAGAAAGATATAATCTCCCAAGAGCGAACCAATATGAAATAGGAAATGTGAACAGATCAGTCATAAGTAAAGAAATTGAAACTGTGATTAAAAAATTTCCAACAAGCAAAAGTCCAGGACCAGATGGCTTCACAGGCAAATTCTATCATGCACTTAAAGATGAGTGAACAAGGGCTTCCCTGGTGGTCCAGTGGGTAAGGACACCGCCTTGCAGTGCAAGGGGCTTTGGTTTGATCCCTGGCCTGGGAAGATCCTATGTGCCACAAAGCGGCTGGACCGATGTGTCCAATGACTGAGCTGGAGCTCTGGAGCGCATGTGCCCAGAGCCAGCATTCTGCGACGACAGAGGTCACTGTGATGGGAGGCCCAGACCAAAGAACAAAGATGGATGAGAATGGATAAATGAAAGACCAATAGAAGTGGCCCGCCTGTCCCTTCCCTCCCGTCCCCCACCAAAAAAAAAAAAGCCTCTATAAAAGAAAAAAAAAAATAAAAGAGTGAACAACTATCCCTCTGAAACTCTTCCAGAAAACTGCAGAGGAAGAAACTCATGCTATGATGCCACCATTACCCTGATAACAAAGCCAGACGAAGATACCCCCCAAAAAATAACAATTACAGGTTAATATCACTGATGAACATAGACACAAAAATTTTCAACAAAATATTAGCAAGGCAAGATTAAGTTGGATTAATCCCAGAGATACAAGGATTTTTCAATATTCATAAATCAATCAATATGATATACCACATCCACAAGCTTAAGAATAAAGATCTAATGTTAAGACCAGGTACTATAAAACTCTTAGAGAAAAATATAGGCTGAACACTCTTTGGCAGAAATCACAGCAAGATCTTTTCAACCTGTCTTCTAGAGTAATAGAAACGGAAATAAACAAATGGGACCTAATTAGACTTAAAATTAAATTTTCTCACTGCAAATAAAACTGGCAACAAAGCAAAAAGACAATCCACAGAATGGGAGAAAATATTTGCAAATTATTCAACTGACAAAAGTTTCCTCTCCAAAATTTACAAACAGCTCATGAAACTCAACATCAGAAAAAACAGCTCAATCAAAAACGGGCAGAAGACCTAAAGATACGTTTCTCCAAAGAAGACATGCAGATAGCCAAGAAGCACATGAAAAGGTGTTCAACACGGCTAATTACTATATAAATGCAAATCAGAACTAAAATGAGATATTTCATACCAGTCAGAATAGCCATCATCAAAAAAGTCTGCAAAGAATAAATGCTATACATTGTGTGGATAAAAGGGAGCCTTCTTGCACTGTTGGTGGGAATGTAAATTATTTAGTCACCTTGGAGAATAGCATAAAGTTTCCTTAAAAAAAGCAAAACAGAACTACCATATGATCCAGAAATCCCACTCGTGGGCATATATCTAGAAAAGAACATGGTTTGGAAGGACATATGTCCACCAGTGTTCATTGCAGTGCTGTTTAGACATGGAAATGACCTAAATGTTCATAGACAAAGAAATGGATAAAGATGTGATATACATATAAATATAAACAATGGAATATGTCTTAGTCATATAATGCCCTCTACAACAACATGGATGAACCTGAAGATTATCATGCTAAGTGATGTAAGTCAGAAAAAGACAAATATATGATACAGCTTTCATTCAGAATCTTAAAAAATAATAATACAAATTAACTTATTTACAAAACAGACTCACCAACTTAGACAACGAACTTATGGGGAAAAAACTGGAGGTGAGGGATACACTGGGAGTTTAGACTGACATGTACACGCTACTATATTTAAAAGAGAAAATCAGCAATTACCTACTGTACAGCACAGGGACTCGGCTCAATATTCTGTAATAAACCACATGGGAAAATAATTTGAAAAAGAATAAAATACATATATATGTATAACTGAATGACTTTGCTATACATCTGAATAAAGCATTGTCAATCAACTATGCTTCAATATAAAATAAAAATTAGAAACATCTAGGTAAACTAAAGGAAGTCTTGGTAAGGGCAATAGAAACAAATATGTTTATGAATAGAGTCCATTGAATTAATTTTCAAAGAATCTGTAGCTTCCAAATAATGAAAACTATTCATTAGGGGCAAAAAAAAAGCTCAAATCAAAAAACGGGCAGAAGACCTAAAGATACGTTTCTCCAAAGAAGACATGCAGATAGCCAAGAAGCACATGAAAAGGTGTTCAACACGGCTAATTACTATATAAATGCAAATCAGAACTAAAATGAGATATTTCATACCAGTCAGAATAGCCATCATCAAAAAAGTCTGCAAAGAATAAATGCTATACATTGTGTGGATAAAAGGGAGCCTTCTTGCACTGTTGGTGGGAATGTAAATTATTTAGTCACCTTGGAGAATAGCATAAAGTTTCCTTAAAAAAAGCAAAACAGAACTACCATATGATCCAGAAATCCCACTCGTGGGCATATATCTAGAAAAGAACATGGTTTGGAAGGACATATGTCCACCAGTGTTCATTGCAGTGCTGTTTAGACATGGAAATGACCTAAATGTTCATAGACAAAGAAATGGATAAAGATGTGATATACATATAAATATAAACAATGGAATATGTCTTAGTCATATAATGCCCTCTACAACAACATGGATGAACCTGAAGATTATCATGCTAAGTGATGTAAGTCAGAAAAAGACAAATATATGATACAGCTTTCATTCAGAATCTTAAAAAATAATAATACAAATTAACTTATTTACAAAACAGACTCACCAACTTAGACAACGAACTTATGGGGAAAAAACTGGAGGTGAGGGATACACTGGGAGTTTAGACTGACATGTACACGCTACTATATTTAAAAGAGAAAATCAGCAATTACCTACTGTACAGCACAGGGACTCGGCTCAATATTCTGTAATAAACCACATGGGAAAATAATTTGAAAAAGAATAAAATACATATATATGTATAACTGAATGACTTTGCTATACATCTGAATAAAGCATTGTCAATCAACTATGCTTCAATATAAAATAAAAATTAGAAACATCTAGGTAAACTAAAGGAAGTCTTGGTAAGGGCAATAGAAACAAATATGTTTATGAATAGAGTCCATTGAATTAATTTTCAAAGAATCTGTAGCTTCCAAATAATGAAAACTATTCATTAGGGGCACAGTCTGTGTCAAAATGGTGAAAACTGAGGAAAGGGTAAACCAAAATGAGTCATATTGTATAGGATGTTTTATAAGATGCTGTACTATACCAGCCTCATGAAGATAAGTTATTTAATTTTTTTACATTTCTTAGATCTCATTTAGGAATCAGAAATTCAGATTTCTTGATAGTAATAAACTGTTTCAGTAGAAAATTTCTCTATTAATTTGCTAAACAAGAAGGTAGGGTTTATACCTCATTTGCTTTAAGAATAAAGAAGTAGATAACTCATATTGTATCACCTTAAAATGGGCTATGTCATGGTAATGCTTATTAGCTCTGTGCTACTACCATAACAAAATCATTTTTAGTATCAAATAATCACTTTGAGAATTCTAAAGTTATCTGTGTAGAGCATTTGTTTTGGACATTAACCATACTTTTGTATCTGAGTTTTTCATCAGGATTGATTCACACTTTTGTTCATTATGCAATTTGAGCTAAAAGTAATAAGCACAACTGTATATAAACTATGCTAAAAAAATATTTTCTTTAAAGGAAAGCAAATAAACAAAACCCACAGAAATGCTAAGCAATAACTCCAAAATTGATAGGAATAAACCCATATGTACTTGAAATCACAATAAATATAAAAAGATAAAAACTACAAATAGAAATGAAAACTGTCAAAAAGGATTTAAAAGAGTGCTATACCCTGTTTGTAAGAGTGACACCTAAATCACAGGGGGGAAATGTATAAGAAACAGATGTGAATGGAAAATAGACAAAATAGAACTAACCCAATGACTACTGTAGCCATGTTAATATCAGGCAAATGAAGTCTGTGCCTAAAATATTGTAAGAAATTAATATTATACACACAGAATCATGAAAGCTTTGGATCAGTATAATATACAAACAGAAATAAACTTTTTGTAGTCTAAGGATAAATTAAGAAATCTGCAATGAAAAAATAACAGAGAGATTTACCATCATGTTAACAGATTTGATTTAATAGAAATACTTATACCGATATCTGACTCTCTCTATCTATGAACATACACATTATATATTGTACATGAACATGTATAAATATTCATGTAATATATGATATATATGGTGATATAAATATACAATATAATTGTATGTGTTATGTATATGCATTTATGTATATGATTATTAAATGTCTCATTTGGTTTTAAAAAGTTTTATTATATGCAAATATCATTTGATTCAAGTGCAATTAGGCTAAAAATTAATAGCAAAGAAAACATGTTAAATATTCCACTTAGGGGAAAAAACACCTTTAGACAATTTATGGGTCAAAGAAGAATAATAATCAAGATTAAAAAAAATATTTAGAATTGGACCATGGCTATCCTGAAAAGTAAATGACTTATACCTTCAACCATTGTTTTTTCCAGCTTTATTTCATACAATAGTCAACTCTTTCAGACTGCATTGTTGTCAGAATATTCCCTTAACATCCAGTTCTTATATGTCCCCTGTTTTCTCTACCATTTTATTAAACACAGTTCTAGCAGCCATGATAAATGTATTCACAAACACACATGTGCCCACCAAACCACAAAGAGTATATGCTCTAATAGAGAGATATATTATACGTCACATATATGTTATGCTATAATATGTTATATATGGATTATATATTGTCATGTATTATGTGATCATATATTATACATTGTATTAAATATATGTGTAACTATACATCATATATGTATGTATATATGTAGTGTATATGTTTATTATGTTATATATTCTGTATTTTACATCATATATATATATATGATGCATCATATATGATTTTTCCTGAAAATTTTCATATAAACAACATTTTAATAATAAGAACCATCCATTTAGTTGTTTATTCACTAAGTCATGTCTGATTCTTTTGTAAGCCCATGGACTATATAGCCCAGGAGGCTTCTTTGTCCATAATTATTTCCTAGGCAAGAATATTATAGTGGGTTGCTGTTTCCTTCTCCAGGGGATCTTCCTGACCCAGGGATTGAACTCATGTCTGCAGCTTGACAGACAGATTCTTTACCACTGAGCCACCTGAGAAACCCATTAAGAACTCTCATATGCCATTAATAAGTAAGATATATAGATAATTCCTTAGAACTGTCTACTCATCTCAATTATTACAATATTATGTTTTCATTGGTTATCTGCAATCATGATTATTATCTCTCTTTTACTCCCTGTCTTCTACTTCCATAAAAAAGTATGTAACTGTTTATAAAAAATAAGCATGATACTAAAGGATAAACTAGATTAAAAAACAAAAAAGGATCTGAGCAATGGATGGAACATAGATAAGCCAAAGGCAAACTGTGCATTTAAAAAGTTTTTTTAAAAAGTTATTATAGCAAATATCATTTGATTCAAGTGCAATTAGGCTAAAAATTAATAGCAAAGAAAACATGTTAAATATTCCACTTAGGGGAAAAAACACCTTTAGACAATTTATGGGTCAAAGAAGAATAATAATCAAGATTAAAAAAAATATTTAGAATTGGACCATGGCTATCCTGAAAAGTAAATGACTTATACCTTCAACCATTGTTTTTTCCAGCTTTATTTCATACAATAGTCAACTCTTTCAGACTGCATTGTTGTCAGAATATTCCCTTAACATCCAGTTCTTATATGTCCCCTGTTTTCTCTACCATTTTATTAAACACAGTTCTAGCAGCCATGATAAATGTATTCACAAACACACATGTGCCCACCAAACCACAAAGAGTATATGCTCTAATAGAGAGATATATTATACGTCACATATATGTTATGCTATAATATGTTATATATGGATTATATATTGTCATGTATTATGTGATCATATATTATACATTGTATTAAATATATGTGTAACTATACATCATATATGTATGTATATATGTAGTGTATATGTTTATTATGTTATATATTCTGTATTTTACATCATATATATATATATGATGCATCATATATGATTTTTCCTGAAAATTTTCATATAAACAACATTTTAATAATAAGAACCATCCATTTAGTTGTTTATTCACTAAGTCATGTCTGATTCTTTTGTAAGCCCATGGACTATATAGCCCAGGAGGCTTCTTTGTCCATAATTATTTCCTAGGCAAGAATATTATAGTGGGTTGCTGTTTCCTTCTCCAGGGGATCTTCCTGACCCAGGGATTGAACTCATGTCTGCAGCTTGACAGACAGATTCTTTACCACTGAGCCACCTGAGAAACCCATTAAGAACTCTCATATGCCATTAATAAGTAAGATATATAGATAATTCCTTAGAACTGTCTACTCATCTCAATTATTACAATATTATGTTTTCATTGGTTATCTGCAATCATGATTATTATCTCTCTTTTACTCCCTGTCTTCTACTTCCATAAAAAAGTATGTAACTGTTTATAAAAAATAAGCATGATACTAAAGGATAAACTAGATTAAAAAACAAAAAAGGATCTGAGCAATGGATGGAACATAGATAAGCCAAAGGCAAACAATGTGTGAAGTGTTTTCATAATGCTTAACAGTAGAATGCTAGAGTTTGATCACAAATTCAAGTCTTTTCTTTGCTTACATGTTCCAAAAGCAAATGGAAGACCAGTGTCCAAAAGATAGAAACAAGCTTATTCTGGGAAAGCACAGGTTTTCCTTGATTTTAAGAATATAAGCAATGGGAACTTGCTGTAAGACTAAGGCAGTTCAAACAGGGGTTCTGTAATAGACTAGAGGGATGGGATGTGGAGGGAGACTGGAGGGAAGTTCAGGAGGGAGGGGACATATGTATACCTATGGCCGATTCTTGCGGATGGCTGGCAGTAAACAAATCTCTGTGAAGTTATTATCCTTCAATTAAAACATTTTTAAAAATATCCAAAAATTCTATTACAATATATTCAAAACATAATAAATTATATCCACAGCTCAGTCTAATGTGACAGTTAATCAACTGTGTTTGTGCTTTTCTGCAGAGGATAGGCTATAAGATTGACTCTCATAAAATCATGCATATTTCTAAGAGCGAAATCCTGCCAAGGCTGTGATACAGGAAGAGAACAAAGTCTACCTTCTCCCCAAGTGCTCTGCAGGACATTAGCCCATTCAATGTGATGATACGTAAAGTTTGGGACAGTATTATTTATACAGAATTCTTAAAATTCTAAATTTAGATAAATGTTTGGCTTTAGTAATATTTAGGGTAAGAGTTATCAGTGACACCCTCATGCTAATCATATTTTATATGGTAACATGTGAAGATATTTTGGCGGTATACTTCTACCTTAGTCATTTTAAACAAATAGTGAAATAGCACATCTTTACATGGGAGATGACTGTTATTAAAACCATTTAACTATTTCTCACTGCATTTTATACAGCACTCATTGTAAACATTAGGGGAAAATGTTATATAGTATACCTAGTACAGAACTTTCAAGAAAAGGTTTCAAAAGATACCTTGATATATGGGAAAAAGTGGCAAAAAAATAAAGGTAAATATAAAATTATATATTTAATTTGTGAAAACTACTGACACCATAAAACAAGTGCTACTCTTCATCAAACTTAAGGAGTGAAGCCTGTGCCAGGTTGCTGCACAACTGCTATAAGGTGCCAAAGAGCACCTTCTTCATGAAGCTCTTGCCCCAAATGAAGGTTTTTTCATTACTTTAGATCCCTGTAAGGAATGCTCTCTGTGTTCAGGGCATCATTTCTACCTCCAGTCTCACTCAGTATTCCACATTTCTGTCCACATCAGTTTCATTTTCTCTGAAGTCCCACCCTGAATGACATTTGTTAGCTGCAAGTGTCAAACCACTGGCTTCTCTGTATGTGGAAATTTGGGCAATGGGAACTTGCTGTAAGACTAAGGCAGTTCAAACAGGGGTTCTGTAATAGACTAGAGGATGGGATGTGGAGGGAGACTGGAGGGAAGTTCAGGAGGAGGGACATATGTATACCTATGGCCGATTCTTGCGGATGGCTGGCAGTAAACAAATCTCTGTGAAGTTATTATCCTTCAATTAAAACATTTTTAAAAATATCCAAAAATTCTATTACAATATATTCAAAACATAATAAATTATATCCACAGCTCAGTCTAATGTGACAGTTAATCAACTGTGTTTGTGCTTTTCTGCAGAGGATAGGCTATAAGATTGACTCTCATAAAATCATGCATATTTCTAAGAGCGAAATCCTGCCAAGGCTGTGATACAGGAAGAGAACAAAGTCTACCTTCTCCCAAGTGCTCTGCAGGACATTAGCCCATTCAATGTGATGATACGTAAAGTTTGGGACAGTATTATTTATACAGAATTCTTAAAATTCTAAATTTAGATAAATGTTTGGCTTTAGTAATATTTAGGGTAAGAGTTATCAGTGACACCCTCATGCTAATCATATTTTATATGGTAACATGTGAAGATATTTTGGCGGTATACTTCTACCTTAGTCATTTTAAACAAATAGTGAAATAGCACATCTTTACATGGGAGATGACTGTTATTAAAACCATTTAACTATTTCTCACTGCATTTTATACAGCACTCATTGTAAACATTAGGGGAAAATGTTATATAGTATACCTAGTACAGAACTTTCAAGAAAAGGTTTCAAAAGATACCTTGATATATGGGAAAAAGTGGCAAAAAAATAAAGGTAAATATAAAATTATATATTTAATTTGTGAAAACTACTGACACCATAAAACAAGTGCTACTCTTCATCAAACTTAAGGAGTGAAGCCTGTGCCAGGTTGCTGCACAACTGCTATAAGGTGCCAAAGAGCACCTTCTTCATGAAGCTCTTGCCCCAAATGAAGGTTTTTTCATTACTTTAGATCCCTGTAAGGAATGCTCTCTGTGTTCAGGGCATCATTTCTACCTCCAGTCTCACTCAGTATTCCACATTTCTGTCCACATCAGTTTCATTTTCTCTGAAGTCCCACCCTGAATGACATTTGTTAGCTGCAAGTGTCAAACCACTGGCTTCTCTGTATGTGGACATTGCCATCATTTGAATTAACAGTGTCACTTACCACTATAACACCATGAAAGTAAATGGTGAAAGACTTACATCTCCTGAAACCAGATTCACTATGACAACTGGCATTCCCAGATGAACCTTCTATCAGGTTGGAGGGAATGCCATATAAACTCATAGACTAAAATAGTTTAGGACTTTATAATAAATACACTCTTATGTGTACTTATGAGTGTGTGGTCATCATGTTCAACTCTTTGTAACCCCATGAACTATGTATAGCCCACCAAACTCCTCTGTTCATGGAATTTTCTAGATAAAAATACTGGACTGGGTTGCCATTTTCTACTCTGGGGGATCTTCCCAACCCAGGGATCAAAATCATGTCTCCTGTATCTCCTGAACTGTCCACTCTCTTTACCACTGTACCACCTGGGAAGCCCAATATACTGTCGTAATAGGTTGTAATCATTTTGACAGTCTCCATACTAAATTTAACTAAGCAACTATCTAATATTTGTCCCCACCCATACTGTCTTAACATAATATTGATATATTACATAATAGAAATATAAAATCTGTCAAATAAATAAATATTTTTTATCTTCTGGTAATATCTTTTTTATTTTTTCTGAAAAAGATTTAAAAAAAAATTTCGGCCTTTTTTATTGGTCTTTCATTTATTTATTTTCATCCACTTTTGTTCTTTGGCCTGTGTGGGCCTCCCATCAAAGTGACCTTTCTTGCTGCAGAGCACTGGCTCTGGGCACATGCACCCCAGAGCACTGGCTCGTAATTGGACACCCCTGTCCAGCTGCTCCACGGCATATGGGATCTTCCCAGGCCAGGGATCGAACCAACGCCCCTTGCACTGCAAGGCAGATTCTTTACCTACTGGACCACCAGGGAAGCCCCTGGTAATGTCTTTAATCTGCCAGTACTCCCTTTAGAATTTTTAATCCTGAGTATTTAATATAATGGTAAAGATATGCATTTAATATATAGGTAATATCCCCTAAATTGAGCTTGAAGTCAATGAAAATCAATAAATACTTTTTCTTCTCTTAACCACTGTCATACTTTTCTTCCTGGATCCTAACACACTTTTTCAAACATAAGGCTTTTTGTTGTAATATTTTCAATATTATAGGATTAGATTCATTTGGAACCCAAACTATCAGCTAAAACATAAACTATCTTTATCAGCTTTGTTATACCTGAAATATATACTATCAAGTATATATTATGCACGTTGATAATATATACTAAGTTGGAACTAAGGGTCAGAACTGAGGGCATATTGTATAGTGTGCAGTTAAAGTCACTTTCTAGTCAGCCATCTGTCTACTGCTTAGCACTACTTGAATATAGACATTAGGCAATTACGAATTTACCAAATAACATGCTCACTCTACCCACATCTACTCATGTTTATTCACAAGTTTGAAAGGAGATAATCAAGTAACTATGTTTCTAGATTCCACTTTTATAACTTTAAAGACTAGGCAATAAAATTAAGTAAAAGAGGATAGTCTGATTAGATGGCTGGGGAAATTCAGATAACTAATTTGAAAAACTAATGAAGAGTATGAAGAGTATATCTAATATTGTCCCCCCATCCCCGGGGTCTTAAAGGTTTTGACAGTCTCCATACTAAATTTAACTAAGCAACTATCTAATATTTGTCCCCACCCATACTGTCTTAACATAATATTGATATATTACATAATAGAAATATAAAATCTGTCAAATAAATAAATATTTTTTATCTTCTGGTAATATCTTTTTTATTTTTTCTGAAAAAGATTTAAAAAAAAATTTCGGCCTTTTTTATTGGTCTTTCATTTATTTATTTTCATCCACTTTTGTTCTTTGGCCTGTGTGGGCCTCCCATCAAAGTGACCTTTCTTGCTGCAGAGCACTGGCTCTGGGCACATGCACCCCAGAGCACTGGCTCGTAATTGGACACCCCTGTCCAGCTGCTCCACGGCATATGGGATCTTCCCAGGCCAGGGATCGAACCAACGCCCCTTGCACTGCAAGGCAGATTCTTTACCTACTGGACCACCAGGGAAGCCCCTGGTAATGTCTTTAATCTGCCAGTACTCCCTTTAGAATTTTTAATCCTGAGTATTTAATATAATGGTAAAGATATGCATTTAATATATAGGTAATATCCCCTAAATTGAGCTTGAAGTCAATGAAAATCAATAAATACTTTTTCTTCTCTTAACCACTGTCATACTTTTCTTCCTGGATCCTAACACACTTTTTCAAACATAAGGCTTTTTGTTGTAATATTTTCAATATTATAGGATTAGATTCATTTGGAACCCAAACTATCAGCTAAAACATAAACTATCTTTATCAGCTTTGTTATACCTGAAATATATACTATCAAGTATATATTATGCACGTTGATAATATATACTAAGTTGGAACTAAGGGTCAGAACTGAGGGCATATTGTATAGTGTGCAGTTAAAGTCACTTTCTAGTCAGCCATCTGTCTACTGCTTAGCACTACTTGAATATAGACATTAGGCAATTACGAATTTACCAAATAACATGCTCACTCTACCCACATCTACTCATGTTTATTCACAAGTTTGAAAGGAGATAATCAAGTAACTATGTTTCTAGATTCCACTTTTATAACTTTAAAGACTAGGCAATAAAATTAAGTAAAAGAGGATAGTCTGATTAGATGGCTGGGGAAATTCAGATAACTAATTTGAAAAACTAATGAAGAGTATGAAGAGTATCATCTTGTATGAAATATCTAATAAGTTAATGATATAGTATTTGCTGTTAAAAAATGAACTCTTTTCTTCTACCTAAAATCTCTATAGCATATTTTTTCACTTATATCTGCATAGACATGTACCTCACATATTTTAGTCAATAAAATATTTTGTCTCATATACTCCTTTGATATGACTGAAAAAAAAATTCCCCAGGAAATGTCTTTATATAACTGACCTGTGTATAAAACTATACTTTCTTTATACTTTTAAGATTAATCTCAGTAATCTTTGTGACTGCCATATTACATTTCTCCATTAGAGAACTTCACTGACTGAAGTGAAGTGTGTGAGTGTGTGTGTGCGTGTGTGGTGACTCTCCAGTGCTTTCCTCTTCCCAATTTTGTATACTCAAATAGCAAGCTTTTAAAACCACTCAGACAGGGGCTTCCCTGGTAGCTAGTGGTAAAGAGTTCGCCTGCCAGCGCAGGAGATAGGAATTCGATCCCTGATCTGCGCAGATCCCACATGCTGCGGAGCTCCTAAGCCCTTAAGCCACAACTACTAAGCCTGTGCTCTAGAGCCTCGGAGCCGCAACTATTGAGTCCATGTGCCACAACTACTGAAGCCTGTGTACCCTAGAACCCGAGTTCCACCACAAGAGAAGCCACAGCAACAAGAAGCCTGCTCACCTCAACTAGAGAGTAGCTCACACTCCTTGCAACTAGAAAAGAGACTGCAGCAGCAGTGAGAACCCAGAATAGCCAATAAATAAATAAACTTGAACAACCTGAAAGGTCACCTTTTAAAATTAATTAATTAATTAATTAATTAAACCACTCAGACTCAACCTCATACTCTTTGGGAATCTTCTCCTTGGAATCATAGAAAAAGTTTTTTTATTTTTTTAATGGCTGTGTTAGTCTAGAGCACATGGATAACATTTTCCAGAGGATTACTGGAAACAGTGTGCTATACTTAAATACAGCAAATTCACTTAATCTTTATTACATTATCAACCATATCTTTTAGGGCGGTTAATTGCATCTTTTAGTTGGTACAGCAACTAACAGACTAGGTGGCAAACAAGTTAGCCTAGACCAGAGTGGAATATATTGATGGAATCAATTTGACTGGTTGAATGAATGTTCCATTTTCAGAGCTTCTATTTTAAACATTTTGTTCTTTCTTTAATTTTACGCTTTTTGCCTCTAAGTTACCATTTATTTTTCATCCATCTTTATTCTTTGGAGTGTGTGGGCTTCCCATCACACTGGTCTCTCTTGTTGAAGACCACTGGCTCTGGGTGCATGAGCTCCAGAGCTCAGGCTCATAATTGGACACACCAGCCCAGCCGTTCCTCCACATGTGGGATCTTCCTGGGCCGAATTGAACAGGTGTCCCTTGCATTGCAAGATGGACTCTTTACCCAATGGACCACCATGGAAGCCCAGAGCTGCTATTTTAGACATCCATAAAATTAGTTACCCCACCCATTCTCATTTTAGATCTTGATGCCATTTCAATTTCACTCTCCAGTGCTTTCCTCTTCCCAATTTTGTATACTCAAATAGCAAGCTTTTAAAACCACTCAGACAGGGGCTTCCCTGGTAGCTAGTGGTAAAGAGTTCGCCTGCCAGCGCAGGAGATAGGAATTCGATCCCTGATCTGCGCAGATCCCACATGCTGCGGAGCTCCTAAGCCCTTAAGCCACAACTACTAAGCCTGTGCTCTAGAGCCTCGGAGCCGCAACTATTGAGTCCATGTGCCACAACTACTGAAGCCTGTGTACCCTAGAACCCGAGTTCCACCACAAGAGAAGCCACAGCAACAAGAAGCCTGCTCACCTCAACTAGAGAGTAGCTCACACTCCTTGCAACTAGAAAAGAGACTGCAGCAGCAGTGAGAACCCAGAATAGCCAATAAATAAATAAACTTGAACAACCTGAAAGGTCACCTTTTAAAATTAATTAATTAATTAATTAATTAAACCACTCAGACTCAACCTCATACTCTTTGGGAATCTTCTCCTTGGAATCATAGAAAGATTTTTTTTTTTTTTTTTTTTTTTTAATGGCTGTGTTAGTCTAGAGCACATGGATAACATTTTCCAGAGGATTACTGGAAACAGTGTGCTATACTTAAATACAGCAAATTCACTTAATCTTTATTACATTATCAACCATATCTTTTAGGGCGGTTAATTGCATCTTTTAGTTGGTACAGCAACTAACAGACTAGGTGGCAAACAAGTTAGCCTAGACCAGAGTGGAATATATTGATGGAATCAATTTGACTGGTTGAATGAATGTTCCATTTTCAGAGCTTCTATTTTAAACATTTTGTTCTTTCTTTAATTTTACGCTTTTTGCCTCTAAGTTACCATTTATTTTTCATCCATCTTTATTCTTTGGAGTGTGTGGGCTTCCCATCACACTGGTCTCTCTTGTTGAAGACCACTGGCTCTGGGTGCATGAGCTCCAGAGCTCAGGCTCATAATTGGACACACCAGCCCAGCCGTTCCTCCACATGTGGGATCTTCCTGGGCCGGGAATTGAACAGGTGTCCCTTGCATTGCAAGATGGACTCTTTACCCAATGGACCACCATGGAAGCCCAGAGCTGCTATTTTAGACATCCATAAAATTAGTTACCCCACCCATTCTCATTTTAGATCTTGATGCCATTTCAATTTCAGTTCAAGAAAGTACACTTTTCATAAAATCTCTAACGTACTGGAGAAATTGTTATGTTGTATTGTAGGGAACGGAGAAAGCTTACACAAATTTTCTGTTTAGCATACTTTTAGTATAATTTAAATAAAAGAGGATAAATCCAATAAAGTTGTTATCCTTCATAACTTTAGGGTCTCTTAGGACTGACATTTACTTAACACATCACTTTATTAGGTAGCATGTTTTTTGTGCTACCTGTATATTAAATATCAGAAAAGACAAGAAATACTCCATATGTACACTCATTAGTTAAAATCACAAAAAATAACAGAGAAATAAGTATCTTAGTTGTTGTGATGAAGAAATAGTAACCAACATACGGTAATTCTTTTATAGAAAAGAATGAATATCTATTTCCAGCAAATGAAGAAGATAAGAAGACAAACAAGAAAAATATAATATACAAAATAGAATGTTTAAAGTATTTGTTCTTATCAGATAATAAAATCCTCATATTGGTGATGAGAATAATAATGATTCTATTACTAATGCAATGAAAATAAAAGTAGAGTTGAAAAATAAGCCTATCAAATGCCTTCTATGTGAAAGGAGGCATGCATAGACTCTTAAGAAGAAAAATAGGAAAATCAAAGATTGCAGTAAATCAATGGAACCCATAAAAATGTCCTGAGTAAAAGATTAATATTTTGAAAAGTTTTACTATTATTGGCATTGGGTGTAGAATTGCTATGATTGAGGAATTTCTTTGTAATTTTAGTTCAAATCTGTAATATGAATCTCAAATACAGACTATAGCAATAAATTAAATCAAAGTTCTCAGGGGGCTTCTATAATTTTTAGAGAAACATTTTGTTCTTTCTTTAATTTTACGCTTTTTGCCTCTAAGTTACCATTTATTTTTCATCCATCTTTATTCTTTGGAGTGTGTGGGCTTCCCATCACACTGGTCTCTCTTGTTGAAGACCACTGGCTCTGGGTGCATGAGCTCCAGAGCTCAGGCTCATAATTGGACACACCAGCCCAGCCGTTCCTCCACATGTGGGATCTTCCTGGGCCGAATTGAACAGGTGTCCCTTGCATTGCAAGATGGACTCTTTACCCAATGGACCACCATGGAAGCCCAGAGCTGCTATTTTAGACATCCATAAAATTAGTTACCCCACCCATTCTCATTTTAGATCTTGATGCCATTTCAATTTCAGTTCAAGAAAGTACACTTTTCATAAAATCTCTAACGTACTGGAGAAATTGTTATGTTGTATTGTAGGGAACGGAGAAAGCTTACACAAATTTTCTGTTTAGCATACTTTTAGTATAATTTAAATAAAAGAGGATAAATCCAATAAAGTTGTTATCCTTCATAACTTTAGGGTCTCTTAGGACTGACATTTACTTAACACATCACTTTATTAGGTAGCATGTTTTTTGTGCTACCTGTATATTAAATATCAGAAAAGACAAGAAATACTCCATATGTACACTCATTAGTTAAAATCACAAAAAATAACAGAGAAATAAGTATCTTAGTTGTTGTGATGAAGAAATAGTAACCAACATACGGTAATTCTTTTATAGAAAAGAATGAATATCTATTTCCAGCAAATGAAGAAGATAAGAAGACAAACAAGAAAAATATAATATACAAAATAGAATGTTTAAAGTATTTGTTCTTATCAGATAATAAAATCCTCATATTGGTGATGAGAATAATAATGATTCTATTACTAATGCAATGAAAATAAAAGTAGAGTTGAAAAATAAGCCTATCAAATGCCTTCTATGTGAAAGGAGGCATGCATAGACTCTTAAGAAGAAAAATAGGAAAATCAAAGATTGCAGTAAATCAATGGAACCCATAAAAATGTCCTGAGTAAAAGATTAATATTTTGAAAAGTTTTACTATTATTGGCATTGGGTGTAGAATTGCTATGATTGAGGAATTTCTTTGTAATTTTAGTTCAAATCTGTAATATGAATCTCAAATACAGACTATAGCAATAAATCATAAGAGTTTCGAAAAAGCATGTTAAATGAACCAATTGCTAATATCTTATTCTTCAATGCACCTACTAATCTTCCTGAAAAATTTATTGGCTATATCTTTAATTTCCCTAAACCGATAATTTTTAAATCTAAGAAAGTATTCTAAGTTAACACTGTTTTAAGGTGAACATATGCTATTTAAAAAGAAAATTACAAATTCAAAAAAAGAATGTATGCATAAATATGAATAAAAACAAATATCATGTGTGTGCAGATATAAAAAAGAGACACTAACTTTCCTTTTCTACTAGAAGAAAATAGGAGAATTTATTTCTATTCATACACACTGAAATCATATGTTGTTGTTTAACTTTTTGTTTATGACAAATAGTGAGATTTCATTCTTTTTTATGGCTGAGTAGTATTTCATTTTAAATATGTGTCACATCTTTATGCATTCATCCATTAATGGGAACTGAAGTTGTTTCTGTAGCATTGCTACTATAAAATATGCTGTAATGAACATATGAGTGTTTATATCTTTTAAAATGACTTTTTTTTTTTTACTTTATTTGAATAAATACTTAGAAGTAGAATTGTTAGATCATATGATAGTTCTATTTTTCACTTTTGTAAGGGACATCCATACTGCTTTCTGTAGTGGCTGCACCAATTCACATTCGTACCAGCAGTTCATATGTGTACCTTTTCTGTCTACATATTTGCCAACACTTGTTATTTCTTGTCTCTTTTATTAAAATATAATAGGCATTCTAACAGGTATAAAGTGATTTCTTATTGTGGTTTTAATTTTGAAATCTTGCCATTTGTGACAACATAAATAGATCTTGAGAATATCATGCAAAGAGAAAGACAAACACCATATGATTAAACCTATTTGTGGAATCTAAAAAATAAACCAGAATAAACAAATAAAACATGATAAATTCATGGATGAAGAGAACAAATTGATAGTTGCCAAAGAGGAGAGTGGCTGGTGGATGGGCAAAAATGGGTGAAGCAGATCAAGAGGTACAAACTTCAAGTTATAGAAAATTAAGTCAAGGAGATGTAATGTATAACATGGTGAACATAGTCTATAATATTGCGTTGTATGTTGGCAAGTTGCTAACAGTAAATCTTCAGCGTTCTCATCACAAGAAAAAAATTATAACTTTATTTTGGTGATCATTTCTTAGTGTCTACAAATGAAGTCTATCATAAAATTTATTGGCTATATCTTTAATTTCCCTAAACCGATAATTTTTAAATCTAAGAAAGTATTCTAAGTTAACACTGTTTTAAGGTGAACATATGCTATTTAAAAGAAAATTACAAATTCAAAAAAAGAATGTATGCATAAATATGAATAAAAACAAATATCATGTGTGTGCAGATATAAAAAAGAGACACTAACTTTCCTTTTCTACTAGAAGAAAATAGGAGAATTTATTTCTATTCATACACACTGAAATCATATGTTGTTGTTTAACTTTTTGTTTATGACAAATAGTGAGATTTCATTCTTTTTTATGGCTGAGTAGTATTTCATTTTAAATATGTGTCACATCTTTATGCATTCATCCATTAATGGGAACTGAAGTTGTTTCTGTAGCATTGCTACTATAAAATATGCTGTAATGAACATATGAGTGTTTATATCTTTTAAAATGACTTTTTTTTTTTTACTTTATTTGAATAAATACTTAGAAGTAGAATTGTTAGATCATATGATAGTTCTATTTTTCACTTTTGTAAGGGACATCCATACTGCTTTCTGTAGTGGCTGCACCAATTCACATTCGTACCAGCAGTTCATATGTGTACCTTTTCTGTCTACATATTTGCCAACACTTGTTATTTCTTGTCTCTTTTATTAAAATATAATAGGCATTCTAACAGGTATAAAGTGATTTCTTATTGTGGTTTTAATTTTGAAATCTTGCCATTTGTGACAACATAAATAGATCTTGAGAATATCATGCAAAGAGAAAGACAAACACCATATGATTAAACCTATTTGTGGAATCTAAAAAATAAACCAGAATAAACAAATAAAACATGATAAATTCATGGATGAAGAGAACAAATTGATAGTTGCCAAAGAGGAGAGTGGCTGGTGGATGGGCAAAAATGGGTGAAGCAGATCAAGAGGTACAAACTTCAAGTTATAGAAAATTAAGTCAAGGAGATGTAATGTATAACATGGTGAACATAGTCTATAATATTGCGTTGTATGTTGGCAAGTTGCTAACAGTAAATCTTCAGCGTTCTCATCACAAGAAAAAAATTATAACTTTATATGGTGACAGATGGTATCTAGATTTATTGTGGTGATCATTTCTTAGTGTCTACAAATATTGAATATTGTACACTTATACATAAAGGTCAATTATACCTCTATCAAAAATAGCTAGTGAGAAAATAAATCAAATGTGTTCCTAAATTTAAAAAAAAACTCAACAAAAAAGTAGCTGATGCTATTCAAAATATTCAAGAGTATGGGAAGATCAAAATGACTCCTACAGGAATCAATTCTGATTAGTTCTGAACAGTTAAACAACTAGCCTATGTTTAGCCTCGAGCAAGAGCTGAACAACCACTGTCTAAGCTTTTGAGGAGCCACAGCATTTGGTGGGACATTCAGGGAATATGGCCCATCCAGTTGATCCACTCCCTTACTCAAAGTGATGTCCAAAATCAGTTCATAAATCCTCCCATGGAAGCAGAATTTCAGATCAACCCTGTCTTTAAGGAAGAAGTAGTATTGGGGAAGACAAATAAACAAACTTACCCACACAATGGGAGAGAAAATTCACTGGAATTATCAATATTAACCAATCTAGAGATTTATTTTTAAAAAATAAATGGGGAAAAAGAGTTGCTATTGGAGGAAAACCCACAGAACAAATGAAAATGCCTATCATGACCAAAAGAACCACCATAGGAAATAGCAAAGACATAGATGAAAGGAAATTTAAAATAAGGTCTGGAAGATGAAATTGAGACAGTCTCTAGTGACTGATTAAAAAGAAACTAAACTAAAAACATAAGAATTACAGGTTCAAAGGTTTAGAGGATAAATTCAGAGGAGTCCAACATCTTCTAAGAGAGTATCAACAGAAGACCCCAGAAAAAACTAAGATTTAGCAATAAGGATTTACTGAAAGAAAAACTTTTGAGAGGTATATACAAAGTGCCAAGTATTCCATGGACTCACAAAGTGCTAAGTTTTTCTAGGCTATATATGTAAATGAAACAAACCATAACCCAAACAAGATTTTTTTTTTTTTTACTTTTGAACAAGGAGAAAGTCCTTAAATGTTCTTGTGGGCAAAGGCAGGCCACATACAAAGATACAAGCACCCATAGTAGAATGAAATTTCTCATCAAAGTACTGGGTGTTGGTGAGAAAAGTATAGTGAATATTGTACACTTATACATAAAGGTCAATTATACTTTATATGGTGACAGATGGTATCTAGATTTATTGTGGTGATCATTTCTTAGTGTCTACAAATATTGAATATTGTACACTTATACATAAAGGTCAATTATACCTCTATCAAAAATAGCTAGTGAGAAAATAAATCAAATGTGTTCCTAAATTTAAAAAAAAACTCAACAAAAAAGTAGCTGATGCTATTCAAAATATTCAAGAGTATGGGAAGATCAAAATGACTCCTACAGGAATCAATTCTGATTAGTTCTGAACAGTTAAACAACTAGCCTATGTTTAGCCTCGAGCAAGAGCTGAACAACCACTGTCTAAGCTTTTGAGGAGCCACAGCATTTGGTGGGACATTCAGGGAATATGGCCCATCCAGTTGATCCACTCCCTTACTCAAAGTGATGTCCAAAATCAGTTCATAAATCCTCCCATGGAAGCAGAATTTCAGATCAACCCTGTCTTTAAGGAAGAAGTAGTATTGGGGAAGACAAATAAACAAACTTACCCACACAATGGGAGAGAAAATTCACTGGAATTATCAATATTAACCAATCTAGAGATTTATTTTTAAAAATAAATGGGGAAAAAGAGTTGCTATTGGAGGAAAACCCACAGAACAAATGAAAATGCCTATCATGACCAAAAGAACCACCATAGGAAATAGCAAAGACATAGATGAAAGGAAATTTAAAATAAGGTCTGGAAGATGAAATTGAGACAGTCTCTAGTGACTGATTAAAAAGAAACTAAACTAAAAACATAAGAATTACAGGTTCAAAGGTTTAGAGGATAAATTCAGAGGAGTCCAACATCTTCTAAGAGAGTATCAACAGAAGACCCCAGAAAAAACTAAGATTTAGCAATAAGGATTTACTGAAAGAAAAACTTTTGAGAGGTATATACAAAGTGCCAAGTATTCCATGGACTCACAAAGTGCTAAGTTTTTCTAGGCTATATATGTAAATGAAACAAACCATAACCCAAACAAGATTTTTTTTTTTTTTAATTTAGAACAAGGGAGAAAGTCCTTAAATGTTCTTGTGGGCAAAGGCAGGCCACATACAAAGGCAGGCCACATACAAAGATACAAGCACCCATAGTAGAATGAAATTTCTCATCAAAGTACTGGGTGTTGGTGAGAAAAGTATAGTGAAAACTTTAGAGTTCTTAGGTCACAAAGAGATGCTGGGCATCCATAGCCGCAGATGCCAAACATCACAGCTGACAGTAAGAGTGCATGTTCCACACTTGAAGATAAAGTATGGAGATGCCAAATATCTGTCATGCTAATATGATGAATTCTGCCAGATAGTGTATGAGTTCTGTCTAGGCCAAGAGCATAAAAAATTTTCACCATGCTTTCCTTCAAAAAACACTAACAAGTAAGGTTTCCAACGCACGCTGAAGTCTTTCTTCAATATGTTGAGAAGCAACAAGAAACTGTACCTGATATTCAAGGTCCTCCATAAACTGACTTCTATTTATCATTCCATATGGATAGTTTTTAAAACAATATTCAGCTTTCCAAGTGTTCAAATTTTCTCACTCTTCCATACTTTTGTGTATTATGTTCCCTTGACTACTTCTCACAGTTTAACACTCATTTAAAATGTCATCTTCCCTGAGAAGACTTCTCTGACAATGTCAGTTTAAGTTTAGTGCTCTCCCTGATGCTTCCACAGCACTTAGCACGTATTTCTGTACCAAGACAGGAAATAGTAGTTTAGGTCATTTGAGGGCAAGAATGCACCTTGTATATTTTTGAAATTATAATAATTAGCAAATGTCTTAGGCCTAGGAGATAGCAGGTAAGTATTTAATGAGGGTATGAATAAGGGAAAGGCCAAACAATTATTTGGAGGTGAATGGAAAAGTAATTAGAGGATAAATTCAGAGGAGTCCAACATCTTCTAAGAGAGTATCAACAGAAGACCCCAGAAAAAACTAAGATTTAGCAATAAGGATTTACTGAAAGAAAAACTTTTGAGAGGTATATACAAAGTGCCAAGTATTCCATGGACTCACAAAGTGCTAAGTTTTTCTAGGCTATATATGTAAATGAAACAAACCATAACCCAAACAAGATTGTTTTTTTTTTTAATTTAGAACAAGGAGAAAGTCCTTAAATGTTCTTGTGGGCAAAGGCAGGCCACATACAAAGATACAAGCACCCATAGTAGAATGAAATTTCTCATCAAAGTACTGGGTGTTGGTGAGAAAAGTATAGTGAAAACTTTAGAGTTCTTAGGTCACAAAGAGATGCTGGGCATCCATAGCCGCAGATGCCAAACATCACAGCTGACAGTAAGAGTGCATGTTCCACACTTGAAGATAAAGTATGGAGATGCCAAATATCTGTCATGCTAATATGATGAATTCTGCCAGATAGTGTATGAGTTCTGTCTAGGCCAAGAGCATAAAAATTCTCACCATGCTTTCCTTCAAAAAACACTAACAAGTAAGGTTTCCAACGCACGCTGAAGTCTTTCTTCAATATGTTGAGAAGCAACAAGAAACTGTACCTGATATTCAAGGTCCTCCATAAACTGACTTCTATTTATCATTCCATATGGATAGTTTTTAAAACAATATTCAGCTTTCCAAGTGTTCAAATTTTCTCACTCTTCCATACTTTTGTGTATTATGTTCCCTTGACTACTTCTCACAGTTTAACACTCATTTAAAATGTCATCTTCCTGAGAAGACTTCTCTGACAATGTCAGTTTAAGTTTAGTGCTCTCCCTGATGCTTCCACAGCACTTAGCACGTATTTCTGTACCAAGACAGGAAATAGTAGTTTAGGTCATTTGAGGGCAAGAATGCACCTTGTATATTTTTGAAATTATAATAATTAGCAAATGTCTTAGGCCTAGGAGATAGCAGGTAAGTATTTAATGAGGGTATGAATAAGGGAAAGGCCAAACAATTATTTGGAGGTGATGGATAATTGAGAAAATGTAATATAAACAGAGATCCTTAAGGTAGTGTCTATTTAGCTCAGAGCTCTTCATATTCTGAAATACTGAGAAAAAGTTTTAAACTTGGAGAACTAAAAATATAAAGTAGATCAAAAAAAAAAAAAAATAAAAAGATGTATCCCACGTTATACAACTTCAGTTAGCTAACTTCAGCATAAAAGTTTAAGAATGAGCAAACCGCTGTACAGCTTTGCCTCAGTCAGGAGCTATTGAGAACACTTAGTTGGTGTCTCTGTTCTAGTCTGAGCTGGATTCTCTTTCTTTTAGGTTTGATTTATCCTTTACTATGTGAACTTCATTTTTTATCTTCCACCAAGCCCCTTATTTTTCTTTGCAGATCATTATCCATCTTTAACACCTGAACTGCTTTAATTATTTGACTTAAAATTAATTGATTTCTATAGAAGTTAGCATCTCCCAAACGATGCTGATTTCTGACTTAGAATCTAGGCTTGATGGCAGCCATTTGTACTCTGCATTTCTATCTTCTGCTAGAGCTCCTTCCAGGACAGAGAGCAGTTTGACTCAGGTCTGACACTCACAGGGTCTCAAATTTAGACATTTGATTGTATCTCTAATTCAAACTTAAGTATCTCATGGACAGAAAACTCCACTGCCTTGTTTGTATTTATTAACTGTGTGATTAATTTAAATGTAAACATTTAAAATATCTCAAGCATTTTATGTCCCTGTTTAAGTATTTTTTTTATTTTTGAAGCTGCCAGGAAATTCTAAGAATTGAGCATGTGCTTATCTTAATTGCAAAGAGGCCTCCTATGGTCTTCATTTTGCTCTCTGCCCAGAGCTATGTAATGTGCTACTTCGAAATGAAGGAAAAAGTTATATTCCCCAAATTAAGTTTAGTTTGCTTTTTTCCTGATGCTTCCACAGCACTTAGCACGTATTTCTGTACCAAGACAGGAAATAGTAGTTTAGGTCATTTGAGGGCAAGAATGCACCTTGTATATTTTTGAAATTATAATAATTAGCAAATGTCTTAGGCCTAGGAGATAGCAGGTAAGTATTTAATGAGGGTATGAATAAGGGAAAGGCCAAACAATTATTTGGAGGTGATGGATAATTGAGAAAATGTAATATAAACAGAGATCCTTAAGGTAGTGTCTATTTAGCTCAGAGCTCTTCATATTCTGAAATACTGAGAAAAAGTTTTAAACTTGGAGAACTAAAAATATAAAGTAGATCAAAAAAAAAAAAAAAAGATGTATCCCACGTTATACAACTTCAGTTAGCTAACTTCAGCATAAAAGTTTAAGAATGAGCAAACCGCTGTACAGCTTTGCCTCAGTCAGGAGCTATTGAGAACACTTAGTTGGTGTCTCTGTTCTAGTCTGAGCTGGATTCTCTTTCTTTTAGGTTTGATTTATCCTTTACTATGTGAACTTCATTTTTTATCTTCCACCAAGCCCCTTATTTTTCTTTGCAGATCATTATCCATCTTTAACACCTGAACTGCTTTAATTATTTGACTTAAAATTAATTGATTTCTATAGAAGTTAGCATCTCCCAAACGATGCTGATTTCTGACTTAGAATCTAGGCTTGATGGCAGCCATTTGTACTCTGCATTTCTATCTTCTGCTAGAGCTCCTTCCAGGACAGAGAGCAGTTTGACTCAGGTCTGACACTCACAGGGTCTCAAATTTAGACATTTGATTGTATCTCTAATTCAAACTTAAGTATCTCATGGACAGAAAACTCCACTGCCTTGTTTGTATTTATTAACTGTGTGATTAATTTAAATGTAAACATTTAAAATATCTCAAGCATTTTATGTCCCTGTTTAAGTATTTTTTTTATTTTTGAAGCTGCCAGGAAATTCTAAGAATTGAGCATGTGCTTATCTTAATTGCAAAGAGGCCTCCTATGGTCTTCATTTTGCTCTCTGCCCAGAGCTATGTAATGTGCTACTTCGAAATGAAGGAAAAAGTTATATTCCACCCATTTAAGAAGGAAATATGACTTTCTGCTCAGATCTGATTTGAAAATGTTTTGCTGTTGGATAGTGTTATCATATTCCTTATATAATTCACTGAAACCATTTGATTTCAGGAGTAACTGAAGTGTTTCTTGACTGATCAATTTATACTCCCAACATATGGGCATTAAACTGTTCACATTCCTTTTTGCTTACCTCTTGTCTGTCAAGAAAAATGATCTAATGTTGAAAAACAGAAGGCAAATATTGTGAAGAAATTAACGATGCCCAACATAGAGACAGTTTAATTGTTCCAGTGAAGTTTTCATATATATATATATATATATATAGAGAGAGAGAGAGAGAGACAGATATAAACATATATATATATATCTTCCCTATTTTCTATGGTAATTAATAATTCACATTTATTGAACTCTCAAGATGTTCCAGAAACAGTGATGTTCAAATCACCTCATATGCATTTTTTAGTTAATATTCAGAATAAACTTACAAAAGTAGGCACCATTATTAACTATTTTTACAGATGAGTAAACAGAAATAGCTCATAATTTACAGCTATGAAGGCATTCTATTGGATGAAGCACTTGCTTAAAGACATTGTGGAAAGTAAAGAGAAGAGCTAGCACAGGTCAGGGCTTTGATTTAGACACTGTGACTCAAACAGTCTTTCATCAAATATCATTTGCCTTGAAGGTGTATCTCTAGTTTTGTGATTTAGCACATAAAGTGAACACATAGAAGCTCTCAGTGCTTCTGTCCAGTCACTGCTGTTTCTTATTCCTTTATCCCAACTTTGTTATTTTCAGACGACAGTATAAAAATAGAAATGAAGTATCAGCTTTGTTCAAAGATACAAAGCAAAATCACTAAAAGGAAAAGGCACAAGGGAAAAATTTCACTTGAAATTAGACTCAAGCTTCTAAAAGTCCTTTCCCAGTGACTCACCTGAGACATGCTTAATTCCTCCAGCAATTAATGTGAAAACATGCGTGAAATAGTGTTATCATGGAAGTTCATTAAAGACAAATCGCCTAGGGTTTTTATTGGGGATTGGTCACATAAGCACCCTAGGCCTCGCATGTACTGAATTTCCACTTTCCCAGAAGGAAAGCAGGTGGTCAGCATAAACCATATCATTTACACAAACAGTTTAGGCACAGTGAACCACTCAGTTCTGAGAATGGGGGTAACCTTTGGCCACATAAGCAGAGCTTTCTGGGCACAATAGTCTCAAATCTACAATATTAACACTTTTCTTCATAGTGAAAAATAGCAGACGATTATGTGTTTGTATTACATTATTATAATGATCATAATTAATTCAATGATTTGAATTCTATATACTATCTTCCTTTCTTGACTGCATGTCTTTGAATGCATTGTTGAATTGCAAACGACTTTATCATGTTGCTGTTGTTCAGTCGTCCAGTAGTGTCCGTCTCTTTGCAACCCCATGGACCACAGTATGCCAGGCCTCCTTGTCCCTCACCATCTCCCAGAGCTTGTCCAAGTTCATATTCATATCATAGTAGCTTATATTTGGTAAAGACCCAGTAATATTTTGTTTAATAAGTGAATAAATAAGAAAATTAACTGATTAATATTAGTGTTAAGATAGGTTTGCATTTTTGAGTTTTAAAAGGAAGAATTGAATTTTGAAGAGATATTAGACATGTTCTATATGGCCGGTTTCAAAACATAAGCTCAGCTGCAAAGGGAGTCACTTAATAAAGAAGACTTTCTAAAGTTGACAGCTGTCTGCAGACAGGTGATTGTTCTTTGGATGCTGAGTTCAAAAGCAGTTGATAGGTGCTAAAACGGTGTTCTAATTTATGCATTGGTTAGTTAATTGATAGGCTGGAGTAGTTTGCCCTTAAAGGTTATTCTGATGCCATAAGTATATAACAATTTCTTGAATTCTCTCTAGTTTTTCAGCAGTGCAGATGAGTTTGAGGTAGGACTAGCAAAGGTCCTGTTGCAGTATTATAAGTAAGCTAACTTCCCTGGTAGAGATTTTCTTAATATACAGAATGCAAAAAAACAATTCTGAAAAAATTATTCTGAACAAGCAATTGGTCAGCTAATTTACTTATCAAAATTCAGAAAAAAGGAGTTAGTGACAGAAATCAGTGGAAGGAATGACTTCCTAAAGATGGTATTAATTATCTATTACTACATGAGAAGCTGCTTATGAATATAGTAGTGTCAAACAGTTAAGATTTATGATCTTACAGTGCATATGGTTAAAAAAATGTGTGAGTGGCTTAGCCAGCTGGTTCTTAGCTAGAGGTCTCTCACGAAATTGCAGTTAAGATCCCCCTAGGTTGCCAACATCTGCAGATTTGACTGAGGCTCGACCATCCACTTGAAGAATGGCTCACTCCTGTAGCTCATAGTGAGATGCTTCATTTCCTTATTGGCTATTGACATAAAGTGTTAGTTCTTTATCAAGTGGCTGTCACCATGGGCTTGATAGAGTATCCTTATGTCAATGCATGTGGATCCACCCAGAAGTAACAATCTAAGAGAAAGAGCAATGGTAGCCTCATTCCTTTCTAGGGTTTAGTCCTTCAGAAACACATTGGGACGACTTTATCATGTTGCTGTTGTTCAGTCGTCCAGTAGTGTCCGTCTTTGCAACCCCATGGACCACAGTATGCCAGGCCTCCTTGTCCCTCACCATCTCCCAGAGCTTGTCCAAGTTCATATTCATATCATAGTAGCTTATATTTGGTAAAGACCCAGTAATATTTTGTTTAATAAGTGAATAAATAAGAAAATTAACTGATTAATATTAGTGTTAAGATAGGTTTGCATTTTTGAGTTTTAAAAGGAAGAATTGAATTTTGAAGAGATATTAGACATGTTCTATATGGCCGGTTTCAAAACATAAGCTCAGCTGCAAAGGGAGTCACTTAATAAAGAAGACTTTCTAAAGTTGACAGCTGTCTGCAGACAGGTGATTGTTCTTTGGATGCTGAGTTCAAAAGCAGTTGATAGGTGCTAAAACGGTGTTCTAATTTATGCATTGGTTAGTTAATTGATAGGCTGGAGTAGTTTGCCCTTAAAGGTTATTCTGATGCCATAAGTATATAACAATTTCTTGAATTCTCTCTAGTTTTTCAGCAGTGCAGATGAGTTTGAGGTAGGACTAGCAAAGGTCCTGTTGCAGTATTATAAGTAAGCTAACTTCCCTGGTAGAGATTTTCTTAATATACAGAATGCAAAAAAACAATTCTGAAAAAATTATTCTGAACAAGCAATTGGTCAGCTAATTTACTTATCAAAATTCAGAAAAAAGGAGTTAGTGACAGAAATCAGTGGAAGGAATGACTTCCTAAAGATGGTATTAATTATCTATTACTACATGAGAAGCTGCTTATGAATATAGTAGTGTCAAACAGTTAAGATTTATGATCTTACAGTGCATATGGTTAAAAAAATGTGTGAGTGGCTTAGCCAGCTGGTTCTTAGCTAGAGGTCTCTCACGAAATTGCAGTTAAGATCCCCCTAGGTTGCCAACATCTGCAGATTTGACTGAGGCTCGACCATCCACTTGAAGAATGGCTCACTCCTGTAGCTCATAGTGAGATGCTTCATTTCCTTATTGGCTATTGACATAAAGTGTTAGTTCTTTATCAAGTGGCTGTCACCATGGGCTTGATAGAGTATCCTTATGTCAATGCATGTGGATCCACCCAGAAGTAACAATCTAAGAGAAAGAGCAATGGGGTAGCCTCATTCCTTTCTAGGGTTTAGTCTCAGAAATCACACATTGTCACTTTAGATTTATTAGAACTTGGCCACAAAGTCCAACCCATTCTCAAGAGGAAGGGAGAGGATATTTCTTAACAATTCAGATGAAAATGGAAATATTTCTATTTGCACCTTCTGTGAAAATACCCTTTTAATAGAAGAAATGGAGTCTAAAACCTAATTGTCTACCAGTTTTGAAATAATACAATTCCTAATTACTTTTAGATTTGAGGAATTCATATTCCTTCAATGACTTAATAATACTTATTATATAAATATTTCCTACATCAAATTCACATAAAATGTGACAAAATGTACCATTTACCAAGGCAAAATGTATGACAACATTTATTTTGATTCTAAAGATGGTATTACTGTAAGAAATCGCTGGAGAGCAAGACTAAAGGGGAATTTATTCAATCTACCTAGATTTCCTGATTTCTTATTCTGGAGTTTCAAATATAGGAATTCACTGTACATAACTAGCATAGTTATAGTTATCTTAATAATAACCCCACGAGGAAAGGAGAGTGAAAACTATTGATTAGCCTACTGCATTACTCTAATGTTCTGTTGAGTGAGCCTTAGGTCTTCAGAACTCAGCCTACCTAGCACTGTCTCCGCAGATCACAATTTAAGAGAATTGTAAATGTCCTCCCAAATTTGGGGAGTCCTTGAGCTTAAGCATTAGGGTCAATCATCAACGGCTCATTACAGATTATGAAAATGCCCAAGGGACTAGGCTTTTCCAAATTAATACAATCCCATTATGAGATCACTAGAAATAACATAAGCAGAGACTTTCTGGCTGGTGGTTAGAAGTAAGATTCTGCCTTACTCTTTTTGTATTTAAGCCCCAAATTCTTAACCAGTCATGGGAAGGGTGGTTCTTAGCTAGAGGTCTCTCACGAAATTGCAGTTAAGATCCCCCTAGGTTGCCAACATCTGCATATTTGACTGAGGCTCGACCATCCACTTGAAGAATGGCTCACTCCTGTAGCTCATAGTGAGATGCTTCATTTCCTTATTGGCTATTGACATAAAGTGTTAGTTCTTTATCAAGTGGCTGTCACCATGGGCTTGATAGAGTATCCTTATGTCAATGCATGTGGATCCACCCAGAAGTAACAATCTAAGAGAAAGAGCAATGGGGTAGCCTCATTCCTTTCTAGGGTTTAGTCTCAGAAATCACACATTGTCACTTTAGATTTATTAGAACTTGGCCACAAAGTCCAACCCATTCTCAAGAGGAAGGGAGAGGATATTTCTTAACAATTCAGATGAAAATGGAAATATTTCTATTTGCACCTTCTGTGAAAATACCCTTTTAATAGAAGAAATGGAGTCTAAAACCTAATTGTCTACCAGTTTTGAAATAATACAATTCCTAATTACTTTTAGATTTGAGGAATTCATATTCCTTCAATGACTTAATAATACTTATTATATAAATATTTCCTACATCAAATTCACATAAAATGTGACAAAATGTACCATTTACCAAGGCAAAATGTATGACAACATTTATTTTGATTCTAAAGATGGTATTACTGTAAGAAATCGCTGGAGAGCAAGACTAAAGGGGAATTTATTCAATCTACCTAGATTTCCTGATTTCTTATTCTGGAGTTTCAAATATAGGAATTCACTGTACATAACTAGCATAGTTATAGTTATCTTAATAATAACCCCACGAGGAAAGGAGAGTGAAAACTATTGATTAGCCTACTGCATTACTCTAATGTTCTGTTGAGTGAGCCTTAGGTCTTCAGAACTCAGCCTACCTAGCACTGTCTCCGCAGATCACAATTTAAGAGAATTGTAAATGTCCTCCCAAATTTGGGGAGTCCTTGAGCTTAAGCATTAGGGTCAATCATCAACGGCTCATTACAGATTATGAAAATGCCCAAGGGACTAGGCTTTTCCAAATTAATACAATCCCATTATGAGATCACTAGAAATAACATAAGCAGTGACTTTCTGGCTGGTGGTTAGAAGTAAGATTCTGCCTTACTCTTTTTGTATTTAAGCCCCAAATTCTTAACCAGTCATGGGAAGGGTGGGTGACAACAACACTGGACTTTCTACAATTAACAATAGTGAACTCTTTTAGGGATGTAAAAAATGTGAGCAAACATATAATCTAAATTTGTGTAGTATATAGCTATAATATTAGATTTTTGCAGTTTTGTCAGATTAGGTGATGTGTAAAGTCTAGGATGAGTACTGTTGTAAAGTGTGTGAAAAATGTTTTTTTCAAGATAGAAATAAAAATCTACAAAAAGGTATGAGAAAAGCAAGATTTTAGGGAGCATACATGATTTTATTTTCTCAAGTATTGTCCTTATTTATATTTTAGGTGAGGAAGAGATTTAACATTTGTTTTCTTCTTTATATATACTTCAAGATCAGCATGACAATTGTCATGAAGAACTCAAGGAAGGTAGTCAGTTACAATTTAAGACTCAAATATAATTAAAAGGAGGAGACATTACAATTAAGAAAATCATTTCAAATCACCATGGAGCCTATTGCTAATGACTATGTAACTAGTGTAACCTCTAGATTCCCGATTTATTTTCCCAGGTTATAGCAGGAGGTCTGCAACATTAGGCAAACCTACACCTGAGTGAAACTGCTGAATCAGTCATGCTATTTTAATAGCACAACTAGCAAACTGAACAACTGCCAAGAGACTTTAGTTCCAAAGGAAAATCATAAATATTCATCTTAGATGGAGTCTTTATACACAAACTGAATCAGATGATTTAGGTCATTATCTGATATTTCAGACCAGAAGGGAAAATAAATTATATTTTTCATCTGTGATATCTAGATAATATAAACCAAGAGATACATTTTCTCACAGAATATACTGGTATGCTCTTATATCCACTATTTCAAATGCAGATCAGTTGAACAAATATCTATTGCACAAGGCATTTAACTAGACACTGTTGAGATGTGGAAATAAATGAGATTCAGTCCTGGCCTAGGAAAATACAGGAGCAGAGATGGACTAGAAATGGCTACCATTTGTTGGGCACACACTACACATCTGTCACTGTGTTAGTCATCTTTTTAGCCTATTAAACCAATTTCTGCTGCTGCCTAAATGTCAATAAATATTTATGTTCTGATTATCCACATCAGAAATCTGAGAACCTGAGAGTTTATGTACCTTAACTAAGAAATTCACATATCATGTAAATAACTAAGTTTAGATTCAAATTCAAATCACTCAGACTCCAGTACTTGAACAGTTAATATCCACTAATGAGCAAGTCAGTCATATGTGAATGATCTTTAAGTGGCAATACTCATTGAACAAATGTTTAATTAGAATTCATCATCCTAGATCTCATAATCTTTAAGATCTATGAACAGTGTAGACAATAATCAACCATTTATAATAGTATTGTTGCTGTCGTCTGTATTTCAAAGATACATTTTCTGTACAAGTAATGTAAAATCCTAGAGTTACAAAATCAAGGCATTATATAGAATTGTGACTACAAAACAATAAAGGTATAAATAAGGCAATCTTCTGATTTTGATTCCTAATGGGTATTATTCTAAGTGTGAATAACCTACCTCACCATGGTTATCAATGAAATGTGGCATGGTTACTAGTGCAACTCTCACATAAGGATGCCTCTTCTTGTAGTCTGTAACTTAAAAGCTCCGATGTCACTAATAGATACAAACACTTGAACATCTTTACTATCTATCTCAATTCCAAATGCTTTGGCTATACAATAAGCATATGTTCTTTGTATATGTGTATCTTTGATACTTTAAAAGAGTCAACCACAACATACCTCCCTACAACTGACCTGAAGCTACAGAACAGTTTCAACAGGCACAATATATTTGGGGGGGGGGGGAGGGGCACTTCTGTTGGTCTGTCATTTATTTCCATCTTTGTTCTTTGGCCTGTGTGGGTCTCCCATCGCAGTGGCCTCTCTCGCTACAGAGCACTGGCTCTGGGCGCATGTGCTCCAGAGCTCCGGCTCTGTAGTTGGGCATATTGGTCTAGCTGCTCCACTGCACATGGGATCTTCCCAGGCCAGGGATCGAACCAGCACCCCTTGTACTGCTAGGTGGTGTCCCCACCCACTGGACCACCAGGGAAGTCCTTCAAAAGGCACAATATTTTTATTCTCAAAGGTTGTAAGAGGAAACAAATAGCACTAGCACAACTATATGTAAGAAAATAATATGAGATGAGTACCTTGTCAAACTTTAGCATTATATATTAACTCAACATAAAGTAGGCCAAATGATTTGGGCCATAGAAGTCTCCCATCTATATTTCCTACTTGGTCTTGGGGGTCTCCAGGTGTTCACCAAAGTCCAGCTTCCCTGTTACCATACTGCCCGAACTGTCCCTAAGGCTGCCCACATAGACTGCACTCTGTAGTCTCACCTGCAGTCAGGTGTGACTCTGTGATTAAACCCTCTAATTACACACATGGCTGCAAGTGGATGTGTCATGTGTCCCTTTAGATCTTGGCTTTTAGAAGTAAAACAGTTCTACCTTCTCCTCGCTCTCCCTTTCCTGTTGGTAGATGTGTCAAGGCAGTATCTCAGCCTCTGTCATGCACAGTATGATACTACTATAGGAGAGCTGAGAGCAAGGAAGAAAATAGCTGGTCCTCTGACAAAGCAGAGCAGCATTCCACATAAGGGCTGCCACAGAAAAGAGAGGAAAACAGCCATTTTTAAACTCTGTTGCAACAGTTTACCTCTCACATAAGGATGCCTCTTCTTGTAGTCTGTAACTTAAAAGCTCCGATGTCACTAATAGATACAAACACTTGAACATCTTTACTATCTATCTCAATTCCAAATGCTTTGGCTATACAATAAGCATATGTTCTTTGTATATGTGTATCTTTGATACTTTAAAAGAGTCAACCACAACATACCTCCCTACAACTGACCTGAAGCTACAGAACAGTTTCAACAGGCACAATATATTTGGGGGGGGGGCACTTCTATTGGTCTGTCATTTATTTCCATCTTTGTTCTTTGGTCTGTGTGGGCCTCCCATTGCATTGGCCTCTCTCATTGCAGAGGTCCAGCTCTGGGCGCATGTGCTCCAGAGCTCCGGCTCTGTAGTTGGGCATATTGGTCTAGCTGCTCCACTGCACATGGGATCTTCCCAGGCCAGGGATCGAACCAGCACCCCTTGTACTGCTAGGTGGTGTCCCCACCCACTGGACCACCAGGGAAGTCCTTCAAAAGGCACAATATTTTTATTCTCAAAGGTTGTAAGAGGAAACAAATAGCACTAGCACAACTATATGTAAGAAAATAATATGAGATGAGTACCTTGTCAAACTTTAGCATTATATATTAACTCAACATAAAGTAGGCCAAATGATTTGGGCCATAGAAGTCTCCCATCTATATTTCCTACTTGGTCTTGGGGGTCTCCAGGTGTTCACCAAAGTCCAGCTTCCCTGTTACCATACTGCCCGAACTGTCCCTAAGGCTGCCCACATAGACTGCACTCTGTAGTCTCACCTGCAGTCAGGTGTGACTCTGTGATTAAACCCTCTAATTACACACATGGCTGCAAGTGGATGTGTCATGTGTCCCTTTAGATCTTGGCTTTTAGAAGTAAAACAGTTCTACCTTCTCCTCGCTCTCCCTTTCCTGTTGGTAGATGTGTCAAGGCAGTATCTCAGCCTCTGTCATGCACAGTATGATACTACTATAGGAGAGCTGAGAGCAAGGAAGAAAAATAGCTGGTCCTCTGACAAAGCAGAGCAGCATTCCACATAAGGGCTGCCACAGAAAAAGAGAGGAAAAAGTGACGTGTTTTTAGCTCCTGTATTTTTTAATCTCTGTTGCAACAGTTTACCTGTCAGCCTAACTAAGATACACAAGAAAGACCCTTCTTTAAGCTCTGGTTTCCTTACTGATAAAATAAACGGGACTAGAGAGTCTCCAAAATCTCATCTAAAGCCATCATTCTGTGAAACTATTGTATTCTACGGCAAGTTCTTGTTAAGAAGTTAGAAAATAAAACCTGGAAGATATTCATATTAATAAAGCAATTGCTATACAAATAGAATGAAAAGCAATTACAGTTTAAAAAATCCAATTTAGATAAAGATTTATATGGTGCTGACAGATTACAGTCTATTTACATTTCTTTCACTGAACAGAAAAAATAAAAATCTATAGAGATTCCACAGGGAGACAGGCTTCAAATTATTACTAGTCACCACCCTTCTCCCTAGTACTATAGGAAACCAAACACAGAGCATGTGGTGCTGTGCAGAACTGATTGGACAGAAGTACAGAAATAAGTGTGAAGAGTTCATGCAATAATCAAGAACGAGCAGATTTAGGATGATGGGAACGAGAGACATGTCTTGTGCTTTCAGTCCAAGCAACCCATATAGGCACATCAATGACAATAATGATGATGATACTTACTGGTAATTATGTGACCTTGGGAAAGTCAGTCCATCTTCTCATTTCTCAGTTCCTTCATTAGTCAGATAGATGTGAAAATAGGATCTATTTCAGAATATTATAAGTATTTAAAAAGACAACGAATGTAAAGCTCTAGAGTGGAAATAGTAAGAGTTCCATGAATGCTAGCTACTTTTGCTATGATAATAATTACTGCTTTTATTAGTAGTAGGATATTGTTTTAAATTGTCAAGGATGTTGTGTGTCCAAACACAACTATGGTGTAGAACGCTAACACCAGCTAACACAGATGGGTTATTTTCAAAGGGACTGCAATTGCCTTGATGAAACAAGACTCACTAAAAAAAATTAACTCATGATTAAGTAACCGATTGTATGTCCTGTTGGTAGATGTGTCAAGGCAGTATCTCAGCCTCTGTCATGCACAGTATGATACTACTATAGGAGAGCTGAGAGCAAGGAAGAAAATAGCTGGTCCTCTGACAAAGCAGAGCAGCATTCCACATAAGGGCTGCCACAGAAAAAGAGAGGAAAAAGTGACGTGTTTTTAGCTCCTGTATTTTTTAATCTCTGTTGCAACAGTTTACCTGTCAGCCTAACTAAGATACACAAGAAAGACCCTTCTTTAAGCTCTGGTTTCCTTACTGATAAAATAAACGGGACTAGAGAGTCTCCAAAATCTCATCTAAAGCCATCATTCTGTGAAACTATTGTATTCTACGGCAAGTTCTTGTTAAGAAGTTAGAAAATAAAACCTGGAAGATATTCATATTAATAAAGCAATTGCTATACAAATAGAATGAAAAGCAATTACAGTTTAAAAAATCCAATTTAGATAAAGATTTATATGGTGCTTACATATTACAGTCTATTTACATTTCTTGCACTGTACAGAAAAAATAAAACTCTATAGAGATTCCACAGGGAGACAGGCTTCAAATTATTACTAGTCACCACCCTTCTCCCTAGTACTATAGGAAACCAAACACAGAGCATGTGGTGCTGTGCAGAACTGATTGGACAGAAGTACAGAAATAAGTGTGAAGAGTTCATGCAATAATCAAGAACGAGCAGATTTAGGATGATGGGAACGAGAGACATGTCTTGTGCTTTCAGTCCAAGCAACCCATATAGGCACATCAATGACAATAATGATGATGATACTTACTGGTAATTATGTGACCTTGGGAAAGTCAGTCCATCTTCTCATTTCTCAGTTCCTTCATTAGTCAGATAGATGTGAAAATAGGATCTATTTCAGAATATTATAAGTATTTAAAAAGACAACGAATGTAAAGCTCTAGAGTGGAAATAGTAAGAGTTCCATGAATGCTAGCTACTTTTGCTATGATAATAATTACTGCTTTTATTAGTAGTAGGATATTGTTTTAAATTGTCAAGGATGTTGTGTGTCCAAACACAACTATGGTGTAGAACGCTAACACCAGCTAACACAGATGGGTTATTTTCAAAGGGACTGCAATTGCCTTGATGAAACAAGACTCACTAAAAAAAATTAACTCATGATTAAGTAACCGATTGTATGTCAATACACCAAAATGCATTAAGTATTCACCAGAAGGAAATGACAATATAAAATGGTGTAGACATAGTGGAGAAAAAAAATACTTAAAGCCTGTGCTAAGGATAATAAAGGCTTGAAGCTTGCTGTGTGTTAAACATTATTTTAACTGCCTTATGCATTTGGCTTATGTAATTCTCAAAATAATCTTATGAGTGCATGCTTTGCTTATTTCTATCTTATAGATTAAAAAATTGAAGGATAGAGAACTCAAGTAACTTGCCCAAAGTTACAAGTGGTACACAAAGGAAGCTATATGGGAACGGACAAACTGAAATCAAACCAGGGACAGATCAGAAGCATAACGTGACCATGAATTCTTAGAAAGGATAAATTGATGGATGAAAACACCATGCCATTTCAAGCTGAGAAGATAATAAAGTCAATAAAGGAAGTGGAATTTGAATATGACCTATCTGATTCAGAGAGGAAACAAATCTTAATTAGAGCGGTGACTAATATAAGTATGCACTTATTGTGCTTCGTCGCTCAGTCGTGTCCAACTCTGTGACTAGAGCCTGCCAGGCTTTTCTGTCCATGGGATTTTCCAGGCACAGATACTGGAGTGGGTTGCTATTTTCTCCTCTAGGGAATGTGCTTATTAAATCCTGTGGATTTGCATATATAAATGTTATTTTAATAAGAAGGAATGTGATTTTTATAGAAAACTTGAAATTATATTGCAATAATTAACTAGTGTTTTTGTTTAGGTAATTGCATTAAGTCGAATTTTTGGCAGACCTAATACTAAAAAAAATGCAGTCCTCTCTTATACTTCTAAGACTTTCTGAATGTATAAAGAATCAGTTCAGGAAACTGATAAGCAGCTTCATAAACTTTAATAGAAATGACATTAAAATATTTTCCCCCTTCAGCCCATTTTAAAAGACATTTTCTACATTGATAAGTGCAAAAAATATATTACAGGAGTTTGATGTGAAGTATCTGCTTATCTAATGAAATTCTGGCAAAAATATGCCTTACTATTAACTTAAGTTAATTTTATAAATCAAACATACTCTCAAGAGAAGGGAAATAGCACTGTGTCATTTTCTGGCAATCGTTTTAAAGTTGAATATTTAAACAGTGAATCTTGGCACCCAGAAGGAAATGACAATATAAAATGGTGTAGACATAGTGGAGAAAAAAAATACTTAAAGCCTGTGCTAAGGATAATAAAGGCTTGAAGCTTGCTGTGTGTTAAACATTATTTTAACTGCCTTATGCATTTGGCTTATGTAATTCTCAAAATAATCTTATGAGTGCATGCTTTGCTTATTTCTATCTTATAGATTAAAAAATTGAAGGATAGAGAACTCAAGTAACTTGCCCAAAGTTACAAGTGGTACACAAAGGAAGCTATATGGGAACGGACAAACTGAAATCAAACCAGGGACAGATCAGAAGCATAACGTGACCATGAATTCTTAGAAAGGATAAATTGATGGATGAAAACACCATGCCATTTCAAGCTGAGAAGATAATAAAGTCAATAAAGGAAGTGGAATTTGAATATGACCTATCTGATTCAGAGAGGAAACAAATCTTAATTAGAGCGGTGACTAATATAAGTATGCACTTATTGTGCTTCGTCGCTCAGTCGTGTCCAACTCTGTGACTAGAGCCTGCCAGGCTTTTCTGTCCATGGGATTTTCCAGGCACAGATACTGGAGTGGGTTGCTATTTTCTCCTCTAGGGAATGTGCTTATTAAATCCTGTGGATTTGCATATATAAATGTTATTTTAATAAGAAGGAATGTGATTTTTATAGAAAACTTGAAATTATATTGCAATAATTAACTAGTGTTTTTGTTTAGGTAATTGCATTAAGTCGAATTTTTGGCAGACCTAATACTAAAAAAAATGCAGTCCTCTCTTATACTTCTAAGACTTTCTGAATGTATAAAGAATCAGTTCAGGAAACTGATAAGCAGCTTCATAAACTTTAATAGAAATGACATTAAAATATTTTCCCCCTTCAGCCCATTTTAAAAGACATTTTCTACATTGATAAGTGCAAAAAATATATTACAGGAGTTTGATGTGAAGTATCTGCTTATCTAATGAAATTCTGGCAAAAATATGCCTTACTATTAACTTAAGTTAATTTTATAAATCAAACATACTCTCAAGAGAAGGGAAATAGCACTGTGTCATTTTCTGGCAATCGTTTTAAAGTTGAATATTTAAACAGTGAATCTTGGCACCCATAAGAGTTTAAACATCAACACTGTTCTTTAAAAAGCTGACCAAATGATAGTTGAGCTGTGGAAATTTTGCTGACTTTTCATGTAAGAAATATCCTGAACAGAAAGAGATTTACATCCCTTTATGCCCTGTATATGCTATATTGATAACTTGAAAGATATATCTTGTTTAAAATTTTTCTCAAAGACTAATTCTACTTAGTGAAAAGATGTAAATTGGTATTTGGTAACCACATTAAAAATACAGTCATTTCAAAAGCAATTTTGTAGTATAGTTTGAAGTCAGGGAGCTTGACTCTGCTAGCTCTGTTTTACTTTCTCAAGATTGTTTTGGTTATTCAGGGTCTCAAAACTACAGTAATCAGAACAGTTTGGTACTGGCACAAAAACAGAAATACAGATCAATACAGGACATAAAGTCCTGAGATAAACCCATACACCTATGGCCACCTATGACAAAGGAGGCAAGAACATACAATGGAGAAAAGAGAGTCCCTTCAGCAAATGGTGCTGGGGATACTGGACAGTTACACGTAGAATAATGAAATTAAAACACTCTCTAATACCATATGTACACACACATTAAAAAAATAATAATAAAAAGCCAGAAGACATGCTTTGTGGTAATCTAAATAAGAAGGACATCTAAAAACGAGTGGATATTTGTATAACTGATTCACTTTGCTATACACCTAAAACTAATACAACATTATAAAGCAACTATATTCCAACAAATTTTAAAAAAGAAGAAGAAAAGTAATTTTGGTTGTGTTAGTATGACAGAAGCTTCCTTTTATTTTGTAAATATAAATAAGTGTACTCAATCAAATTTTCAGAGAAGAGCTTATTATATATTAGCAAACTTTCACTAAATTAAAATAACTATATACTGGTAAAATTTCAAAAGTAACAATGCTCATATCCCTGCTGGATTAGTTTTAACACATAATCATCAATATGTAAAATTCGTATGATCCTAATTTTAAAATCAAACATACTCTCAAGAGAAGGGAAATAGCACTGTGTCATTTTCTGGCAATCGTTTTAAAGTTGAATATTTAAACAGTGAATCTTGGCACCCATAAGAGTTTAAACATCAACACTGTTCTTTAAAAAGCTGACCAAATGATAGTTGAGCTGTGGAAATTTTGCTGACTTTTCATGTAAGAAATATCCTGAACAGAAAGAGATTTACATCCCTTTATGCCCTGTATATGCTATATTGATAACTTGAAAGATATATCTTGTTTAAAATTTTCTCAAAGACTAATTCTACTTAGTGAAAAGATGTAAATTGGTATTTGGTAACCACATTAAAAATACAGTCATTTCAAAAGCAATTTTGTAGTATAGTTTGAAGTCGGGGAGCTTGACTCTGCTAGCTCTGTTTTACTTTCTCAAGATTGTTTTGGTTATTCAGGGTCTCAAAACTACAGTAATCAGAACAGTTTGGTACTGGCACAAAAACAGAAATACAGATCAATACAGGACATAAAGTCCTGAGATAAACCCATACACCTATGGCCACCTATGACAAAGGAGGCAAGAACATACAATGGAGAAAAGAGAGTCCCTTCAGCAAATGGTGCTGGGGATACTGGACAGTTACACGTAGAATAATGAAATTAAAACACTCTCTAATACCATATGTACACACACATTAAAAAAATAATAATAAAAAGCCAGAAGACATGCTTTGTGGTAATCTAAATAAGAAGGACATCTAAAAACGAGTGGATATTTGTATAACTGATTCACTTTGCTATACACCTAAAACTAATACAACATTATAAAGCAACTATATTCCAACAAATTTTAAAAAAGAAGAAGAAAAGTAATTTTGGTTGTGTTAGTATGACAGAAGCTTCCTTTTATTTTGTAAATATAAATAAGTGTACTCAATCAAATTTTCAGAGAAGAGCTTATTATATATTAGCAAACTTTCACTAAATTAAAATAACTATATACTGGTAAAATTTCAAAAGTAACAATGCTCATATCCCTGCTGGATTAGTTTTCACAAACATCAAACTGAGATATCAATGTTCATCAGTTTTTCATAATTTAAATGAATATCTCTTTGTTTTTCACTCCTGTTACTACATTCAAGTGTTCAAAGTAGTCTTGTTACTATCAGTCTATGTTTTTAATAAAGATGGATTTATCCATGATCCCTCACCAAACAAAATTTCTGATCTACTGTGTTCTTTTAACAATAATAATTTTAAAAATCAGTAACCTGAAAAGACTGAATATGTCATAAATGGTGTATTTTGCAAGGCTTTAACAGAGATTCTTCTAACTCAGCATTATATCTACACTTTGAAGGGTTTAACAGAAAACTGTGTGATTTATTTCTTCATGTTAATTTATTTTTTAATATTTGGATCAGAGAATTAGGATTTTTAAATCTCTTTCTGATTTCCTTTTATGTGAAGTATCATAATACAAAGGGGTCTATATTTGAGTTTAGTATAGAATTCTATAGACTTACTGAGATTTAAGATTGCACATATAAATACTGAATTCTCATAACCAAGAGTAAGAGTTCAAAAAAATCTTAATCTCTTACAAAAAATGTCAATCATGTGTTTTATTGTTTTATAGATATATCTCTATCCACATTATTCCAAACAATGGGGAAACAGAGACAAACTAAACTTAAACTGAGTAAATTTCAACAATTCTAGACTATTCAAGTCTAAACTGTGTATGCCTTTCTTTAATTTTTTACATTTAAATTTAATCCAGATATTTTGCTATATCAAAGTATATTTTTTCTTCCAGATATATTGTTTAAGAGCACCTATTTTATTCATGGAAAAAGTTGACTTTGGGTGCTCCCCTGGTGGTCCAGTGGCTAAGACTCTGCTCACAGTGAAGAGGTCTAGGTTTCAAACCCTGGTCAGGGAACTAGATTCCATGTGCTGCAACTAAGACCTGGTGCAATCAAATAAATAAATAAAAATATATCAAAAAAAAAGTTGACTTATTCTCTCCAGAGAAGAGAAGATGGTTGATACTTATCAGGATACAAGAAATGCAAAGGAAGCATTAGGAGTGGGAAGGGAAATACTAGCCCTGAACTTTTTGATTACTTAGTTATTGGTAAATCCTCCAAACAGAATACATTCTCTTTGTTTTTCACTCCTGTTACTACATTCAAGTGTTCAAAGTAGTCTTGTTACTATCAGTCTATGTTTTTAATAAAGATGGATTTATCCATGATCCCTCACCAAACAAAATTTCTGATCTACTGTGTTCTTTTAACAATAATAATTTTAAAAATCAGTAACCTGAAAAGACTGAATATGTCATAAATGGTGTATTTTGCAAGGCTTTAACAGAGATTCTTCTAACTCAGCATTATATCTACACTTTGAAGGGTTTAACAGAAAACTGTGTGATTTATTTCTTCATGTTAATTTATTTTTTAATATTTGGATCAGAGAATTAGGATTTTTAAATCTCTTTCTGATTTCCTTTTATGTGAAGTATCATAATACAAAGGGGTCTATATTTGAGTTTAGTATAGAATTCTATAGACTTACTGAGATTTAAGATTGCACATATAAATACTGAATTCTCATAACCAAGAGTAAGAGTTCAAAAAAATCTTAATCTCTTACAAAAAATGTCAATCATGTGTTTTATTGTTTTATAGATATATCTCTATCCACATTATTCCAAACAATGGGGAAACAGAGACAAACTAAACTTAAACTGAGTAAATTTCAACAATTCTAGACTATTCAAGTCTAAACTGTGTATGCCTTTCTTTAATTTTTTACATTTAAATTTAATCCAGATATTTTGCTATATCAAAGTATATTTTTTCTTCCAGATATATTGTTTAAGAGCACCTATTTTATTCATGGAAAAAGTTGACTTTGGGTGCTCCCCTGGTGGTCCAGTGGCTAAGACTCTGCTCACAGTGAAGAGGTCTAGGTTTCAAACCCTGGTCAGGGAACTAGATTCCATGTGCTGCAACTAAGACCTGGTGCAATCAAATAAATAAATAAAAATATATCAAAAAAAAAAAGTTGACTTATTCTCTCCAGAGAAGAGAAGATGGTTGATACTTATCAGGATACAAGAAATGCAAAGGAAGCATTAGGAGTGGGAAGGGAAATACTAGCCCTGAACTTTTTTTGATTACTTAGTTATTGGTAAATCCTCCAAACAGAATACATTCTGCGTTCCTTTTCTCAGGCATATCGTGGTTTCACATTTTCTTGTGGCCTTGTCTTTCTATCGTTCTATATGTTATCCACATAGCCATCCTGAAATTTAATGACCTTTATCATTCTCCAATTAAGTTATGTGAGGTGAGACTCTCGCTCAATTAACATATATCATGTGGAGAGCACTTTATATATTTCAAACACTGCTAACACACTTCAGTTCCAAGTTGATTCATAGCAGAGAAGTCAGCAAGTCTTAAGGACTACTCTCCTGAGATCTATCTTTTACTCTCTTTAAAATCAAAGATGCTACAATTTTTTTCACTCACCTACTTAAACTATAAAATTCTGGTATATTTACTTTACAAAAATTGCTTTTCTATACAGAAATGTGGGTGTTGGTTAGTATTTGGTCTTTCTGAATTTGAGGAGGATATGTAGATTTTTAAAAAACAAATTTTGTCCTTAAACTGATCATAAAAGTTTTAATTATTAGAATGAGGAAATGCATTTTACATATAAATAAAGCTGCTGAACTTTAAATATCCTAAATAGAAAATACTAGAAATCAATGAATGAACCAGTGAAAATAAATAGATTAAAAAATAAAGAAAAAGAAACTAATTGCTATGGCATTGAACTCCTCAGTTTCTAAATGATTATGGTGGAAAGTAATTCTTGTCAAGGTTAATCTTCTATACTCACAAAAATATTTAAATGTACTTCAGTATTAATAATATATCCCTGAATAAATTAATAACTTCAAGATATAAAGAATATAAGAACAGTTATATTTACAACTTAAAGGCCAAAAACAAATTTCTTAATGAAATAAAACTAAATGAATCACTCACTTTTTAAAGGAAACTTGAAAAGAACATATATGAAAGCGGTCTTTATAGATTTAGTATTATTATTCTTAATTACTTTTTCTTGATAAGGATACTTTTCTGTCAAGAGATCTGCCACAGGTCTGAAAATGTTCTGCAACTCCAGGGGGTGACATTCAAGTGCTGTTCATTTAGTATTCTGTGTGAATGGTAACCTCATGGCTGAACCTGAAGGAGGTCCAGCTGTCTAAACCTGGTTTTCATTTGTTTATTATGAGATAGGTTTATACAGAATCTTATGCTTCCCATATGATGACTTTAGGTGATAGTCAAATGATTACTGGGTCCAGCTACATAATTTCTAGGGGCTATTGCACAATAAAAATGCTACGCTCATTGTTCAAAAAAAAAAAAGTTTTTCCCTTGTTACATGTTTTCCCTATTTACAGTCATGTGTTTTTAAATTTTTCTATTTCACATCATGGCCCCCTTCCTCTCGAGCGCAGAGAAACCTATAAGAGTACAGACCCCTACACATGTTTAGGGTGCTTTTGTAACACTTACTGAGCCAGACCTCAAGCATCCCTGTCTCTGGACCCAGCCCTGGCCAGGATGGCGTATGGCCATGGCTGCTGGGGAGGACCAGGAGCAGGTGGCCCTAAATTCAGCTTAGTAGAATGCTGAGAGGCAAGAAAGCACATGATCTCCAAGTCCTGAGTCATGTTCCATTGTATCACTGTGCTGTGTCAGTTCAGTCATGTCTAACTCTTCCTGATCCCAGGGACTGTAGCCCACCAGGCTCCTCTGTCCATGGGATTCTCCAGACAAGAATAATGGAGTGGGTTGCCATGTCCTCTTCCAGGGGATCTTCCCAATCCAGGGATCAAACCCACTTCTCTTATGTCTCCTGCATCAGCAGGCAGGTTCTGTACCACTAGCGCCACCATAGGAAGTTTTCAGAGAATGGTTTGGCTCAAAGGTTTGGCTTAAAAATCTAATGATCCCTATCCCACTGCTGCACAATTCTCTTTGCTCTGCTCTTTGTCACATCCTTTCATCTCAAGGCAGTTACAGTTATTATACTTATAGTAGCTACGGATCTTAAATTTGGTTAAAACAAAATCCAGAAGAAGAACAAAGTTCTTTACCAATGATATACTAGGTGCTTCAAGAATCTTTATAGATTTAGTATTATTATTCTTAATTACTTTTTCTTGATAAGGATACTTTTCTGTCAAGAGATCTGCCACAGGTCTGAAAATGTTCTGCAACTCCAGGGGGTGACATTCAAGTGCTGTTCATTTAGTATTCTGTGTGAATGGTAACCTCATGGCTGAACCTGAAGGAGGTCCAGCTGTCTAAACCTGGTTTTCATTTGTTTATTATGAGATAGGTTTATACAGAATCTTATGCTTCCCATATGATGACTTTAGGTGATAGTCAAATGATTACTGGGTCCAGCTACATAATTTCTAGGGGCTATTGCACAATAAAAATGCTACGCTCATTGTTCAAAAAAAAAAAAGTTTTTCCCTTGTTACATGTTTTCCCTATTTACAGTCATGTGTTTTTAAATTTTTCTATTTCACATCATGGCCCCCTTCCTCTCGAGCGCAGAGAAACCTATAAGAGTACAGACCCCTACACATGTTTAGGGTGCTTTTGTAACACTTACTGAGCCAGACCTCAAGCATCCCTGTCTCTGGACCCAGCCCTGGCCAGGATGGCGTATGGCCATGGCTGCTGGGGAGGACCAGGGAGCAGGTGGCCCTAAATTCAGCTTAGTAGAATGCTGAGAGGCAAGAAAGCACATGATCTCCAAGTCCTGAGTCATGTTCCATTGTATCACTGTGCTGTGTCAGTTCAGTCATGTCTAACTCTTCCTGATCCCAGGGACTGTAGCCCACCAGGCTCCTCTGTCCATGGGATTCTCCAGACAAGAATAATGGAGTGGGTTGCCATGTCCTCTTCCAGGGGATCTTCCCAATCCAGGGATCAAACCCACTTCTCTTATGTCTCCTGCATCAGCAGGCAGGTTCTGTACCACTAGCGCCACCATAGGAAGTTTTCAGAGAATGGTTTGGCTCAAAGGTTTGGCTTAAAAATCTAATGATCCCTATCCCACTGCTGCACAATTCTCTTTGCTCTGCTCTTTGTCACATCCTTTCATCTCAAGGCAGTTACAGTTATTATACTTATAGTAGCTACGGATCTTAAATTTGGTTAAAACAAAATCCAGAAGAAGAACAAAGTTCTTTACCAATGATATACTAGGTGCTTCAAGAACAGAAAAGGCAGAAGGAAATGCCTCCTTCAGTCACAGTGACTTAAATGAATCAATGCTTATTTTTGAACTGATTAGTGTCTAAAGAAACAATTTTAAGCCTGTAAGAACCACCTCCAGAGATGGGAATGGGAACATGACATGGGCTCTACTGAATACTGTCAATCTTAACAGAAATCAACGTTTTGTTAAGAAAATTCCTGTTATGAAAGTGGAAATGGTGCAGAGGCAGAACTGTCATCTAACAATGATGAACTGATTTTTTTCTTGGATAAACAGAGGGGACTCGGTAATATGAGCCCTGATCACATCTGCAGTGACAGATTATGTAGGCACCTCCAGACAGTCACGGCCAAGCCAGACAGGCACAGTTTTCAGACAGACTGGTCTTCCTGGCAAGGTTGTTAGGGCCTCTAATGATGTTGATTCCAGCAAATATTTCTCGCTTCTCCATGAAAGGCAAGATTTTACCACTAATCTCTTAGAGTTTTGTATTGTTTTTTTCCTTGATAGATTCTGAGAATTGAATAAATAGACTCAAAGAAATACTGAAACCTGGATGCTTTCATATTAGGTTGAATGGAGGCAATTGTGGAAAAGTAAATAGACCATATTTTTTATTGTTTAGTCACTCAGTTACACCTGAGTCTGTGACCGCATGTACTGTAGGCCACCAGACTCCTCCGTCCATGGCATTTCCCAGGCAAGAATACTGAAGTGGGCTGTCATTTTCTTTTCTAGGGGGTCTTCCCAACCCAGGGCTTGAACTTGAGTCTCCCTCATTGGTAGGAGTATTCTTTACCACTGAGTCACCAGGGCAGCCCAAGAAAATTATATGGGAGGCTAAAGGAAGATAAGAAAAAAACGATTTTAACTAAGTCTGGTTTGTATAGAATGCTTTTAGTCTCAATTTCTAGTTCTTAATGATAAGAATGTTACTTTTCTAGTAGTATGGGGAGAACATCTTCCACAGATAAATTTCATCTCTTGCTTTTAAAAAAGAAAAAAGGCCATATATTTTTTCATATTTTCTGTTTCTCAAGTGCCTTTAACTCAAAATAATCAATCTGCCAGTGATGCATATTTTGAGGTGTTCAAAACTTCTTCACTACATGCCCAACAAACAAAGTAATTACCCATAAATAAGGAAATTCTTGAAATGGGCTCAATGTGAGGTATTTCCTATTATCTAATTTTGGATTTCAAGTTTCTAGTAGTTACTGGACATTAATACATATGCATTGAATTAATTAATGGCAAAAGCATTATCAGGGCTAAAAAGCATCATTACATTTTGACAAATTCAAGAAGGCATTATCATTTCAAATTTAGATATATCTAAAAATTTAGTTAATATATGTAAGAAAAAATTTATAAAGGTATAAAGAGAAATTAACAAACTCATCATAGTGACAAGAATCTCCCCAAATCAGTGTAATTCAAATAAAATTTACTGAAATATTTTTCTATACATGGCAAGACAAAGTGCTAAGAATAGACAAGATAAACTTGAAAAAGAGCAAGATGAGATGACTCATCTAAAAATATCAATAACATCAACATTTTCATTCAAGGGAAGAAAATAATAGAAAAATCAACCAATGCAATTTATTACAAGGGCTTCCCAGGTGGCAGAGTGGTAAAAGAATATGCCTGACAATGTAAAAGATGCTAGAGATATGGGTTTGATCCCTGAATTGGGAAGATCCCATGGAGAAGGAAATGGCAACCCACTGCAGTATTCTTGCCTGCAAAATTCCATGGTAGGCTACAGGCCATGGGGTTGCGGAGTAGGACGCAAGTGAACAATTGAAAATACGTACACAATTTATCAAAGTCTTGATATTCAAAAAGGATGATTTTGAAAATTCCTGAGGATAGCATCAATCATTTTGTTGAATGATGCTAAAAGAACTAATCATCCACATGGAGAAAATAAATAAAATCAAATGCTCACATTACTCTGTATACAAACATCTATTCCAGAGGGAATATGGACATTGAGACAAAACTTTGAAATATTTAAAATAAATAAATGAAAGAATATCCTTCCATCTTTTGAATTGGAAAGGATTTCCTAAAAAGCTTACAAAGAAACCTATCCTAAAATTTTGACCAATTTGTCTACTTAAGAAGCAACAATGTCTGTTTACCAAAATACTTCATCATAAAATTAGAATTATTTTTAATAATTATTACCTAGAAATGCACAAGAAACTCTTCTAAATCAACATGAAGAAGACAATAGGAAAGGAGGTTTAAGACATGAATAATTTGCCAAAAAAGAAATATGAGTAATGAGCAAGCATAAAAAGGTTGTTCAACCTCACCCATAATTACAAAAGGAAAATGGAAATACAATACTGTTTTTCGTCCACTGGATGACTGATGCTTACATTAGCAGGTGTTTACATTAACATCCACTAGATGACAGATACTTATGTTAAAATATTTTATATGTGGCTTAGTCACATGTAAAATATTTTAATATTAATAAAATGTGGCTATTTTATAGTCTCATAAATTAGAATATTTTCATATAATATGAGAAATAGTTCTATATATGTCACATATAAGAATGTTTATCTTTATTAGAATATAAACTCTATGAGGACCAGGGAATTTTTTGTGCGTTGTGTTGTGTTGTGTGTGTGTGTGTGTGTGTGTTTTAACGAAAAGGTACCTAGCAGCTAGTAGGTGTTCAATAAATATATGCTAAATGAAATAAGGAAGAATTAGGAAAACCAATATATATTTTCTCAGAAAGATAAAATACGGTATGTTTAGAAACAAATAAATTTCAAAGTAAAATGCAATATGCTATAGATGCATAGTGTTGTGTTCAAAAAATAATTTTACTGAAAATGTATCTCAGAAAATTACATGTTGTGTATTACTTTCACAGAACTAAAAACAAGAAAAATAATTTTTAAGATTATAACATCTATGATAAGACTATTTTAAAAACAATAGAATGATAAACATGGAGGAAGCAGGGCAAAGGACTGGGAGTGGGGGACTCTGTATACAAACATCTATTCCAGAGGGAATATGGACATTGAGACAAAACTTTGAAATATTTAAAATAAATAAATGAAAGAATATCCTTCCATCTTTTGAATTGGAAAGGATTTCCTAAAAAGCTTACAAAGAAACCTATCCTAAAATTTTGACCAATTTGTCTACTTAAGAAGCAACAATGTCTGTTTACCAAAATACTTCATCATAAAATTAGAATTATTTTTAATAATTATTACCTAGAAATGCACAAGAAACTCTTCTAAATCAACATGAAGAAGACAATAGGAAAGGAGGTTTAAGACATGAATAATTTGCCAAAAAAGAAATATGAGTAATGAGCAAGCATAAAAAGGTTGTTCAACCTCACCCATAATTACAAAAGGAAAATGGAAATACAATACTGTTTTTCGTCCACTGGATGACTGATGCTTACATTAAAACCCACTAGATGACATTAGTGGGTTTTTACATTAGCAGGTGTTTACATTAACATCCACTAGATGACAGATACTTATGTTAAAATATTTTATATGTGGCTTAGTCACATGTAAAATATTTTAATATTAATAAAATGTGGCTATTTTATAGTCTCATAAATTAGAATATTTTCATATAATATGAGAAATAGTTCTATATATGTCACATATAAGAATGTTTATCTTTATTAGAATATAAACTCTATGAGGACCAGGGAATTTTTTGTGCGTTGTGTTGTGTTGTGTGTGTGTGTGTGTGTGTGTTTTAACGAAAAGGTACCTAGCAGCTAGTAGGTGTTCAATAAATATATGCTAAATGAAATAAGGAAGAATTAGGAAAACCAATATATATTTTCTCAGAAAGATAAAATACGGTATGTTTAGAAACAAATAAATTTCAAAGTAAAATGCAATATGCTATAGATGCATAGTGTTGTGTTCAAAAAATAATTTTACTGAAAATGTATCTCAGAAAATTACATGTTGTGTATTACTTTCACAGAACTAAAAACAAGAAAAATAATTTTTAAGATTATAACATCTATGATAAGACTATTTTAAAAACAATAGAATGATAAACATGGAGGAAGCAGGGCAAAGGACTGGGAGTGGGGGGGACACATGAGAAGGCATGAGCATTTGAAATGCTATTGAGTTAGTGGATATTTAAGGAAATTAATATTATTATTATGCATTTTAGTTATAAATGACATATTGTCCTTTGTATGTATTAATTATATTAAAATAAAGAAATACAATTCAAAAAAAAATTAAAACCCTTTTAAAAGTATACAGATAATTCTTCACTTAGAGCATTTAGATAAAATATGTAAAATGCATTTGAAAATGCATAGTGAGCCAATTGCAGATCTGGCATAGGCACAAAGTCTCCCATAAACTAATTTGGTACATTATCCAAAAGTACATACCTTCTAATTTATTGGAATAATAATTACAGCTTTGTGAGATTTATTTTTTAAAATACAATTAAAAATTTTAAGAGGCTAGAGTCCACTAATTTGGATTAGAGTCCAATAATGCAGAGTGAATCAGACTAGCATTTACCTTTGCACTATTTCAAAAGAATTTGTATTTTAGGCAAATTAACTCTTTAAGATTGAAATCTTAAATGAAGAGGATTATCTTTTTAATTATCCACATTTTTCATGTACATAAAAAAATACTGACCGAATTCAACATAATCACTCTTCTAATCACAAATGAATGAGGCTTAGCTCTTCATTTGAGCAGAATCTGAGAACTTTGTCTGTCAAGAAATGATTTTTTCCAGAAACTTAAATATATGAAACCCTTATTTTTAATAAAATATGCACAAGTATTATTTTGCAAAAATTACAGTCATTTTCCTTCATGGTAGGAAAATGGCTGGTTTTTAAGCACAATTTCACTTTAAAAAGATCATTTTAGGAATACATATAGACACACAAACACACACATACACACTCTTGGCTATTAGGAAGACAAACACAAAATACGGCTTTATCCTAAATTCTGCAAGATAGCCTGACTGGAATTCAATGTTTTTTGTGTTGACCTAACCCAAAATTAGCCACAGAAAGGACAACTGGAAATGTTCCAGAAGGATAAGAATACTAGCAAGAGGGGAGTAATTAGGCTATATGTTTAGTGTTCTGAGAAGAAAACACATGAAGAAGGATCTCTCTTATTCCCAGGATCATAAGTACCCTCAGTGTTAAAGAATTATTGAAAGAAATGTTGAATAATCTAACTCAGTGAAGAAAAATATCATTTAAATATGTTTAAGGCACTTGAAGGACAGAGTACTTAATGAAGTGTATTTAGTGTATATTGATTACAGCCATAAATTTATATACCTCTTGTGTAGATAAATTCATTACATGATCCATTCTGAATTGCCATATTAGATGGTATGGCTCTATATAGAATGCTGGCAAACTCGAGTGAAGTTGATTTATTCAAGAGAATTATTCATTTAATTTCTACCATTTAGTATTTATGTTCCCTTTTCATTCATTTATTCATTTCATCTTTATTCATTTATGCATTTATCAAATATTCATTTAAATGAGTTTCATTCTAACTACAGAAATGTAGGGTGAGATTTGCAGTAAATTTATTCTGTTAATAGGTTTATTCCTGCATAATCCTCTGAGCAGATAAAGGTGGCCTGACCCATTATGTTCACATCACTTTAAATTTTTTATGACTTTTCCTTTATCCATTTCCTTTCTTAAGTTGGATGCTTTACTTGAATTTCATTGAATTTCCTGGAATCAACCTTACTAATCTATTTAATATTTGGCATACTGAATATTTTTATTCAATGAATGTATTATATGTTATACTACAGATTTTATATTGGAGTCATTGAAGAAACTTTACTATTCAATAGCAAATCAAAGTTATTTCACACTAGGTAACAAAATAATGCTTTGAGACTATTTTAAAACTATTGTTTAAAATTATTTATACATTAGTATCATTATTCATGGATACTTGAAACATTTTTGGCTTCATGTCTGGTTGGTTGGTTGGTCGCTATTTCACTAAAATTAACTTGCTATTTGCAAAGGGTTTCCATGGTGGCTCAACTAATTGGTTAAAATTAAAAAACAAACAAAAAAACCCATCTGCTAATGCAGGAGCGCAAGAGACAAGTGTTCTATCCCTGGATTGGGAAGATCCCCTGGAGAAAAAAATGGCAACTCATTTCCGTGTTCTTGCCTGGAGAATTCCATGGGCAGAGGAGCCTGGTGGTCTATAGTCCACGGGGTCACAAAGAGTCAGACCACAACTGAGTGCTCACACACACAAACTAATTAAATTTTACATTACTAGTAGAACTGCTATTATTTGTTTGTTTAATGATGGTTGTGTATCTAATCAAATTGCTAGTCCAATGGAGCCTGAAATCCTGCTTTCCTTTGAGCTTTGGCTAGGTTATACAGCATTCCTTTTCTGTAAAAGAGCACCTTCCCACATATAGAAATCTTGGAATAGGGGCAGAGACAAAAACAGAGATGTACAGAATTTTAAAAGGAATAAATTCATTACATGATCCATTCTGAATTGCCATATTAGATGGTATGGCTCTATATAGAATGCTGGCAAACTCGAGTGAAGTTGATTTATTCAAGAGAATTATTCATTTAATTTCTACCATTTAGTATTTATGTTCCCTTTTCATTCATTTATTCATTTCATCTTTATTCATTTATGCATTTATCAAATATTCATTTAAATGAGTTTCATTCTAACTACAGAAATGTAGGGTGAGATTTGCAGTAAATTTATTCTGTTAATAGGTTTATTCCTGCATAATCCTCTGAGCAGATAAAGGTGGCCTGACCCATTATGTTCACATCACTTTAAATTTTTTATGACTTTTCCTTTATCCATTTCCTTTCTTAAGTTGGATGCTTTACTTGAATTTCATTGAATTTCCTGGAATCAACCTTACTAATCTATTTAATATTTGGCATACTGAATATTTTTATTCAATGAATGTATTATATGTTATACTACAGATTTTATATTGGAGTCATTGAAGAAACTTTACTATTCAATAGCAAATCAAAGTTATTTCACACTAGGTAACAAAATAATGCTTTGAGACTATTTTAAAACTATTGTTTAAAATTATTTATACATTAGTATCATTATTCATGGATACTTGAAACATTTTTGGCTTCATGTCTGGTTGGTTGGTTGGTCGCTATTTCACTAAAATTAACTTGCTATTTGCAAAGGGTTTCCATGGTGGCTCAACTAATTGGTTAAAATTAAAAAACAAACAAAAAAACCCATCTGCTAATGCAGGAGCGCAAGAGACAAGTGTTCTATCCCTGGATTGGGAAGATCCCCTGGAGAAAAAAATGGCAACTCATTTCCGTGTTCTTGCCTGGAGAATTCCATGGGCAGAGGAGCCTGGTGGTCTATAGTCCACGGGGTCACAAAGAGTCAGACCACAACTGAGTGCTCACACACACAAACTAATTAAATTTTACATTACTAGTAGAACTGCTATTATTTGTTTGTTTAATGATGGTTGTGTATCTAATCAAATTGCTAGTCCAATGGAGCCTGAAATCCTGCTTTCCTTTGAGCTTTGGCTAGGTTATACAGCATTCCTTTTCTGTAAAAGAGCACCTTCCCACATATAGAAATCTTGGAATAGGGGCAGAGACAAAAACAGAGATGTACAGAATGTTGAACAATTTTACTTAACTTTTCATATTTCAATTTGATGCTCATTTTTTCTAAAGTTCGTCACTTGATAGACAACTCTTTTTTTTCTTTCTTTATCTCCCAATTTTATCATTCCTGTGTTCTCGTTCATATAGCTTTCTTCCCAATCACATTGTTCTATTTTGATTTGGTTATTCATTTTGACTCCCTTGTATGGATTACTACTTTTTGTTTCTAACCTGGCTTTAATCTTTCATGCCGAGTCTCATTATCTCTGAAAACCTGGGGTCAGAATCCCTTACTAAGATGATTCTAGTCTGAGAGAATAATGAACAGGAAGTGTTCTTTTGGCCCAACCTAATTCTCCCAACTCCTTTTGTTATAATGTTGGAGAATCATGTAATAAATTCTGCTTGAAATTATTATATGGAATTGTTTTCTAATTCAAATTGGTGACTGTAGAGAGTCAATGAGTTATCCACCATCTTAGTTAGCCTAAATTTTGAACACCAGAAGGCAGGAGCACCAATATTTCCTACATAATTCGTTAAGGAATTTACTTCTTTTGAGTTTTTCTTTGTTCAGTTGGCTGGTTACTTGTTTGGTTTTTTAAGTATTAGACTTCCTGATAAAGGGTAGAAGAAAAACGGTACAAGAACTAGAGGTTAAAATTGTCCTTGTTTTGAGTTTTCATTTTTGTCATCACAGATACATAGACAAACTCTACAATGCTAAGAGGAATTACAATGAAAATCATGGGAAAAAATAAATGTCAATATAGTAGTCAGACTATACTACAAAGCTACAGTCATTAAGACAGTGTGGTACTGGCATAAAAATATAAATACAGATCAATGGAGCATGATAGAAAACCCAGAAATAAGTCCATGCACCTATGGTCAATAAATCTATGACAAAGAAAGCAAGGCTACACAATGCTGCAAAGAAATCTCTTCAACAAATGGTGCTGGGAAAACTTCAGTCATAAGTGAAAGAATGAAATTACACCATTCATTAGCTCCATACACAAAAATAAGTTCTAAATGGATTAGAGACCTAAATGTTAGACCAGACACAATAAAACTCTTAGACAAAAACATCAGGCAGAGCACTTTCTGACATAAATCACAGCAAGATCTTTTTAAATCCATCTCCCAGAATGATGGAAATAAAAGCAAAAATAAACAAACTGGACCTACTTAAACTCAAAAACTTTTGCACAGCAAAGGAAACAATAAACAAATTGACAACTCACCAACTGGGAGAAAATATTTACTAATGATGTGACTGATAAGGGTTTAGTCTTCAAAATTTACAAACAACTTATGACAGTCAATAGCATCAAAAGAGACAATGCACTCAAAAAATGGGCAGAAGACCTTAATAGACATTTCTCTAAAGAGGACATGCAGATGGTGAACAGGTACATGAAAAGATGTTCAAAATCACTAGTTATTAGAGAAATGCAAATTAAAACTACAATGAGATACCACCTCACACCAGTCAAGAATGGCTGTCATCAATAATTCCACAAACACCAAATGCTGGAGAGGGTACGGAGAGAAGTGAACCCTCCTGCACTGTTGGTGGGAATGTAAATTGGTACAGCCACTATGGAGAACTGTGTTGAGGTTCCTTAAAAAGCTAAACATAGAGCTACCATATGACCCTGCAATCCCATTCCTGAGCATATATCCAGAGAAAAACATGGCCCGAACATATATGGTCTCCAATGTTCACTGTAACACTGTTTATAATATCCAAGATATAGAAACAACCTAAATGTCCATAGACAGAGGAATGGATAAAGAAGATGTGATATATATACATAATGGAATATTACTCAACCATTAAAAAGAATGAAATAAGGCCATCTGCGGCAATATGGATGGATCTAGAGAGTATAATACTGAGTGAAGTAAGTCAGACAGAGAAGGAGAAATACATGACATTCCTTTTATGTGGATTCTAGAAAAGAAACTATACAAATGAACTTATTTACAAAACAGAGAGAGACTCACAAACTTAGAAAATGAACTTATGGTTGCAGCAGTGAAGAGATGCTTGGGGACTTTGAGAAAGTCATGAACACACTGCCATGTTTGAAATGGATAACCAACAAAAATCTATTGTATAACACATGGAACTCTGCTTAATGTTATGTATGAGCCTGGATGGGAGGGAGGTTTGGTGGAGAATAGATACATGTATATGTACAGCCGAGCCACTTCACTGTTCACCTGATACTATCACAAAATTAATTGGCTATTCCCCAATAAAAATGTTTTTGGTGCTAAATTAAAAAAAAAAAAATAAGGAAGCTAGTTTTCACTATCAAAACCTAAAAATGAAAAATGCCAATTAAAATTGCTTAATTGAAAGGTCAGAAAAATATAGTAGTCAGCTGATAAAGAATTGAACACAAAGTTCATTTGCTATAAATTGTTGTACAGACATGTAGTTTGGAAGAACATTGCTAAGGGGTATGCAAATAGCTTCAAAATTCATAGAAATTAAAGAAAAATGTAAGAACAAATTCTACTTTACGTGTATCATGGTGATTATCCTAAGTCATATTCAAAACAAGTGCACTTGGGTGAAAGAAGCTGCCTTAAAAGTACATTGCCTATTGTTTGTTTAAATTGTTTTCCCTGAAATTATAACTATATTCAATATTTTATAGGAATATTTTGATATTTTAATACTTGTCATTTGTTTTATTATATGTATGGCTTTAGTAATGTCCTATTTTTATGAAAAAGAATAATCATGTGGACTTCCCTGGTGGTGCAGTGGAGAAGGCATGGTGTCTGCTAATGCATGGGACAGGTGTTTGATCCCTGGTCTAGGAAGATCCCACACACCACCAGCAACTAAAGCCCATGCACTATACCTCCTGGAGCCAGCACACTCCAGAGCCTGTAAACCACAACGAATGAGCCCATGTGCTGCAACTGCAGAAGCCTGTGTGCCTTGAGCCTTTTCTTCAGGACAAGAGAAGCCACTGCAATGAGAAGTCTGTGCATAGTAACAAGGAGCAGCCCTTGCTGACTACAACTAGAGAAAGCCTGCACAAGTCGATGAAGACCCAGCACAGCCAAAAGTAAATATATAAATAAACAAATTGTTAAATTGTTAGAAAACAATAATAATGTGATGCAAGTATTGAACAGTAGCATTATTGTGAATTCAAGTCTCTGTAATGTCAGTATTCACAACATGGATAAAATGTCTCACACTCACGAAGGCCATCTGCCTAGGTGCTGTATAGTGATGGGAACTGTATTTTTCAATTTTTTATGTATATTTAATTTAATTTTTATTTTATATTGGGGTATAGTTGGGCTCCCGTGGTGGCTTGGTGGCAAAGAATATGCCTGCTCATGCAGGAGACATGGGTTCGATCCTTGGATTGGGAAGATCTCCTGGACAAGGGGGATCTTGCCTGGGAAATCCCATGGACAGAGGAGTCTGGAGGGCTATCATTCATGGAGTGAGACACAACTTACAAACTAAGCCACAACAACAGTTGGTTTACACTGTCATGTTAATTTCAGGTGTACAGAAAAGTGATTCAGTTAGACATATATATATATATATGTATATATATATCCATTCTTTCTCAGGTTGTTTTCTCATATATGTTATTACAGAACACTGAGTAGAGTTTCCTGAGCTATACAGTAAATGTGTGCTGATTATCTATTGTATTTGTAGCAGTGCGTTTATGTTAATCCCAAACTCCTAATTTATCCCTCCTCCCACTTTGGTATCCATAAATTTGTTTTCAAATTATTTGAGTCTATTATTGTTTTGAAAATAAGTACATCTACCTTAGGTGCTGTATACCAATGAGAACTTTAATTAGCAACAGAGAGAGCTTGGAGAGATTTGAAATGGCCTCTTGAGAGATTGTTTTGCTATTTTTCATTTTATCCACAGGCAATCGAACACTACATATAACCTCTCAAGTATGTAAAGACACATCCCTCATGTTTTATTCTTACCTAAGTTAAAGTCTCTTAACTAAATTTTTGCTATCTATCTCTCACCTCCTATGGGCCATCTTTCAGATGAATCCTTCATTTTAGAAGACTGTTCATTCTTTGTCAGTTATAATTCCATAAAATCAGTACCCAAAATGCAATGAGAAGTCTGTGCATAGTAACAAGGAGCAGCCCTTGCTGACTACAACTAGAGAAAGCCTGCACAAGTCGATGAAGACCCAGCACAGCCAAAAGTAAATATATAAATAAACAAATTGTTAAATTGTTAGAAAACAATAATAATGTGATGCAAGTATTGAACAGTAGCATTATTGTGAATTCAAGTCTCTGTAATGTCAGTATTCACAACATGGATAAAATGTCTCACACTCACGAAGGCCATCTGCCTAGGTGCTGTATAGTGATGGGAACTGTATTTTCAATTTTTTATGTATATTTAATTTAATTTTTATTTTATATTGGGGTATAGTTGGGCTCCCGTGGTGGCTTGGTGGCAAAGAATATGCCTGCTCATGCAGGAGACATGGGTTCGATCCTTGGATTGGGAAGATCTCCTGGACAAGGGGGATCTTGCCTGGGAAATCCCATGGACAGAGGAGTCTGGAGGGCTATCATTCATGGAGTGAGACACAACTTACAAACTAAGCCACAACAACAGTTGGTTTACACTGTCATGTTAATTTCAGGTGTACAGAAAAGTGATTCAGTTAGACATATATATATATATATGTATATATATATCCATTCTTTCTCAGGTTGTTTTCTCATATATGTTATTACAGAACACTGAGTAGAGTTTCCTGAGCTATACAGTAAATGTGTGCTGATTATCTATTGTATTTGTAGCAGTGCGTTTATGTTAATCCCAAACTCCTAATTTATCCCTCCTCCCACTTTGGTATCCATAAATTTGTTTTCAAATTATTTGAGTCTATTATTGTTTTGAAAATAAGTACATCTACCTTAGGTGCTGTATACCAATGAGAACTTTAATTAGCAACAGAGAGAGCTTGGAGAGATTTGAAATGGCCTCTTGAGAGATTGTTTTGCTATTTTTCATTTTATCCACAGGCAATCGAACACTACATATAACCTCTCAAGTATGTAAAGACACATCCCTCATGTTTTATTCTTACCTAAGTTAAAGTCTCTTAACTAAATTTTTGCTATCTATCTCTCACCTCCTATGGGCCATCTTTCAGATGAATCCTTCATTTTAGAAGACTGTTCATTCTTTGTCAGTTATAAATTCCATGCACAGTCCTTAGGATTGTCCTTCACAAGGGCAAGGCCTATCTACAGATTTATCAGTGTCCTTCATATGTCTCCTCCATTTCAGTAGCTGAATCTGAATAGACAACATTCTTTTTAATGTCTCTTTGCCTTTACATCTGTTATTCCTTTGTCTAGTAGTCCCCAGTCCTTCCTCTGACAAGCTCTTCATTCTCTGCAGTAGCCCATGTTCCCCTTTTCATGAGGCTGTCCTTAACAGAGTTAATTCCTAGAGCTAACTACTCTTATTTGTTGCTCCAATATAACTTTACTCACATCTTCAACTGTTTTACGTGATATGGAGAGAGTACACCATAGTGGTTAAGACCATGCCTTTGACTCAGCAGTTATCAGAGTATAACCTTAAGCAAGTTACGTGAGCTCTTTAATTGCACCACCTGTGAAAAAAGAGGTGATCATAATAGGTCAAACATGGTTGAATCCTTTCTGTTTCAACTTTGACATATAAGGAAGAAAGGGGCCACATACCTGTCCTCACAACAAGAAAAAGGTAAATGAACCAAAAAGCAGCTACTTTCCTTGGACCCATCATGGAACTAAAGTTGCAGGACAAACAACTCAACTAAAATCTGGAGAGACAGGGTCATCTGGAGAGTCAGAGATCAGAACTGCTTACCTGGAGCAAAAGTCAGTGAGGCAATCAATGGAGAGGAACACTTAAATGACACTTGGATAAATTACGAGAGGCTGGGTATGGGCTAGTATGAGAACTGAGTCTATTATTGTTTTGAAAATAAGTACATCTACCTTAGGTGCTGTATACCAATGAGAACTTTAATTAGCAACAGAGAGAGCTTGGAGAGATTTGAAATGGCCTCTTGAGAGATTGTTTTGCTATTTTTCATTTTATCCACAGGCAATCGAACACTACATATAACCTCTCAAGTATGTAAAGACACATCCCTCATGTTTTATTCTTACCTAAGTTAAAGTCTCTTAACTAAATTTTTGCTATCTATCTCTCACCTCCTATGGGCCATCTTTCAGATGAATCCTTCATTTTAGAAGACTGTTCATTCTTTGTCAGTTATAAATTCCATGCACAGTCCTTAGGATTGTCCTTCACAAGGGCAAGGCCTATCTACAGATTTATCAGTGTCCTTCATATGTCTCCTCCATTTCAGTAGCTGAATCTGAATAGACAACATTCTTTTTAATGTCTCTTTGCCTTTACATCTGTTATTCCTTTGTCTAGTAGTCCCCAGTCCTTCCTCTGACAAGCTCTTCATTCTCTGCAGTAGCCCATGTTCCCCTTTTCATGAGGCTGTCCTTAACAGAGTTAATTCCTAGAGCTAACTACTCTTATTTGTTGCTCCAATATAACTTTACTCACATCTTCAACTGTTTTACGTGATATGGAGAGAGTACACCATAGTGGTTAAGACCATGCCTTTGACTCAGCAGTTATCAGAGTATAACCTTAAGCAAGTTACGTGAGCTCTTTAATTGCACCACCTGTGAAAAAAGAGGTGATCATAATAGGTCAAACATGGTTGAATCCTTTCTGTTTCAACTTTGACATATAAGGAAGAAAGGGTCCACATACCTGTCCTCACAACAAGAAAAAGGTAAATGAACCAAAAAGCAGCTACTTTCCTTGGACCCATCATGGAACTAAAGTTGCAGGACAAACAACTCAACTAAAATCTGGAGAGACAGGGTCATCTGGAGAGTCAGAGATCAGAACTGCTTACCTGGAGCAAAAGTCAGTGAGGCAATCAATGGAGAGGAACACTTAAATGACACTTGGATAAATTACGAGAGGCTGGGTATGGGCTAGTATGAGAACTGAGAAGCTCCTAAGGTCAGCAGTCACAGGGGAGGCCCATTCTTTTATGAGCTTTACTTCCAGGTAAAGAACAGAGGAATTAACTTAAAGAAGAGTTCCAAATGCCCAGAGCTAAACAATTTGAGCCACAAAATAAAGTAAGATCAGATTGTAACAAAAAGTACAAAGTAAATCTTAACATAAATCTATGACAAATCTAGATAGTATATTAAGAAGCAGAGATACCACTTTGTCAACAAAGGTCTGTATAGTCAAAGCTATGGTTTTTTCCAGTCATGCACGAATGTGAGAGTTGGACCATAAAGAAGGCAGAACACTGTAGAATTGATGCTTTTGAACTGTGCTGTGAGAGAAAACTCTTGAGAGTTCCTAGGACAGCAAGGAGATTAAACCAATCAATCCTAAAGGGAATCAATCCTGAATATTCATTGGAAAGACCGATGCTGGAGCTGAAGCTCCAATATTTTGGCCACCAGTTACGAAGAGCTGACTCACTGGACAAGACCCTGATACTAGGAAAGATTTAAGGCAGGAGGAGAAATAGCTGACAGAAGATGAAATGGTTGGATGACATCACTGACTCAATGGACATGAGTTTGAGCAAACTTCAGGAAATGATGAAAGACAGGGAAACCTGGCATGTCGCAGTTCGCAGGGTCACAAAGAGCTGATCATGACTTAGTGACTGAACAAAAAAAACAGAAAGTAAATAACTTGAATCCATAAATGACATAAATAAATGATTGAATTAATAAATAAGTGGTGGGGAATTGGCAATTCTTTTTTTTTTTACTCTTAGAACATCTCATGACAATTCTTTTATACTGTAGAAGAATCACAAATAATTTATGCAACTACTCTGACCTGTTGACTTGCATATATTCTTCAAAAAGAAACCTGAAAAACACTATCTCAGCCAAGTGATCAACAGTGGCAAGTCATTTTATATTATGTACCTTTCATATGATGAGTGAAAATAACACTTTAGCTCTGTGATGTTCCTCTCAACAACCCATAATCCCAGTAGTAAGAAAATCAGATAATCAAATTTAAATGACACTTGGATAATTACGAGAGTGGGTATGGGCTAGTATGAGAACTGAGAAGCTCCTAAGGTCAGCAGTCACAGGGGAGGCCCATTCTTTTATGAGCTTTACTTCCAGGTAAAGAACAGAGGAATTAACTTAAAGAAGAGTTCCAAATGCCCAGAGCTAAACAATTTGAGCCACAAAATAAAGTAAGATCAGATTGTAACAAAAAGTACAAAGTAAATCTTAACATAAATCTATGACAAATCTAGATAGTATATTAAGAAGCAGAGATACCACTTTGTCAACAAAGGTCTGTATAGTCAAAGCTATGGTTTTTTCCAGTCATGCACGAATGTGAGAGTTGGACCATAAAGAAGGCAGAACACTGTAGAATTGATGCTTTTGAACTGTGCTGTGAGAGAAAACTCTTGAGAGTTCCTAGGACAGCAAGGAGATTAAACCAATCAATCCTAAAGGGAATCAATCCTGAATATTCATTGGAAAGACCGATGCTGGAGCTGAAGCTCCAATATTTTGGCCACCAGTTACGAAGAGCTGACTCACTGGACAAGACCCTGATACTAGGAAAGATTTAAGGCAGGAGGAGAAATAGCTGACAGAAGATGAAATGGTTGGATGACATCACTGACTCAATGGACATGAGTTTGAGCAAACTTCAGGAAATGATGAAAGACAGGGAAACCTGGCATGTCGCAGTTCGCAGGGTCACAAAGAGCTGATCATGACTTAGTGACTGAACAAAAAAAACAGAAAGTAAATAACTTGAATCCATAAATGACATAAATAAATGATTGAATTAATAAATAAGTGGTGGGGAATTGGCAATTCTTTTTTTTTTTACTCTTAGAACATCTCATGACAATTCTTTTATACTGTAGAAGAATCACAAATAATTTATGCAACTACTCTGACCTGTTGACTTGCATATATTCTTCAAAAAGAAACCTGAAAAACACTATCTCAGCCAAGTGATCAACAGTGGCAAGTCATTTTATATTATGTACCTTTCATATGATGAGTGAAAATAACACTTTAGCTCTGTGATGTTCCTCTCAACAACCCATAATCCCAGTTAAGTAACGAGAAAAAGCATCAGATAAATTCCAAGATTCGGGTATGAAACAAAACACCTGACCAGTACTCCTCAAAATTGTCAAGTTCATCAAAAATTCATCAAGTTCATCAAAAACAAGGTAAGTCTGAGATACTGTCTAAGCCAAGGGGAACCTAAGGAGATATGATAAGTAATATAATGTGATCATCTGGATAGGATTTTGGAATTGAAAAAGAATATTAGGTAAAAACTAAGAAAATCTGGGTCAAGTCCTAATCCTTAGTTAATATCAGTATTAAGTGTGACAAATGTAACATTTTTATGATGGTTAATTTTATGTGTCAACTTGACTGGAACAAAAGGTGCCTAGATATTCAGCTGAACACTATGCTGTGTATGGAGGTGAGGTTGTTTCTGGATGAGACTTACACACAAATCAGTACTGAATAAAGCAGATGGTTCATCCCAATTCCAGTGGTTTCCATCCAATTCTTAGGTCTGAATAAAATAAAAGGTAGGCTAAGGGAGAATTTTCTTTCTGCTCAATTGTGTTTGCACAATTGAGACAGTGAGACCTGTTTCTTTTCCTAAACTTGGATTGTGATTTGCACTGGTAAATCTTCTGCGTCTTGAGCTTGCAGGTGACAGATAATGGAACTTCTCAATCTCTATAACCACATGAGCTAATTTTTGATAATAAATAAATATATAAATAGCATATATATATATATATATATATATATATATATACTTATATATAATATATAAAGTAATCTATCTTTACATCTGTACTATACTGTCCATTTTTTCTGTAAATCTAAGACTATTCAGAAACAGAATAGTTTATTGAAAAAAGTTTGAATATTGGTAACTTAATAATAATGGTTGTCTTAATTCTTTACAGGATTGTAATGCATATGAAAAGGGGCTTATCTGTTTAAAGTTCTTAGAACAATGTCAGGCACAAAGTAAAGGTCAATAAATGCTCCCCATCATTATTATATATCATGCAGGTTTATTTTATCAGTTTTTCATTATTCTTTAGTCTTCTCCTTGAGTCTTATTTTTTTTTTCATTTATTTTCATAATCTCTGAAGATCAATTTTATTAGTTCTGTATATGGTAGGCTTTGGAAATTTAATAAGGATGGCCAGTATAATTTATTCAATGATTGCTTGTAGAAGCTATTCTTTGCATTTTATACTAGTCAATCTGTTAAAGAAACAGACAAAGAAGTAGAAAATTATTTTTAAAAATCTACAGCTTATCTGCAGAGATTTAATTTTTTATATTCTTATCATTTGTCTTGCTACTACTTTGAACTATTTTTAACTAGATCTTTCTCCAAAATGGAGCTAAGGTAATAAATATATGAGCTAACTTAGCCATAAGAAAGATACGGAAGTAATAGCATGATATTTATCATGTAAATAATACAGATTCCTTCCAGCCAGATATGCTCAAGGACTGAGGGATCCAGAGTTACACAGACATAGATTTGATTTCAAGCCCTTGCAAACTATGTGCTTTTAGTAAGTTTCCTAACTTCTCTATTTCAGTCTATGCTATTAATGTGTGTGTGTGTGTTTTTAGTTGCTCAGTTCTGTCCATCTCTTTTCGATTCCATGGATTGTAACCCACCAGGCTCCTTTATCCATGGGATTTCCCAGGCAATAATACTGTATTGGGTTGCCATTTCACTGTCCAAAGGATTTCCCAACCCAGAGATCAAACGCATTATCTCTGGCATTGGCAGACAGATTCTTTAGCACTGAGCCATCAGGTAAGCAAATAATGTGTGCTCAACAAAAAATCACTATAATTTATGCAGTAATCTCAACAAAGAAAATGTCTTTACAATTTGTTCATCTTGAACATCTCATGTTGCAGAAAAGTATATCACTTTTGCGTATCTCACTATTATTGAGAACATTCTATAATATATGATTCTGAGGTATTCAACAAGTAACATCAAATTACTTTCCCATGAAGGAAATTTTAGTGAGCTTTTACCTCCATCGCCTCTTTAAAACAGAATCAAAGTTGTTCACCTAGGATAGTTCTTAAGTTCCTATATAACATTATTCTTTTTAATTGCATTTGATAACTGAGATTAAAATTGAAAAGATTAAGAATACCAGTATATTTATTTATGGACTGTTTTTCACCTTTGATAGTAATTGCATTTCTCATTGATGTATTATTCTTTTGTCATTAATTTTCTTCATCTCACCATTAGTGTCTTATTTTTTTTTTTTTAATTTTGGCCTCTTTTATTGGTCCTTCATTTATTTATTTTCATCCATCTTAATTCTTTGGCCTGTGCGGGCCTCCCATTGCAGTGGCCTCTCTCATTACAGAGCACTGGCTCTGGGCGTATGCTCTCCAGAGTGCTGGCTTGTAATTAGACATACCTTTCCAACCACTCATTGGCATGTGGTATCTCCCCATGCCAGGAATCAAACCGGTGCCCCTTGCACTGCAAAGCAGACTCTTTACCCATTGGACCACCAAGGAAGCCGTAGTATCTTATTTTTATTGTCACTCTTACTTCTCTCTTATTTATTCATTACTATGTACATGATACACTGTCGTCTTTCTTTGCCAACTCTTTTTGTTTTTGCAGACTATACATTGATTTCTTCCACAGGTTTGATGCCACACTTAGGCATACAAATAATGTTCTGTCTCTTTTGACTCTAATCCTGAAAGCATACAACTTTCAGAATTTTACTGAGCCTCTTGCTCATCATTTTCTTTTTCTCTTATTCTAATATTAATGATAAGAAGGTCCCCCTTCAATCTTAGTTGCCACTGAACTTGTTCTATGTTTCCTTCTTACCTATTAATTTTTTAGGAAAATTATTATCAAAATATCAACAACAGCATAAAGAACTGGCATTTAAAGAACATAATAGAAAACACTTTGTAACATTATTTATAGAAGAATAATGATATTAAACTGCAAGTACCATTAGCAAGTTTCTATGCTCTTCAAGGAAGCAACTCTATTTTATTGCATGAATCAGTGTCAAGAAACTTGTGGCCCCCCCATAACCCCATTCACAGAGTCTGACACAACTTAGTAACTGAACAACAACAAATTTGATTTCTAACTTTGTAGGTGATCACCTATCGGGCGCAATACATATACATCCACAGTTTCTCCTTCTGTGGCTTCTGTTACTTGCAGTCAGCTATAGTTTGAAAATATTAAATGGAAAATTCTAGAAATAAATCATAAATTTTACATTGTGTGCCACAGCATTCTGAGTAGAGTTATGAAACCTCCTACTGTGCCACTGTGTCGTGCCTGGGATCCCCAACCATCAACATCATCTGATGTTAACATCAGACCATCAACATCACTATGCTGGGTGATCCAGGATTACGCAAAGCAGATGATTTCCTTCAGACAGAGGGTCAGAAGGTCAACAGAAGCCTTGCATTGCATCATAGTGCCTATGTCATTTACTTCATTTCATCTCATCACATAGGCATCTCTTATCACCACAAAAAGAAGAATAGGGGGCTTCCCTGTTGGTCCAGTGGGCAAAAGAGTCAGCCTTGCAGGGAAAACGGCACTGGTTCAATCCCTGTGGGGAAAGATCCCATGTGCCATGGAGTGGCTGGACCGACCGGTGTCTCCAATTATGAGGCAGTGCTTTGGAGCGCATGCACCCAGATCTGGTGCTCTGCAATGAGAGAGGCCACTGCAATGGGAAGCCCACACATGCCAAAGAATAAAAAGATCGATGAAAATAAATATATTAAAAAAGAGGCATGATGGGAAAAAAGAAAAAAAAAAAAAAACAAGAATAGGGAGTACAGTATTATAATATTTTGAGAGAAAGGCCACCTTGAGATAACTCGAATGTAGTATATTCATATATTTGTCCTCTATTTTATTACTAGTTATTGCTGTTAATCTTGGAAAGTATTCCCTCGGAAAAGGAAGGGACTACCTAATAAAGTCTATGAAATCTTACATTCTTTGGATAGACTTGAAATATGACTTGAAACAATTATTGTTTGTATTAATGTGGGAAAAAGATTAAAGTACTAAGGTTGCTTCTTCACACACTATTAAGGAGAAGTTAACAGGCAGAGTATTTTGCAAGGGATAACTCAGGTTAACACATGAAAACTCAAAAACAAAAATTCCTGCAGCTTCCTTCTAAGTGAAAAAGAAAGTGTGTGCTCTTTCACAGGCTAGAAAGGCACTTATCATGCTGAAAGTACCAATTTAGCCCAATCTGGGGATACATATACATCCACAGTTTTTTGTGGCTTCTGTTACTTGCAGTCAGCTATAGTTTGAAAATATTAAATGGAAAATTCTAGAAATAAATCATAAATTTTACATTGTGTGCCACAGCATTCTGAGTAGAGTTATGAAACCTCCTACTGTGCCACTGTGTCGTGCCTGGGATCCCCAACCATCAACATCATCTGATGTTAACATCAGACCATCAACATCACTATGCTGGGTGATCCAGGATTCCCAAAGCAGATGATTTCCTTCAGACAGAGGGTCAGAAGGTCAACAGAAGCCTTGCATTGCATCATAGTGCCTATGTCATTTACTTCATTTCATCTCATCACATAGGCATCTCTTATCACCACAAAAAGAAGAATAGGGGGCTTCCCTGTTGGTCCAGTGGGCAAAAGAGTCAGCCTTGCAGGGAAAACGGCACTGGTTCAATCCCTGTGGGGAAAGATCCCATGTGCCATGGAGTGGCTGGACCGACCGGTGTCTCCAATTATGAGGCAGTGCTTTGGAGCGCATGCACCCAGATCTGGTGCTCTGCAATGAGAGAGGCCACTGCAATGGGAAGCCCACACATGCCAAAGAATAAAAAGATCGATGAAAATAAATATATTAAAAAAGAGGCATGATGGGAAAAAAGAAAAAAAAAAAAAAACAAGAATAGGGAGTACAGTATTATAATATTTTGAGAGAAAGGCCACCTTGAGATAACTCGAATGTAGTATATTCATATATTTGTCCTCTATTTTATTACTAGTTATTGCTGTTAATCTTGGAAAGTATTCCCTGCGGAAAAGGAAGGGACTACCTAATAAAGTCTATGAAATCTTACATTCTTTGGATAGACTTGAAATATGACTTGAAACAATTATTGTTTGTATTAATGTGGGAAAAAGATTAAAGTACTAAGGTTGCTTCTTCACACACTATTAAGGAGAAGTTAACAGGCAGAGTATTTTGCAAGGGATAACTCAGGTTAACACATGAAAACTCAAAAACAAAAATTCCTGCAGCTTCCTTCTAAGTGAAAAAGAAAGTGTGTGCTCTTTCACAGGCTAGAAAGGCACTTATCATGCTGAAAGTACCAATTTAGCCCTGAAGATTGCTAATGGGTGCTGCAAGATGAGTCACAATTTATAAGCATTCTTGGCAGAGGGTTGAAGGTTTTATAGTTTAGAGAACTGGGGGAGGTGAGGTCAGTGTCTTAATTTAAGTGGAACTAGCAAAGGCTTCACATCATTCCACTTTTCTTGTCAAAAAGCAAAGTTTTACTTTTTTCCCCATGGAGTTTTGTGTGTGTATGTCTAACTCAGCTTGGTAACAACAGAAATTCCAGAGGCCACATAAACATCCCTGAGGTGGGTGCCTGCCCAGAGGGAACCAGTGCTGATCTGATATGTGTCATGGAGTTGAACCCTTCCTGACATGGTGTTTCTGAGGTCCAGTCCACAGCTGGTCTCACACGGCTACTCAAACTCCAGGGAAAATAAACCTAGTTTTCACTGAAGAAATTCTGAGAGGCTTTGGAATTCTAAATTGCAGGTCTTTTATTCCTCTGTCTGCTTCCTTTTGATTAGACATTTAAGTCTTTACTAGCCCCTTTCATGATGACATAAAATTAAAACAGCTACTCTTGATTGTCTGCTGTGAGTTAGGGGCTCTTTCTGATGTTTTACCTCCATTGTTCTATTTATTCAAGTAAGCAGTGTTGATGTGTTTATTTTATGGATGGTGTAGGCAAGGCTTTCAGAGGTCAACAGTGTAACTGAGATGATTCATCTCGTAAGCAGCAGTGACTAGATTTGAATCCATATTCCTCATTCTAAAGCTTGCATCCTTAGCCAGTTTTTCACTTTATTATTAAAATACAAATTCAGAAGTTAGGTCTGTTCAAAAGTGTATGGCTCTCTGCTATACAGAGTGAAGTACGTCAGAAAAGAAAAGCAAATATCATATATTAATGCATCTACATGGAATCTAGGAAAATGGTTCTCATGAACCTGTTTCCAGGAAAAAAAATGGAGGCTTAGACATAGAGAATGGTCTTGTGGACTCAGTGGGGAAGGGGAGAGTGGGGAAAATGGAGAAAGTAGCATCAGGCAGAGTATTTTGCAAGGGATAACTCAGGTTAACACATGAAAACTCAAAAACAAAAATTCCTGCAGCTTCCTTCTAAGTGAAAAAGAAAGTGTGTGCTCTTTCACAGGCTAGAAAGGCACTTATCATGCTGAAAGTACCAATTTAGCCCTGAAGATTGCTAATGGGTGCTGCAAGATGAGTCACAATTTATAAGCATTCTTGGCAGAGGGTTGAAGGTTTTATAGTTTAGAGAACTGGGGGCGGTGAGGTCAGTGTCTTAATTTAAGTGGAACTAGCAAAGGCTTCACATCATTCCACTTTTCTTGTCAAAAAGCAAAGTTTTACTTTTTTCCCCATGGAGTTTTGTGTGTGTATGTCTAACTCAGCTTGGTAACAACAGAAATTCCAGAGGCCACATAAACATCCCTGAGGTGGGTGCCTGCCCAGAGGGAACCAGTGCTGATCTGATATGTGTCATGGAGTTGAACCCTTCCTGACATGGTGTTTCTGAGGTCCAGTCCACAGCTGGTCTCACACGGCTACTCAAACTCCAGGGAAAATAAACCTAGTTTTCACTGAAGAAATTCTGAGAGGCTTTGGAATTCTAAATTGCAGGTCTTTTATTCCTCTGTCTGCTTCCTTTTGATTAGAAATTTAAGTTTTTACTAGCCCCTTTCATGATGACATAAAATTAAAACAGCTACTCTTGATTGTCTGCTGTGAGTTAGGGGCTCTTTCTGATGTTTTACCTCCATTGTTCTATTTATTCAAGTAAGCAGTGTTGATGTGTTTATTTTATGGATGGTGTAGGCAAGGCTTTCAGAGGTCAACAGTGTAACTGAGATGATTCATCTCGTAAGCAGCAGTGACTAGATTTGAATCCATATTCCTCATTCTAAAGCTTGCATCCTTAGCCAGTTTTTCACTTTATTATTAAAATACAAATTCAGAAGTTAGGTCTGTTCAAAAGTGTATGGCTCTCTGCTATACAGAGTGAAGTACGTCAGAAAAAGAAAAGCAAATATCATATATTAATGCATCTACATGGAATCTAGGAAAATGGTTCTCATGAACCTGTTTCCAGGAAAAAAAATGGAGGCTTAGACATAGAGAATGGTCTTGTGGACTCAGTGGGGAAGGGGAGAGTGGGGAAAATGGAGAAAGTAGCATTGACATATACACACTAGCATGTGTAAAATAGATGCCTGGTGAGTAGTTGCTATAAAACACAGGAAGGCCAGCCGGGTGCTCAGTGATAAATAACCTAGAGGGGTGGGATGAGGGCAGACTTAAAATGGAGGGGATATATGCATAATTATGGCTGATCTGCATAGTTGTATGGCAGAAACCAATACAACATTGTAAAGCAATTTTCCCTTAATTAAAAATAAATTTAAAAAGATTTTTTTTTTAAAGCTCTAATGTAAACTATACATATAGGATGGATAAACAACAAGGCTTTACTGTATTGCACAGGGAATATATTCAATAGCCTGTGATAAAAAATAATGGAAAAAATTTGAAAAAGAATGTATAAATTAACTATACTTCAATAAAATATTTTTTTAAGTCCATGGCTCTTAAACAGTAGTTCCTATCGCACACTGTTTTGTTATTCTCTTTACATACCAAAATATGCTCTACTAAGACTTAAATGGGAGAATCTTTCATCTTCCTGATTCCTTTGGCCGGGAAGAAACAGTTGTACAATCTAAGAATTCAACATGATCACTGCCTCACACAGAGTTGTTCAAAGAAGAACTGAGGCCACCAGACATGTGAATTTCATCTCAGAGAAAGTGTCAGAGTGTCACATACACCAGTTTGGATTTCTGGCTCTACTGAGCAACACTTGACATAGATAAATTCATGTTTAGTTTTTTTCTTAGATACAGTATCATTCTGTGTCCACTCTGAAACTGATGCTGAAGACTATCACTAACAGAATGCATTCACACTTTTTCTAAGAAAAACCAAAGCCAACTTTATCCCTTTCATCTTTATAAGCCAGACCACCTTATGATTCAATGTAATACCAACAAATTATCACTAAAAAGAATATATTTTTTTAGATTATGTCTCAGCTTTGGAGTCATTTCTCATTCCTACCTCTCTGCTATGATATCTAAAAAGAAAAGCAAATATCATATATTAATGCATCTACATGGAATCTAGGAAAATGGTTCTCATGAACCTGTTTCCAGGAAAAAAAATGGAGGCTTAGACATAGAGAATGGTCTTGTGGACTCAGTGGGGAAGGGGAGAGTGGGGAAAATGGAGAAAGTAGCATTGACATATACACACTAGCATGTGTAAAATAGATGCCTGGTGAGTAGTTGCTATAAAACACAGGAAGGCCAGCCGGGTGCTCAGTGATAAATAACCTAGAGGGGTGGGATGAGGGCAGACTTAAAATGGAGGGGATATATGCATAATTATGGCTGATCTGCATAGTTGTATGGCAGAAACCAATACAACATTGTAAAGCAATTTTCCCTTAATTAAAAATAAATTTAAAAAGATTTTTTTTTTAAAGCTCTAATGTAAACTATACATATAGGATGGATAAACAACAAGGCTTTACTGTATTGCACAGGGAATATATTCAATAGCCTGTGATAAAAAATAATGGAAAAAATTTGAAAAAGAATGTATAAATTAACTATACTTCAATAAAATATTTTTTTAAGTCCATGGCTCTTAAACAGTAGTTCCTATCGCACACTGTTTTGTTATTCTCTTTACATACCAAAATATGCTCTACTAAGACTTAAATGGGAGAATCTTTCATCTTCCTGATTCCTTTGGCCGGGAAGAAACAGTTGTACAATCTAAGAATTCAACATGATCACTGCCTCACACAGAGTTGTTCAAAGAAGAACTGAGGCCACCAGACATGTGAATTTCATCTCAGAGAAAGTGTCAGAGTGTCACATACACCAGTTTGGATTTCTGGCTCTACTGAGCAACACTTGACATAGATAAATTCATGTTTAGTTTTTTTCTTAGATACAGTATCATTCTGTGTCCACTCTGAAACTGATGCTGAAGACTATCACTAACAGAATGCATTCACACTTTTTCTAAGAAAAACCAAAGCCAACTTTATCCCTTTCATCTTTATAAGCCAGACCACCTTATGATTCAATGTAATACCAACAAATTATCACTAAAAAGAATATATTTTTTTAGATTATGTCTCAGCTTTGGAGTCATTTCTCATTCCTACCTTTCTCAGCCATTACTTGCTCATTCTTGCCTCCCTTCATCTTGTTGCCTTCTTGAAGGATCCTAACTGGCTGCTCTGTCAGTGATTCATGTATTCACTAGCAGAGACCAAAGACTTTCTAGAGCAAAAGAAGATCTGATTAGTTGAAACAAATAGAGACTATTGCAGAGAGAAGGTAGGTTCATTGCTGGAGCTAACAATCAGCTCACCATCAAGGATATAAGGGTGAAGCTCTGTGGATAAACTAAACAACATGGAGTAGCTCTGAAAGTGGAGAATGCTGAAGGTCCATGCTGAAAGTGTGTGGTAACTTGTGGAGAGCATTGCCTTTCATGGCAGGAAGCCTGGGCTCAAAGACAGATCTACACTTTCTGACTTGATGACTTGGGATAAATTACTGAACTTACTTAAGCCGCAGTCTTCTTGTTTATAAAATAAAGATGATCAAATCCTTGCACCCAAAGTTTGCGGTGAACATTAACTGAATTTAATCGTCAAAAACATTGAATACAGTGTGAGGTGCCACATAGTAGTTGATACCTAGAGTTACTAAAAGATCCCTGGGAGAACAGACGCTTCATCATTTACTGATCTTTGTGACTGGCACATAGCAGGAATTCGGGAAATGTTGGCTTAATGAAGGAATCGTGGATCTGGCAGAATGAAACAGACTAGAAATAGGAGAGAAGAAACACAAAGTTATCTGGGTGTGAGAACAGGTTACAAATCAAATCTAATTCTCGAGAATTTTATTTCAATTGGGAAAATGGGATAGCCTCTATCAATTAATTGCTAGTAGTAATTTTGCTCCCCCAAACAGCCTCATGTTCTTTGAGATTTTTCTCTGAGCTCCTAGGAATGATTTGGTGTCAGGTTGAACTTTATGTTAGGCTCAAGGGATTTCAGTGGGAACAGCCTGGATTTCTCTAATTCAATATACTACTTATGATGTCTACTAAATGACTTTGCCCTATGAAAATGGATATTTTTTAACTGTGGTGCACTTTTAAGCTGTCTCATTAGATATTTAAGATACCCTGTAGCAGAAAGTATTGTATTTGCAGGTTAGAAGGAACAGGCCAATTTCTACTGTTAGCTCAGCTGCTCATATTCGGGAGCTAAAACTCTTTGTTTTTTTTAAATGTGCTCTTACATAGGGCATTTTTCATAGTCACTGCTGCTTTTCAGGGAAGATAAGTTTTAGTTCTTGTTTCACTCACAAAAACAGAGAACATTGGATTGTATTCCAAATTTTGCCTTGACTCAACTAAAAACTCCATGTAATTTCAGAGATGAATTACTATCCTCTAATTATGGCTCTAATTATCTTTTTATACTCTGGGTTAGTTCATTAACACTGTGCTGCTCTGTGACTACTCTTTTATCTTTTTCAGTACATCCATTGTCAAAACATTTTTTGCCAAATGCCCCTCTTCACATACTAAATTGAGGTTTGCCTACAGTGTGCAACTGGTTCTTCCATACATTTAGTTGTCTCTGTAGCCTAAGTGCATTTACTATACTTTGAGAAATCTTTAAAGACATTAAAAAAAAAAAATAATTGAGAAGCTATTACTAGCAGTACTAAATTGCTCTCTAACGCTATCAAAAAATAAAAATCTTCAAGTCTTAAAAGCTTTCTCCTTTTTTTTTTTTTATCAAAGATAAAACTTCGGTTTGGGATAGTTATCTATCCTAAGGTAATTTTGAAGGTAAGAAATTTCGTGAGTCAGTCTGTTTAGTCTTAACATATACATCAAAATAGAAACAAGGCAAGAGAGAAGGTGCAAAGCAATATAGTAACTTTGAAAAAGAGGATGTCTAATTTTATCATTCGTGCTTGGGTTGAACTGTGGCTTTCAAAAGTCATTTCATAGGCTTTTAAGTTAGTTGAAAGCTGTACCCCCTAACCTGGACTTCCCACGTGGCTCTGACTGTAAAAACCCTGCCTGCAATGCCAAAGACCCAGGTTTGATCCCTGGGTCAGAAAGGCTCCCTAGAGGAGGGGATGGCAAGCCACTCCAGTACTCTTGCCTGGAGAATTACATGGACAGAGAAGCCTTGAGGGCTACAGTCCATGGACTTGCAAAGAGTCAGACATGACTGAGAGACTGTTGCTTTCACATACACATACATCCTGACCTAGGGGTCAGATCCAGATCCTAACTCCTAGAACCAGCAATTGTGGTCTTATTTGGAATGAAATTCTTAATGGCCATATGTTTCTCTTGAAGGATAACTTCATTTCATGTAAGCTCATTTAAAACTTGACTTTTAGTATCTGAAAGTGACAGTGTTTGGAAAAACATTTGAAGAATGAGTTATTAATTTTAGTCTTTTGCATTATATTACCCACATCCATGATATATTTTTGGTCTAAAGAGAAAAAAATGAATTAGTTGCTTCAGAAGATTGCATTAATAGCTATTGAGGAATATACTACTACCACTCATTTGTTTGACATTTTGTATCTACAAAAGAATGTTTTCTTTATTTGAAAAGAAAGCTGAGACATAAGTCATGTCTAAGTTACTGATATCGAAGCTGAGGTTTTTCATTTATGCAAGGATTAAATGTTTATGGAGCACCTACTGTGTACTATTTTACATGGTAGAGATACAACAGAGAATACATAAATAATACCCACTAGTCTCATATTCAATAGGTAAAGAAGCACTTTTAATAGACATTAAAAAAATAATTGAGAAGCTATTACTAGCAGTACTAAATTGCTCTCTAACGCTATCAAAAAATAAAAATCTTCAAGTCTTAAAAGCTTTCTCCTTTTTTTTTTTTTATCAAAGATAAAACTTCGGTTTGGGATAGTTATCTATCCTAAGGTAATTTTGAAGGTAAGAAATTTCGTGAGTCAGTCTGTTTAGTCTTAACATATACATCAAAATAGAAACAAGGCAAGAGAGAAGGTGCAAAGCAATATAGTAACTTTGAAAAAGAGGATGTCTAATTTTATCATTCGTGCTTGGGTTGAACTGTGGCTTTCAAAAGTCATTTCATAGGCTTTTAAGTTAGTTGAAAGCTGTACCCCCTAACCTGGACTTCCCACGTGGCTCTGACTGTAAAAACCCTGCCTGCAATGCCAAAGACCCAGGTTTGATCCCTGGGTCAGAAAGGCTCCCTAGAGGAGGGGATGGCAAGCCACTCCAGTACTCTTGCCTGGAGAATTACATGGACAGAGAAGCCTTGAGGGCTACAGTCCATGGACTTGCAAAGAGTCAGACATGACTGAGAGACTGTTGCTTTCACATACACATACATCCTGACCTAGGGGTCAGATCCAGATCCTAACTCCTAGAACCAGCAATTGTGGTCTTATTTGGAATGAAATTCTTAATGGCCATATGTTTCTCTTGAAGGATAACTTCATTTCATGTAAGCTCATTTAAAACTTGACTTTTAGTATCTGAAAGTGACAGTGTTTGGAAAAACATTTGAAGAATGAGTTATTAATTTTAGTCTTTTGCATTATATTACCCACATCCATGATATATTTTTGGTCTAAAGAGAAAAAAATGAATTAGTTGCTTCAGAAGATTGCATTAATAGCTATTGAGGAATATACTACTACCACTCATTTGTTTGACATTTTGTATCTACAAAAGAATGTTTTCTTTATTTGAAAAGAAAGCTGAGACATAAGTCATGTCTAAGTTACTGATATCGAAGCTGAGGTTTTTCATTTATGCAAGGATTAAATGTTTATGGAGCACCTACTGTGTACTATTTTACATGGTAGAGATACAACAGAGAATACATAAATAATACCCACTAGTCTCATATTCTACAATAGGTAAAGAAGCACTTTTAATAGACATGAAAAATAAAATTACATATATATTTTTAAAGCAGATATTATTAGTTTAAGGAGCAAAGAGTGCTGTGTTAAAAGGACTGTGTTAAATAGCATGTCCATATCTCTGATAAGTTTTTTATGAAGATGATAAAATGAGTCATGAAAGACTCATAATAAACCGAGTCGTGAAAGACATGGAAGAAATCCTTTTGAAAAAGAAAAAGCAGTCAGTCTGATGACCTGTGCCTGACACACTCAAGGAAAAGAAAGATGGCCAGTGAAAGCAAAGAGAGCACAGTAGCTGATGAAGTCAAAGAGATGATAAAGTGAGGATATATGTGGTTTTTATGTCATTTGATTATTTCTGATTTTTTCTAAATGAAATATAAAAATATTGGAAGGCTTTGCTAAAAATGATACAATCTATGACTTGAAATGATTTCTGTACAGAACAGAAATAGCTGATAGGTATGAAAGGCAGGATCAGGAAAATCAGGAGGCTCGTAGCATAATATTAGTTCTGGTAATTTCTATCAAGATAGTAGGTGGTAAGAGGTGGTGAAGTCAAACACGGTTTACCAATGAGTAAAATTTGGAGTATGAAAAAGAGGAGATTCAAAGATGACCACAAGTTTTTCAACCTGTCTAACTGGAAATAAGAAGCTGATATTAACCGGTATCAGAATGACATTAGATAAAGTGGACTTGGAAATGGGCATGCTAGCTTTCCGATATCAATCTGATTCCAAAATATTGAGTAGGCAGTCAGAAATATACTGGACTCAAAACAAAGTGAGAGGTCCTGGCCAGAGATACATCTTTGGGAATCATTATCATGTGAATGGGGCTTCCACTAATGACAAAGAACCCGTCTGTCAATACAGAAGATGTAAGAGACACTGGTTTGATCCCTGGGTCAGGAAGGTAGATTCATTGGAGGAAGAAACAGCAACACACTCCAGTATTCTTGCCTGGAAAATCCCATGGACCAGGATCCTGGCAGACCACAGTTTATAGGGCCACAAAGAATTGGACACAATTGAAATAACTTATGCATGCACAGCATAAGGATAATATTTAAGTGCATACAACTGAATGAGAACATCTACAGAGTGATGTAAATAGATAAAATAACAGCCCCAAGGATTGAATATAGGGTACCCTGAAGTTTGACTTTAGGAGTGCCATAGGATGCAAACTATAATTTTGTAGTATTAGGAAGCCAGTTGAGAAAAGGGGAAAAAAAGTTCTTATGGAGGAAGGTAGATTGACTCGACTGCTAACAGGTCAAGTATTATAATAGCTATTAATTGAGTATTGGATTTAGCAATGTAGAGGTCATTGCTGACATGACAAGAAGAAGTTTAATGGAGTGCTAGGGGCAAAATCAATATTGAAGTGGATTCAATGGACAATGAGCAGAGAGGAACAGGAAAGGAAAAATATTGACAATACTTTCAAGGCATTTAGCTGTAAAGTGGACCAGAAAAATAGATGAGTGTCTATGTCAACATGATTTTTTAAGGCAACTTAGTAAGACAATGCCTCATTACAATGATGCAGCAGAGAGAGACAACAATAATATACGAATGAAATGGGAATGCTGTGATATACTAGAGAAGTGAGAAGAAATGAACTTTAGACTATAAGAGAAATGTTTATCATTAAATAGGATCATAATCATCAGTCCAACTCTAATAACAAAAAACAGCCGTCATGTGAGACCAGATGATAGCAGGTGCCAGGGTATAATGTTGGGAGTTTCTTTTTTGTTGCTTTTGACCTTCCTAGGGAAATATGCAAGATTATAAATCGAGGATAAGGGGAAGGAGGAGGAGAGTCTTTTTCATTTGGAAAATTATAGCAGGGAGTTGATGTCAGCAAAATGGTGGCATAAGAATTTCTAGCTCTGGTCCCCTCCCCGAAAAATCACTTTGAACAACTATCTACACAGGAAAGTACCTATACAAGAGTCAAGGATTCCATGTGAGGGATTACAGAACGTAGGTGATGCACAAAAGTAAATGAAGGCACATTGAGGAAAATAGGAATGAAAGAGTCACACTACCTTATCAACCTCTCCCGAAGCAGGGGCCACAAAGCACAGATATTGTCCCCTTAGGAGAGAAATGATGCTCTGAGTGCCAACTCCATAATGTACCTCTGAGCTGGCCTGCCCCAGAACTGGTCAGTTCCTGTGGCCATGGGCAGTTCCTGTGGCCATGGGTAACATTTGTGGCCCCAGACTTCCAGTCAGCCCACTCAAACCCAGACTCTGGGTAGGCCCCTGCAAAACCAGTCTCCAATCAGGGCAATTACTGAATCCTCTACTGCCTCTCTCCCCTCAGCACCAGGCTGATCCCCACAGACTTAACCTCTAAGCTGACTGCAACGCCAGGCTTGCCTTAGTGCCAAGTCTACCTTGTGACCCCAGCCTCCATGCCGCCTTCCCCAAAAACAGGTTCCCACTCTGTCCTAGTTCTAGACCAGCCAGATAGACTCAGATGCTGGGCAAACTATTTGATTAGCTGTTTCACAAAATAGTATATAAAATGGATAATAAGCACACAAGAAGCTACTTAAAATCATTAGTCATTAAGGAGATGCATATTAAAACAAAATGACTATAATTTAAGAAAAAGACAAGCAATAACCTGTCTTGTCAGAAAAGTGGATAAACTAGGACCCACGTACATTGTTCACTGGAATTTTAAATGTTGCAGCCAGTTTGGAAAAGAGCTTTAGATTTTTTAAAAATACTAAACAAATATTTCCATATGACATAATAATCAGTCCAACTCTAATAACAAAAAACAGCCGTCATGTGAGACCAGATGATAGCAGGTGCCAGGGTATAATGTTGGGAGTTTCTTTTTTGTTGCTTTTGACCTTCCTAGGGAAATATGCAAGATTATAAATCGAGGATAAGGGGAAGGAGGAGGAGAGTCTTTTTCATTTGGAAAATTATAGCAGGGAGTTGATGTCAGCAAAATGGTGGCATAAGAATTTCTAGCTCTGGTCCCCTCCCCGAAAAATCACTTTGAACAACTATCTACACAGGAAAGTACCTATACAAGAGTCAAGGATTCCATGTGAGGGATTACAGAACGTAGGTGATGCACAAAAGTAAATGAAGGCACATTGAGGAAAATAGGAATGAAAGAGTCACACTACCTTATCAACCTCTCCCGAAGCAGGGGCCACAAAGCACAGATATTGTCCCCTTAGGAGAGAAATGATGCTCTGAGTGCCAACTCCATAATGTACCTCTGAGCTGGCCTGCCCCAGAACTGGTCAGTTCCTGTGGCCATGGGCAGTTCCTGTGGCCATGGGTAACATTTGTGGCCCCAGACTTCCAGTCAGCCCACTCAAACCCAGACTCTGGGTAGGCCCCTGCAAAACCAGTCTCCAATCAGGGCAATTACTGAATCCTCTACTGCCTCTCTCCCCTCAGCACCAGGCTGATCCCCACAGACTTAACCTCTAAGCTGACTGCAACGCCAGGCTTGCCTTAGTGCCAAGTCTACCTTGTGACCCCAGCCTCCATGCCGCCTTCCCCAAAAACAGGTTCCCACTCTGTCCTAGTTCTAGACCAGCCAGATAGACTCAGATGCTGGGCAAACTATTTGATTAGCTGTTTCACAAAATAGTATATAAAATGGATAATAAGCACACAAGAAGCTACTTAAAATCATTAGTCATTAAGGAGATGCATATTAAAACAAAATGACTATAATTTAAGAAAAAGACAAGCAATAACCTGTCTTGTCAGAAAAGTGGATAAACTAGGACCCACGTACATTGTTCACTGGAATTTTAAATGTTGCAGCCAGTTTGGAAAAGAGCTTTAGATTTTTTAAAAATACTAAACAAATATTTCCATATGACTTAGCAACACAATTTCTAGATGTTTATAAAAATGAAATAAGAATATATATCCATACAGAGACTTGAACATCAGTGTTCAAAAGAGCATTTTAAATAGTGGGGGAAAAGTGAATTTTTATTTTTTAATGGAGACCCGATTTGAGCTAGGGATTTTTTTTTTTTTTTTTTTTTTTTTTGCCTCTAAGTCATCACGTATTTTTCATCCATCTTTATTCTTCAGCCTGTGTTGACCTCCCATTGCAGTAGCCCCTCTCATTACAGTGTACCAGCCCTGGGTGCATGTGCTCCAGAGCACCGGCTCATAATGGGACACAGCCGTCCAGCCACTCAGTGGCACATGGGATCTTCCCAGGTCAGGGATCAAACCGGTGCCCCTTGCACTTCAAGGTTGACTCTTTACACACTGGACCACCAGAGAAGCCCGGAAAAGTGAAAATTATGCAAGTGTCTATCAAAGGTGAATGGGAAGGACAAAATGTGATGTATTAACACAAGGGAATATAACCCATCAGTCAAGTGGAAAGGCTACTGAAACAATATAATGTGAATGAACTTCAAAATGTTATGCTAAGTGAAAAGAAGTCAGCCATAAGGTAACATATATGATAATATTTCATTTGTATGAAATGTCCATATAAGAAATATTCAAATTTGTCAGTTTCCAAAATATATAAACAGTCCATACAACTCAATAATTAAAACAAAAAAGGAAAAACAAATCGAAAAATGAGCAGACCTAAATAGGTATTTCTCCAGGGAAGACATACAGACGACCAACAGTCACATGAAAAGATGTTCAACATCACTAATTATTAGAGAAATGAAAATAAAAACTAAACTGAGGTATTATCCCATACCAGTCAGAATGGCCATCATTGAAAAGTCTATAAATAATATATGCTGGAGAGGATGCAGAGAAAAGGAAACTCACCTACACTGCTGGTGACAATGCAAATTGGTATAGCCACCATGGAAAACAGTATGGAGGTGTTTAAAAAAACTGAAAGTAATTATCATATGATCTTTCAATCCTACTCCTGGGCATATACTAGACAAAACAATAGGTTCATAGCAGCACTATTCACAATAGGCAAAGACAGGGAAATTACCTAAATGTCCATTGACAGATGAGTGGATAAAGAAAAAAAAAAAAAAAGAGGAAGTGGTACATATATACAATGGAATACTACTCAACCATAAGAAAGAATGCAATAATGTCATTTTCAGCAACATGAATGTAACTATGAGATTATCAGCTAAGTGAAGCAAGTCAGAAAGAACGACAAATACAATACAAGATCGTTTATGTGTGGAATCTAAAATATGACACAGGTTGACTTAATCTATGAAACATAAACAGACTCACAGACACACAGAAGAGACTTGTTGACAAGGGACAGGTGAAAGGAAGAGGAATAGATTGGGAATATGATACTACCAGTAACAAACTATTATATATAGAATGGACAAACAATAATGGCCTTCTGTATAAAATAGGGAACTGTATTCAATATCCTGTAATAAACCACAATGGAAAAGAGTATGAGAAAGAATATATACATACGCCTATATACCTGAATCACTTTGCTGTACAGCAGAAGTTAACACTTTAAATCAACTATATTTCAATAAAATAAATTAAAAATATAAATATCTAAATCTATAGTGAAAGAAATAGATTAGTGATTCTCTGGCACTGGGGATAAGGAGAAAGAATAACTGCAAATTGGCACAAAGTTTATTCTTGGCATAAAGGAAATATTCTAATTAATTTGCGCTTATTGTTGTAAAATTGCAAATGTACTAAAAATCATGGAATTTCACACTCAAAATTACTTAATCACATAATATTCAAGTCATACTCCTGTGGTAGATGAAATTATGTCCCTCAAAGATATGCAGATTGTAATTCCTGGGAATTCTGAATTCTATCCCATATGCCTAGTGGAACTTTACAATGGAATTAAGTTCACTATCTTGAGATGGGGAGATTCTCCTGGATTATGCAGGTAGTCCCTAAATGTAAACACAAGTATCTTTACATGATGATTATAGAGAAAATTTTGATGACAGAAATACAGAAAATAATATGACAATGAACCAGAGATTGGAGTAATTCAGTCAAACAAGGAAGGCGACCAGCCACCAGAAGCTTGAAGAGGTGTTTAAAAAAACTGAAAGTAATTATCATATGATCTTTCAATCCTACTCCTGGGCATATACTAGACAAAACAATAGGTTCATAGCAGCACTATTCACAATAGGCAAAGACAGGGAAATTACCTAAATGTCCATTGACAGATGAGTGGATAAAGAAAAAAAAAAAAAAAGAGGAAGTGGTACATATATACAATGGAATACTACTCAACCATAAGAAAGAATGCAATAATGTCATTTTCAGCAACATGAATGTAACTATGAGATTATCAGCTAAGTGAAGCAAGTCAGAAAGAACGACAAATACAATACAAGATCGTTTATGTGTGGAATCTAAAATATGACACAGGTTGACTTAATCTATGAAACATAAACAGACTCACAGACACACAGAAGAGACTTGTTGACAAGGGACAGGTGAAAGGAAGAGGAATAGATTGGGAATATGATACTACCAGTAACAAACTATTATATATAGAATGGACAAACAATAATGGCCTTCTGTATAAAATGGGGAACTGTATTCAATATCCTGTAATAAACCACAATGGAAAAGAGTATGAGAAAGAATATATACATACGCCTATATACCTGAATCACTTTGCTGTACAGCAGAAGTTAACACTTTAAATCAACTATATTTCAATAAAATAAATTAAAAATATAAATATCTAAATCTATAGTGAAAGAAATAGATTAGTGATTCTCTGGCACTGGGGATAAGGAGAAAGAATAACTGCAAATTGGCACAAAGTTTATTCTTGGCATAAAGGAAATATTCTAATTAATTTGCGCTTATTGTTGTAAAATTGCAAATGTACTAAAAATCATGGAATTTCACACTCAAAATTACTTAATCACATAATATTCAAGTCATACTCCTGTGGTAGATGAAATTATGTCCCTCAAAGATATGCAGATTGTAATTCCTGGGAATTCTGAATTCTATCCCATATGCCTAGTGGAACTTTACAATGGAATTAAGTTCACTATCTTGAGATGGGGAGATTCTCCTGGATTATGCAGGTAGTCCCTAAATGTAAACACAAGTATCTTTACATGATGATTATAGAGAAAATTTTGATGACAGAAATACAGAAAATAATATGACAATGAACCAGAGATTGGAGTAATTCAGTCACAAACCAAGGAAGGCAACCAGCCACCAGAAGCTTGAAGAGGCAAGAGACAAATTCTCCTCTGGAGCCTCGGGAAGAAGCCAGGCCTGCTGAAACCTTGGATCAGATATAAAGTTAAGAGAACAAAACAGAGGACCCAGAGGACAGTCAATTAATTCAACATCCATTTGATTTTGTAGAAAATTAATGAATCAATTCAATGAAGGAAGGATCACTTTTTCAACAAATGGTATGGAAGCAACTGGACATAGGGGAAAAACATCATCCCCTAAACAAAAAGACTTCAGACTTCAATTTATAACATAAAACTGTGAAACTTTTAGGAAAAAGGAAGGAGAAATATCTTTAAATTTTAGGACTAGCAAAGAATGCTTGAAACTGGTACCAAAAGCATCACTTAAGTGAAATACTGGTAAGTCTCACTGTCATTAAGATTGGAAAAGTTTGCCCTGCAAAATATCCTGTTACTAGGATGAGACAGTAGGTTTAGAGCGGGTGAAAACATGGTCAAACCACATACCTGGCTAGAACTAGTATCTCAAATACATAAAGAATTATCAAAAAAAAAAAAAAAAAAAAAACTATATAAAAAATGAGCAAGAAATTTGAAGAGATATTTTACCAAAGGTATACAAAGGGCAAATAATCACATTAAAACATGCTCAATATTATTAGCCATTAGGAAAATGCAAATTAAAACCAAAGTTAGATATTATTATGTATCTATTAGAAAGGCTAAAGAATATTGACAAAACACACAATGTAGCAAGGTTGAAGATAAATGAGATTACTCAAGTGTTGTTTGGGAATGTAAAACAATGTAGCCACACTGGGAAATAATTTGGCAATTTCTTAAAAAAAAATAAAAAATAAAAAACTAATCATGCAACTACCCACAACCCAGTAATTCACTTCTGGGTATTTATCTTAGATAAATGAATATTTACATTCCACTCATACAAATAAAACCTGTATGGGGATACATACAGAAGCTTTATTTTTGATATCTCCAAACTGGAAACAACTGATATAACTTTCAATGGGTTAATGGTTTAAAAAATAAAACTGTGATACAACTATACCATGGAATGCCATTCAGAAATAAAATTAAATGAATTACTGGTATACAACAACCTAAATGAATACACAGAAAATTGTACCATGTGAAAAAAGCCAGATTCAAAAAGTTATACAATGTATGATCCAATTTATAGAACATTTTTGAAATGACAAAATTATAAAAATGGAGAAATGATTAGTTTTTGCCAGTAATTAAGGGAGGGGGTGGAGAGAGGGGAATGAGGGTGTGGCTATACAGGGACAACATTAGAGATTTTCGTGGTGATGGACATGTTCTGTATCTTGACTGTATCTATGCCTATATCTTAAAGTGTTATTTTTCTATAGTTTTTCAACACATTGCCCATGGGGGAAATCGAACACAGGGTGCATGGGATGTCTCTCTATTATTTCTTAAATCTTCATAGGAATATGTACAATTATCTCAAAATAAAAAAAAAAAAAGAAATAAAAAGGTTCAATTAACAAGCTCTTAAAAGGAAAAGAACAAAGAAACCAGCCAGAATATAAGAGAAGCTATTTGTAGTTTATGTAACAATGGTTGTAACAAAGTTTCTAATAATGTTTCTGCCAGGGATAAATAACAAGCTCCTACACGTCAATGAGGAAAGGAAGACTCAATTCAGTACGAAACTAGGGGAAAACTTGAACTCGTCCTCTGCAATAATGATATACACATGGTTCATGAAAACATGGAAAAGTTCTCAACCTCATGGATAAGAAGGAAAAAGTAAATGATGTCCAAAGTTTTATACTTCTACACACCACTACAATGGCTAAAACTAAGACTGACTATGTTGATATTGCTGAAGATGAGGAGCTAGATGAATTTTCAAACTATTAGTGAGGATGAAAATAACTATTTTGTGAAGCTGTTTGAGATAATTAACTATAGCTGGACATTTGTCTCCCAGAAAGTTCACTTCTAAATGTCAATTTGAAAAGATGAACATGCGTGTGTACCAATATACACATACAAGATTATTTTGAAGATTACTATTGTAGTCATTCTGAACTGGGAAAAAACCCAAATGTCCATCTGTGTTAGAAAAGATAATATATTGGCATATATTCCAACAGCAAAACCCTATATATTTCAATAATAATAATGAACAAGCTATAATAACATAAAGCAGCATAGATTAATTTTACTAATATAATGAATACAGGGAACAATCTTTAAGATAAGACATATCTTTCTTGCTATGTGGTATACAACAACCTAAATGAATACACAGAGAATTGTACCATGGGAAAAAAGCCAGATTCAAAAAGTTATACAATGTATGATCCAATTTATAGAACATTTTTGAAATGACAAAATTATAAAAATGGAGAAATGATTAGTTTTTGCCAGTAATTAAGGGAGGGGGTGGAGAGGGGAATGAGGGTGTGGCTATACAGGGACAACATTAGAGATTTTCGTGGTGATGGACATGTTCTGTATCTTGACTGTATCTATGCCTATATCTTAAAGTGTTATTTTTCTATAGTTTTTCAACACATTGCCCATGGGGGAAATCGAACACAGGGTGCATGGGATGTCTCTCTATTATTTCTTAAATCTTCATAGGAATATGTACAATTATCTCAAAATAAAAAAAAAAAAAGAAATAAAAAGGTTCAATTAACAAGCTCTTAAAAGGAAAAGAACAAAGAAACCAGCCAGAATATAAGAGAAGCTATTTGTAGTTTATGTAACAATGGTTGTAACAAAGTTTCTAATAATGTTTCTGCCAGGGATAAATAACAAGCTCCTACACGTCAATGAGGAAAGGAAGACTCAATTCAGTACGAAACTAGGGGAAAAACTTGAACTCGTCCTCTGCAATAATGATATACACATGGTTCATGAAAACATGGAAAAGTTCTCAACCTCATGGATAAGAAGGAAAAAGTAAATGATGTCCAAAGTTTTATACTTCTACACACCACTACAATGGCTAAAACTAAGACTGACTATGTTGATATTGCTGAAGATGAGGAGCTAGATGAATTTTCAAACTATTAGTGAGGATGAAAATAACTATTTTGTGAAGCTGTTTGAGATAATTAACTATAGCTGGACATTTGTCTCCCAGAAAGTTCACTTCTAAATGTCAATTTGAAAAGATGAACATGCGTGTGTACCAATATACACATACAAGATTATTTTGAAGATTACTATTGTAGTCATTCTGAACTGGGAAAAAACCCAAATGTCCATCTGTGTTAGAAAAGATAATATATTGGCATATATTCCAACAGCAAAACCCTATATATTTCAATAATAATAATGAACAAGCTATAATAACATAAAGCAGCATAGATTAATTTTACTAATATAATGAATACAGGGAACAATCTTTAAGATAAGACATACTGTATCTTTCTTGCTATGTGGAGGTCAGTCAGGCACAACTAAATTAAGACACAGAAGACAGGTTAATAGTTACCTTTGGTGTTTAGGGTGGAGATTTAGGGTAGCTTGAAGGAGACTTCTGGATGGTTGGTAAGTATTTCACAGTTGTGTGATACACTCCTTGTTCTATATAGTGATCTGTATCCCCCAGCAGGCCTGCAAGCCTTGTAGTCACCCAGCCTCGAGACCGAAGAACCTACAGAGTGGAGAGAGACATCAGCGGCTTATCGGACACGGGGAAAGAGTCCTAGAGCAACACTCTACCGTGTAGGGCAGACATGACAGCAGTCTTCACTACTCAGGAAAGAAAGAGGCCTAAAGAAAATGAGTGGTTTTCTAGCTAAATTTAAATGACTAAAATAAACTCAAAAAGGCATAAAAAACTTGAAGACCTTAACAAATGAGAAAATCATTAAAAATCAACTTTAAAATAAGCATGGGTACCCGACAGGTTCACAACTGAATTCTATCTCATATTTAATCAGTGTGCAGATCTGCAACTACTATTTAAGCTATATTTAACAATAGAAAAGATGAAAATCTCCCAATCAATTTTAATTTTAAAGGCTAGAACAGAGTCAGAATAATCTCACATATATAAACATAGATATAGAGAATGTAATTTTTAAGTATATTTTTGCAAGTAGGGATTCCCAAACCTTCAACATAAAAATAATTTGAAAATATAAAAAGGACTAATTAATAATTAATATTAAAAAGTGTATTTGTTTATGCTAGTAAGAAATTCTAGGCATAGAATTTGGAAAAGAAAGCTCTTTTCATCAAAAGTTGAATAAAATATTATTAACACAATAAATTTAAGCTAATCCTACAAATTAAATACCTATCAACAAGTACAATAAATCAATCTACAAATACTTGAAAGACACAGTGAAGTAAATATTACCAGGCCTCCATAAAGAGTTTTTGAGTATAGATAAACAACAAATTCAGTATAGACTATCGTACCACATGCCATATTTTGAGTTAACATATTTCTTATTTTGGGTATAAAAAAGCAATGTGTCTGTTCTGGCATTGAATTTAGGTGGGAACATACTGAATGAGTCTATGTTTTACCATCATTGAAGAACATAATATATGGCATTAACATGTCTCTGAAAAGATAGAAAAGTTTTAAAAATGATAGAACTTCTGGATGGTTGGTAAGTATTTCACAGTTGTGTGATACACTCCTTGTTCTATATAGTGATCTGTATCCCCCAGCAGGCCTGCAAGCCTTGTAGTCACCCAGCCTCGAGACCGAAGAACCTACAGAGTGGAGAGAGACATCAGCGGCTTATCGGACACGGGGAAAGAGTCCTAGAGCAACACTCTACCGTGTAGGGCAGACATGACAGCAGTCTTCACTACTCAGGAAAGAAAGAGGCCTAAAGAAAATGAGTGGTTTTCTAGCTAAATTTAAATGACTAAAATAAACTCAAAAAGGCATAAAAAACTTGAAGACCTTAACAAATGAGAAAATCATTAAAAATCAACTTTAAAATAAGCATGGGTACCCGACAGGTTCACAACTGAATTCTATCTCATATTTAATCAGTGTGCAGATCTGCAACTACTATTTAAGCTATATTTAACAATAGAAAAGATGAAAATCTCCCAATCAATTTTAATTTTAAAGGCTAGAACAGAGTCAGAATAATCTCACATATATAAACATAGATATAGAGAATGTAATTTTTAAGTATATTTTTGCAAGTAGGGATTCCCAAACCTTCAACATAAAAATAATTTGAAAATATAAAAAGGACTAATTAATAATTAATATTAAAAAGTGTATTTGTTTATGCTAGTAAGAAATTCTAGGCATAGAATTTGGAAAAGAAAGCTCTTTTCATCAAAAGTTGAATAAAATATTATTAACACAATAAATTTAAGCTAATCCTACAAATTAAATACCTATCAACAAGTACAATAAATCAATCTACAAATACTTGAAAGACACAGTGAAGTAAATATTACCAGGCCTCCATAAAGAGTTTTTGAGTATAGATAAACAACAAATTCAGTATAGACTATCGTACCACATGCCATATTTTGAGTTAACATATTTCTTATTTTGGGTATAAAAAAGCAATGTGTCTGTTCTGGCATTGAATTTAGGTGGGAACATACTGAATGAGTCTATGTTTTACCATCATTGAAGAACATAATATATGGCATTAACATGTCTCTGAAAAGATAGAAAAGTTTTAAAAATGATAGACTGTGTATCTATTTGAAAATCTGGTGGTTAAGTTTGTTTCATTTTAGATCACACAGGAGCTCCTGTGGTATAGTTGCCAATCAGATGACCACATAAAGGGTTTTTGTTTTGCTTTGTTTAAGAACATATTCCTTTTAACCATCAAAATATTCAAAGTGGTTTTAAATGTTAAAAATTCAAAAACAATTTTGCCTCATATTTATAGTGATATTATACTGCTTTAGAAATGGAAATTTTCTATTGATGTCAAAAAATCTAATTAAACATGAGTCTGTTTGCTTCTTAATGTAGGTTCATAAATTCCTAAATGTTTACCTAATTCTGCTTTGTTCTGTTTTTTTCTCTTCTGAAAGCTCAAATGACTTTAGATGACTTTTAAAATTCTTTCCTTATTATCTTGTAATTTTACTTTATTTTTACTTCTGTTTTTTAATATGCAATATCATTGTTTACTATCTGAATTTCTTTATTCGATCACTAAAATAGGCACCATATAAATATTTTATTAACATTTGGTATAATATCAGACCTATTTGCTATTTGACAAAATAAAACAAAACCTTTTCAAAGTCTTGGTTTTTTTTAAATGCAGTAACAGACTTAAAACTTGCCTTTTTCCCTGGCAGTTATTGACCTTTCTTGCAAGAGATTATTAGTTAAAGGTCATCACCTTTTTTATTTTGTTACCTTAAAGCTAAAGAATTTATTATCTCATCCTTAATACTATGGCAGATCATTTTCTTCATGGGCTGTGTAGTACATAAATAATGCAAGGTTTAAAGTCTTAGAATTCCTTTATCAGCAGACAGCAAAGTACTTTAAAGAATCCTTTTCTGGCTTAAGGTAAAGTAAATATTACCAGGCCTCCATAAAGAGTTTTTGAGTATAGATAAACAACAAATTCAGTATAGACTATCGTACCACATGCCATATTTTGAGTTAACATATTTCTTATTTTGGGTATAAAAAAGCAATGTGTCTGTTCTGGCATTGAATTTAGGTGGGAACATACTGAATGAGTCTATGTTTTACCATCATTGAAGAACATAATATATGGCATTAACATGTCTCTGAAAAGATAGAAAAGTTTTAAAAATGATAGACTGTGTATCTATTTGAAAATCTGGTGGTTAAGTTTGTTTCATTTTAGATCACACAGGAGCTCCTGTGGTATAGTTGCCAATCAGATGACCACATAAAGGGTTTTTGTTTTGCTTTGTTTAAGAACATATTCCTTTTAACCATCAAAATATTCAAAGTGGTTTTAAATGTTAAAAATTCAAAAACAATTTTGCCTCATATTTATAGTGATATTATACTGCTTTAGAAATGGAAATTTTCTATTGATGTCAAAAAATCTAATTAAACATGAGTCTGTTTGCTTCTTAATGTAGGTTCATAAATTCCTAAATGTTTACCTAATTCTGCTTTGTTCTGTTTTTTTCTCTTCTGAAAGCTCAAATGACTTTAGATGACTTTTAAAATTCTTTCCTTATTATCTTGTAATTTTACTTTATTTTTACTTCTGTTTTTTAATATGCAATATCATTGTTTACTATCTGAATTTCTTTATTCGATCACTAAAATAGGCACCATATAAATATTTTATTAACATTTGGTATAATATCAGACCTATTTGCTATTTGACAAAATAAAACAAAACCTTTTCAAAGTCTTGGTTTTTTTTAAATGCAGTAACAGACTTAAAACTTGCCTTTTTCCCTGGCAGTTATTGACCTTTCTTGCAAGAGATTATTAGTTAAAGGTCATCACCTTTTTTATTTTGTTACCTTAAAGCTAAAGAATTTATTATCTCATCCTTAATACTATGGCAGATCATTTTCTTCATGGGCTGTGTAGTACATAAATAATGCAAGGTTTAAAGTCTTAGAATTCCTTTATCAGCAGACAGCAAAGTACTTTAAAGAATCCTTTTCTGGCTTAAGGTAATGGTCTGCTTTTATGCTGAATCCACTCAAGGATGTGTGAATTACTTAGTAAGAGACAAACCACTGATGCAGGACAGGTCTGAGGGTCAGCCTACCACAGATTGAATCCACCTTCCATGAAATTCACAAGAAAAGAGAACTGATGTAAATGCACTTTTAGGATTTTAATTTGGATGAGCTACATTCTTTCCTTTCCATTCCTGGTTTTCTGGCATGCCAACTAAAATAGGAAAGAAAGAAATTTAAAAAATGGAAATGGAACTATGCAGTAAAAATGGAAAACGTAGCTGCATAACCATGGTAGAAATATATTTGCAAATGGAAACAGAATTGCCACATTTACTTTCCTTAGTAACCTTGAAATAAAATAGAGACAAGAAGGTCCTGACTGACAGAAATGTAACACATTTCTCAAATGCTACAAGTTCTATTACCACCCAGAGGAGGAGAAATAGAAGTCAATATTACACTTTTTCAAAATGCATGTTCAGGAATACTGCCAAATAATTATGTGGCAAATTTTGACCCGCTCCAAGATACTTATCAACAGACAGTTCAGAAGATCAGCAGTTCTGCCTCTAGAAATTCAGAGGCCTAATTAAACTTATTTATACATTCTAAAAACACTTTATTTTTAAAGCACTATTGAAAACTAGCTTATGCATTTGATTCCTAAACCTTCCTAATTGTGACAGATGTTAAACAGCTATAACTCAGAAAAAAAAAATACCATAAAAGTCTTCAACTGACCTGGATCATTTTCTGCATTAAATGTTTGAATGTCAAAATAGCTGATACTGAATTTTAATAAGAGGAATAAAATTTCAGTGTAAAATAGTATAAATTAATAGTATATCTATTAATATACTCTATTAAATGACATATTTAATAAAGTATATGTAATAGAGTATATTAATAGACAACAATAATATACTTTATTAAATAGTATAAATTAAATTTCATATGTGTACAGCATAATAATTTAGGTGTCCAAATACAAAGGAACACTTTTAATATTAAAAATGTTGAGAAATTTCTTTCTGGCCTTACAGAGCTTTCTTTCATGTCTTACTATGGATCCAACTTATACCACAATAAAGAGAACTGATGACAAATATTCCAAAAACCTTCAACAAAATTTAAAAAGCAAACAAAAAAACATTTTGGAGAATTATGATTGAAAGAAAAAAAATATAGGGGCTTCCCTGGTGGGTAAGGACATTGCCTTGCAGTGCAAGGGGTACCGATTCTATCCCTGGCCTGGAAAGATCTCAAGTGCCGCGGAGCGGATTGATGTATCCAACTACCAAGCCGGAGGTCTGGAGCACATGCGCCCAGAGCCAGTGCTCTTCAGTGAGAGAGGCCACTGCAAAGGGAGGCCCACATAGGTCGAAAAGGACAAAGACAAATAAATGAAATACCAATAGAAGTGGTCAGAAAAAAAGAAGGCAAAAAAAAATTTTATTATTAGCAAAATACACTTGTTTATGTAATATTTTTATCCTTTGGCCTTATTCTAAAGTTTCTTAGAGCACATGGAAAATGGACTTACCAACATCCCAGCTGAAACAGAATAATTCAGGTCTTTTAACCAGTCTAACTAATATAACATTCTCATTTAAAGATTAAAGAAAGTAAAACCAATATAATTTCTCTCTCCATACTTATTATTACTTGCAACAAAAATTTGAAGTTGCTCTATATTTTCTACCATAAAGTAGCATATATGTTATTTTGAATAACTTAATACAATAAAATTAAATTGATGCAGTAGCAACACTTGGTAATTTACTAAAAGCATTTTAATATAACAAAATATATAGCCAATAATTATTTATCATTTAGTGTAGGAAGACAGGACCTGGCAGATAAATAAGGCAGGTATTGGATTAAAAAACAGTCCAATGATGACAGACGAAAAATATTTGCAACCCATCGTAATTACATAGTAGCTTAATAAATATACAAATAATAACCCCAAAGGATTTTCAAGACATAATTTGATGTATACGGGCAGAGATATATAAGCATGCTTGAATATTTGTGTGAATACTGACTAGTTGGGTTTTTTTTTAATGTATGGGTGAGGGAGTTGTACGCTGCAGGACAAAAATGATGGACCCAAATGTGCATTGTGTGGTTTCTCAGATAAACATGCACTTTTGTTTATTTAAATATAGAAAGACTACCCTACTAGTACGTTATCTCCACCAGTTCCATTAAAACTTACTGTGCCAAGCTTAGTATCACACATTACCGACAAAATAGGACATAACTCTTCTGCTCTGAAGGAAATGCATACTGAGAGTTGTTTGAAAAAAGGAAAAACCTTATCTTTCATGTAATATGTTCTTAAGTATTTTGAAGAAACAGATCAATGACTTGGTGCAAAAGCTTTTCCAGTCTATCATGTAAATTCATACTTGGTGAGTTTGTAAATTTTATGTCAATGGTCCAATAGAGCAAAAAGTCTTGGAAGTGTTAAAGTGTACCCTATAAATGCATAATTTTTGTTGTTATGGTTGTTTTGCTTGTTTGGTGTTTTTTATCGTTTTTTTTTTTTTTTTGCTTTTACAGAGCTTTGTGGTTTCCAGATATGTATAATCCTAGATTAGTCATATGTATATCCCATCCTCCCATCCCACACCTCTGGGCCATTGCATAGCCCCCGTGTAAGATCACTTAACCCACAGTGCATTGGCAACAGTTATCTCTTTTACATATGACAGTATATGGCTCCATGTTACTCTTTTCATATCTCTCACCCAGGTAAATACATATTTAGGAAATGTAAAAATTGTAGATTATTGGGGGCTTCCCTGGTGGTCCAGTGGGTAAAGAGCCCCTTGCAGTGCAAGGGGCACTGGTTCGATCCCTGGCAAGGGAAGATCCCACATGCCGTGGAGCAGCTAGACCTTTGTGGCCAATTATAAGTCAGTGCTCTAGTGTGCATGCACCCAGAGCCGGTGCTCTGCTACAAGAGAGGCCACTGCAATGGGAGGCCCACACAGGCCAAAGAACAAAGATGGATGAAAATAAATAAATGAAAGATCAATAAAAGAGGCCAAATTGAAAAAAAATTGTAGATTATTGACTTAATTTTTGATGCAAAGTAGCCATTACAGTTTACTAGGTAATTAAATATCCTGTTATAAGAAGCATTATTGCATTATAGAATGCAATCATGAGTTATGATCAAAATTAAGTATAACATTATTTTCAAAACTGTTTGGTTAATTCTGATACTCTTTTTTGGTACATTTTTTTTCTCCTCTTCCCCATTATACATGTTTCTTTATGTGCAATGTATGGAGTGTTTTCTCCACTCTGCTAGTGTCAAATTAACAGGAGAAAAACATACATATTTATTTAGTTGAAGTTTTACAAGACCCAGGAGCCTTCACCTGCAATTCAGGAGACCCGGGTTAGATCCCTGGGTTTGGAAGCTGCCCTGGAGAAGCGAATGGCAATCCACTCCAGGTGGATTCTTTACCATCTGAGCCACCAGGGAAGGCCTTAATGAACAGTGGGCAGTAGTAAACATAGTAGTTTAAAGAATATGAAATAAAGGCAGTAAACTGGGGGAAATTTACAGGTCCTGTTTGTTAGGAACCTCCTCTATGTCTCCTTATCTTCAGAGGCAAGGACACTCCTTTCCTCAGGGGATAGGGAGGTATCTCTCATAGAAGGGTTTTATGACATGTTTCAGGGGAAAAGGGTACATGGGGAGAAGGTCAAAATGACCTTCCTTCAACTTTCCCTCAAATTCAATATGGGAAGGGGCCATATATGAGGATAGCATGTCTTGAACCCCATCTTATGTATAAACATGCTTGACTCTAAAACCTTATAGACCTCTGCGAAAACCATAATTTAGGAAATGTAAATTGTAGATTATTGGGGGCTTCCCTGGTGGTCCAGTGGGTAAAGAGCCCCTTGCAGTGCAAGGGGCACTGGTTCGATCCCTGGCAAGGGAAGATCCCACATGCCGTGGAGCAGCTAGACCTTTGTGGCCAATTATAAGTCAGTGCTCTAGTGTGCATGCACCCAGAGCCGGTGCTCTGCTACAAGAGAGGCCACTGCAATGGGAGGCCCACACAGGCCAAAGAACAAAGATGGATGAAAATAAATAAATGAAAGATCAATAAAAGAGGCCAAATTGAAAAAAAATTGTAGATTATTGACTTAATTTTTGATGCAAAGTAGCCATTACAGTTTACTAGGTAATTAAATATCCTGTTATAAGAAGCATTATTGCATTATAGAATGCAATCATGAGTTATGATCAAAATTAAGTATAACATTATTTTCAAAACTGTTTGGTTAATTCTGATACTCTTTTTTGGTACATTTTTTTTTTTTCTCCTCTTCCCCATTATACATGTTTCTTTATGTGCAATGTATGGAGTGTTTTCTCCACTCTGCTAGTGTCAAATTAACAGGAGAAAAACATACATATTTATTTAGTTGAAGTTTTACAAGACCCAGGAGCCTTCACCTGCAATTCAGGAGACCCGGGTTAGATCCCTGGGTTTGGAAGCTGCCCTGGAGAAGCGAATGGCAATCCACTCCAGGTGGATTCTTTACCATCTGAGCCACCAGGGAAGGCCTTAATGAACAGTGGGCAGTAGTAAACATAGTAGTTTAAAGAATATGAAATAAAGGCAGTAAACTGGGGGAAATTTACAGGTCCTGTTTGTTAGGAACCTCCTCTATGTCTCCTTATCTTCAGAGGCAAGGACACTCCTTTCCTCAGGGGATAGGGAGGTATCTCTCATAGAAGGGTTTTATGACATGTTTCAGGGGAAAAGGGTACATGGGGAGAAGGTCAAAATGACCTTCCTTCAACTTTCCCTCAAATTCAATATGGGAAGGGGCCATATATGAGGATAGCATGTCTTGAACCCCATCTTATGTATAAACATGCTTGACTCTAAAAACCTTATAGACCTCTGCAAACATTTGGAAAACTTCCAATAAACTACATAATTGAAGTCTCAAATTTTCATCATATTGTGATTTCATCAATTATATTCCAGATAGGGATTTTGGATATATTCCTCTAACATGGAGTAGAATAAACTATTTTCTTTAAAATATTTCTTCAAAGCACATTCCTGAGTTAAAGTTAATAAAGGACTTAAACCATATTTCCTCTCTACTGGTTAAGAGTTTGACATATTTTTCTCTCTGTGGCATACATGATTTTATTTAACTCTGCCTAGATGGCCTCATTTTTTTAGTGATAGTTCCAATTATTTATGTTAAAACAGATACAAGTTACTTAGGCCAAAATCAGTCATTTAATTAAAATACTACATTATTTACCAGGAAGGCTAAACTAGTTAAAGTAAAATCAAGGTATAGACTTCTCCTGAAATATATTTTAGGATAATATTTTCCCTAGATGCTAGTTTTCTTTTTTTTGAATATATATTTACCTTTAAGACTAGTGTGTACAAGCTCTGAATCAGATCATGTTAATATAGTTGTTTTAAACAACTACAACAAACAATTTCAGTCAAAAATTTGACTTAATATGACACACAGAAGTGTTTCACATCATTTAAAAAATTGCACAACAGGAAAATATTGGTATTTCTAGAGAATATTTTAAACATACTTATCAAACCTCCTTCCTAAGCTTTAAAACACAATACTCAATACTTCCAGAAATTCTTCTTGAGTCAATATTTGATAGATGAAATAACCATCTGAGCCACCAGGGAAGGCCTTAATGAACAGTGGGCAGTAGTAAACATAGTAGTTTAAAGAATATGAAATAAAGGCAGTAAACTGGGGGAAATTTACAGGTCCTGTTTGTTAGGAACCTCCTCTATGTCTCCTTATCTTCAGAGGCAAGGACACTCCTTTCCTCAGGGGATAGGGAGGTATCTCTCATAGAAGGGTTTTATGACATGTTTCAGGGGAAAAGGGTACATGGGGAGAAGGTCAAAATGACCTTCCTTCAACTTTCCCTCAAATTCAATATGGGAAGGGGCCATATATGAGGATAGCATGTCTTGAACCCCATCTTATGTATAAACATGCTTGACTCTAAAACCTTATAGACCTCTGCAAACATTTGGAAAACTTCCAATAAACTACATAATTGAAGTCTCAAATTTTCATCATATTGTGATTTCATCAATTATATTCCAGATAGGGATTTTGGATATATTCCTCTAACATGGAGTAGAATAAACTATTTTCTTTAAAATATTTCTTCAAAGCACATTCCTGAGTTAAAGTTAATAAAGGACTTAAACCATATTTCCTCTCTACTGGTTAAGAGTTTGACATATTTTTCTCTCTGTGGCATACATGATTTTTATTTAACTCTGCCTAGATGGCCTCATTTTTTTAGTGATAGTTCCAATTATTTATGTTAAAACAGATACAAGTTACTTAGGCCAAAATCAGTCATTTAATTAAAATACTACATTATTTACCAGGAAGGCTAAACTAGTTAAAGTAAAATCAAGGTATAGACTTCTCCTGAAATATATTTTAGGATAATATTTTCCCTAGATGCTAGTTTTCTTTTTTTTGAATATATATTTACCTTTAAGACTAGTGTGTACAAGCTCTGAATCAGATCATGTTAATATAGTTGTTTTAAACAACTACAACAAACAATTTCAGTCAAAAATTTGACTTAATATGACACACAGAAGTGTTTCACATCATTTAAAAAATTGCACAACAGGAAAATATTGGTATTTCTAGAGAATATTTTAAACATACTTATCAAACCTCCTTCCTAAGCTTTAAAACACAATACTCAATACTTCCAGAAATTCTTCTTGAGTCAATATTTGATAGATAAGTGACCCATCTTTTTTTTTTTTTTTTTCACACTTGAACAATAAAATATTTCTTTCAAAAATAGAAAAAGAGATAGCTAAGGTGTTTTGTTGCCTTTTGTTATTTTAAGGAAGAACCTCAAACCTTACAGAGATCATGATAATCTGAATACCTTCACATCTAGTTTCCAATTTACCTTACCAGTCTAACTTTTTGCAGGCTCCATAAAACTTGCACAAAACTACCAGGTCCCTTGCTATCTCATGGCAATGTGTATCTGCCAGTAATATTCTTTATTCTATTTTTCAAGTGAAAAACTGTTCTCAGATGTGCTAGACACTGATAATGCAAAATGAATGAGATACAGTTTCCATTCTTAAAGGGCTTTAGTGCTCTTTCAGGATGCTGTTCACTCAAGAAATCATCCTTCACATCTCAAGATAAAGTTAAGTACATTTTCTGAATCTTACATCTTCTTTCCCACACCTCCATTGTAATGTAAACTTTGTTCTTTGGTAATGTAGTAACCTATTTATATTGTATCTACTTATTCTTTTGTGAGTACCTTAAAGGAAAGGATTTATTTTTCCTTATGTATCTTAGTCTGGTTTGTTGTACTTACTGAAACTTTTGGCAAATGTGTCATAAATGATAAATTAAAAGCTAAAATAAGTTCTAAAATGGAAAATATATAGTAGGTCTGTTTATGAAACATTTTTCCTATATTTACATTTACTGAGAGATGATTTGTAAAACTCCACAATTTCTGTAGTTAACTTCTCCTGAAATATATTTTAGGATAATATTTTCCCTAGATGCTAGTTTTCTTTTTTGAATATATATTTACCTTTAAGACTAGTGTGTACAAGCTCTGAATCAGATCATGTTAATATAGTTGTTTTAAACAACTACAACAAACAATTTCAGTCAAAAATTTGACTTAATATGACACACAGAAGTGTTTCACATCATTTAAAAAATTGCACAACAGGAAAATATTGGTATTTCTAGAGAATATTTTAAACATACTTATCAAACCTCCTTCCTAAGCTTTAAAACACAATACTCAATACTTCCAGAAATTCTTCTTGAGTCAATATTTGATAGATAAGTGACCCATCTTTTTTTTTTTTTTTTTTCACACTTGAACAATAAAATATTTCTTTCAAAAATAGAAAAAGAGATAGCTAAGGTGTTTTGTTGCCTTTTGTTATTTTAAGGAAGAACCTCAAACCTTACAGAGATCATGATAATCTGAATACCTTCACATCTAGTTTCCAATTTACCTTACCAGTCTAACTTTTTGCAGGCTCCATAAAACTTGCACAAAACTACCAGGTCCCTTGCTATCTCATGGCAATGTGTATCTGCCAGTAATATTCTTTATTCTATTTTTCAAGTGAAAAACTGTTCTCAGATGTGCTAGACACTGATAATGCAAAATGAATGAGATACAGTTTCCATTCTTAAAGGGCTTTAGTGCTCTTTCAGGATGCTGTTCACTCAAGAAATCATCCTTCACATCTCAAGATAAAGTTAAGTACATTTTCTGAATCTTACATCTTCTTTCCCACACCTCCATTGTAATGTAAACTTTGTTCTTTGGTAATGTAGTAACCTATTTATATTGTATCTACTTATTCTTTTGTGAGTACCTTAAAGGAAAGGATTTATTTTTCCTTATGTATCTTAGTCTGGTTTGTTGTACTTACTGAAACTTTTGGCAAATGTGTCATAAATGATAAATTAAAAGCTAAAATAAGTTCTAAAATGGAAAATATATAGTAGGTCTGTTTATGAAACATTTTTCCTATATTTACATTTACTGAGAGATGATTTGTAAAACTCCACAATTTCTGTATTTGTGTATTTCTCTTTTTGTTCTTTTAATGTTTACATTCGGTATTTTGAGACTATGATATTAGTTTCACATAAATTTAGCACTGTTAAATGTTCTCGGTGGATTGATCATTTTGTAACTAGAAATTTTTCTCTTTGTTTCTAATAATACTTTATGTTGTACACATTACTCTACCCAATGGCTTTCTCTGATGTATCAGACCATAAAGAATTTGCCTGCAATGCAGGACACTCAGGTTGGATCCCAATATCATGAAGATCCCATGGAGAAAGGAATCACTACCCACTCCAGTATTCTTGCCTGGATAATCCCTGGACAGGAGTCTTGTGGGCTACAGCCCATGGAGGTTGCAAAAGAGTCAGACATGACTAAGCAACTAACACTTTCATTTTACCTGGTACCACTACTGCCATACCAATTATTTTTTTGGTTAGTACAGGCTTGCATATATGTCTATTATCAACCTTTCTATTCCCTTAGTATTTAAGAGTCTTCTTTTTTAAGCAAAAAATAGGTGATTTTGTCTCTGTATTTATTTACATAATCTTTGTCTTTCAATTGGAGTATTTAAAATATTTGCATATAATGTAATTACTGAAATGTTTGAGTTTAACTCTACAGACTTGCTTCTGATTTTCTATTTGTCCCTTAAGACTAGAGATCTTTTCAAGAATATTAGAGATATCAAGGGAAAATTTCATGCAAAGGTAGGTACAATAAAGGACAGAAATAGTATGGACCTAACAAAAGCAGAAGATACGAAGAAGAGGTGGAAAGAATACACAGAAGAACTACATAAAAAATTTCTTAATGACCCAGACAGCCATGATGATGTGATCACTCCCCTAGAGCTAGACATCCTGGAGTGTAAAGTCAACTGGGCCGTAGGAAGCATTACCAAGAACAAAACTAGTGGATGTGATGGAAATCCAGCTGAGCTATTTCAAGTTCTAAAATGGATGCTGCTAAAGTGCTACACTCAATAAACCAGCAAATTTGGAAAACTCACCAATGGTTACAAGACTGGAAAAGGTCATCTTTCATTCCAGTCCCAAAGAAGGGCAATGCCAAAGAATGTTCAAACTACCACCCAATTGCATGTATTTCACATGCTATCAAGGTAATGCTCAAAATCCTTCAAGCTAAGCTTCAATGGTACATGAACTGAGAATTTCCAGGTGTGCAAGCTGGATATAGAAAAGGCAGAGGAACCAGAGATCAAATTGCCAACTTTCTATAGATTATATAAAGAACAAGGGAATTCCAGAAAAAAAAAAACATCTACTTTTGCTTCATTGACTAGGCTAAAAGCTTTGATTGTGTGGATCATAACAAATTATGGAAAATTCAAAATGGGACCATGCAGGACAAGAAACATGCGGATATCCCCCAGTATTCTTGCTGGATAATCCCTGGACAGGAGTCTTGTGGGCTACAGCCCATGGAGGTTGCAAAAGAGTCAGACATGACTAAGCAACTAACACTTTCATTTTACCTGGTACCACTACTGCCATACCAATTATTTTTTTGGTTAGTACAGGCTTGCATATATGTCTATTATCAACCTTTCTATTCCCTTAGTATTTAAGAGTCTTCTTTTTTAAGCAAAAAATAGGTGATTTTGTCTCTGTATTTATTTACATAATCTTTGTCTTTCAATTGGAGTATTTAAAATATTTGCATATAATGTAATTACTGAAATGTTTGAGTTTAACTCTACAGACTTGCTTCTGATTTTCTATTTGTCCCTTAAGACTAGAGATCTTTTCAAGAATATTAGAGATATCAAGGGAAAATTTCATGCAAAGGTAGGTACAATAAAGGACAGAAATAGTATGGACCTAACAAAAGCAGAAGATACGAAGAAGAGGTGGAAAGAATACACAGAAGAACTACATAAAAAATTTCTTAATGACCCAGACAGCCATGATGATGTGATCACTCCCCTAGAGCTAGACATCCTGGAGTGTAAAGTCAACTGGGCCGTAGGAAGCATTACCAAGAACAAAACTAGTGGATGTGATGGAAATCCAGCTGAGCTATTTCAAGTTCTAAAATGGATGCTGCTAAAGTGCTACACTCAATAAACCAGCAAATTTGGAAAACTCACCAATGGTTACAAGACTGGAAAAGGTCATCTTTCATTCCAGTCCCAAAGAAGGGCAATGCCAAAGAATGTTCAAACTACCACCCAATTGCATGTATTTCACATGCTATCAAGGTAATGCTCAAAATCCTTCAAGCTAAGCTTCAATGGTACATGAACTGAGAATTTCCAGGTGTGCAAGCTGGATATAGAAAAGGCAGAGGAACCAGAGATCAAATTGCCAACTTTCTATAGATTATATAAAGAACAAGGGAATTCCAGAAAAAAAAAAACATCTACTTTTGCTTCATTGACTAGGCTAAAAGCTTTGATTGTGTGGATCATAACAAATTATGGAAAATTCTGAAAGAAATGGGATTACCAAACCACCTTACCTACTTCCTGTGAAACCTGCATGCAGGACAAGAAACAACAGTTAGAACTGGACATGCTACAATGGTTTGGTTCCAAATTGGAAAGGACTTTGTCAAGGCTATATATTGTCACCCTGCTTATATAACTTCTATGCAGAGTACATCAGGCGAAATGCTGGTCTGGATGAAGCACAAGCTGAAATCAAGATTACCTGGGGAAATATCAATAACCTCAGGTATGTAGATGACACCACCCTTATGGCAGAAAGCAAAAAGGAAGTAATTTTAGAGCCTCCTGATGAAGGTGAAAGATGAGAGTGAAAAAGTTGACTTATAACTCAACATTCAAAAAATGCTCCTGCTCTTTGGAAGAAAAGTTATGACAAACCTAAACAGTATATTAAAAAGGAGAGACATCAGTTTGCCAAAAAAGGTCCATCTAGTCAAAGCTACGGTTTTTTACAGTAGTCATGTATTGATGTGAGGGTTTGACTATAACGAAGGCTAAATGCCAAAGAACTGATGCCTTCAAACTGTTGTGTTGAAGAAGACTCTTGAGAATCCTTCGGACTGCAAGGAGATCAAACCAGTCAGTCCTAAAGGAAATAAACCCTGAAACTTCATTGGTAGGACTGATACTGATGCTGAAGCTGTAATACTTTGGCCACCTGATGCAGAGAGGTGACTCATTGGAAAAAATACCCTAACACTGAGAACGATAGAAGACAGGAGAATGGGACAACAGAGGATGAGACGGTTGAATGGTATCACCAACTCAATGGACATGAATTTGAGCAAGCTCCAGGAGAAGATGGTAAAGGACAGGAAAGCCTGGCATGCTGCAGTCCGTGGACATGACTGAGTGACTGAACTGAACTGAACTCTTTAACACCTTTTATTGTTTTCTTTTGGGTTAACTTTCATTATAACTTTCATGTTTTCTATTTAATTATCTTAGTGAAATATTTTACTCTCATTTAGGGAAAATCCAAGATAATATAAAATATTATACAGAATTATACTTTTACAATTTCCCTGATAATATAAATACTTTTGAACACTTTACTTTCAATTCTATTACCCAACTTTATGTTAATATAATATATATATGTATATTAGTAGAAAACCAAAATTATTATTACTATTATTTTATCTGATGCCTCGGGTGGTAAAAAAAAAATATGCCTGCAGAGACTAGGTTCGATCCCTGGGTTGGAAAGATGCCCCAGAGAAGGTAATGGTTATCCATTCCATTATTCTTCCCTGGAAAATTCCATGGACAGAGGAGTCTGGCAGGCTACAGTCCATAGGGTCACAAAGAGTCAAACATGACTGAAAGACTAACACTTACATATTTGACCTTTCTTTTGTTCTTCATTTTTAATCATATCGTCCTGCTTTTAATCTATGATGACTTGTCTTCTAGAGTATACCTATTAAATCAAGTCTGCTGATCACAACTTCTCTCCATTTTTATTTGTCTTAATGTCTACATGCTTATTTAACTTTACATAGATAAATATATAAAATTACATGCATACATATAAAAGATTCCATGTGGATTCGTTACCACTGGACCACTGGGGAACCCCTGACATGCATAACAGTGTACAAATATTTTAAAACCTTAACAATTGCAGCTTCTGATTCAATTAGTATAGCATTATCACTTATATAAATAGAAGAATGATTTATATTAAAACCACAATCCTAAATGAAGCAGGAGAATGGGCACAGCAGTGATGAGACGGTTGAATGGTATGCACTCATTGGAAAAATACCTAACACTGAGAACGATAGAAGACAGGAGAATGGGACAACAGAGGATGAGACGGTTGAATGGTATCACCAACTCAATGGACATGAATTTGAGCAAGCTCCAGGAGAAGATGGTAAAGGACAGGAAAGCCTGGCATGCTGCAGTCCGTGGACATGACTGAGTGACTGAACTGAACTGAACTCTTTAACACCTTTTATTGTTTTCTTTTGGGTTAACTTTCATTATAACTTTCATGTTTTCTATTTAATTATCTTAGTGAAATATTTTACTCTCATTTAGGGAAAATCCAAGATAATATAAAATATTATACAGAATTATACTTTTACAATTTCCCTGATAATATAAATACTTTTGAACACTTTACTTTCAATTCTATTACCCAACTTTATGTTAATATAATATATATATGTATATTAGTAGAAAACCAAAATTATTATTACTATTATTTTATCTGATGCCTCGGGTGGTAAAAAAAATATGCCTGCAGAGACTAGGTTCGATCCCTGGGTTGGAAAGATGCCCCAGAGAAGGTAATGGTTATCCATTCCATTATTCTTCCCTGGAAAATTCCATGGACAGAGGAGTCTGGCAGGCTACAGTCCATAGGGTCACAAAGAGTCAAACATGACTGAAAGACTAACACTTACATATTTGACCTTTCTTTTGTTCTTCATTTTTAATCATATCGTCCTGCTTTTAATCTATGATGACTTGTCTTCTAGAGTATACCTATTAAATCAAGTCTGCTGATCACAACTTCTCTCCATTTTTATTTGTCTTAATGTCTACATGCTTATTTAACTTTACATAGATAAATATATAAAATTACATGCATACATATAAAAGATTCCATGTGGATTCGTTACCACTGGACCACTGGGGAACCCCTGACATGCATAACAGTGTACAAATATTTTAAAACCTTAACAATTGCAGCTTCTGATTCAATTAGTATAGCATTATCACTTATATAAATAGAAGAATGATTTATATTAAAACCACAATCCAAAAAACATTTTTACTTAATTAGCTTATTTTTTTTTCCTTTTTTTTTAGCCACTTCTATTGGTCTTTCATTTATTTATCTTTGTTTTTTGGCCTGTGTGGGCCTCCCATCGCAGTGGCCTCTCTCATTGCAGAGCACCGGATCTGAACACACCATGGAATTTTCCCAGGCCAGGGATCGAACCGGCGCCCCTTGCACTGCAAGGCGATATCCTTACCCACTGGACCACCAGGGAAGCCCTAGCTTATTATTTTTAAGAATGATTTAAGTCCGCCCGGAGGATTCAACCCGGCGGCGGGCCCGGCCGTGCCGGCGCCGGGCGGATCTTTCCCGCTCCCCGTTCCTCCTGGCCCCTCCACCCGTCCTCCCTCCGCCCCTCGCCGCTCCCTCCGTCTCCGGGCGGAGGCGGGCGGCGTGGGGGGAGCCGCGGGGGAGGGCGGGCGGGGCCGGGGGTGGGGCCGGCGGGGGACCGCCCCCCGGCCGGCGACCGGGCGCCGCCGGGCGCATTTCCACCGCGGCGGTGCGCCGCGACCGGCTCCGGGACGGCTGGGAAGGCCGGCGGGGAAGGTGGCTCGGGGGGCCCCGCCGTCCCCTCGTCCCTCTCTCCGGAGGGGGCGGGGGGCCGCGGCGGGCCCACCCCCCGAGTGTTACAGCCCCCCGGCAGCAGCGCTCGCCGAATCCCGGGGCCGAGGGAGCCAGACCTGTCGCCGCGCTCTCCCCCCTCCCGGCGCCCACCCCCGCGGGGGCTCTCCCGCGAGGGGGCGTCCCCCGCGGGGGCGCGCCGGTCGGCCTTGCCAGTTGGGGGGGCCGGGCCGCCCCTCCCACGGCGCGACCGCTCTCCCACCCCGGCCCGCCTCCAACCGGGCGGGTCGGGGCGGGGCGGGGCGGGGCGGACTGTCCCCAGTGCCGGGAGTCTACTCGAAAACTTTTCCAAAAAATTGCACAGGAAGGAACACTTCCAAACACATTCTACGAGGCCACCATCACCCTGATACCAAAGCCAGGCAAAGACATCACAAAAAAAGGAAATTATAGGCCAATTTCACTGATGAATCTAGATGCCAAAATCCTCAACAAAACCCTAGCAAACAGAATTCAGCAACACATCAAAAAGCTCATTCATCACGATCAAGTTGGGTTCATCCCAGGCATGCAAGGATTCTTCAACATCCGCAAATCAATCAATGTGATACACCATATCAACAAATTGAAAGACAAAAACCACGTGATCATCTCAATAGATGCAGAAAAAGCCTTTGACAAAGTACAGCATCTATTTATGATAAAAACTCTTCAAAAAATGGGCATAGAAGGAACTTATCTTAACATAGTGAAAGCCATATATGAGAAGACCACAGCGAACGCTATCCTCAATGGTGAAAAACTCAAAGCATTCCCTCTAAGATCAGGAACAAGACAGGGGTGCCCACTTTCACCACTACTATTCAACATAGTCCTGGAAGTCCTAGCAACAGCAATAAGAGAAGAGAAAGAAATCAAAGGAATCTAGATTGGAAAAGAAGAAGTCAAACTCTCTCTATTTGCAGATGACATGATATTATACATAGAAAATCCCAAAGACACTATTACAAAACTACTAGAGTTAATCAGCGAATTCAGCGAAGTCGCAGGATACAAAATCAATATACAGAAGTCACTGGCATTCCTATACACAAACAATGAAAAATCAGAAAACGAAATCAAAGAGGCAATCCCCTTCACCATCGCAACCAAAAGAATCAAATATCTAGGAATAAACCTACCCAAAGAAACAAAAGAACTGTACACAGAAAATTACAAGACACTCATGAGAGACATTAAAGAAGAGTTAAACAGATGGAGAAATATTCCATGTTCCTGGGTCGGAAGAATCAATATTGTGAAAATGACCATACTACCAAATGTCATCTATAGATTCAATGCAATCCCTATCAAACTTCCAATAACATTCTTCACAGAACTAGACCAACGAATAACACAGTTCATATGGAAACACAAAAGACCTCGAATAGCCAAAGCAATCCTCAGGAAGAAGAATGGAGCTGGGGGGATCAGCCTCCCCAACTTCAGACTCTACTACAAAGCAACAGTCATCAAGACAGTATGGTACTGGCACAAAACAGAAATATTGCAAAAAAAACCAAAAAAATATTTGGGCCAAAAGGACAATCGAGACAGAGATAAAGCAACACATCAAAAGCTCATCCGCAAGTTGGGTTCATCCCAGGCATGCAAGGATTCTTCAACATCCGCAAATCAATCAATGTGATACACCATATCAACAAATTGAAAGACACATAAACCACGTGATCATCTCAATAGATGCAGAAAAAGCCTTTGACAAAGTACAGCATCTATTTATGATAAAAACTCTTCAAAAAATGGGCATAGAAGGAACTTATCTTAACATAGTGAAAGCCATATATGAGAAGACCACAGCGAACGCTATCCTCAATGGTGAAAAACTCAAAGCATTCCCTCTAAGATCAGGAACAAGACAGGGGTGCCCACTTTCACCACTACTATTCAACATAGTCCTGGAAGTCCTAGCAACAGCAATAAGAGAAGAGAAAGAAATCAAAGGAATCTAGATTGGAAAAGAAGAAGTCAAACTCTCTCTATTTGCAGATGACATGATATTATACATAGAAAATCCCAAAGACACTATTACAAAACTACTAGAGTTAATCAGCGAATTCAGCGAAGTCGCAGGATACAAAATCAATATACAGAAGTCACTGGCATTCCTATACACAAACAATGAAAAATCAGAAAACGAAATCAAAGAGGCAATCCCCTTCACCATCGCAACCAAAAGAATCAAATATCTAGGAATAAACCTACCCAAAGAAACAAAAGAACTGTACACAGAAAATTACAAGACACTCATGAGAGACATTAAAGAAGAGTTAAACAGATGGAGAAATATTCCATGTTCCTGGGTCGGAAGAATCAATATTGTGAAAATGACCATACTACCAAATGTCATCTATAGATTCAATGCAATCCCTATCAAACTTCCAATAACATTCTTCACAGAACTAGACCAACGAATAACACAGTTCATATGGAAACACAAAAGACCTCGAATAGCCAAAGCAATCCTCAGGAAGAAGAATGGAGCTGGGGGGATCAGCCTCCCCAACTTCAGACTCTACTACAAAGCAACAGTCATCAAGACAGTATGGTACTGGCACAAAAACAGAAATATTGACCAATGGAACAAGATCGAGAACCCAGAGATAAAGCCACACACCTATGGGTACCTTATTTTTGACAAAGGAGGCGAACATATAAAATGGGACAAAGACAGCCTCTTCAACAAATAGTGCTGGGAAAATTGGACAGCTACATGCAAGAAAATGAAGTCGGAACATACCCTGACAACTATACACAAAGATCAACTCAAAATGGATTGAAGACTTAAATGTAAGGCCAGAAACAATCAACCTCTTAGAGGAGAATATAGGCAAAACCCTCAAGGACATAAATCAAAGCAAGATCTTCTCTGACCCACCTACTAGAATAGTGGAACTAAAAAGACAAATGAACATGTGGGACCTAATGAAACTTAAAAGCTTTTGTACAGCTAAAGAAATTACAAAAAAGCTGAACAGACAGCCCACAGAGTGGAAGAAAATCATAGCAAATGAAACAACAGACAAAGAATTAATCTCCAAAATCTACAAGCAACTCAGACAACTCAACACTGGAAAAACGAACAACCCAATCAAAAAATGGGAAAAGGACCTAAACAGACACCTCTCCAATGATGACATACAGATGGCCCAAAAACACATGAAACGATGTGCAACTTCACTAATAATTAGAGAAATGCAAATCAAAACTACAATGAGATATCACCTCACACCCGTCAGAATGGCCATCATCCACAAATCGACAGACAATAAATGCTGGAGAGGCTGCGGAGAAAAGGGAACACTCCTGTATTGCTGGTGGGAGTGTAAATTGATACAGCCTCTATGGAAGACAGTATGGAGATTTCTTAAAAAACTAAAAATAGAAGCACCATATGACCCAGCAATCCCACTCTTAGGCTTATACCCTGACGAAATCAAATCTGAAAGAAGCACCTGTACCCCAATGTTCATTGCAGCTCTCTATACAATAGCTAGAACATGGAAGGAACCTAGATGCCCATCGACAAACGAATGCATCCAAAACAATCCTGAGGAAGAAGAATGGAGCTGGGGGGATCAGCCTCCCCAACTTCAGACTCTACTACAAAGCAACAGTCATCAAGACAGTATGGTACTGGCACAAAAACAGAAATATTGACCAATGGAACAAGATCGAGAACCCAGAGATAAAGCCACACACCTATGGGTACCTTATTTTTGACAAAGGAGGCGAACATATAAAATGGGACAAAGACAGCCTCTTCAACAAATAGTGCTGGGAAAATTGGACAGCTACATGCAAGAAAATGAAGTCGGAACATACCCTGACAACTATACACAAAGATCAACTCAAAATGGATTGAAGACTTAAATGTAAGGCCAGAAACAATCAACCTCTTAGAGGAGAATATAGGCAAAACCCTCAAGGACATAAATCAAAGCAAGATCTTCTCTGACCCACCTACTAGAATAGTGGAACTAAAAAGACAAATGAACATGTGGGACCTAATGAAACTTAAAAGCTTTTGTACAGCTAAAGAAATTACAAAAAAGCTGAACAGACAGCCCACAGAGTGGAAGAAAATCATAGCAAATGAAACAACAGACAAAGAATTAATCTCCAAAATCTACAAGCAACTCAGACAACTCAACACTGGAAAAACGAACAACCCAATCAAAAAATGGGAAAAGGACCTAAACAGACACCTCTCCAATGATGACATACAGATGGCCCAAAAACACATGAAACGATGTGCAACTTCACTAATAATTAGAGAAATGCAAATCAAAACTACAATGAGATATCACCTCACACCCGTCAGAATGGCCATCATCCACAAATCGACAGACAATAAATGCTGGAGAGGCTGCGGAGAAAAGGGAACACTCCTGTATTGCTGGTGGGAGTGTAAATTGATACAGCCTCTATGGAAGACAGTATGGAGATTTCTTAAAAAACTAAAAATAGAAGCACCATATGACCCAGCAATCCCACTCTTAGGCTTATACCCTGACGAAATCAAATCTGAAAGAAGCACCTGTACCCCAATGTTCATTGCAGCTCTCTATACAATAGCTAGAACATGGAAGGAACCTAGATGCCCATCGACGAACGAATGGATCCAAAAGCTCTGGTATATATATACAATGGAATACTACACAGCTGTAAAGAGAAATGTGGAAGAATCAACCCTAATGAAGTGGCTGGATCTAGAACGTATCCTAAAAAGTGAAGTCAGTCAGAAAGAGAAGGACAAATACAGTATATTAACACATATATATGGAATCTAGTAGGATGGTGATGATGGCACACGCAGTGAAGTGACAGAAAGACAGACATGGACAGTGGACATATGGACATTGTGGGGAAGGGACAGTGGGTGAGAGGCAGAAAGGAAGTAGCATGAAGGCCTGCACTATCATAAGTGAAGAAAATAGCTCTAGTCATTGCTCTGTGAGAAAATGGGATCCTTCAGGGGTGCTGTGTGATGGTCGGGAGGGGAGGGAAGGGAGGGATATACATATGACTAATCTGAGAACATACATATCTGTAAACAACAAAACTCTGTAAAAAGTTAAAAGTAAAATAAAGGTTTAAAAAAAAAAAAAGAATGATTTATTTTCTTCACTGTGATTCCTCTTCTTCAGCAAATTTGATTTTTTCCATGGTAAATGATTTTATCTGAAGTATTGAGAATTTTAACTAGATTTGTATTATTGCTTACAATATTGTCAGGTGTTCTATTTGGAAAATTAATTTCTAGATTAATTTTTATGTGTTGGAAAAATCAAACTGTTCTTAGTATTAATTTGTCTTTTAAAAATACCTGATGACACTAGCAAAGGTAAAACTAATATGATTTGACTGAAAGTTCTTCCTGCTAATGCAACCAAACTATTAACAACTATTGTTTCACTTTTCTAGATGCAAAAACTTGGAAGAGAATACATTTGTATTTCCAAAAGGCAAAAGACAATGGTTTAATGTAAATGAAAAATCATGGTTCACAGAGAAATATGTAAATACATTTTTTAAAGCTACAGGTCTTAAATTCTCATTTGCTATCATTTTAATATAATTTTTTTTCATAAAATAGGATGATACTTTTTTTTTAATGTCTTTATTTTACACTCCTACCTAATGCAAACGGCATTCCATTGTCCTTTGGACTCTAGTGTTGCTGATGAGAGGTTTATTTTTATTTTTGGGTGGGGAGGGGCACTTCTCTTGGTTTTTCATTTATTTATTTTCATCCACCTTTGTTCTTTGGCCTGTATGGGCCGGCCTCCCATCACATTGGCCTCTCTCACTGCAGAGCACTGGCTCTGGGCGCATGTGCTCCAGAGCTCCGACTTGGTAGTTGGACGCATCGGTCCAGCCACTCCGTGGTACGTGGGATCTTCCCGGGCCAGGGATCAAACTGGTGCACCCTGCACTGCAAGACAGTGTCTTTACCCACGGGAACACCAGGGAAGCCAAGGATGATACTTTTGAAGAAAATTTTCTAATTCTTTTACAGTTTTCATAGTCACAAATACTATGAAAAGAAACTGAAAGTACTAGTTATTCAGTCATTTCCCAAACTGCCTATCTATAAAGTTTAATGAAAGTGTGTGCATGCTCAGTCGTGTCTGACTCTTTTCGATTCCACTGACTATAACCTGCCATTCTCCCCTGGCCATGGAATTCTCACGGAAAGAACAATGGAATAAGTAGCCATTCCTGTCTCTAGATCATCCCAACCTAGGGATGGGACCTGCATCTCCTGAGGCTCCTACATTGCAGACAGATTCTTTACTGACTGAGCTAACCAGGGAAGCCATAAAGTCACTCTGATAAATGGAAAATTCTGACATCTAGTTTGTGTTAAACATTCAGCATGAAATTTGGAAAGTTAAAAGCTTGTACTTTTATTCAAAGAAGTATACATGGTTTCAGTTTTTAAATGACATTCTACCAAAAGAGGTTACTGAACGTTTTCATTTAAATTTATTAATAGGGCTTCCCTGGTGGACCACTTGGTAAGGACACCGCCTTGCAGTGCAAGGGGCGCCAGTTCATCCCTGGCCTGGGAAGATCCCACGTACCGTGGAGCGGCTGGACCGATGTGTCCAATTACCAAGCCAGAGCTCTGGAGCACCTGCACCCAAAGCCAGTGCTCTGCAACAAGAGAGGCCACTGCAATGGGAGGCCCACACAGGCCAAAGAACAAAGACGGATGAAAATAGATAAATGAAAGACCAATAAAAGTGGCCCCGCCTGCCCCTTTCCCTCCCCCACAGAAAAAAAAAAACATAAATTTATTAATAAAAATGAGGTATTAAATTAAGTTTAAGATGTACATTAATAACAAAGCTATTATTAAACAGCATTCTGACTATTCTCCCTAAAGACTTTTTGGAAACACTTCCATGTCTATTTTTTTCTACATTCCATGTACATCTAACCAATATCTATTCACATTTTCTATGGACTTCATCAACCATCAGCCTAGCACTTGTATCTACAGGCACCTGGCAATATTTGCCAGCAGAATTCCAGAATGTCCTTTGACTAGTGACTGATTGCTATGTCTCTCTCATATGCTTCCACTCACAAACCTCCTGAACAAAAGAAACCTTAAAGATCCTAAATTTTAAGTCTATTGTCATGATGGAAGGAAACTTCTGGAGGTCTGGGGATGGGTGAATGTATTTTACATGTGGAAGGAATGAGAATAATTATGTTGGAGTGTGAATTGTGGTAGACTGCAAAAACAATTCTCAATTCTTCTGCCTTCCCTATGCCTATGAACTCTGTCATGTAACTTTATAGTGACCTTCCTTCCATGTGTTTTAAGGCTTGTAAAGCACTGGCATGTACTCCTCCTCTTTCTTATCTGCCTTCACCATGAAAAGATGCTTCATCTAGCTGCCAGAGAGAATGGAGAAGAGTGTGGAACAGAGCCCAGTCTCTCGGCCTACAGTCAGCTGATCCTCAGGTGATCATTCCCCAGCCTTATAGCCAGCTGATTCTCAGACATGGGAGCAAGCCTAGTTGAGACCTGAATCACCTACCTGAAATCTCAGAACTTCAAACTCATTAACTTGATAAATTATTGTTGTATGCCACTAAGATTTTGTGGTTATTTAGCATGTAGTATTACTATGACAACAGATCACTGATATTAAAATAAGGAAGGCCTGATAGAATTTTTCAGATCAGGAAGCATGAATAAGATTTTTCAAATACTTCTAACTAGTAAAAGGCAGTACTAGGAATAAATCAAAATGTTCTTATCCCAAGAATTTGGCTTTCATTACTGCTTATGTAAGGAATCTCTTTATATCTTTTCTGTCTTTGAAATGGTTAATTATTTCTTTGATATTCCAAAGGTAAGTTTTTTAGAAGGGATCTCAAACCATAGCTTTATTTTCCTTTCCAGTGTGAATCCCCTTTAAGTTCATTCTGTTTTCACATTATTTCTTACCTTCTTATTTCATCTTCTAGTATCACATAAGGGGGGGGAAAAAGCTTTGGAAAAATTTCTTTAAAACCTTATCTATACTCCTCTTTAGACATGATATATCTTGATTTTAGGTTTAAAGGCTCTAAAAAGATTTGAATTTAAAGTAAATTGACTGACTTGTCGTGTTTGATGTTTTGATTCCCCAAGGTGCCTATTTTTGTATAGAATGTTTGGATTTTCTTTGGAAAAAAAAAAAAATCTAGAGGGATGGAGGCACATAGACACTAATGTTCAACAACATGACAACACTATGACTAAAGGGTGACCAATTTGTTAATGTCCCACTGCTGAAGATGTCAATAATCAAATTCAGTAATTAAGGTATTTTATGCTATTTAAATAAGATAATCAACACCAGTGACAGATTGTTTGGCTTGCATTAGAATCACCTTGGGAGGGATGGGGAGGGGAGCTTCCCTGGCGGACCAGTGGTTAGGAATCTGCCTGTCAGTGCAAGGGGCAGAGGTTCAATCCCTGATCCAAGAAGATCCCACATGCCATAAGGCAACTAAGTTCGCCCTCTAGAGCCTGTGAGCCACAACTACAGAGCCTGCGCGCTGCAGCTACTGAAGCCTGCACACCTCGTGCACACCTCGAGTCTGTGTTCCACAACAAGACATACCACTGCAATGAGAAGCCTATACACTGCAATGAAGACTCCACCCGGCCAAACATAATAATAAATCAATCAATAAATAATTCACCACAACAAAAAAATCACTTTTGGGAATTTAGTGTCACAGCCCCAAGTCCCTAATGTAATTGACTTTACGTGAAACTAAGTCAAGCTTTCCTGGTGATTTTAAGGTATACTAAGGGTGGATAAAAACTATTCACTTATTTGCTATTGTGCATAAGCTAAAATTAGTTGTTACTTTGAATTAGATTATGCAACACTTCATATGCATTATTGCTTTTTTCTCTACTGTGTCCTAATCACAAAAATATGTTATCTTGTATATGAATACTCAATTAAAAGAGACTAAGTTTAACGGTACATGGATGAAGAATAAATGAATAAAACAAACAAATGAATGAATAAATGAAACACATACTCAAGACTTATAGTTGTGGTAGTATTCTAGCAAAGGCAATATCTTGTAAAACAAAACAAAACAAAAAAATCATTGTTTTATGAGTTTATAAGTCAAGCTTTTTGTGTTCTTCCTTTCAAACTTAGGTGCATATAAGAATCATTTGGAGATTTGTTATTAATACAATACAGATTTCTGGGTCCCCACCCCAGAGTGTCTGATTCTCTAAGCATGTCCTGAAGATAGAGAATTTGCATTTGTAATAAGTTCCCAGAAGATATCAATGCTAAGTATCCCTGGCCACACTTTAAAAACTGCTGCTCAGACTAATTTACAGTGATTGTGAAACCTCTGCAGTTATACAAAGACCTTCTCAATTATCGGATGTATCCCACCTGCCTAATGTTCTGCTATCACTTGGCTCTCATCATCATATTGCCCAGTGACAATCAGAATTGCCAGGAAACTCAAAATGATACTCTGGCTCCTGCTTTGCAGTGACTAATGTCATCCGTTTTGTCTCTGACCTAGGGCTCTCAAGTCTTCTGCCAATATTAAGTTAGGAATTTACAAGTAGGGCAAAATCTCTGATCAGTCCACCCTACTTGACAGGACATATTAAAATATAAAACCAATTTCGGGACATTTTTATAGCATGGTGAACAGCAGTTTTCCCAGCATATTGTAACACTGACATTGAAAAGATCTACAGCATTTTTAATTGGAAGCCCTGAATAGCTACTTTTTTACAGAGATTCTCAGCTCTCCATTTAAGTGATATTCTTAGTGCTTTTAACTCATAAGAAAAAAAAATAATAATAAGGAAAAGAAATGGTGAATTTTTTTCCCAGTTGAGTCAGAAGGAATATTCTATGATGACTTTTCTTAGAGGCAATTCATTTCAAGCCAATCAGGTCATTCATTTCAGACCTGATAGTACAAATTAATGACAACAACAAAAATAGATCAAAATGGCTTAAATAATCTCAGCAAGTGGACTGATCTACCTTTGACACGAACTCAGCACAGAACATGTGGATTAGTATCTATCAAGATGTAGAGCAGAACTGGTGTAATTCTTTTCCCATATTTTTTTTCTAATTTTATAGAGATATAATTGACATATGCAAATTTACCTTTAAGGTATCTGGCATGATGGTTTAACTTAAATATTTGTGAAATAATTACCACAAATAAGTCCCCCATAATTTTAAAGAGACAATTTCTTAGAGCACTTTTAGATTCATAACAGTATTACGAGAACAATATAGACATTTCCCATATTCTCCTTGCCTCTTCATATGCATAGTTTCCCCATTATCTGCATTCCCCACTAGAGCCGTACATTTGTAATAATGGAACCTACACTGACATAGCATTATCGCCCAGAAACCGTAGTTTACATTAGGGCTTACTCTTGATATTGTACATTGTATGGACTTCGATAAATTTATGATGATGTGTATCCACCATTTCCAGAGAAGAAAATGGCAACCCACTCCAGTGTTCTTTACTGGAGAACTCCATGGACAGAGGAGCCTGATGGGAGGCAATCCATGGGATCATGTAGAGTCGGACATGACTTAAGTGATTCCATAGAAGCAGCAGCCACCATTAGAGTATCATACAGAGTAGTTTCACTACTACTAAAAAAGCAAACAAACAAAATGAAACAAAAAAAAAAAAACCTTTGAGCTTTACCTCCTTCCTCCTAACCACATTTTTTTTTTTTTTATTGTCCTCCACAGTTTTGTCTTTTCCAGAATGTTGTATAGCTGGAATGATACAGTATGTGTTTTTGTCAGATTAGCTTCTTTCAGTAAAATGCATTTAAGTTTCCTCTATACCTTTAATGGATTGACAGCTCATTTCTTTTTAGCATTCAATAATATTCTGTTGTCTGAATGTACCACAATTTATTAATTCATTCACCTACTGAAAGATACTTAATTGCTTCCAAGTTTGGATACTTATAAACAAAGCTGCCGAAAAGATCCACTCAGTAAGTATTAGTGTGGACATAAACCTTCAACTTCTTTGGGAAAATACCAAGAACAATTTTGAATAGTATGGTAAGAATATGATTAGTTTCATAAGAAACTGTCAGATGTTCCAAAGTGTCTGTACCATTTTGCATTCCAACCAGTAATGAATGAAAGATTCTGTTGATTCATGAGACTGCTAACATTCAATGTTAATGTTCCAGATTTGGGCTGTTCTTATAGCTATATGGCGGAATCTAGTTGTTTTAGTTCCCATTTCCTTGATGGAGTATCTTTTCACAAGAATATTTGAAATCTTTGTGTATCTTCTTTGATTAGGTTTCTGTTCAGATCATTGGCCCAGTTTTAATCAGGTTGCTAATTTTCTTATTTTTGAGTTTAAAAGTTCTTTGCCTATTTGGCTACAAGTCATTTATTAGATATGTGTTTTACAAACATTTTCTCTATTAAATCTGTGGTTTGCCATTCTCTAGAGAATCTTTAACAAAACAGGAAATTTCAATAAAGGCTAGCTTATCAATTTTTTCTATCATGGATTATGCCTCTGGTATGATACTAACATGTCATCAGCAAACCCAAACAAACCTAAAGTGATTTTCTCCTATGTTATTGTCTAGGAGTTTTATAGTTTTATGTTTTATATTTAGCTCTACTTTGAGCTTTTTTTTTTTTTAAGGACATAAAGTCTGTGGTTAGCTTTCCTGTATGTGAATATACAATTGTTCTAGGACCACTTGTTGAAAAAAACTCTTTGCTCCATTATATTGCCTGTGCTACTTTAACGACCAGACAGTTATTTATATCTAGGCTTTCTAATATGTTCTCTTAATCTGTCAGCTTCTTCTTTTTACAGTTTTGTCTTTTCCAGAATGTTGTATAGCTGGAATGATACAGTATGTGTTTTTGTCAGATTAGCTTCTTTCAGTAAAATGCATTTAAGTTTCCTCTATACCTTTAATGGATTGACAGCTCATTTCTTTTTAGCATTCAATAATATTCTGTTGTCTGAATGTACCACAATTTATTAATTCATTCACCTACTGAAAGATACTTAATTGCTTCCAAGTTTGGATACTTATAAACAAAGCTGCCGAAAAGATCCACTCAGTAAGTATTAGTGTGGACATAAACCTTCAACTTCTTTGGGAAAATACCAAGAACAATTTTGAATAGTATGGTAAGAATATGATTAGTTTCATAAGAAACTGTCAGATGTTCCAAAGTGTCTGTACCATTTTGCATTCCAACCAGTAATGAATGAAAGATTCTGTTGATTCATGAGACTGCTAACATTCAATGTTAATGTTCCAGATTTGGGCTGTTCTTATAGCTATATGGCGGAATCTAGTTGTTTTAGTTCCCATTTCCTTGATGGAGTATCTTTTCACAAGAATATTTGAAATCTTTGTGTATCTTCTTTGATTAGGTTTCTGTTCAGATCATTGGCCCAGTTTTAATCAGGTTGCTAATTTTCTTATTTTTGAGTTTAAAAGTTCTTTGCCTATTTGGCTACAAGTCATTTATTAGATATGTGTTTTACAAACATTTTCTCTATTAAATCTGTGGTTTGCCATTCTCTAGAGAATCTTTAACAAAACAGGAAATTTCAATAAAGGCTAGCTTATCAATTTTTTCTATCATGGATTATGCCTCTGGTATGATACTAACATGTCATCAGCAAACCCAAACAAACCTAAAGTGATTTTCTCCTATGTTATTGTCTAGGAGTTTTATAGTTTTATGTTTTATATTTAGCTCTACTTTGAGCTTTTTTTTTTTTTAAGGACATAAAGTCTGTGGTTAGCTTTCCTGTATGTGAATATACAATTGTTCTAGGACCACTTGTTGAAAAAAACTCTTTGCTCCATTATATTGCCTGTGCTACTTCTTTAACGACCAGACAGTTATTTATATCTAGGCTTTCTAATATGTTCTCTTAATCTGTCAGTTCTTTCTCCACCACCCCTTCTTGATTACTGTAGCTTTATAGTATTATATAGTATAGAAGTTGGGTACTACTCTGAATCTTTTACCTCTCAAAAACCTTTATAATCACCATGTCAATATCCACAAAGTAACTTTTTAGGATTTTACTTCGTAGTGCCCTGAATCTAGAGATCAAGTGGGAAGAATAGATATCTTGACAATAATGAATCAGGAACATGGAGTATCTTCCCATCTATGTAGTTCTCTGATTTTTGTTCTCCATGATTTTGTAATTTTCCTCATATAGATTTCATAGTGTGATAGATTTATGCCTATGTACTTCATTTGGGGGTACTAATGTGAAGTCTATTCTTAATTTCAAATTTCACTCATTAATTATTGGTATATAGGAAAGCAACTGACTTTTGTATATTAAACATGTATTCTACTACTTTGCTATAATAGATTATTAGTTCCAGGAGTTCTTCTGCCTATTCATTTAGATTTTTCATATAAATAAGCACTTTATCTGTACAGATTTTCTTTTCTCCTCAGTTTTTAATCCCTTTATTTCCTTCACTTGTCTTACTACATTATCCAGGACTTGTGATACAATATGAAAAAGAAGTGGTAAGAGTGGTATCTTTGCATTGTTCTTAACCTTAGAAAAGCTTAAAGTTTTTCACTAATAATAGACAGTAAGCTGTTGAGTTTTGTAAGTATTCTTTATCAATATGTGAAAGTTTCCATATTGACTAAATTTTCTCTTAGTGTATCAGTTATACCTTTTATTTATTTAATTATTTTGGTGGTCACTCTAGAGTTTGCAATAACACAACTAATCCAGATCAATTTTCAAATAATACTATATTTTACAGGTAATGTGATTATGTTATAACAAAATAGTCCTAATTTCTTCCTTCTATCCTTCATATAATTTTGTTTCTCCATTTCACTGAATATATAAGCATATGTGAGTGTAAAATTTTTAGGCTTGTTCTAGGACCACTTGTTGAAAAACTCTTTGCTCCATTATATTGCCTGTGCTACTTTAACGACCAGACAGTTATTTATATCTAGGCTTTCTAATATGTTCTCTTAATCTGTCAGTTCTTTCTCCACCACCCCTTCTTGATTACTGTAGCTTTATAGTATTATATAGTATAGAAGTTGGGTACTACTCTGAATCTTTTACCTCTCAAAAACCTTTATAATCACCATGTCAATATCCACAAAGTAACTTTTTAGGATTTTACTTGTAGTGCCCTGAATCTAGAGATCAAGTGGGAAGAATAGATATCTTGACAATAATGAATCAGGAACATGGAGTATCTTCCCATCTATGTAGTTCTCTGATTTTTGTTCTCCATGATTTTGTAATTTTCCTCATATAGATTTCATAGTGTGATAGATTTATGCCTATGTACTTCATTTGGGGGTACTAATGTGAAGTCTATTCTTAATTTCAAATTTCACTCATTAATTATTGGTATATAGGAAAGCAACTGACTTTTGTATATTAAACATGTATTCTACTACTTTGCTATAATAGATTATTAGTTCCAGGAGTTCTTCTGCCTATTCATTTAGATTTTTCATATAAATAAGCACTTTATCTGTACAGATTTTCTTTTTCTCCTCAGTTTTTAATCCCTTTATTTCCTTCACTTGTCTTACTACATTATCCAGGACTTGTGATACAATATGAAAAAGAAGTGGTAAGAGTGGTATCTTTGCATTGTTCTTAACCTTAGAAAAGCTTAAAGTTTTTCACTAATAATAGACAGTAAGCTGTTGAGTTTTGTAAGTATTCTTTATCAATATGTGAAAGTTTCCATATTGACTAAATTTTCTCTTAGTGTATCAGTTATACCTTTTATTTATTTAATTATTTTGGTGGTCACTCTAGAGTTTGCAATAACACAACTAATCCAGATCAATTTTCAAATAATACTATATTTTACAGGTAATGTGATTATGTTATAACAAAATAGTCCTAATTTCTTCCTTCTATCCTTCATATAATTTTGTTTCTCCATTTCACTGAATATATAAGCATATGTGAGTGTCTATACTTACATATACTTACATATTGTGTATATATCCTTTGTTGATGTTTTATAAACAAACTGTTATCTGTTAAATCAATCAAGACTAAAAAATAAACTTTTTATTTTACCTTTACTTACTACTTCTCCAGTGCTCTTGTTTTCTTTATGTAGACATAGTTTCTCATCTTCATTGCTTTCCTCTCCTTAAAGTTCTTTTAGAGTTTTTCACAAGGTAGGTTTACTGGCAACAAAATTTCCAATTTTTTGTATTGTGAGAAAGTTTTTATTTCTTCTTTACTTTTGAAGGGTAAATTTTCAACATACAGAATTCTAGGTTAGTGGGTTTATTTCTCTTAACATCTTGTATTTTTCATTCCACTCTCTTCTTGCATAATAGGTTCTGAATCAAAGTTGGATGTAATTCTTGTCTTTGTTCTTCTGTAGGTAGTGTTTTACTTCCCACTCTGGGCTCTTTTAGGAATTATTTTCTTTATCTTTGATTTTTCTATAGTTTGAAAAGGATATACCAAGTTATATATTTTTTGGCATTTAGCTGGATCCAAATTCTCTGAGTTTCCTGGGTCTGTGGACTGATATCAATAATTTGGGAAAGTTATCAGTCTTTATTGTTTCAAATATTTCTCCTACTCTTCCTCTCTTTCTTCCCCCTGGTATTTCCACTATGTGCATGTTATACCTTTTAAAGTTATTCCACATTTCTTGGATATTCCAGGCTCTTCATTTTTTGTCTGCTTGCTTCTAAATCTTGGACATTTCTATTGAGATATTATCTAGTGGCGTCTTTCCTCAATTGTATCAGTAAGCTGTTGAGTTTTGTAAGTATTCTTTATCAATATGTGAAAGTTTCCATATTGACTAAATTTTCTCTTAGTGTATCAGTTATACCTTTTATTTATTTAATTATTTTGGTGGTCACTCTAGAGTTTGCAATAACACAACTAATCCAGATCAATTTTCAAATAATACTATATTTTACAGGTAATGTGATTATGTTATAACAAAATAGTCCTAATTTCTTCCTTCTATCCTTCATATAATTTTGTTTCTCCATTTCACTGAATATATAAGCATATGTGAGTGTCTATACTTACATATACTTACATATTGTGTATATATCCTTTGTTGATGTTTTATAAACAAACTGTTATCTGTTAAATCAATCAAGACTAAAAAATAAACTTTTTATTTTACCTTTACTTACTACTTCTCCAGTGCTCTTGTTTTCTTTATGTAGACATAGTTTCTCATCTTCATTGCTTTCCTCTCCTTAAAGTTCTTTTAGAGTTTTTCACAAGGTAGGTTTACTGGCAACAAAATTTCCAATTTTTTGTATTGTGAGAAAGTTTTTATTTCTTCTTTACTTTTGAAGGGTAAATTTTCAACATACAGAATTCTAGGTTAGTGGGTTTATTTCTCTTAACATCTTGTATTTTTCATTCCACTCTCTTCTTGCATAATAGGTTCTGAATCAAAGTTGGATGTAATTCTTGTCTTTGTTCTTCTGTAGGTAGTGTTTTACTTCCCACTCTGGGCTCTTTTAGGAATTATTTTCTTTATCTTTGATTTTTCTATAGTTTGAAAAGGATATACCAAGTTATATATTTTTTGGCATTTAGCTGGATCCAAATTCTCTGAGTTTCCTGGGTCTGTGGACTGATATCAATAATTTGGGAAAGTTATCAGTCTTTATTGTTTCAAATATTTCTCCTACTCTTCCTCTCTTTCTTCCCCCTGGTATTTCCACTATGTGCATGTTATACCTTTTAAAGTTATTCCACATTTCTTGGATATTCCAGGCTCTTCATTTTTTGTCTGCTTGCTTCTAAATCTTGGACATTTCTATTGAGATATTATCTAGTGGCGTCTTTCCTCAATTGTATCAGTCTACTGAGAATCATTGTTCATATTTGTTATATTTTTTAATATATTTATTTATTTGGCTGAATTGAATCTTAGCTGAGGCATGCAAGCTTAGTCATCCTGTGGTATGTGGGATCTTAGTTCCCTGATCAGGGATCAAACCAGTACTTCCTACATTCAAAGGCAGATTCTTGATCACTGGACCACCAGAAAAGTCTCCAACACTGTTTTTGATCTATAGTATTTATTTTGGTTCTTAAAATTTCCATCTTTTTGCTTATATTATCCAACTGCTCTTGCATGTTGTTTACTTTATCCATTAGAGTCCTTAGTGTATTAATTATTGTTTTGTTTTGTTTTTTTATTTCCTGGTCTGATACTTCTAACATCCCTGTCATATCTGAATCTTGTGGTGATCCTTGCTTTGTCTCTTCGAACTGTGTCTTTTGCTTTTTAGTATGTCGTGTGATTTTTTTTTCTTGATAGTCAGACATGGTTTACTAGGGAAAAGGAAACGTAAATAGACCTTTAGCAATATGGTGGTAATATGTGGAGAAGAGGAAGCATTCATAGTCCTATGATTAGACAGCAGTCTCTTAGTGAACCTGTGCTTTAGACTGTGTGTGAACTTCACTTTTGCATCGAAGTCCTCTCCAATATGCCCTGAACCCCCTACCAACAACCAACTCAAGTGGGACAGGAGACAATATGATTAGAATACACAGGAAATGGGTATTTTTCTTCCTCTTTTTTATGTGGAGTTGTGTATTTCAGTATCCCCAGTGAGGCTCTGATAAAACCCCAACAAGTTACACTCAGGGTCCATAGTTTCCCTGAGGTTACATCTTGTTAAGAAATACAGAAAACACTGGAGTATTTCAAAATGCTTCTTTTCTTCTCCTCATGACCAAAGCATGAGGGGATTTTTAATCATATATGCAGTTTGACCTACTCTTCCTCTCTTTCTTCCCCCTGGTATTTCCACTATGTGCATGTTATACCTTTTAAAGTTATTCCACATTTCTTGGATATTCCAGGCTCTTCATTTTTTGTCTGCTTGCTTCTAAATCTTGGACATTTCTATTGAGATATTATCTAGTGGCGTCTTTCCTCAATTGTATCAGTCTACTGAGAATCATTGTTCATATTTGTTATATTTTTTAATATATTTATTTATTTGGCTGAATTGAATCTTAGCTGAGGCATGCAAGCTTAGTCATCCTGTGGTATGTGGGATCTTAGTTCCCTGATCAGGGATCAAACCAGTACTTCCTACATTCAAAGGCAGATTCTTGATCACTGGACCACCAGAAAAGTCTCCAACACTGTTTTTGATCTATAGTATTTATTTTGGTTCTTAAAATTTCCATCTTTTTGCTTATATTATCCAACTGCTCTTGCATGTTGTTTACTTTATCCATTAGAGTCCTTAGTGTATTAATTATTGTTTTGTTTTGTTTTTTTATTTCCTGGTCTGATACTTCTAACATCCCTGTCATATCTGAATCTTGTGGTGATCCTTGCTTTGTCTCTTCGAACTGTGTCTTTTGCTTTTTAGTATGTCGTGTGATTTTTTTTTCTTGATAGTCAGACATGGTTTACTAGGGAAAAGGAAACGTAAATAGACCTTTAGCAATATGGTGGTAATATGTGGAGAAGAGGAAGCATTCATAGTCCTATGATTAGACAGCAGTCTCTTAGTGAACCTGTGCTTTAGACTGTGTGTGAACTTCACTTTTGCATCGAAGTCCTCTCCAATATGCCCTGAACCCCCTACCAACAACCAACTCAAGTGGGACAGGAGACAATATGATTAGAATACACAGGAAATGGGTATTTTTCTTCCTCTTTTTTATGTGGAGTTGTGTATTTCAGTATCCCCAGTGAGGCTCTGATAAAACCCCAACAAGTTACACTCAGGGTCCATAGTTTCCCTGAGGTTACATCTTGTTAAGAAATACAGAAAACACTGGAGTATTTCAAAATGCTTCTTTTCTTCTCCTCATGACCAAAGCATGAGGGGATTTTTAATCATATATGCAGTTTGAGAACATAGTACACTCCAAAACTCACAAAAGTGGATGGGTTCCTAGGGACTGGGTATCCTTAACAATTTTCCTCTCAGAGTTGTCCACAGTGAGCCTCCAGCAATTCATCAAATACAGTTCAGTTTTTGCTACCCCAGTGGTCTCCCAGGGAGGTTTCATGGGTTTTCTTCCTCAGTAAGTTGTGATTCTCTGTATTTGCCTGACAGTCTTTCCAAATTTAGGGCTAGCTCATTGGCTACGATCTAACTTTCCTAACATCTATCGTGAATTGTTGACTTTTCAGTTTATTCAGCTAAATTTTACTTGTGAAGATAGAGAAGTGACTTCCAAGATTCTTACATGTGAAACTCGTTATTTATTTTTGAAATAAACAAACCATTTGAAGCTAAAACGATGTTAAATCTCTCTTCTCCTCTATTTTTATACTCCCATGGTATATTCTAATGAAAAGGAGACAAACCTCTTACAATTTTTTCCTTGCACTTCAGTCTTCATTCTCCTCTCATTAGTCATTCATAGAAGCCAGCTTGATCAGCAGGGAATGTTGTAGATGACAAATAAAAATGGTTAGACATATTTTCTTCATGATTTTCTTACAGATTCCACTCACTTTGCTTTTCCTCATGATGAATGATTACCAGAGAAGCAAGTTATTCACTCATGTTTAAATATCCTTCTTCTGCAGTCTAGCAGATATTAAGAAATTCTGACTTTGCTGATGTTGCGTTTTTCATTTCATGATTACTCTAATATTTTCCATCCAGAAGAATAAACAATTTGGTTTAAATATCCTTCTTTCTAGCAGAACCCTCCAACCAACCCCAACCCCCTCAAGTGGGACAGGAGACAATATGATTAGAATACACAGGAAATGGGTATTTTTCTTCCTCTTTTTTATGTGGAGTTGTGTATTTCAGTATCCCCAGTGAGGCTCTGATAAAACCCCAACAAGTTACACTCAGGGTCCATAGTTTCCCTGAGGTTACATCTTGTTAAGAAATACAGAAAACACTGGAGTATTTCAAAATGCTTCTTTTCTTCTCCTCATGACCAAAGCATGAGGGGATTTTTAATCATATATGCAGTTTGAGAACATAGTACACTCCAAAACTCACAAAAGTGGATGGGTTCCTAGGGACTGGGTATCCTTAACAATTTTCCTCTCAGAGTTGTCCACAGTGAGCCTCCAGCAATTCATCAAATACAGTTCAGTTTTTGCTACCCCAGTGGTCTCCCAGGGAGGTTTCATGGGTTTTTCTTCTTCAGTAAGTTGTGATTCTCTGTATTTGCCTGACAGTCTTTCCAAATTTAGGGCTAGCTCATTGGCTACGATCTAACTTTCCTAACATCTATCGTGAATTGTTGACTTTTCAGTTTATTCAGCTAAATTTTACTTGTGAAGATAGAGAAGTGACTTCCAAGATTCTTACATGTGAAACTCGTTATTTATTTTTGAAATAAACAAACCATTTGAAGCTAAAACGATGTTAAATCTCTCTTCTCCTCTATTTTTATACTCCCATGGTATATTCTAATGAAAAGGAGACAAACCTCTTACAATTTTTTCCTTGCACTTCAGTCTTCATTCTCCTCTCATTAGTCATTCATAGAAGCCAGCTTGATCAGCAGGGAATGTTGTAGATGACAAATAAAAATGGTTAGACATATTTTCTTCATGATTTTCTTACAGATTCCACTCACTTTGCTTTTCCTCATGATGAATGATTACCAGAGAAGCAAGTTATTCACTCATGTTTAAATATCCTTCTTCTGCAGTCTAGCAGATATTAAGAAATTCTGACTTTGCTGATGTTGCGTTTTTCATTTCATGATTACTCTAATATTTTCCATCCAGAAGAATAAACTTTTTATTTTAGGAGTTTTGAAGAGATCACTCATAAAGATAGCCCTGACACTTGGATAACATGAGAAATGTAGAAATCTGAATTTGTAGCATACATTTATTCTCCTTCAAATTGAAACTATCAGAAGAAACCCTATTCTCTAACAGCTAAAACTGACGCTCTCAGAGGCAATAGAAAATACAAACATATAATTATATTGTATTAAAACTAAATGTTTCTATTATCCAGTGTAACAAAGTCCTCTCCTTTTTCAATTTGATTGGTATTTTACAAACATGGGTTTTAAAAAGTGAAATTGAATTGTATTTCCCTCTAAGGTGATTTCCAAAAGTTAAAAAGAAAGCCAGACTTCCTCTTTCCCTTTAAGCTGGATTTTTTTTTTTTCCCTCTAACAGTAATCAAGTTTGTGGTATACTTACTAGATGATGCTATAAAATTCTGTGCATAATTCCTGTTGTTACCTGGGTGTTAGGCAGAGAAATAATCAAACTATTCCCAGCACATGTCTTTATTTTCAGGGATAGGACATGAACAGATGTTATGTGGCCAAAGCACCGACTCGTCTTTCAACTCAATCTTATTTTCTTCCATTATCAATACAAGCTTCTCTTTCATATAAAACTCTATATTTCTCTTTTTTTCTTAGCAGCTTACTTTCAAGACTCCTTATTCAGGATTTAAATACTTTCTGAGTTATCTAGGCTTATGCTTTACAGCCTTTTCCTGAGAATTTTATTTTTGTGCATTTTGAGCAATAAAAACAAAACAGGGGACTGGCACATAAGCTTCCATCAACAATAAATGTGGTTGGAGAAAATCCTAGACTTTTTTTTGTTACCATTAATGCTATGATGCAGACCATTACAACATGTCTACCAATATGGTCATGTAAATTTGCATCTTTAATGATTCTGTTGCTACAGGTTGATGAATATTCCACAGTAAAAAGTTTGTTTGCTTTATAACAAAATTATAACCAGGCAGGATAAGAGCCTCCAGGGCAATAATTGCTTCACAGTAGGGGGCATCGGCATCTCAAATTGCTCTGCATCTGGTCTCTAAATTATCTGTACAGAAGATGGTACTGCAAGCCAAGAAAGCAGGAAAAGCAAGGCCTATTTATCAACACACAGAGCACAGTATATTTGAAGTATCTATAATTTATTCCTATTTTTCAATCGGAAAACTAAAGTAAGCTTGATAGTTTAAAAATGGAACAAAATTTAAAAATTGGGGACTATGCTAGGAAAGTTAATGTGCTATTGTTACTACAAGTACATATTACTGATTTTAAAATTTTCTAGACCAAGGAGCATCATAACAAAAATGTACAGAAATAAAAGATAACACACACCCTCAAAAAAAGAAATAAGAGGTAACCCATATTTTTGCTTAGCTATTTGCTTTAGGTTAAATATTACATTTTATTCTCATTCCAAGTCTATGACACAGATTACTCACCTAATTTATAGGTGAGTTAACTGAGGCTCTAAGAAATACATAAATTTGTTCAAACTCACAACTAACCTGCAGCTACTCTAGAAATCAAACTTGTTTTTTTTTTTTTTCCTGATACCTAAGTCCATTTCCTTAATGACTGGGATATTTGTACCTTTATTTCTGGGTATGTATAAATTTTACATCTATTCCAACATCTAAAATAATTCTCAGGAATAGTAAGCAAATAAATATATAACAAATGCAGCTCCAATTTGATGTTCTAGAGTTATCTGCTGCTATTCAAGAATAAGTGACTGTTCCAGAATCAGGGAAAGGTGTGCTACTGGCCCACATGCTCATACATTTGCGTGAACCAAAAGGAAGACAGAGTTGGCCACGTTATCCTCAAGGAAGTGTTCCCAAACATGCAGGAACCTCACTTTCACCTACACACAACTCTGTTTTGCTTTCTACATAGCTCTCATCAGTATGTGAAGTTACTGCATGTAATTCTGTTTTGCTCTCTTTCTGCCTCCCCTTACACTAAGGTAAGCATGATGAGAATGTGGTCCAGGTGATAGTACTTTTAGCCACATCTTCAGAGTTTAGAATAATGATGGAATAATTGTGCAGAGTGAATGGATAAAATAAATATTTTTGCAGGCGTTGTGAAGAACTGTGTATATGGAAGTGAAAGGCAAGTAAGGAATCATTACTAAATAGTTACTTAATTTATGCTAACTTTTTTCTGTCTGAAAAGCTCTCCAATAGAAAGCATCATAAATGGAAGTTGGACATAGTACTTGAAAAAAAAAGAAGGTAAGAGAACCTGTTAAACAATCACTCAGTTTAGTTAGAGAATATGGAGAAATAATCATAAGAGAAAGCTTTGAATAAAAAAGATACCCAATTGGTAGAAGAAAACTGAAGTGTCAAAATATTGACAAAAGAAAAGAAAACTCTAACAGATTTTTCTCTCTTTATCACCTGAGTTCTATGGCATCTAAAGATGTAGCAAGAATAAATTTGGCTTTTCCAGATATCTAATAGTCCATATTGACATAACAGTGCAGAAACCTGGAAAATTTGCCAACTTTGAAGGGTACTTGTAAGAAGAGATCAAATGTAAAGATGGGTGATTTCCCTTCAAAATGCAACAGAGCCATGGCTAATCAGTTGAATAGGTGCTAGGTTATCTTCTTGGAATGTGTGGGTAAGATGTAAGAGAGATTTATCCCCATGATTCAGAACAAAAATTTCATTACGCTTTTACTCAGTTGAGCTGACACACAAGAGATTAATATTGGAATTAAAAAATAAAATGACAACAAACCTTAAGTCTGTCACTACTGATTTTCAAGTATTATGTAGGGAACTGAAGGGCATAGAGTCCAGGTGGTGTTTTCATCTCTTTTCTAATTTGAAGGTCATACCTTTGGAAGAGAAAAGAGATATGAAAAATGAACAGCTGGCTGTATCAATGGCATCAAAGTATAGGATTTGGTTTTTTAGATCAGGATTATGCTAACAAAGTCACTTGCTTCTGCAGTGCCTTGAGAACATATTTTTCAGGACATTCACTGACAAAACAAGAAGATTCTTAAATCTCAAAAGGGATAGTAAATGCCTGAGGAAAGGACAATAATAAATAATATGATGTATGTTAATTAAAATACAGATGAGAGAAACTGTGATGTCGGTACTATTTCTAAGGAAAAATTAATAGGTGTTTAGTATAAAACTAGATATATTTATACTTCTAAATAATAATACTTAAATTAAGTATAATAAGATAATAAGAAATACTGAGATTAAGTAGAAATATTAACATGAAGGCAAATGTGGGATGGAGCATAGATATAACTTGTTATAATGAAACGTATATCATTTTTAGAAAAAATAATCTGAATTAAAATGGAAGAGTCAGGGGTTTTCCTGGTAGCTAGCTCAGTGGTGAAAAGTTTGCCGGTCAATGAAGGAGATACAGGTTCAATCCCTGACCCGGGAAGATTCCACATGCTGCAGACCAACTAAGCCCATGAGCCACAACTATTGAGCATGTGCTCTAGAACCTCAAAGTTGCAACTATTGAGCCCATGTGCCACAACTACTGAAGCCTATCTGCCCTAGAGCCAGAGTTCCACAACGAGAGAAGTCACCGCAACAAGAAGCTTGCTCACCTCAACTACAGAGTAGTCCCCACTCCCTGCAACTGGAGAAGAGCCTGCAGCAGCAGTGAAAACTCAAAATAGTCAAAAATAAATAAATAAATAAATAAATAAATTTAAAAAAAAAGAAGAGTCGGATTTTATGTCAAGACTACAAACAATTATTTGTAAATTAAGTTGAAAAAACACTTGATTAGTGAAGAAAGAGTTATCAAAGGCATTTTATTTTAAAAACATGCTACTTCTGCCTAAACAACCATGCAATTTTCTATTAAAGATTACAAAACAGACAAAGTGACAAGGGTCCTAGTAATAGGGTTTATATAGAAATTCCATCTTAAGAAAGGCCAGTATATTATAAATTCCTGAATTATTTGGCCAAGATAGCAATTTCCTCTTTCAAATATTTTAGAAAGAAACTAGAAGACCTTTTCATGTTGATGTAATATTACCTCATATGAAGAAAAAAGTAGAGAAAGGGATTTGTAAATGACAAACCTTTAAAATAATTTTCCTATGCCTTCTGAAAGTCTATAATTGCCAAAGAAAAGAATGCGGCTGACTCCAAAACCAAGGATTTAGGACCATAGAAAATGACTTTAGAGAAAGAGAAAATGATATGATCCTGTGATCCAAACTTCTAGAGCAATGGTTCTTATCTGGGAGCAGTTCTGCCACCTCCGTGACATCTGCCTGTGTCAGAAGACATGTTTGGTGTCACAACTTTAAGACAGTGTCTGGATCTAGTAGGTACAGGCCAAAAGATACTTCCCAGCACCCTACAATACTTGCTCCAACAATCAGTTATCCAGTACAAAATGGCAATATAATTAAAGCTGAAAAAATCTGCTCTAGGTAGTAATATAGCTCCATGAATACATGAGATCACAAGCACACAAAAAATCATGAATTACTATAATGAGAAAAAAGAGAAAACATCAAAACAAATTATCATAGCTATACACAAAACTCCCTGTTGAAGCTGGGAAGCAACGCTTAAGCTTTCAAGAATGTCAGCCTTTCAAGAATGCAGGCCTGGTATCTAGTTCTGTTTCAGCTACATTCTTATATAATCTGAGGTGGAAGCAACTCTGGTAGTTATGAGTTAGAGTCACAGAATAACACAGAAGGATGTATATCCTAAATCCAATAGCTACTAGTTGATAATCATTGTAGGTTCTTTTTCTGAGCTTCACTTTGTATTTTTTTCACCCATAGAACAGGAATGAAAATAATATCTACCTCATAGTTTTTCTGTTTTGATGTTAGGTACAATAACAAAGTTAAAGCACTTAGTAAAATGCTTGTAATAGTGTGGGGCATATAGCATGTTTTTTCAATTAGTATTTTCTGTGCTCTCATTTTCTTCATCTATAAATTAAGAACACTTGATAGAATGATATCCAAGAAAAGATTTAAGATCTGAACCTTCCTTTTGGTTAGTTGGCTCTATTTGGCCAAGATAGCAATTTCCTCTTTCAAATATTTTAGAAAGAAACTAGAAGACCTTTTCATGTTGATGTAATATTACCTCATATGAAGAAAAAAGTAGAGAAAGGGATTTGTAAATGACAAACCTTTAAAATAATTTTCCTATGCCTTCTGAAAGTCTATAATTGCCAAAGAAAAGAATGCGGCTGACTCCAAAACCAAGGATTTAGGACCATAGAAAATGACTTTAGAGAAAGAGAAAATGATATGATCCTGTGATCCAAACTTCTAGAGCAATGGTTCTTATCTGGGAGCAGTTCTGCCACCTCCGTGACATCTGCCTGTGTCAGAAGACATGTTTGGTGTCACAACTTTAAGACAGTGTCTGGATCTAGTAGGTACAGGCCAAAAGATACTTCCCAGCACCCTACAATACTTGCTCCAACAATCAGTTATCCAGTACAAAATGGCAATATAATTAAAGCTGAAAAAATCTGCTCTAGGTAGTAATATAGCTCCATGAATACATGAGATCACAAGCACACAAAAAATCATGAATTACTATAATGAGAAAAAAGAGAAAACATCAAAACAAATTATCATAGCTATACACAAAACTCCCTGTTGAAGCTGGGAAGCAACGCTTAAGCTTTCAAGAATGTCAGCCTTTCAAGAATGCAGGCCTGGTATCTAGTTCTGTTTCAGCTACATTCTTATATAATCTGAGGTGGAAGCAACTCTGGTAGTTATGAGTTAGAGTCACAGAATAACACAGAAGGATGTATATCCTAAATCCAATAGCTACTAGTTGATAATCATTGTAGGTTCTTTTTCTGAGCTTCACTTTGTATTTTTTTCACCCATAGAACAGGAATGAAAATAATATCTACCTCATAGTTTTTCTGTTTTGATGTTAGGTACAATAACAAAGTTAAAGCACTTAGTAAAATGCTTGTAATAGTGTGGGGCATATAGCATGTTTTTTCAATTAGTATTTTCTGTGCTCTCATTTTCTTCATCTATAAATTAAGAACACTTGATAGAATGATATCCAAGAAAAGATTTAAGATCTGAACCTTCCTTTTGGTTAGTTGGCTCTATGAAAAAAAAAAAAAACACACACTAAAACTGAAAAAATATATATATACAAATATATATATGTAAATATATATATATATAAACCCATTGCATAAACCAGTAGTATCCTAAATTATACAATAAGTATATTTTGAAAATAATACCAAAAATACCTAAAGAACTTTTCCATTTAGTGCTGAGACTGAACAAAAGAAAGCACAAGCTTGCAAGTTAAGAAAGGTAAAGAAGGCAAAGTAGTGTTATGTAATTTCCACTTTGATTTAACAACAGCAACAAAAAATCAAACATGATTAAGAAGCTCATTGAGCTGGGACAAAACCAGAATCAATGTTTGATTTCTGAAGCTAAAATCTGATGACCAAAGGCATTGAAAACCAACACAGAAGATAAACTGCTAAGCAAGACTCAGGATCTTTTCAAAAGCCTTGTCTCCAGCCCTGGATGATGAATGACTTAAAAGTTTAGTAAGGGTTACTTCGGAAATATTCAGAGTACAATTTTTAGAAAACCTCAAGAAAGAAGACATGAAAAATATCATCCTGTTAATTCTTTAGAAAAAGAGGTAATTGGGAAAATTCTAGAAAGTTTAAACTACTATTTCCTAACGCACAGTCCATTCTATAACTCTGTAAGGATTGTTTCTGCATACCATCAGTATTTGGGTTTGCTGTCTCTTTAATATAATTGTATTCATTTAGTTATTTTTGGCTATGCTGGGTCTTGATTGCTGCATAGACTTTTCTCTAGTTGTGCAAGTGGGGATTACTCTCTACTTCAGTGCTCAGGTTTCTCATGCCGTGATTTCTCTTGTTGCAGAGCATGGGTTCTTGGGTTCAAGGATTCAGCAGTCATGGGCCTGGGTTGTAGGACACAGGCTCAGTAGTTGTGGCACACAGGCCTAATTGCTCCACGGCATGTGGGATCTTCTCAGATTAGAGATCAAACTTGTGTGTCTTGCGTTGGCAGGAGGCTATTTCACCACTAAGTCACCAGGGAAGCCCCATTAGTATTTGTTTTTGAAAGGAATGTTTTGAGTTCTTCTATAAATGGACACCACATATGACTTACTACTAATACAAAAGTCATAATAAATATAATGAACTCAAAATCATGTTTTAAAATTCTTTCTAGATGTTCCTGCCTGCCAAAACTCTGCATCAGTGATTTTTATCTTGAAAGTGAATTTAAGTGTTACTACAATGTGTTGATAAATGCTGTTTAAAAACTGAGACATCCTTCTTGATGAATATAATTTTATAATTGAAAAGGGAATGATTTAACATCACTTAATTAATTTCACATAATTATTCAATTAATAATCATTTAAGTCAGTATATCACATGAAATGAAGTTCAGCTAAAGTCAACTTAACAATCAGACTATTATGTCTTGCTTGAGGCATGAATACCATAGAAAGTACCAGAAGCACCTGGGGACTTTTTAAAACATTCCCATGCTCAGAGCCCCCTAGCAGAGGTGCAGATTCAGTCGATCTGGGTGGGGCCTGAGTATGAGCATATTCCCCCATTTCCAGGTGGTTATTACCTGTAGCTAAGACTGAGAATGACTTAAAAGCTTTAGTAAGGGTTTTAAAACTTCGGAAATATTCAGAGTACAATTTTTAGAAAACCTCAAGAAAGAAGACATGAAAAATATCATCCTGTTAATTCTTTAGAAAAAGAGGTAATTGGGAAAATTCTAGAAAGTTTAAACTACTATTTCCTAACGCACAGTCCATTCTATAACTCTGTAAGGATTGTTTCTGCATACCATCAGTATTTGGGTTTGCTGTCTCTTTAATATAATTGTATTCATTTAGTTATTTTTGGCTATGCTGGGTCTTGATTGCTGCATAGACTTTTCTCTAGTTGCGGCAAGTGGGGATTACTCTCTACTTCAGTGCTCAGGTTTCTCATGCCGTGATTTCTCTTGTTGCAGAGCATGGGTTCTTGGGTTCAAGGATTCAGCAGTCATGGGCCTGGGTTGTAGGACACAGGCTCAGTAGTTGTGGCACACAGGCCTAATTGCTCCACGGCATGTGGGATCTTCTCAGATTAGAGATCAAACTTGTGTGTCTTGCGTTGGCAGGAGGCTATTTCACCACTAAGTCACCAGGGAAGCCCCATTAGTATTTGTTTTTGAAAGGAATGTTTTGAGTTCTTCTATAAATGGACACCACATATGACTTACTACTAATACAAAAGTCATAATAAATATAATGAACTCAAAATCATGTTTTAAAATTCTTTCTAGATGTTCCTGCCTGCCAAAACTCTGCATCAGTGATTTTTATCTTGAAAGTGAATTTAAGTGTTACTACAATGTGTTGATAAATGCTGTTTAAAAACTGAGACATCCTTCTTGATGAATATAATTTTATAATTGAAAAGGGAATGATTTAACATCACTTAATTAATTTCACATAATTATTCAATTAATAATCATTTAAGTCAGTATATCACATGAAATGAAGTTCAGCTAAAGTCAACTTAACAATCAGACTATTATGTCTTGCTTGAGGCATGAATACCATAGAAAGTACCAGAAGCACCTGGGGACTTTTTAAAACATTCCCATGCTCAGAGCCCCCTAGCAGAGGTGCAGATTCAGTCGATCTGGGTGGGGCCTGAGTATGAGCATATTCCCCCATTTCCAGGTGGTTATTACCTGTAGCTAAGACTGAGAATGCTGCTACTAAACAACAGACATAATGGAGTAGATCACTTATCAAATTGTTTGAGGGCTCTTATAAAATGAATTAATTCTAAGAGCCAATTTCATTTTTTTCTGATAGGATCTGTAGGCTAATCATCAAACCCAAATCACAGGCTAAATGCTGATATCAGCAATGCATTTAACAGCTGTTCCTTACATTGTGGAAAGGTTTTTTTTTAATGTTACATGACAGTAAATGTATTAACAGCTTTACTTTGATCTGATTAAACTACTGTCCTAAGAAAATCTAAAGGGTGTGTGAAGTGTGTATGGTAGGGGGAGAGAGAAAGAGTGTGAGAGAAAAAGAGAAAAAGTGGACACTATATAAAGGCTAATCCTCTACTTTGACAATCTGAAAAATATTTACTAATGGTGTGTGTAGGACATGGATTTGTAAAAACTATGGTGACATATTACGAACAATATACAATATTCAGCACCACAAAGTTTTATTTCAAAATAACCTTATACTAAAATAGTGATAATAATGTTTAATAAAAGGAAAAAAGCTGACTCCTAGGTTCTGAGTTAGAATTTGGCTATGAGGGATTGAATAATGGTCTTGCAGTTTGGCAACTTTCATGTTCAATATGAAACATTGGAGTGTTGTGGCTATTTAAAACAGCCCTCCCTAATGAGAGTTTCGCTGCATCAGAAGCGCTCAGTCACTCAGTTGTATCTACTCTTTGACCCCATGGACTGTATCCTGCCAGGTCCTCTGTCCATGGAATTTTCCCAAGCAAGAATACTGAAGTGGATTGCCATTTCTTTCGCCAGGGGATCTTTCCAACACAGGGATCGAACCAGCGTCTCTTAAGTCTCCTGCACTGGTGGGCAGGTTCTCTACCACTGACGCCATCTGGGAAGTCCTAATCAGAAAAGTAGTCACCATATAAGGATATATTTTACTCTCACTCTGCTCAGGTCATATAGAATTTAGGATTCAGGATTCCAGTTCCTTAAGGTTTTGGTTGTCCAAAAACTAATAAATGAGATAAAGAAGAATCCGACACAAGTAGAAAAAAAACAACAACAACAGCAACCACTGTTCGGCTAAGACCTAAATTCAAATTGTTGCCATGCAATGAATGGCCTGTCCTTAAGGTAAGGATTATCTCTTGCAACTGAAATTTTCCAACCAAAGAGAGTGACTTTATTTAGAAAAGTTGAGTGCTAGCAATGTGGTGAACTTTTGAACAGTGTTTCTCTTTTCCTTCCTCATAGGTCTAACATTCACTTAACACATGGTGCAGGAGAGTTAGCAATCTGTTTAAGAATATAAAACTACTTAGTATATGAAATGGAATTACAAGTAGGGGCTTCTTTATTGTTCAATCGCTAAGTCATGTTCAACTTTTTGCAACCCCATGGACAGCTGCAAGCCAGACTCATCTGTCCTCTACTATCTCTCAAAGTTTGCTCAAATTAATGTCCATTAAGCAGGTTATTCTATCTAATCATCCCTTCCTCTGTCACCTCCTTCTCCTTTTGCCATCAGTCTTTCCAAGCACTGATGTCTTTTTTTTCTTTTTTTTTCCTGGGCGGGGACCCCTGTCCAGATCAGACTCCTGCCTGCAACAGCAGCCAGCGGGACTGTAGGCACAGGCACGTGGCCTGGGGCAGAGTTGCGAGGAGTGGGCGGAGCGCATCCGTGGGCAAGCTCACTCTCCCAGGTGTGCTCAGGCTCGAGCTCACTTGCCCGCTCTCCACCACCACTCACTCGTCGCGCCCAAGCATTGATTTCTTTTCCAATACTTTGGCTCTTTGTTTCAGTCAGCCAAAGTACTGGAGCTTCAGCTTCAGTATCAGCCTTCCAATGAATATTCAGGGTTGATTTCCTATAGGATTGGCTGTTTTTATCTCCATGCTGTACAAGGGACTCTCAAAAGTCTTCTCCAGCACTACAATTCAAAAGTATCAATTCTTTGATCACTCAGTCCCTTTTTTGGCCCAACTCTCATGACTACTGGAAAAACCATAGTTTTGACTAGAGGAACTTCAGCCAGCAAAGTGATGCCTCTGCTTAACTCTGCTAGGCTCTGTCCTGCTTCATTTTGCACTCCAAGACCAAACTTACTTGTTATTCTGGATATCTCTTCAATTCCTACTTTTGCATTCTGATTCTCTATGATGAAAAGGGCAATCTTTTTTTGGTATTAATTCTAGAAGGTGTTATAGGTCTTCATAGAACCGGTCAACTTCATGGAGCTTCTCCGGCAGCAGTGGTTGGGGCATAGAGTTGGATTACAAGATGTTGAATGGTTTGCCCTGGAAACAAACTGAGATCATCTGTTATTTTTGAAGTTGTACTCAAATACTGCATCTCAATCTCTTTTGTTGACTATGATCGCTACTCCATTTCTTTTAAGGGATTCTTGTCCTTAATAGTAGTCGTCATTTGAACTGAATTTGCCCATTTCTATTGTATTTTAGTTTACTGATTGCTAAGATGTTGATGTTCACTCTGTCATTTCCTGATTGAACACATGCCCATTTCATTTTAGTTTTACTATCTTCAAAGTTTGCTCAAATTAATGTCCATTAAGCAGGTTATTCTATCTAATCATCCCTTCCTCTGTCACCTCCTTCTCCTTTTGCCATCAGTCTTTCCAAGCACTGATGTCTTTTTTTTTTTTCCTGGGCGGGGACCCCTGTCCAGATCAGACTCCTGCCTGCAACAGCAGCCAGCGGGACTGTAGGCACAGGCACGTGGCCTGGGGCAGAGTTGCGAGGAGTGGGCGGAGCGCATCCGTGGGCAAGCTCACTCTCCCAGGTGTGCTCAGGCTCGAGCTCACTTGCCCGCTCTCCACCACCACTCACTCGTCGCGCCCAAGCATTGATTTCTTTTCCAATACTTTGGCTCTTTGTTTCAGTCAGCCAAAGTACTGGAGCTTCAGCTTCAGTATCAGCCTTCCAATGAATATTCAGGGTTGATTTCCTATAGGATTGGCTGTTTTTATCTCCATGCTGTACAAGGGACTCTCAAAAGTCTTCTCCAGCACTACAATTCAAAAGTATCAATTCTTTGATCACTCAGTCCCTTTTTTGGCCCAACTCTCATGACTACTGGAAAAACCATAGTTTTGACTAGAGGAACTTCAGCCAGCAAAGTGATGCCTCTGCTTAACTCTGCTAGGCTCTGTCCTGCTTCATTTTGCACTCCAAGACCAAACTTACTTGTTATTCTGGATATCTCTTCAATTCCTACTTTTGCATTCTGATTCTCTATGATGAAAAGGGCAATCTTTTTTTGGTATTAATTCTAGAAGGTGTTATAGGTCTTCATAGAACCGGTCAACTTCATGGAGCTTCTCCGGCAGCAGTGGTTGGGGCATAGAGTTGGATTACAAGATGTTGAATGGTTTGCCCTGGAAACAAACTGAGATCATCTGTTATTTTTGAAGTTGTACTCAAATACTGCATCTCAATCTCTTTTGTTGACTATGATCGCTACTCCATTTCTTTTAAGGGATTCTTGTCCTTAATAGTAGTCGTCATTTGAACTGAATTTGCCCATTTCTATTGTATTTTAGTTTACTGATTGCTAAGATGTTGATGTTCACTCTTGTCATTTCCTGATTGAACACATGCAATTTACCTTGATTCAAAGACCTAACATTCCAGGTTTTTTACAGCACTGGATGTTACTTTCACCACCAGACATATCCAAAATTGAGCATTGTTTCCTCTTTGGACCAGCTATTTCATTATTTCTTGAGCTACTACCATTTACCCGCTGCTCTTCTCCAGTAGCAGATTAGACACCTAATTAGACATCCTGTTCATAAGTTTCTCACAGTATGAATACTGGAGTGCGTTGCTATTTCCTCCTCCAGTGGACCACACGATCAGAATTCTTCTCTGTGACCCATCCATCTTGGGTGGCTCTGCATAGCCTTGGGTCATAGATTCGTTGAGTTATGCAGTCACTTCACCACAAAGCTATGATCCATGAAGGGGAGGAGGTTCTAATCCTCTTCTAATATGGACAATTGGTCTTTCTTTAATAAAACTGTTATATATTGCCAACTTATATATTAATCACATTATCCATCTATATTCTAATTCAAATTGTCACAGAAACTGTGAGAGATGTAAAAGTGTGTTTTTTGGCTTGCAGTACAAATTTAATATGTATTGTCAACTTTCAAATCATTGGCAATTCAGTCTTAACTAAAGACTCAAGTAAGATTTATGTATGTGTGCACATAAAAGGTAAAAACTACACCTTCTACCTTCTTGCATATTTGACATCTGGTGGAGTGCTATAAGTATTAGTCTATCACAAAACTGGAGATATTATGGCCTTAAGCATGTTCTTCTTCCTCTGAATGAATGAAATATGATTGTTGAAAATAACTTCTTAACGACTTCCATTTATTTTTGAAGCCTGTAAACATACTGTGAAAGAGAAATAAGCTTTGGCATTTCCCTTCAAAAATTCTTCGAATTGTGGATAACTATGTATAAATATTGCCTTAGAAAACTAAGCAGGAAATAACAGTTCTTTGCATGGCTCAGGACCTCCTGACCGTAATCAAATTGAATGAGTGAAAGATCTATATCTCACATCAGACTTAAAGTCATCCAGCTCTCATAAAATGCCTGAGATGTGATTATAAAATAAATTAACTCCAATCGTTACAGAGGTGTCAGTTGTACATATTTAATTTTGCATGTTTTTAAAGGCTAATAAATCAGGTGAAAAGAACTATATGTCAAAACCATAACAATTTTTACACTCAGTTAGATGTGGTAATTTTTGCTACTTTAGTAAATATTTAGCTAAAGTTTCTACCATGAAACTCTCCAGTTATACAAAATAGCAATGTTTAAGTATTTAAAATTAGTTGTACATTTCAGAAGATTTTCACTACATATTATTTGAATAAATGAGAAGGCATGAACATTATAAGATACTTTTTATATACTGACAAAAATAAAGTCCTCCTGTGTTACTATATTTTATTAGCCACATGATTGGGCATCCTATATTTTCATTATATTTTCTCATCTATAAAATTAGAATATGAACAATAGTATTGGACTGTTGTGATAATTAAATGAAATCATATAGTGCTTAATATAGGCCTGGCACTCAGAAAATGTTCAATGAACCTAAATCACTGCTGCTGTCATTGTTAAAACTATCTCTGTTTTGAGTCTCTATTTAACAACTGTAGAAGATATATATTAGTTTGGTGCAAAAGTAATTGTGGTTTTGCACTGTTTAAATTTGCCATTTGATATTGGAATACATTCACAAATGAATGTGGATACATTATACATCATTTTAATGTGCATTTGGGAAATGATGCTAGACAAAAAAGCAAACTCAAGTGATTTTTTTATTTGTGCTCAAAATGGGTGGTAAAACAGCCAAGACAACTTGCTATATCAACAATGAATTTGGCCCGGAACTGCTAAAGAACATACAGTGCAGTGGTGGCTCAAGAAGTTCGGCAAAGGAGATGAGAGCCTTGAAGGTGAGGAGTGTAGTGGCTAGCTATTGGAAGTTGACAATGACCAAATGAACAGATCATCGAAGATGACCCTCTTCCAACTATCCAAAAATTTGCCAAAGAACTCAACATCGACTATTTTATGGTTGTTCAGTATTAGAAGCAAATTGGGAAGGTAAGAAAGCTTGATAAGCTACCCAAAAATCAAAAAAAATCATCATTTTGAAGTGTCATTTTCTCTTATTGTATGCAACAAAAATATAAATAATTTCTTGATCAGATTGTAACATGTGACAAAAAGTGTATTTTATACAACTGGCAATTACCAGCTCAGTGGTTGTCCTGAGAGGAAGCTACGAAGCACCTCCCAAAGCCAAATTTACACCAGAAAAATGTCATGGTCACTCTTTGGTGGTCTGCTGCCCTCCTGATCCACTATGGCTTTCTGAATCCCAGTGAAACCATTATGTCTGAGAAGTATGCTCAGCAAATCGATGACATGCACCAAAAACTGAAATCAGTTTTTGGTCAACAGCCAGCATTGGTCAACAGAAAGGGTCAAATTCTTCTCCATGACAATGCCTGACAGGAGGTTGCAAAATCAATACTTCAAAAGTTGAACAAATTAGGCTATGAAGTTTTGCCTCATTTGCCATATTAGCCCAACCTCTCACTAACCAACCATTACTTCTTCAAGCATCTGGACAACTTTTTGCACGGAAAACACTTCTGCAACCAGAAGGAGGCAGTAAATGCTTTCCAAGAGTTCATCAGACCCCAGAGCATGGATTTTTAAGTTATAGGTAAAAACTTACTGTTCTTTACAAAAATGTGTTAATTGTAGTGGTTACTATTTTGATTAACAAAGATGTGTTTGAGCCTAGTTATAATGATTTAAAATTGACAGTCTGAAACCATAATTACTTTTTCATCAGTTTAATATTTTGTAAAAAGGTCTATAAGATAGATTTTCTCTTTATTTTTTTCTACATAATATATAGAATATTTTTGTTAGGGAATGAATGCTCTTGTCTCCCTCAAGATTCTTCTCTTGTAATCCTAATCACTTATGTTATAGTATTTGGAGATGAGATCTTTGAGAGATAGGTTTAAATGAGGTCATAAAGGTAGTGCCTTTATGAAGTGACTGATTCCTTAACAGAGGGTTTTCTTTCCCTCAGCCTGCTCCCCTAATGTTCAGGCACTGAGGAAAGACCATGTAAGGACACAGCAAGGAAGCAATTTTTTACAAGCCAGGATGTGAGACCTAACCAGACACAAAATTTGCTAGCACCTTGACCCTGGACTTCCTTGCATTCATAAATGTGAGAAAGTCAGTGATTTAATCCACCCAGGCTATATATATATATTTTTATAATAACTGGAGGAGAACAAGACAATTTCACTCTCCTATTCACTTGCACATGCACATAATTATACACAAAATATAGGATCCAAAAGACTTAACAGACCTTTTATAAAAGCAGCACTGATTCGTATTAGGTAAATCAATTTCCTCTTCTAACAATGTAATCTGATCACTGAAGCTGTGCTTCTCAGGTAGGCATTCCACAGATTGTATCCTAAAATATTACTTGTTACATGTTGTTGTTCAGTAACCAAGTCATGTCCGAGTCTTCACAATCCCATGGATAGTCCACACAAGGTTTCCCTATCCTTCACTCTCTCCCAAAGTGTGCCCAAGTTCATGTCCATTGCATCAGTGACCTCATGGAATTCTCCAGGCAGGAAAACTGGAGTAGGTAGTCATTCCCTTCTCCAAGCATTCTTCCCTACCTTGGGATCAAACTATAGTCTCCTGAATTATAGGCAGATTCTTTACCATCTTGTCTCAGATGTGAATCTGCCTTTTGGCTCAGTGGAAAAAGGAATGGCTACCCACTCCAGTATTCTTGCCTGGAGAATTCCATGGGGTCTCAAAGATTCAGACATCACTGAGAGATTAATACTTCCTTTTATTACATAGATGTTCTGAAAAAAATATATAAATAAAATCCCACAAACTTTCAATGTCAAATAAACTTTGGAAACAAAAAATATTCTTGGAGATCCTGCATTGTAGTACATGTTTTATTCTATAATTATCAAGAGTTCCTTTTGCTTAGAAAATAGCACCTGATCTCTTCCCTGAAGTTACTACTCCTTGATTATGTATAGTCCTGGTAGAATTATGAAACAAAAAAGCCCTTTATGTATAAAAACACCAGATATGTAACCCAAACTAGCCGCTTGTATTCTGCCTCCTTTGGTTTTTCCATCTTAATCAGAAATACTCAAGGGCTGAAACAATCAACTGAATGACAACTGGAACTCTTACTATCAAGATCCCAAGATAGTGAATAGGAAGGAGACACAAGACAATTTTTACAAGCTCTAACCAGACACAAAATTTGCTAGCACCTTGACCCTGGACTTCCTTGCATTCATAAATGTGAGAAAGTCAGTGATTTAATCCACCCAGGCTATATATATATATTTTTATAATAACTGGAGGAGAACAAGACAATTTCACTCTCCTATTCACTTGCACATGCACATAATTATACACAAAATATAGGATCCAAAAGACTTAACAGACCTTTTATAAAAGCAGCACTGATTCGTATTAGGTAAATCAATTTCCTCTTCTAACAATGTAATCTGATCACTGAAGCTGTGCTTCTCAGGTAGGCATTCCACAGATTGTATCCTAAAATATTACTTGTTACATGTTGTTGTTCAGTAACCAAGTCATGTCCGAGTCTTCACAATCCCATGGATAGTCCACACAAGGTTTCCCTATCCTTCACTCTCTCCCAAAGTGTGCCCAAGTTCATGTCCATTGCATCAGTGACCTCATGGAATTCTCCAGGCAGGAAAACTGGAGTAGGTAGTCATTCCCTTCTCCAAGCATTCTTCCCTACCTTGGGATCAAACTATAGTCTCCTGAATTATAGGCAGATTCTTTACCATCTTGTCTCAGATGTGAATCTGCCTTTTGGCTCAGTGGAAAAAGGAATGGCTACCCACTCCAGTATTCTTGCCTGGAGAATTCCATGGGGTCTCAAAGATTCAGACATCACTGAGAGATTAATACTTCCTTTTATTACATAGATGTTCTGAAAAAAATATATAAATAAAATCCCACAAACTTTCAATGTCAAATAAACTTTGGAAACAAAAAATATTCTTGGAGATCCTGCATTGTAGTACATGTTTTATTCTATAATTATCAAGAGTTCCTTTTGCTTAGAAAATAGCACCTGATCTCTTCCCTGAAGTTACTACTCCTTGATTATGTATAGTCCTGGTAGAATTATGAAACAAAAAAGCCCTTTATGTATAAAAACACCAGATATGTAACCCAAACTAGCCGCTTGTATTCTGCCTCCTTTGGTTTTTCCATCTTAATCAGAAATACTCAAGGGCTGAAACAATCAACTGAATGACAACTGGAACTCTTACTATCAAGATCCCAAGATCATTCTGGATAAGAACAGTGAGAGATAATTAACACTTAAGTGAATTATGGAAAGAAAGGAAAACAATAAAATGGGAAACACTAGAGATCTCTTCAAGAAAATTAGAGATACCAAGGAAACATTTCATGCAAAGATAGGCACAATGAAGGACGGGAATGGAATGGACCTAACAGAAGCAGTAGATATTAAGAGGTGGAAAGAATACACAGAAGAACTATACAAAAAGGATCTTAATGAGCCAGATGCCACGATGATGTTATCATTCACTTGGAGCCAGACATCTTAGAGTGTGAAGTCAAGTGGGCCTTAGAAAGCATTACCACGAACAAAGCTAACATAGGTGGTGGAATTTCAGCTGAGCTATTTCAAATATTAAAAGATGATGCTATTAAAGTGCTATATTCAATAAGCCAGCAAATTGGGAAAATTCAGCAGTGACCTCAGGATGGGAAAAGGTCAGCTTTCATTCCAATACCAAAGAAGTGTAATACCAAAGAATGATCAAACTACTGTACCGTTGTGCTCATTTCACACTCTAACAAAGTAATGCTTAAAATCCTCCAAGCTAAATATGTGAACAGAGAACTCCCAGATGTACAAGCTAAATTTAGAAAAGGGAGAGGAACTATAGATCAAATTACCAACATCCAATGCATCATAAAAAGAACAAGGGAATTCCAGAAAAACATCTACTTCTGCTTCATTGACTACACTAAAGCCTTTGACTGTGTGAATCACAACTAACTGGAAAATTCTTCAAGAGGTGGGAATACCAGACTACCTTACCTGCCTCCTGTGAAACATGTTTGCAGGACAAGAAGCAACAGTTAGAAACAGATACGGAACAACAGACTGGTTCCAAGTTGGGAAAGGAGCATGTCAAGGCTGTATATTGTCACCCTGTTTATTAAACTTCTATGCAGACTACATCAAATGAAATGCCAGCATGGATGAAGCACAAGCTGGAATTAAGTTTGCCGGAACAAATATCAATAACCTCAGATATGCAGATGATACCACCCTTATGGCAGAAAGCAAAGAAGAACTAAAGAGCCTCTTGATGAAGGTGAAAGCAAGGAGTGAAAAAGCTGGCTTAAAACTCAACATTCAAAAAAGGAAGATCATGGCATCTGGTCCCATCACTTCATGGTGAATGGATGGGTAAACAATGAAAATAGTGACAGACTTTATTTTCTTGGGCTCCAAAATCACTGTGGATAGTAACTGCAGTCATGAAATTAAAAGATGTTTGCTCCTTAGAAGAAAAGTTATGACAAACCTAAATAGTCTATTAAAAAGCAGAGACATCGCTTTGCTGACAAAAGTCTCTCTAATCAAATTTAGTCATGTATGGATGTGAGAGTTAGTTGGACCATTAAGAAGGCTAAGTGTTGAAGTGAAGAACTGATACCTTTGAACTGTGGTGTTGAAGAAGACTCTTGAGAATAATTTGGACTACAAGGGGATCAAACCAGTCAATGCTAAAAGAAATCAACCGTGGACATTCTTTGGAAGGACTGATGCTGATGTTCCAATACTTTGGTGAAGAGATGACTCATTGGAAAAGACTCTGACATTGGGAAAAATAGAAGGCAGAAGGAGAAGGGGACAACAGAGGACAGGATAGTTGAATGTCATCTCTGAGTCAATGGATATGAGTTTAAGCAAGCTCTGGGAGATGGTGAAGGACAGGAAAGCCTGGTGTTTTGCAGTCCATGAGGTAGCAAAGAATTGGACAAGAGTGAGCAACTGAAATGACTCCCTGATTCAGATCCTGGTTTCTGTATTTTCCAAACCTGTTTCTCATCTTTCTCAATTCTGTTATCTATAATGTATACACAATTACATCCCAATTCTGCTCAATATAAGCAGTGTCTTTCTTCTGCTTGTTAGAAAGGAAACTTAAACGATAAAGACAAAACAAACACACTAAAACCTGCCAACAAATCAGGAAGGAAATATGTGTACCTGTCGTCAAACCCTGGTGCACCCTTTATTAAACTTCTATGCAGACTACATCAAATGAAATGCCAGCATGGATGAAGCACAAGCTGGAATTAAGTTTGCCGGAACAAATATCAATAACCTCAGATATGCAGATGATACCACCCTTATGGCAGAAAGCAAAGAAGAACTAAAGAGCCTCTTGATGAAGGTGAAAGCAAGGAGTGAAAAAGCTGGCTTAAAACTCAACATTCAAAAAAGGAAGATCATGGCATCTGGTCCCATCACTTCATGGTGAATGGATGGGTAAACAATGAAAATAGTGACAGACTTTATTTTCTTGGGCTCCAAAATCACTGTGGATAGTAACTGCAGTCATGAAATTAAAAGATGTTTGCTCCTTAGAAGAAAAGTTATGACAAACCTAAATAGTCTATTAAAAAGCAGAGACATCGCTTTGCTGACAAAAGTCTCTCTAATCAAATTTAGTCATGTATGGATGTGAGAGTTAGTTGGACCATTAAGAAGGCTAAGTGTTGAAGTGAAGAACTGATACCTTTGAACTGTGGTGTTGAAGAAGACTCTTGAGAATAATTTGGACTACAAGGATCAAACCAGTCAATGCTAAAAGAAATCAACCGTGGACATTCTTTGGAAGGACTGATGCTGATGTTCCAATACTTTGGTGAAGAGATGACTCATTGGAAAAGACTCTGACATTGGGAAAAATAGAAGGCAGAAGGAGAAGGGGACAACAGAGGACAGGATAGTTGAATGTCATCTCTGAGTCAATGGATATGAGTTTAAGCAAGCTCTGGGAGATGGTGAAGGACAGGAAAGCCTGGTGTTTTGCAGTCCATGAGGTAGCAAAGAATTGGACAAGAGTGAGCAACTGAAATGACTCCCTGATTCAGATCCTGGTTTCTGTATTTTCCAAACCTGTTTCTCATCTTTCTCAATTCTGTTATCTATAATGTATACACAATTACATCCCAATTCTGCTCAATATAAGCAGTGTCTTTCTTCTGCTTGTTAGAAAGGAAACTTAAACGATAAAGACAAAACAAACACACTAAAACCTGCCAACAAATCAGGAAGGAAATATGTGTACATATATGTTTCTGTACATCTCTCCCTCTTTATCTCCTTGTCTATAGCTATGTTTTACCCAGTACTTCTCAACTTCACTTGACCAAACAGTTCCTCCCTTTCTGCATCATCCCTTTATCTTCTAGACATCTATAATCTCCTATTAACATGCTTTGAACAACGCATTCTGTTGTATTCACTGTGCCTGTGAGGAACGTGCTCAATTTGGAGAATTAACTCTGGTATTCCACAGTCCATTACTGCTTCATTCTTTTCACTTACTACATTAATACATATCATCGTCATGGCATTTAAGTGACTTCAACACACTGTCAAGGGCTGAAAAATCCACACTTACACAAGAAAACTCATTTTGAATTGCTTCATCTGAGCTTTTGCACAGGAATATAAAGTACCTTCTTTTATTAGGTTAAAAAATGAGATCAGAAACTCACCTATGTTACTGTTTTTCTCCCTTGTTTTCATCTGTATTGACTTAAGGCAATTAATCAATAAGCAAGGACAAGTGGTAAAAGCATATGGTCTCTTATATTTAATAAATGAATTAGTGGTGTCCCTTACTTAAAGCATATAAATTAATAACATTAGCTCCTTTGCTTAATGGGGAATTTCCCTTTTAAAACCTGAATGAATAATCAAAAATACCATGGCATAAATTCAAACGCATTTTCTGACCTTCTAATATTCTGGCCAGCATGAATTTTTAACAAGATGCTGTATATCTGTTAGGTTTATTAGAAACTCCCCATGGGAAAACCTTGCATTAAAAAAAGTTAAACTAGTGAAGCAAAGAAAACCTAAAATAACAAGAGTCAATATAACTTGTGAATGTTTAAGCTTCGAAAAAAGCTTTTATGATTTTATAAGTGCTTTGAAATAAGGAATAATAAAGAATTTTATTTTTATTTACTTTATCTCAGTATATTTTAGAATGCTTAGCATTGTAGGAAATAATAAGAATGTAACAGTTAATATGTATTTTTAAAGTAAAAATCATACAAAAACAGTTTTTTGTGTTCTTGTATACACAATTACATCCCAATTCTGCTCAATATAAGCAGTGTCTTTCTTCTGCTTGTTAGAAAGGAAACTTAAACGATAAAGACAAAACAAACACACTAAAACCTGCCAACAAATCAGGAAGGAAATATGTGTACATATATGTTTCTGTACATCTCTCCCTCTTTATCTCCTTGTCTATAGCTATGTTTTACCCAGTACTTCTCAACTTCACTTGACCAAACAGTTCCTCCCTTTCTGCATCATCCCTTTATCTTCTAGACATCTATAATCTCCTATTAACATGCTTTGAACAACGCATTCTGTTGTATTCACTGTGCCTGTGAGGAACGTGCTCAATTTGGAGAATTAACTCTGGTATTCCACAGTCCATTACTGCTTCATTCTTTTCACTTACTACATTAATACATATCATCGTCATGGCATTTAAGTGACTTCAACACACTGTCAAGGGCTGAAAAATCCACACTTACACAAGAAAACTCATTTTGAATTGCTTCATCTGAGCTTTTGCACAGGAATATAAAGTACCTTCTTTTATTAGGTTAAAAAATGAGATCAGAAACTCACCTATGTTACTGTTTTTCTCCCTTGTTTTCATCTGTATTGACTTAAGGCAATTAATCAATAAGCAAGGACAAGTGGTAAAAGCATATGGTCTCTTATATTTAATAAATGAATTAGTGGTGTCCCTTACTTAAAGCATATAAATTAATAACATTAGCTCCTTTGCTTAATGGGGAATTTCCCTTTTAAAACCTGAATGAATAATCAAAAATACCATGGCATAAATTCAAACGCATTTTCTGACCTTCTAATATTCTGGCCAGCATGAATTTTTAACAAGATGCTGTATATCTGTTAGGTTTATTAGAAACTCCCCATGGGAAAACCTTGCATTAAAAAAAGTTAAACTAGTGAAGCAAAGAAAACCTAAAATAACAAGAGTCAATATAACTTGTGAATGTTTAAGCTTCGAAAAAAGCTTTTATGATTTTATAAGTGCTTTGAAATAAGGAATAATAAAGAATTTTATTTTTATTTACTTTATCTCAGTATATTTTAGAATGCTTAGCATTGTAGGAAATAATAAGAATGTAACAGTTAATATGTATTTTTAAAGTAAAAATCATACAAAAACAGTTTTTTGTGTTCTTGTATCATATATTGTCTTACAAAATTTCTTCTATAAATTATGTTTTTAAAGCTCTTAAATCAAAAGAAAGTCTTTTAAAATCTGTAACAATGCATCTTTTCAAGTATCTATTTGTCATAAATATATCTTCTTTTGTGAAGTGTCTGATTAATGTTTTATTTTTAAATTTGCCTATTTGCATTATTCCTGTGCTGCAAGGATTCTTTATGAATTCTGGATACAAGGATTTGACAGATATTTGTAATGCAATTATTTTTCTCATTTCTTTGTTGTTTTCTCCTTCCCTTTTTATTTTCAAAGTCTTTCAAAGGGAAATTGTTCTTAATTCTGATAAAGTTCTATTGCTTTCTTCTGTGTGTGTGCATTTCCTGTGTGTACAATATAAGAAATATTTGCTTACTCTAATAGAAGGCAAAAGGAGAAGGGAACGGCAGAAGATGAGATGGTTGGATGGCATCACTGGGTCAATGGACATGAGTTTGAGCAAGCTCCAGGAGATGGTGAAGGACAGGGAAGTCTGGCATGCTGCAGTCCATGGGGTGGTAAAGAGTCAGACATGACTGAGCGACTGAACTGATAACTGATAATGTTGCAATGATTTTCTTCCAAGAATGTTACTTTTTTAGTTTTCACAACTAGATGAATGAAACATCTCAATTTTTGTATACAATATGAGGTAAGAGTCAAAATTAATGTTCTCCATATGTACTTTTCCTAGCACGAAATACATGAAAGTTCATCTCTGAATTGCCAGTTCTCTCTCATTGATCTAAATATCTTTTTGATAATCCTATACTCCCCTGATCACCGTGGCTTTAGAGCGAGATTCTTTAAATCAATTAGTTACAGTCCTCCAACTTCGTTCTTTTTAAAATTATTTTGTCTATTCTAGAATATATACATTTTCAATTTGGAGAAAATCGATGTCTTAAGTTGGACAGGCCAGGAATATGATATATCTCTTCTATTTGGGTCTTTTTACATTTTCCTGGGTAACATGTTACAGTTTGTAGTATCATCATTATCACAGATAATTTTAGATATCTGCTACATTTCCATGTGTTCCTTTTTTACAGTTTTATTTATTCCACTTCTTGAAATACCTTTCTTATCTTTCATTTAAGGTTGTATATTTCATGTTGCAAAGCATGATTAAAATAATTGCTTTATAGTTTCTGTCTGATATTTCCAACATATGCAACATCTCAGCATTGGCACTGTTGACAGTCCTTTCCCTTAAAAAACTTTCCTGGTTCATTCATGGGGATGAATTGTGGACTGTGTCTTAGACAGTTTTAGTGTGTTAGGAAGACTCTGGATTCTGTTACAATCTTCTGATCACTCACCAGTCTCTTTACCAATTTACATGTTAGGTTTAGATTGAGAGTTCCACCTCAGCTGCTGAAAGGGGTACATAGGCAGACAGGGCAAAGAGCCCAGCTGGTTCCAAGGACAAGGAGGAGAAGAGGAAGGACAAGCAGAAATAAAGGCAAAGATCTTCAATGTTGAAACTGAAAACTTCTAGTCTTAGGTTAATCTGGGAGTTTACATTAGAATGTCTCACCTAGCCCTGAGGCTTGGAGACTGTCCTAGCTAACCTCATGTTAATATTGTGGGTGTGGTGGGCCTACAAGGCCTTTACAACCTTAAGATATTCTTTTGATTTACTGTTTTGGTAACTGACTGGAAAAGATTATCAAATGATCTCCATATGTACTTAAATGTTCACACACTAGATGAATGAAACATCTCAATTTTGTATACACTATGAGGTCAGAGCCAAAATTAATGTTCTCCATATGTACTTTTCCTAGCACGAAATACATGAAAGTTCATCTCTGAATTGCCAGTTCTCTCTCATTGATCTAAATATCTTTTTGATAATCCTATACTCCCCTGATCACCGTGGCTTTAGAGCGAGATTCTTTAAATCAATTAGTTACAGTCCTCCAACTTCGTTCTTTTTAAAATTATTTTGTCTATTCTAGAATATATACATTTTCAATTTGGAGAAAATCGATGTCTTAAGTTGGACAGGCCAGGAATATGATATATCTCTTCTATTTGGGTCTTTTTACATTTTCCTGGGTAACATGTTACAGTTTGTAGTATCATCATTATCACAGATAATTTTAGATATCTGCTACATTTCCATGTGTTCCTTTTTTACAGTTTTATTTATTCCACTTCTTGAAATACCTTTCTTATCTTTCATTTAAGGTTGTATATTTCATGTTGCAAAGCATGATTAAAATAATTGCTTTATAGTTTCTGTCTGATATTTCCAACATATGCAACATCTCAGCATTGGCACTGTTGACAGTCCTTTCCCTTAAAAAACTTTCCTGGTTCATTCATGGGGATGAATTGTGGACTGTGTCTTAGACAGTTTTAGTGTGTTAGGAAGACTCTGGATTCTGTTACAATCTTCTGATCACTCACCAGTCTCTTTACCAATTTACATGTTAGGTTTAGATTGAGAGTTCCACCTCAGCTGCTGAAAGGGGTACATAGGCAGACAGGGCAAAGAGCCCAGCTGGTTCCAAGGACAAGGAGGAGAAGAGGAAGGACAAGCAGAAATAAAGGCAAAGATCTTCAATGTTGAAACTGAAAACTTCTAGTCTTAGGTTAATCTGGGAGTTTACATTAGAATGTCTCACCTAGCCCTGAGGCTTGGAGACTGTCCTAGCTAACCTCATGTTAATATTGTGGGTGTGGTGGGCCTACAAGGCCTTTACAACCTTAAGATATTCTTTTGATTTACTGTTTTGGTAACTGACTGGAAGATATAAATTGTCATGCTTCAACTGGCAAAAGGGGATACTCTTCTATCCCCCTTCCAGTGTCTATGCTGGAAGCTTTTCCTTATCTTTTCTTACTTTAATACACTTTTCACTGCACGAAGCTCTGAGTGATCATCACTGAGTCTTTTGATCCCAATGTGAATTCTTTTCCATAGGAGATTAAGAATCCGCCACCGTTCACGGTAACCTACCGCCACATATCACCTATCACTGCTGGGGCACTGATTCTAATATCGGATTATGTTTCAAGGCTTTTGCTATGATGCTTCGAATCTGTTCCATATTTACCCAACTGTGGGGTAAATTGAACTTGTATTGGTTCACACACTGAATTAGATCTTTGCCCACACCCTCTGACTTTCACGGGCTAGATTTCCTGGTTCTCTGCTTTAAAAAGACAGGTCTCTCGGAGTTTTGGTCATCTTTCTATTACTGCAGTACCACAGGATTAGGAACATCCTCTGGATAAGACCCTGGTCTCCTGCCCCAAAATAGAGGAAAAATACTAGGAGTGTCATACACACACTGAGATCACAGGGTCACATTTTGTTTGTTTTTAGAGTTAGAAAGTTATTTGTTGAGAGCTTCAAATGCCTACACTGCCATTACTACTGCAGTGTAAATCCATGACTGGGGGCATCTGTGGGCAGAATCAGTGGATTTTAGTTGGCCATTTGCCTATTCATATTTTAACCTCTGCTTGTTTATTTCTCTATGGACATTTACTTCTAGTTTTACTAATACTTCCATTTTTAAAAAACATTTAATATTTTTTTAACATTTATTTTTTGGATCTGATAATATTAATATTTCAACTGTTCATATATCACATTGTATTGTTTGTTTCTTTTCTTGATCATTAATTCTTGTTTTTGATAATGTACCATATATGTTAGGGGCTTCCTCAATGGCTCACTGGGTAAAGAATCTGACTTGAATCCAGGAGACATAGGAGATGCAGGGTTCAGTCCCTGGGTGGGGAAGATTTCCTGGAGCAGGAAATAGCAACCCATTCCAATATTCTTGCTTGAAAAATCTCATGGCAAGAGAAGCCTGGTATGCTTTAGCAGTATGTGAACCAAGAGCTTCCAGATGTACAAGCTGGGTTTAAAAAAGCCAGAGGAACCAAAAAGCCAAAATTTGTTGGATCACAGAGAAAGCAAGGGAATTCCAGGAAAAAAATCCTCTACTTCTGCTTTACTGATTACACTAAAGTCTTTGACTGTGTGGATGACAACAAACTGTGGAAAGCTCTTAAAGAGATTGAAATATCAGACCGCGTTAACTGTCTCCTGAGAAACTGTATGTGGGTCAAGAGCAACAGTTAGAAACTTACATGGAACAACTGACTAGTACAAAACTGGGAAAAGGGTATGACAAGGCTGTACATTGTCACCCTATTTACTTAACTCATATGCAGAGTACATCATGTGAAATGCCAGGCTGGATGAGTCAAAGCTGAATCTAGTTTTCCAGGAGAAATATCAACAACCTCATATATGCAGATGATACCACTCTAATGACAGAAAGTGAAGAGGAATGAACGAGCCTCTTGATGAAGGAAGGAGGAGAATTAGAAAGTTGGCTTAAAACTCAACATTCAAGAAACGAAGATCATGGCATCTGGTCCCATCACTTCATGGAAAATGGGGGAAAAACTGGAAGCAGTGACAGATCTTATTTTCTTTGGTTTGAAAATCACTGCAGATGATGACTGCAGCCATGGAATTAAAAGACACTTGCTCCTTGAAAGGAAAGGGATGACAAACCTAGATTGTGAATTAAAAAGCAGACGTCACTTTGCTGACAAAGGTCTGTATGGTCAAATCTATTTTTTTTCCAGTAGTCATGTACAGATATGAGAGTTTGACCATAAAGAAAGCTGTGTGATGAAGAATTGATGCTTTTGAAATACAGTGCTGGAGCCAAGACTCTTGAGAGTTCCTTGGACTGCAAAGAGATCAAACTAGTTAATCCTAAAGGAAATTGACCCTGAATATTCATTGGAAGCACTGATGCTGAAGCTACAATACTTTGTTACCTGATGTGAACAGTGGACTCTGGAAAAGACCCTGATGCTGAGAAAGATAGAAGGCAAAAGGAGAAGGGGGCAGCAGAGGACGACATGGCTAGATAGTATCACTTACTCAGTGGACAGGAATTTGAGCAACTCTGGGGGACAGTGAAGTACAGAGAAGGACGCATGGTGTACTGCAGTCCATAGAGTCACAAAGATCAGACATAACATAGCAACTGCACAACCACCACCACATATGTTGTGATTTGGGAATTCCAGGAAAAAAATCCTCTACTTCTGCTTTACTGATTACACTAAAGTCTTTGACTGTGTGGATGACAACAAACTGTGGAAAGCTCTTAAAGAGATTGAAATATCAGACCGCGTTAACTGTCTCCTGAGAAACTGTATGTGGGTCAAGAGCAACAGTTAGAAACTTACATGGAACAACTGACTAGTACAAAACTGGGAAAAGGGTATGACAAGGCTGTACATTGTCACCCTATTTACTTAACTCATATGCAGAGTACATCATGTGAAATGCCAGGCTGGATGAGTCAAAGCTGAATCTAGTTTTCCAGGAGAAATATCAACAACCTCATATATGCAGATGATACCACTCTAATGACAGAAAGTGAAGAGGAATGAACGAGCCTCTTGATGAAGGAAGGAGGAGAATTAGAAAGTTGGCTTAAAACTCAACATTCAAGAAACGAAGATCATGGCATCTGGTCCCATCACTTCATGGAAAATGGGGGAAAAACTGGAAGCAGTGACAGATCTTATTTTCTTTGGTTTGAAAATCACTGCAGATGATGACTGCAGCCATGGAATTAAAAGACACTTGCTCCTTGAAAGGAAAGGGATGACAAACCTAGATTGTGAATTAAAAAGCAGACGTCACTTTGCTGACAAAGGTCTGTATGGTCAAATCTATATTTTTTTTCCAGTAGTCATGTACAGATATGAGAGTTTGACCATAAAGAAAGCTGTGTGATGAAGAATTGATGCTTTTGAAATACAGTGCTGGAGCCAAGACTCTTGAGAGTTCCTTGGACTGCAAAGAGATCAAACTAGTTAATCCTAAAGGAAATTGACCCTGAATATTCATTGGAAGCACTGATGCTGAAGCTACAATACTTTGTTACCTGATGTGAACAGTGGACTCTGGAAAAGACCCTGATGCTGAGAAAGATAGAAGGCAAAAGGAGAAGGGGGCAGCAGAGGACGACATGGCTAGATAGTATCACTTACTCAGTGGACAGGAATTTGAGCAACTCTGGGGGACAGTGAAGTACAGAGAAGGACGCATGGTGTACTGCAGTCCATAGAGTCACAAAGATCAGACATAACATAGCAACTGCACAACCACCACCACATATGTTGTGATTTGGGGGAAAAAAAATCATTTGATAAATTCTTTGAGATCTTTGGGATAATTTCTGTTTTTTTTTCTCAGATGTTCTCAACTGAAAATATATTCTCACTTGAAGAGTTTCTAGAGACTCAAGTGCTATTAATTTAGTTACTTATGTGAGAGTGAACTTGCAAAAAAATATATGTTAAATCCTGCTTATGGATACAGCAATTCAGGAAAAGTTTTACTTTTTTATTTTTATTTTTTTCTATTTCAAGCTACCACCAAGAATTTCTCTTCCAGACCCTTTGTTTGTTTATTTACTAGATCTATTCACATTCCTTAGGTTGCATGGGGCCCATAAAGACATTAAAACGAAACCTTTATGTTACTACTGATTTCTAGATGGCCTCAAGGATGCTGGTAGCTTCAATCCTTCCTTCCTTTTCTGGATTTTGAAGTTCTTGGCTGCATTACACTGCCTATACAGAATAAATCATTGAGAACAATATGAGAAATATTTTATTCCTTGGGTTATTATAGTTTTTTAGAAATTTTAAGTAGGTACAAACCATAGAGGTCATGAATGCTCTACCTACTTTTAACTGATATCTTAATCTTTCAGAAAATCATCTTGTCTATTAAGAAAAAAATGCTATGTCAGACACTTTAAGCTGGAAATTATATCCTACCTTAATGTCATGTACGAAATAGCCACAGTTATAACTATATCTTTCTTAGATGTCTGCTCAAAAAGAGGAAAATGAGAAGAAACATGAAATAGACTATTAAAACTGAATATTTGTGCCTCTGTACTTGTATAACTTTCTGCAAAGTGTGGTTATAATTTTATATGGTCATATTTAGGACACTTTCATGAACACAATAAATGTAATAGAAATATACACAGTTTAATAAGTATTCTGAGATCAAAGGACATAAGTGCTTTAGGGAGAAGAGAATAAAATTAGGTCAGTGCTAAATTTTAAAGTAATGATTTTCAGAGCAACTCTGGGGACAGTGAAGTACAGAGAAGGACGCATGGTGTACTGCAGTCCATAGAGTCACAAAGATCAGACATAACATAGCAACTGCACAACCACCACCACATATGTTGTGATTTGGGGGAAAAAAAATCATTTGATAAATTCTTTGAGATCTTTGGGATAATTTCTGTTTTTTTTTCTCAGATGTTCTCAACTGAAAATATATTCTCACTTGAAGAGTTTCTAGAGACTCAAGTGCTATTAATTTAGTTACTTATGTGAGAGTGAACTTGCAAAAATTTATGTTAAATCCTGCTTATGGATACAGCAATTCAGGAAAAGTTTTACTTTTTTATTTTTATTTTTTTCTATTTCAAGCTACCACCAAGAATTTCTCTTCCAGACCCTTTGTTTGTTTATTTACTAGATCTATTCACATTCCTTAGGTTGCATGGGGCCCATAAAGACATTAAAACGAAACCTTTATGTTACTACTGATTTCTAGATGGCCTCAAGGATGCTGGTAGCTTCAATCCTTCCTTCCTTTTCTGGATTTTGAAGTTCTTGGCTGCATTACACTGCCTATACAGAATAAATCATTGAGAACAATATGAGAAATATTTTATTCCTTGGGTTATTATAGTTTTTAGAAATTTTAAGTAGGTACAAACCATAGAGGGCATGAATGCTCTACCTACTTTTAACTGATATCTTAATCTTTCAGAAAATCATCTTGTCTATTAAGAAAAATGCTATGTCAGACACTTTAAGCTGGAAATTATATCCTACCTTAATGTCATGTACGAAATAGCCACAGTTATAACTATATCTTTCTTAGATGTCTGCTCAAAAAGAGGAAAATGAGAAGAAACATGAAATAGACTATTAAAACTGAATATTTGTGCCTCTGTACTTGTATAACTTTCTGCAAAGTGTGGTTATAATTTTATATGGTCATATTTAGGACACTTTCATGAACACAATAAATGTAATAGAAATATACACAGTTTAATAAGTATTCTGAGATCAAAGGACATAAGTGCTTTAGGGAGAAGAGAATAAAATTAGGTCAGTGCTAAATTTTAAAGTAATGATTTTCAAGTGTATTGCAAGGAGTTTCTTGAAAGAGAAGTCAAGGTAGGCATACTGGGCATATTGACTTTCTTTCTGTATTCCTTTTCTTTGATATTCTGCTACTGAGGCAGAGCTTGCAATTGATTAAAATAAACCATGGTTTATATATATATATAAAATATATATTTATATTGGAAAGTATAAGTTAAAGTTATTCTAGAAAAATTGTTTGGGAAGAAATTATCTGTAGGAAAAAAAGTAAGTGTTGTGTAGTTTATATTTTTTAAAAAGTTTGGAAATTTATAGTTTTTTTATTTAGATAATGCCATATTTTGTAATCTAGTGAAGTAGACAATTTAGTAATTAAGCTCTACAGAGTTTATCTGTTACTATTTCATTGTTTTTGAAAATACTTATCTCAATATCTTCATATAAAGTAGTTAACAGTATATTAAAAATACATCTTTATTGATTCTCTATGATATTGTTCTATCATTTATGAAAAAGATTAATCTCCAACTAATCTCCAACTGTAATTAATTTTTTTATGTCTCCTTTCAGTTCTGTTCACTTTTATTCCATGTATTTTGATGCTCTATTATTAGGTTCACACACATTTATGATTTTTTATGTCTTCCTGATGAATTGACCCTGATATGCCTTTTTATCTATTACTCATTAGATAGAGGATTACTTTATTTGATATTGATATAGTCACCAGGTTTCCTATGCTTAAAAAAAAAAATCAGTATTTGCTCGAGAACAGTGACTATTAGCCAAAGATTAGGCTGCAGAGTTAAGTAAGAATCAGGTCATAATAGACATTTGAAGCTATGTTGATGATTTACAACTTTACATGAAGATATTGGGAAGATATCAAGTCTTTAAGAAGTGGTGAATTTGTAACAGATAACAAACTGTAGGACCTAGTTATTTAACTGCCTATGTCACAAGACTATGGAATAATGCATTAGGTAAATATAAGAATTGGAAATTTCCAAACTGTTATAAGAAACTTAAAGAGGATGCTGCAGTGCAGGGGTCAGCAAACTTTTTTATTTTTAGCAAAAAACTGTATAGTAAACTTTTATTGGGTCATATAAGGTTTCTATAGCATATTCTTCTTCATTTATTTATAAACCTTAAAGTGTAAATAATACTCTTATGTTGTGGACCATACAAAAACAGGCTATGGATCAAATTTAGTCTAGGGTCTTAGTTTTCCAATACCTGTTGAAGTTCTTTACTTTATACAACTGTTTAGTACTCTTTAATTTTTTAAAAAAATATAGTTAATTCATTCACCTCCTGATGGACATTTGATTTGGTTCTAGCTTTTGACTATTAAAAATAAAGCTGCCATAAGCATTCATATGCAAGTCTTTGTAGGGACATTTATATGCTTATTCTATTATAAATACTTTTTAGTAAAATGTTTAACATGCATATACTTCATAGAAAATACCAGATTATTTTACAAATGAGTTGTACACCTTCTCTTTTGCATCAGCAATGTATGGAAGTTCCAGTAATTCTACCTTCTAATAAAAAATTGGTAAGATCAGTCTTTTTAACATGTAAGCATTTTAATAAGTATGTAGGTATACCTAATTTGTTTTTAATTTTCATGTATCTCTTGTCTAATGATATTGAGCACTTTTCATATGCTTCTTTGCCATTCATTTATCTTCTTGGCTAGGGACCTCTTCTAATCTTATTTTTTTTTTTTTTTTTTTTTTTGTGAATGGGCTGATCATTCTCATATTGGGTTTTGTGGATTTTTTATATATTCCAGATATAAGTTCTTTATCAAATATGCTTTGTAAATGTTTTTTTCAGTCTTTGGCTTGTCTGTTTATCCTAATAGTATATTTGAAGAGGATATTCAATTTTTGTGACATCAATATTTTAATGCATTATGGTGTTACTGTTTTATCTAAGAAATACTTTTCAACCAAGACACTAAGTTTTTTCTTTTTCCTTTCAGAAGTTGTATGTTTAGGTTTTACCTTAAGCCTTAAGTTTGAGTCAACAGTTGTTAATATAATGCAAGATATAAATTTGCTATAGTGCAGGTGTAATGTTCATGAATTATTTTGCTTCTGCATGACTGAATAAATCTGTATTTTGCAAGTTTTTTTTTTTTTTTTTTTTGTACTTTGCAAGTATCTTTTAAAAACATTTTCAGTTAATATAGAATTTCAGGATGACTTTTTTTTTTTTTTAAACTCCCTTGTTAACACTCTTCTGACTGGCTTGTATTATTTACAAAAAGTCTGTTGACATTCTTTTCTTTGTTTCTTTGAATATAATTTGTCTTTTTTCCCCTCTGACTATGCATAAGACTTGTCTTTATAAATGGTTTTAAGAAATTTGGTTGTCATATGCTTTGGTATAGTTTATTTCTTTTTAAAACATTTCTTATACTTTGGTTTTATTGAACCACTTTTTAAGGTTTTCTCACTTTTTTTTTGAGTTTTTTATCCTCTATGTTAGATTTTAGACAATTACTTTTGTGTATTATTCATGTTCATTTTTTTCCTTGCAGCATCGAGTCTACTGTTAATGATGTTTAGCAGTTTTTTTTTTTTTTTTGTACCTTGGATTCTGTTGCTTTCATTTCTAGAAATTTAATGCAACTTCTAAAAAATACTTTATGTTTCTGCTTACCATCCTCAATATTTCTTTTAGCTTCTTGAACATAAGGCACAGATCTAAAAATGACTGTACTTGTCTGTTAATACTGCAATAGGGGTCATTTCTATATCATTTTTGAATGTTTGACTTTTTTCATAATGATCAGTTTTATTTTCCTGTTTCTTTGCATATCTGGTTGATTGTTGATTGGCTGTAAAACATTGCATTTCTTACCTGTTGTGTGCTGAATGACATTTCTTCCTATAATATTCTTGAGATTTGTTCTGGAACAAAACTGAAGTATTTGGAAACATTTTAATGCTTTCAGGATTTGCTTTATAAAAAATTACTTTATATGAGATCAAGGAAGCATTTAGTCAAGTGCTTATTTTGTCAGATTGCAATCGAGCAGAATCCTGTTGGGCTCCTGGGCATGAAAGCTTTTCAAAGCAGTGCTAATCAGAGATAGGAGATGATACAGAGAAAAAGGAAAAGCAGCCAAGAAACAAGAGTACAGCCTTGGGGAAGAATCTTGGTTCTGCCTCAAGGGATACACATAACTGTATCTTTGAGCTTTTGACAGAACTGAGAACCCCCAACAAAAGCAAGATGTAAGCATTCCTCATTCCAGAAAAGAGCACCTAAGGCCAGATTAAAGAGACCAGAGAATCACATTAGGAGGGGATTACCTGAGGCCAGATTAAAGGTCATGTACACACCTTAATCCTTACCAGCAATGCACTCAAGAACCATTGCTATAAAATTTCTCAACAGGAGATCACTCTCAGGTAGTTTATCATATCTACATGATAGAACTCCAATAAAAGCTTTGGGTGAGTTCCAGAGGTTGGCAATGCACCATCCCTACCCCTGTCATCAACATATCAATGCTTGAAAGTAATGCTGTTCTGATCCGACTGGAGAGGACAGTTGGAAGAGTCGCCTTTGAAGGCATCCTAGCCTCTACCTTGTGCTCTTTTCTTTTGATGTATTTAATCCATATATGTTCATTATTTAGTTAAAGATCAAAGCAAAGCGAGAAGTATGAGTCATTACAAGATATACAATATTCACAGAATAAAGGACATTTTTTTCCTCACAAAAATTGAGATATCAGAACAATGTGTACTATGAGTCTCTAGGAGGAGAATACTCATCATCATGGTTTCTCACATTTCTCATGAAACAAATTATGGTTCAAAAATTATAGCAATTATACAAATAAAGCTGTGCTAGTTCTAAATAAAATGTGCTAGTATTGCAATTAATTTTTTGAAAAGAAATCATTACAACCTATAAAGTTTTAAAGACACTTATCAATATTTAGAAATTTACCTGAAAAAGAGAGAGAGAGAGAGAGTATGTAATTGGTAGAGAGGCAAAATCTGAGGAGATTTTTTAAAAAGAACAAAAAGGAAATGGTTGAATTAAACAAATATTTCTGTACCCTAAGTCTTCAAGTTATCTATTAAGGAGACAAATTACCTAATATATTTGCAACTCAAATGGAAAAAGAACAAAAGACTGATGAGATCTCAACATAGGGAACAAAACTGTAACATGGAGAAATATCTTGCACATTAAATATAACTTTGTAGCTTCACAAAATGGAAATTAGTATCATATGAAAGACAACAGTGATGGCATAAGTATTTAAGTTTTATGAGAAATAGCTGCTATTAATATTCATATTTCTCTCACGGTTAATATGAACAGATGAATGGAAGAGCTTAGTACCTGGCACCTAGTACATACTTCATAAATGTTTGTTGAAATGAATCCTGCTTCTTCCAACTCTTCTTCCATCTTTTCTGCCAGAACAACTGCAATTTGAGTAGGAGTGACAGTCTGTTGTGTAAGCAAAACAGTGATTCCAAAGAGAGTAAGAGAGAAGAGAGAGAAATATTGACAAAGAGATACAGAGACATAGTACAAGATAAAGAAGGGCATGGCAGTAATATCACTGCCCATTACTCAGAATTGTCCAAATGTATATATATAGATACAAATATCTGCATTTTAACATGGGAGATGATACATTTTGTGTTCAGTCTGAAGAGCTGCAGCTCACTGATTTACTAATATATGCAAATTACTTGCATAAGGCATTATGTTGAGAGAAGAAATAAAACAAAATTCCCCCTTGTGGTCATCCAGGGGTGAATATGCTACTGATGCTATCACTACTGGATCCCCTTTTAGCTCAGCTGGTAAAGAATCTGCCTGCAATGCAGGAGACCCCGGTTGGATTTCTGAGTCAGAAAGTTTCCCTGGAGAAGGGATAGGCTACCCACTCCAGTGTTCTTGGGCTCTGGAGGCTCAAATGGTAAAAAAAAATCTGCCTGTAATGCAGGAAACCTGGGTTCAACTCCTGGGTTGGGAACATCCCCTGGAGAAGATAAAGGCTTATCCAATGCAGTCTTCTTGCCTGGAGAATTCCATGCCTTGTCCATGGGTTGCAAAGAGTCGGACACAACTGAGCAAATTTCTCTCCCTATTGCTGGCATCACATGACTCATCTGGCATGGATGCACTTTATCTGGCCCTATAGGTACTTGAAAAGTAGTCTCCATGTATGTATTTCCATGATACATACATTTCTATCCTACTTATATATTGAAAAATATTTCATTTAGTCAAAAATAGTGAATTTTGAAAAATGAGTTCATGGTTTGGTCAAAATCTTTTAGAAGTAACAACACAATTGAGTCACTGTATATTACAAACACACATCATAAAGTCACACATATCAAACAAACGAGTCAGTGTTAATTGACAAGCGAAGGTTAAATTCTTGTGATACATAGCAATGCAAGTCCTATGTTTGGTATCTGAACTTAAAAAATGTTCTGGAGTATTACCAAGACTGTCTCATCAGAATTCATTTCCCCTGCCAAAGCATTCCGTAAGTGTGGAAGAGATAAAACTGCAACACAGAAACATATGGGCAGAAGATAAAAGGAGATCAGTGAGCAGGAAAAATGTTTCTTAAAATCTGTGCTACAGTCATTTTTCTTCTCAGTTTTGTTGTTTGTTTTGCTATTGAATGCCCATAGCCAACATTAAGAATGTTTCTACACAACAGCAAGAAAATAAACTGATACAGACCAAAAAGAGCCAGTTCAGTTAATAAAATAACAACAGCAGTAGCAACAAATGGAAATCAAGTTGTTTGTTTTCTTATAATAAACTGACAGATTTGTTTAAATCTTGTGTAGGTATAGGTTGTATGACTGCTAACAAAGGTAAGTTTTTCATTTCAAATTCCCTTTATCTGTAATCATCTTTTAATATTCATGTCCCATTGTGCTTTCAATTTTTTGCTAAGAGTGCTTTGCTTTCTTCAAAATTAAAGTGTGTTATTCTGAGTCAGAAAGTTTCCCTGGAGAAGGGATAGGCTACCCACTCCAGTGTTCTTGGGCTCTGGAGGCTCAAATGGTAAAAAAAAATCTGCCTGTAATGCAGGAAACCTGGGTTCAACTCCTGGGTTGGGAACATCCCCTGGAGAAGATAAAGGCTTATCCAATGCAGTCTTCTTGCCTGGAGAATTCCATGCCTTGTCCATGGGTTGCAAAGAGTCGGACACAACTGAGCAAATTTCTCTCCTATTGCTGGCATCACATGACTCATCTGGCATGGATGCACTTTATCTGGCCCTATAGGTACTTGAAAAGTAGTCTCCATGTATGTATTTCCATGATACATACATTTCTATCCTACTTATATATTGAAAAATATTTCATTTAGTCAAAAATAGTGAATTTTGAAAAATGAGTTCATGGTTTGGTCAAAATCTTTTAGAAGTAACAACACAATTGAGTCACTGTATATTACAAACACACATCATAAAGTCACACATATCAAACAAACGAGTCAGTGTTAATTGACAAGCGAAGGTTAAATTCTTGTGATACATAGCAATGCAAGTCCTATGTTTGGTATCTGAACTTAAAAAATGTTCTGGAGTATTACCAAGACTGTCTCATCAGAATTCATTTCCCCTGCCAAAGCATTCCGTAAGTGTGGAAGAGATAAAACTGCAACACAGAAACATATGGGCAGAAGATAAAAGGAGATCAGTGAGCAGGAAAAAATGTTTCTTAAAATCTGTGCTACAGTCATTTTTCTTCTCAGTTTTGTTGTTTGTTTTGCTATTGAATGCCCATAGCCAACATTAAGAATGTTTCTACACAACAGCAAGAAAATAAACTGATACAGACCAAAAAGAGCCAGTTCAGTTAATAAAATAACAACAGCAGTAGCAACAAATGGAAATCAAGTTGTTTGTTTTCTTATAATAAACTGACAGATTTGTTTAAATCTTGTGTAGGTATAGGTTGTATGACTGCTAACAAAGGTAAGTTTTTCATTTCAAATTCCCTTTATCTGTAATCATACGTATTTTTAATATTCATGTCCCATTGTGCTTCATGCAATGTTTATTGCTAAGAGTGCTTTGCTTTCTTCAAGGTGTTATATCTTAAAAGTGAGTATGTTTCCCTAAAGAGGAAACGTGCTGTTTGAGAAGTTATCTAGTGCTCTAGCTAAACAGGTTTCCATGAGTTAGTAAGATGGCAAATAGGTATTTGTCCCAGTATAACTTTTCCTAGATACATTTCCTTTCTCTCATGTACATACTGTTAAAATCTTTGATTTAAACTCTTTCGATATTTGATTTTTTCCAAGAACAAAATATTAATTCTATGTATCTAAGCTGTTATATTTTGTTACAAATGGTTCAACAAATTCTCCAACCCATTGATTTGAACTGAGGTAGTCCGTATTTGTCTCAAGTCCAGTTTTCCATGAAAAGCTACTTAAACTACTTTGTCAGGTAGTGTCAGTGCATTCTGAAATTAGATATCTAGAATATAGATATCTAAGTACCAATGAAAGGAAGAGTTAAACAAGAGTTAAAAAAGAACTGAACTAAATAAGCAAGAGTTTTCATACAAATGTACACTAAAAAAGTCATTGGTCATGGAATATGGAGATGCTGGTTGAAAAAAAAAATTAATAATTGCTCAAAAAAGCAAACATGCACACCAATACTATTTTAATTCCACAACTAAATATGCAATTTGCATATTAGTAGTGCTTGTCAAATCTCCCAAAGAAAATTGTAAAGAACAGAATTACATCTTTTATGTGAATAGGGCTGGTCAGGCATGACCTTAAAATAAATTATTCTTGAAGGCAATTTTAGCTCTTAGAAACTTAGCAAAAGCTCGAGTGGCTAAAGAGATTAAAAGATAAAATATATATATACTGTAGTATTTCAAGAGAGGGAAAAAACTAGCAGGAAAAGTAATTCCATTTCTCAGTGTTTGGTTTTCAATTTCACAAAGTCCTGTTGAACCAGCAACTTGAAAATTTAGAATAACCTGTCTTATATATTACAAAGGTCAGAAACTCAATACACACCTGTTGAATGAATGAGTGGAAGAATAAATATGCTAAAAGCTAAGCATGAAGTAAATAAGTTGAAAAAAATAGTGTAATAGTTTATTTGGAATTAGAACTTGAAATACAATTAATGATAGCTACTAGTCAGTCAATGAATATTCATTGCGACTTTGGTCCAATCAATCCTAAAGACGCTTTGAAATAGATAAAGCAAAACGAAAAACATCTCCTCCCACCCAAGGCTCCCAAATGTAAATACCTGAAATGATATCAATAAGGCATAAGAGGTGAGCAGAGAATTAAAACAGAATTATGCCTTGTAGAATAAGATGGTCTTCTTGAAGTGGTGACATTGAAGCTGGAACCTAAATGAAAAATAAAGTGGGCAAAATTTCCATGACAAAAAAAATATTAATTCTATGTATCTAAGCTGTTATATTTTGTTACAAATGGTTCAACAAATTCTCCAACCCATTGATTTGAACTGAGGTAGTCCGTTTGTCTCAAGTCCAGTTTTCCATGAAAAGCTACTTAAACTACTTTGTCAGGTAGTGTCAGTGCATTCTGAAATTAGATATCTAGAATATAGATATCTAAGTACCAATGAAAGGAAGAGTTAAACAAGAGTTAAAAAAGAACTGAACTAAATAAGCAAGAGTTTTCATACAAATGTACACTAAAAAAGTCATTGGTCATGGAATATGGAGATGCTGGTTGAAAAAAAAAATTAATAATTGCTCAAAAAAGCAAACATGCACACCAATACTATTTTAATTCCACAACTAAATATGCAATTTGCATATTAGTAGTGCTTGTCAAATCTCCCAAAGAAAATTGTAAAGAACAGAATTACATCTTTTATGTGAATAGGGCTGGTCAGGCATGACCTTAAAATAAATTATTCTTGAAGGCAATTTTAGCTCTTAGAAACTTAGCAAAAGCTCGAGTGGCTAAAGAGATTAAAAGATAAAATATATATATACTGTAGTATTTCAAGAGAGGGAAAAAACTAGCAGGAAAAGTAATTCCATTTCTCAGTGTTTGGTTTTCAATTTCACAAAGTCCTGTTGAACCAGCAACTTGAAAATTTAGAATAACCTGTCTTATATATTACAAAGGTCAGAAACTCAATACACACCTGTTGAATGAATGAGTGGAAGAATAAATATGCTAAAAGCTAAGCATGAAGTAAATAAGTTGAAAAAAATAGTGTAATAGTTTATTTGGAATTAGAACTTGAAATACAATTAATGATAGCTACTAGTCAGTCAATGAATATTCATTGCGACTTTGGTCCAATCAATCCTAAAGACGCTTTGAAATAGATAAAGCAAAACGAAAAACATCTCCTCCCACCCAAGGCTCCCAAATGTAAATACCTGAAATGATATCAATAAGGCATAAGAGGTGAGCAGAGAATTAAAACAGAATTATGCCTTGTAGAATAAGATGGTCTTCTTGAAGTGGTGACATTGAAGCTGGAACCTAAATGATAAAGGAAAAATAGCCACACCATGATTGGAAGAACACTATGAAAGTCAAAACAAAACTAATAAAAAGCCATTGTTAGAATATCTTTGATGTGTGTCATCTTACTAAGCAGAATGCAGACAGTATATCTAGATGTTAGGGAGATAATTTATGAAAAGGCCACAGAAGATGTCAAGGTTTGTTAACTTAAAAGCCTTTTTAAGAAAAGAGATAAATGGGGTAATTTTCGTCAACCAACTGAAGGAATTTAAGAAGAATGTGATTAACATCATATATTACAGAACATCATATTATTTACATATTATCTCATTGAATCTGGAATCCTTAGAGAATTCGAAGTTGGAAATAAAAAACTGTTGAGTCTTTGGTATATAGGTGTTTAAACTATGAATCTATGGGATTTAAACCTACAAAGATAGAGGTATAAAAGAGAATAGCACCAGGGAAAGAGTCTCAAGAAACAGCTGAGACACTGACTCTAATCACAAAGTCCAAAACTAAGTAAATGATTTTATTTTTTCATGTCCATCTCAGTCAGTAATTTTTCAACAGAAATAAAAATTATAAACCAAAACTCTGATAGTATTTCTTAACTTACCTAGTGATTGTTGCTTTGGAAAGATGATCAGTAATCTTGCTCTATATGTGCTTTCACAGAAATTTTCAGTATTTTTGACTTCTAAAAAGAATTTTGTATGAAATCATGTGAAAACCTTTTGACATCTATATGTGTCTTTCCAATAATCATGTATGGATGTGAGAGTCTTACAAAGTCAAACTAACACACCTGTTGAATGAATGAGTGGAAGAATAAATATGCTAAAAGCTAAGCATGAAGTAAATAAGTTGAAAAAAATAGTGTAATAGTTTATTTGGAATTAGAACTTGAAATACAATTAATGATAGCTACTAGTCAGTCAATGAATATTCATTGCGACTTTGGTCCAATCAATCCTAAAGACGCTTTGAAATAGATAAAGCAAAACGAAAAACATCTCCTCCCACCCAAGGCTCCCAAATGTAAATACCTGAAATGATATCAATAAGGCATAAGAGGTGAGCAGAGAATTAAAACAGAATTATGCCTTGTAGAATAAGATGGTCTTCTTGAAGTGGTGACATTGAAGCTGGAACCTAAATGATAAAGGAAAAATAGCCACACCATGATTGGAAGAACACTATGAAAGTCAAAACAAAACTAATAAAAAGCCATTGTTAGAATATCTTTGATGTGTGTCATCTTACTAAGCAGAATGCAGACAGTATATCTAGATGTTAGGGAGATAATTTATGAAAAGGCCACAGAAGATGTCAAGGTTTGTTAACTTAAAAGCCTTTTTAAGAAAAGAGATAAATGGGGTAATTTTCGTCAACCAACTGAAGGAATTTAAGAAGAATGTGATTAACATCATATATTACAGAACATCATATTATTTACATATTATCTCATTGAATCTGGAATCCTTAGAGAATTCGAAGTTGGAAATAAAAAACTGTTGAGTCTTTGGTATATAGGTGTTTAAACTATGAATCTATGGGATTTAAACCTACAAAGATAGAGGTATAAAAGAGAATAGCACCAGGGAAAGAGTCTCAAGAAACAGCTGAGACACTGACTCTAATCACAAAGTCCAAAACTAAGTAAATGATTTTATTTTTTCATGTCCATCTCAGTCAGTAATTTTTCAACAGAAATAAAAATTATAAACCAAAACTCTGATAGTATTTCTTAACTTACCTAGTGATTGTTGCTTTGGAAAGATAGATCAGTAATCTTGCTCTATATGTGCTTTCACAGAAATTTTCAGTATTTTTGACTTCTAAATGTTCTGTGGAATTTTGCACATTTATAAGCTATGACACACATAAACAGTGTATTAAAAAGCAAAATCAGCACTTTGCTGACAAAGGTTCATATAGTCAAAGCTGTGGTCTTTCCAATAATCATGTATGGATGTGAGAGTCTTGGACCATAAAGAAGGCCAAGCACCAGCATACTGATGCTTTTAAACTGTGGTGCTGGGGAAGACTCTTTAGAGTCCCTTGGGAAGCAAGGAGATCAAACCTTCCAATCCCAAAAGAAATAAACCCTGAATACACATTGCCAAGACTGTTGCTGAAGCTGAAGTTCCAATATTTGACCACATGATGCAAAGAGCTAACTCATTGGGAAAGACCCTGATGTGCCAGAAAAGACTGATGGCAGAAGGAGAACAGGGCAACAGAGGATGAGACAGTTGGACGGCACCACTCATTCAATGGATATGAACTGAGGCAAATCCTGGGAGATGGTGAGAGATAGGGAAGCCTAGGGTGCTGCAGTCCATGAGGTTGCAAAGAGTTGGACACAACTTGGTGATTGAACAACAACAACATAAGCAGGATACTCAGAAATCCAAGTTTTTATTTATTTTATTTATGTTTAAATCCTTTAGGATTTAGGAGAAAAACATCATTTTAAGAATGAAAAGTATTTATGAGAGTTTGAATATCATTCTATTGCTGACTCATTTATTTTGATGTTAGACCAAATAAGTAAAGTAAATGTCAGTAAAATTTTCTAATTTAAGTTAGAAGTTTTAGTTGATTAAGAACATTGATTATTTAAGATTACAGGAGGAGACAAGACAGTATTTCCAATCATTTAGACAACTTGTTCAGAGAATTGTCTAACTAAGATACACTAAATAGATTTGGTGTGGTAAGAAAGTACTTTAGATTTTAGGCTTAAAGTAAGTCACTTAGAATTTCAAATTTTCTAAGTAGAAAAAAAAAGCTTAAGCTTATGGAAAATTTTACTTAGTCTACTAATTTTCAATTAAAAGATAGATCAGTAATCTTGCTCTATATGTGCTTTCACAGAAATTTTCAGTATTTTGACTTCTAAATGTTCTGTGGAATTTTGCACATTTAGAAGCTATGACACACATAAACAGTGTATTAAAAAGCAAAATCAGCACTTTGCTGACAAAGGTTCATATAGTCAAAGCTGTGGTCTTTCCAATAATCATGTATGGATGTGAGAGTCTTGGACCATAAAGAAGGCCAAGCACCAGCATACTGATGCTTTTAAACTGTGGTGCTGGGGAAGACTCTTTAGAGTCCCTTGGGAAGCAAGGAGATCAAACCTTCCAATCCCAAAAGAAATAAACCCTGAATACACATTGCCAAGACTGTTGCTGAAGCTGAAGTTCCAATATTTGACCACATGATGCAAAGAGCTAACTCATTGGGAAAGACCCTGATGTGCCAGAAAAGACTGATGGCAGAAGGAGAACAGGGCAACAGAGGATGAGACAGTTGGACGGCACCACTCATTCAATGGATATGAACTGAGGCAAATCCTGGGAGATGGTGAGAGATAGGGAAGCCTAGGGTGCTGCAGTCCATGAGGTTGCAAAGAGTTGGACACAACTTGGTGATTGAACAACAACAACATAAGCAGGATACTCAGAAATCCAAGTTTTTATTTATTTTATTTATGTTTAAATCCTTTAGGATTTAGGAGAAAAACATCATTTTAAGAATGAAAAGTATTTATGAGAGTTTGAATATCATTCTATTGCTGACTCATTTATTTTGATGTTAGACCAAATAAGTAAAGTAAATGTCAGTAAAATTTTCTAATTTAAGTTAGAAGTTTTAGTTGATTAAGAACATTGATTATTTAAGATTACAGGAGGAGACAAGACAGTATTTCCAATCATTTAGACAACTTGTTCAGAGAATTGTCTAACTAAGATACACTAAATAGATTTGGTGTGGTAAGAAAGTACTTTAGATTTTAGGCTTAAAGTAAGTCACTTAGAATTTCAAATTTTCTAAGTAGAAAAAAAAAGCTTAAGCTTATGGAAAATTTTACTTAGTCTACTAATTTTCAATTAAAATATATTTTTGACTCGAGTATTGGTCATTGGTAAAATTTCAGATCATTTGTGAGTGGAACCATGATAATGTCTTTATTTGTCTACCAGGATGAAATTGCTATACCATTCAAATATTCAAAGTATATTTTCTCCATGTGCTGTGACTTAGTATAGTTTTGAAATTTTCTTGATACTCAAGGCATATTTTCATTGTGTATAATAAAATGGTCTAATTTGGAATTGAAATTACTCACTTGAACAGTTCCTGAGTATGTAGTTCATGCCAGTTTTGGTCATATTTGATCCTAATGATGACTACAGTGGTAACTGTATAACTAAAAATAAAATAGCGTATAAGAAGGCTGATTATAGTATATAAATACATCTTCTATGCAAACAAGCTTAGATGTTCTGACATTTTAAAGTTTTTCATGAAATGTGAAATTGTAATGAATTTTAAAATTATCTAAACATTTTTCATAACCTCAGGAGTTTTCTTAGACCTCATCTTTCCTTCAGGTCTGCACATAGAAGTCTAGACTTGAGTACTGGCAAGCCACAGAAACTTTTATAGTAGAGTGGCCCATCCTTTTGTTCCGTAAGTGGCTATACCTTGTAGCAACTTTATTTTTACCTTATTAATTTGATTCTAAGAGATTTTAGCTTGTTTTTAACTTTCCTATTCTTTCCTTCTGTCTTTTACCCTCTCTCATACACATTAGAGTTACCTCCTTCTGAGGATCTTAGGGTATCAACTTTGGGTTGGAACTTCACAGAAATAGTAACTGTATCATTTTAATTTAATAAACATTTAAAAAAGAGTCAGTTCTAGAGAGATGGATGAACCTAGAGCTTGTTATACAGAGTGGAGTAAGTCAGAAAGAGAAAAATAAATGTGATATATTAATACAAATATACAGAATCAAGAAAAATAATACTTTACTGATGAACCTATTTGCAGGAATACAGATGACTCAGGACTGGAAAAGGTCAAATTTCAATCCAATCCCAAAGAAGGGCAATACCAAAGAATGTTCAACTTACCACACCATTGCACTCATTTCACACACTAGCAAAGTAATGCTCACAATCTTCCAAGCTAGGTTTCAACAGTACATGAACTGAAAACTTCCAGATGTACAAGCTAGATTTAGAAAAGGAGAAAAAAGAAAACCAGAGATCATTTGTGAGTGGAACCATGATAATGTCTTTATTTGTCTACCAGGATGAAATTGCTATACCATTCAAATATTCAAAGTATATTTTCTCCATGTGCTGTGACTTAGTATAGTTTTGAAATTTTCTTGATACTCAAGGCATATTTTCATTGTGTATAATAAAATGGTCTAATTTGGAATTGAAATTACTCACTTGAACAGTTCCTGAGTATGTAGTTCATGCCAGTTTTGGTCATATTTGATCCTAATGATGACTACAGTGGTAACTGTATAACTAAAAATAAAATAGCGTATAAGAAGGCTGATTATAGTATATAAATACATCTTCTATGCAAACAAGCTTAGATGTTCTGACATTTTAAAGTTTTTCATGAAATGTGAAATTGTAATGAATTTTAAAATTATCTAAACATTTTTCATAACCTCAGGAGTTTTCTTAGACCTCATCTTTCCTTCAGGTCTGCACATAGAAGTCTAGACTTGAGTACTGGCAAGCCACAGAAACTTTTATAGTAGAGTGGCCCATCCTTTTGTTCCGTAAGTGGCTATACCTTGTAGCAACTTTATTTTTACCTTATTAATTTGATTCTAAGAGATTTTAGCTTGTTTTTAACTTTCCTATTCTTTCCTTCTGTCTTTTACCCTCTCTCATACACATTAGAGTTACCTCCTTCTGAGGATCTTAGGGTATCAACTTTGGGTTGGAACTTCACAGAAATAGTAACTGTATCATTTTAATTTAATAAACATTTAAAAAAGAGTCAGTTCTAGAGAGATGGATGAACCTAGAGCTTGTTATACAGAGTGGAGTAAGTCAGAAAGAGAAAAATAAATGTGATATATTAATACAAATATACAGAATCAAGAAAAATAATACTTTACTGATGAACCTATTTGCAGGAATACAGATGACTCAGGACTGGAAAAGGTCAAATTTCAATCCAATCCCAAAGAAGGGCAATACCAAAGAATGTTCAACTTACCACACCATTGCACTCATTTCACACACTAGCAAAGTAATGCTCACAATCTTCCAAGCTAGGTTTCAACAGTACATGAACTGAAAACTTCCAGATGTACAAGCTAGATTTAGAAAAGGGAGAGGAACCAGAGATCAAATTTCCAACATCCACTGCATCATAGTAAAAAACAACAGATTTCCAGAAGAACATTTACTTCTGCTACATTGACTATGCTAAAGTCTTTGATTACATGAATAACAACAAACTGGAAAATTCTGAGAAAGATGGGAATACCAATACCACATTACCTGCCTCCTGCAAAATCTATATGTAGGACAAGAAGCAAAAGTTAGAATCGGACATGGAACAACAGTTTGGTTCCAAGTTGGGAAAGGAGTATGTCAAGGCGGTATATTGGCACCCTTCTTATTTAACTTATATGCAGAGTACATCATGTGAAATGTCAGCCTGAATAAAGCACAAGCTGGAGTCAAAATTGCCAGGACAAGTATCAATAACCTCAGATACACAAATGATACCACCGTTACGACAGAAAGTGAAGAGGAATTAAAGAAAATCTTGGTGAAATTGAAAGAGGAGAGTGAAAAAGTTAGCTTAAAATTCAACATTCAGAAACCGAAGATCATGGCATTCAGTTCCAACACTTCATCACAAATAGATGGGCAAATGATGGAAACAGAGACAGACTTTATTTTCTTAGGCTTCAAATCACCATGGATGGTAACTGCAGCCATGGAATTAAGACTCTTGCTCCTTAGAAGAAAAGCTATGACAAGCCTAGCTAGCATATTCAAAGCTGAGATATCACTTTACTGACAAAATTCCATATAGTTAAAGCTATGATTTTCCCAGTAGTCATGTATGGCTGTGAGAGTTGGACCATAAAGAAGGCTGAGTGCTGATGTCTTTGAACTGTGGTCTTGGAGAAGACTCTAGAGAGTCCCTTGAACTGCAAGGAGATCAAACCAGACAATCCTAAAGAAGTGAACCCTGAACATTCACTTGAAGGACTGATGCTAAAGCTGCAGCTCCAGTACTTTGGCCATGTGATGTGAAGAGATGACACATTGGAAAAGATGCTGTTGCTGGGGAAAACAGAAGACAGAAGGAGAAGGAGACAACAGAGGACAAGATGGTTGGATGCATTACTGACTCAATGGGCGTGAGTTTGAGCAAGCTCTGGGAGATGGTGAAGGACAGGGAAGCCAAATGTGTCACAGTCAATTTGGTCACAAAGAGTCAGACATGATTGAGTGACTAAAATGAACTGAACTGAATAGAGATCCAGATGTGGTAGAAAATGGACTTGTGGACACAATGGGGGAACTAGAGAGAGTAACTAATGGAGAAAATATTATCAAAATATATATAGCATTATGTTTAAAATATATAGCTGGTGTGTGTGTGTGTGTGGTTGTATGTGTATGTGTGTGTATGCTAAGTCACTCAGTCATGTCCAACTGAGGTCACATGGACTGTGACCCATGGGATTTTTCAGGCAAGAATACTGGAATGGGTTGCCATTTCATACTCCAAGGAATCTTCAGACACAAGGATCAAATCCACGTCTCTTTCTTTGGCAGGCTGATTATTTATCAGTCTTGCCACCTGGGAAGCCCAGATGAGAAACTGATATGTAAAACAGAGAGCCCAGCCTGGTGCTCTGTGACGACCTAGAGGAATAAAATAGAGGAATGAAATGACATAGAAGTGGGTAAGGGTAAGGAAGGAGGCTCAAGAGGGAGGAAATACAGTATAATTATGGCTGATTCACTTTGTTGTATGGTAGAAACCAGCATAATACTATAACTTTCCTTCAATTAAAAAATTTTTTAATGTATATTTTTTTACATTTTTTATCATTTTAATTTTTGTATAAGACTTTCCTTACTTATCATATTTGCAAAAGATGAGTGTTGTTATATATATATATATATATATATATATATATACATATACATATATATATGTTCTAAAGTGTATCTTTGTATTTGTATCAATGTCTATAAAGTGACTACGTTATTAAACTCCAAGGACTTGCAAACTAATTACTTAAATGATGTTTAACTTCTTAAAAGACCAGAAATGATTTAAATTTGTTAAATTTGATTTTTTTTTAGACCACTCTTACATTGAATTTCTGTGCTTATGTTTTACAAATGTTGGGATCATGCTGTTTTTTTTATTTTTTTAATGAGGAAGCTCTACTTTCTGATTTATTGGCTACGCCATTAAAGAGTAGATGAGCTGCATCTGGAACAAATTATTTTTTATTCTTAATTCTATATTTTTTTAGAATTAGACCATATATTTAATCTCTCAAGGGTTTATGTGTTCATATATCAACAACCATAAAAGAAAAAGTTCTTTGTGACTTACATATATAGGTTTACTTACTTAATTAGCATTCAGAGAATATGGGACTACTGTGTGCCAAAAAGTTATAATAATTTCATAGAAAATTTTGTATTTCTTCTTGCTGACTACTATAATTGATGTGATAAAAATGGCAGGCCTGAACTTCAGTCTGCATATTCAGAGGGAATTCTTCTATCCAGTTATATTGAGTGTGGTTTGAACCTAGCATATTTATTGTTGTGGTAATATGAATAAATAACACATTAAACATATTATTTATCATATATTATGTTATCATTGAATGATACAATCAATAATATCAGTAACCTCAGGTACGCAGATGACACCACCCTATGGCAGAGAGCAAAGAGGAACTAAAACGTCTCCTGATGAAGGTGAAAGAGGAGCATGGAAAAGCTGGCTTAAAACTCAACATTCAAAAGATAAAGACCATGGGCTTCCCTGGTGTCCCAGTGGGTAAAGAGTCCACCTTGCAGTGCAAGGGCCACAGGTTCAATCCCTGGTCCAGGAAGATCCCATGTACCATGGAGTGACTGAGACAATGTGTCCAATTATGAGCCAGTGCTCTGGAGCACATGCACCCAGAGCTGGTGCTCTGCAGCAAGAGAGGCTACTGCAATGGGAGGCCCACACATGCCAAAGAATTTTAAAAAAGATGGATGAAAATAAATGAATGATGACTTCAAGGCAAAAAAAAAAAAAAAATTTAAAAAAAAATCGAAGATAATGGCATCCGGTCACATCACTTCATGCCAAATAGACGGGCAAACAATAGAAACACTGACAGACTTTATTTTCTTGGGCTCCAAAATCACGGTAGACAGTCACAGCAGCTATGAAATTAAAAGATGCTTGCTCTTTAGAAGGAAAGCTATGACAAACCTTGACAGCTTTTTAAAATGCAGAGATATCATTTTGATGACAAAGGTCCATAAAATCAAAGCTAGGATTTTTCCAGTATTTATGTATGTATGTGAGAGTTGAACCATAAAGAAGGCTGAGCACTGAAAGACTGATGTCTTTGCACTGTGGTGTTGGAGAAGACTCTTGAGAGTCCCTTGGACTTTAAGGAGATCAAACCAATCAATCCTAAAAGAAATGAACCCTGAGCATTCATTGGAAGGACTGATACTCTAATACTCTGGCTGAAGCTCCAATACTTTGGCTACCTGATGTGAAAAGACAACTCACTGGAAAAGATCCCCATGCAGAGAAAAATCAGAAGTCAGGAGGAGAAAGGGGCTATAGAGGATGAGATGATTGGATGGCATCATCGACTCAATGGACATGAATTTGAGCAAGGTCCCGGAGATGGTGAAAGACAGGAATTATATGTGTGTTACAGTCCATGTGGTCACAAAGAGTTGGATACAAATGAGTGACTGAACAACATATATGAAGAAATATTCACATTCCTGAGCATTTTAGATTACCAAAATGTGAGTCAGAGCATTTTGCTTTACATCGATCTGTCAGATCATCAGGTGGCTTAAAGAGGAGCATGGAAAAGCTGGCTTAAAACTCAACATTCAAAAGATAAAGACCATGGGCTTCCCTGGTGTCCCAGTGGGTAAAGAGTCCACCTTGCAGTGCAAGGGCCACAGGTTCAATCCCTGGTCCAGGAAGATCCCATGTACCATGGAGTGACTGAGACAATGTGTCCAATTATGAGCCAGTGCTCTGGAGCACATGCACCCAGAGCTGGTGCTCTGCAGCAAGAGAGGCTACTGCAATGGGAGGCCCACACATGCCAAAGAATTTTAAAAAAGATGGATGAAAATAAATGAATGATGACTTCAAGGCAAAAAAAAAAAAAAAATTTAAAAAAAAATCGAAGATAATGGCATCCGGTCACATCACTTCATGCCAAATAGACGGGCAAACAATAGAAACACTGACAGACTTTATTTTCTTGGGCTCCAAAATCACGGTAGACAGTCACAGCAGCTATGAAATTAAAAGATGCTTGCTCTTTAGAAGGAAAGCTATGACAAACCTTGACAGCTTTTTAAAATGCAGAGATATCATTTTGATGACAAAGGTCCATAAAATCAAAGCTAGGATTTTTCCAGTATTTATGTATGTATGTGAGAGTTGAACCATAAAGAAGGCTGAGCACTGAAAGACTGATGTCTTTGCACTGTGGTGTTGGAGAAGACTCTTGAGAGTCCCTTGGACTTTAAGGAGATCAAACCAATCAATCCTAAAAGAAATGAACCCTGAGCATTCATTGGAAGGACTGATACTCTAATACTCTGGCTGAAGCTCCAATACTTTGGCTACCTGATGTGAAAAGACAACTCACTGGAAAAGATCCCCATGCAGAGAAAAATCAGAAGTCAGGAGGAGAAAGGGGCTATAGAGGATGAGATGATTGGATGGCATCATCGACTCAATGGACATGAATTTGAGCAAGGTCCCGGAGATGGTGAAAGACAGGAATTCTATGTGTGTTACAGTCCATGTGGTCACAAAGAGTTGGATACAAATGAGTGACTGAACAACATATATGAAGAAATATTCACATTCCTGAGCATTTTAGATTACCAAAATGTGAGTCAGAGCATTTTGCTTTACATCGATCTGTCAGATCATCAGGTGGCTTAAAGAAAAAACAGATGTATACAAGGTAGATAATGCAACAACTTTTCTACCAATGATAATTGACACATCTTTGGGGGGTGGGCAGGTAATAGAAATACATGGGATAATACAATGGTTTTCTTTAGAACATAATAATTCATCATCTAGATCATGACCTCAGTATTAAAATAAGAGAGAAGTAGCATTTACAAGTGGTTATAAGGACTTATTTATTTCATGGAATGGGATTTCCCAGGTTGCTCAGTGGTAAAGAATCTGCTGACACAGGAGATGTTGATTGATTCCTGTGTCAGGAAGATATCCTGGAGAAGGAAATGGTAACCCACTCCAGTATTCTTGCCTGGAAAATCCCATGGACAAAGAAGCCTGGTGAGCTAGAGTTAGGGGCTCACAAAAAGTGAGACATGTCTGAGCACACACACATCCATTTCTTAGAATATATTGTTTATTTTAGTGTTATTGCCTATAATTTTTCCTGAGGAAAATTTCAAGTTTCCTTTTCTTTAAGTTAGTAATATCTTAATACATTTTCTTTACAGTATATATATGTGTGTATATATCTATATATACATATATATATTTAAATTTTGGCCTCTTTTATTGATTTTTTTATCCATTTATTTCCATCCATCTTTATTCTTTGGCCTGTGTGGGCCTCCCATTGCAGTGGCCTCTCTCTTTGCAGAGCTCTGGCTCTGGGCACATGTGCTCCAGAGCACAGGCTCACAATTGGACATACTGGTCCAGTCGTTCTGTTTGTGGGATCTTCCCGGCCAGGGATCAAACCGGTGCCTCTTGCACTGCAAGGCAGACTTTTTACCCACTGGACCACCAGGGAAGTCCCAGTGTATATTTTTTTATTCAGATCAAATTCATGAGCCTATTTGATCTAGGGACTTTTTAAAGATATTTTTATTTTTTCCATGTTTATTTTACTATCTTACCCTTTTGCCCAAATTTTTCTATGTGTTACAGTCCATGTGGTCACAAAGAGTTGGATACAAATGAGTGACTGAACAACATATATGAAGAAATATTCACATTCCTGAGCATTTTAGATTACCAAAATGTGAGTCAGAGCATTTTGCTTTACATCGATCTGTCAGATCATCAGGTGGCTTAAAGAAAAAACAGATGTATACAAGGTAGATAATGCAACAACTTTTCTACCAATGATAATTGACACATCTTTGGGGGGTGGGCAGGTAATAGAAATACATGGGATAATACAATGGTTTTCTTTAGAACATAATAATTCATCATCTAGATCATGACCTCAGTATTAAAATAAGAGAGAAGTAGCATTTACAAGTGGTTATAAGGACTTATTTATTTCATGGAATGGGATTTCCCAGGTTGCTCAGTGGTAAAGAATCTGCTGACACAGGAGATGTTGATTGATTCCTGTGTCAGGAAGATATCCTGGAGAAGGAAATGGTAACCCACTCCAGTATTCTTGCCTGGAAAATCCCATGGACAAAGAAGCCTGGTGAGCTAGAGTTAGGGGCTCACAAAAAGTGAGACATGTCTGAGCACACACACATCCATTTCTTAGAATATATTGTTTATTTTAGTGTTATTGCCTATAATTTTTCCTGAGGAAAATTTCAAGTTTCCTTTTCTTTAAGTTAGTAATATCTTAATACATTTTCTTTACAGTATATATATGTGTGTATATATCTATATATACATATATATATTTAAATTTTGGCCTCTTTTATTGATTTTTTTATCCATTTATTTCCATCCATCTTTATTCTTTGGCCTGTGTGGGCCTCCCATTGCAGTGGCCTCTCTCTTTGCAGAGCTCTGGCTCTGGGCACATGTGCTCCAGAGCACAGGCTCACAATTGGACATACTGGTCCAGTCGTTCTGTTTGTGGGATCTTCCCGGCCAGGGATCAAACCGGTGCCTCTTGCACTGCAAGGCAGACTTTTTACCCACTGGACCACCAGGGAAGTCCCAGTGTATATTTTTTTATTCAGATCAAATTCATGAGCCTATTTGATCTAGGGACTTTTTAAAGATATTTTTATTTTTTTCCATGTTTATTTTACTATCTTACCCTTTTGCCCAAATTTTTTGTACTTATCAGTGTGATATTCTCTGAATCTATTTATTGAGCTAGAATGTAAGCTAGGAAAATTTTATAAAATATTGTTCCATATATTTTTTCCAACATCAAAACAAAATGCAAAAGATACAGACAATTTGTCTTAGTATTGAAGAAGGATTTAAAACAACAAACATAAAGATGAAATCAAAATATTCTCAGGATGAAAAAATATTTCTAAAAGTTAAAAAACATCTATTGCAAAAGTAATCAATTCTGTTATCACCGTATTAAAGATCACTGGCACCCTTAGGGGAAAGTGTAGTATACATTGCCAGATACTGCTGCTATCAAGTGGACTCTGGTCACAAGCCTTTTAACTCTCACTAGTCATGGACCAGAATCCCAAAGTTCTCAGGCTTACCCATCTAACACTGAAGTATTTTCTGTCAGTCGTATTTTGCAACAATGTTATCATCGTTTCTCAAGTATGTCTTACCTATAGTTATTGAGTCCTTCTGACTTATATAATGCCAATCAAATAGTCACGTTTGGTAACCAATAACTTTTGAATCTCATTTGAAATGTAAATAAAACTTACGATTATATGTTTGTTTATGCCTTTCTAATGCCAGGGCTTTGCCACAGGAAGATGCTGAGGATGAGATACATCGTAGAGTCTGTGCCTTTAAGCATGAAGAATATTTCTGGACATTGGCAACTTACCTACCAGTCTCCCAATGCTCTTTAACAACATACCTCAGAGGAAGATCTGATTATCCTTCTAATGTACACGGGGTTATGAGGGTTTTCCTGGTTGTCCAGGTAAAGGATAAGTGGCCTGTGTGGGCCTCCCATTGCAGTGGCCTCTCTCTTTGCAGAGCTCTGGCTCTGGGCACATGTGCTCCAGAGCACAGGCTCACAATTGGACATACTGGTCCAGTCGTTCTGTTTGTGGGATCTTCCCGGCCAGGGATCAAACCGGTGCCTCTTGCACTGCAAGGCAGACTTTTTACCCACTGGACCACCAGGGAAGTCCCAGTGTATATTTTTTTATTCAGATCAAATTCATGAGCCTATTTGATCTAGGGTCTTTTTAAAGATATTTTTCTTTTTTTCCATGTTTATTTTACTATCTTACCCTTTTGCCCAAATTTTTTGTACTTATCAGTGTGATATTCTCTGAATCTATTTATTGAGCTAGAATGTAAGCTAGGAAAATTTTATAAAATATTGTTCCATATATTTTTTCCAACATCAAAACAAAATGCAAAAGATACAGACAATTTGTCTTAGTATTGAAGAAGGATTTAAAACAACAAACATAAAGATGAAATCAAAATATTCTCAGGATGAAAAATATTTCTAAAAGTTAAAAAACATCTATTGCAAAAGTAATCAATTCTGTTATCACCGTATTAAAGATCACTGGCACCCTTAGGGGAAAGTGTAGTATACATTGCCAGATACTGCTGCTATCAAGTGGACTCTGGTCACAAGCCTTTTAACTCTCACTAGTCATGGACCAGAATCCCAAAGTTCTCAGGCTTACCCATCTAACACTGAAGTATTTTCTGTCAGTCGTATTTTGCAACAATGTTATCATCGTTTCTCAAGTATGTCTTACCTATAGTTATTGAGTCCTTCTGACTTATATAATGCCAATCAAATAGTCACGTTTGGTAACCAATAACTTTTGAATCTCATTTGAAATGTAAATAAAACTTACGATTATATGTTTGTTTATGCCTTTCTAATGCCAGGGCTTTGCCACAGGAAGATGCTGAGGATGAGATACATCGTAGAGTCTGTGCCTTTAAGCATGAAGAATATTTCTGGACATTGGCAACTTACCTACCAGTCTCCGCAATGCTCTTTTAACAACATACCTCAGAGGAAGATCTGATTATCCTTCTAATGTACACATGAGTAAAAAAAGTAGTAAGATTTAGTGAGGGTTTTCCTGGTTGTCCAGTGGATAAAGAGTCCACCTTCCAGTGCAAGGGGTACTGGTTTAATCCCTGACCCAGGAAGATCCCAGGTTTCGCGGAGTGGCTGGTGTGTCCAATTATAAGCCAGCGCTCTGGAGCTTATGTGCCCAGAGCTGGTGCTCTGCAGTGAGAGAGGCCACTGCAATGGGAGGCCTACCCAGGCCAAAGAATAAAAAAGATGGATGAAAATAAATAAAGAAATAAAATAATAAAAGAGGCCAAAATAAGAAAAAAAGATTTCGTGAATTTGCAAGGATTTAAAGCAAGAAAATGATGGAGTTATGATGCAAGGCATGCTTTTCTGCCTAGAGGAAGCATTCTGTGCTGCTCCAGGCTCCACTTTCAGCTTGTGGAGGCTAGCCTGTCAGGAGGGACTCTGAAACCTGACTGGGTCTTTTAGCTGTAGTTCCTTCTGTTTAATGATTATTTTGCTATAAGAAACCTTTTTTTTTTTTTTTGCCTTAAGGGAGAAATCAAGATGCCAGTTTTCACTATAAAATTACGTGAATAATTTTGAGCCAACAAAGAACACTTAAAACAGTGTCAGTGCCTTTTCATCAAAACCCTGTTTTGATGTTACTTGTTGTGACTGAAAAATTTTATGGAGACAGAAAGATTATATATATATATATATATATACACACACACATATATATATATCCCATACATACATACATATGCATATATATACTTATATATATTTGTATATAACTATTTTAACTTTAAATATGAAAGAACTACCTGATATCTTCTAGGTACAACTTTGACTTGATACATCAAAAAATGTATAAATTCACTACCCTTGGAATCATAAACATCTCACAGCTTTCCCCCTTGTCTCCTCTGATTTCTGAAGTAGGGAAATCCATTGCAGCTATTCTTTCACATTAGCTACTGTTCACTGAGATTATGAAGTATAAATTGGATAGGAGACATTGATTTTAAAATACTAATTGACTTCTAGTATCTACTAAGAAGCCCAATTAGAAAAATATTTTGACAGAGAAAGCAATAAAAACTGCAGTACCTGTGGACTCCTAAGTATTTGACATTCTGATTAGTTTGAACATTCCCAATTTAGTGAGTATAGGTAAAGATAAGCTAGGGACAAATTTTTTTCATCCTCCTGTTCATTCTATGAAGTATAACTCTATATCAATTGTCCATACTTCCTGGTATACTATATTTATCTTTGCTACTGTAATCTTTACAAAGTTAAACAAATCATCCTTCTAGATTGGCAGATCAAATTTAGTTATTTGGATATGGGGGAGAAGGGATTTTAAAAGATCAACTAGCCCCACAATACTTGTAAAAAATGACTCAAGAGATTGCTAAAAAACAAATGGCATCTCAAGTAGTCACATCTAGTGTTTCTGAAATCCTGACTTAAATGATATAAGGGCTATAAATGTGGAGAAAATGTTATATAGTGGAGGATATTAACCATAAAAAACAGACCTTGAGAATTTTTTACATATAGTGCAGATAGAGTCAGATTGAAAGGAACAGCATAAACCTTCTCACAACTGACCTTCCTGAGAAGATGGCACTTAAGCCCCAGGATATAAATGGAGCCCAATTGGGCCAAAATGCCCTACACCTAGCATTTTCTTTTTGACAGGATGTGTTTGGATGCTGACACTAAAGACAGACTAACGTTAAGATAAAGGCCACTTTCTTTGGTACAGCACACTGGCATGTATCAGCAGCTACATTAGGCTTTCCAAAGGTAAACTGACCCCTTTGAGTAGAAAACATCCCAGGTACAAAGAATTTGCTTCTAAACACATTGTGAGGTGAAGCTGAAAATGGCCCGATGATATATCTAGTATGGAAGCTGGACCAAAGAGAAAACTATCTTGAATACATGAATACCTTGGCACAGAGGCTTCCTAGGCCTCAAGAAGAAAGTAAATACAGAAAGTCTTTTGCTAAAGCAAAAGAGCCCATGTTCTCAGCCTCACTTATACCTGGATACACACATGGCAATGAACTCTTATAATCAACTAGCCATACAGGTTGAAGCCAGAGGGCCCTGAAGTTGGATGGAGTTCACTGGTACAGTGAGAAGGTTTAGTCTAATATATTCACAGTGAATCTGAGTTATATAAGCAGAGTATAGAGAATAATTCTCTTTTATTACCCCTGGAATATTACCAAATTTTGATTACACATATACAAAACTTCACTACATCTGAATAATCAAATATTTAAGTCATATATTTTGGCCAAAATGTAATAAAACAAGAAATTAATAGCATAAAGATATAAAACATTGCAACTCATACATATAAATATTTACTTTTAGAAATTCTTGTAAATGATAACTTATTTAAATAACTGAATTCAATGAAAGTAATACATATAATAATGTATGGGATATAGCCAAATCTATATTTAGAATAAATAATCAGCTCTAAACAGTTTACTTATTCAACATGAGAAAAATAAGTATTCAACTTAACAATTATAAATATTATAAATATGACTAGATTATCAAGGATAGAATTAACAAATAAATCCAGGAGTGGGATGAACTAAAGAGCAAAACTAATAGGTATATCTAGGAATATTGAAATGGCCATTATAAAACATACAAACAAATATTCTCTGTCAAGATTAATCAACAAAGGGGAAAAACACAATTTTGACAATGAAAATGATATCAAGATCTCAAATAAAGAAGCAAAGAAAAAAAGTATTTTGAAGGTAAAACTTTTTGGACTTCTCCAGTAGTCCAGTGGTTAAGAATCTGCCTGCCAATCCAGGGGACACAAGCTTGAACCCTTGTCTAGGAAGATCCAACGTGCTTTGGGGCAACTAAACCCCTGAGCTGCAACTACTGAAACCCATGTGCTCTAGAGCCTGTGCTCTGCAACCAGAGAAGCCACCACAATGAGTAGCCCTGCTCATCACAACTAGGAAACACATGCATCAGTGAAGACACAGCACATCCAAAAATAAATGAATCAATATACTAAAAACATGTATTTTATATATGTATATATATATATATATATACACACACACACACATATATAACTTTTACTTCTGGTACCATGGCAGAAATGATACAGCCCAAATGTTCTTCTGCAAAGTACATCTAGATTGTGAATAAATTACAGCAAATATAAATTTGTAAACCTCTGGACTATATAGAAAATCTTGGAAATCCACCCTTTCCCTAAAGAACATGAAGCTCTAAGCAAAAGCGCTGAGGTTTATATAACTGAAAAGATGTGTTTGTCTTTTGGACAAGGGTCTGCACCAGAATAAAAATGGAATTCTATGCTTTGTACTTCGGGGTAAGAGTTGGGGTCAAATCCTAAACTCTTTTTATGTCTCCTTTATGTTTCAGTCCTTTGAAAGTGAAAAGTTGTCAATAACACTTTAGGGGGAAAAAAAAATCTCTTGCAGAAGGAAGACTAAATTTAGATCCTCAGGATTACTGCAAAATATAGCTAATAATTTAAAACAATGCCAAACACACAAATACAAGCTGCTTTAAGTATTATCACTAGCTGAAATTCAAATGTTATAACCTTGTCAGAGATGAATTTTGTACCATTTATCAAAATTGCTTATGCATCTATGTTTTCTCCATTCTACTTCTAGCAATCTATCTTTAGAAACACTAGCAACAATACGTCAAGACACATGTGTAGAATATTGTTACTTCATACATAACTACTAAAGATTATGGATTGGTGAAAAAAAAAATCTAGTTTATCTTTAAATGGATTATGATGAATATATGAAAAGGGTAAGAAAGCTCTTTATGTTCTGGTCATAGGAATAATTTCTAGAAAAGATGAAATGTTCATAGCATTCTTCATACAAAAGCATCTTTTACATTTGAAAGAGAAATGTATGTGTCTATATGTGTCCAAGCATGATTGCTAAGTTGCATCAATCATGTCCAACCCCATGTGACCATATAGACTTTAGCCCACCAGGCTCCTCTGTCCATGGGATTCTCCAGGCAGGAACACTGGAGTGGGCTACAAATGCCTACAAATTGAAAGTGCTCTTCTCCAGGGGATCTTCCCAACCCAAGGATTGAATCACGTCTCATTAAGCCTCCTGCATTGGCAGGTGGGTCTCTTTACCACTAGTGTCACCGTAAGTGCATGCATATCTTGATTTGCTTATATTTTCCAAGAAAAAGAGGGGTGGTTTCGCCAGTGGCTCACTGGTAAAGAGTATGCCTGCCAATGCAGGAGATGCAAGAGCCATGAGTTCAATTTCTGGTTTGGGAAGATCTCCTGGAGAAGGAATGGCAACTCACTCCAGTATTCTGGCCTGGAAAATTCCATGGACAGAGAAGTGGCAGGCTATAATTCATGAGGGTCACAAAGAGCCAGATACCACTGTGTGCACACACAATATCAATATTTAAGAAAAAGGATATTAGAATAAGCAAGAAACTAATACATATATAAGAGTATGAGTGAGAAACTAATCATGTAACTGAAACATGGACTGGACTTGATATATGACTTTAACTGTAGAATAATTTGTATGTTACCTAATTAAAAATAAAAAGGAAAATAAAGCAATGTCTACAAATTGAAAGTCAGTAGAAAAACTGTACATGTCTGATTTTCTCAAATAAGGAACTAAATTTTAAATGAATGTTTTATAGATAATTTTGCTGCTCTCTACAATGCTGGCCTACTCCCATAAGACCGATGTCCAATATAACTCTCCAAATGTGCTCAGTTATGACCATTTCTTCACCTCACACTATATTTATTGTTATTATTTTACTGTTTCTGAAATTCAAATATCTGAGCCTTGTTTCTGGGTAAAGAACCAAGGACAATACCAATTTCACAAAAATAGAAAATTAAGGATACAATCAAGCAACACACTATAGAAGGTTTAAAAGTTTAACATGGTTAGATAGAAAGATAACATAAAACTTTATATTACTACTAATAATATTCTGCAGATATTAAAATTATAGAATTGCTTTTCTGTTCAGCACTAGGATTTTAATTAATTTTATTGATGCATGAAAAGATTTTTCTAATTATATATAATCTTAAAAATTATATTTAGAGATTTTTGCCTTCTTTTGATACCTTTGAAATTATTAAATTGTGTCTTTTTCCTTCTAGGTACTGATTTTCTGTATTATGGCTGTTGTCCCTACAAAAAATTCTCATTTTAATCTATTTTAATATAGATTTAGAAAATTATGGTGCTTGGAATTCTATCATCATCTCACTCACTGGAATTCTGTAATGCAGTTGCCTAACAGAATTTGGCTGATTGCTTAAACATCGGATCAAGTAAATGGAAACTAAAGGCAGTAGAAACAGTTTGATTTCTCTATGTGCACTCTCCAAATGTTATGCCAGTAGTGAGACTACTTTGTATAGAAGCATATGAAACTGTGTGTTAGAAATATAAAACTGATCAAAGACAAGAGGATTCATTACTGAAAATTTTCCCCTGTAGGAAAAGCAGTAGGTGGGTGAATAAATACATGTGGGCAGAGGCCAGGACACAGACTAAAGCAAGAAATGTTCTACAAAAATCTACACATTGGCAGATGGACAGGTAATATTCTGGCTTGGAAAAAACCTTAAGAATTTAAAAAGAGACACTTTGGAAAGAAGTCTGTGGTATTGCAGCCCTTGCACAGGCCTTTTATGAGGTTCATAAATAGGGGCTAGATATTGAAATGACATGTGTCTTTTCCTTGTACCTAGGATCAAAGGGGAAAAAATGGAAACAGTGAGAGATTTTATTTTCTTGGGCTCCGAAATCACTGCAGACTGTTACTGCAGCCATGAAATTAAATGACACTTGCTCCTTAGAAGGAAAGCTATGACAAACCTAGACAGCTTATCAATAGGTCAAGACATCACTTAGTTTACAAAAGTCTGTAGCTTCAAAGCTATAGTTTTTCTAGTAGTCACGCATGGATGTAAGACTTGGACCAAGAAGAAGACTGAGCACCAAAGAACTGATGCTTTTGGACTGTGGTGCTGAAGAAGACTCTTGAGAGTCTCTAGGACTGCAAGGAAATCAAACTAGTCAATCCTAAAGGAAACCAATCCTGAATATTCATTAGAAGGACGATACTGAAGTTGAAGCTCCAATGCTTTGGCCACCTGATGCAAAGAGATGACACACTAGAAAAGAACTTAATGCTTGGAAAGACTCAGGCAAAAGGAGAAGAATGCAGCAGAGGATGACATGATTAGATATCACCAACTCAACCAACAAGAATTTAAGTTAACTTCATGATACAGTGAAAGACAGGGAAGCCAGGCATACTGAAGTCCATGGAGTTACAAAGAGTTGGAAATGACTTAGGGACTGAACAACAAAGACTCAATGGAGAAGAATTCCTGAGGCAAGAGAGGGTGCTCTTCCATCCTGTAATCCAAAATAATGTAAGGGGGAAGACTAAGACAACCTGTAATAAAATTAATAAAATAATATGTCAACAAATATATTTGTCAATGATATCTCAATAAAGCAGGGGTAAAACAACATTCTGTATTCTATTTCTATAGAAATTTTTTCAACATTCTGTATTCTATTTTCCTTTCTTTTTTAAATAAAAGAATCTATTTTTAAAGCACAATCTTCAATAGCAAAATTTGAAAACAACCTAAACATTCAATATTGTGGGAATGATCAATAAAATACATCCATACTATAATAGTCATCAAAAAGTAGCCCTTAATGAGAATGTGATACATAGGCACATTCACCTAGAAAAATAACAATGACATTCTTAACATAAATTTCAGAACAATATACGTATGTTGCGCTTTGTATAAAAACACAATGTATATATACATATAAGTATGTGTATAAGTATGCTTTCAAGGCATACCAAATAAATCAGTTGAATATTAACAAAATGTTAGCAGTCCATAGAGGAGAATAATTCTGGGATGGTTTGAGCTGGAGTTGTGGGGTTAATATTGGGAAATTGAAAGTCTAAAGATGAGAATTTACTCTTTTTTAAAATTTAAAACTGGATACTCTTACTTTTATGGAAGAGTTTAAAAAATTTCAAAAAATATTTGACTTATTAATCCTCTCAACTGTTGCAAGAGATTTTTCTCTCAATATTTCTTATCCTACATAGTCAAATTTTAATTTTTCTTCCCCTGCTTGTTTCTGTCAACTTAAAAAAAAACACATTCAAGTTTCCTTCTAAATGGACAGAAGAAATTTTTAAAAATCTTTCAATTACATATCACATTTTAACAAAGTATCTTACATCTTTTTTATCATTTTTTAATAGCCTCTATACAAAGTATGGGCTTTCCTTGTAGTTCAACTGGTAAATAATCTGTGTACAATGCAGGAGGCCTGAGTTCAATCCCTGGGTTGGGAAGATTTCCTGGAGGAGGGAATTCTTGCCTGGAGAATCCTCATAGACTGAGTAGCCAGGTGGCTACAGTCCTTGGGGTCACTAAGAGTAGGACACAACTGGGCGACTAAACACACACAACACAGCACAATACTAACCACACTCAATCTTTTTCCTGTCTCTCTGTTTATGTTTTAAGCTCCTGAAATCAGGTTCCCATATCTTGAGTATTCTTTAAATCATCTCTGACAAAGTTTATCAATCACTTCTTAATTCATTAATCCAGTAAATTATTTGTGTTCATATTATTTTATATTTGTCTGGCGGTTTTTGACACTAATTACCATTCCTTTCTCTGAACTTCTCCCTCATATTTTGAGTTAGCAATCTCCCTTCTTCCTTTTCATTACACTTCTCTAATGATTCCTTCTAAGTCACCTCTGTAGATTTACTTCTTCCAGCTCCTTCTTAAATGTTGGTGGATCTGTTTTCTTCACACTTTGCACCAATCTTAGATGATGGCAACCACGTAAGAATTAAACCACTATCAGCTGATACCCAAGTCAGTGACTCCAGGCCTGGACTAGACCACCCCTATGAGAATTTACTCATTGAGTGTTGTCATCTGGATGCTCCCTCAGCAGATGAGAAAGGACATACTTCAGACAAACTGCCTTCTCTTTTCTTCTCCTTAGCTCAGTTACTACTAAAGTTTCATTCTGTTTCTAACTTAGGAATCTGGGTAATTGTCTTGAGTACTGCCACATTTCATCAATTTCCAAATCCAGTAGATTCTAATCACACCATGTTTTATATAAGTAAGGGTACTCTTCCTCCATCTACAATATTCAAATGTTGGTTCAAACTTGCATCATCTTTCATTTATTCTATTGCACTGAATTCCTAACTTGCTTTATTCCTCTGATTCCATTCTTCATCTGCACACTGCTACTGATTTCACCCTCCTGATAATACAGACAGGAGCCCATGTTTGCCATGATTGAATACTAGCAATGGTTTCCATTGTCCACAGACCACTCATCACTTCTTGCTCTATATTTTGTCATGTCTTTTTCTTCACATGACTAAAGCTGGTAGTAAGACAGCTACAGTGGCAAGCCTGCAGCTATTATAATGTACCATTTTGTTTCATACTGCTATACATTTGTCTACTGAACAAGGAATGCCCACTGTTTCTATTTTCTTAGTTCTCTGACATCTTTTGGACATGTTTGCAAAATCTGTTGGGAACAATTAGGTAATTGCTCTGTGTGTCTCTGCTATCTGAAGACTAACTTGAGAATTCTAAATCTCAAAGAGCTATGGTTTATCAATCTTAAAACTTCTCTTAATTCATTAATCCAGTAAATTATTTGTGTTCATATTATTTTATATTTGTCTGGCGGTTTTTGACACTAATTACCATTCCTTTCTCTGAACTTCTCCCTCATATTTTGAGTTAGCAATCTCCCTTCTTCCTTTTCATTACACTTCTCTAATGATTCCTTCTAAGTCACCTCTGTAGATTTACTTCTTCCAGCTCCTTCTTAAATGTTGGTGGATCTGTTTTCTTCACACTTTGCACCAATCTTAGATGATGGCAACCACGTAAGAATTAAACCACTATCAGCTGATACCCAAGTCAGTGACTCCAGGCCTGGACTAGACCACCCCTATGAGAATTTACTCATTGAGTGTTGTCATCTGGATGCTCCCTCAGCAGATGAGAAAGGACATACTTCAGACAAACTGCCTTCTCTTTTCTTCTCCTTAGCTCAGTTACTACTAAAGTTTCATTCTGTTTCTAACTTAGGAATCTGGGTAATTGTCTTGAGTACTGCCACATTTCATCAATTTCCAAATCCAGTAGATTCTAATCACACCATGTTTTATATAAGTAAGGGTACTCTTCCTCCATCTACAATATTCAAATGTTGGTTCAAACTTGCATCATCTTTCATTTATTCTATTGCACTGAATTCCTAACTTGCTTTATTCCTCTGATTCCATTCTTCATCTGCACACTGCTACTGATTTCACCCTCCTGATAATACAGACAGGAGCCCATGTTTGCCATGATTGAATACTAGCAATGGTTTCCATTGTCCACAGACCACTCATCACTTCTTGCTCTATATTTTGTCATGTCTTTTTCTTCACATGACTAAAGCTGGTAGTAAGACAGCTACAGTGGCAAGCCTGCAGCTATTATAATGTACCATTTTGTTTCATACTGCTATACATTTGTCTACTGAACAAGGAATGCCCACTGTTTCTATTTTCTTAGTTCTCTGACATCTTTTGGACATGTTTGCAAAAATCTGTTGGGAACAATTAGGTAATTGCTCTGTGTGTCTCTGCTATCTGAAGACTAACTTGAGAATTCTAAATTCTCAAAGAAGCAAATATCGGCACCTAAGTACACCAGTTTGCATATTATACAATCTGCTTCCAAGGCAACTAAATGCTTAAGATGGCAAATCTCATCTTGGTTACATGGTTGGGCATCTTTGTTCATTTATATGCTAATTCAAATGGAAAGCAATATGATGTAATAATCATGGTTATTCCAGAAGACTCTGTGCCTAATACCTTTTTAACACATAATTTAATATTGTAATTCAGAGACAAGCAATAAAACTTGATGCCGTCTGTTGTTTTGCAAATCTGTTGATTATTTCCTTAAGGAAATGGTATCAAACATTGACTTCTCAGTTGAAGGGGCAACAAGGTCTTAAAATCTGTTCTGGCTCATTGGGCCTCTTAGTTATATACATAAATGTGGGATTGACTTAAATGACTGGGCAAAATAACAACAACAACAAGAAGAACGAATGATGGATATAATGAGGAATTCTGGCTACTCACCATGGAGCATAGTATTCATAAGTTCACTATTCACATAGCCACTTTTTAATTATAAGGCACACTAAAAGAATGATTATTTCATTTTTAAAGAAGCCTTTAATAAAAATCCATGATCAAAATATTTAACTAGTAATTCTTTATAGCTCTAATGGACTAATATTTTAATTAAATTACTTTATAAACATTAAATTGATTTTTAAACCCTGCCAATGCAGAGATTGAATTTTATTATTCCCATTTTACTAAATTGAGATTACATATTAAAACTTAAAAGTTCCTACAAATATCAGTTACTCACATGTGGACATGTGAATGAAAGACAAATATTTCTTTTTTATTTTTTTTAATCTGTTTTTCAGAGTGGAACTAATATGTATACCTTTATATTTCAGCATTTTCTGACTTCAATTTTTGACAAAATTTCATATAGTTTAAGTTGGCACCAATTTAAATTTAAATGTTTTTCTCTCCTCTAGTACACACTGAATATCAACATTATTGGGAAGATGATCTTTTTTTTTTTTTTGGCCACTTCTATTGGTCTTTCATTTGTTCATCTTTGTTCTTTGGCTCCTGTGGGCCTCCCGTCGCATTGACCTCTCTCGCTGCAGAGCACCGGCTCTGGGCGCATGTGCTCCAGAGCTCTGGCTCGGTAGTTGGACACATGGGTCCAGCCGCTCCGCAGCACATGGGATCTTCCCAGGCCAGGGATCGAACCGGTGCCCCTTGCACTGCAAGGCGGTGTCCTTACCCACTGGACCACCAGGAAAGCCTGAAAGATCATCTTTAATTAAAAGTGGCTGAACCATAATCCATACAGACCAGCCATGGCACAATGGTAGGACCACTTAGTTATCCCATGAGGAAAAAAATTCAGAGACAAGCAATAAAACTTGATGCCGTCTGTTGTTTTGCAAATCTGTTGATTATTTCCTTAAGGAAATGGTATCAAACATTGACTTCTCAGTTGAAGGGGCAACAAGGTCTTAAAATCTGTTCTGGCTCATTGGGCCTCTTAGTTATATACATAAATGTGGGATTGACTTAAATGACTGGGCAAAATAACAACAACAACAAGAAGAACGAATGATGGATATAATGAGGAATTCTGGCTACTCACCATGGAGCATAGTATTCATAAGTTCACTATTCACATAGCCACTTTTTAATTATAAGGCACACTAAAAGAATGATTATTTCATTTTTAAAGAAGCCTTTAATAAAAATCCATGATCAAAATATTTAACTAGTAATTCTTTATAGCTCTAATGGACTAATATTTTAATTAAATTACTTTATAAACATTAAATTGATTTTTAAACCCTGCCAATGCAGAGATTGAATTTTATTATTCCCATTTTACTAAATTGAGATTACATATTAAAACTTAAAAGTTCCTACAAATATCAGTTACTCACATGTGGACATGTGAATGAAAGACAAATATTTCTTTTTTATTTTTTTTAATCTGTTTTTCAGAGTGGAACTAATATGTATACCTTTATATTTCAGCATTTTCTGCCTTCAATTTTTTGACAAAATTTCATATAGTTTAAGTTGGCACCAATTTAAATTTAAATGTTTTTCTCTCCTCTAGTACACACTGAATATCAACATTATTGGGAAGATGATCTTTTTTTTTTTTTTGGCCACTTCTATTGGTCTTTCATTTGTTCATCTTTGTTCTTTGGCTCCTGTGGGCCTCCCGTCGCATTGACCTCTCTCGCTGCAGAGCACCGGCTCTGGGCGCATGTGCTCCAGAGCTCTGGCTCGGTAGTTGGACACATGGGTCCAGCCGCTCCGCAGCACATGGGATCTTCCCAGGCCAGGGATCGAACCGGTGCCCCTTGCACTGCAAGGCGGTGTCCTTACCCACTGGACCACCAGGAAAGCCTGAAAGATCATCTTTAATTAAAAGTGGCTGAACCATAATCCATACAGACCAGCCATGGCACAATGGTAGGACCACTTAGTTATCCCATGAGGTACCTGTCTTATATTACCCTATTCTATTATTTTTAAAAGTGATTTGCCTATGCAACTTCAGTGTAAATGAGGTCATGGGCTGTGTCTCATAAAAGTTTAGTATTTCCAAAGCAACTAGCATAAAACGCTGTACATAGCAGCCATAAACAAAATATCTATTAATTTACTGCCTGAGATACAGAAACAATTAGAGTAACATGGCTTTTTATTTTATTATTATTTTTTAATTTTATTTATTTATCTTTTGGGGGTGGGGTGACGAGGGAGGGGGATGGGCGGGCCACTTATATTGGTCTTTCATTTGTCTATTTTCATCCGTCTTTGTTCTTTGGCTCCTGTGGGCCTCCCATCGCGGTGGCCTCTGTTGTCGCAGAGCACTGGCTCTGGGTGCATGCGCTCCAAAGCTCCAGCTCGGTAATTGGACACATCGGTCCAGCTGCTCCGCGGCACGTGGGATCTTCCCAGGCCAGGGATCGAACCAGCACCCCTTGCACTGCAAGGCGGTGTCCTTACCCACTGGACCACCAGGGGAAGCCCGGCTTTTTATTTTTGAAAGAGCTGAGCTTTAATGATTTAAGGAGAGGAAGATGCTGTTTAAATGATTTTAGGATGGGAAGGAATATTAGTAAAAGTTACAATCTAGCATACAGGGCATACATTTGAATTACTCTGAGAGAACAAAATGTGGGCAGATATTTAAAGAAAATAAAGTCACAAAGGAATCTTGAGTGAAAATTCTTGGCTAATCATTACAATTTTACATGATGATTTAAAAATTTGGTGCAAAAGAGGAATTAGCAGAAGCACATGACTCTTTGGATGTGGAGTGAAGGTGAAAATACTCACAAATTGCACCCAGATTTCACTCCCCAAACCAAAAACCTCTTGAGTTCATGAGTTCTGGTCACCTGAGACCATCCTGATGCAGAGTTCAGGGGTGAACATGTTTCATGGATACTACTGAACACAAAGCATCTCAGAAAACTAGATACAAGAATAGTTGTTTATTTCTGGCTCATATGTCTTTAATTTACCTAAAGTAGCTCTCCTTTATATTTCAGGTCTTCAGATGAATGAGTTAACTCTGCTTGAGGCTGCAGGTATGTGAATCTGTTGTAATGACTCTAGTCCACATGTCCCATTCCAGGTCTCAGGCTGGAGGGTCAGTGCTTATGTTGAAACAAGAATTTAAATTGAGGTAGTCAGTGAGTGTGTGTTGCTCTTTATCCAAAGCAACTAGCATAAAACGCTGTACATAGCAGCCATAAACAAAATATCTATTAATTTACTGCCTGAGATACAGAAACAATTAGAGTAACATGGCTTTTTATTTTATTATTATTTTTTAATTTTATTTATTTATCTTTTGGGGGTGGGGTGACGAGGAGGGGATGGGCGGGCCACTTATATTGGTCTTTCATTTGTCTATTTTCATCCGTCTTTGTTCTTTGGCTCCTGTGGGCCTCCCATCGCGGTGGCCTCTGTTGTCGCAGAGCACTGGCTCTGGGTGCATGCGCTCCAAAGCTCCAGCTCGGTAATTGGACACATCGGTCCAGCTGCTCCGCGGCACGTGGGATCTTCCCAGGCCAGGGATCGAACCAGCACCCCTTGCACTGCAAGGCAGTGTTCTTATCCACTGGACCACCAGGGAAGCCCGGCTTTTTATTTTTGAAAGAGCTGAGCTTTAATGATTTAAGGAGAGGAAGATGCTGTTTAAATGATTTTAGGATGGGAAGGAATATTAGTAAAAGTTACAATCTAGCATACAGGGCATACATTTGAATTACTCTGAGAGAACAAAATGTGGGCAGATATTTAAAGAAAATAAAGTCACAAAGGAATCTTGAGTGAAAATTCTTGGCTAATCATTACAATTTTACATGATGATTTAAAAATTTGGTGCAAAAGAGGAATTAGCAGAAGCACATGACTCTTTGGATGTGGAGTGAAGGTGAAAATACTCACAAATTGCACCCAGATTTCACTCCCCAAACCAAAAACCTCTTGAGTTCATGAGTTCTGGTCACCTGAGACCATCCTGATGCAGAGTTCAGGGGTGAACATGTTTCATGGATACTACTGAACACAAAGCATCTCAGAAAACTAGATACAAGAATAGTTGTTTATTTCTGGCTCATATGTCTTTAATTTACCTAAAGTAGCTCTCCTTTATATTTCAGGTCTTCAGATGAATGAGTTAACTCTGCTTGAGGCTGCAGGTATGTGAATCTGTTGTAATGACTCTAGTCCACATGTCCCATTCCAGGTCTCAGGCTGGAGGGTCAGTGCTTATGTTGAAACAAGAATTTAAATTGAGGTAGTCAGTGAGTGTGTGTTGCTCTTTAGAAACATCCCTCATTTTAAACCCAGGCATGAAGGTAATACATTAGAATTAGCTGGATTTTAACTATTCATATTCAAAAAAGGAAGAAACAATGAAAATAAAGTGTTTTGTAGGGACAAGTAAACCATAGATTCCAGGATTATAAAGAGGGAACATGAAGACAAATTTAGTGACCATAAGAAAGTGATAGGCAATATATTAAGCTCTCTATGAAGTAAAAAAAAAAAAAAAAGTTACAGAAATGCTAAAAGACATGAGTTAGAAGACTAAGAAGTAGCAAAAAGGAGGAAAGTTTAAAGTTTTTCGTTTGATGCAATTATTATATCTGTAAGACTGTGGATGAAGTGATATGGAGGAGAAAAGATGAAAGGACTGAGAGACCAAGGTTTTGGAAGGATTATCCATGTGAGTGGTGACATTGTCAGGAATGTTGATTGTAGTAGTGGGAATGCTGGCAATGAACAAGGGGAGACAGTAGTTGGGAAAGTTGAAACAAATGACTGTCAGAAGCCCTGGGCTTTGGGGAAGAAATTGATTGAAGGAAGCAACAAGGAGAAAGAAGGATTTGTACCCTAATGCCAGGACAAAGGTACACAGATTGTGAAAGACAAGAAAGAAGTGAAGACTTTTTATTTGAGAGGGCTTCATTAGGGCTGAGATTTTGTTCAGAGTCGGAAGGAAAGATTCAGAGATACAATTAAGTTGATGTTGTTAATGATCATTAGTCATCAGAAAGAAAACTCAAGAAAGGAGCAGGGGATTGAAACTAGGTGAGGCAAAATTACACAGAGTGTTATGGAACTTGAAAAAGAAATCTTCACACCAAGGTTCTGGTATTAAGTGAGGTGATTAGAAATGTGAGGTATGAAGAAATTCATCCTGACAGCCTCTTGGGGAAAGCGGGGTCATCAGTTTAAGTTGTAAGGAAAGGACCATAGACAACTTAGACAACAATCTTGGGAATAAATGAGCTAACCTTGACATCAGGAAATTGTATTTCTGGCTTTTATAGAGCTTCCAAACCTATAATTTAAACGACTGAGCAACAAAGGTGTCTACAGTTACACTTAGGACCTCCCAGAGTCAGTCTCATGTGTGTTCAGAAACAAGTACAATTCCGGGCTTCCCCTGGTGGTCCAGTGGGTAAGGACACCGCCTTGCAGTGCAAGGGGCGCCGGTTCGAGCCCTGGCCTGGGAAGATCCCACGTGCCGCGGAGCGGCTGGATCCATGTGTCCAATCACCGAGCCGGAGCTCTGGAGCGCATGTGCCCAGAGCCGGAGCTCTGCAGCGACAGAGGCCACCGCGATGGGAGGCCCACAGGAGCCAAAGAACAAAGACCGATGAAAATGGAGAAATGAAAAACCAATAGAAGTGGCCCGCCCCCTCCCATCAGTCCCCGCAAAATAAATAATAAAATAAATAAATCTTTAAAAAAAAAAAAAAAAAAAACAAGTACAATTCCTGCCAGAGTGATACTCAGTAAATATTTGCTGAATGAAAGACATGTACATGTGCCTTTCTGCTTCAGCCTTCCTCTGTGAAATCAGCCACCTCTCAGCCATTTGATTGAGACATTTTGTCCATCCTTGCTTCTGATGCCTTCAGCCAATATTCTCCAGGGACCACCCTGTTGGTCAAGCCTCAACCATAACTCTGATGTGGTGTTAGATCCCTGCCTCTGAGTTCTTTGCAGAGCACTAGAGATGACTCTCTTGCTTTGGGATCCTATCTAAGAGTCTACTTCCTCAGGTTCCTCAAGGTCCTTCTGCACCCCATGTTCTAACACAAGGGGAAAATCACTAGACCACTCAAGTACAGTCCAAATCAAATCCCTTACGATTTTACAGTGGAAGTGACAAACAGATTTAAGGGATTAGATCTGATACACATGGTGCCTGAAGAACTATGGATGGGGGTTCATAGCTGTGTACGAGAGGCAGTGACCAAAATTATCCCCAAGAAAAATAAATGCAATAAGGCAAAATGGTTATCTGAGGAGGCAAATAGCTGAAAAAGAAGTGAAAGGCAAAGGGATAAGAAAATTCAAGAAATTGATGTTGTTAATGATCATTAGTCATCAGGAAAGATTGAAACTAGGTGAGGCAAAATTACACAGAGTGTTATGGAACTTGAAAAAGAAATCTTCACACCAAGGTTCTGGTATTAAGTGAGGTGATTAGAAATGTGAGGTATGAAGAAATTCATCCTGACAGCCTCTTGGGGAAAGCGGGGTCATCAGTTTAAGTTGTAAGGAAAGGACCATAGACAACTTAGACAACAATCTTGGGAATAAATGAGCTAACCTTGACATCAGGAAATTGTATTTCTGGCTTTTATAGAGCTTCCAAACCTATAATTTAAACGACTGAGCAACAAAGGTGTCTACAGTTACACTTAGGACCTCCCAGAGTCAGTCTCATGTGTGTTCAGAAACAAGTACAATTCCGGTTCTGGTGGTCAGTGGGTAAGACATTCATCCGACAGCCCTGGTGGGAAGATCCAGTTAGTGTAGGAGGATCCATGTGCCCAATTACACAGCCGAGCTTGGGAAAATGTGCCAACCTGACTCAGGAAAGGCATTTCGGGGGGCCCACGGGAGCCCAAAAACCTATAAATGGAAAATGAGAAACCAAAGGTGGCCGCCACTCTCCTCCCAACCAAAGCCAAATAAATTAAAATAAATTCAAAAAACAAGTACAATTCCTGCCAGAGTGATACTCAGTAAATATTTGCTGAATGAAAGACATGTACATGTGCCTTTCTGCTTCAGCCTTCCTCTGTGAAATCAGCCACCTCTCAGCCATTTGATTGAGACATTTTGTCCATCCTTGCTTCTGATGCCTTCAGCCAATATTCTCCAGGGACCACCCTGTTGGTCAAGCCTCAACCATAACTCTGATGTGGTGTTAGATCCCTGCCTCTGAGTTCTTTGCAGGCACTAGAGATGACTCTCTTGCTTTGGGTATCCTATCTAAGAGAGTCTACTTCCTCAGGTTCCTCAAGGTCCTTCTGCACCCCACATGTTCTAACACAAGGGGAAAATCACTAGACCACTCAAGTACAGTCCAAATCAAATCCCTTACGATTTTACAGTGGAAGTGACAAACAGATTTAAGGGATTAGATCTGATACACATGGTGCCTGAAGAACTATGGATGGGGGTTCATAGCTGTGTACGAGAGGCAGTGACCAAAATTATCCCCAAGAAAAATAAATGCAATAAGGCAAAATGGTTATCTGAGGAGGCAAATAGCTGAAAAAAGAAGTGAAAGGCAAAGGGGATAAGGAAAGATCTACCCATTTGAATGCAGAGTTCCAAAGAATAGCAAGAAGAGATAAGAAAGTCTTCTTAAGTGAATGCAAAGAAATGGAGGAAAACAGGGCTTCCCTGGTGGTCCAGTGGGTAAGGACACCGCCTTGCAGTGCAAGGGGTGCCGATTCAATCCCTGGCCTGGGAAGATCCCACGTGCCACAGAGCGGCTGGACTGACGTGTCCAATTACCAAGCTGGAGCTCTGGAATACATGCGCCCAGAGCCAGTGCTCTGCAACAACCGAGGCCACCGTGATGGGAGGCCCACACGGGCCAAAGAACAAAGATGGATGAAAATGGAAAAATGAAAGACCAATAGAAGTGGCCTGCCTGCTCCTCTCCCTCCTCACCCCACCCCCACCAAAATAAATAACTAAATAAATCTTAAAAAAAAAAAAAAAAAGAAACGGAGGAAAATAGAATGGGAAAGACTAGAAATCTCTTCAAGAAAATTAGAGTTACTAAGGCAATATTTCATGCAACGATAGACACAATAAACCACAGAAATGGCATGAACCTAAGAGAAGCAGAAAAGATTAAAAAGAGGTGGCAAGAATACACAGGACTGGGCTTCCCTGGTGGTCCAGTGGGTAAGGACACCGCCTTGCAGTGCAAGGGGCACCCGTTCGATCCCTGGCTCAGGAAGATCCCACGTGCCGCAGAGCGGCTGGACCCATGTGTCCAAGTACCGAGACAGAGCTCTGGAATACATGCGCCCAGAGCCAGTGCTCTGCAACAACCGAGGCCACCGTGATGGGAGGCCCACACGGGCCAAAGAACAAAGATGGATGAAAATGGAAAAATGAAAGACCAATAGAAGTGGCCTGCCTGCTCCTCTCCCTCCTCACCCCACCCCCACCAAAATAAATAACTAAATAAATCTTAAAAAAAAAAAAAAAAAGAAACGGAGGAAAATAGAATGGGAAAGACTAGAAATCTCTTCAAGAAAATTAGAGTTACTAAGGCAATATTTCATGCAACGATAGACACAATAAACCACAGAAATGGCATGAACCTAAGAGAAGCAGAAAAGATTAAAAAGAGGTGGCAAGAATACACAGGACTGGGCTTCCCTGGTGGTCCAGTGGGTAAGGACACCGCCTTGCAGTGCAAGGGGCACCCGTTCGATCCCTGGCTCAGGAAGATCCCACGTGCCGCAGAGCGGCTGGACCCATGTGTCCAAGTACCGAGACAGAGCTCTGGAGTGCATGTGCCCAGAGCCAGTGCTATGTGACAGCAGAGGCCACTGTGATGGGAGGCCCACATGGGCCAAAGAACAAAAATGGATGGAAATAGATAAATGAAAGACCAATAGAATTGGCCTGCCTGCCCCCCTCCGTTCCCAACCTGCCACCCCCCACCAAAATAAAAAAAGAAAGAAAGAATACACAGAACTATACAGAAACCTACACATCTTAATGATCCCTACAACCATGATGGAGTGGCCACTTACTTAGAGCCAAGAATCCTAGAGTGTGGAGCTCTGAATTGAAAGAGGACCGTTTTAAACATAAAGAAGCTCAAGCACATGTTTGCAGTTTGGAGCTAAGATGGCGCCTACAGGAAGGGATGTGGGAGTGAAAAGAAGCTTAAGCACATTGTTTCAGCTTGGAGCTAAGATGGCGCCTACAGGAAGGGACGTGGGAATGAAGGGAAGCTTAAGCGCATTGTTTAAAGAAGCTTAAGCACATGTTTGCAGCTAAGATGGCGCCTACAGGAAGAGACAGGGCATGATCTAAATTGTTAATTGATGGTCAAAATTTCTGATTGGTTCCCCTGGCTTCCGCGCTCATGAATGACTGCTTGGCCTTTAGTTTGATTGGTGTAATCTATAGGAAGTCCCGTGCAAAACCCCCTTCACTTGCCTATAAAAGCTATGGATCTTCTTCAATAAAGTGGAACTACTTCGATGGAACCCCTGTCGCGTCTGATTGTCCCCTGCCTGAACCAGGGGGCTGCGGGGCGGGCAGTTCAAGATTTGCCTTTCTTCGAGATCTCCCGGTTCAGCCGGGGGCAATCCCGCTGCCTTCCCTTTCTGCGGAAGGTCCCCGCACTAGAGTGTAAAGTCAAGTGTGCCTTAGTAAACATTACTACAAACAAAACTAGTGGAGGTGATTGAATTTCAGCTGAGCTATCTCAAATCCTAACAGATGATGCTGTTAAAGTGCTGCACTCAATATGCCAGCAAATTTGGAAAATTCAGCAGTGGCCACAGGACTGGAAAAGGTCAGTCTCATTTCAATCCCAAAGTGGGGCAATGCAAAAGAATGTTTAAACTACCACACAATTGCACTCACTTCACGTTAACAAGGTTATGTTCAAAGTTACTGTGGATGGTGACTGTGACCACGAAATTAATAGATACTTGCTTCTTGGAAGAAAAGCTATGACAAACCCAGACAATGTATTAAAAAGCAGAGACATCACCTTGCCAACAAAGGTCTGCGAAATCTATGGTTTTCTAAGTAGTCATGTATGAATGTAAGAGTTGGACCAAGAAGAAGGTTGAGCACCAAAGAATTGATGCTTTTGAACTGTGGTGCTTGAGAGGACTCTTGAGAGTCTCTTTGACAGCAAGAAGATCAAACCAGTCTATCCTAAAGGTAATCAATCCTGAATATTCATTGGCATATTCATTGGAAGGAGCTGAAGCTGAAGTTCCAATACTTTGGCCACCTGGTACACAGAGCTGACTCATTGGAAAAGATCCTGATGGTGGGAAAGATTGACGGGAGGAAGAGAACGGGATGACAGAAGATTAGATGGTTGGATAGTGTCACTGACTCAATGGACATGAGTTTGAGCAAACTCTGAGAGATGGTGAAGGATTGGGAAGTCTTGCATTCTGAAGCCCTCAACAAAGTGCCCTCCCCAGTAGCATCTTTGCCTTGATTATCAAATCATGCAAATATGTTGGAAGTCAGTTCCACAACACATCTATTTCCCAATTAAACTCATCAAAGTTTATCAAGAGATTTGTTATTTGATCAAGATGCCTAAAAAGAAAAATATCAGTCTCATTTTTCTAATGCTTCTCCTAATTAATTGTACATGATAATACACAGAAAAAAACTTACTGTTTGCACTATTTCTTAAGTCAGCTGCATAGCAGATGTTTTATTGGTACTTGGAATATGTCAACTTATTTTTCCTAAAATTATATCTTGTGATTAGTAGTGATGTCTACTAATAAGGGTTGATGGCAAGAGAAGACCCAGTGAAAACAAATATGTTTCTGAACTAGCAATCTAGATCTAGATGGCTCTGATTTGGTGGAAAATTTTTAACACTTTAGTAATTGATTTTAACTTCTAAGCAATTCACATAAGTGAGATATTTATGCAATACCATATAAACGAACGTTATTTCTAAATTAAATAGAATTTGTTGAAAATTTAATCCTTAGAGATCAACAAAATATATTTTTATTGCATTATACATATAGAATTATTAAAAATATTGATATGAGTGATTTATGATACAATCTCAAATACAATTATTCCTGCAAACCCAGACAATGTATTAAAAAGCAGAGACATCACCTTGCCAACAAAGGTCTGCGAAATCTATGGTTTTCTAAGTAGTCATGTATGAATGTAAGAGTTGGACCAAGAAGAAGGTTGAGCACCAAAGAATTGATGCTTTTGAACTGTGGTGCTTGAGAGGACTCTTGAGAGTCTCTTTGACAGCAAGAAGATCAAACCAGTCTATCCTAAAGGTAATCAATCCTGAATATTCATTGGCATATTCATTGGAAGGAGCTGAAGCTGAAGTTCCAATACTTTGGCCACCTGGTACACAGAGCTGACTCATTGGAAAAGATCCTGATGGTGGGAAAGATTGACGGGAGGAAGAGAACGGGATGACAGAAGATTAGATGGTTGGATAGTGTCACTGACTCAATGGACATGAGTTTGAGCAAACTCTGAGAGATGGTGAAGGATTGGGAAGTCTTGCATTCTGAAGCCCTCAACAAAGTGCCCTCCCCAGTAGCATCTTTGCCTTGATTATCAAATCATGCAAATATGTTGGAAGTCAGTTCCACAACACATCTATTTCCCAATTAAACTCATCAAAGTTTATCAAGAGATTTGTTATTTGATCAAGATGCCAAAAAGAAAAATATCAGTCTCATTTTTCTAAGGCTTCTCCTAATTAATTGTACATGATAATACACAGAAAAAAACTTACTGTTTGCACTATTTCTTAAGTCAGCTGCATAGCAGATGTTTTATTGGTACTTGGAATATGTCAACTTATTTTTCCTAAAATTATATCTTGTGATTAGTAGTGATGTCTACTAATAAGGGTTGATGGCAAGAGAAGACCCAGTGAAAACAAATATGTTTCTGAACTAGCAATCTAGATCTAGATGGCTCTGATTTGGTGGAAAATTTTTAACACTTTAGTAATTGATTTTAACTTCTAAGCAATTCACATAAGTGAGATATTTATGCAATACCATATAAACGAACGTTATTTCTAAATTAAATAGAATTTGTTGAAAATTTAATCCTTAGAGATCAACAAAATATATTTTTATTGCATTATACATATAGAATTATTAAAAATATTGATATGAGTGATTTATGATACAATCTCAAATACAAATTTTATTCCTGCATTTTTTCAGAATCGTAACCAGTGTTAAATTCACATAAAGTATTTGATAATGAACAGAGGACACAGAAGAAGGCTAACAGCATAATTTTAACCTAATAATTCATGAGACTGTGAGGAATATAAAAAGCTATATAATGAGGAATTCGTTTAACTTTTTATGTCCAAGATATTTTTTCCTGTTTATATTTTAAGTTAATATTGTTCACATATTGACAAAGTTGTTGAAATGTATGAGTAATAAAAAATCATAAAACAGTTTAGATGCTTCAAGATGGTTATCCTATAAAGAAAGCCTGAATTTCTATTGATTTCATCAATATAAAATGGAACACTCTCATACTGCCTGAGTATTAGGAGAGAAAAATCAACTCCAAATTCTCCACACATAATGAAGAAATAGTTGACATAAAATGAATGGGGACACAAAATGTAAATATTTCAGCTCTTACCTGACCTTTTTGTATTATCTAAAATCTTTGCCTGCAATAAATGGCTACTAAGTCATCTAGAAAATTAAATTTAGTTAGATCAAATACTTTGTAATAAAACTTGTCCCATGTAGTAAACTGTCCTGTGAAGAAACTGTTCATGAAAATATAAGTCTTCAGTTGAAATATTATCCCTAGGGGAATAATTTAAACTTACCCAAAGAATTATTTTATTGATCTCTGCAGAAATCCTCAGTCAATTGACCCTGGGTATAACCCTACACAAGTCCTTTAATCCTGAGCCTGGACTTCTACAACTATAAAACCAAGAAGTATAATAATACCTGCCTTACAGTCTCACAAGGTAATTGAAAGGTTATCAGATATGTGAGCATTTCTTAAGCATATTTCTTACATATTTATATATAAGGGAGAAGGATGTTGAAACTATGATTCTCACTTTTATATTTTTACTTAGCAATTATAGGGCAAAATAAACGAAGTTATTTCTAAATTAAATAGAATTTTTGAAAATTTAATCCTTAGAGATCAACAAAATATATTTTTATTGCATTATACATATAGAATTATTAAAAATATTGATATGAGTGATTTATGATACAATCTCAAATACAAATTTTATTCCTGCATTTTTTCAGAATCGTAACCAGTGTTAAATTCACATAAAGTATTTGATAATGAACAGAGGACACAGAAGAAGGCTAACAGCATAATTTTAACCTAATAATTCATGAGACTGTGAGGAATATAAAAAGCTATATAATGAGGAATTCGTTTAACTTTTTATGTCCAAGATATTTTTTCCTGTTTATATTTTAAGTTAATATTGTTCACATATTGACAAAGTTGTTGAAATGTATGAGTAATAAAAAATCATAAAACAGTTTAGATGCTTCAAGATGGTTATCCTATAAAGAAAGCCTGAATTTCTATTGATTTCATCAATATAAAATGGAACACTCTCATACTGCCTGAGTATTAGGAGAGAAAAATCAACTCCAAATTCTCCACACATAATGAAGAAATAGTTGACATAAAATGAATGGGGACACAAAATGTAAATATTTCAGCTCTTACCTGACCTTTTTGTATTATCTAAAATCTTTGCCTGCAATAAATGGCTACTAAGTCATCTAGAAAATTAAATTTAGTTAGATCAAATACTTTGTAATAAAACTTGTCCCATGTAGTAAACTGTCCTGTGAAGAAACTGTTCATGAAAATATAAGTCTTCAGTTGAAATATTATCCCTAGGGGAATAATTTAAACTTACCCAAAGAATTATTTTATTGATCTCTGCAGAAATCCTCAGTCAATTGACCCTGGGTATAACCCTACACAAGTCCTTTAATCCTGAGCCTGGACTTCTACAACTATAAAACCAAGAAGTATAATAATACCTGCCTTACAGTCTCACAAGGTAATTGAAAGGTTATCAGATATGTGAGCATTTCTTAAGCATATTTCTTACATATTTATATATAAGGGAGAAGGATGTTGAAAAACTATGATTCTCACTTTTTATATTTTTTGACTTTGACTCCCTTAAGAAAAGCAAAATATGCAACCATATTCCTATGCTACCTGCTCTCTCTTTTCAGGGCCAAAAATTCGATGATAGCAGGATTTAATATTAATAAAAGCACATTTGAATAAATCTTTACTTTCATTTTTGAAAAACAGAAAGAGTTCCTTTGTATGCATAGATTTCTATAGCAAAACACACATAAACCAGTGAGATTATTACAGTTTCATTGGTGGTATGTTCCAAATTGTGTAAATACTATACTCAGATTTTAGCTAGTTCATCTCTCTTGACATTGACTCACATAAATTGGCATCTTCAAGCCCTGTCAACTCTACTACTCTTAGCCATAAATATAAGTGCCCAACATGAATCTTCATTAGCTGACCAAGGTAAACATCGCTTTTTGGCTTCTAGCTCAGCACACAAGTTAACTAAAATATATATACACACACACATATATACACACACACACATACACACACACATATACTTATACATACACACACATATCCTGAGTGAGCTTTAAATAGAAAAGTTATTTAAATGTATCAACACAGGACTATATAAAACAAAGAGAAGTATAATTCTGGGACTGTATAAGCAGAACTAATCTTTGCTAAGTTTGATCGTTATATGTGTGCATGTTTGTACGTACATGGGCTGCATATAATAAATAATATAGTATTTTGCTTTTCATAAATGTGGGATTACATTATAGATGTTCTCTCTAAATAATTGTCCATATATATCTACCCATTTACCTATCATCTATATATTAATCATGTATAAATCTATCATCTATCAATCTACTTTGTAATAAAGCTCGTCCCATGTAGGAAACTGTCCTGGGAAGAAACTGTGCATGGAAATATAAGTCTTCAGTTGAAATATTATCCCGAGGGGAATAATTTAAACTTACCCAAAGAATTATTTTATTGATCTCTGCAGAAATCCTCAGTCAATTGACCCTGGGTATAACCCTACACAAGTCCTTTAATCCTGAGCCTGGACTTCTACAACTATAAAACCAAGAAGTATAATAATACCTGCCTTACAGTCTCACAAGGTAATTGAAAGGTTATCAGATATGTGAGCATTTCTTAAGCATATTTCTTACATATTTATATATAAGGGAGAAGGATGTTGAAAAACTATGATTCTCACTTTTTATATTTTTTGACTTTGACTCCCTTAAGAAAAGCAAAATATGCAACCATATTCCTATGCTACCTGCTCTCTCTTTTCAGGGCCAAAAATTCGATGATAGCAGGATTTAATATTAATAAAAGCACATTTGAATAAATCTTTACTTTCATTTTTGAAAAACAGAAAGAGTTCCTTTGTATGCATAGATTTCTATAGCAAAACACACATAAACCAGTGAGATTATTACAGTTTCATTGGTGGTATGTTCCAAATTGTGTAAATACTATACTCAGATTTTAGCTAGTTCATCTCTCTTGACATTGACTCACATAAATTGGCATCTTCAAGCCCTGTCAACTCTACTACTCTTAGCCATAAATATAAGTGCCCAACATGAATCTTCATTAGCTGACCAAGGTAAACATCGCTTTTTGGCTTCTAGCTCAGCACACAAGTTAACTAAAATATATATACACACACACATATATACACACACACACATACACACACACATATATACACATACACACACATATCCTGAGTGAGCTTTAAATAGAAAAGTTATTTAAATGTATCAACACAGGACTATATAAAACAAAGAGAAGTATAATTCTGGGACTGTATAAGCAGAACTAATCTTTGCTAAGTTTGATCGTTATATGTGTGCATGTTTGTACGTACATGGGCTGCATATAATAAATAATATAGTATTTTGCTTTTCATAAATGTGGGATTACATTATAGATGTTCTCTCTAAATAATTGTCCATATATATCTACCCATTTACCTATCATCTATATATTAATCATGTATAAATCTATCATCTATCAATCTACTTATCTGTATGACCATCTTTCATAATGGCCTTTTCCATACATACTTCTTCAGTGTTGTGGTATAAGAAATTGTGGAGAAAGTAATCTAGTGATGCCAATTTTCAAAATCAGGACAAGAAATAGGTATCAGAAATGTTGTCAACAAGTAGCAGGACGCTAACCAGCAAACTCAAGGTCAAGGGAACACTGCAGTCCTTTGGAAATAGCATGGTAAAAGTAAGAGCAACCTAGTGATAGAGGATCTGGAGTTTTTGTCTACTGGACAAACAGAAGATAAGATAGAAACCTAATTTTTGAAACTCAGTCTAAATTTGTATATAGGGCAGCATGGACAAGAAAATACTAGAGTTCTGGAACCAGGCAGAATCTGAAGAAAGAAAATTTTCATTCTTGTATTTTCTCAAGTATAACAAATTCTTCCTCATTTTACACATGCTTTTTTCCTTTGTTTGAATATACTCCTCCTACCATGTTTTGGTTGACTCTCTTACATTCATCCTTTAGACACTTTACTCAGAAAAGTCCTAGGATTCTACAAGCTAAGTTAGCTCCCTCTAACATGTTCTACTGGGGCTTCCCTGAACTTCTCTGGTGGCCCAGATGGTAGAAGACTTTGCCTACAATGCAGGGGACCCAGGTTTGATCCCTGGTTCAGGAAGACCCCCTGGAGAAGGGAGTGGCTACCCACTCCAGTATTCTTGTCTGGAAAACTTCATTGACAGAAGAGCCTGCATGATGGGTTGCAGTTCATGGGGCTGCAAAGATTTGGACGTGACTGAGTGACTACAACTCAGTTCACTCAGCATGCTCTGTATAGGCTAGTTGTGCATAGCAAAACTTAGTGGCTTAAAAGAAATCATTTGCTTAACTCATAATTCTTTAGGTCATTATTTGGAGCTGGGCTTAGGTGTGTGGTTACTCTGCTGCTCTTAAATGGGCTCAGTCATATCTGTGTGATCAACCAATGGCTCTGCTACCAACTGGGGGTATGGTTTGTATTTTCTTCTATATTATGAATGAATAATATTTCATTGTATATATTTGTCTTTATCCATTCATCTGTTGATGGACACTTAGCTTGTTTCCATTTCTCAATATGATACATTGTGATGGAATAAACATAGGAAGGCAGAGAAAGCTCTCATGAGAAAATGTTTCTCAAGCCTATGCTTGCATCATATTTGCTAAAGGCCTTTTGGCCAAAGTAAAGCATATGATCCTCTTGAAAATTAGGCTCCATCTCTTGATGAAAAGATTTGCAATGGCATATTATAAATGCACAAAAGAATTTATTTGTAGCCATTTTTACAATTTTCCAAACACTTATAGTATCATGAAATCTTTTTCGTCATGGTGCTAACATTTGTTCACACAATTATATAGGTTAGAGATACTTATGCAAGTTATGGCAGTAATAAAATTTGTTCTGCCTTAATAAAATAGTTGTTTATTTTTGATTTGATATAATTAATTCCTATTTTGTTCTCTATCATCAAAGGTATAAACTTACTGATACATTAGCAGTAGAGGTCTCAGTTATTAGCCTATTGAGATTTTCTGATATACAATTTCAATTTTTGAGTATTTAGTTTGGTTTAAATGATCAGGTTTTTTTCAGAGTGACTTTTTTTCTCAGCTTAGCATGTGATTCAATAAGAAAATGATGTATGAATATTTTTATCATACTCTTTTTTAAAATCATTATTCCAAAGGAAAAGTACATTCTTCTATAACCTATTCAGATAGGCCATCCCACTAAGGAGCATGACTATTTTGTATATACCAAGAGAGTCTTATAGTCTCAATTGCCTTTCTGGAAAACTTCATTGACAGAAGAGCCTGCATGATGGGTTGCAGTTCATGGGGCTGCAAAGATTTGGACGTGACTGAGTGACTACAACTCAGTTCACTCAGCATGCTCTGTATAGGCTAGTTGTGCATAGCAAAACTTAGTGGCTTAAAAGAAATCATTTGCTTAACTCATAATTCTTTAGGTCATTATTTGGAGCTGGGCTTAGGTGTGTGCTTACTCTGCTGCTCTTAAATGGGCTCAGTCATATCTGTGTGATCAACCAATGGCTCTGCTACCAACTGGGGTATGGTTTGTATTTTCTTCTATATTATGAATGAATAATATTTCATTGTATATATTTGTCTTTATCCATTCATCTGTTGATGGACACTTAGCTTGTTTCCATTTCTCAATATGATACATTGTGATGGAATAAACATAGGAAGGCAGAGAAAGCTCTCATGAGAAAATGTTTCTCAAGCCTATGCTTGCATCATATTTGCTAAAGGCCTTTTGGCCAAAGTAAAGCATATGATCCTCTTGAAAATTAGGCTCCATCTCTTGATGAAAAGATTTGCAATGGCATATTATAAATGCACAAAAGAATTTATTTGTAGCCATTTTTACAATTTTCCAAACACTTATAGTATCATGAAATCTTTTTCTTCATGGTGCTAACATTTGTTCACACAATTATATAGGTTAGAGATACTTATGCAATTATGGCAGTAATAAAATTTGTTCTGCCTTAATAAAATAGTTGTTTATTTTTGATTTGATATAATTAATTCCTATTTTGTTCTCTATCATCAAAGGTATAAACTTACTGATACATTAGCAGTAGAGGTCTCAGTTATTAGCCTATTGAGATTTTCTGATATACAATTTCAATTTTTGAGTATTTAGTTTGGTTTAAATGATCAGGTTTTTTTCAGAGTGACTTTTTTTCTCAGCTTAGCATGTGATTCAATAAGAAAATGATGTATGAATATTTTTATCATACTCTTTTTTAAAATCATTATTCCAAAGGAAAAGTACATTCTTCTATAACCTATTCAGATAGGCCATCCCACTAAGGAGCATGACTATTTTGTATATACCAAGAGAGTCTTATAGTCTCAATTGCCTTTCAGGACAACTGGCAGCTAATTACTTACATGACATTAGCCAACATTTCATCAGAAATTAATTAAAATATAGTTTGCCAGAAGTCTTTTCTGTTGTCTCAAATGTAATATATATTTTATAAGTTAAAAATGAAAATCTACAAGATACAGTTGTCAATATTTCCACAAAAGGCCCAGAAGCTCTAAAATACACTTAGTTTTTGATAATCTTTGTTAAAAATAAAATGTGTATATATAAAATTGCTTGAGTATTTGAGATCTTGGATTTTCCTTTTTTGTTTTATTTTGAGAAACAATTACTGTCCACAGACCCAACTGCTCCACTCACAGTTTTATAATTATTTCATTCTCTTACTTCTGTTCCTGCTGGGGCCTTCCGCAGAAAGGAAGGCAGCGGGATTGCCCCTGGCTGAACCGGGAGATCTCAGAGAGAGATGGGTCTTCTGCCCGCCACCCAGTCCCCTGGCAGGTGGGAGACAATCAGACGCAACAGGGGTTCCGTCAAAGCAGTTCCGTTTTATTAATGCAGATTCACAGCTTTTATAGGCAAGTGAAGGGGGTTTTGCACGGGACTTCCTATAGATTACACCAATCAAGCTAAAGGTCAAGCAATCATCCACGAGCGCGGAAACCAGGGGAACCAATCAGAAATTTTGACTATCACTTAACAATTTAGATCATGCCCTCGTCTCTTCCTGTAGGTGCCATCTTAGCTCCATCTGAAACAATGTGCTTAAGCTTGCTTTCACTCCCACGTCCCTTCCTGAAGGCGCCATCTTAGCTCCAAACTGAAACAACGTGCTTAAGCTTCCTTATGCTTGTAACGGGTCCTCTTTCAATTCAGAGCCCCACATGTTCCCATGTAAATATGATTAATCCAGTTTTGCAAATATTAAAACAATGTTTTCAAAGGGTCAAACTGAGTTTTCAAGGTTTCAAAGTAAAACTACATTAACATACAAATTGCTTTTTTTCATATTGCTCTCTTTATCTGTTTAATTAATATATTTCTTTTATGATGAGACTTGTAGAATTATTAAAGACAAAGGAAAGTGATGTAGTTTAGATTGGTGCAGCATATTTGACTTTCTAATCCAGTTTACATTGAGTACGATTTATGTAAATAATGAACAGGGAAAGGTTATGACACTTTACTTGTTCACAAACTTCCAAGCTTCCTCAGATAAGGGGAAGAGATAAAAAGAATGTGACAATTAATAGAGCTGAGGCTTAAACTCAGTTAGGAATAAAGCCAAGCAGATCAATAGGAAATCTCACAAAGAAGAAAGGAAGATAGACTATGTCCTATATTCTCAATAAGGACAGCATATTATATGCTGTGGTTAAGATTAATAATGTAGGCTATCCCAGTATTTTAGGAAGTGCTCTTCTGTTGCTAAAAGGATGGGAGGGTTGGAGAAGGGCTACCTTCAATCAGGGAAGTGTAGGCAAAAGACAACCTAGTAATGAGGTCTGTATGGCTGTAGCAAATTGATGAAGACCTAGAGCTGGAGGATGCAGGATCAGATTATTTAGAGAACAGGAAAGAGATCCTACAGGGCCTTGAGGCTAAAGAATAGTTATTAGGCTTCCCTTTTAGCTGGGAAGCCATCAAAAGAGTTTGGCAGAGAGGGCTGTGATTGTTCTATATTCTCCAAAGGAAAATTCTAACTGAGTGGGAATAAAAATTAGAGGAACATGACTCAGAAAAGAATACAAAATACAGAATTTTACCAGTTGAGTTTCTGCCTCACTATTTTTTTTCTCTAATCCTTGGAATCAATTTTGATTAAATATAGCTAACAAATTCCTATTTATTGTTATTCTTATAAAAAATAATTAATATAAACTTTACTTCCAGTACTATTTTTGTCAAATTTAAGAATTCAATATGATTAAAAAAAAAAAAAAAAAGTACAAAAAGAAAATACAAACTTAGAAATAGTCCCTAATTTTTTTTAAAAATTTTTATTTATTTATATTTTGGGGTGAGGGGGATGGGCGGGCCACTTCTATTGGTCTTTCATTTCTCTATTTTCATCCGTCTTTGTTCTTTGGCTCCTGTGGGCTTCCCATCGCAGTGGCCTCTGTCGTCGCAGAGCGCCGGCTCTGGGCGCACGCGCGCCAGAGCTCCGGCTCAGTAATTGGACACATCGGTCTAGCCGCTCCGCGGCACGTGAGATCTTCCCAGGCCAGGGATTGAACCTGCGCCCCTTGCACTGCAAGGTGGTGTCCGTACCCACTGGACCACCAGGGGAAGCCCCAGTCCCTAATTTTTAATACATTAAATTTTATTGCTAAAAATATTTAAGGAAATGATTCACTCAAATCTTACGATTGATTGATAGTATAAAGGCCCCTTGAACTGACTAGTGAAAAAACACAGCTACTTTGAAGAGCAAGAGTAGAAATAAAAATGGAAGAATAAAAAGTTTAAGAGAAACTCAAATATACTACTAATCTCTGTAATGCAGTGTTATTTTTATAAGAAATTACCCCTCTGAGAAGAGAAAGAGAATGGGAAACAAGATGTGATCAGGTAAGTCATTTTCAGGGAAGCATCAAGTTCAAATAAATATCAGGGAATAATATAAAGTCTATAGACAATTGCCATAGAAATTCTAATCAGGATGTGTCTTTTTTCACTTCCAAAGCTGGGAAAGAATAGTTATTAGGCTTCCCTTTTAGCTGGGAAGCCATCAAAAGAGTTTGGCAGAGAGGGCTGTGATTGTTCTATATTCTCCAAAGGAAAATTCTAACTGAGTGGGAATAAAAATTAGAGGAACATGACTCAGAAAAGAATACAAAATACAGAATTTTACCAGTTGAGTTTCTGCCTCACTATTTTTTTTCTCTAATCCTTGGAATCAATTTTGATTAAATATAGCTAACAAATTCCTATTTATTGTTATTCTTATAAAAAATAATTAATATAAACTTTACTTCCAGTACTATTTTTGTCAAATTTAAGAATTCAATATGATTAAAAAAAAAAAAAAAGGACAAAAAGAAAATACAAACTTAGAAATAGTCCCTAATTTTTTTTAAAAATTTTTATTTATTTATATTTTGGGGTGAGGGGGATGGGCGGGCCACTTCTATTGGTCTTTCATTTCTCTATTTTCATCCGTCTTTGTTCTTTGGCTCCTGTGGGCTTCCCATCGCAGTGGCCTCTGTCGTCGCAGAGCGCCGGCTCTGGGCGCACGCGCGCCAGAGCTCCGGCTCAGTAATTGGACACATCGGTCTAGCCGCTCCGCGGCACGTGAGATCTTCCCAGGCCAGGGATTGAACCTGCGCCCCTTGCACTGCAAGGTGGTGTCCGTACCCACTGGACCACCAGGGGAAGCCCCAGTCCCTAATTTTTAATACATTAAATTTTATTGCTAAAAATATTTAAGGAAATGATTCACTCAAATCTTACGATTGATTGATAGTATAAAGGCCCCTTGAACTGACTAGTGAAAAAACACAGCTACTTTGAAGAGCAAGAGTAGAAATAAAAATGGAAGAATAAAAAGTTTAAGAGAAACTCAAATATACTACTAATCTCTGTAATGCAGTGTTATTTTTATAAGAAATTACCCCTCTGAGAAGAGAAAGAGAATGGGAAACAAGATGTGATCAGGTAAGTCATTTTCAGGGAAGCATCAAGTTCAAATAAATATCAGGGAATAATATAAAGTCTATAGACAATTGCCATAGAAATTCTAATCAGGATGTGTCTTTTTTCACTTCCAAATCAGAAGATGTAAGATGTGTTAAAATATAATAAATTATGAGGCAGATAAAAATAATTCCTTCAGCTACCATACTAACACAGCAGAAAACTGTTTGTACACTTTCATTCTTTGCCAGTGAAAAAAGAGATATGAAAAAATAAATTCTGAATATTTCAGTTGTTAATCTTTTTGAAAGGAGAGCAGAATGAAAGGGGTTCATAGGCAGATTTAGTTAGGAGTCTAGAGGCTCCCAAAGACAAGGAGAAGAGGAAGGACAGGAGAAATAAAGGCAAAGATCCTCAATGTTGAAACTGAAAACTTCTAGTTTTATGTTAATCTGGGTGTTTCCATTAGAATGAGACACCTAGCCCTGAGGCCTGAAGACTGTCCTAGCCAACCTCATGTTAATGTTGTGAGTGTGGGCCTAGAGGGCCCTTACAACCTTAAGATATTCTTTTGATTTATTGCTTTGGTAACTAACTGGAAGGTACAAAGTTTCATGCTTCAACTGGCAAAAGGGGATACTCTTCTATCTACCTTCCAGTGTCTATGCTGGAAGCTTTACCCTATCCTTTCTTTAATAAACTTTTCACTACACGAAGCTCTGAGTGACCATTGCTGAATCTTTTGATCCCAATGTGAATTCTTCTCCATTGGAGATTAAGAATCTGACACCATTCACAGTAACCTACCATCATCTATCACCTATCATTTTCATTCTGGAAATAAAAACCTTTTTATAATCAATTATTTTTGGATAAAAAAATTAGGTAAAAGTCCCAGCTCTTAAAGTCCTCTAAACCTCAGTTTCCATCTACATAATGAAATTAATAGTGATAATAGAATTTTTAAAATAAAAAAGAATGATTTTATTTTTAAAATTCCCTCTGAGAAGAGAAAGAGATCAGATAGATTTTCAGGGAAGCATCAAGTTCAAATAAATATCAGGGAATAATATAAAGTCTATAGACAATTGCCATAGAAATTCTAATCAGGATGTGTCTTTTTTCACTTCCAAATCAGAAGATGTAAGATGTGTTAAAATATAATAAATTATGAGGCAGATAAAAATAATTCCTTCAGCTACCATACTAACACAGCAGAAAACTGTTTGTACACTTTCATTCTTTGCCAGTGAAAAAAGAGATATGAAAAAATAAATTCTGAATATTTCAGTTGTTAATCTTTTTGAAAGGAGAGCAGAATGAAAGGGGTTCATAGGCAGATTTAGTTAGGAGTCTAGAGGCTCCCAAAGACAAGGAGAAGAGGAAGGACAGGAGAAATAAAGGCAAAGATCCTCAATGTTGAAACTGAAAACTTCTAGTTTTATGTTAATCTGGGTGTTTCCATTAGAATGAGACACCTAGCCCTGAGGCCTGAAGACTGTCCTAGCCAACCTCATGTTAATGTTGTGAGTGTGGGCCTAGAGGGCCCTTACAACCTTAAGATATTCTTTTGATTTATTGCTTTGGTAACTAACTGGAAGGTACAAAGTTTCATGCTTCAACTGGCAAAAGGGGATACTCTTCTATCTACCTTCCAGTGTCTATGCTGGAAGCTTTACCCTATCCTTTCTTTAATAAACTTTTCACTACACGAAGCTCTGAGTGACCATTGCTGAATCTTTTGATCCCAATGTGAATTCTTCTCCATTGGAGATTAAGAATCTGACACCATTCACAGTAACCTACCATCATCTATCACCTATCATTTTCATTCTGGAAATAAAAACCTTTTTATAATCAATTATTTTTGGATAAAAAAATTAGGTAAAAGTCCCAGCTCTTAAAGTCCTCTAAACCTCAGTTTCCATCTACATAATGAAATTAATAGTGATAATAGAATTATTATAATGATCAAATGAGATAATGCTTTTTAAGTGTTGACACAGTGTATAAATAATTCATTTTTCCAATTTTCATTTTTTTACTACAAATCTGCATAGAAAATCACAGCAAAATGGTAATTCAAAAATTACACCATTCATGGTCTTCTAAAGTTTTCTTCAGGTTTCTCTGAATGTCTAAGCATTATTTTTGATCAGAATTCTACATACTTGTGGCAAAATTCCACATATCTTAAGGAACTATAATTGAATACTGGATTATGGTTTTAAATGTCTGTTATGTTCTATTGACCTAATATGGTTCTGAGATGCTAATTAAATGTTAATTTTTTCTTGACTGTCTTCCATTTCAACAACTTTGTACCTGACCCTTAGTTTATTATTTGTTTACTTGGTAATTGCACTGCTTATTTTAGTCCCCTTTATTATATTTTCATTTAAACAAATTCTACCTTAGGCCCTTAGTAAATTAAGCTTTAGTTCTGACTTATTTTTTTCTCTCATTTGTTTATTTCAAACAACTCACATTTTATTTCTCTTTATTTTTGTCCATAATTCTTCACATCCTTGTTAAGCATATGCAATTCCATTTGGAGTGTTGTAATATAAAGTAGCATTAGCTTGTTTTTTTTGTTTGTTTTGTTTTGTTTTTGGAAGAAAGTTTTCATTAGAAAATCCTTATACTGCATCTTCATTTAAGGATCTTAAATTCTACTTGGAGTGATATATTGCAGTTCTCTTCAGCTTCCTTTTTGTGGGTAGCTTGTAAAAGTCTACCAGACATATGTGGAATTTCATCTAATTGTTTTTCTTTTCCCAGCAGTTTATGTGGGCATGACCTATTTCCTTCAGGGGAGCTTTCATAAGAATGCCCTACTCTGCCATTTCTCACCTATTCTGTTCAGTTTCTTTTATGGCTGTCTTATGGTTGTGTAGACTGATGACTGGCATGTCTTGCTTCTTTTCATTTCCATGGGATACTTATTTTCGTCTATTACTTTCTTTTCCTTGAAGTCCACCAATCCAAGAGGATCGGCCCCTTCTGTATACATCTGATTCTATTTTAGCGGTGATGTTTCTCTTTGTCTGCTTCTAATAGCACTACTCACTTTCAAACTCCTCCCTGGACTGAGAATTGTGATGACCGAATCCTTGTTCTAGCATGCTAACATCTAATCTTGAATTTTTACTATCTTGGATTAGTTTTGTCCATCCATCTTCTAAGTTATTAAGGCATCAGTTCTGATTTCACAGTCTTTTTAGGCTTTTAAATCATTTAAGATTAGAGCAACAGGTAACAGGGGTTTTATCAAAATTTGCTTTATTTTTCTACTTATAAGTAACTGAAAAGTCGCAAAATTTTAGTTCTCTTTCTATTGAAAGCTTGGGTACTGCATTGTTTTCTTTTATTTTCTTGATGACTGTACTGTTTGGGTGAAGGATTTATAGAGAAATTCAAAATCAGGGAGTCATCATTGCCCTACAGATCCAGACATTCTTTATGACTGATTTTTTTATAGTCAAAAATATTGATGCTAATAAGATTTCTGCTCAGTGTCCTATTCCCTTCAGACTTCACAAAAATATTTTCTGATAAATTAACTTGGCACTAGAAAGAATCATCAACTTTCACATTGTAACATTATAAACAACCAAAATATATAACTGATGATATGCATATGACTACATAAATGCATAAAGATAGAAATTGTCTGGTAGGTATACACATGGTTAATCTATTATATACTTCTTTTCAAGGTTTTTATTCCACTCAACATTTTCTCATTCAGGAACAGCTTTATACTCAGAAAACCTGAAGATTCAAGGAAAGGATAATAATCAACATTACTTTTGCTTTGTTTTGAGAAACAAATACTGTCCCTAGACCCAACTGCTGTACTTGCAGTTTTATAATTATTTCATTCTCATACTTTTGTTCAGATGTAAATATGATTAATCCAGTTTTACAAATATTGAAACAATGTTTTCAAAGGATCAAACTGAGTTTTCAAGGTTTCAAAGTAAAGCCACATTAACATACAAATGTATGGGAGCCCAACAACAATCACTCTAGAAATTTCTCCAAAATCAAGTTTGCTGTGTTTGTGATCTTTTATCTGACCTCACCTGTCTAGTTCATCCTTCAGAGATTCAAATATCACTTGATTTTATAAGCCTAACAAATATACTAATATCTTACATCAGTGTGGCATTCAGAAAGTATTAATACTTCACACATTATAATGATGAAAATATAATCTAGGGAAAAAGATAAAGATTGGCAAGGCTACTCTACCATGTCATCATTTCAAGTTCACTACGATAGCTATTTCCCATAGGTACTTTTCTAGTTGTTTCTCTTAAAATATGGCATGTCACAATTCTTGCCTTCAAATGTTAGTAAAAATGGTGGAGTGCAAATCTAGAAAAAAAAGACAGAGGAAATAGTGGAAAGAAAGGGAAAGAAGAATAAGGAGAGGGAACTAGAAGAAAAAATAATTTGAAGAGAAATTGAATGTTGATAATACATTTTGGTGAGAATTATATTTATTATTATGCCTATTTTCTGAAATAAGTGTCTGCTAAGTTTGCAAACTATGCTTCTTAACCTTCTACTCAAACTATTTTTTTAAAGATATCTGTTTAATATATTCCAGCAACTAATAACTGGCTTAAGTGCATTTCTGAATTGTGCAAGTGTATTTATGAATCTGTCAGCATTTGCTTTAATAAAAAACTTCAGAAATGCAAATCTATCAGCCATTCAACTAAATTTATAGTTCTGGACAAGCTTTTGCGTTTTTAAATAAGTTTTCTTCTATCATTCCTAAAAAAACTTATAATTTTTCCATTAAGTGTTTCACCATTTATTTAGCCCGTAGAGGTGAAGTCTTTTCAGACTAAAAGCTTTTAGTAAACAGCAGGGTAAAATCATAGCACAGTACTATTGCTATTCAGGCACCACCTCAACAGGCTTACTCTAAAATGTTCAGTTGAACCTAAAATCTTCTTACACAAGCATTAAAACTTTAAGGAAAGGATAATAATCAACATTACTTTTGCTTTGTTTTGAGAAACAAATACTGTCCCTAGACCCAACTGCTGTACTTGCAGTTTTATAATTATTTCATTCTCATACTTTTGTTCAGATGTAAATATGATTAATCCAGTTTTACAAATATTGAAACAATGTTTTCAAAGGTCAAACTGAGTTTTCAAGGTTTCAAAGTAAAGCCACATTAACATACAAATGTATGGGAGCCCAACAACAATCACTCTAGAAATTTCTCCAAAATCAAGTTTGCTGTGTTTGTGATCTTTTATCTGACCTCACCTGTCTAGTTCATCCTTCAGAGATTCAAATATCACTTGATTTTATAAGCCTAACAAATATACTAATATCTTACATCAGTGTGGCATTCAGAAAGTATTAATACTTCACACATTATAATGATGAAAATATAATCTAGGGAAAAAGATAAAGATTGGCAAGGCTACTCTACCATGTCATCATTTCAAGTTCACTACGATAGCTATTTCCCATAGGTACTTTTCTAGTTGTTTCTCTTAAAATATGGCATGTCACAATTCTTGCCTTCAAATGTTAGTAAAAATGGTGGAGTGCAAATCTAGAAAAAAAAGACAGAGGAAATAGTGGAAAGAAAGGGAAAGAAGAATAAGGAGAGGGAACTAGAAGAAAAAATAATTTGAAGAGAAATTGAATGTTGATAATACATTTTGGTGAGAATTATATTTATTATTATGCCTATTTTCTGAAATAAGTGTCTGCTAAGTTTGCAAACTATGCTTCTTAACCTTCTACTCAAACTATTTTTTTAAAGATATCTGTTTAATATATTCCAGCAACTAATAACTGGCTTAAGTGCATTTCTGAATTGTGCAAGTGTATTTATGAATCTGTCAGCATTTGCTTTAATAAAAAACTTCAGAAATGCAAATCTATCAGCCATTCAACTAAATTTATAGTTCTGGACAAGCTTTTGCGTTTTTAAATAAGTTTTCTTCTATCATTCCTAAAAAAACTTATAATTTTTCCATTAAGTGTTTCACCATTTATTTAGCCCGTAGAGGTGAAGTCTTTTCAGACTAAAAGCTTTTAGTAAACAGCAGGGTAAAATCATAGCACAGTACTATTGCTATTCAGGCACCACCTCAACAGGCTTACTCTAAAATGTTCAGTTGGAAACCCACAATCACAAAATTCATTCATTACAGGCAATCAGTGTATTCTTTACTGCCACTAAGCATCGTCTATTTCATCAGAACACTGGTTCATAGCGGTAGGCAGAAAGCTACCCAGACTGAAGTAGATAGCAAGAAAATGAAATGAAGAGTTTGTGGCAATTACCAGAACAAGCAGGATTGTGGAAAAAAATAGTGCCAGACTGAAAAAAAGTATATTGCATTGATTTGAAACATCTAGGCAATTAAGACTAAAATTTGGGTGCATTTTTGTTTTGCTTTGAAACTTTCAGAATATTGCCTCAATATTCAAGTGCACTTTATTAGTGAAGATTCACATTTGCATTCAAATAGAATAGCAAGTTAAAATTTCTGTGCTACACTTGAGTTTAAAGCTTAAAAATGACCTAAGAGTGGGTAACATTTTATATGCAGTAATGTCCTAGTAATAAAGAAAAGGAAGAAAATTATTGTGCAGTCACAGTAAAAGTTCAAACACTGAAGCAAAAAAGACCCGGATTCTGATTTGGGGGTCTGCCATATATTAATTCTTATGATCACTGACATGTTCTGAGATCCTCAATTTTCAGCCTCAGTTTCCAATAGTGAAAATGAGAACTAAAAATAATGATTACCCTGTCTGTGATACAGAGATTGAATGGCAAAATGTGGGTGAAAGAGACTACTCAATTTTTACATTCCATGCACATTATTGCATATGGTATTTTCTAACTAACATATCTAAACCTATCATTTTGAAGCATTTTTTTTTGGCCATCTTTACTATCTTTGGCAAAATGTGGGTGAAAGAGACTACTCAATTTTTACATTCCATGCACATTATTGCATATGGTATTTTCTAACTAACATATCTAAACCTATCATTTTGAAGCATTTTTTTTTTGGCCATCTTTACTATCTTTTATGAAATTCATAGAGCAAACAACTTACATACATATTTTAAAAACAACTATTGCAATTACCAAACTATAATATAAAGATGAAATAAAAGAAAATTGCTTATAATACATATTGTACAATTGTTAGGACATAACATTTCTAGAAAACATAACAAATGAGCTATATACTGCAAATTTGTGTAAAACCATTGAGAAAATCATAGCTACAAATGCAGACTGACACAGCTAAGTTGTATAGGCACTTTTAAAATCATAGTGTTATGTCCACTGACATGATTTTATGAAATGATGAATGTTTCTAATAAACCTTTGAACCTAAAAATGTTTCTCTTTCTCTATTTAAAAGTTAGTCACATTTCTGGAAATTCTGCCAACATTAAATCATATAAAAAGAAGTTATATTTTTTGTAATGTGGAGTAAAATTCTAGGTAAAAAGAGTTTTAAATCAGGTTTTTCAGTTACATGAAAATTTGAGGAACATTCAAAATTTGTGCTGGCTCTGAGATAATTCTGTTGTGTAGGTCTATCATGAATCTTACAGATTGCCTAGTGTCTCTGGTCACCATCCATTGAAGTATAGTGTGCTGCTAGTCATTTTGATAAATGAAAATCTATACATTTTGCAAATATCTTCTTGTGATAATACTACCACCATTGAAAAGCATCCATTTTTAGAGTATGACCTCTACATTATTTTTCCCAATTGCCAATACTAATGTACAAAAATCTATCATGTTTTAATAATGATGGTTCATTGGTTTGGTATACATTTAGTCAAAACTCCAGCGAAATGCATGAGAAAATGTTTTTCAATCTCATTCCTATTTTTTTCCACGAATCTTCATAAAGTCCCAATTTTAGTAGAATTATCCACTGTCTACTACCATATACCTTTAAGATTCTATTTTTTCCTACATATAATTTATTATCTCTATAAAAAACCTTTCTTGTGCAATTACTATATGTACTGTGTCAGTGAATGGCTCTCCCCTACTGCATTCCCTCACATCCCTATATCTAAGAGAATCCTGCTAATTCAATATCTTTACTACCACTTACATCAGAAAAATCGTCTCCATATCCATTTACACTATATATATATATCACATATACCCATTTCTCAAAATGAATTTCCTAATTGGTGATTTTTATGCATGCATCTGAGAATGTTATTGTCTCATTTAAACATCTCAAGTTTCAAGATGAAACTAGTTTGATTGCTAGACACTCTAGGCTTTCTAAAATCATGATACTGGTTCTGTCCTTTATAGCTTTTAGAAGGGTTACTCCTGTATCCTTATTGTTTTGACATTAAAACAATAATAATATAATGCTTACAGTAAATCATATCTGTATACCTTTGCTCAGAACACACTAAGTGAAATACCTAAGCTTAATATTTTTCTACTCTATCCCAAATTGGCCTCCAATGAATATCAAATCATCTTTTGTTTTAAAGCTCAATAATCATCTTCTCTAATTTGCTTAAGTAAATTCACAAATTTTATAAAACTAATAAACCTTTGAACCTAAAAATGTTTCTCTTTCTCTATTTAAAAGTTAGTCACATTTCTGGAAATTCTGCCAACATTAAATCATATAAAAAGAAGTTATATTTTTGTAATGTGGAGTAAAATTCTAGGTAAAAGAGTTTTAAATCAGGTTTTTCAGTTACATGAAAATTTGAGGAACATTCAAAATTTGTGCTGGCTCTGAGATAATTCTGTTGTGTAGGTCTATCATGAATCTTACAGATTGCCTAGTGTCTCTGGTCACCATCCATTGAAGTATAGTGTGCTGCTAGTCATTTTGATAAATGAAAATCTATACATTTTGCAAATATCTTCTTGTGATAATACTACCACCATTGAAAAGCATCCATTTTTAGAGTATGACCTCTACATTATTTTTCCCAATTGCCAATACTAATGTACAAAAATCTATCATGTTTTAATAATGATGGTTCATTGGTTTGGTATACATTTAGTCAAAACTCCAGCGAAATGCATGAGAAAATGTTTTTCAATCTCATTCCTATTTTTTTCCACGAATCTTCATAAAGTCCCAATTTTAGTAGAATTATCCACTGTCTACTACCATATACCTTTAAGATTCTATTTTTTCCTACATATAATTTATTATCTCTATAAAAAACCTTTCTTGTGCAATTACTATATGTACTGTGTCAGTGAATGGCTCTCCCCTACTGCATTCCCTCACATCCCTATATCTAAGAGAATCCTGCTAATTCAATATCTTTACTACCACTTACATCAGAAAAATCGTCTCCATATCCATTTACACTATATATATATATACACATATACCCATTTCTCAAAATGAATTTCCTAATTGGTGATTTTTATGCATGCATCTGAGAATGTTATTGTCTCATTTAAACATCTCAAGTTTCAAGATGAAACTAGTTTGATTGCTAGACACTCTAGGCTTTCTAAAATCATGATACTGGTTCTGTCCTTTATAGCTTTTAGAAGGGTTACTCCTGTATCCTTATTGTTTTGACATTAAAACAATAATAATATAATGCTTACAGTAAATCATATCTGTATACCTTTGCTCAGAACACACTAAGTGAAATACCTAAGCTTAATATTTTTCTACTCTATCCCAAATTGGCCTCCAATGAATATCAAATCATCTTTTGTTTTAAAGCTCAATAATCATCTTCTCTAATTTGCTTAAGTAAATTCACAAATTTTAATCATACTATTTTCAAATAAATTAATATCACAGTACTTCTTACAGTTAATTCTGGTATTTTCTTATGAGTGTTTTTTTCTTTTGGGTTTAAGTTACTAGAGGTTGGTCAAAGATTCTTACTAATTTAAATCAGTTATTTCTTATTTATTTAAACCAAATTTTAAAATCTGATACATAAAACAATTGAAAATATTTATTAAATATGTAAATGAATTTAAGCTAAGTATTAAACAAGTTGATAAGCCTTAAGGACTATCTAGCAAAAGTATGTTCTATTCTCTTTTTTTTTCTTATTAACTAAAAAACTGTATGAGACTTGCCAAGAAACCAAACAATTTTGCAAAGTAAAGGTAACACCTCCAGGGTTCAGAATTGAACTGACGCTAACTGAATAGTCACCTCTTACTGATAAGAGATTCATTCCAAGACCTCAGTGGATGCCTAAAACCATGGATAACACCAAACTCTATATATACTATGCTTTTGTCTATAAATACCAACAAAGCAAGGCACCAGTACAACTAAAATATTCTGAATAAAGGGATGATATCATTATAGTCCTGAGCAGGAAGGAGAAGGATAACACAAGTTTCCATCTTGCTACTCACTAGGGCAGTCAATTTAAAACGTATGCATTGTTCATTTCTGAAGTTTTCTATTTAGTAGTTTTGGACCATAGTTGATTGTGGGTAACTGAGACTGGTATAGTGAAATGGAGGAGGAGGGAAATTATTATAACTTAAAATTTCTTAAGAGTGGTCTAATAACATTAAAGTCTCTAGAGAGCAAACCTCAGTTGTCTTTTCACTAACGGGATGAAGTTTCCACTTAGGCCTTTAAATATAGCTCATCTCCTGCTCCTTTTTCTCTTTTTTTCTTAATAAAATTAGGTCATGCTTTGGCTAGTTAACCAAAACCCCTTTTTGGCTCTTACAAGTATCCAAAAATTATTATGGGTAGATTCAGCCTTGGGGAAGGCAGACTAACATATATCTGTAAGAAAAAAAGTGATCTTTGTATATTATAGCCACTGGGAGATAAAGTGGGCTGTCAGAGTTTGCCAAGTACTGCCCAAGGGCAGTGATACTGTCAAGTTGAGATTTCTTTAATTTCCTTAAATCACATCTAGTTTATTTGCTTAATATACATAATGATACTTCATGTATTCCAAAGAACTATCTCAGCTGCAGTTTGTCACTGGTGCAAGACACATACATTCAAAATAATTACATTCAAATTGCAATTTTTATAAGTTTGAAGTTAACTCAATATACTGTTATCACTTAGAATGGAAGAATAATGTGATCAGTCTTCATTACAAGCTTAAGAACAAGAACTGGTTTGTACAATCCTCATTGGGGAAATTAGGTTTTTAAAACAGGCAAGAGCATGCCAAAGTCTTATTTGTGTGCATGTGCTCAGTCATGTCTGACTCTTTGTGACCCCATGGACTATAGTCACCAAGATCCTCTTTCCATGGGATTTTCCAGGCAAAAATACTAGAGTGGGCTACCATTTCCTCCTCCAGGGGAATCTTCCCAAACCAGTGATCAAACCCGCATCTACTGCATTGGCAGGCAGATTCCTGAGCCACCTAGGAAGCCACAAAAGTCCACTTTTTATTTTTGGACACGTCTATTAATCTTTCATTTATTTTATTTTTGTTCTTTGGCCCGCATGGGCCTCCCATCACTGTGGTGTCTCTTGTTGCAGAGCACTGGCTCTGGGTGCATGCACTCCAGAGTTCCACTCGGTAGTTGGACACATCCGTCCAGCTGCTCTGTGGCACATGGGATCTTCCCAGGCCAGGGATCAAACTGGCTCCCCTTCCACTGCAAGGCAGTGTCTTTACCCACTGGACCACCAGGGAAGCCCAAAACTGCAACTACTTTAATAAAGATGTTTCAGTCTTTGCATGTGCTTACTTAAATGTCTTTAAGTTGGAGATCTTCTCCATCTTGTTTACTTTGAAATCCCTCATGCCTTCAACCTAATAGAAGCTTAAAAATTTATTGACCAGAAAAATGAGTCAGCAATGGATGCCTTTTGTGGACTTTGGAGGGAGTAGTTATTAACTTGTCTATTATTTTAGCTTATTTAGTTAGGCTTATTATTTTGTTATTTTTAATTTGGCATATTCACTTATTTTGTAAAATTATTATTATTATGAAAAAGAAGAGGAAAAGGAGACAAAGAGGGAGAGGGAGGAAAAAGAAATAGGAAGGAAGGAAAAGATACATATGTAGAACAGATGTAAAGAGAGGGCAGAGGTATGGGATGGACTTGAGAAAAGGAGAGAAGAGAGAGATAAAAGTAAGGGAAACAAATAGGGATGTGGAAAAAATTATCTATTCAATAAATAATATTATAATAATTAGCTATCCATATGGATAAACCAAATTAGACTGCTTTTTTACACCTCCTAAAATATATTCCAGATGGATTCAAGATCTAAATGTTGAAAATAAAACTTTCAAACTTTTAAAAGAACCTATAGAAGGATATTTTACAGCCTCAAAGTAGGAAAAATTTCTTTTAAAAACAAACATACAGACAAGGAAAAAGAAAATAATTTCATCAATGTCAAATAAAAAATAGGACAAGGCATCACAATGTAAAATCAAGTCAAAAACTCAGAAAACATATTTACAACATATATAATCAACAAAACCACTAGATCTTTGATGAATTCTGATACCACACATCAATATAAAAATAACATTATAAAAAATGTACATTGAGAAACAGGCAAGTCATAGAAGAGAAAAAGAGAATGTCAAATAAAGATATATATATAATGTTTCTATATATAAAAGCCTGATGCTGGACAAGATCAAGGGAAAGAGGAGAAGAAGGCAATAGAGGATAAGATGATTGCATGGCATCACCGACTCAATGGACACTGTGGGGCCCTGAAGGAAAGAGGGCCTTTGCAAGCATAAGGAAGCTTAAGCACATTTGCAGTTTGGTGCTAAAAGGATGCCTACAGGAAGAGACAGAGCATGATCTAAGGTCCATTGTCAAAACTTCTGATTGATCCCCCTGGTTTCCACACTCTGGGCAATGCAGGCTCACCGTGAGTTCCTATTGCAATGTAAATGCGTGGTTGCTCACAGCGGGTTGAGTCCCTGAATTCGTTTGGTTTTTTCTAACCTAATAGAAGCTTAAAATTTATTGACCAGAAAATGAGTCAGCAATGGATGCCTTTTGTGGACTTTGGAGGGAGTAGTTATTAACTTGTCTATTATTTTAGCTTATTTAGTTAGGCTTATTATTTTGTTATTTTTAATTTGGCATATTCACTTATTTTGTAAAATTATTATTATTATGAAAAAGAAGAGGAAAAGGAGACAAAGAGGGAGAGGGAGGAAAAAGAAATAGGAAGGAAGGAAAAGATACATATGTAGAACAGATGTAAAGAGAGGGCAGAGGTATGGGATGGACTTGAGAAAAGGAGAGAAGAGAGAGATAAAAGTAAGGGAAACAAATAGGGATGTGGAAAAAATTATCTATTCAATAAATAATATTATAATAATTAGCTATCCATATGGATAAACCAAATTAGACTGCTTTTTTACACCTCCTAAAATATATTCCAGATGGATTCAAGATCTAAATGTTGAAAATAAAACTTTCAAACTTTTAAAAGAACCTATAGAAGGATATTTTACAGCCTCAAAGTAGGAAAAATTTCTTTTAAAAACAAACATACAGACAAGGAAAAAGAAAATAATTTCATCAATGTCAAATAAAAAATAGGACAAGGCATCACAATGTAAAATCAAGTCAAAAACTCAGAAAACATATTTACAACATATATAATCAACAAAACCACTAGATCTTTGATGAATTCTGATACCACACATCAATATAAAAATAACATTATAAAAAATGTACATTGAGAAACAGGCAAGTCATAGAAGAGAAAAAGAGAATGTCAAATAAAGATATATATATATATATAATGTTTCTATATATAAAAGCCTGATGCTGGACAAGATCAAGGGAAAGAGGAGAAGAAGGCAATAGAGGATAAGATGATTGCATGGCATCACCGACTCAATGGACACTGTGGGGCCCTGAAGGAAAGAGGGCCTTTGCAAGCATAAGGAAGCTTAAGCACATTTGCAGTTTGGTGCTAAAAGGATGCCTACAGGAAGAGACAGAGCATGATCTAAGGTCCATTGTCAAAACTTCTGATTGATCCCCCTGGTTTCCACACTCTGGGCAATGCAGGCTCACCGTGAGTTCCTATTGCAATGTAAATGCGTGGTTGCTCAACCTTTAGCTTGATTGGTGTAACTATAGGAAGTCCCTTGCAAACCCCCCTTCGTTTGGCTATAAAAACTGTTAGTTTACTCTAATAAAGTGGAACCGCTTCGACAGAACCCCTGTCGCGTCTGATTGTCCCCTGCCTCAGCCAGGGGCCTGCAGGGCGGACAGTTCAAGATTTGCCTAGATGTCCATCGAGGAATGAATGGATCCAGAAGCTCTGGTACATATATACAATGGAATACTACTCAGCTGTTAAAAGAAATGCAGAAGACTCAGTCCTAATGAAGTGGCTGGCTCTAGAACCTATCATAAAAAGTGAAGTAAGTCAAAAAGAGAAAGACAAATACAGTATACTAACACATATATATGGAATCTAGTAGGATGGTCTTGATATCACACACAGGGAACTCATGAAAAAAAAGACAGAGCATAGACAGAGGGACAACGTGGCGAATAAATAGGGAGGGGGAAGCATGGAGGAAGTAACAAGGAAACCTATAGCGTTATGTGTGGAAAAGATAGCTAATGTCACAGTGCTAAGGGAATAGGAGTGCTTACAATGGCTTGGGGCAAAGGTCTAGAGGGGTGGGATGGGGGGATCTGGGCGGGTGGGGACCATGGATATGCATATCACTGATCTGGGAACATACATGTATGTGAACAACAAAACTCTGTAAAACCTTTAAAATAAAGAATAAAAATAAAATAATAATAAAAAAAAAAAAGATTTGCCTTTCTCCGAGATCTCCCGGTTCCATCGGGGGTAATCCCGCTGCCTTCCCTTTCTGCGGAAGGTCCCCGCAGACACGAGTGTGAGCAAGCTCTGGAAGATGGTGAAGAATGGGGAAGCCTTGTGTGCTGCAGTCTATGAGCTCACAAAGAGTCAGAGATGACTTAGCAACTAAGCAACAACATACATAAGATGTACAGCTATATGTGTAAAAGCAACACACATAGATAGGCTATATACAAGCCCCAATAGTTATATACAAATCACAATAGCTATATACAAGTCACAATAACTGTGTAAAGGAATATAAAAGAAATTCAATTATATTTGCAATCTTTGTTATTTGTTCAAGGGAATTGATAAGGTCAAATTTAAACAGAATAAGAGTGTTCTATTGATCATTCTAATAAGAATCATTATTCTCAGTGATAGTGGTATGAATGTGTATTGTTCAGATTATATATATATATATATATATATGTATTTTAAAAAATAACATTGTCCTTAAAAGGAAAAATACTTTCTTAAGACTACACTGCTAGCAAATGTGATTGACCTGGATTCCCAAATGATATTTTTCTGATTCTAAAATCAATGACCATTATGATGCTATAAAATTTTGTTTCAAACTGTATTATATGCTACACTGTAACCTAAAATAGTTTAAAATTTCTGATACTAGTATCTCCTGCTCCTTGGTTCTTTTGTGTTTACCTCTATCTTTGCTAACTCTGAAAGCTGACTTGTTCAAGAGCTTCAATTTAGACATCTGTTTTAGCAGATAGAAACAAACACATGAGTGAAACATTTTCCTAAAACATTAATAAGCAAACTTATAAGACCTTCTGTTTACAAACACAGATTAAGTACTTATTTAATTATTTCAAGTACCTGAGTATTATTGACTTTTATTTCTACATGCCTTATATCTAACCTGGTTTAAGTCGATACCTCCTGTACCTTGTTACCTGCGTATTTTAATGCCAGAGTTTGTTTATTGTTCCCTAATATGCATTCCTATTTCTTTCTTTTAAAGAACGTTCTCTTCAAGTTTTAGCTGAGCCTACCAGCTGGGGACACATTCTCTCAGACTCCCATGCAGCCATGCTGACCTTCTGGTCAAGCCCTGGACAGTGGGGAAACAACAACAACATTGATTGCATATTCTAGAAAACAAATTCAATGGAGGAACCACTTACCTTCATTCTCTATTCACCTTTCACCAAATTAAGGCTAGAAATGATGATCACCAGCCCTGTGATAGAAGCCATGTGTTGAAAAATACAAAGCCACCTCGTCAGCCCTGGGCAGTTTTCATCAGTGAGAAATAAATTGACTTTCTTAGGTCATTGTGTTTCTGTATCGCTCTGTGATAACACACTAAATTTAGCTTGTTCTCTAACTAAGATAATTAATACTAACCCTTAAACAGAAGAATACAGTGATACTTAGAGAAATTAAGGACTTTGTGCATCATCAAAGACATAGAAAGTGGCAAAGTGATAGGTAAAGAGTGGGATTTCTGTGGAGTCTATGCCTGACTCCCAGGCAAAGAAAGTCTGACCCAAGTGCCCCCATTCTAATAAGAATCATTATTCTCAGTGATAGTGGTATGAATGTGTATTGTTCAGATTATATATATATATATATATATATGTATTTTAAAAAATAACATTGTCCTTAAAAGGAAAAATACTTTCTTAAGACTACACTGCTAGCAAATGTGATTGACCTGGATTCCCAAATGATATTTTTCTGATTCTAAAATCAATGACCATTATGATGCTATAAAATTTTGTTTCAAACTGTATTATATGCTACACTGTAACCTAAAATAGTTTAAAATTTCTGATACTAGTATCTCCTGCTCCTTGGTTCTTTTGTGTTTACCTCTATCTTTGCTAACTCTGAAAGCTGACTTGTTCAAGAGCTTCAATTTAGACATCTGTTTTAGCAGATAGAAACAAACACATGAGTGAAACATTTTCCTAAAACATTAATAAGCAAACTTATAAGACCTTCTGTTTACAAACACAGATTAAGTACTTATTTAATTATTTCAAGTACCTGAGTATTATTGACTTTTATTTCTACATGCCTTATATCTAACCTGGTTTAAGTCGATACCTCCTGTACCTTGTTACCTGCGTATTTTAATGCCAGAGTTTGTTTATTTTTCCCCTAATATGCATTCCTATTTCTTTCTTTTAAAGAACGTTCTCTTCAAGTTTTAGCTGAGCCTACCAGCTGGGGACACATTCTCTCAGACTCCCATGCAGCCATGCTGACCTTCTGGTCAAGCCCTGGACAGTGGGGAAACAACAACAACATTGATTGCATATTCTAGAAAACAAATTCAATGGAGGAACCACTTACCTTCATTCTCTATTCACCTTTCACCAAATTAAGGCTAGAAATGATGATCACCAGCCCTGTGATAGAAGCCATGTGTTGAAAAATACAAAGCCACCTCGTCAGCCCTGGGCAGTTTTCATCAGTGAGAAATAAATTGACTTTCTTAGGTCATTGTGTTTCTGTATCGCTCTGTGATAACACACTAAATTTAGCTTGTTCTCTAACTAAGATAATTAATACTAACCCTTAAACAGAAGAATACAGTGATACTTAGAGAAATTAAGGACTTTGTGCATCATCAAAGACATAGAAAGTGGCAAAGTGATAGGTAAAGAGTGGGATTTCTGTGGAGTCTATGCCTGACTCCCAGGCAAAGAAAGTCTGACCCAAGTGCCCCCATTCTCAAACATGATTATAAAGGCTGACCTCAGAGTTACTGCTGATTAAAGCTACGGGCACACAATAACACTAATTAGGGAATAGTTGGTTCTTTTATATTTGTTTCAAAAAGTGGCAGATGCTGTTTTAGGACAACTCTAGGGTCAACTTTGGGGCTTTATCTGGCTCACGGGGGATGAAGGAATTCTTTTCCTTCATGCCACCACATCCATCCTGACAAGAAACAGAAAATATTTTCTTCCCCTAATGGGAAGTTAGCTCTTAGAAGTTACAGTTAAATTTCCTTGCTCTCTGTGTATAGCCCATGAAGTATCACCAGAATGTTAGGAAAGAGACTGATAGAATCTATTTAATTTTCTCAGTAGCCTAATGGGGAGAGAGTCAGTGAATGAGTTCAGCAGCTAATGTCCCAAAGAAGACTGACTACGACATTCTTCCACACCGAGGTAGAAGTATAATAAATCTAGACCAAGAAGAGCTATTTGGTTACAAAGTAGTGAATTGGAACCAAAGCAACAATTCTCTCTCAATCTAAAACAGTATTTTGTTCCTGTGGCTGATTCAATTAAAATGAAGCACATGAAAACAGTACATTCTCTTCTTCTTGGTGCCGGAGTTGCAAGAAGACTAAAGAGATACTTAACACAGGCAATATTTCACTCATAAAAACGAATCTGTTTTTGTTAGTGATGTGTTCAGGGGAAAATCCAAACTCACCAAATACATTACAATGGCCCAGATGCACAACAGATTCAAAAGGCACTATACAAACAGGAGCTTTCATTAGAGATTTCCTCCCTCTGACCCTGTCAGAACCACAGTCATCAAATAAAGACAACAAATATTTGAGGGGAAACCAAAGAGTGAGAAAGGAAAATTGAACAATTCTCTCTCTTTTTTTTTTTTTGGCATCCATCTTTATTCTTTGGACTTTGTGGGCCTCCCATTGCAGTGGCCTCTCTCATTGCACAGCATCAGCTCTAGGCACATGCGCTCCAAGGTGCTGGCTCGTAATTATACATACCAGTCCAGTCGCTCTGTGGCACGTGGGATCTTTCTGTGTCAGGGTTTGAACTGGTGCCCCTTGCACTGCAAGGCAGACTCTTTAACCACTGGACTACCAGGGAAGCCCTGAACACTTCTCTTTGCCAATAAATTTATAAGCAAAGAATGTGAGCAAAATGAAAACTAAATAAACACTAGTTTTAAAATTTTAGTTCTCTTTTTGAAAATCAGATCTGTATAGTAACATAAATGCATGTGCACACATGTATACATGAGTGTGAATGTCTGCACTCAGTTGTCTTTGACTTTTTGCAACCCCATGGACTGTAGCCCCCACCCTCACTCCCGGCTCCTCTGTCTATGGAATTCTCCAGGCAAGAATACTGGTGTGGATTCCCATTCCTTTCTCCTAGGTTATGGAGGTGTGTGTGTGTGTAATATATGTATATATGCATTTAGATATATGTGTCTATTTATACCTGTAGGCAGATATACATACATCAGAGGTTAAGTGTAAATTCTTTTATTTGTTTAATGACTGGGAGGAAAACAGATTTTTCCTCTTAAATTTTTATATTGAGAAATGATGGTTTTTAGATTATCATTTAAAACAAAACAGTCTTGCTGAGGTTTTTCCCATATGAAGTTTTTGAATTCCAGTGAGCCACAGAGCAACTTGAACATACGTGTGTAAGTGTATAGGTGTGTTATATCAGAAAACAAACTTGTTATATGTTCTGAGCATAACTGTAAATGTTTCTCTAACATAGAATTTTGAAGTTAAGAACTAATATGAAACAAATACTATGATATCTTAAGAGCTTTACTGAATTATACTCAACATGCAATACACTGCTTATATTTAAAATATGCAATGTCGGATATGACATACATTGTTGATGCTGTTCAGTTGCTGAGTTTGTGGCTGGCTTTTGCTATCCCGTGGACAGAAGCCCTCCAGTGTGCTGCCATCTCCTTCTTCAGGGCAACTTCCCAATTCAAGGATAGAACCTTCATCTCATGCACTGACAGATAATTCTTTACCACTGAGCCATAAGGGAAGCCCAAGTTGTGAGATATACTGGTAAAAAATTGTTTTTTAATATTACCACTATTTCTTGGTAAAGATGGAATCTAAAGTGATGCTACTTCATTCATTCCTAATATTGCTTTCTCATATCTTTTTTTATACAAATTAGTCTGGCTAGAAGTTCAGCAAAATTTGCAATTTTTCAAAAAAAAAAAAAATCTGCCCTTGTTTTTTGTCGATTTTCTCTATTTCCCTTGTTTTCTCTCTCTCCCTCTTATTATTATGACTTTTGTTGTTGTTGTTGTTGTTTTGTTTTCTCTTTTCTGCTTTCCTTGAATTTCTATTATACTCTTTTTGATTGCTTAATGGTGAGGTAATAAATTTGAGACTTTCTTCTTTTCCAATATAGACATTTAGTGCTACATATTTCTCTTCAGTACTGTATTAGCTGCATTCCATAAATTTTGATACATTTTCCTTTTAATTTTGCTCAGTTCACTGTATTTTCGATTTTTTCCCCTTGGATGTATGCCACTTAGTTTCCAAACACTTGAGAATTTTCCAGATATCTTTCTATGACTTCTAAATTCATCTCATTTTGTTTTTCATTTTGTTAAAGAAAGTACATTCTATGACTTAAATGGTTTTAAATGTGCTGATCTTCTTTTGTGGACAAAAGAAGTTTTATGTTAGAAAATTATTCCTATATACATGAAAGATATATGTTTAATATGTTGTTTGGTTGAGTGTTCAGGTGCTGTCTATACATAGTGATTTTCTTTTTTATTCACAGTGTTTCTCCCATCCAAGTTCTAACTAGGCCCCACCCTGCTTAACTTCCAAGATCAGACGACATTGGGCACGTTCATGGTTGTATGGCCATAGACCATAGTGATTTTCTGTTGACCAATTCTACTAATTTGTGTTAAGACTGTTTTTCCTCTCTGGATGCTTGTAAGATTGTATCTTAAAAGTTTGACTATGGTGTCTTTTGCGATCCCGTGGACAGAAGCCCTCCAGTGTGCTGCCATCTCCTTCTTCAGGGCAACTTCCCAATTCAAGGATAGAACCTTCATCTCATGCACTGACAGATAATTCTTTACCACTGAGCCATAAGGGAAGCCCAAGTTGTGAGATATACTGGTAAAAAATTGTTTTTTAATATTACCACTATTTCTTGGTAAAGATGGAATCTAAAGTGATGCTACTTCATTCATTCCTAATATTGCTTTCTCATATCTTTTTTTATACAAATTAGTCTGGCTAGAAGTTCAGCAAAATTTGCAATTTTTCAAAAAAAAAAAAAATCTGCCCTTGTTTTTTGTCGATTTTCTCTATTTCCCTTGTTTTCTCTCTCTCCCTCTTATTATTATGACTTTTGTTGTTGTTGTTGTTGTTTTGTTTTCTCTTTTCTGCTTTCCTTGAATTTCTATTATACTCTTTTTGATTGCTTAATGGTGAGGTAATAAATTTGAGACTTTCTTCTTTTCCAATATAGACATTTAGTGCTACATATTTCTCTTCAGTACTGTATTAGCTGCATTCCATAAATTTTGATACATTTTCCTTTTAATTTTGCTCAGTTCACTGTATTTTCGATTTTTTCCCCTTGGATGTATGCCACTTAGTTTCCAAACACTTGAGAATTTTCCAGATATCTTTCTATGACTTCTAAATTCATCTCATTTTGTTTTTCATTTTGTTAAAGAAAGTACATTCTATGACTTAAATGGTTTTAAATGTGCTGATCTTCTTTTGTGGACAAAAGAAGTTTTATGTTAGAAAATTATTCCTATATACATGAAAGATATATGTTTAATATGTTGTTTGGTTGAGTGTTCAGGTGCTGTCTATACATAGTGATTTTCTTTTTTATTCACAGTGTTTCTCCCATCCAAGTTCTAACTAGGCCCCACCCTGCTTAACTTCCAAGATCAGACGACATTGGGCACGTTCATGGTTGTATGGCCATAGACCATAGTGATTTTCTGTTGACCAATTCTACTAATTTGTGTTAAGACTGTTTTTCCTCTCTGGATGCTTGTAAGATTGTATCTTAAAAGTTTGACTATGGTGTACCTTGGATGTTTTCATTCTTTTCTTGAGTTTGGGGGATCTGTGATTGTATACTTTATATCAGATTTGGAATATTTTCAGTAAATAGCTCTTTAAATAGTTTTAAGGTACTACTTCTATTTTTAAGGTCTCTGATTACATACATATTAGTATGTTTTAAATTTCCACATAGTTCACTTTGTTTTTATTCTGTTTTTCTTTTTCTTTTTTCTTGGTGGGGGTTTGTCAGGTAAATTTAATTGTTGGCAAAGAGAAAGAGAAAGAGAGAATGACTTTTCATTGTAGAGAACCAGAGAGTCAAGTGGTTAATTTGAAAATAATAAGCTCAGAGGAAGCCACTTTTTTGGCTCTTGCTACAAAGGGTAATCTTCCTCCCTTCCTGCTGATAAAGTTGTGTGGGAATGTTAGAAGTGAAGATTCTTATACTTTCAGGAAATCCTTCACTCCACAGCACTCCTGCCAAAGACAGGGCTGGGACAACAGGTCCTTCCTGAGGCCTGGTCAATCCTAAGTATTTAAAGAAGTCCACTGTACCACCAAACTACTTTTCTGATGCAATGTCTAATCTGCCATTCATCCCATTCAGAGTAATTTTTGAGAAACTGTTATTGTCACTTCAAGGAGAACAAATTGGATCTATTTTTACAGCTTCAGTTTGCTTACTCAACTTTTTAAACATAAAAAATTCAGTTATAACACAGTTTTTGGATGTCCTTTTCTGCTAATTCTAATATCTATGTCAGTTCTCAGTCAAAGGATTGATTATTTTCCTCCTTCGGAGTTGTGTTTTACTGCTTCTTTGCATGTCTGATCATCTTTCATTGGATGTCCAAAACTGTGAACTTTCCCTTGTTAGGTTGTGGCTCTTTTTGTATCTCTACTATGTTTTATCTTTGTTCTGACATGTGGTTATGTGGGTACCCTCTAATACAGTTGTATGTTGTTTTTATTTTTCTTATGGCTGATTAGAAGGAGAGGACAGTCTAGGGCTAATTAGCCTTCATTACTCAGGTAAGGCACTAGTGAGTACTCTACTCAATGATCCCTATTTTAACAAACTTTTCCAGTCTGACTGGTTGAAATAAGGCACTGTTTTTGGCAATGTAAAATCCTAGACACTATTCCTTCTTATAATTTCAGAAAGATCTTTTCCTAGCCTTAACTAGTTTTCTCACTCGCATTCAGTAATCATTACTCTACTGAATACTTGAAGAAGAGCCTATACACAGACTGCCTCTTTGGTACTTTCTCTTGCAAAATCTATACATCATGTTCTCCTTTGAATTTTTTGTTTGACATAGATCTAAAAAACCAGTATGATACAGGGCACGGGTTAAGTGACAGAATAAAATTACTAAGACACAACAAGATTAGATTTTATTTTTCTTTTTCATTTTTTTAAATTTTGGCCTCTTTTTTATTGTTTCTTTTCTTTTTTTTTTCATCCATCTTTACTCTTTGGCCTGTGTGGGCCTCCAATTGCACTGGCCTCTCACTGCAGAGCACTGGCTCTGGACACATGCACTCCAGAGCACTGGCTCATAATTGGATACAGTCTAGCTGCTATGTGGCACATGGGATCTTCCCAAGCCAGGGATTGACCTGGTGCCCCTTGCACTGCAAGGCAGACTCTTTTACCCACTGGACCAGCAGGGAAACCCCGATTATATTATTCTTAAATCACTAAACTATTATGGATATCATTCATTGTTGTTTAGCTGCTTTTTCCTAATTATCCAAAGTCATAATCTATTTTAGAAATAATTTTCTTTCTATATAACTTCTTTTAAAATTTCTACTCTCCAAGAATAGCTGTTTTTTGACATATGGAAAAAAAATGTAATTTTTTTTTTTGAGTACATTAATTGCCATGCTGACTACCAAAGTCCTTTCCATAGGTTTCTGCCAGAAATACTACATTAGTTAAATACTACAATGCCACTTCTTTGGATTGACAGGCATGCATCCATACATTTCATTTATCTTGCCATTTAATGAGAAGCTTCTTGCTAATCAAGGAGGTGTAAAGTTGGTTTAAATCTTGTTGGAGGAGGGTAGATGTGAGATCAGTCTCTAGTTAGCGCTAAGAGAAATTTCCTACTGAAACCATTCAGAGTTTCTTGGCATGACTTCGGTAAAAGTTATTCATTAAAATAATTCCAAATGTAGAGAGAACATGCTCAGGGGAAAGTCTCATTAAGTTATTAGCCCAGGAATCTGATCTGTGTTAGTATTAAGCATTCCCTCTTCCTAGCAAAAATGTGGACAGAACCAGCAGCAACAGAGACAGCAAGAACGACAATGAAATCTGAATTGGTAAGATGCCTTGAACATGCTTAAAAAGTGTTCTGTTTGTGCTTTAAAAAATTCAAGAAAGAGCTTCCCTGGTAGCTAAATGGCAAAGAGTTTGCCTGCCAATGCAGGAGACATGGGTTCAATCCCTGATCTGGGAAGATCCCACATGCCTCAGAGCAACTAAGTCTGTGAGCCCCAACTATTGAGGCTGTGCTCAAGTGCCTCAGAGACACAACTATTGAGCCCATATGCCCTAGAGCCCGAGTTCCACAACAAGAGAAGTCACCATAACAAGAAGCCTGGTCACCTCAACTAGAGAGTAGCTCCTACTCCCTGTAACTAGAGAAGAGTCTGTAGCAGCAGTGGAAACCCAGAATAGCCAAAAATAAATACATAAATAATTTTTTTGACAAAATCCAAGGAAATAGGTCACTCTTAGAGGATATAAAGCAAATCAAATCATAAGGTGCTGAAAAACAATATGAGAACTATAATATATATATATATATATATATATATGTTATACACCAGATATGCATTTCAGCAAATATTTTATGAAATCCAATAACAATGTAAAGAAGAATTTCAATTGAAGAGAGCAAGTGAGATGAATATAAATGGTCATTTTTTTCTTTACTGGTAAGTAGAGCTTTATATAATTCATTATGAGAGCCACTTTTATAATCTACATAAATGAGTTTTATGATGATAGCAAATCAGAGGTTTGTGAAAAACATAATCTCAGTCAAAATAATTTTACCATTAATGTCTGGTTTAGTTTACTGATAACTTAAATTTATTGTACTGTAGATTCATAGAGATGAGGAACATACGCCATTCAATAAACGTTATGAAGAATGAAAGAAAAACTAAGCTGAAAGTCACTGGAGAATAGTTCTTTGACTGTTTTCTTGGAGTAGGTATAAGACTCAGTGTAATAAACCTCAAGAGGGCAGAGGGAGAGCATAAATTAAAAGGCATCATATTTTACCAAACAACACCTCAGTAAGTTCCAACATGGGACTTTTTTGGTAATAATAAGATTATCATTACTTTGACAGTTTACATTTCAGGACAGGCCAGTTGATACTGAGTTATAAGAAGAAAAGTGATGAGGAATAGATAAGGAAGTCAGAAGAGTAACAACAATAATTGGATTGCTCATTGGTTATAAAATTAGAAGGCACTTTGAAAGCATAATAAACATATGAATTATGTTTTGAGAGATTCAGGCTGGAAGTTATAACAAAAACAGAGTAAGAAAAAAAAAAAAGACCTTGGGGTTGAAATTAATAAAATTGACCAAGGTTTTATTGCACTGGTTTTCTTCTATATTATCAAAGACTTTTCTTTTATAGTTTAATATTAAATTTCATGACAGAGTTTAATCAGGTCAAATTACAGTAATCCTTAGTTCTGATTCTTCCTATCAGCTACTTGAACAGGAAAACAGAGAAAACATAGTAGAGCAATTGAAGGCTGGGTTTTATATAATAAACATTTAAATAATGATAATTGCACTTGCAAAACTAAGATAATATAATCATTCATTATCACAAACTTGTAACCAAACTATCACAATTTACTAATATAGATACTTGAATCATTCTAAGAGTTTGTATTGATCTTTCACTTTTATTTATCATATCTTCTTGAAATGTAAGCAACTAATGATAGGGATAGAAGAATAATATTGAGCCTTGATAGAGCAATAAATGCTCTTTTCCTTGCTTATCTCAATTATTTTTATAGGGAATGGAGGCAACAAACCAAGAAAGCTTCCTGAGAGAGGCATGCATTACCATCGTTATAGATTACTAGCTAACATGTAACTTGAAAGTACGGATCAAGCCTTTCCCATAGATAACATAATTCTAGTTTTTTTTTAGTTTACTGATAACTTAAATTTATTGTACTGTAGATTCATAGAGATGAGGAACATACGCCATTCAATAAACGTTATGAAGAATGAAAGAAAAACTAAGCTGAAAGTCACTGGAGAATAGTTCTTTGACTGTTTTCTTGGAGTAGGTATAAGACTCAGTGTAATAAACCTCAAGAGGGCAGAGGGAGAGCATAAATTAAAAGGCATCATATTTTACCAAACAACACCTCAGTAAGTTCCAACATGGGACTTTTTTGGTAATAATAAGATTATCATTACTTTGACAGTTTACATTTCAGGACAGGCCAGTTGATACTGAGTTATAAGAAGAAAAGTGATGAGGAATAGATAAGGAAGTCAGAAGAGTAACAACAATAATTGGATTGCTCATTGGTTATAAAATTAGAAGGCACTTTGAAAGCATAATAAACATATGAATTATGTTTTGAGAGATTCAGGCTGGAAGTTATAACAAAAACAGAGTAAGAAAAAAAAAAAAGACCTTGGGGTTGAAATTAATAAAATTGACCAAGGTTTTATTGCACTGGTTTTCTTCTATATTATCAAAGACTTTTCTTTTATAGTTTAATATTAAATTTCATGACAGAGTTTAATCAGGTCAAATTACAGTAATCCTTAGTTCTGATTCTTCCTATCAGCTACTTGAACAGGAAAACAGAGAAACATAGTAGAGCAATTGAAGGCTGGGTTTTATATAATAAACATTTAAATAATGATAATTGCACTTGCAAAACTAAGATAATATAATCATTCATTATCACAAACTTGTAACCAAACTATCACAATTTACTAATATAGATACTTGAATCATTCTAAGAGTTTGTATTGATCTTTCACTTTTATTTATCATATCTTCTTGAAATGTAAGCAACTAATGATAGGGATAGAAGAATAATATTGAGCCTTGATAGAGCAATAAATGCTCTTTTCCTTGCTTATCTCAATTATTTTTATAGGGAATGGAGGCAACAAACCAAGAAAGCTTCCTGAGAGAGGCATGCATTACCATCGTTATAGATTACTAGCTAACATGTAACTTGAAAGTACGGATCAAGCCTTTCATTAAATAATTCAATAAATAAGAACTCTTCTAGGTGATGGTAGTATAACACTAAAAGAATATGAAAGATATTGAATTAAAAGAATAAGAACACTATATAAGAGCATACATAATGATAATTTCTAAGAAGCAGAATACAATTTAAAGGTAAGAAATTGTTGATGTGGGGACTTCTCTGATGGTGCAATGGATAAGAACCCACCTCTCAAAGCAGGCGACATGGGTTCTATCTGTCATCGGGGAAGATTCCCCATGCAGTGGAGCAACCAAGTGTGTGCACCACAACTACTGAGCCTGTGTGTTACAACTACTGAAGTCTGCACGCCCTAGAGCCCACCCTGTGCAATAAGAAATGCCACTGCAATGATAAGGTTTGGGCACTGCGACTAGAGAGTAACCTACCCCGCCACAACTAGAGAAGCCTCGCAAAGCAATGAAGACTCAGTGCATTCATACAATTTTAGTCTATTAATTAAGAAAAAAGAAACTATTAACATAGGAATGGAGATCCTAATTCAGATATGGTAATGGGGCAGGTCTCACTGAAAAGATCATATTTACTTAAGAAGTAAAATTAGTGAAGGATATATTATGCAGGTATCAGGAAACAGTATTCCAGAAAAGGAAACAGGAAATTCAAAGGAATTTTCTGAGGCAGGAGGTACATGGGATGCTTTTGGAACAAGAGACAATAAGGCCCACACAGTTGAAATGGAACAAGACAGAGGATAGCAGAGGATAAAATATGTTAGGTCCAAAGGTGTCAACTATATTGAGTTTTACACATCACTGAGGACTTGGAATAATTATAGCAGCTTTTTCACAAACTTGTAACCAAACTATCACAATTTACTAATATAGATACTTGAATCATTCTAAGAGTTTGTATTGATCTTTCACTTTTATTTATCATATCTTCTTGAAATGTAAGCAACTAATGATAGGGATAGAAGAATAATATTGAGCCTTGATAGAGCAATAAATGCTCTTTTCCTTGCTTATCTCAATTATTTTTATAGGGAATGGAGGCAACAAACCAAGAAAGCTTCCTGAGAGAGGCATGCATTACCATCGTTATAGATTACTAGCTAACATGTAACTTGAAAGTACGGATCAAGCCTTTCATTAAATAATTCAATAAATAAGAACTCTTCTAGGTGATGGTAGTATAACACTAAAAGAATATGAAAGATATTGAATTAAAAGAATAAGAACACTATATAAGAGCATACATAATGATAATTTCTAAGAAGCAGAATACAATTTAAAGGTAAGAAATTGTTGATGTGGGGACTTCTCTGATGGTGCAATGGATAAGAACCCACCTCTCAAAGCAGGCGACATGGGTTCTATCTGTCATCGGGGAAGATTCCCCATGCAGTGGAGCAACCAAGTGTGTGCACCACAACTACTGAGCCTGTGTGTTACAACTACTGAAGTCTGCACGCCCTAGAGCCCACCCTGTGCAATAAGAAATGCCACTGCAATGATAAGGTTTGGGCACTGCGACTAGAGAGTAACCTACTCTCGCCACAACTAGAGAAGCCTGCGCAAAGCAATGAAGACTCAGTGCATTCATACAATTTTAGTCTATTAATTAAGAAAAAAGAAACTATTAACATAGGAATGGAGATCCTAATTCAGATATGGTAATGGGGCAGGTCTCACTGAAAAGATCATATTTACTTAAGAAGTAAAATTAGTGAAGGATATATTATGCAGGTATCAGGAAACAGTATTCCAGAAAAGGAAACAGGAAATTCAAAGGAATTTTCTGAGGCAGGAGGTACATGGGATGCTTTTGGAACAAGAGACAATAAGGCCCACACAGTTGAAATGGAACAAGACAGAGGATAGCAGAGGATAAAATATGTTAGGTCCAAAGGTGTCAACTATATTGAGTTTTACACATCACTGAGGACTTGGATTTTCAATGTGAATGATATAAGAAGCCATTCACGCTTTTTTGAGCAGAAATATAACACGGACTAAGCTATTCTGGCATCTGAATTAAAAACAGACTTTAGGAGGCAGAGCAGAATCAGAAATACTAGTTAGGAAGCTACTGCTGAAAACCAGACAAGATATAAGGATAACTTGGACTCAGAATATGAGAAGTAGTATAGACAGGATTGGATTTTGGATATATGTTAGCAATAGAGCAAAACATATTTGCTGATAGATTAGACGTGGGGTATGTACAAAATGAAACAATCAAGAATAGCATCACGTTTTTCAGCCTAGACATCAAGAAAAATGGAGTTGTTACTGACTAAGATGTGAAAGACTGAGAGATCAGCAGACTGTGAGGGAGGTAATCAGGTTATATTGACAAGAACATTTTTGGAGGATTGGAGGAGGTTCAAAACAGAAAGCATGAAAAGCAGCTGGAGCAGTGGAATAGACTACTTCTCCAAGAATTTTGCTTTACAAGGAAGGAGATGAGCAGGACCACAATTAGAAGTGGAAAGCTGGTTGACATTGAATTTTATTGTATTTTAAGATGGGGCTATGATTGGATATATATTTGAAAATAGAATGTCCAGAGTTAAAAATGATGATTCAGAAGATAAACAGGAAGCTTTCTGGAACACCATGACTGATTAAGGGTAACCCTGAAAGTCAGACTGCCATACACACTACATTCATTATCTTTATCTAGTACATTACACTCTCATTTTCACAAAACCTTGGATAATAATATTAAAACTCATGTAATAGTCTAATACCAAAATAAAATTAACAAAGAACTCAGAGGAACTAGAACATTTTCAATCACTGCTTATTTCCCTGTTAGTTTTTAGGAAGCAACCCAAGACAAGTAATTTTAGTGGCTATTTCTCTAAAATCTTTTTAGATTCTGAGATGAAAACAAAAACCACCACAACATCATGCCTCCATATTTGGACTGATGGAGCCATTTAAATTTTCTAGTAAACCCAGTTATGGTGAAAACAAAAGAGAAGCCATTCAGGGGCAGAGGATAAAATATGTTAGGTCCAAAGGTGTCAACTATATTGAGTTTTACACATCACTGAGGACTTGGATTTTCAATGTGAATGATATAAGAAGCCATTCACGCTTTTTTGAGCAGAAATATAACACGGACTAAGCTATTCTGGCATCTGAATTAAAAACAGACTTTAGGAGGCAGAGCAGAATCAGAAATACTAGTTAGGAAGCTACTGCTGAAAACCAGACAAGATATAAGGATAACTTGGACTCAGAATATGAGAAGTAGTATAGACAGGATTGGATTTTGGATATATGTTAGCAATAGAGCAAAACATATTTGCTGATAGATTAGACGTGGGGTATGTACAAAATGAAACAATCAAGAATAGCATCACGTTTTTCAGCCTAGACATCAAGAAAAATGGAGTTGTTACTGACTAAGATGTGAAAGACTGAGAGATCAGCAGACTGTGAGGGAGGTAATCAGGTTATATTGACAAGAACATTTTTGGAGGATTGGAGGAGGTTCAAAACAGAAAGCATGAAAAGCAGCTGGAGCAGTGGAATAGACTACTTCTCCAAGAATTTTGCTTTACAAGGAAGGAGATGAGCAGGACCACAATTAGAAGTGGAAAGCTGGTTGACATTGAATTTTATTGTATTTTAAGATGGGGCTATGATTGGATATATATTTGAAAATAGAATGTCCAGAGTTAAAAATGATGATTCAGAAGATAAACAGGAAGCTTTCTGGAACACCATGACTGATTAAGGGTAACCCTGAAAGTCAGACTGCCATACACACTACATTCATTATCTTTATCTAGTACATTACACTCTCATTTTCACAAAACCTTGGATAATAATATTAAAACTCATGTAATAGTCTAATACCAAAATAAAATTAACAAAGAACTCAGAGGAACTAGAACATTTTCAATCACTGCTTATTTCCCTGTTAGTTTTTAGGAAGCAACCCAAGACAAGTAATTTTAGTGGCTATTTCTCTAAAATCTTTTTAGATTCTGAGATGAAAACAAAAACCACCACAACATCATGCCTCCATATTTGGACTGATGGAGCCATTTAAATCTCTTGCATAAATTAGTATGAGTAAACCCAGTTATGGTACAGTAACAACATAAATTGTCACTCTTCTATCACAAAATTAATTTTCATGTTTGGCTCTCACAATATGTCCATTTTAGTTGATAATGGGTGTTGTCCACTGCAGTCACTCAAGGACCCAGGTTACTAAAAGCAGCAATCTCTTATATATGTTTCCACAATCTGAATTTTAGCATGTACTCTAATTCCAATTTTGAATTTATGAATTGCCAATACCAAAGGCATTTTTTCTCTTCTGAATTGTAATCACTTAGTGATCATTTATCCTTTCTTGGAAAAGTACCCAGAGAATAATTAGCAGCTGGTAATCGATCCCTTTCTGTTCTTAATGAGAATATGGGTCAACAGTTCACTCCCTGTGAATGATAGGGTCCCCCCACCACCACCACTAAGCAGTACTCCATAACAGTCTCTGTTTATTTCCTTAGCATCAACCTGTTCTTTAACCTTGAGGCTAGCTGTTTTGAGAGTTTGCTCTGTGTGTAAATGCCCTATTTTGCAAGGCAGAGGTGGTACTACAATATCATGCTCTAAAGATCACATTAATTTTCAATGAAAATGACAATACTGTTTTATGCTTCTCCCATAAACTCTATGAACGATCATATTGGATCCTATAATTTCTTGCTAAAACCAGGTCATCATCAAAGCAGATGGCATGTTTTCTAACTGAGAATCACAAGACAACTAAAATTATCTCATATATGTGTTTTCATATGCCATATACAAATTGGGAGAAGATTCAGAGAAAAGCTTTCTGGCACCATTGACTGATTAAAGGGTAACCCTGAAAGTCAGACTGCCATACACACTACATTCATTATCTTTATCTAGTACATTACACTCTCATTTTCACAAAACCTTGGATAATAATATTAAAACTCATGTAATAGTCTAATACCAAAATAAAATTAACAAAGAACTCAGAGGAACTAGAACATTTTCAATCACTGCTTATTTCCCTGTTAGTTTTTAGGAAGCAACCCAAGACAAGTAATTTTAGTGGCTATTTCTCTAAAATCTTTTTAGATTCTGAGATGAAAACAAAAACCACCACAACATCATGCCTCCATATTTGGACTGATGGAGCCATTTAAATCTCTTGCATAAATTAGTATGAGTAAACCCAGTTATGGTACAGTAACAACATAAATTGTCACTCTTCTATCACAAAATTAATTTTCATGTTTGGCTCTCACAATATGTCCATTTTAGTTGATAATGGGTGTTGTCCACTGCAGTCACTCAAGGACCCAGGTTACTAAAAGCAGCAATCTCTTATATATGTTTCCACAATCTGAATTTTAGCATGTACTCTAATTCCAATTTTGAATTTATGAATTGCCAATACCAAAGGCATTTTTTCTCTTCTGAATTGTAATCACTTAGTGATCATTTATCCTTTCTTGGAAAAGTACCCAGAGAATAATTAGCAGCTGGTAATCGATCCCTTTCTGTTCTTAATGAGAATATGGGTCAACAGTTCACTCCCTGTGAATGATAGGGTCCCCCCACCACCACCACTAAGCAGTACTCCATAACAGTCTCTGTTTATTTCCTTAGCATCAACCTGTTCTTTAACCTTGAGGCTAGCTGTTTTGAGAGTTTGCTCTGTGTGTAAATGCCCTATTTTGCAAGGCAGAGGTGGTACTACAATATCATGCTCTAAAGATCACATTAATTTTCAATGAAAATGACAATACTGTTTTATGCTTCTCCCATAAACTCTATGAACGATCATATTGGATCCTATAATTTCTTGCTAAAACCAGGTCATCATCAAAGCAGATGGCATGTTTTCTAACTGAGAATCACAAGACAACTAAAAATTATCTCATATATGTGTTTTCATATGCCATATACAAATTGGGAGAAGAAGTAGCATTTCTGAACTGCCACTAAATAAAGATCAATGAACATTAATAGAATAGTTCACTAAATGATGATGATTTAAGAAATTAACATCATAGGCATGGTTCTTCATTTTAGGAAAAAAGGCACATCCATTTCACTGATTGTAAAAATCACTATTATGTTATGAAAGAGACAGGAAAATTCAGAGGGGTGTGGGGAATTTTCCAGATGTTTCACTTAGAATTTCTTACTTCTGTGAAGAACAGACCAATGCAAAGTAGAAGACACTCCAGCTGTTCAGAACCAACTCTTGATAAATGACTCAGAGATGCTCTGCACACAATGAAGGAGGTCTTAAGAGAAATAGGAGCTGCTCTTAATGTGGCCTGGACAAAATTCAGAAGTCATATTTCTCAGATGTGGTGAGACTTGCTGTGGTCTCAGCATCTTGGTGGTCCAGGGAACTAAGATTTATAGAGAAAGTGAAGTTAGATGGTCAGGATATTAGGGAAGAGGGAAGGCACTTTTAGAAGCCTCAAAAAAAGAAAGATCTTTCTCTATTTCTCCATCTTCCTGTCTTTCCATTTTGTATCAAGCTATCATGCTCTTTTTACTCAGCTTTACTGAGGTATAAATAACTTAAAATTCCATAAGTTAATGACATACAATGTGATGATATAAAATAAAAAAATAACGTTGATTAACATATTCATTACCTCACTCAGTTACTTTGTGGGATGGCATGAGCTCAGCACATTTAAAATGCACTCTCTTAGCAACATATACTATGCAATTTTGTTAACAACATATATAACATAGTGTAGCCACCAGGCTGCATATTACATCCTTTGAATTGACCATTTTAAAACTAACTGGAAGTCTATACTTTGAGTACCATCATTCATTTCTCCCACTCCAACCTACTGACAACCTTCAATCTATCCTCTGTTTCCAAAGATCAGTTTTTGAATTCCACACGTGAAATCCTATAGGTTATGTCTTTACCTGACTTACTTCACTTAGCATAATACCCTCAAACTTCATCTATGTTCTCACAAATGGCAAGATTACTTTCTTTTGAATGTTGTTCAGTTGCTCAATCATGTCTGACTCTTTGAGATTCCATGAATGCAGCATACCAGTCTTTTGGTTCACTACTATCTTCCAGAATTTGCTCAAACTCATGTCCATTGAACCAATGATGCCAACCAACCATCTCATCCTCTGTTGCCCCTATCTCCTCCTGCTCTCAAATTTTTCCAGCATCAGGGTCTTTACCAAGGATTAGACTCTTCACAGCAGGTGGCCAAAGTACTGACATTTCTGCTTTAGCATCAGTCCTTCCAATTAATATTCAGGGTCCTTGCTTTCCAAGGGACTCTAGAGAATCTTTTCCAGTACCGCAGTTCAAAAGCATCAATTCTTCAGCACTGAGCCTTCTTCATGTGATAGATATGCATAACTGAATAATACTTATAGATATTGAAATATTATTCAGTCATGACTATAGATATCTAATGATCTATCACATTTTCTTTATCTATTCATCCATCAAAAGACAGGGATTGAGGATTCAGATCAAGTTAGTGGACTAAGAGACCATGGAGCTCTCCTCCCCACAATGAAGATATCAAAAATACATTTGAATGTGGAAAAATTCTCATTGAAAACTAACTGGACCCTGGCATAAGGATTCTTGTACAACCAAAGCTATAAGAAGGATATAAAGGTAATTGGGTAGGGAGACAAGAAAAACTATCAGGTCAGGACCTGTGCCTCTGGGAGGTGACTCAGAGGAAAAGGGGGACAACATGGTGAGGAAGGGATGGATATACACCTGCTCTTGGGACTAAGCCATAATAGCCACAAATTGGATGCCTCAGTCTTGAGGTTCTACACATGGGAGACAAGCCCATCAGACTGCTGAGACCAATAGAAGGCCTGTAGGAAGCCTAGACTGTGCATGTGAGGAGAGCTCAAATGCAGGCTTGCCACTGAGGGAGGGTGCAGAGAGCCTGGGGCAGTGACTGATGGGACTCCTGTGGCTCCTCACCCTGCTCTCCAGCTCAAGCTGAGAGACTGCTCTGGACCTCTCATAGTGCAGCCCTGGATCTGGGGTGGCCATGATCCAGGGAAAAGACTTGACCATAGGATGCAGAGGCCAACCAATCTAGGGGAGGAACCTCTGTGGGGCAGCAGTGACTATTTGAAAGAAAATCTGTATCTTAAAAATATTTTGTAAAGATTCTTATTCTTGGGGCTAAATAAAGGCAGGGAAGCAAGATATAAAGTGGTTAACACTTTGTGGAAAGTCATCCCATTTGTTCTATAATTATCTACTTATTAGTTTTAAAATGGAAAAATGGCCCATTCACCCCCAACACTTTGCCAGGAATGTATGAGTTGAACTAATGAAATTGTTGTTTTTATAAGTAAAAAAGAGTCAAATGTCAGCAATTTCATGATTTACCTGATGGAACTAAATCTTTTTGATTTCTCACACTGAACAGTATATTTAGATCTTCCTCTCTTAAATGACTGCCTTCCACTCTAATCCCCTAAGGCCTATCTAGTCCTCCGCCTGACTCCACTTGCTTCTCTTTTCCAAGAAATTTTTACCTTTGTAGCCAAGATAGACATTTTCTAACATTTTCCAGATTGTTGCTCATTGAGGCAGAGGCTCTTCACCCTAGGCCTTACTCCATTCAGTCATGACTATAGATATCTAATGATCTATCACATTTTCTTTATCTATTCATCCATCAAAAGACAGGGATTGAGGATTCAGATCAAGTTAGTGGACTAAGAGACCATGGAGCTCTCCTCCCCACAATGAAGATATCAAAAATACATTTGAATGTGGAAAAATTCTCATTGAAAACTAACTGGACCCTGGCATAAGGATTCTTGTACAACCAAAGCTATAAGAAGGATATAAAGGTAATTGGGTAGGGAGACAAGAAAAACTATCAGGTCAGGACCTGTGCCTCTGGGAGGTGACTCAGAGGAAAAGGGGGACAACATGGTGAGGAAGGGATGGATATACACCTGCTCTTGGGACTAAGCCATAATAGCCACAAATTGGATGCCTCAGTCTTGAGGTTCTACACATGGGAGACAAGCCCATCAGACTGCTGAGACCAATAGAAGGCCTGTAGGAAGCCTAGACTGTGCATGTGAGGAGAGCTCAAATGCAGGCTTGCCACTGAGGGAGGTGCAGAGAGCCTGGGGCAGTGACTGATGGGACTCCTGTGGCTCCTCACCCTGCTCTCCAGCTCAAGCTGAGAGACTGCTCTGGACCTCTCATAGTGCAGCCCTGGATCTGGGGTGGCCATGATCCAGGGAAAAGACTTGACCATAGGATGCAGAGGCCAACCAATCTAGGGGAGGAACCTCTGTGGGGCAGCAGTGACTATTTGAAAGAAAATCTGTATCTTAAAAATATTTTGTAAAGATTCTTATTCTTGGGGCTAAATAAAGGCAGGGAAGCAAGATATAAAGTGGTTAACACTTTGTGGAAAGTCATCCCATTTGTTCTATAATTATCTACTTATTAGTTTTAAAATGGAAAAATGGCCCATTCACCCCCAACACTTTGCCAGGAATGTATGAGTTGAACTAATGAAATTGTTGTTTTTATAAGTAAAAAAGAGTCAAATGTCAGCAATTTCATGATTTACCTGATGGAACTAAATCTTTTTGATTTCTCACACTGAACAGTATATTTAGATCTTCCTCTCTTAAATGACTGCCTTCCACTCTAATCCCCTAAGGCCTATCTAGTCCTCCGCCTGACTCCACTTGCTTCTCTTTTCCAAGAAATTTTTACCTTTGTAGCCAAGATAGACATTTTCTAACATTTTCCAGATTGTTGCTCATTGAGGCAGAGGCTCTTCACCCTAGGCCTTACTCCATTAAACTGGGATACACAAGGAATTTCATTAACCAGTAACTAGAATCATAGTTAAATTCCCAATAGCAGAAGGTTGAAGCTAACTAAAAGAGCTTCCAAAGGTCAAGGATAAAACACTTGAATAACAAAAGCAGTACTGAGTTATAGCAAAGGACATACAAATATTCATGAGTCCATCCTGCTATAAATTATTATATAAATAAATAAATAAATGGGTAAAGAAGGGACAAACAGCCCATGTAGAAAAATTCCAAATAACTAATGTAAACACTTTGACCTCAAGGATGTGGAACAATACCATAAGTTAATAACAATAATAATAATCAGACAGTTCCCACTGAATGTTCTATAAAATATCAAGTAATTTTTACTTTGTCAAGGTCATCAAAAATAAGAAAAGTCTGAGAAATTGTGAAAACAAAGAGTAGCCTAGAATATACGGCAAATATAATGCTGCATTATGGATGGGTTCCTGGAATAGCAGAATAATTAGGTAAAAACTAAGGAAACTTTAATAAAGTATATACTTAATAAAAGTGTATTACACTGTGTTCACTAATTGTGACAAACATACTAGAAACATGTAAAAACTCATATGTATATGCAGAAATGTAAGATACTAATAATATAAAAAGTGGGTGTGGGATATTTGGGAACTCTCTACTGTCTTCACATTTTTTTCTATAAGTATAAAACATTTCTTTAAAAGTTTCATTAAAATAGAAAACAGAGGGCTTCCCTGGTGGCCCAGTGGGTAAAGAGTCTGCTTTGCAGTGCAAGGGGCATGGGTTCGATCGTTGGCCAGGGAAGATCCCACATGCTGGGTCAGTGTGTCCAATTATGAGCCAGCACTCTGCAGCACATGTGCCCAGTGGGAGAGGCCACTGCAATGTGAGGCCCACCATGCCAAAGAATAAAAGATGGATGAAAATAAATATAAATGAAAGAGGCATATAGGGAAAAAGAAAAAGATAAACAGAATAACAAAATAAATAATAATAAAGAATACAAAACAATCATCAAATGAGTTAGCAATTACACTAGAAAACATTCTTATGTGAAAGAAGGTAGTGAAGGAGGACCAGAGGAACAAAAAAGAGAGGAGATATAGAGGACAGAAATCAAAATGATAGTTTAGGTGAACCATACTAACTAATAAGATTAAATTTGAACAAATTATATAAATCAAAAGACAGAAATTGTCAAAGCTGTCACACTAATTTACAAATTAAAACATGATCCTATTTTGATGTTGTCTATGGGAGACATATTTTAGACTAAAGGAATACACTGAAAGTAAACAAAGGAAAAAATAATTGTGCCATATGACCAATGATTAAAGACCTGGAGTGACTAACACAGTATAAAAGACTGTAACACAGAAAGAATTATCAGAAATAATGAAGTGAATTTTATAACAATAAAATAATTAGTCTATTAGGAAAATCCATCAGTTATGAATGTGCATGCATCTAATAAGAATATATGAAGGAAGAAACTAACAAAACTGTAGAGAAATATAGATAATTTAACAATAGCAAGTTGAAGACTTCAATGTTCTATTTTTAAAATAAACAAAGTAAATCCTAATGAATAGAACAGAAAAGTTTACATAGTAGAAAAAACAATAAAGAAGAATAAAGGAAGGCAAATGTTGTTTCTTTGTAAAAACTAACAAAATTGACAAACCTTTAGCTACAATGACAAGGAAGGGGGCTACTAAGTAAGGAATGAAGGAAAAGAAAAAATTGTTTTAATTTAAAAAAAAATTGACTCTACAGGAAAAAAAATTAAGAATAAACATATAAAAATAAAAAAGATTGGATTCATAATTTTAAAATTCTCACAAAGTCAGACTCAAATGGCTTCACTGATGATTTTTACCCAAAATGAAGTTACACAAATCTTTCACCAATTTGTTCCCCAAAATAGCAGAGACGAAAATATTTTCCAACTTACTCTATAAGTCCAGTATTAACCTGATTCCAAAATAAAACAAAACTACAGGTTAATATCTTTTATGACTACAGATATAAAAATCCTCAATAAATAGTGAGAATCTAAATCTATAAACATATAAAACAGAATTATATACTATAACCAAACAGGAGTTATCTCAGGAATGCAAAGTTGTTTTAACACTGAAAAAGCCATTAACATAAAACATCAGAGAGGACTTCCCTCGTGGTCCAGTGGGTAAGGACACTGCCTTGCAGTGCAAGGGGCTCCGGTTCGATCCCTGACCTGGGAAGATCCAACGTGCCGCAGAGCGGCTGGACCGATGTGTCCAATTACCGAGCCGGAGGCTCTGGGGCGCCTGCGCCCAGAGCCGGTGCTCTGCGACAAACAGAGGCCACTGCGATGGGAGGCCCACATGGGCCAAAGAACAAAGATGGATGAAAATAGATAACCGAAAGATCAACAGAAGTGGCCCACCTGCCGCCCTCCTTCCCAACCCCTCCCCCCCAAAAAAAAATCAGAGAAATAGAATTATGACAAATTGAAAATCACAATAGAGTAATCATAGTTTGGCATACAAAACGTCATCAGGTGGCCAGTAAACATCTGGTCTCAAAAACATTTCTGCACCACTGAGAATGTGAATTTTCTGAACTGTACCAAACAATGACTTCCCAAAGACACCACCAGGCATTTAGAACATCTCCTAGCTGCAACCTTGTGGTCTCGAAGGCTAGAGGCCCCTTCCATCCCCCCACTATGTCTATGCAAGTTTTCAGACCCCAAATCATCCTTATTTAATAAGCACCCTTACTTCTTGCCAGTTACAATCGTAATCCTGACTAAAAGCTTTTATAACAAGCTGTGGCTTCACAGGCTTTATCTTTATAAGCTTCCTCTATTTTGTAGTTCAGCATCTGGTGGCTGAGATGGTAAAGAAGCTCACTGCAATGTGGGAGGACCTGGGTTTGGTCCCTAGGTTGGACGATACCCTGGAGAAGGGAATGGCCACTGACTCCAACTTTCTTGCCTGGAGAATTCCATGCACAGAGGTACCTGGCGGGCTATAGTCAATGGGGTTGCAGTCATAAATTAAAGATTAAAATCTCAATAAATAGATAAAAGAATCTCAAATTTTCCCTATAAAACATATAAACATAAAAAAAAAAAGGTTAATATCTTTTATGACTACAGATATAAATCCTCAATAAATAGTGAGAATCTAAATCTATAAACATATAAAACAGAATTATATACTATAACCAAACAGGAGTTATCTCAGGAATGCAAAGTTGTTTTAACACTGAAAAAGCCATTAACATAAAACATCAGAGAGGACTTCCCTCGTGGTCCAGTGGGTAAGGACACTGCCTTGCAGTGCAAGGGGCTCCGGTTCGATCCCTGACCTGGGAAGATCCAACGTGCCGCAGAGCGGCTGGACCGATGTGTCCAATTACCGAGCCGGAGGCTCTGGGGCGCCTGCGCCCAGAGCCGGTGCTCTGCGACAAACAGAGGCCACTGCGATGGGAGGCCCACATGGGCCAAAGAACAAAGATGGATGAAAATAGATAACCGAAAGATCAACAGAAGTGGCCCACCTGCCGCCCTCCTTCCCAACCCCTCCCCCCCAAAAAAAAATCAGAGAAATAGAATTATGACAAATTGAAAATCACAATAGAGTAATCATAGTTTGGCATACAAAACGTCATCAGGTGGCCAGTAAACATCTGGTCTCAAAAACATTTCTGCACCACTGAGAATGTGAATTTTCTGAACTGTACCAAACAATGACTTCCCAAAGACACCACCAGGCATTTAGAACATCTCCTAGCTGCAACCTTGTGGTCTCGAAGGCTAGAGGCCCCTTCCATCCCCCCACTATGTCTATGCAAGTTTTCAGACCCCAAATCATCCTTATTTAATAAGCACCCTTACTTCTTGCCAGTTACAATCGTAATCCTGACTAAAAGCTTTTATAACAAGCTGTGGCTTCACAGGCTTTATCTTTATAAGCTTCCTCTATTTTGTAGTTCAGCATCTGGTGGCTGAGATGGTAAAGAAGCTCACTGCAATGTGGGAGGACCTGGGTTTGGTCCCTAGGTTGGACGATACCCTGGAGAAGGGAATGGCCACTGACTCCAACTTTCTTGCCTGGAGAATTCCATGCACAGAGGTACCTGGCGGGCTATAGTCAATGGGGTTGCAGTCAGGCACAACTGGGTGACTAACACTTTCACACTTTCCCACATGACACAACTTAAGTTCTTCTGGAATCTGTGTTTTCCAGGCTGCAATCCTAACAAATTCTAAATAAATCCTTTTTTATCTCAATCAAATCTTCATTTCTGAAAATTTTGATTAACAGGAACAGAAGAAAACAGCAACATGACCAAACCAGTAGATACATAGAAAACATGAGACAGAATTCAATCCCTTTCATAAAAATGTAATAGTCAACAAATGTGGAATAGAAGGGACCTTTTTTGATTCTATTTCTATAAAGTGGCCAGAATTAGTAAATCTCTATAGATAGATAGAAAGTAAATTGGTGTTTGATGAACTGAGGCTAAGAATAGTGATAGACTGCTAATGAGTACCTGGTTTGTTTGGGAGATGACAAATAAATCTAAAATCATTGCACGCCTCTGTGAATATACTAAAAACCACTTAGTCATACACTTTATATGAATGAGTCATGAGCTAAGTGTTAGATCACAATAAGGCTCTTTCTAAAACTAATGATCAAGGTAAAAGCAGGGTTTAATTACTTTTCTCTGCATTGCTATTCTTCTTTATTAAAAGAAGCAATCCTTGAAAGAGTGGCTAACCTTCTGATAACCATCAATAAGCCAGGAATGGTTTAGAAAAAAATCCATACATGGAAAGGATAGACTTTTCTTCATGCCTAAGTCCTAAGGTGTTCTCAACTTAATAAAATATTATTAACTTTTACTAATATATGCCTCCTCAGCTTCATGGTACATATCACAACAGAAAAGTCAGACCCATTAATTCCTTTGACTTTATGGAATCCATTCTGGCCATGGCTAAGCACCAATATATGTGGTTGGCATAAAAATTACCCCTACGCCTTAGTTACATCATTAGATTTTCCTGACCCGAGTCTCTTATTCCTTATTTTTCTGTCTTTTCATAACATTACAAATATCAAGCATCCTCAGATTTGCCACTTCTGCTCGCTTTATTATACTAACATGATTTCCTAAGCCTTTCTGCTCCTTAAGCACACAGAGAAAGAAATAATAGTCCATCATATGGTTTTCTTAAGTCTGCAACTAAGTAAATCTAGAAATTCAGTTTAAAATGTAGTCAACCCAGCTTTTTGGTCAATTAAAATAACCTAATGTTTTAGTGATATGTATACAGAGGCTAAGTGTGTGGAAACACTAAACATACATATTATATATCAGAATCAGTTTCTCCAATAGTACCTTAGTATTTTCTAAATCTTACATGTTTTGCTGACTGCCAAATTTATGCCTTGTATAATGTTGTTTAATGTTTATATAGTTGGACTTGCATTGATTTCCACAAGTGTTAAGTGTGGTAGATTTCTAGCTATAGTTATAAAGAACTAATGCTTGCACATGCAAGGTCCATTGCCAATGTGCTTGTGTATTTTTTGACTTTTTCACAAATAATCATTTATTTTTACTTCTACACATCTTTAGGAACTGTATGCTGCTCTTGGTCACTAAAATTAAGCTGAGACCAGTGCATTTTTAAGTAATTTAATTGTGATTATCAAAACATTTCTTAATGCTTTATTTCAGATGCATACTTTATTTCAAAGACATCTTTTCTCGTTAGATTAATTTAATTACTTCAATTGTGATTTAAAAAAAATTTTTTTAAACCTTTATTTTACTTTTAACTTTTACAGAGTTTTGTTGTTTACAGATATGCATATTCTCAGATTAGTCATATATATATCCCCCTCCATCCCACCCTTCCAGACCGTCATATAGCACCCGTAAAGGATCTGCTTTTCTCACAGAGCAATGACTGTAGCTATTATCTTCACATATGATAGTATAGCCTTCAAGCTACTTCCTTTAAACCTCTCACCCACTGTTTCTTCCCCACAATGTCCACATGTCCACTGTCCATGTCTGCCTTTTCGTCACTTCACTGCATCTGCCATCGTCACCATCCTACTAGATTCCATATATATGTGTTAGTATATTGCACTTGTCCTTCTCTTTCTGACTGACTTCACCTTTTTTAAAATTATTTTGAAAAACATTTATTTTATTTATTTATCGTTTTTGGATGATGAGGTCGGGAGGGAGGGAGATGGGTGGGCCACTTCTATTGGTTTTTCATTTATCTATTTTCATCCGTCTTTGGCCCGTGTGGGCCTCCCATCGCGGTGGCCTCTGTTGTCGCAGAGCGCCAGCTCTGGGCGCATGCACCCCGGAGCTCCAGCTTGGTAATTGGACACATCAGTCCAGCCGGAGCGGAGCGCAGCACGTGGGATCTTCCCAGGCCAGGGATCGAACCGGCGCCCCTCGTACTGCAAGGCGGTGTCTTTATCCAGTGGACCACCAGGGGATGCCCCTGACTTCACTTTTTATGATAGGTTCTAGAGCCAGTCACCTCATTAGGGCTGATTCTTCTGCATTTCTCTTTACAGCTGAGTAGTACTCCATTGTATATATGTCCCAGAGCTTTTGTATCCATTTTTTCATCGATGGGCATCTAGGTTGCTTCCATGTTCTAGCTATTGTATAGACAGCTGCAATGAACATTGGGGTACAGGTGTTTCTTTCAGATTTGATTTCATCAGGGTATAAACCTAAGAGTGGGATTGCTGGGTCGTAGGGTGTTTCTATTATTAGTTTTTTAAGAAAGCTCCATACTGTCTTCTGTAGAGACTGTATCAATCTACATTCCCACTAGCAATGCAGGAGTGTTCCCTTTTCTCCGCACCCTCTCCAGCATTTATTGTCTGTCAGTTTGTGGGTGATGGCCATTCTGACGGGTGTGAGGTGATATCTCATTGTAGTTTTGATTTGCACTTCTCTAATTATAAACGAGGTTGAGCAACGTTTCATGTGTTTTTGGGCCATCTGTATGCCCTCTTTGGAGAGGTGTCTGTTTAGGTCCCTTTCCCATTTTTTGATTGGGTTGTTCGTTTTTTTCTGTGCTGAGTTGTCTGAGTTGCTTGTAGATTTGGAGATTAATTCTTTGTCTGTTGTTTCATTTGCTATGATTTTCTCCCACTCTGTGGGTTGTCTGTTCAGCTTTTTTGTAATTTCTTTTGCTGTACAAAAGCTTTTAAGTTTCATGAGGTCCCACATGACTGACTTCACCTTTTTTAAAATTATTTTGAAAAACATTTATTTTATTTATTTATCGTTTTTGGATGATGAGGTCGGGAGGGAGGGAGATGGGTGGGCCACTTCTATTGGTTTTTCATTTATCTATTTTCATCCGTCTTTGGCCCGTGTGGGCCTCCCATCGCGGTGGCCTCTGTTGTCGCAGAGCGCCAGCTCTGGGCGCATGCACCCCGGAGCTCCAGCTTGGTAATTGGACACATCAGTCCAGCCGGAGCGGAGCGCAGCACGTGGGATCTTCCCAGGCCAGGGATCGAACCCGGGCGCCTCGTACTGCAAGGCGGTGTCTTTATCCAGTGGACCACCAGGGGATGCCCCTGACTTCACTTTTTATGATAGGTTCTAGAGCCAGTCACCTCATTAGGGCTGATTCTTCTGCATTTCTCTTTACAGCTGAGTAGTACTCCATTGTATATATGTCCCAGAGCTTTTGTATCCATTTTTCATCGATGGGCATCTAGGTTGCTTCCATGTTCTAGCTATTGTATAGACAGCTGCAATGAACATTGGGGTACAGGTGTTTCTTTCAGATTTGATTTCATCAGGGTATAAACCTAAGAGTGGGATTGCTGGGTCGTAGGGTGTTTCTATTATTAGTTTTTTAAGAAAGCTCCATACTGTCTTCTGTAGAGACTGTATCAATCTACATTCCCACTAGCAATGCAGGAGTGTTCCCTTTTCTCCGCACCCTCTCCAGCATTTATTGTCTGTCAGTTTGTGGGTGATGGCCATTCTGACGGGTGTGAGGTGATATCTCATTGTAGTTTTGATTTGCACTTCTCTAATTATAAACGAGGTTGAGCAACGTTTCATGTGTTTTTGGGCCATCTGTATGCCCTCTTTGGAGAGGTGTCTGTTTAGGTCCCTTTCCCATTTTTTGATTGGGTTGTTCGTTTTTTTCTGTGCTGAGTTGTCTGAGTTGCTTGTAGATTTGGAGATTAATTCTTTGTCTGTTGTTTCATTTGCTATGATTTTCTCCCACTCTGTGGGTTGTCTGTTCAGCTTTTTTGTAATTTCTTTTGCTGTACAAAAGCTTTTAAGTTTCATGAGGTCCCACATGTCCATTTTTGTTTTTAGTTCTGCTATTCTAGTAGGTGGGCCAGAGAAGATCTTGCTTTGATTGATGTCCTTGAGGGTTTTGCCTATATTCTCCTCTAAGAGTTTGATGGTTTCTGGTCTTACATTTAGGTCTTTAATCCATTTTGAGTTGATCTTTGTGCATGGTGTTAGAGAATGTTCCAACTTCATTTTTTTGCATGTAGCTGTCCAACTTTCCTAGCACCATTTTTTTAAGAGGCTGTCTTTCTCCCATTTTATAGTTTCTCCTCCTTTGTCAAAAATAAGGTACCCATAGGTACGTGGGTCTATCTCTGGGTTCTCAATTTTGTTCCATTGGTTGATATTTCTGTTTTTGTGCCAGTACCATACTGTCTTGATGACTGTTGCTTTGTAGTAGAGTCTGAAGTTGGGGAGGTTGATCCCTCCAGCTCCATTTCTTCTTCCTCAGGATTGTTTTGGCTATTTGAGGTCTTTTGTGTTTCCATATGAACTGTGTTATTCTTTGGTCTAGTTCAGTGAAGAATGTCATTGGTGGTTTGATAGGGATCACATTGAATCTGTAGATAATATTTGGTAGTATGGTCATTTTCACAATATCAATTCTTCTGACCCAGGAACATGGAATATCTCTCCATCTGTTTAAGTCTTCTTTAATGTCTCTCATGAGTGTCTTGTAATTTTCAGTGTACAGTTCTTTTGTTTCTTTGGGTAGGTTTAGTCCTAGATATTTGATTCTTTTGGTTGCAATGGTGAAGGGATTGCCTCTTTGATTTCGTTTTCTGATTTTTCATTCTTTGTGTATAGGAATGCCAGTGACTTCTGTGTGTTGACTTTGTGTCCTGCGACTTTGCTGAATTAGCTGATTATCTCTAGTAGCTTTGTAATTGTGTCTTTGGGATTTTCTATGTATAATATCATGTCATCTGCAAATAGAGAGCTTGACTTCTTCCTTTCTAATCTGGACTCCTTTTATTTGGAGATTAATTCTTTGTCTGTTGTTTCATTTGCTATGATTTTCTCCCACTCTGTGGGTTGTCTGTTCAGCTTTTTTGTAATTTCTTTTGCTGTACAAAAGCTTTTAAGTTTCATGAGGTCCCACATGTCCATTTTTGTTTTTAGTTCTGCTATTCTAGTAGGTGGGCCAGAGAAGATCTTGCTTTGATTGATGTCCTTGAGGGTTTTGCCTATATTCTCCTCTAAGAGTTTGATGGTTTCTGGTCTTACATTTAGGTCTTTAATCCATTTTGAGTTGATCTTTGTGCATGGTGTTAGAGAATGTTCCAACTTCATTTTTTTGCATGTAGCTGTCCAACTTTCCTAGCACCATTTTTTTAAGAGGCTGTCTTTCTCCCATTTTATAGTTTCTCCTCCTTTGTCAAAAATAAGGTACCCATAGGTACGTGGGTCTATCTCTGGGTTCTCAATTTTGTTCCATTGGTTGATATTTCTGTTTTTGTGCCAGTACCATACTGTCTTGATGACTGTTGCTTTGTAGTAGAGTCTGAAGTTGGGGAGGTTGATCCCTCCAGCTCCATTTCTTCTTCCTCAGGATTGTTTTGGCTATTTGAGGTCTTTTGTGTTTCCATATGAACTGTGTTATTCTTTGGTCTAGTTCAGTGAAGAATGTCATTGGTGGTTTGATAGGGATCACATTGAATCTGTAGATAATATTTGGTAGTATGGTCATTTTCACAATATCAATTCTTCTGACCCAGGAACATGGAATATCTCTCCATCTGTTTAAGTCTTCTTTAATGTCTCTCATGAGTGTCTTGTAATTTTCAGTGTACAGTTCTTTTGTTTCTTTGGGTAGGTTTAGTCCTAGATATTTGATTCTTTTGGTTGCAATGGTGAAGGGATTGCCTCTTTGATTTCGTTTTCTGATTTTTCATTCTTTGTGTATAGGAATGCCAGTGACTTCTGTGTGTTGACTTTGTGTCCTGCGACTTTGCTGAATTAGCTGATTATCTCTAGTAGCTTTGTAATTGTGTCTTTGGGATTTTCTATGTATAATATCATGTCATCTGCAAATAGAGAGAGCTTGACTTCTTCCTTTCTAATCTGGACTCCTTTTATTTCTTTCTCTTCTCTTATTGTCGTTGCTATAACTTCCAGGACTATGTTGAATAGTAGTGGTGAAAGTGGACATGCTTGTCTTGTTCCTGATCTTAGAGGAAATGCTTTGAGTTTTTCACTGTTGACGATAAAGTTTGCTGTGGGCTTCTCATATATGGATTTCACTCTGTTGAGATAGGTTCCTCCTATGCCCATTTTTTGAAGAATTTGTATCATAAATGGGTGTTGTACTTTGTCAAAGGCTTTTTCTGCATCTATTGAGATGATCATGTGATTTTTGTCTCTCAATTTGTTGATATGGTGTATCACATTGATTGATTTGCGGATATTGAAGAATCCTTGCATGCCTGGGATGAACCGACTTGATCATGATGTATGAGCTTTTTGATGTGTTGTTGAATTCTGTTTGCTAGGATTTTGTTGAGGATTTTGGTGTGTCTAAACTCCTCAGTGAAATACTGAACTCCACAGACCTTCCTATCTATTGATTTTCATTATGAAAATCATTGTTATTCATACTAAATGATTTTTATTCACTGAATACTTGGCAAATATAAAGAGAAAACGCAAAACACGCAATTATAATTACAATACAGTCATTACCACCATTGTATAGTTTCAATCCCTCCTTGCTGCAATCATCTACAAATCTACTGACTACTGCTTCTAATATCTTGAATAGTTTAGCACCTTACTTACTGTTATTCTCTTGAATACATCTCTTATCTAATTATTAGCAATTTCAATACCCAAGTCAACTTTTCCAATATTTTTTAGTCTCTTCCTGGTTTGCTGATACTCTCTCCTTTTGATCTTATCTGTCACATTTCCTCAGGAGTCCTCACTACTATAACCATAGATACTTTCATTATCAACCTCTTTCGCCGTCTTGCTTTCAACATGTCCTTATCTGAATATAACTCCTTATCTTTCCAGTTTCCTCCCTCTTCTTCTCCAACTAGTACAATTCTTTACCCTCACTAGACCCTAAATAAAACTTCATGTGACTCCACTAGCTTCTCATTAATTCTCACTCTTCTATATTCTCCAATCTCTTACTACTCAGCATTGTTTCTGTGGTCCATCTTTAGACTAATTTCTCTTGCATGTACTCTAGCACTATTTGATCCAGCCTTTTGATAGCCACTTAGTGAAACCCCAAACCTTGTTAATCTAATTATCTCTCTCTCCTACATTTGCATTTTTGCAGTTGACTTGGGTGGGGAAAGATAGAAGCTATGTTTATGCTATATTCTTTAAAAATATGACTATCTGGCACTTAATGCTGCCTAGATTCTTTCTACATTTCCTTTGTCTAAATACTTCTGCTCTCAGAGAAAATTCTTTAATACCATTTTCTCATACATCTAATATTGCTCCATTCTCTACATTATGACCCTCTTACAGAGTGTGCTAAGCAAGTAACATTCTACACAATGATGTTTTCATTTATTCCAGGTATGCAAGAATAGTTCAATGTCAATGTGGTATACTACATTAACAAAGTAAAATATAATAGTCATATGATCATTTGAATACATATAGAAAATAATTTTACAAAATTGAACATGCTTCTGTGATAAAAACTCTCACCAAACTGAGTATAGACAGAATGCATCTCAATATAACAGAGGTCTCAAATGATAAGCCAACAGCTAGCATCATACTCAGTAGTGAAAAGTTGAAACTTTTCTTTCTAAGATTAGGACCCAAACCAAGGATGCCTACCTCTCATCACTTTTATTCAACATAGTACTGGAAGTCTTATCCAGAATAACTGATCAAGGAAAAGGAATAAAAAGAATTCAAATCAGAAAGAAAGAAGTCAAATTGTCTATCTGCTGATGACATGATCTTCTATACAGAAACCCTAAAGACATCACCAGAAACTTTAAAACTAATGAAAAAATTCAGTAAAATTGCAGGACACAAAATCAACACACAAAGCAACAAACTATCAAAAAGAGAAATTAAGAAAACCAATTCTCATTTACATTTAGGAAACAATTTAATCAAGGAGGGGATAGATATGCATACTAAAAATGAGAAAATATTGATTACATAAATTGACGAAACAAAGGGAAAGATATTGTGTTCATGAATTGGAAGAATTACCATTGCTAAAATGTCCTTACTAGCCAGAGCAATCTACAGATACAACGCAATTCCTATAAAAATTCCAAGGACATTTTTCATAGAAATGAAAAAAAAAAAATCCTAAAATTTCATGTCACCACAAAGTTCCCAAATAGCCAAAGCAATCTTGAGAAAGAGGAACAAAGTTGAACTTCCGACCACTTCCATCTGCAGGTATGGCCGGGAGGAGATCTGAGACAATGGCCTGGGCATCCCTCAGCTCCTAGAGGCCATGCTGCAGATGCTACCACTGGACACCTATGTGCAGAGCCCAGCTAAAGTCATGGAGCTGGCGCCCAGCAACAGGAAGAGGGGCATGCTGACCCCAGTGTGGACCAGCTACCAGTCCATAGTCTCCAAGGCTGACTATGAGGCCTTTTAGGCCACATTTCTTTTTAAAAATATGACTATCTGGCACTTAATGAACTTTTTTTGCTCCCCCAGAGAAAATTCTTTACTACCACTTTCTCATACATCTAATATTGCTCCATTCTCTACATTATGACCCTCTTACAGAGTGTGCTAAGCAAGTAACATTCTACACAATGATGTTTTCATTTATTCCAGGTATGCAAGAATAGTTCAATGTCAATGTGGTATACTACATTAACAAAGTAAAATATAATAGTCATATGATCATTTGAATACATATAGAAAATAATTTTACAAAATTGAACATGCTTCTGTGATAAAAACTCTCACCAAACTGAGTATAGACAGAATGCATCTCAATATAACAGAGGTCTCAAATGATAAGCCAACAGCTAGCATCATACTCAGTAGTGAAAAGTTGAAACTTTTCTTTCTAAGATTAGGACCCAAACCAAGGATGCCTACCTCTCATCACTTTTATTCAACATAGTACTGGAAGTCTTATCCAGAATAACTGATCAAGGAAAAGGAATAAAAAGAATTCAAATCAGAAAGAAAGAAGTCAAATTGTCTATCTGCTGATGACATGATCTTCTATACAGAAACCCTAAAGACATCACCAGAAACTTTAAAACTAATGAAAAAATTCAGTAAAATTGCAGGACACAAAATCAACACACAAAGCAACAAACTATCAAAAAGAGAAATTAAGAAAACCAATTCTCATTTACATTTAGGAAACAATTTAATCAAGGAGGGGATAGATATGCATACTAAAAATGAGAAAATATTGATTACATAAATTGACGAAACAAAGGGAAAGATATTGTGTTCATGAATTGGAAGAATTACCATTGCTAAAATGTCCTTACTAGCCAGAGCAATCTACAGATACAACGCAATTCCTATAAAAATTCCAAGGACATTTTTCATAGAAATGAAAAAAAAAAAATCCTAAAATTTCATGTCACCACAAAGTTCCCAAATAGCCAAAGCAATCTTGAGAAAGAGGAACAAAGTTGAACTTCCGACCACTTCCATCTGCAGGTATGGCCGGGAGGAGATCTGAGACAATGGCCTGGGCATCCCTCAGCTCCTAGAGGCCATGCTGCAGATGCTACCACTGGACACCTATGTGCAGAGCCCAGCTAAAGTCATGGAGCTGGCGCCCAGCAACAGGAAGAGGGGCATGCTGACCCCAGTGTGGACCAGCTACCAGTCCATAGTCTCCAAGGCTGACTATGAGGGCCTCAATTTATGAAAATGATAGAAAAGTGCAGGGACTTGGCCAACATTGGGTCCACAAGTTTAAACACCAGCTTCATCATCACTCACACAAAAAAAAGAGGAACAAAGGTGAAGGCATCAAACTTTCTGATTTCAAACTCTATTGAAAATTATAGTAAACAAAACAGTAAGTAAAGGCAAGAAAAATGTATACAATAACAAAAAAAAAAAGGAAAAATCAAAACAAAGCAAAAGAGCAAGGAACTGGACTAAAACCAGATGTGTCAATCTATGGAACATGATTCAGAGCCCAGAAGTAAATTCATACATATATGATCGATTAATTTCTGAGAAAAAAAGGAGCCAAGAACATAAAATTGGGATAGAACAGTCTCTTCAATAGATGACACTGGGAAAACTGGATATTCACATGTAAAGAAACAAAGGCATTTGACCCTATCCTACACCATACGCAAAAAGGAACTCAAATTAGAATAAAGACTTGAATAAAAAAATTGAAACTGGAAAATTCCTACTAAAATTATAGTAAATAATCTCCTCAATCTTGGTTTTATCAATGTATTTTTGAATTTGACACAAAAATTGAAGACAATAAAAGAGAAAACAAACAATTGGGACTTAAACAAACTAAAAAGCTTCTGCATAGGAAAGAAAATTAGTCAATGAAATTAAAATGATGCATAGAGTGAGAGAGAATATTTCTAAGCATATATCTTATAAGGGATTAATATCTAAAATATACAAGAACCTCATACAACTCAACAGAAAAGAATTAATCATTGAAAAAATGGCAAGGGATCTAAAAAGAATATTTTTCCTATGAAGACATACAAATGAATAAAAGGAAATGAGAAGTGCTTAATTTTACTAATCATCAAGGAAATGAACTTCCGACCACTTCCATCTGCAGGTATGGCCGGGAGGAGATCTGAGACAATGGCCTGGGCATCCCTCAGCTCCTAGAGGCCATGCTGCAGATGCTACCACTGGACACCTATGTGCAGAGCCCAGCTAAAGTCATGGAGCTGGCGCCCAGCAACAGGAAGAGGGGCATGCTGACCCCAGTGTGGACCAGCTACCAGTCCATAGTCTCCAAGGCTGACTATGAGGGCCTCAATTTATGAAAATGATAGAAAAGTGCAGGGACTTGGCCAACATTGGGTCCACAAGTTTAAACACCAGCTTCATCATCACTCACACAAAAAAAAGAGGAACAAAGGTGAAGGCATCAAACTTTCTGATTTCAAACTCTATTGAAAATTATAGTAAACAAAACAGTAAGTAAAGGCAAGAAAAATGTATACAATAACAAAAAAAAAAAGGAAAAATCAAAACAAAGCAAAAGAGCAAGGAACTGGACTAAAACCAGATGTGTCAATCTATGGAACATGATTCAGAGCCCAGAAGTAAATTCATACATATATGATCGATTAATTTCTGAGAAAAAAAGGAGCCAAGAACATAAAATTGGGATAGAACAGTCTCTTCAATAGATGACACTGGGAAAACTGGATATTCACATGTAAAGAAACAAAGGCATTTGACCCTATCCTACACCATACGCAAAAAGGAACTCAAATTAGAATAAAGACTTGAATAAAAAAATTGAAACTGGAAAATTCCTACTAAAATTATAGTAAATAATCTCCTCAATCTTGGTTTTATCAATGTATTTTTGAATTTGACACAAAAATTGAAGACAATAAAAGAGAAAACAAACAATTGGGACTTAAACAAACTAAAAAGCTTCTGCATAGGAAAGAAAATTAGTCAATGAAATTAAAATGATGCATAGAGTGAGAGAGAATATTTCTAAGCATATATCTTATAAGGGATTAATATCTAAAATATACAAGAACCTCATACAACTCAACAGAAAAGAATTAATCATTGAAAAAATGGCAAGGGATCTAAAAAGAATATTTTTCCTATGAAGACATACAAATGAATAAAAGGAAATGAGAAGTGCTTAATTTTACTAATCATCAAGGAAATGAAAATCAAAACCATAGCATATTTCAAACCTGTTTCAGTGTCTATTATCAAAACAAAAAAGAGATAGGTATGGGCAAGCAAGAGAAAAAGAATGCTTGTACACTGCTGGTAGGAATTTAAAATGATACAGCACTATGAAAAACAGTATGGAGTTTCTTCAATAAATTAAAACACACCTACCATAGGATTCATTATCCCACTTCTCGGTATATATCCAAAGGAAATAAAATTATTATCTTGAAGAGATATCTCTACCTCCCCCACATGTCTATAGCAGTATTATTCACGAGAGCTTAGGTATAGAGACAACTTAAGTGTCCATCAATGAATAAATGGGTTAAAAAAAAAAGACTATCACTCACAAACAAACACATAAAATGGAATACACCCAACTCTAATAAAGAAGGAAATGCGGGCTTCCCGGATGGTCCAGTGGGTAAGGACAACGCCTTGTAGTGCAAGGGGAGCCGGTTCCATCCCTGGCCTGGGAAGATCCCACATGCCACGGAGTGGCTGGACCGATGTGTCCAACGATTTAATTGGAGCTCTGGAGCACATGCGCCCAGAGCTAGGGCTCTGCAATAGGAGAGGCTACTGTGATAGGAGGCCCACACAGGTCAAAGAACAAAGATGGATGAAAACAAATAAATGAAAGACCAGTAGAAGTGACCTTCCCCTAAAAAATGTCAAAAAAAAAAAAAAAAGAAATGCTATCACTTGCTACAACACGAATGAACATGGAAGGCACTGCATTGTATAAAAAGTGCCATACAGAAAAAGACAAACATGTTATGATACATGTAACACATGGAATGTAAACAACAACAACAAAAAGATGTCTCAATGGTAAAGAACCCGCCAGTCATTGCATTGATTCAAACCCTGCATTTGAAAGATCCTCTGCATAAGGAAATGGCAGTGCACTCCAGTATTCTTGGCTGGGAAATCCCATCGACAGAATAGTCTGGTGGGTGAGTCACAAAAGAGTCAGACATGACTTCGAAACTTAAACAAGAAAACCAATTACCAGAGAATGAGGGATAAGGGAAATAGAAAAGGTTGGTGAAATGGCAGAAACTTTCAGTTATCAGATGACTAAGGTATTGCTAATGCATAACATGGTGACTATAACTGATAATACTGTTGTATAACTGAAATTTCCTAAGAGAGTACAACTTAAATGTTCTTACCAAGATTAACTAATAAATCGTTAATGGGGTGAATTTTTTCATGATCTATAGGTATATGAAACCATCAAGTTGTACTTTAAAGATCTTACAATTTATATACCAGTTGTACTTCTATAAAGCTAGAGAAAAATCAAAAATACTAGAAGGGAACGTTTTATGCTACTACCACCAGACAGCATACCCTACTAACCAGACTACATATCTAATATTCATGTACTTTCACCTCCTGCTCGCAACTATAGACATTTGTGTGGCTATCTGTCTTTGGTCAAAACTTGCACTTATGGACTTGATCACAACCTCCTTGTCTATTCAAGATGGAATTCCTCTGAAATTACCTCTCTACTCCCTCGCAGTTAGTAAACTAGGCAAATAAGTCAGTTAATCACTCTATTATTTACAGGACTTTCCTTCCTAATTCATAGACACTTGAATTTGAAAAAAAAGGAAATTTTTAAAAAATGCCACGGAGTGGCTGGACCGATGTGTCCAACGATTTAATTGGAGCTCTGGAGCACATGCGCCCAGAGCTAGGGCTCTGCAATAGGAGAGGCTACTGTGATAGGAGGCCCACACAGGTCAAAGAACAAAGATGGATGAAAACAAATAAATGAAAGACCAGTAGAAGTGACCTTCCCCTAAAAAATGTCAAAAAAAAAAAAAAAAGAAATGCTATCACTTGCTACAACACGAATGAACATGGAAGGCACTGCATTGTATAAAAAGTGCCATACAGAAAAAGACAAACATGTTATGATACATGTAACACATGGAATGTAAACAACAACAACAAAAAGATGTCTCAATGGTAAAGAACCCGCCAGTCATTGCATTGATTCAAACCCTGCATTTGAAAGATCCTCTGCATAAGGAAATGGCAGTGCACTCCAGTATTCTTGGCTGGGAAATCCCATCGACAGAATAGTCTGGTGGGTGAGTCACAAAAGAGTCAGACATGACTTGAAACTTAAACAAGAAAACCAATTACCAGAGAATGAGGGATAAGGGAAATAGAAAAGGTTGGTGAAATGGCAGAAACTTTCAGTTATCAGATGACTAAGGTATTGCTAATGCATAACATGGTGACTATAACTGATAATACTGTTGTATAACTGAAATTTCCTAAGAGAGTACAACTTAAATGTTCTTACCAAGATTAACTAATAAATCGTTAATGGGGTGAATTTTTTCATGATCTATAGGTATATGAAACCATCAAGTTGTACTTTAAAGATCTTACAATTTATATACCAGTTGTACTTCTATAAAGCTAGAGAAAAATCAAAAATACTAGAAGGGAACGTTTTATGCTACTACCACCAGACAGCATACCCTACTAACCAGACTACATATCTAATATTCATGTACTTTCACCTCCTGCTCGCAACTATAGACATTTGTGTGGCTATCTGTCTTTGGTCAAAACTTGCACTTATGGACTTGATCACAACCTCCTTGTCTATTCAAGATGGAATTCCTCTGAAATTACCCTCTCTCTACTCCCTCGCAGTTAGTAAACTAGGCAAATAAGTCAGTTAATCACTCTATTATTATTTACAGGACTTTCCTTCCTAATTCATAGACACTTGAATTTGATGAAATTTTTAAAAAAATCTAAAGAGAATTTTCTCTGATATTGTGGTCCAATAATAAACTCTTCTATTTCTTTAAACTGTCTTTTCCTTAGGCTTCATTTATTCACTCTTATACTTTAATGTGGATTTTGATTTGCATATACAAAATATGTATCTCTCTATAAGTTATCTTTTTTTTAGTACTATAATGAAAATAATTTATTGTGACTCAAAGTATAAGGTATCTATTTTTAAGGTATCACATATTGAGTAATACCCAATGGGAAGAACTATAAATTAAATTAATCTCTAATCATTAACCAAATCTTTCAAGGTAGATATTATTATGTCCATTTCATTAATGTTGAAATGGATCCTTGCTTAATATCATATAGCTAATAATAAGTTTTGAAATTAAGATTCTTCTTAGGTATGTTTAACTCTTAAGCTATGATCTTCCATGAAATTATCCTACGTCTTTATTGCCTATCAAACAAAAGACTACCTAAAATAATGTGCTTCTTTATGAGTGGGTTTTGCTTATTACCATGGAATAATTAAGAAATCCCAATATTTCTTAATACCTTCCCTAAATGATATTTTCTATTAGGCTTATTTTCCTTGAAATATCATTTTGCTACTTGATTTTTCAGTTTACTTTTAATTTTTTATTGAAGTATAAATTACATGCAGAAAACTACATAAGCTTAGAAACTCTTCACAATGTGAACACATTAATGTATCCAGCCTCCAGACTAAGAAGCAGAACTTTACCAGCGTACATTCATACAACATGTTCTCTTTTGTGCCTGGCTTCTTTAACTCAATGCTATGTTTGTAAAATTCATCCATACTTTATGTGGAGTAATATCCTTGCATTTCATTGTTGGAATAAAATAAAGCATTTATCTTTCACTTTGATAGACGTTTGCATTGCTAGAAATCTGGGATTATCATGAAGAATAATACTATTGCCATACTCAAACGTAATTTTTTACATATGTGAATGAATTTCTTTTAGCTATATGAGTGGAACTGCTGAGTCATTTAGTACACTCCAGTAGAGAGTTAGAGTCATTTTTCTAAAGTGTGTCAATTCATATTGCTACTAGCCTACTATGTGTTCCAGTTAGTAAACTAGGCAAATAAGTCAGTTAATCACTCTATTATTATTTACAGGACTTTCCTTCCTAATTCATAGACACTTGAATTTGATGAAATTTTTAAAAAAATCTAAAGAGAATTTTCTCTGATATTGTGGTCCAATAATAAACTCTTCTATTTCTTTAAACTGTCTTTTCCTTAGGCTTCATTTATTCACTCTTATACTTTAATGTGGATTTTGATTTGCATATACAAAATATGTATCTCTCTATAAGTTATCTTTTTTTTAGTACTATAATGAAAATAATTTATTGTGACTCAAAGTATAAGGTATCTATTTTTAAGGTATCACATATTGAGTAATACCCAATGGGAAGAACTATAAATTAAATTAATCTCTAATCATTAACCAAATCTTTCAAGGTAGATATTATTATGTCCATTTCATTAATGTTGAAATGGATCCTTGCTTAATATCATATAGCTAATAATAAGTTTTGAAATTAAGATTCTTCTTAGGTATGTTTAACTCTTAAGCTATGATCTTCCATGAAATTATCCTACGTCTTTATTGCCTATCAAACAAAAGACTACCTAAAATAATGTGCTTCTTTATGAGTGGGTTTTGCTTATTACCATGGAATAATTAAGAAATCCCAATATTTCTTAATACCTTCCCTAAATGATATTTTCTATTAGGCTTATTTTCCTTGAAATATCATTTTGCTACTTGATTTTTCAGTTTACTTTTAATTTTTTATTGAAGTATAAATTACATGCAGAAAACTACATAAGCTTAGAAACTCTTCACAATGTGAACACATTAATGTATCCAGCCTCCAGACTAAGAAGCAGAACTTTACCAGCGTACATTCATACAACATGTTCTCTTTTGTGCCTGGCTTCTTTAACTCAATGCTATGTTTGTAAAATTCATCCATACTTTATGTGGAGTAATATCCTTGCATTTCATTGTTGGAATAAAATAAAGCATTTATCTTTCACTTTGATAGACGTTTGCATTGCTAGAAATCTGGGATTATCATGAAGAATAATACTATTGCCATACTCAAACGTAATTTTTTACATATGTGAATGAATTTCTTTTAGCTATATGAGTGGAACTGCTGAGTCATTTAGTACACTCCAGTAGAGAGTTAGAGTCATTTTTCTAAAGTGTGTCAATTCATATTGCTACTAGCCTACTATGTGTTCCAGTTACTCACCAAGAGGTGGTGACTGTGATTCTCTGGTGTTAAATATCATTTCCCTAATAGCTAGCAAGCATCTTTTTAATGTTTACTGATCATTTGGATAACCGTTTTCATGAAGTGCCTATTTAAATATTCTGTGCTTTTAATTCTGTATCATATTTTTTCCTTGTTGACATGAATGAATTCTTTAATTGTTCAAGCAAAAAGTACTTTGTACATCTTACCATGTGCTTACATAAATCTCCTACTCTTTATTTTCACATATTAATGGTTTCTTTTAATGAGACATTTTAAATTTTAATGTATCTAATTAATTTTGAAGTATACAATTTAAGAAATATTTTTATTCATTTTTCTTTGATTTTTATATCTTGTATTTATTATAGATAACACTACCTTGTTTTTGAAATATTTAGAAGACAAAGCACCCCGCATTTTAATTTTGTCAATATATACAAAATATGAAAAGGCCCTTGAAAAAATATATAACATAAAATTTTATCAATAAAACCCTTAACTATAAACAGTTTTAGCAACAAAAATATATTATGCCACAGGAGTACTATCATTAACACTTAATATTTTAAAATCCTTAATTAATTAACCTATCATGTCTCTAAAAATGGATAAGTATGACTCAAAATATGAATGAAAAATAGAATATTTGTATACTTTAAGGAAATGATGCTTTGTAGAGCACCATTTAAATTTCTCATCAGTAAAGCTAGTTACATTTTCTTAATTTAACAGTTAATTACACTGCAGCTAATTATTAAGCCTCATAATAAGTGATACAGGAGGCACTGGAGTATATTCCCTCAGAAAATGTAAATAAGCAATAAACTTTTTTTGTAATTTATTCCTATTTAAAATATTCATCTGATAGCAGCTGTCTGATCTCTGTCCATTATGCTTATTTACATAACTAAACCTTAAGTAGAAATGAAAGCTCTCTTGATGTACTGATTGACCATATGGAGATGCTTAAAAAGAAAGTGTGATTATCATAAACTTCCTGGAAACTGCTTGACTTAGGTTTATCCACAGTGAAAATTGATATCTCTGTTTCTAGAATGTTTAGTCATTTTCAAACAAAAATTGGCTTTGCACTTACTTATGGAAAATTTGAAGTTGCTCCTAAAAAACCACATTCAGAGATAGTGGTGGCTACAATTGATTGAGGAATATCATTTCCTAATAGCTAGCAAGCATCTTTTAATGTTTACTGATCATTTGGATAACCGTTTTCATGAAGTGCCTATTTAAATATTCTGTGCTTTTAATTCTGTATCATATTTTTTCCTTGTTGACATGAATGAATTCTTTAATTGTTCAAGCAAAAAGTACTTTGTACATCTTACCATGTGCTTACATAAATCTCCTACTCTTTATTTTCACATATTAATGGTTTCTTTTAATGAGACATTTTAAATTTTAATGTATCTAATTAATTTTGAAGTATACAATTTAAGAAATATTTTTATTCATTTTTCTTTGATTTTTATATCTTGTATTTATTATAGATAACACTACCTTGTTTTTGAAATATTTAGAAGACAAAGCACCCCGCATTTTAATTTTGTCAATATATACAAAATATGAAAAGGCCCTTGAAAAAATATATAACATAAAATTTTATCAATAAAACCCTTAACTATAAACAGTTTTAGCAACAAAAATATATTATGCCACAGGAGTACTATCATTAACACTTAATATTTTAAAATCCTTAATTAATTAACCTATCATGTCTCTAAAAATGGATAAGTATGACTCAAAATATGAATGAAAAATAGAATATTTGTATACTTTAAGGAAATGATGCTTTGTAGAGCACCATTTAAATTTCTCATCAGTAAAGCTAGTTACATTTTCTTAATTTAACAGTTAATTACACTGCAGCTAATTATTAAGCCTCATAATAAGTGATACAGGAGGCACTGGAGTATATTCCCTCAGAAAATGTAAATAAGCAATAAACTTTTTTTGTAATTTATTCCTATTTAAAATATTCATCTGATAGCAGCTGTCTGATCTCTGTCCATTATGCTTATTTACATAACTAAACCTTAAGTAGAAATGAAAGCTCTCTTGATGTACTGATTGACCATATGGAGATGCTTAAAAAGAAAGTGTGATTATCATAAACTTCCTGGAAACTGCTTGACTTAGGTTTATCCACAGTGAAAATTGATATCTCTGTTTCTAGAATGTTTAGTCATTTTCAAACAAAAATTGGCTTTGCACTTACTTATGGAAAATTTGAAGTTGCTCCTAAAAAACCACATTCAGAGATAGTGGTGGCTACTATGAGTTAAAGCCAATATCTTTTATATCCTTTAAGTCTGAACTCCTAAATAATAAATTAAAAACAATTCACTAAAGTAAGTGAGGTTGGATATATCTCTTTTAAAAAACGGCTGCATATTTTTGTATTCTTCATTTGGCTCACAGACTGTGCTGTTTTTCTCTTAAAGAATCTGTTCTTCCAATATGGTTTCATTCGAAATATAGCTGTCAGTATCATTTTCTGACAGTATCATTTTCCAAGATGATGTGGTCAGTACACAATTAAAAAGAATAATATAGGGTTTTTAACATGTTTAAAATTAACTTTTCAAGCTTGAATTTGTCATTTAAAAATCAGCATATTTTTGAGGCACATAAATTTACTATGGAATTCAGAAGGAGAGCCAAGCATGAAAAGAAAGAACTCCTAATGCTTATGTTTGTTAAAAGATGCCTTTTCAGAAGGTTCATGGTAGATGAAATTTCTGAGGGCCATTTTTATGATAATATCATTGTCATCCCTTGGCTGGTGCTGCCCTTATTGCTTTAACATTAATGTCTCCATTAGTTCTGAGGATCAGAATTGGGAAGGAAGCAAGCTTAAGTGTTTGTAGACACAACTGACTCAGAAGACAGTAAAATTTTTATTCACATTGGATTCTAATCAGAAGGGCCATGTCTTGTTAACAACGAGGATGAGAAACAAATGAGTGGAAATGTTCAGAGCAGAAAGTTTTACAGTGGGCAAGTCTGCCCAGAAGCTGCCTTGAGAGAGCCAAAGGAGAACAAAGCCAAGAGCCCAGGAAGAAGACCATAGAAACAAAGGATGATGCCTTTCCTAGGGACAGGTTCGGAGATACAAGGATCAAAAAAAGGGTTGTGAACTACTGTTGCCCATCTTGCCATTTTCTACATCTGGGATTTAGTACACAGATTACAGTAACAGTAACACCTGTAACTGCGACAGGAATTTGTTGTGAGGTTAAGCAGAACTCATGACTTGTTACCTAACACAGTAGCTTGCACATGATAAGTAGTCAATAATATTTACTTTTGCTAATATAATTCAATATTTCTACTCACTTCTGGTCTTTATCCTATTTCAATCCTTGTGGGGAGATTTCCCTTTACATATCTTAAAGTTTTAAAGTGGTTCTGACGATCTTTAAGTCAAATGGTGCCAGTATTAAAGTTTTCCTCATAAAATTTTCCTTTGTTCTTCTTTCCTTTCCTTTCTCCTTTCTTCTCTATCTTTCTTCTTGTTTTGCTCCTTACTTCTCTCTTTTTTTTTTCAAACACTTGTTGACTGGCTCTGGATATTGTGGAGTAATACCGTTCATATAAAGGAGAAGTTCTAGTTTAGTTAGCAGAAAGAATATGTAAAGAAATATTTATAACTCATAAGAGTACACTATCAACAACATTGACTCAGTTAATTTTGGCTTACTCAACTGGGTAAACTTGAGAAGTTAGAAAAACAACTCCCAAATTTATATTGTCTGAATGGGAAGGCCATTAAGAACAATTTCCATAGATTCCAATGCATGACATAAAAAGGGATACAGAACATACTGTTAGTTTCCTAGGCTTTTGTAATGAAATACCACAAAGGTGGTGGCTTAAAACAATAGAAATCTATCTTTCACAGTTTGGAGAAACTGAAAGTCTGAAATGAAGCTGTCAGTGAGCACATACCCCACTTCTGAAAGCCTTAGGGAAAGATCCTTTCCTCCTTCTTTCTAGCTTCTGAAAATCTTGGCCATTCTTTGACTGGTACCTCATCATTTCATTCTCTGGCTCCATCTCTACATGGCCTGTGTCTGAATTCCTTTCCTCTTTTCTTATATGACCAGTCATTTGATTTAGGATCCACTAAATTCAGTGTGGCCTCATCTAAACTTAACTACATCTTATTTCCAAATAAGATGGCATTTTGAGCTTCTGAGTAGACATGAGTTTTTGAGGAACATTATTCAAACCACTGCACACACATTGGCCCATGTTCCTCATGCATAAAAGGACATATCCTCCAATCACACTCACTGTGTCATATGTATATAAACAACACAGGTAGGGATAAAATAGTCTTCTATAACCTAAAAGACCAGCTAAGAAATGTACCAAAGACATTTTATTTCACTTTTTCTTTCCTTTGACTACCTATTTATTTTTTTCCTAAAGGTAGTAGTAGAGGTTAAGTGTGCTAGAACCAGTATTAACCTTTTAAAGTCAAGATTCCAAGATTATCGAAAATGTTTGATTTTATAACTTACTCTTAGCTCCTGCAAGTCTTTGTTCCATGTATTTAGAGCTTAGATTTTCCAGAGAAGAAAAAAAAAAAATCATTGGGAAACCACAAACAACAACAAAAAAAACATAACCAAATTAAGGCAGATTTTTGAATAAAAGAAATACAACTACTTGGTCTTGGAATTGAAAAACATTAACCTAAATGTTTATGAAATAAATCCAACAAATTATTATTTCAACATCTGGCTGAAAGAATATGAAATAAGAAGAAAAGTGATAGGAAATAACAGAGAAAAAAATCAGGCCATCAAGGTGACACAATAGGTAATTCCTGAGTTCAGTCTCCCTCATAGGAAGACTAAGAAACAACTATCCACAGACAACACACGAGTTTTAAAATCCTGGAACCTGAAGTGACGCAGAAATACCTCTTGGAGCACGGAGACAGAAAAGGACCACATTAGAAGGGTAGTGAGGATAGTTCAACTCTGACTCTCCTCCCCCAAACTAGCATAGTACCACCTACAGTCTGTTTTTTCTAGCGGGAGAAAGAGAACCCAAAATGTACATCTGGCTTCACCATTATTGCAGAACGCTTCCGGGTGAAGACCTCTTGGGTCCTGTACCTTGAGGTTCACTGGGGGAATCTGAGAGCTGGATAAATGGAGATCAGACAGAGTCAGAGGATGGCGTCAGGGCTTACACAAACCAGCACTTGGATCTTGGCCAACTGAATTTCTACGTAGCACCAAAGCAAAGATCCTATCCAGGGTTTGTCCATTTCCAGCCAAGCTGGTGGTCCCATCTGGCCAAGGAATTCAGTTGATTTTTCCCGTGATCTGTCAGTGGTTCTATGCCCCCTGCACACACATTGGCCCATGTTCCTCATGCATAAAAGGACATATCCTCCAATCACACTCACTGTGTCATATGTATATAAACAACACAGGTAGGGATAAAATAGTCTTCTATAACCTAAAAGACCAGCTAAGAAATGTACCAAAGACATTTTATTTCACTTTTTCTTTCCTTTGACTACCTATTTATTTTTTCCTAGAGGTAGTAGTAGAGGTTAAGTGTGCTAGAACCAGTATTAACCTTTTAAAGTCAAGATTCCAAGATTATCGAAAATGTTTGATTTTATAACTTACTCTTAGCTCCTGCAAGTCTTTGTTCCATGTATTTAGAGCTTAGATTTTCCAGAGAAGAAAAAAAAAAAATCATTGGGAAACCACAAACAACAACAAAAAAAACATAACCAAATTAAGGCAGATTTTTGAATAAAAGAAATACAACTACTTGGTCTTGGAATTGAAAAACATTAACCTAAATGTTTATGAAATAAATCCAACAAATTATTATTTCAACATCTGGCTGAAAGAATATGAAATAAGAAGAAAAGTGATAGGAAATAACAGAGAAAAAAATCAGGCCATCAAGGTGACACAATAGGTAATTCCTGAGTTCAGTCTCCCTCATAGGAAGACTAAGAAACAACTATCCACAGACAACACACGAGTTTTAAAATCCTGGAACCTGAAGTGACGCAGAAATACCTCTTGGAGCACGGAGACAGAAAAGGACCACATTAGAAGGGTAGTGAGGATAGTTCAACTCTGACTCTCCTCCCCCAAACTAGCATAGTACCACCTACAGTCTGTTTTTTCTAGCGGGAGAAAGAGAACCCAAAATGTACATCTGGCTTCACCATTATTGCAGAACGCTTCCGGGTGAAGACCTCTTGGGTCCTGTACCTTGAGGTTCACTGGGGGAATCTGAGAGCTGGATAAATGGAGATCAGACAGAGTCAGAGGATGGCGTCAGGGCTTACACAAACCAGCACTTGGATCTTGGCCAACTGAATTTCTACTAGTAGCACCAAAGCAAAGATCCTATCCAGGGTTTTTGTCCATTTCCAGCCAAGCTGGTGGTCCCATCTGGCCAAGGAATTCAGTTGACAGGTCTGTCTGGCTTGGGTTCCAGTCAGCAGGCCATACTGTCAGTGGAGCCCATTCTATGACCCCACCTGGTCAGGAAGGCAAGATTGAAGCCTTTCCCAACTATTTAGAATATTTTCTAGTCCCAAACTTTCCCCACCTAGCTCCTAAGAAATCTGACCTGGAATGTCAGGCAGCCTCAGAGCCTATCCTCTGGCCCATCTGAGCAGAGAAGCAAGTGGGCATCTATACCCAACAGCAGTCCTTCAAGACCAGAAGATCTAGAAAGAGAACTCAGGTAGTCATAAAGCTCATTCAACAGCTCTGGTTGGGCACAGAAAAGCCAGTAACCCTGCCTAACTGTTGAGCACAGTCAATGACTCTGCCTAGCCAGAGGGCTCAGTAACCCTCAGAAACTTCAGTGCCCAGTCTATGGTACTAAGCTGCAGCAAAGTCCAGACTATGGTCCTACCTGTCTGCTGAGTACAGTTTGTGCCCTTCCTAGGAAAGGAAATGAGATAGCAACCCTGTTCAACCTTAAAGCATAGCATCCATCCCTACCCAGGTGGGAAGAATAACTAGAGACTTCACCCAGCCAGAAACCTAGCCAGTGACCTGGTCCAACATCAAAACACTGTCTTACTACAAAGCATTGCTTGAAGCCTGCTGGAACCAGAGTCCAGCCAGTGGCATCATCTAGCCAGGAAGCACACCCTGAGGTGCAGTAAAACCAGTAACAATAGCAGAACTCAGCATGTAGGCCTGCCTAATCATGGGGTTCAACCAGAAGCATTGCTCTCCTAGGAAACGCAGCCTGTGACTTGGCCCGAAACAGTGGATTTGAAAGGACACCATGGATCAAATGAATCCAATAGATTTTTACAAAACATTTCATCCAAAAGCAGCAGACTATACATTCTTCTTAAGTACACATGAAGTATTCTTCAGCATGAATCATGTTAGGTTACACAAACCAGCACTTGGATCTTGGCCAACTGAATTTCTACTAGTAGCACCAAAGCAAAGATCCTATCCAGGGTTTTGTCCATTTCCAGCCAAGCTGGTGGTCCCATCTGGCCAAGGAATTCAGTTGACAGGTCTGTCTGGCTTGGGTTCCAGTCAGCAGGCCATACTGTCAGTGGAGCCCATTCTATGACCCCACCTGGTCAGGAAGGCAAGATTGAAGCCTTTCCCAACTATTTAGAATATTTTCTAGTCCCAAACTTTCCCCACCTAGCTCCTAAGAAATCTGACCTGGAATGTCAGGCAGCCTCAGAGCCTATCCTCTGGCCCATCTGAGCAGAGAAGCAAGTGGGCATCTATACCCAACAGCAGTCCTTCAAGACCAGAAGATCTAGAAAGAGAACTCAGGTAGTCATAAAGCTCATTCAACAGCTCTGGTTGGGCACAGAAAAGCCAGTAACCCTGCCTAACTGTTGAGCACAGTCAATGACTCTGCCTAGCCAGAGGGCTCAGTAACCCTCAGAAACTTCAGTGCCCAGTCTATGGTACTAAGCTGCAGCAAAGTCCAGACTATGGTCCTACCTGTCTGCTGAGTACAGTTTGTGCCCTTCCTAGGAAAGGAAATGAGATAGCAACCCTGTTCAACCTTAAAGCATAGCATCCATCCCTACCCAGGTGGGAAGAATAACTAGAGACTTCACCCAGCCAGAAACCTAGCCAGTGACCTGGTCCAACATCAAAACACTGTCTTACTACAAAGCATTGCTTGAAGCCTGCTGGAACCAGAGTCCAGCCAGTGGCATCATCTAGCCAGGAAGCACACCCTGAGGTGCAGTAAAACCAGTAACAATAGCAGAACTCAGCATGTAGGCCTGCCTAATCATGGGGTTCAACCAGAAGCATTGCTCTCCTAGGAAACGCAGCCTGTGACTTGGCCCGAAACAGTGGATTTGAAAGGACACCATGGATCAAATGAATCCAATAGATTTTTACAAAACATTTCATCCAAAAGCAGCAGACTATACATTCTTCTTAAGTACACATGAAGTATTCTTCAGCATGAATCATGTTAGGTTACACAAGAAGTTTCAAAAACTTCAAGAAAACAGAAATTATATCAATTATCTCTTCCTATCACAATAAAATAGTATTGAAGACATCAATTAGAGGAGATATCAGTTATAAAAAGAAAATTGAAAAATATACAAATATATTAAAATTAAATAATATATTTCTGAACAACCAAAAGAACAAAGAAGAAATCAGAAGGAAATAAAAAATATATTGAAACAAATGGAAAATACAATATACCAAATCATGCAGGATGCAACAAAACCAGTTATAAGGGCAGTTGACAGTGATAAGGACCTCCATTAAGGAAAAATCAAGACCTCAAATTAACACCAAACTTGATTTCTCAAGAAATAAAAAAAGGAAAACATACTAAGACCAAAGTTAGAAGAAGGGCATAATGAGGATTAGAGCAGAAATGAATGAAATAGAGAATAGAAAAGCAATAGAAACAATCAATGAAACAGGATTGATATCAAAAAAGATAAACAAAAGTGACAAAGTTTTAGCTAGACTAACCAAGATTAAAAAAAAAAAAACAACACTGAGGCCTCAAATAAATAAAATTACAAATGAAATAATATTACAACTGACAACATAGAAGCACAAAGAATCATACAGGACCACCATGGACAATTATAAACCAGCAAATTGGACAACTCAGAATGAAAGGATACATTTCCAGAAACATAGACACTACCAATATTAAATTATGAAGAAGTGAAAAACCCGAAAAATCAGTAATAGCAAAGAGTTTGAATCAGTAATCAAAAACCTCCTAATAAAGAAAAGTCTAGGGCCAGATAATTTCCTTTGTGAATTCTACAAAAATTCATATCAGCACCAACACTTCTCAAACTCTTCCAAAAACTTAAAGGGGAGGAAATACATGCAAATTCATTTTATAAGACCAGCATTACCCTGATGCCAAAGCCAGAAAAAGTCACAAGAAAAGAAATCTACCGACCAATATCCATAAGTAACATAGATATAAAAGTTCTCAGCAAAATACTAGCAAAACTAAATTCAAAAGCACATTGAAAGGGTTATACACAATGATCAAGTGGAATTTATCCCCAGAATGCAAAGATGGGTCAACATATGCAAATTAGGGCTTCTGGTGATCCAGTGGGTAAGGACACCGCCTTGCAGTGCAGGGGCACCAGTTTGATCCCTGGCCTGGGAAAAAACATTCAATAAAAAAGAGGAAAAAATATCAGTTATAAAAAGAAAATTGAAAAATATACAAATATATTAAAATTAAATAATATATTTCTGAACAACCAAAAGAACAAAGAAGAAATCAGAAGGAAATAAAAAATATATTGAAACAAATGGAAAATACAATATACCAAATCATGCAGGATGCAACAAAACCAGTTATAAGGGCAGTTGACAGTGATAAGGACCTCCATTAAGGAAAAATCAAGACCTCAAATTAACACCAAACTTGATTTCTCAAGAAATAAAAAAAGGAAAACATACTAAGACCAAAGTTAGAAGAAGGGCATAATGAGGATTAGAGCAGAAATGAATGAAATAGAGAATAGAAAAGCAATAGAAACAATCAATGAAACAGGATTGATATCAAAAAAGATAAACAAAAGTGACAAAGTTTTAGCTAGACTAACCAAGATTAAAAAAAAAAAAACAACACTGAGGCCTCAAATAAATAAAATTACAAATGAAATAATATTACAACTGACAACATAGAAGCACAAAGAATCATACAGGACCACCATGGACAATTATAAACCAGCAAATTGGACAACTCAGAATGAAAGGATACATTTCCAGAAACATAGACACTACCAATATTAAATTATGAAGAAGTGAAAAACCCGAAAAATCAGTAATAGCAAAGAGTTTGAATCAGTAATCAAAAACCTCCTAATAAAGAAAAGTCTAGGGCCAGATAATTTCCTTTGTGAATTCTACAAAAATTCATATCAGCACCAACACTTCTCAAACTCTTCCAAAAACTTAAAGGGGAGGAAATACATGCAAATTCATTTTATAAGACCAGCATTACCCTGATGCCAAAGCCAGAAAAAGTCACAAGAAAAGAAATCTACCGACCAATATCCATAAGTAACATAGATATAAAAGTTCTCAGCAAAATACTAGCAAAACTAAATTCAAAAGCACATTGAAAGGGTTATACACAATGATCAAGTGGAATTTATCCCCAGAATGCAAAGATGGGTCAACATATGCAAATTAGGGCTTCCCTGGTGATCCAGTGGGTAAGGACACCGCCTTGCAGTGCAGGGGGCACCAGTTTGATCCCTGGCCTGGGAAGATTCCACGTGCCACAGAGCGGCTGGACTGATGTGTCCAATTACCCAGCCGGAGCTTTGGAGCGCACGCGCCCAGAGCCGGCGCTCTGTGACAACAGAGGCCACCGCGATGGGAGGCCCACACGGGCCAAAGAACAAAGACGGATGAAAATAGATAAATGAAAGACCAATAGAAGTGGCCTGCCCGTCCCCCTGCCTCCCCAACCTGCCCCACCCCCGAAAAAAGCATATATATATATATGCAAATTAATAGATGTAATGTGTCACATTAACAAAATGAAGTCTAAAAATCATATGATTGTCAGAATAGATACAAAAAAATTTAATAAGATTTGAGATGCATTTATATGATAAAAACTCTCAACAAACTAGGTATAAAACTAATACACCTGAACATAATAAAGACCATATATGACAAACTCACAGCTAAGTAATATGACACTTAACAGTGAATGCATTAAAGCTTTTCAGTAAGATTAGGAACACTACAAGGTTGTCCACTTTCACTGTTCTTATTCAACATATTATTGGGAGCCTTAGCCTGAGCAGTTAGGCAAGAAAAATAAATAAAATACATCCAAATTGGAAAGAAAGAAATAAAAGTGTTACTTTTGCAGATGATATGTTCTTATATGTAGAAAATCTTAAAAACTCCATGAGTTTATGTTTCCATAAAACCCGAAAAATCAGTAATAGCAAAGAGTTTGAATCAGTAATCAAAACCTCCTAATAAAGAAAAGTCTAGGGCCAGATAATTTCCTTTGTGAATTCTACAAAAATTCATATCAGCACCAACACTTCTCAAACTCTTCCAAAAACTTAAAGGGGAGGAAATACATGCAAATTCATTTTATAAGACCAGCATTACCCTGATGCCAAAGCCAGAAAAAGTCACAAGAAAAGAAATCTACCGACCAATATCCATAAGTAACATAGATATAAAAGTTCTCAGCAAAATACTAGCAAAACTAAATTCAAAAGCACATTGAAAGGGTTATACACAATGATCAAGTGGAATTTATCCCCAGAATGCAAAGATGGGTCAACATATGCAAATTAGGGCTTCCCTGGTGATCCAGTGGGTAAGGACACCGCCTTGCAGTGCAGGGGGCACCAGTTTGATCCCTGGCCTGGGAAGATTCCACGTGCCACAGAGCGGCTGGACTGATGTGTCCAATTACCCAGCCGGAGCTTTGGAGCGCACGCGCCCAGAGCCGGCGCTCTGTGACAACAGAGGCCACCGCGATGGGAGGCCCACACGGGCCAAAGAACAAAGACGGATGAAAATAGATAAATGAAAGACCAATAGAAGTGGCCTGCCCGTCCCCCTGCCTCCCCAACCTGCCCCACCCCCGAAAAAAGCATATATATATATATGCAAATTAATAGATGTAATGTGTCACATTAACAAAATGAAGTCTAAAAATCATATGATTGTCAGAATAGATACAAAAAAATTTAATAAGATTTGAGATGCATTTATATGATAAAAACTCTCAACAAACTAGGTATAAAACTAATACACCTGAACATAATAAAGACCATATATGACAAACTCACAGCTAAGTAATATGACACTTAACAGTGAATGCATTAAAGCTTTTTCAGTAAGATTAGGAACACTACAAGGTTGTCCACTTTCACTGTTCTTATTCAACATATTATTGGGAGCCTTAGCCTGAGCAGTTAGGCAAGAAAAATAAATAAAATACATCCAAATTGGAAAGAAAGAAATAAAAGTGTTACTTTTGCAGATGATATGTTCTTATATGTAGAAAATCTTAAAAACTCCATGAGTTTATGTTTCCATAAAAATCCTGAAGTCATAAACAAATGCAGCATATAAAAGAAAAATGAAAAAATTAGTTGTTTTTTATACACTGAAAATTATAAAGTATCATTGAACAAAACTGAAGATACAAATAAATGGAAAGGTATGCCACAAATCCTGAATTATATAGAAAATGCAATTTCTATCAAAATCCCACTAGACTCTCTCTACTTCTTGCACCTAGATATCTGTTTCTTTCTTCAGGTTTGGGAAGCTTTTAACTATACTTTTCTCAAATATATTTTTGATTCCCTTCTATCTCTCTTCTTCTTGGGTCCCTATAGTGCAAATACTGGTATGATTAATGTTGCCCAGAGATCTCTTAAATTGTCTTCATCTTTAGGATTTGTTCTTCATATTGCTATTCTGATTGAATGATTTTCATTATTGTAGTTTCCAGATCACTTGTGTGTTCTTCCACATTGCTTAGCCTGCTATGCATGCCATTTGCTTGTTATTTGTTTTTGTATTCTTCATTTCTGTTTGGGTCCTTTTAAAAAATATTTTCTACTTCCTTATTAGAGTGTTCACTGTGTATATCAATTCTTTCCCCTAATTTAGTTAATATATTTATTAACAATGTTTTGAATCCTTTACCTAAATTATTTCTTATTCAGCTTTTATTCTTTTCAGAGCTTTTCTCTCATTCTTTCAATTGAGAATAGCCTTCTTGTTTTGCTTCCTCTGCCGCAATGAATGCACGTGAAACAGTTGCCTATTGCAGTCTTGAAAGGGTGATCTTATGTGGAAGCATCCCTATACCGACTGTGTTCCGTTCCTCTGGTTGGAAAACTGAATTAGAAGTGGGCGCAAGTCACATCTTTCCTCATGATGTGCTGGCAGTCCTCCTACCATGGTGAGTCCTCCTTCCATGATGAGGATTGCCAGCACATCATTGTAGGGAGATGAATAGCTGAAAGTAGGTACTGTGTATGAGATAGGACTTTCCCTCCAGTCAGTGACTGTCACTGACCTAACATGGGTGGAGTCTAATCCCAAGTTGCTGGAGCAGAAGTTCTGAGGGTGAGCCTGAGTTGGCTCTGATCCCTTTGAGTGTGTGTATTTCCCTCTACCAACACCAGGTAGCTTGCTTCACAATGCGTGAGTGTTGAAGCAACTGCCTATGTTCAATGCACTGCCTATGCAGGCATCCGTGACGCAACTCAAACACAGCCATGGGTGCAAGTTCCTTTTGTTTCTCACAATCAGTTCTTGCCCCCAGCTCCAGGTGCCCTGCTCTATTGTGGAATCATCCACAGGCTGGTCGACCTCACATGGGCTGTTGCATGCATTGGGGCCTGAACTGTTGTGGAGAGGCCACTGTCAGAGATCGGAGCTGCTTCTGAGGTGCTGCTTGAATAAGCTCTAACATTTTGATTAATTATGATGATGAGTTTTGAAACTCAAACTTTCCCAATTGTGATCATCTTTTGCCTTGATTGCTACTGCTATTAAGATTATCATCATTATTAGAGCAATATTAGTAGCTGTAGTTGTTAACCTTAATGCCATCAGTGTCATTGCTATCAAAACAGTATTGGGTTTTGGGTTTTTTTTTTGCCAAGAGTGGTATCAGACAGTATAAGATTTATCATGGCAATGCTGATATTTTACTCTACACTGTGATTTTAGCCTCTTGGTTGCTTAGTTTCTTTAGCTGAAAAGTGTGGATTGTGCTAAATTTACAAGGTTAAAAGGAAGGTAAATGGTTGCAACTTTAATGCTTCTTCAGTGAGAGGCTCAAAAAGAAAAGGTAAAAGTATCATTCTGCACTGTCTGATGTTTTCTGTCACATGGCTAAGCTATGATTAAAACATATCACTTTTTTCTTTACCTGTTAAGTCCCCTCTTATTGAATAAATTGGATAACGAAGCCATCCCTGACGTTAAAAATTCATCATATTTAGCCTCTTTTCACTGACTGTTCCAATTTCATTTGTTTTTAAAAAATGTGTTTTAGTGTGTCTGGACTGCAAAATACCAAATAAAATTACCTTAAAAAATAAGTACTGTCTGCATTAGATTGATGAAGTAATTGAAAGATTACAGTGAGCTTAAAATATCCTCTGATGTGCATATAATCATGGCTGTCATAAAAACAAAATTGTGAATTTAAAAGCACTTTGCAATCTGAACTTAAAATGTAATTAAAAAAATAGAAAATAATAATGTAATTAAAATAGCTTGCTTCACAATGGGTGAGTGTTGAAGCAACTGCCTATGTTCAATGCACTGCCTATGCAGGCATCCGTGACGCAACTCAAACACAGCCATGGGTGCAAGTTCCTTTTGTTTCTCACAATCAGTTCTTGCCCCCAGCTCCAGGTGCCCTGCTCTATTGTGGAATCATCCACAGGCTGGTCGACCTCACATGGGCTGTTGCATGCATTGGGGCCTGAACTGTTGTGGAGAGGCCACTGTCAGAGATCGGAGCTGCTTCTGAGGTGCTGCTTGAATAAGCTCTAACATTTTGATTAATTATGATGATGAGTTTTGAAACTCAAACTTTCCCAATTGTGATCATCTTTTGCCTTGATTGCTACTGCTATTAAGATTATCATCATTATTAGAGCAATATTAGTAGCTGTAGTTGTTAACCTTAATGCCATCAGTGTCATTGCTATCAAAACAGTATTGGGTTTTGGGTTTTTTTTTTGCCAAGAGTGGTATCAGACAGTATAAGATTTATCATGGCAATGCTGATATTTTACTCTACACTGTGATTTTAGCCTCTTGGTTGCTTAGTTTCTTTAGCTGAAAAGTGTGGATTGTGCTAAATTTACAAGGTTAAAAGGAAGGTAAATGGTTGCAACTTTAATGCTTCTTCAGTGAGAGGCTCAAAAAGAAAAGGTAAAAGTATCATTCTGCACTGTCTGATGTTTTCTGTCACATGGCTAAGCTATGATTAAAACATATCACTTTTTTCTTTACCTGTTAAGTCCCCTCTTATTGAATAAATTGGATAACGAAGCCATCCCTGACGTTAAAAATTCATCATATTTAGCCTCTTTTCACTGACTGTTCCAATTTCATTTGTTTTTAAAAAAATGTGTTTTTAGTGTGTCTGGACTGCAAAATACCAAATAAAATTACCTTAAAAAATAAGTACTGTCTGCATTAGATTGATGAAGTAATTGAAAGATTACAGTGAGCTTAAAATATCCTCTGATGTGCATATAATCATGGCTGTCATAAAAACAAAATTGTGAATTTAAAAGCACTTTGCAATCTGAACTTAAAATGTAATTAAAAAAATAGAAATTAATAAGTTTATATTTCCTCCTCTGGGATAGAGGAAGTGACACCCTGACTTACTTTCTAAGTAACTTAAAAAGAGTGTCCAACTGCAAGGGGTGCCGGTTCGATCCCTGATCTGAGAGGATCCCATGTGCCGCAGAGCAGCTGGACTGATGTTTCCAACTACGGAGCTGGAGCTCTGGAGCACATGTGCCTAGAGCCACTGCTCTGCAACTAGAGAGGTTGCTGCATGGGAGGCCCACACAGGTCATAGAGCAAAAGATGGATGGAAATAAATAAATGAAAGATCAATAGAAGTGGTCAAAAAAATAAAACTTTAAAAAAAAAAAAGTATCTAACTGGACCCAAGCCAGTTTCGTTTTACACAAAACATTTTCTATTGGAGTTGAAAGTATCTTTGGTTCTGAGAAGATTCTGTATAGTTTTCAAAACTATTTGTGAGTCTCTCAGGCAATCAGTTTGTTCTTTCTATAAAATGGAAACTGCTGAGGTTCATTTCATCTGAATATGGATTATTCACATATATGTTCACATACTTGAGAATGGTTTAAAAAGTATGGTATATTCATACAATAAAATGTAACACTAATAATTAACATTTAAAATGTGCTTAGAAAATATCATCACAAAATAACTCTAAATAGAAAATTTTACATACAGCATAATCCATATTCTCTTATTGGAGTATACATATTGAAAAGCATATATCTATGTATATCTAGGAAAAAGACACAATGATCTGTAAGTTTGTTTATCATTGGGTAGTAGTAATACTGATGTTTCTAAGCTATGATTAAAACATATCACTTTTTTCTTTACCTGTTAAGTCCCCTCTTATTGAATAAATTGGATAACGAAGCCATCCCTGACGTTAAAAATTCATCATATTTAGCCTCTTTTCACTGACTGTTCCAATTTCATTTGTTTTTAAAAAAATGTGTTTTTAGTGTGTCTGGACTGCAAAATACCAAATAAAATTACCTTAAAAAATAAGTACTGTCTGCATTAGATTGATGAAGTAATTGAAAGATTACAGTGAGCTTAAAATATCCTCTGATGTGCATATAATCATGGCTGTCATAAAAACAAAATTGTGAATTTAAAAGCACTTTGCAATCTGAACTTAAAATGTAATTAAAAAAATAGAAATTAATAAGTTTATATTTCCTCCTCTGGGATAGAGGAAGTGACACCCTGACTTACTTTCTAAGTAACTTAAAAAGAGTGTCCAACTGCAAGGGGTGCCGGTTCGATCCCTGATCTGAGAGGATCCCATGTGCCGCAGAGCAGCTGGACTGATGTTTCCAACTACGGAGCTGGAGCTCTGGAGCACATGTGCCTAGAGCCACTGCTCTGCAACTAGAGAGGTTGCTGCATGGGAGGCCCACACAGGTCATAGAGCAAAAGATGGATGGAAATAAATAAATGAAAGATCAATAGAAGTGGTCAAACAAATAAAACTTTAAAAAAAATGTATCTAACTGGACCCAAGCCAGTTTCGTTTTACACAAAACATTTTCTATTGGAGTTGAAAGTATCTTTGGTTCTGAGAAGATTCTGTATAGTTTTCAAAACTATTTGTGAGTCTCTCAGGCAATCAGTTTGTTCTTTCTATAAAATGGAAACTGCTGAGGTTCATTTCATCTGAATATGGATTATTCACATATATGTTCACATACTTGAGAATGGTTTAAAAAGTATGGTATATTCATACAATAAAATGTAACACTAATAATTAACATTTAAAATGTGCTTAGAAAATATCATCACAAAATAACTCTAAATAGAAAATTTTACATACAGCATAATCCATATTCTCTTATTGGAGTATACATATTGAAAAGCATATATCTATGTATATCTAGGAAAAAAAGACACAATGATCTGTAAGTTTGTTTATCATTGGGTAGTAGTAATACATGTGGTTTTATTTATGTTCCATTGTATGTGTTTCAAATACTAAATATTTCTGCCAAAATCAGAAATACTAAAGAATAGATGGACAAATATATTTATAAAATTATTAACATGAGTATCTACAATCATATATTCCCAACTCCTGCAGAAATAGACAAGGGTAAGGAAACAGATAGGGCCTATTTTCGTAAGAAAAGCAGCAAACATGAAAGATAGAGTCTACTTCTTCCAGATATGAGTAGCAGAGAGCTTTATAGGTTAACACCATGGTGGCTAGAAGGATGTGGCCTGTGTATGTTAGGGGCTCTGGTGTGGACAAAAACGATCAAGAAAATGAAAGGATCTGAGAAAAATAAACAATGGCAAAATATGAAGTTTGTGGTTTGTGGAGTAAGAATTTTAGAGGGAACTCAAGAAACAAGGGAAAAGAAATGAATATGTTTTAATAAGGTTAATTGTATCTTTTGGATCCTCTTTTAATGCATTCAGAAATAAAAGTAAAGGATTTGAGTTATTTTAATATTATTTTTAGAGACTGACCTATGATTTTATAAATGTACCCCTACTCTGTACTAGAACACATGGCTCTACAACTTCCAGAGATGTAATGGAGATGTAGGTGGATATAGATACAGATGTAGATACAGATGTAGATACCTGTGGATATATAGATATACCTGTATACCTATAAAAAGATACATAGATAGATATAACTGTATATCTATACAGATATGAATACCTATGTCTCTATCCACAATTATAAATAGGATTCGTAACTGTGTGATTAGTTATGAAACTAGTTACAAAGGTGTTTTCTAAGTCAAGCAGGCCACCACCTACTTCACTTCAAGGCTACCTCTGGCACTGGTGAAAGTCACAACCATTTTTAATTCACTACCATACACTCCAAGTAGCCCTGTGGTCTTAGTGAAAGGCTCATCCTGCCGCCAGGATGGACATCTCATAAAGTGACCTTTGAAAGCACAATTTCTATCCAAACAAAGAGGGGCAGGAAAAGACCAATCAGAGATTTTCCAGCATACAGTCTAAGAAGAAGAAAAACGTATCCATCCCAGTGAACTTTCAATAAAAATACATATTCTATGGGCAATTATAGGATGACATGTGTCTGAATGCTGATTAAGAGGCATGATTTGATAGGTCCTGTGGAATTCTGATGATCATACTATTTGTGAAACAATGTTGTAGGTGATGAAGAACTGGTAAGCATGTGAGACAGCATTTGAGTAGCATATGCAGATGATCTGGAGGAGAGTCTGCAAACAGATGAAATTTGTCTAGTTCCCTCTACCCAACCAACATTAAACACTTATATTTTAAAACACTTTAGCATCCATTACATGCCTTAGATACAGTGGGCCTAGAAAAACAGTCTGTGATTTTAATTTTGCTAATTTTGGTGTCTTTAACCCTCTTTCGGCCCTTGCAACTTCATCTATAAAATAACATGGGTGATCTCAGTAATCACGAACACATCGTTCAGCCTTCAAATTCTCTGAAATAACAAGACTAAATGGTTATGTCAACTACTAAAAGTTTGTTTCAATAGAACACCTACCTCTTGGTTTACAAGAGAAAAAAACAATTTCTATTTCCACTTAGACATACACTAAAAATATATTCAAAACCTAGATGACTTCTTTCGGTGTTCTCACTTTTTTCTGGTCTGCTAATAAATGTAAGATTGTATGTAATGAATGGATGGAGAAAGAAAGAGATGATAAGAATTTCACAAGACTCTTCAGAGTAAGGAAGCTCAATACCTAGGTTGCCATAAAAGTTAATGAGATGTCAAGTTACTTTGAGGCTCAACCCCCAAATGACATCCTGGATTCTGCCTAAAAGCAAAAGCTATGCATGATAATGAGCATCTCTGAGGGAGATAAAACAATGATGATGGTAGAAGATGCATGGCTCAATTATGTGCAGAATAATGATAAGCCTTGCATCCTGTATACTTTCCTAATTGGGAAACAGTGCAATCTTGTGTACTACAAATAGTGTAGAGCACTCATTAAAGTAGAGAGTAAAAGTATCTTGCCTCAGTTATAACTCAAACACCAAGAATTTAGAAGAAAAGGCATATCCAATATAAATAGCTTTACCTATTTTTTCATAAAGATTTCTTTTGTCTCGACAAGCTACCAGACCTGAGCTGAGTTTTATTAGTGCAATGCAGCATGCTAAATTTTTTTCAAAAAAAGAGTAAAACCAAGGGAGGAATAAAAACCAGCTAAAAATTTGATCATATTAGTCTATCTGTAAGGCACTGTATTGAAATGCAGAAGGAACAGGATCCTTATCTATTCATAGTGCCCTAGAAATCTAACAGTATGTGAACGTGCTGAGAAAGGGACACCGAAGTTTTCTTTCAAATGTGTTTCTCTGTCTCATATCATTTTCTGTCATCAATCTTACATCTCTGACCTGAATTTGATCAGATGGCTGCCATGAAATTTTCCTAAAATAGGATAAGCATTGCCTCAAAGACTGCCACTACTCCCTAGTATAAGCCAGATTAGTTTTGTAGATTTTTTTATTCTTTAAAAGTCTGAAAATTATTTAAGACTCAAAAAAATACTTAATATGATCAAAGTCACATAAATAAATGGGCCATGATTATTCCAGGAAGACCATACCTCACCCTAATAGATGAATGGGTTCCATGATTTCCTTAAGAAGTAGGTTTGTATTAATGCCTTAAACAACAATTTACTGTTTCAAGTGGGGTGAGATTTCATACACTATCAAGCAACTTCAGAGTCAATTTCATATTTCTGATACAGCAGAGCAGAAAGTGGTTGACCAGCACTACCACAATTGCTCTCTCACTTAGAAGTAATCATTACCCTTCTTACCTAAACAGTGCACCAACTTCTCCCTGCCCTGTCCTTCTGCATATCTGTACCTTCTCAATCTGTTCTATTGCAAGACCAGATCGAATAGCTCGTTGCCATAAGTTAATGAGATGTCAAGTTACTTTGAGGCTCAACCCCCAAATGACATCCTGGATTCTGCCTAAAAGCAAAAGCTATGCATGATAATGAGCATCTCTGAGGGAGATAAAACAATGATGATGGTAGAAGATGCATGGCTCAATTATGTGCAGAATAATGATAAGCCTTGCATCCTGTATACTTTCCTAATTGGGAAACAGTGCAATCTTGTGTACTACAAATAGTGTAGAGCACTCATTAAAGTAGAGAGTAAAAGTATCTTGCCTCAGTTATAACTCAAACACCAAGAATTTAGAAGAAAAGGCATATCCAATATAAATAGCTTTACCTATTTTTTCATAAAGATTTCTTTTGTCTCGACAAGCTACCAGACCTGAGCTGAGTTTTATTAGTGCAATGCAGCATGCTAAATTTTTTTCAAAAAAAGAGTAAAACCAAGGGAGGAATAAAAACCAGCTAAAAATTTGATCATATTAGTCTATCTGTAAGGCACTGTATTGAAATGCAGAAGGAACAGGATCCTTATCTATTCATAGTGCCCTAGAAATCTAACAGTATGTGAACGTGCTGAGAAAGGGACACCGAAGTTTTCTTTCAAATGTGTTTCTCTGTCTCATATCATTTTCTGTCATCAATCTTACATCTCTGACCTGAATTTGATCAGATGGCTGCCATGAAATTTTCCTAAAATAGGATAAGCATTGCCTCAAAGACTGCCACTACTCCCTAGTATAAGCCAGATTAGTTTTGTAGATTTTTATTCTTTAAAAGTCTGAAAATTATTTAAGACTCAAAAAAATACTTAATATGATCAAAGTCACATAAATAAATGGGCCATGATTATTCCAGGAAGACCATACCTCACCCTAATAGATGAATGGGTTCCATGATTTCCTTAAGAAGTAGGTTTGTATTAATGCCTTAAACAACAATTTACTGTTTCAAGTGGGGTGAGATTTCATACACTATCAAGCAACTTCAGAGTCAATTTCATATTTCTGATACAGCAGAGCAGAAAGTGGTTGACCAGCACTACCACAATTGCTCTCTCACTTAGAAGTAATCATTACCCTTCTTACCTAAACAGTGCACCAACTTCTCCCTGCCCTGTCCTTCTGCATATCTGTACCTTCTCAATCTGTTCTATTGCAAGACCAGAGTATCAGGAATAGCTGGGCTTTACTAATACAAGTGATTTCCTGTGGCCATGGGACTATGGTCATGCTTCTTGGATTCTGACTCCCACAAAATTCAAAGTCAAACTTATGAGCCTCTTTGAACAAAATGTTATGGCCTTTTTTTCCTCCTGAAATAACTGTATGTAAAAACCCATCATTTTACCCATAAATTATTTTCATTCACACTTGTAAACTATTTATCTTAAAGTTTTACGTATTTGTATGTTCTTAAATCTCTTCTGAGTAAGAGGCTATTGTATCATTTAGGTTGCATTCAGCTGCAGGCTACAAAAAAACTTCCTAACCTCTTAATTATATTAGAGTATATGTTTTTCACATAAAATAAGTCTAGAAGTACACAATACTGGTCTAGAATTTTGGATCCATTTTTGGCTTCTTCAGAAACTCAGAGTCTCTTTTCCTATGGCCCTCACATATGCAAATTGACTAGTTCTACACCAGGAGGCAAGAAGTAGAAGGGCAAAGGCACATATTGGCTGGCTCCATCTTTTTTTGGTTTTTATTAATAATAATAGTTTATCTATAATGCTTGTTTCTATCTTATTTGTTAGAACTGGCTTGCACGGGAACCATAGCTAAAAGACATTCTGGGAATGTAAGTTTGTCTCTGCCTCCCCACCCCCCCACACACCCCACAGAAAACTTGGGCCTCTGATATAGTTTATTTTTGTTAGTTATAGAAGATGAGGAGAATAGATATATTGGGTAGGCAACTAACAGTGTCTGCTATCATGGGTATATCAAATGAAAAGTTTTAAATATACATTAGTAGATATACAGACAGATTCACATACATCTATATATTATGCAACTCTTTAATTTCTTACATTTCTTCTTTTTCTCTTTATAAGAGACCCATACCTAAGATCATAAAAGTATATCTCCCTCTAGGAAAAATCTAACAACTTTAAGTATCTGTATGTAGTACTCAGTTTGAATTTATGAGAGAATAAACTAAACACAATAAGGAGTCTGCTTCATTTAAGTCAAACCAACATTTATCTCACATTATTACATGTAAGCTCTGTGCTAGTGATAAGTGGGAATTAAGACTTAATTCAGATCCATACTCTTCAGGGGCTCAGAACCTAAAGATGGGATCAGACTCAAAGTATTTGTTCTACTTACAATCTTTATGGAATTCTAACTTCTAAAACCGCACTCTCTAAATTTAGTTTTATCTGGTACCTTAAGGAATGCTAAAAAAAAACGTTTCAAATTCATACAGGCTGGTATATCTCCCAGAGGACTTCAAATGACTGTCCTAAAAAATAATACATTTTATTTTCTAGAAAAGTAGGATCTGAAACGCTAATTTTTTTCTACCTATATGGACTAATCAAGTACTAGAATACTTCAATCAATAGATATGAGTTGGTAGTTGCCTTTTAGAGGGTAAATGCATTTAATATTGATATATCCTTCTTTGACTTCAAAATTCTCTTTCAATGCAAAGTTCAGTTAACTTGAACACAAAAAATATTTTACCTCCTTGTCTTGAGTTTACTGCATTCAATTTTAGTTCTTTGGGGAAAAAAATGATGGTGTGTTAACAAGACCCTCCATTACCTGCCTGTTTTAATTCACTGCTTTGGCTTCCATAATCACTTTGTTTCTACACTTAACAAGTGACTTTACTGTTATAGCTGTGGTATTTGCAACAACAGTCAATTAACACTCACACTGTGAGCTACAATTATACCTCACTAACACCTAACTTCTACCTTCTGCTTTCCTGCTAAATGGTCGCTAATGTAACAACTAATCTCCTTTTTATGCTTAATAATATTCCCAAATTGAAAGAAATTCACATCTGGAAAAAAGTGTAGAATATTTCGGGGATAATCATAGTATATAAAGCAAATCAACCCTTTGATTAACAAGTATCAACACCAGTATGGAACTAAATAAAGCAAGCTAGGGGCTTCCCTGGTGGTTCAGTGGGTAAAGAGTCCACCTTGCACTTCAAGGGGCGCTGGTTCGATCCCTGGCATGGGAAGATCCCACATGCCATGCAGTGGCTGGACCAGTGTGTCCAATTATGAGCCAGCACTCTGGAGCGCATGTGCCCAGAGCCGGTGCTCTGCTACAGGAGAGGCCACTGCAATGGGAGGCCCACACAGGCCAAAGAACAGAGATGGATGAAAATAAATAAATAAAAGACCAATAAAAGTGGCCAAAAATTAAAAAAAATAAAAATAAAGCAAGCTAGTGGACAATGAGAAAACATATTGAAACACTCAGGGAAGAAATTGTAAATAGAATTTGAATAACTATCATGTACACTTTTTTCTTGAAATAGTGTAGTTTTACATTTTACCACTAGATGAATTGCCCATCTAAATAGTGCTCTAGGATTTTGTAGAAGTGAAAGCATATCACATCTTCTGTTTTGTGCCTGACCCTTTATACTAAGCAAAGTGGTTTGGAGATTCATCTGTGTTTTTTACATACCAGTAACTGCTTTTCATCCTGGGTAACATTTAACTGCATTAATACATTCTTAATACATTCACTAGATGAATATTTAGGTTGTTCTCAGTTTTGGATTTTGAGAATAAAGATGTCATGAATACTCATGCAGACGTATTTGTGTGAAACATGGTTTTGTTTCTCTTGTTTAATCAAGTAGAAGATAATCAGTGGCTCTATTGTAAATACATATGAAAGTGGTTTTTAGAGCATTTTTACTATCTTATAACTTCCTCAAAGATTAAATGTAGTTCCAAATGCTCTACATCCTTATCAACATTTGGCATCATCAGCCTTTTTATTTAAGTCATTCTGATGAATGTATTGTGATCATGAATTAATTTGCATTTTTTTCTCATGAAAAATTATGCTTAACATATTTTATATGCTTATTCAACATGTATAGATACTCATTTTTGAAAGATTTGTTGAAGCTTTTTCCCCACTTTTATTGCAGTTTGTTTTCTTACTATAAATTATAATCATTCTTTGTATATTCCAATACCATTTTCTTTGTCAGATATAACTGTTGCAAATATATGTCTTTACTTGTTGCTTATCTTTTCATCTTATTAATAAAGTATTTTTAAGAGCAGATTTCTTAATTTTTATAATGTTTAATCCAATTTTATGATGTGTGCTTTTTATGCTTTATATAAGAAATCTTGTTTACTTCAAAATTATAAATATTGCCATATATTTTCTTTAGACATGGTATAGATTTAGCCTTTATGTTTAAGTTCCTGATGTGTATTGAGTTAACTGTATGCATGTTACCAAGAAGTGGCTATAATTTCTCCAAAGTATCTGAGGGGAAAAAAAATCTTTTTCTCTAATTAAATTGTTTTAGGAACTAATTCAAATCTGAATTGACCACGTTAGCCCTATTCAGTTGTATCCCTAAGTAGGACTGCAGTGCAGCAGCAGTTCACTTTCAGTTTGTATTAATTGAACCAACTAAATCCATGAACCAGTTTCAGCTTTCTTCCTCCTCTACCTGCTGGTTATGAGTAGCTCCCATTGTGGTCATAAGGGTGAGCTGAGAAAGAGGTGCAGAACAGTGGTAGATAACATTGGATATGGATATTCATGAGGTTCATTGTTCTTATGCCTTTTGACCCCACACACAATTCATCTCAGATATATCTCATAATTTTTTTGATCTGTTTACAAAATTATGTGAAATATAATTCAAGAGAAGCCAGATCAAGAGAGACTTTGGTTGCACAGTGCTTTGATCTTAGTGAAACATGGTTTTGTTTCTCTTGTTTAATCAAGAAAATAACATGGCTCTATTGTAAATACATATGAAAGTGGTTTTTAGAGCATTTTTACTATCTTATAACTTCCTCAAAGATTAAATGTAGTTCCAAATGCTCTACATCCTTATCAACATTTGGCATCATCAGCCTTTTTATTTAAGTCATTCTGATGAATGTATTGTGATCATGAATTAATTTGCATTTTTTTCTCATGAAAAATTATGCTTAACATATTTTATATGCTTATTCAACATGTATAGATACTCATTTTTGAAAGATTTGTTGAAGCTTTTTCCCCACTTTTATTGCAGTTTGTTTTCTTACTATAAATTATAATCATTCTTTGTATATTCCAATACCATTTTCTTTGTCAGATATAACTGTTGCAAATATATGTCTTTACTTGTTGCTTATCTTTTCATCTTATTAATAAAGTATTTTTAAGAGCAGATTTCTTAATTTTTATAATGTTTAATCCAATTTTATGATGTGTGCTTTTTATGCTTTATATAAGAAATCTTGTTTACTTCAAAATTATAAATATTGCCATATATTTTCTTTAGACATGGTATAGATTTAGCCTTTATGTTTAAGTTCCTGATGTGTATTGAGTTAACTGTATGCATGTTACCAAGAAGTGGCTATAATTTCTCCAAAGTATCTGAGGGGAAAAAAAATCTTTTTCTCTAATTAAATTGTTTTAGGAACTAATTCAAATCTGAATTGACCACGTTAGCCCTATTCAGTTGTATCCCTAAGTAGGACTGCAGTGCAGCAGCAGTTCACTTTCAGTTTGTATTAATTGAACCAACTAAATCCATGAACCAGTTTCAGCTTTCTTCCTCCTCTACCTGCTGGTTATGAGTAGCTCCCATTGTGGTCATAAGGGTGAGCTGAGAAAGAGGTGCAGAACAGTGGTAGATAACATTGGATATGGATATTCATGAGGTTCATTGTTCTTATGCCTTTTGACCCCACACACAATTCATCTCAGATATATCTCATAATTTTTTTGATCTGTTTACAAAATTATGTGAAATATAATTCAAGAGAAGCCAGATCAAGAGAGACTTTGGTTGCACAGTGCTTTGATCTTATTTTAATTTATTTTTAATTGGAGGATTAGTGCTTTCTAAAATGTTGTGTTGGTTTCTGTCTAATATAAACATGAGTATTGATCACCATCATGTTTAATGTTTAGATTCTTTCTCAGTAGGGCCCTCCTTTGAATGGTGTATATCTCTACTGCAGACAGTATGCCTTCATACTAGACCTCCATAGGTCTATGTCGTGCTTTGATGTTTGTCCTAAATCCAGTTAGTGCTTTTCTCCACTACAGATATCTCTAAGGATATAGTTCTCAACCAGGGGAAATTCTGCCTTCCAGCAGACATTGGGCCACGTCTGAAGACAAGCTTAATTTGTCAAGGAATTGGAGCTGTATTCTCAAACTCTGAAGTGTGGCTTAGGCTTCCAGAACATGATAAGGCCTTCCAAGTGTTTTGCTTCTCTCTGAGGTAAGGAAAATATGAGTTGCAAAAATGTTGTCCTTTTAGGGTAAGGTTTTCCTGGAATGCCTTTGGCCTCTAGACTACTAAAAACTTCAGGTCCTTTAAATAGTAGAGGGTTCTCTCACTTCTGGAGCGTATATAAATTATCAAAGTCTCTGATATACTCACCATGTCTTGCTCACCTGTTAACTTAATGTCATCAAAATAGTGGATCAGTTTTTTCCTCTGTAAAACATTCAGATGCTCCAGGTCCCTCCTGAGTTAAAGCAAAAGACAACATAACCTTAGAGAAGAATGCTAAATATATTTTTGGTTTGTTCCACATAAATATAAACTCTTTTTTGATCATTTCTCTCAAGAAGGATGAATAAAACATTTTTACTTGATTATGACTGCATGCCTGAGTTAATCTTCTCTCACAAAGGTACTCTTTTTGGCATATCAGCTACAACTGGGGCTACTATTCGGTTGAGTTTGTGATAGTTAGCTACCAACTTATCATCTCATGTTAAAAATTATATTCTCATAATTTTTTGATCTGTTTACAAAATTATGTGAAATATAATTCAAGAGAAGCCAGATCAAGAGAGACTTTGGTTGCACAGTGCTTTGATCTTATTTTAATTTATTTTTAATTGGAGGATTAGTGCTTTCTAAAATGTTGTGTTGGTTTCTGTCTAATATAAACATGAGTATTGATCACCATCATGTTTAATGTTTAGATTCTTTCTCAGTAGGGCCCTCCTTTGAATGGTGTATATCTCTACTGCAGACAGTATGCCTTCATACTAGACCTCCATAGGTCTATGTCGTGCTTTGATGTTTGTCCTAAATCCAGTTAGTGCTTTTCTCCACTACAGATATCTCTAAGGATATAGTTCTCAACCAGGGGAAATTCTGCCTTCCAGCAGACATTGGGCCACGTCTGAAGACAAGCTTAATTTGTCAAGGAATTGGAGCTGTATTCTCAAACTCTGAAGTGTGGCTTAGGCTTCCAGAACATGATAAGGCCTTCCAAGTGTTTTGCTTCTCTCTGAGGTAAGGAAAATATGAGTTGCAAAAATGTTGTCCTTTTAGGGTAAGGTTTTCCTGGAATGCCTTTGGCCTCTAGACTACTAAAAACTTCAGGTCCTTTAAATAGTAGAGGGTTCTCTCACTTCTGGAGCGTATATAAATTATCAAAGTCTCTGATATACTCACCATGTCTTGCTCACCTGTTAACTTAATGTCATCAAAATAGTGGATCAGTTTTTTCCTCTGTAAAACATTCAGATGCTCCAGGTCCCTCCTGAGTTAAAGCAAAAGACAACATAACCTTAGAGAAGAATGCTAAATATATTTTTGGTTTGTTCCACATAAATATAAACTCTTTTTTGATCATTTCTCTCAAGAAGGATGAATAAAACATTTTTACTTGATTATGACTGCATGCCTGAGTTAATCTTCTCTCACAAAGGTACTCTTTTTGGCATATCAGCTACAACTGGGGCTACTATTCGGTTGAGTTTGTGATAGTTAGCTACCAACTTATCATTTGCCAAAATTCATTTTCTTTTGTAGATGCTAGATTATGAATTGAATGAGAATATGATGAGGACCAACCCTTTGCATCGTTTAGATAATTAAGGGTAGAACTAATCTCTGCTACAACCCCTGGAAATTGATATTGATTTGTACTATCTTGGCCAGGGGAAGGGATCATTTCAGATGCCTCCTCTTGGCTCATCACACTATAACAACTCTTAAAGGCTAATGGAACATTGCAGGGGTTCCGCCAACTACCGAGTATATTCACTGAACTACATATTTGAAGACCAGGAAAATTACTTCCACATGAGTTAAGAGACACCAGTACACTCACAGAAATCCAGGCCAGGGTCAGGACTGCATTTATTATCTATACTCCATCCAATCTCATTTTAATGGAGGCAAAAGAGATCATACTGATACCTCACATCCAGGTATTAATGTCAACTTAGATCAGTTCTTGACCTCGATTATATTGTTACCTGCACACACTGTCATGTGTACTTTTGCAGAAAGCCTAGGTCCTAAGGTCTTTTGGAACTAAAGGTATTAACTCTTATATCATGGAAGGGTGTTCTTATTTTAACAATCTCTTCCCCATTCAACTTTACCTCCCTTGGTCTAGAATTTTCACAATTTAGATTCATTCATACATTCCTGGTCCTCCTCATATATGTTTGCTAGGATATTTAGCAAATTTAGTATGTTTTCCATTTACTCTCTTGACAGACCGACACTTCTCCAGCCACGTTATATTTTCATTTGGCCCAGTTATTTGTATTACGCTTGGGAGATGACGTGAGGAGGAGAGGAGGGATATAACACAGGAGCAGAGAATAGAAAGCTAAGGAGGCATCTGTACTGTCTCCAAGCGAGGGGGAGCATTAACTTTTAATAGAGACTACTGCATCATTTTGACTAGTCCAGGGAATTCAGGGATAATTGGATTTGTAAGATTTTTGAGCTCATCTATCCAAATATATTCAATCCAAGACTCAGGCCTACCAGACCCTTGCCTTGGCATAACAGATCTGATATAGCTGAGAAGTAAATGTCATAAGATTTCTACTTGTCTTATATATTTAAGTTCTGGGCGTGGTCCTCAGACTTTTCTTTCCTCTTGCTAGAGAAGATGAAAAAATCTGCACATACTTGTAAGGAGAACCAGTGAATTTTAACATCTTAAACTGGTAAGTATTTGCCCTCAGCTTTTAGTCTTTCTCTAATGCGATGATAGTTTCCAGTGACTGCCAATGATTCATGGTTCTTACAATTTTTAAACTGGTAAGTATTTCCATTAGCTCATCACACTATAACAACTCTTAAAGGCTAATGGAACATTGCAGGGGTTCCGCCAACTACCGAGTATATTCACTGAACTACATATTTGAAGACCAGGAAAATTACTTCCACATGAGTTAAGAGACACCAGTACACTCACAGAAATCCAGGCCAGGGTCAGGACTGCATTTATTATCTATACTCCATCCAATCTCATTTTAATGGAGGCAAAAGAGATCATACTGATACCTCACATCCAGGTATTAATGTCAACTTAGATCAGTTCTTGACCTCGATTATATTGTTACCTGCACACACTGTCATGTGTACTTTTGCAGAAAGCCTAGGTCCTAAGGTCTTTTGGAACTAAAGGTATTAACTCTTATATCATGGAAGGGTGTTCTTATTTTAACAATCTCTTCCCCATTCAACTTTACCTCCCTTGGTCTAGAATTTTCACAATTTAGATTCATTCATACATTCCTGGTCCTCCTCATATATGTTTGCTAGGATATTTAGCAAATTTAGTATGTTTTCCATTTACTCTCTTGACAGACCGACACTTCTCCAGCCACGTTATATTTTCATTTGGCCCAGTTATTTGTATTACGCTTGGGAGATGACGTGAGGAGGAGAGGAGGGATATAACACAGGAGCAGAGAATAGAAAGCTAAGGAGGCATCTGTACTGTCTCCAAGCGAGGGGGAGCATTAACTTTTAATAGAGACTACTGCATCATTTTGACTAGTCCAGGGAATTCAGGGATAATTGGATTTGTAAGATTTTTGAGCTCATCTATCCAAATATATTCAATCCAAGACTCAGGCCTACCAGACCCTTGCCTTGGCATAACAGATCTGATATAGCTGAGAAGTAAATGTCATAAGATTTCTACTTGTCTTATATATTTAAGTTCTGGGCGTGGTCCTCAGACTTTTCTTTCCTCTTGCTAGAGAAGATGAAAAAATCTGCACATACTTGTAAGGAGAACCAGTGAATTTTAACATCTTAAACTGGTAAGTATTTGCCCTCAGCTTTTTAGTCTTTCTCTAATGCGATGATAGTTTCCAGTGACTGCCAATGATTCATGGTTCTTACAATTTCTTTTTTTTCCCAAAACTTCAGAAGTGTAATACACTGCGTTTTTCAGTACATTCTTTTTTCTATGGGTATGACATCCCAGTTCTCCTCAGAAGAAAGCTTAAACAGTGGTACCAATATAGCATGTGACAGACTAGCAGTACTCTATTTTCTGTTGAAAATGAGGTCCTCATGCCCGTCAACCTGTTGATGAACCAATTCTGGCATCAACTATATCTAACTTTGTTCTTGGAAACAACTCTGTGACAAAGATTCACATGAATAAGGCTTATTGAGTGCTTTCAAAGAAAACACCTGGAAGGAAGTGAGAAAATCAGATTGTGTAGAAGGAGAATCTGAACTGAAATGAAGATTTCAACAATGACCTCAGTCCACCCCACCAGGGAACTTGAGACATGCGATGCTGCATCAGAGTTGTCCAGGATTGAAGCATTTGGCAGATCTTTTTACCTTTCCATTGACTAATTATCAGGTGTGCACTATCAACAGAGGCAGGGACCTAGCTGTGGGTGGGGCAACTCCGTTTAGTCAAAGAAAACGTCCTAAGAAGGATTTGGCTGCAAGCAATCTATAGAAACAGATTCCTACTGTTTGGGGAAACAAGTTCTAGGGTCCTAAAGGGGGACCTGAGTGGCATACACCCCATCTGCTATGCGCACTTTCACCACATGGTGGTGGAGATGCTCTGGAGAAGACTGTTTTATGCACCAAAATCTATTCTAAAGTCTTTCCCTTACCTTAATCTCCATTCTACTTTCGCTTGCTATGCTGAATTCCGTGGGGCAAAGACCCCTTGTTAATACTAGCAGCTTTTTTCTACCTCAAAAAAATCTTACTTTGTTTGGTCTGGACATCTTATTACTTGCAATAATGACTGAATTTTCCAACCTTCCTTGTTGTGATGTGGCCATAAGATCAAAAACTTGAAAACTGAATGCAAGTAGAAGTGCCATTAGGCAGAAAGTGTTCTTTTCTTTTATCCTGCTGAATATAATGACTAGAATCATTGTGGACCATGCATTAAAGACTACACCCAAAATACAGAAATTAGAATCTGAAAAGTAATTTGGATCCCAGAGACCTTGTAGTTGTCATATATCCATATATTTATAAGAGAAAGAAAGGAACAATGATGCTATTTAAGCAATTATATTTTGGGTTTCTGTTACTCAACTAATCCTGTTTCTGACTATTGTGGTCAGGAGTTATTTATTTATGAGGTATAATATTTCTGAAGAAAACTGCATGGTGTACTATCTGAGTAGAAGTAGGAAAATGGATCCCAGGAAGTAACCGCCGGTGGGAATTTAAATTCCAAAAGGCAGCAAATAGTGTTTATGTTTCAGGGATCTGAAAAGGGTTAGACTTTGATTGCAAAGGCAGACCTAATCATCAGATGAAAGCAAAGCTTAAAATTCAGGTTCATCCATAAACATATCCTCTCTGAATAGTTTATGCATCCTTTTTCTTTCTAGAAACAGACTATACATTTTGTTTTGCATTTTAACTCCCTTTAGAAATTCCAAATAATCCCACTTTGTTTTCAGAAAAAAAAAAAAAAAAAAAGGATGGATAAAGTAGTCTTTCCATACATCACCATGGTGTTGAGAAAAGTTTGGCATTTACAAGAGGTAATCTTCAAGTTTAATACAATACCCAGCAACTAAATAATCAGAGACCCAACAGTTTACAGCATCATGGAGAGCAGCTGAAATATGATTGGATTTAGAAACAGACTTCCTTCAAATTCATGCTGCACATCAGAACCATATAGATTGGGGAAGGAGGCTTAAAAATACTGATGTCTAGGCCCTATGACAGACCAATTAAATCAGAATCTGGTCTAGGATTTTTTTATTCTGCTTCTAAATTCCCAGGATGATTCTAATATGAATCTGAGCTTTTTCTACCTCAAAAATCTTACTTTGTTTGGTCTGGACATCTTATTACTTGCAATAATGACTGAATTTTCCAACCTTCCTTGTTGTGATGTGGCCATAAGATCAAAAACTTGAAAACTGAATGCAAGTAGAAGTGCCATTAGGCAGAAAGTGTTCTTTTCTTTTATCCTGCTGAATATAATGACTAGAATCATTGTGGACCATGCATTAAAGACTACACCCAAAATACAGAAATTAGAATCTGAAAAGTAATTTGGATCCCAGAGACCTTGTAGTTGTCATATATCCATATATTTATAAGAGAAAGAAAGGAACAATGATGCTATTTAAGCAATTATATTTTGGGTTTCTGTTACTCAACTAATCCTGTTTCTGACTATTGTGGTCAGGAGTTATTTATTTATGAGGTATAATATTTCTGAAGAAAACTGCATGGTGTACTATCTGAGTAGAAGTAGGAAAATGGATCCCAGGAAGTAACCGCCGGTGGGAATTTAAATTCCAAAAGGCAGCAAATAGTGTTTATGTTTCAGGGATCTGAAAAGGGTTAGACTTTGATTGCAAAGGCAGACCTAATCATCAGATGAAAGCAAAGCTTAAAATTCAGGTTCATCCATAAACATATCCTCTCTGAATAGTTTATGCATCCTTCTTCTTTCTAGAAACATACTATACATTTTGTTTTACTTTTTAACCCCCTTAAAAAATTCAAAAAAATCCCACTTTGTTTTCAAAAAAAAAAAAAAAAAAAAAGGATGGATAAAGTAGTCTTTCCATACATCACCATGGTGTTGAGAAAAGTTTGGCATTTACAAGAGGTAATCTTCAAGTTTAATACAATACCCAGCAACTAAATAATCAGAGACCCAACAGTTTACAGCATCATGGAGAGCAGCTGAAATATGATTGGATTTAGAAACAGACTTCCTTCAAATTCATGCTGCACATCAGAACCATATAGATTGGGGAAGGAGGCTTAAAAATACTGATGTCTAGGCCCTATGACAGACCAATTAAATCAGAATCTGGTCTAGGATTTTTTTATTCTGCTTCTAAATTCCCAGGATGATTCTAATATGCAATATTAGAAAAGGCAACACTTAAAATGGCATTATGGAGGTGCCAGCTAGGAAGTCATTTGAATTGTATGTAGTATAAAAAATGACTACACTTTTGAAAATGTATCGTTTTCAACAGGTCAGCTGTTTTATATCATATTTAATATAAATATTGTAATAATTCTAATGACAAAAGAACAACATTTGGGCAGAAGACCTAAATAGACATTTCTCCAAAGACATACAGATAACCAATAGGCACATGGGAAGATGTTCAATATCACTCAATTTGCAGAGAAATGCAAATCAAAACTACCATAAAGTATCACCTCACATTTGTCAGAAGGGCCATTATCAAAAAATCTACAAATAATAAATGTTGCAGAGGGAGTGGAGAAAAAGGAACCCTCCTACACTGTTGGTAGGAATGTTGGACTAGCCACTATGGAGAATAATATAGAGATTCCTTAAAAAACTAAAAAATGTACCTACCATTTGACCCAGCAATCCCACTCCTGGGTACATGCTTAGAGAAAACTAATTTGAAAAGATTCATGTACCCCAATGTTCATAATAACTCTGTTTACAATAGCCATGACATGGAAGCAACCTAAATGTCCAGTCAAAGATGAATGGATCAAGATATACTGTGTGTGTACATAAACCCCACCCACCCACCCACCTTCACCCACAACAGAGCACACACACATAATGGTAATTACTCAGCCATAAAAGAATGAACTAATACCATTTGCAGCAACATGGATGGACCTAGATTCATATTAAGTGAACTAAGTCAGACAGGGAAGACAGTTGTCTATCTGTCTATTATGATATCACTTACATGTAGAATCTACAAAATGATACAAGTCAGATTACAAAACTGAAACCAGAGGCACAGACATAGTAAACAATACCCAGAAACAATCAAAACCCAACAGTTTACAGCATCATGGAGGCAGCTGAAATATGATTGGATTTAGAAACAGACTTCCTTCAAATTCATGCTGCACATCAGAACCATATAGATTGGGGAAGGAGGCTTAAAAATACTGATGTCTAGGCCCTATGACAGACCAATTAAATCAGAATCTGGTCTAGGATTTTTTTATTCTGCTTCTAAATTCCCAGGATGATTCTAATATGCAATATTAGAAAAGGCAACACTTAAAATGGCATTATGGAGGTGCCAGCTAGGAAGTCATTTGAATTGTATGTAGTATAAAAAATGACTACACTTTTGAAAATGTATCGTTTTCAACAGGTCAGCTGTTTTATATCATATTTAATATAAATATTGTAATAATTCTAATGACAAAAGAACAACATTTGGGCAGAAGACCTAAATAGACATTTCTCCAAAGACATACAGATAACCAATAGGCACATGGGAAGATGTTCAATATCACTCAATTTGCAGAGAAATGCAAATCAAAACTACCATAAAGTATCACCTCACATTTGTCAGAAGGGCCATTATCAAAAAATCTACAAATAATAAATGTTGCAGAGGGAGTGGAGAAAAAGGAACCCTCCTACACTGTTGGTAGGAATGTTGGACTAGCCACTATGGAGAATAATATAGAGATTCCTTAAAAAACTAAAAAATGTACCTACCATTTGACCCAGCAATCCCACTCCTGGGTACATGCTTAGAGAAAACTAATTTGAAAAGATTCATGTACCCCAATGTTCATAATAACTCTGTTTACAATAGCCATGACATGGAAGCAACCTAAATGTCCAGTCAAAGATGAATGGATCAAGATATACTGTGTGTGTACATACCCACCCACCCACCCACCCCCACTCACACACACACACACACACAATGGGATATTACTCAGCCATAAAAAAGAATGAACTAATACCATTTGCAGCAACATGGATGGACCTAGATTCATATTAAGTGAACTAAGTCAGACAGGGAAGACAGTTGTCTATCTGTCTATTATGATATCACTTACATGTAGAATCTACAAAAATGATACAAGTCAAGTTATTTACAAAACTGAAACCAGAGGCACAGACATAGTAAACAAACTTATGTTTACCAAACAATGTAGCTGGGAGAGGGGAGAGACAAATTATGAGTTTGGGATTAACATACATGAAAGTAAAAATTAGAGTTGCTCAATCATGTCTGACTCTTTGCAAACCCATATACTATTATATAGGAAATAGGTAAATAAGAAATCATCATATAGCACAGGGAACTATAATCAATACCTTATAATAATAAAGGCAAAGATTTTGAAAAGGTATATATATATATATATATATATATATATATATATAAAACTGAATCATTTTCCTGTATACCTGAAAGTAACTCAACATTGCAAATAAAATGCACTTCAATTTAAAAAAAATGGAAATAAAAAGAATAACTTTTTAATCTTTATTTTTTTATCCAAAGGAAACCTCTGTTTTTTTTTTTCCTTTTAAAGAATAAAAAATAAAAATAGAAAACATAAAATTAACCTACACCATAAAAGTGTGATAATTTGAAATACTCTCTGATCTTTGTTCAAAGCCTTAACCTAGAACCACCAGAGTCAGCCTCAGTATAGTCTGTGATAGACTATCTCATTTTAAGCACAAATGACCTACTCATCAAGTTTGGAATGGGTTATGCTTCTCCTCTGAATGTCATTTTTGCTTTGGCTGATTTCATTTTCACTGTCTGGCTTGAGGACAAAGTCTCACTGTTTTTCTTTCATAAGCTCACATATAAGACAATTACAGCACAGCTTGGCAAGTATGCTGGCACTCAAGCGCCTTTCCATTTCAAAGTTCCATTGTGAAGAAGCAGTCTAGAGAGCCAACAAAAATATTAATTACAACTAAAGAGAACAATCTAATACTCTATTAGATTGGACAATAAAAATAATGTGTCTATACATTATTTTCAAACCTTGACAAAATTAAGACATTCTTGGTTAATTATTATGGCTAGGTTTATTCTGAACATTTTTACATAGGACTCTATAACCTATAGCCTATAGGTTCATTATTCAAAGCAAAACCCCTCAGTTCTCCTGATGCTAGTTAAAACTTAAAGACAACTGAATATTAGCAAAACCACAGTAGTAGTGGTACGTGTGTGTGTGTGTGTGTGTGTGTGTGTTTAATCTGAGGAAAAATGTGCTGCCTGTCACTTCCCATTTGCATAAACAAAGAATGTTGCTAGTCATCAGCCATTAGCCACTGCAGCTGTTCCTATGATGTTTCCTGAGGGGAATTCAGGATGGAGAAAAACAGGATACTGGTTATTGATAGTTTAGATACATATCAAAGGAATAATTTAAATGAAGCTATACTCAGCAAAAACCTCAGATATGTAGATAATACCATTGCAATGGCAGATAGCTAAGAGGAACTAAAGAGCTTCTTGATGAAGGCAAAAGAAAAGAGTGAAAAAGCTGGCTTAAAGCTCAACATTCAAAAAATTAATATAATGGCATCCAGTGCCATCATGTCATAGCAAATAGATAAGGAAAAAGTGAAAACAGTGACAGATTTTATTTTCTTGGGCTCCAAAGTCACTGTGGACAGTGACTTCAGCCACGCAATTAAAAGATCTTGCTCGGGCTTCCCTGGTGGTCCAGTGGGTAAGGACACCACCTTGCAGTGCAAGGGGCACTGGTTTGATCCCTGTCCTGGGAAGATTCCACGTGCCACGGAGTGGCTGGACCGATGTGTTCAACTGCCGAGCTGGAGCTCTGGAGTGCATGCGCCCAGAGCAACAGAGGCCACTGCAATGGGAGGCCCATAGTTGGCATCTGAAGTCTGGCTTGAGGACAAAGTCTCACTGTTTTTCTTTCATAAGCTCACATATAAGACAATTACAGCACAGCTTGGCAAGTATGCTGGCACTCAAGCGCCTTTCCATTTCAAAGTTCCATTGTGAAGAAGCAGTCTAGAGAGCCAACAAAAATATTAATTACAACTAAAGAGAACAATCTAATACTCTATTAGATTGGACAATAAAAATAATGTGTCTATACATTATTTTCAAACCTTGACAAAATTAAGACATTCTTGGTTAATTATTATGGCTAGGTTTATTCTGAACATTTTTACATAGGACTCTATAACCTATAGCCTATAGGTTCATTATTCAAAGCAAAACCCCTCAGTTCTCCTGATGCTAGTTAAAACTTAAAGACAACTGAATATTAGCAAAACCACAGTAGTAGTGGTACGTGTGTGTGTGTGTGTGTGTGTGTGTGTTTAATCTGAGGAAAAATGTGCTGCCTGTCACTTCCCATTTGCATAAACAAAGAATGTTGCTAGTCATCAGCCATTAGCCACTGCAGCTGTTCCTATGATGTTTCCTGAGGGGAATTCAGGATGGAGAAAAACAGGATACTGGTTATTGATAGTTTAGATACATATCAAAGGAATAATTTAAATGAAGCTATACTCAGCAAAAACCTCAGATATGTAGATAATACCATTGCAATGGCAGATAGCTAAGAGGAACTAAAGAGCTTCTTGATGAAGGCAAAAGAAAAGAGTGAAAAAGCTGGCTTAAAGCTCAACATTCAAAAAATTAATATAATGGCATCCAGTGCCATCATGTCATAGCAAATAGATAAGGAAAAAGTGAAAACAGTGACAGATTTTATTTTCTTGGGCTCCAAAGTCACTGTGGACAGTGACTTCAGCCACGCAATTAAAAGATCTTGCTCGGGCTTCCCTGGTGGTCCAGTGGGTAAGGACACCACCTTGCAGTGCAAGGGGCACTGGTTTGATCCCTGTCCTGGGAAGATTCCACGTGCCACGGAGTGGCTGGACCGATGTGTTCAACTGCCGAGCTGGAGCTCTGGAGTGCATGCGCCCAGAGCAACAGAGGCCACTGCAATGGGAGGCCCATACAGGCCAAAGAACAAAGATGGATGAAAATAGATAAATGAAAGACCAATAGAAGTGGCCAAAAAAAAAAAGATGCTTGCTCCTTGGAAGAAAAGCTATGATAAACCTGGACAGCATATTAAAAAACAGACATATCTCTTTGCTGACAGAGGTCTCTATGGCCAAACCTATGGTTTTTGCAGTAGTAATCTACAGATGTAAGTGTTGGACCATAAAGAAGTCTGAGCACCAAAGAACTGATCCTGTCAAACTGTAGTGTTGGGGAAGACTTTTGAGAGTCCTTTGGAGAGTAAAGAGATCAAACCAGTCAATCATAAGGGAAATCAACCCTGAATATTTATTGGAAGAACTGACGCTGAAACTGAACCTCCAATACATTGGCCACCTCATAAGAAAAGCTGACTCACCAGAAAAGACCCTATTGCTGGCAAAGATTGAGGGCAAGAAGAGAAAGCAGCAACAGAAGATGAGATAGCTGGATGGCATTATTGACTCTGTGGACATGAGTTTGAAAAAACTTAAGGAGAGTTTGTAGGACAGGGAAGCATCGCTGCAGTACTGTAGTCCACATGATTGCAAAGAGTCAAACATGACTTAGCGACTGAACCATGAACAAAGACTCCTGTATCTTCCCATACAGAGGAAAGCATTAAAATCTTTAACTTGAGATGTCTGGGTTTTTGTGTGTTTAACAGTAACCTTTTGATGTTGGACTACATGTTTGGGCTTTTTTCAGCAAAACCCCCTATATATCCTGGTTTCTTCCTTACCACTCTGGAAGTATTCCTCAGCGATACCAGAGATGATTTCTAAAAACATAACTTTATAAAAAATAAAGAATATAATCAAGTAAGAGTTTCACTGGAAACTTGGAGGACTTTTATGAGTGGTACAGCAGGTCTATTCATTTACCTTCAACTGTGCTCATAAGCTCTACCTTTTGTTCTATTACTACGAATGTCCTATGCCTGTACTCACCAAGGTCAACTCCCGTACCTGTGCCTAAGACAGTGTCATCTGTCTCCTATTCAGTGCTTAAACAATCTTTCCACTATAATATCAAAAATTATTCATAATCTTATTCATGATCTATTAAACAGATTCAATCAAGATTTCTCACTTCTCCACTGACCCGTGTTAGCGACTACAACAAAATCCTCCACATTGCTATATTCAGAGCTCAGTTTTCAACTGTTATCTTAAATGATTTAACCAGCAGTATTTAATACAACATGTCACTCTCCTCAAACACATTTTTCTCTGGCTTCCAGAAAACCTATTTTTATTTCAGGCCACTATCTTTCAGTCTTTTTTTGTTGGTGCCTCTTTTCTCCTTGATGTCCAAATGTTTAAGGATCTCAGGTCTTAGTCCTTGAACCTCTTCTCTTTGCTTTCCACAATCATTCCTAGGTTTGAAGGAGGAAACTCCTTCTCCTAAGAAACGAAAGAGAACTTACAAGTTCACCTTGCAAGAGAACTTTCCCTGTGACCATAGTGAACTTGGAGCTATGTCTAAAACTATGTAACCCTAGGGATAGAAGCCATAGTCCCAGAGATAAACAACTAATGACCCACCAGGCCTGTGTCTGATAAGGAAACAGGCCTGGCATCTAAGCCAGAGGTTAACTCTGTATCTGAGCCTCCTGGGGCTAAGAAAAACACATTGTCATTTAAAGACGGATCATCAATTGTAAATTTACCTAATCAATCTATGCTGATTTAAACCACACTTCATGTTGGAATGTAACCTGTGATCATGTTCTTCATGACAGTGTTTATGGGAAAACTTTGGGGGATTTGTAGAGATGAGTTTGGGCACATATATTTTGGGTATAAATGGCTGTCACAAAACTCAGTTGGGATCCTTGGCTAAGAGGAGACTCTGCCAATGGGCCTGCCGGCATAACAAATTCCTGTCTTCCACTATCAGCTCTGTCACTCTGCGTGTCTGTTTCCTGGAAATTGGCTACAACAGGTTAACTAAAGTCTCTATTATAATCTATGTTGATGACTCTCAAATTTTTATCTTCCATATTGGTTAACTTGGAGAATGGCTTAAGAGTTTCACTGGAAACTTGGAGGACTTTTATGAGTGGTACAGCAGGTCTATTCATTTACCTTCAACTGTGCTCATAAGCTCTACCTTTTGTTCTATTACTACGAATGTCCTATGCCTGTACTCACCAAGGTCAACTCCCGTACCTGTGCCTAAGACAGTGTCATCTGTCTCCTATTCAGTGCTTAAACAATCTTTCCACTATAATATCAAAAATTATTCATAATCTTATTCATGATCTATTAAACAGATTCAATCAAGATTTCTCACTTCTCCACTGACCCGTGTTAGCGACTACAACAAAATCCTCCACATTGCTATATTCAGAGCTCAGTTTTCAACTGTTATCTTAAATGATTTAACCAGCAGTATTTAATACAACATGTCACTCTCCTCAAACACATTTTTCTCTGGCTTCCAGAAAACCTATTTTTATTTCAGGCCACTATCTTTCAGTCTTTTTTTGTTGGTGCCTCTTTTCTCCTTGATGTCCAAATGTTTAAGGATCTCAGGTCTTAGTCCTTGAACCTCTTCTCTTTGCTTTCCACAATCATTCCTAGGTTTGAAGGAGGAAACTCCTTCTCCTAAGAAACGAAAGAGAACTTACAAGTTCACCTTGCAAGAGAACTTTCCCTGTGACCATAGTGAACTTGGAGCTATGTCTAAAACTATGTAACCCTAGGGATAGAAGCCATAGTCCCAGAGATAAACAACTAATGACCCACCAGGCCTGTGTCTGATAAGGAAACAGGCCTGGCATCTAAGCCAGAGGTTAACTCTGTATCTGAGCCTCCTGGGGCTAAGAAAAACACATTGTCATTTAAAGACGGATCATCAATTGTAAATTTACCTAATCAATCTATGCTGATTTAAACCACACTTCATGTTGGAATGTAACCTGTGATCATGTTCTTCATGACAGTGTTTATGGGAAAACTTTGGGGGATTTGTAGAGATGAGTTTGGGCACATATATTTTGGGTATAAATGGCTGTCACAAAACTCAGTTGGGATCCTTGGCTAAGAGGAGACTCTGCCAATGGGCCTGCCGGCATAACAAATTCCTGTCTTCCACTATCAGCTCTGTCACTCTGCGTGTCTGTTTCCTGGAAATTGGCTACAACAGGTTAACTAAAGTCTCTATTATAATCTATGTTGATGACTCTCAAATTTTTATCTTCCATATTGGTTAACTTGGAGAATGGCTTAAGATTAGAAAAATAGGAAAGTGACAGACTATCCAAAGCTTACATGCCATGGCAAGTTTCAGATTTTTCTCCTCAGTGAGACGGGAAAAGATTCACCAACAAATGATTGTTTAAATAAACTATGGTACATCCACGTGAACAATGAAAAATAACAATACCTTGCTTATTTAATGTGATCTTTACGTACTAGACTGAGTGTAAAGTGTGATACTTGTTACAGCCCTACTTCATCAAATAAACACATCTGATAAATAATTTCAGATGGTGAGAATAAAGGTGTTATAACTGCCTATAATAGCTATAATTAGTTATATTAATATAATACTTCACTCACATCCCAATTCTATATGCCTACAAGTTAATTATAATAATTAAATCAGCCAGTTTATGTTTCAACACAAACATATAAACAATTTATTAATGTTTTCTAAGTATTTACAATCAGACCTATTATTTATATGTGTGGGGCTTTTGGCAAATGGTATTTTAGTGTTGTGCTGAAGCTACAGGATACATGGTACAACATTATAGTCTATGCAACTACCATAAATATGTTTCTTGTTTTCAGTTTCACAAGTAAAATAATATAATTTGAAAAAATAAACCAATTTTAAAATTATCTGTTGATGAATATTTATTTAATATCAACATTATTATTTGAATATGGAGTGAATTCCTGCAGGAAAATAAGATAGTTTTCTCAAGATAAACTTTTCCCTCTATAAATATTCTTTATATAAGATCTCATCTTATTCTTGTCTTTGTATATTTTATGTAAATAACCTCACATAACTTTCCATCCTCAGAGACTTGCCAGAATAATTTTTAGCTATTTTTATTTTTGCATCTTGCTGTCCTGCTTTAAAATTTCTAGGTACAGATTTTCCTTTGAGCACTATAATCTATGCATAAAACTATATATATTCAATAGTTGTATAAAAGAGTAATTTAGTTAAGATTTAACTGATATTATCAGATACTAGTCTGGGCAAAATATTCCATACATAAGGGTAATCAAAAAAGTCAATAAATGAACATGTTAATATTTTCATATGCTATTTATAATTTATTAAACTATTGTCTGACATATCCATCACTTAGCTTCTACCATCTCCAATTACATTCTCCTAGATTGCTTTCAGTTTTGTTTATTAGTTCAAGCCTAAGTGCTGCTGAATGTCTAACCCTATAGGTCTGTTCTGTACTAAAAACAAAAAAAAATGTTTTCCATAATGATTTGATGTCTTTCAAAAAGGATTATTATTTCCTAAAACTGTATAGAATTTATTACAAAAGTTTTTGTTCTGGAAATTTAAAAATATAAGCAGAAGCATCTGAGTCCCTAAGTATTTCTTATAATTTTTTAAAATTGTCAACATTTACTATTCTTGTTTCATCAATACTCTCATTCTTATACTTAACCCTTCTTGAGTTTTGTAAAGCAAATACAGACAAACTGATTCAATTTAGTTATCAAAAATAGTGACTAAAAAATGTGTTAAAGATTCTGGTGACCTGTAGATGGTTTAGAATTTCTTGTAATTTTGTTTGTTATTTAAGAGTACATAATTTTACTGTGGTACCTTATTCAGCAACTACTGTATTATTATTACGGTAGGTAAAAATTACAAACCCATATATGGGTACACACACACACATGCTGTCTTTATCTCTCTAGGTTAGTAATGCAATAATTTGTATCATACTGTGCTCATAATGTTGTTATATAGATTATACAAGATCATCTTTAAAGGAGTTTAAAGTTTTATTTGAAAGAAATGTACATTTATTTCAAAATTTTTCCTTTTTGTTTATGAATATAAATAAATATACTGTTACTGATATAAACATGTAGAGAAAAATCTTGGCTATTTATTTTCTTGAAGATAGCTTGGAACAGAAAAAATAGTCGACAACTTTTGGAACAAAAATAACATTATAACACAAAAATTCTGTGGGTAATATGAGTAAAGTCTACATTAGATGTTGAGAGTTCACAGAGTAACCACTTCTGTAGCAGCAAGAACTTTGTTGAGATGATGAAATCTACTCAACCAGATTTCATCGTGAATGGCATGATGGGTAAAGGGACTTTCACACTGGTCACTGTGCACATCTTTGAAAATGTGGCTGAAAGGTATACAAGCTCCTCTCTTACAGCTGTCTAGAAGTTCACAGTATAATAGGCATTAGAGCTTGTAATACAGGTTTTCATCAACTCAAATTTCTCCTCAGTAGGGTGACTTTCTTCACTAGAATGCAGGCAAAGCAACATGAAATTGCCAGTCAATTCTAATAATCAAATGACAGAGCTGGTATGATAGATTTGTTCATTTTCCAAAACAAAGTATCTGGGGGGCAGAGCACCTCTTAGAAGGAGTCATGTTTTCTAAATTGATCCAAGTTAGCCTTTGCTTCATATACTATTGAATTATATACCATTTGCCAGTGTATCTGCAATGGTGATAAAATATAAACTTATTTTAAAACTGCTGAATTTATTGTGGCGTTTGCATTGGGTATGTCTCAATCAAGCAATACAAAAGTATTAATATTATTGTTGGCAAACACAGGGACTCAAAATAAAAGATATAGAAGTCTGCTAAGATGTTGAAGCAAATAAATGAAAACCAGAAATGAGGAGGAAACTGATAGAGGAGGGAAGTATCAGCTATGTAAAATCTTAGGACAAATATCTGTTACTAGCTTATATTATCTTCAATTAAAATACATGCATGCTATAGTATGTGGCAGACTGGGTGAGAGGGGAGTTTGGGGGAGATGGATACATATATATATATATATATATATATATATATATATATGACTGAATCCGTCTGCTGTTCACCTAAAACTACCACAACATAGTTAATTGGCTATACTCCAAAACAAACTTAAAAGTTTAAAGAAAAATATTTGTGTGCATATGTAAATACAGTAAATATTTGATATGCATAATGGCTATGTAACTGATTAAAGCCCCAAATCCACTGACTATTTAAAAATTACACTACTTCTTCTGACATAAAGTGTAACTGAAAATGTTTAATGATTCTTTGAGACATTCAATAAATACAAAAACATTATTTAAAAATGCTTAGATGTTGAGAGTTCACAGAGTAACCACTTCTGTAGCAGCAAGAACTTTGTTGAGATGATGAAATCTACTCAACCAGATTTCATCGTGAATGGCATGATGGGTAAAGGGACTTTCACACTGGTCACTGTGCACATCTTTGAAAATGTGGCTGAAAGGTATACAAGCTCCTCTCTTACAGCTGTCTAGAAGTTCACAGTATAATAGGCATTAGAGCTTGTAATACAGGTTTTCATCAACTCAAATTTCTCCTCAGTAGGGTGACTTTCTTCACTAGAATGCAGGCAAAGCAACATGAAATTGCCAGTCAATTCTAATAATCAAATGACAGAGCTGGTATGATAGATTTGTTCATTTTCCAAAACAAAGTATCTGGGGGGCAGAGCACCTCTTAGAAGGAGTCATGTTTTCTAAATTGATCCAAGTTAGCCTTTGCTTCATATACTATTGAATTATATACCATTTGCCAGTGTATCTGCAATGGTGATAAAATATAAACTTATTTTAAAACTGCTGAATTTATTGTGGCGTTTGCATTGGGTATGTCTCAATCAAGCAATACAAAAGTATTAATATTATTGTTGGCAAACACAGGGACTCAAAATAAAAGATATAGAAGTCTGCTAAGATGTTGAAGCAAATAAATGAAAACCAGAAATGAGGAGGAAACTGATAGAGGAGGGAAGTATCAGCTATGTAAAATCTTAGGACAAATATCTGTTACTAGCTTATATTATCTTCAATTAAAATACATGCATGCTATAGTATGTGGCAGACTGGGTGAGAGGGGAGTTTGGGGGAGATGGATACATATATATATATATATATATATATATATATATATATGACTGAATCCGTCTGCTGTTCACCTAAAACTACCACAACATAGTTAATTGGCTATACTCCAAAACAAACTTAAAAGTTTAAAGAAAAATATTTGTGTGCATATGTAAATACAGTAAATATTTGATATGCATAATGGCTATGTAACTGATTAAAGCCCCAAATCCACTGACTATTTAAAAATTACACTACTTCTTCTGACATAAAGTGTAACTGAAAATGTTTAATGATTCTTTGAGACATTCAATAAATACAAAAAAACATTATTTATAAATCTTAGGAAACCATTTCTGTTGCTTTTCAAATTTCAACAGTTCATTTTTTAAACAGACTGAAAACAACTATGTTGTATGAAATAAAAGATAGTTTTACAAATATCATTCTCTTTCCCTCTCTGCCTCTCTCTTTTGTTTGAGTATGAAATTTATGGAATATCTGTCATTTCCATATCAGAACTAGAGCAAATTCTATAGCTTACTTTTTATTTTTACAAAATTTGTCTTACCTAAATAAACATATCCCTTTTCTTTTCCTGTGAGATTTTTCATTTTTAAACACAGAAAAAGTTATCATTTTTTAGGCGTCCTCTTTCTCATAAAACAGTAAGATTTTATCACTCCACAAGTTCTTCTGCACACAAGTAGAATAACATGACACCATTCTGAGCCTCAGATGCTGAATAGTGAGCTAGGATTGATCATCACATACCCATTCGCATGAGCCAGCCCATGTGGGTAAGCCTAAGTTTTTCTCAGGACTAACACATGTTATCCCATATCATAAAGTTCAGCTTGCATCTGGATGATCCAAATGTTTCAATAAGTCTATTCAAAGGATATACTATATCTACAATAATGAGGAACAGAACAGGGCTAATTGAAACACAAATACTATTTAACCAGTTCAGTTTAACAACTGGTAGCAACTCCCTTCTGAGGCAGAGAAAAATGGAAGGTTCTAGACAATATGCCAACTTTCTAACCATTCTGATTCCTCTATTTCTGTGCTTATTCTCTAGTATCTGTGACATAGCACACAATCATTGCTTTCTATAATGGTAGTCATCACACACTTTTACAGAGTTAGGGTTACAAAAGTTAAAAAAATTAAAAAAAGAATCAAGTAAATTTAATTGCTGGTTAAGTTCCTAAGTTATTATTCAGTGAGGAGCAGGGAAAATAACTCTTAAGATTCTTTTGTTTCTTTCAATATAAAAATATGTTTCCTTCTTTCTCCTAACCCATTTCTATGTATAGCATTTTTAAGTTTCCTGTCTCAACAGTGTCCTAATCAGCCAATTGAAATTCTACTTCTAATAGGCCTCCCAGAGCACATTTGATTATCAAGGTGAAACCATGATCAGATTCCTGTCTTTAATTAATAACTAAATTTTATCCTTCTGAAGAGGAGAGTTGGAGAATTGTTGCAATCTAGTCTACCAATCAGAAATTCAAGAAAACAGGAAAGATCAAGGTGTCAGCAGCCCAATACTGAAAATAAAGCAAAGGTAAGATGCTCAGTTTTGCTCTCTTATTAAAACAAACAAACAAAAGCCCTGAATTAAGTCAAACAGTTTAGGACTACTGAATATAAGTGAGAGATGAAAACTAGGAAAATGAAGATGCACATTCAATGTGGAATACTAGCATTTAGTTATTTGTCTATTATAACAGTTTAGAGAAATGAACTTTTGAAAATGTATGGAATTGGAGTTCACCATTGAAATTTCCAGAAGTTTGGTTTTTGGTTTTTTTTGTTGTTATTGTTGTTACTGTTGTTCTTTTTCCAGTTTTTTCTAAAAGTTCTGGTATAGGTCATTATTATTTCTAAAGCAGAGTTCAAATCTGTAAATATAGTCATCCTATTAAATAAGACTTTTTCATCCAAAAAAGAAGGTGAATAAAAAGGAATTCAGAGGTAGCTATCAGTCATTTCCGTTATTTCACCAAATACTTCTCTAGATCCTAAAGTGAGAAGGACATGCTGTGTTAATTGTAGCAGAGCTTCACTTCTCTCTGCTCCTGTTCTGGTCTTCCTTCTCAGCATGGCCTTCCCTGTATTCCTTTCTTTTGTCCCTTACCTCTCCAAACAGGTACCTGATTGCAACCACATTTGATTTAAGAAAAACTGACAAAAATGATAAAACCTTCAGGTCTAATCCTGCACAGAAGACACAGTTTAACAAGAAGAAAGATGAAAGGAAAGCAGAAAGGGCTGGGGAAAAAAGTAAGGCACAACACAGGCTCAGGTCGGGACTCTGACACAGAAAGGGAAGAGGATTCACATGAACTTAAAATACCTCATACTTTCAAAAATAAATTTCCCTTTGAAAAAATTCTACAAAAAGTTTGCCTGTTTCTTTTATCTCCTAGTTCTTCAGTGAATCTGAAATACTCCCTTAAGAGAGGGATTGAAAAAAAAGAACATTTTATTCCATATCAGGGAACTAAACTGAGAAATGAAATTCTTCATACAATCCAGACTGTAGTATGGCTGAAAATAATTTTCTGAAGAAATCTCAGAAGGTAGTGAGGAAAACATTTGCTGTATAATTGCATGTGTTTTAAGGTTGGCAGATAATATTAGGCAGCAAAACAGGATACAGCATGTTGACTTAGGTGAAATTTTAGACCATTAAACAGTGTACTGAGATAAAACGTTATATTTTCACAAATGAAAGGCATTTGGAACTTATATAATGATACTGAAGTCAGTTCTTCTAATCAAAAATTTTTAACAATCCTGTATGAAAAGTCATTCCTGATTCAGTCTGTCACTGTATTACTATTTTCCATTCTACCTACTTCCAGCACAACCTCTACTCTCTTTTTATCAGGTTGACTTAGATGCCTGTGTGCTAGTATGGTAATTTCCTTTCCATCGTTAATGTACTCTTTCATTTTTCCTTCATTTCTGAGTTACTGTGCTATTATACTTTTGCTGCATACACATTCTCTTCTTGCCATTGAGTTAGGAGCCATTTAAACACAAATGACTAAGATATGACCACTGAGGAAGTGATGATACTTTAACAAAAGTGACACATGAACTAAATTTGCCATACAATACAAATGTGCATAGAAGATCAGATTGCACATGGAAGGAAATAAGTTCCTCCTGAGTGGCAGGTTGTGGAAATAAGAGAAGACACAAAGGAAGCAGTCTTTGGATGGTCTTAAAGTTGAGGTAAGGCATACGACATGGAGCCTTTAACATCAACACCAAGCATCAACTTGGTACTGGTAGAACATACAACATAACCTGCATAGACTTTGTCACATTGCTGAATTTTCCTTAAGAGTTCCCTAGAAAATAAATGAAATCTGGTGAATCAGACTCCAAGTAGGGAAACGTGCAATATGGTGAAGGTATCCACATATTTCCAAACCTATTCTTAAACTACACGTTTCAAACACAGGCTCAGGTCGGGACTCTGACACAGAAAGGGAAGAGGATTCACATGAACTTAAAATACCTCATACTTTCAAAAATAAATTTCCCTTTGAAAAAATTCTACAAAAAGTTTGCCTGTTTCTTTTATCTCCTAGTTCTTCAGTGAATCTGAAATACTCCCTTAAGAGAGGGATTGAAAAAAAAGAACATTTTATTCCATATCAGGGAACTAAACTGAGAAATGAAATTCTTCATACAATCCAGACTGTAGTATGGCTGAAAATAATTTTCTGAAGAAATCTCAGAAGGTAGTGAGGAAAACATTTGCTGTATAATTGCATGTGTTTTAAGGTTGGCAGATAATATTAGGCAGCAAAACAGGATACAGCATGTTGACTTAGGTGAAATTTTAGACCATTAAACAGTGTACTGAGATAAAACGTTATATTTTCACAAATGAAAGGCATTTGGAACTTATATAATGATACTGAAGTCAGTTCTTCTAATCAAAAATTTTTAACAATCCTGTATGAAAAGTCATTCCTGATTCAGTCTGTCACTGTATTACTATTTTCCATTCTACCTACTTCCAGCACAACCTCTACTCTCTTTTTATCAGGTTGACTTAGATGCCTGTGTGCTAGTATGGTAATTTCCTTTCCATCGTTAATGTACTCTTTCATTTTTCCTTCATTTCTGAGTTACTGTGCTATTATACTTTTGCTGCATACACATTCTCTTCTTGCCATTGAGTTAGGAGCCATTTAAACACAAATGACTAAGATATGACCACTGAGGAAGTGATGATACTTTAACAAAAGTGACACATGAACTAAATTTGCCATACAATACAAATGTGCATAGAAGATCAGATTGCACATGGAAGGAAATAAGTTCCTCCTGAGTGGCAGGTTGTGGAAATAAGAGAAGACACAAAGGAAGCAGTCTTTGGATGGTCTTAAAGTTGAGGTAAGGCATACGACATGGAGCCTTTAACATCAACACCAAGCATCAACTTGGTACTGGTAGAACATACAACATAACCTGCATAGACTTTGTCACATTGCTGAATTTTCCTTAAGAGTTCCCTAGAAAATAAATGAAATCTGGTGAATCAGACTCCAAGTAGGGAAACGTGCAATATGGTGAAGGTATCCACATATTTCCAAACCTATTCTTAAACTACACGTTTCAAACAGCTTAACCTAATGATTCTCAAGAAAATATAGAAGAAGTGTCAAAATGTTACTTATCATTAATTAACAAGAGTGTCAATAAAATGGCAATATGACTGATTCAAAAAGTAACTTAGAGGCTAGACGATTTACATGATGCTAAGTTTACCAAAGAGGTCATACAATGACTTAATAACCACCAGGGTTATTGTGTTCCAAAGAACAGAACTTATTTAAATCTCTACTTAGAGAAAATCTACAGGCTAAATTGTAACCTGAACATGTCTGCTAATTTAATCAGTGGTAAATGGAGAATCAAATTAAGTTTATTCCCCTGAATAATTTTCAGTCTCTCTGCCCTAATATAACATTGAAATGACAGTATCACTAACTTTTTGCTTTATTATCCAATTCTGGATGTTTTTTCAGACAGTGCACATATAATTCTGACGTACAGTCTATGTAGATAAGACCTAAACTACAAGCTTCTATGGCTATCAAAAGTCAACATACTCCATATTTCTCCTCTTGTTACATGAGAGAGGTTGCATCAGGAGTGGCAGGTGGACGATGGCTGATATCAGAACAGGAGCGATGGAAAGATTAAAATCAGGGACCTTGGGAGTGTGACAGATGTGAGAAAAATGCCTTTGTAGGAAATACATGAAGAGTGAATTCCACTCTTGGCCATGTGCTTTACATAAAATGAGAGCATAGTTTTAGCTGACAAATCTTACGATATTCATTTTAAATTGACTAATGAATTGTTTAGCATGCTAGGTTTAAATGACCTGTCTTTATAGAATTACTAAAGCATTGAAAACATTTCATTGAATTTATTTGAATTACTGATTTGATCTATTAATAAAATAAATTACATATGTATTTTAAAATGATTATAGGAGTTTTAAAGTGACACAAAGGTCACTCATATATGTCACAGTGTGAACTTCAAGCATTTTAAATTATAAATGGAAAATCATCAAACAGTTTTTTCAGAGTTTCCAAAGTGACTTTGAAACTTTCATATTTCTTTCCAAAAGTAAGATCAGCAATTTGTAGAAAGCAAGAGCTATGTGAGGTATTAAATTAAAAAAATGAGATTTAACAAACTATACTTCTCCAAATCAGAGCTACTTCTTATGGCAAAGGTCAGGTTGAAGAGTAATATAAATTCAAATACGAGCTAATAATCAGAATCTTGAAAATAACTTGGCCAGCATTCAAAATGAACTCTGAAATATGTTTAAGTAAGAAAACTGGGCAACTAATGGCTATACATTCTCAACTAATGTAAAGTGAAGGTTTTCAAAAATCACAGTAATAATTTATGCCACAGAAATGTAATGATACATTAAAGTAACAGGGAACAATTTTAATATAACCATACATCACATAAAGACAGAAGGTAGCTGAATATATGTTGATTTCTAAAGCATTTGCAACATGGTGCTACATGTTGAATAAGACTACCAGATTTGTTTGGTTTTTTTTCCTTCACATTCTTTTCTAGTCAAATCATTGCAGATTTCTTACAAGAACTGCATTAACAACAGCGGCATTTGATCAAACTAAATTGTTTTCCACCTATTTGCAGTGAAAATGGTGTCACAGAATGCTCAATGAGATAGATGAGCTTTCCTGGTGGTTTAAGATGCATTGTCTAAACTGTTTCCCAGTTCTCCATATAACAGAATGGAAAGATTAAAATCAGGGACCTTGGGAGTGTGACAGATGTGAGAAAAATGCCTTTGTAGGAAATACATGAAGAGTGAATTCCACTCTTGGCCATGTGCTTTACATAAAATGAGAGCATAGTTTTAGCTGACAAATCTTACGATATTCATTTTAAATTGACTAATGAATTGTTTAGCATGCTAGGTTTAAATGACCTGTCTTTATAGAATTACTAAAGCATTGAAAACATTTCATTGAATTTATTTGAATTACTGATTTGATCTATTAATAAAATAAATTACATATGTATTTTAAAATGATTATAGGAGTTTTAAAGTGACACAAAGGTCACTCATATATGTCACAGTGTGAACTTCAAGCATTTTAAATTATAAATGGAAAATCATCAAACAGTTTTTTTCAGAGTTTCCAAAGTGACTTTGAAACTTTCATATTTCTTTCCAAAAGTAAGATCAGCAATTTGTAGAAAGCAAGAGCTATGTGAGGTATTAAATTAAAAAAATGAGATTTAACAAACTATACTTCTCCAAATCAGAGCTACTTCTTATGGCAAAGGTCAGGTTGAAGAGTAATATAAATTCAAATACGAGCTAATAATCAGAATCTTGAAAATAACTTGGCCAGCATTCAAAATGAACTCTGAAATATGTTTAAGTAAGAAAACTGGGCAACTAATGGCTATACATTCTCAACTAATGTAAAGTGAAGGTTTTCAAAAATCACAGTAATAATTTATGCCACAGAAATGTAATGATACATTAAAGTAACAGGGAACAATTTTAATATAACCATACATCACATAAAGACAGAAGGTAGCTGAATATATGTTGATTTCTAAAGCATTTGCAACATGGTGCTACATGTTGAATAAGACTACCAGATTTGTTTTGTTTTTCCTTCACATTCTTTTCTAGTCAAATCATTGCAGATTTCTTACAAGAACTGCATTAACAACAGCGGCATTTGATCAAACTAAATTGTTTTCCACCTATTTGCAGTGAAAATGGTGTCACAGAATGCTCAATGAGATAGATGAGCTTTCCTGGTGGTTTAAGATGCATTGTCTAAACTGTTTCCCAGTTCTCCATATAACAGAATGAAAGATATTCAATATATATCCCCTGATAACTTGGGCCAATCTGAAAGCTGTAGAAGTTTTCCTCCCTTCTCATCAAGGCAGTTCTTAAGCTTGACACTTGCCAAACTACGTTTTGCTGACTATGAAAAAGCCACAGTATGTTTTGCATAGAAGGAAAATTATGGAGTCACCCCTGTGCTACTTTTGTGATGGATGTGTGCACAGGACTTCCCAGCTGGATCCTGAGGTCTCTCAAAGTGGGGGCACATAGTTAGTTGAGGAAGAAACCTTTAGTTTGTCTTTATGTTTACTTATCCAAGTCTGATAGGAAGGTGATGAGGCATGGGCAAGTACTGGTAGATCATGAAGGGAAATGGATTTGTCTCCTGTGGGTACTTTGTGGACTGTTGAAGTGAAACTGGATGCTGCACAAGAAAACCACATGGGTTAGGTATGTCGCAATTCCCATACAACCATTATTTGTACCAAATGGAATAAAGACACTGGAAAACAGCCAACTAGATGCGAATATTCTGAGATTGAAATTACAAACTGAACAGTAACTAGAGACTGGGCCAAGATGGCAGATGAGAATGACTTTGAGCCCACTTCCTCCTATTGATGTACTCAAATCACAACTATCTGAAGAAAAATCACCTTATGAAAAAGGCTAAAATCTATCAGAAAAAGTCTACCACTAAAGACATAAAGAAGAACTACAATGAGCTGAGTAGGAGAGGTGGACTTAAGATGCAATCAAGTCTCATACATCCATGTGAGAGACCCAACAAATGGCTATACATTCTCAACTAATGTAAAGTGAAGGTTTTCAAAAATCACAGTAATAATTTATGCCACAGAAATGTAATGATACATTAAAGTAACAGGGAACAATTTTAATATAACCATACATCACATAAAGACAGAAGGTAGCTGAATATATGTTGATTTCTAAAGCATTTGCAACATGGTGCTACATGTTGAATAAGACTACCAGATTTGTTTGGTTTTTTTTCCTTCACATTCTTTTCTAGTCAAATCATTGCAGATTTCTTACAAGAACTGCATTAACAACAGCGGCATTTGATCAAACTAAATTGTTTTCCACCTATTTGCAGTGAAAATGGTGTCACAGAATGCTCAATGAGATAGATGAGCTTTCCTGGTGGTTTAAGATGCATTGTCTAAACTGTTTCCCAGTTCTCCATATAACAGAATGAAAGATATTCAATATATATCCCCTGATAACTTGGGCCAATCTGAAAGCTGTAGAAGTTTTCCTCCCTTCTCATCAAGGCAGTTCTTAAGCTTGACACTTGCCAAACTACGTTTTGCTGACTATGAAAAAGCCACAGTATGTTTTGCATAGAAGGAAAATTATGGAGTCACCCCTGTGCTACTTTTGTGATGGATGTGTGCACAGGACTTCCCAGCTGGATCCTGAGGTCTCTCAAAGTGGGGGCACATAGTTAGTTGAGGAAGAAACCTTTAGTTTGTCTTTATGTTTACTTATCCAAGTCTGATAGGAAGGTGATGAGGCATGGGCAAGTACTGGTAGATCATGAAGGGAAATGGATTTGTCTCCTGTGGGTACTTTGTGGACTGTTGAAGTGAAACTGGATGCTGCACAAGAAAACCACATGGGTTAGGTATGTCGAAATTTCCCCATACAACCATTATTTGTACCAAATGGAATAAAGACACTGGAAAACAGCCAACTAGATGCGAATATTCTGAGATTGAAATTACAAACTGAACAGTAACTAGAGACTGGGCCAAGATGGCAGATGAGAATGACTTTGAGCCCACTTCCTCCTATTGATGTACTCAAATCACAACTATCTGAAGAAAAATCACCTTATGAAAAAGGCTAAAATCTATCAGAAAAAGTCTACCACTAAAGACATAAAGAAGAACTACAATGAGCTGAGTAGGAGAGGTGGACTTAAGATGCAATCAAGTCTCATACATCCATGTGAGAGACCCACAAACCAGAGAATCACAAGAGTGAGAGTTTGGAACCTGTCAGGCTCTCGAGCCCAGGAAGATGAGTCCTAAGATCATTTGGCTTTAAAAGCCAGCGGGGCTTAATTTCAGAAATCCCAGAGGAACTTTGGGAAACAGAGTCCATTCTTATAGGGTATATACATATCTCATGCACACCTGGACCCAGGGCAAAAGCAATAATTTGATAGAAGGTTGAGCTAGACATACCTGTCTGTCTTGGAAAGTCTCTCAGAAAGATGAAGCAAGACTATGGCTCACCCAGGGACGGAGACACTGGCATCAGCCATATCTGGAAGCCAGAAATGAGTGCCTACTCCACCCAACAGTCTGCAGATGTCAGTGTTGGGAACCTCAGGCCAAACCACTAACTGTGTGGGAAACACAGTCCGATCAATTAGCAGACTGGAGTGGGTTGACTTTTCGTAGTTACAGAAGCTTTATATATCTCATGTAGGTATGTGATAGAGATGGTATCAAGAGTGGCATGCGGAGAATGGTTGATGCTGGAATTGGAGTTATGAAGGTATTAAAACCAGGGGCCCCAGGAATGCAGCAGAGGTGAGAAAAATGTCTTTGTAGTAGGTATGTTACCAACTAATTCTACTCCTGACCATTTGTTTTATGTAAGATGACAATGCATGTTTTACTGAAAAACCTATGATATTAATTTTAAATTGACTGAAGGAATTATTGAGAATTCCAGGTTTAAATGACCTATTTTTCTAGAATTTTAAGATATTGAAAACATTTCTTTGAATTACTACTTTAATTGATTCGTATGATAAATTACATACGTATCTATCATGGTATATTTGAAAACATAATAGCCAAAAACTTCCCTAACCTGGGAAAGAAAACAATTATCCAAGTCTAGGAAGCACAGAGTCCCATACAGGATAAACCCAAAGAAAAACACACCAACAGATATTTAAAATAACAGTAATGATAATTTTACCAAAAGTGTTAGGGCACACAACTGTTAGACTGAATTTATTGAAACAGGACAGAATTGTACACTTAAAAATAGAGCCTAAGCCACAGTTAGGCTGAAGTAGAGCAAGGAAGAGTACTTTTATAAGACCAAATCAAACTTCATGATTTCATATGACATGCAAATATAAAATATATCTGATTCACATTTACTAAATATTACTGTCACTGTCTTTGAGGTTAGCAAGAATCAATACTTCACTCTGCCTTGGTTGTCATAAGCCATATGGTAGTTAAAGAGAAAAGAGAAAAGAGTAAAAGAGTAAACAAAGGTACAAAGGGTATATATATATATATGTGTGCATGTATGTACATATATATACATGCACACATATATAGTTAATCTGTTACTTCCAGTCATATTGAAGATACATGTGCATTACTGCTTGATTAGCACAGTCAATAGTTGGTATTAAAAGTATTCAGATTCTTATATTACAATGTGTGGGCTCTATCATAAAATACAAATGGAACACAATAAAATAATATAAATAATTTATTTTGCCTATGTAACTGTGTGGTAAGTGCTGGAAGTTTATTCTGTCATCATGGTTTATTCATTTTATATAATTGAAAAATTTTCTTCAGGGTACCATGTATTTAATTTTTATTCAACCATAAATTGAGGCTGTTGAGAGCAAGCAGCTATTTTACTAGGTAAAGAAAAATGTTACAGGTTTCATAACGTTTTTTTCTCTCTTTTAAGCCTTTTTAGAAGTTCTAATCTTTGGGATGTCCAAATCTTATCTTTACAGGTAAAGTGGAAGTAGGAGGAATCATAATAACAATTCAAAATTTTACAAATGCAGTTGAGGAAATCTGTTCTGACTAGACTTTCAACATGTAGGTCTCTACCCTATATTTTATAATTTTTATATAAACTTGGTGTTTGCTAACATAGCAATTAGGCAAAAAGAATAAACATGAAATTAAAAGACTGTATCTTCATGATTTTATATATATATATATATATACATATATATATATAAAACATTGGAATGACACTGAAAAACAGAAAATAGATCTTGTCTTGATATTTTCTAATCCAAACCTTTTAAAAGTAAGTAATTTCATCAAAACAACTGTATTTTGCTATCATTTATTCTTTCCTAGTTGTCTTTAATTTTGATGAGTTGATAATAAAGAGGTTATAGTGGTATGGGTGACTCTTAGCAAAGTTTGTCACTGATGATAGAGGCTATTTATAATATCTCTAACTCTACCCTTTTCTCATACTATCATTTGCTAATTCCTTTTCACTCAGATTCTGTAATGATTCTCAGACTGGTCCTTCCTCTTTATTCTCAATACTATTATCTTGGCTCAGATTCTTTCTTTCTTACCTGACTTATAATGACAGAACTCTAATGATCTACTTGTCTACATATTTGCAATAAATAATTAGAATATTTCAATCCATTGTTGGTAGAATAATCTTAGGAAGAGCTCATATTTTACTCCAATATTAATGCAAAAATCTATACAAACTTTAAATGATATTCCATAACCAATTCAATAACATCTATAATTCCTAACTGGACAATTCAGGTGTTTTATGGTTTGTTTCCCAACCAACCTATTCATTAATAGTTCCTGTAATTTTACCTCAGTTTCTCTGGACTTTGACCAAAATAAAATATACAAAAAATTGTCTGAATTCATGTGACTTGCAAATTGTCCAGAAATTCTGTAAATCCTAATGATCAATGTCAATATAGATGAGTTAAACACTTACCATGCATCAGTTGTCTTTCTTTTCAAATTTGTTTGTCAATTTTACTTTTTAGAAGTTCTAATCTTTGGGATGTCCAAATCTTATCTTTACAGGTAAAGTGGAAGTAGGAGGAATCATAATAACAATTCAAAATTTTACAAATGCAGTTGAGGAAATCTGTTCTGACTAGACTTTCAACATGTAGGTCTCTACCCTATATTTTATAATTTTTATATAAACTTGGTGTTTGCTAACATAGCAATTAGGCAAAAAGAATAAACATGAAATTAAAAGACTGTATCTTCATGATTTTATATATATATATATATATACATATATATATATAAAACATTGGAATGACACTGAAAAACAGAAAATAGATCTTGTCTTGATATTTTCTAATCCAAACCTTTTAAAAGTAAGTAATTTCATCAAAACAACTGTATTTTGCTATCATTTATTCTTTCCTAGTTGTCTTTAATTTTGATGAGTTGATAATAAAGAGGTTATAGTGGTATGGGTGACTCTTAGCAAAGTTTGTCACTGATGATAGAGGCTATTTATAATATCTCTAACTCTACCCTTTTCTCATACTATCATTTGCTAATTCCTTTTCACTCAGATTCTGTAATGATTCTCAGACTGGTCCTTCCTCTTTATTCTCAATACTATTATCTTGGCTCAGATTCTTTCTTTCTTACCTGACTTATAATGACAGAACTCTAATGATCTACTTGTCTACATATTTGCAATAAATAATTAGAATATTTCAATCCATTGTTGGTAGAATAATCTTAGGAAGAGCTCATATTTTACTCCAATATTAATGCAAAAATCTATACAAACTTTAAATGATATTCCATAACCAATTCAATAACATCTATAATTCCTAACTGGACAATTCAGGTGTTTTATGGTTTGTTTCCCAACCAACCTATTCATTAATAGTTCCTGTAATTTTACCTCAGTTTCTCTGGACTTTGACCAAAATAAAATATACAAAAAATTGTCTGAATTCATGTGACTTGCAAATTGTCCAGAAATTCTGTAAATCCTAATGATCAATGTCAATATAGATGAGTTAAACACTTACCATGCATCAGTTGTCTTTCTTTTCAAATTTGTTTGTCAATTTTACTTATAAGTAAGAAATTAAAAGATGTATATATGGTTTGCTGATAAAAAAAATACCAATGGTGGACTTACCTCTGAGAGCCAATTCTTTCATGGGTTTTCAAACCAAATTCACAGATTTGTGAATCTCAAACCCATCAAACCATTAGTATACTTTAACACGGTTCTTGGTCAGATATGCCCATAATACCTGGGAAGAGCAAAACAAATTTTCTCTAGATAAATATACTATATAATCTTAAGCCACAAATAAAATTCACAAATAATTTTCTAATATTATTGAGTAGCAAGTAATCAAAGTCTTTCAGCGTCAAGAAAATTAGTTACCATGAGCGAGAAGTAGTCACTCCTCACCAAGGCAAAAGAATTAGACCTACAATGACGACAAAGCCATGAAAGGTATTTGGAACTGTCTAAAACATTTATAACACATTTGATCTATGTCAAAAGGTTCTTGATATTTGATCTTGTCCCAAACCATTTGGAATGGACTAAATATGATCATGGACATTTTGTGTAGGACCAAATTTCAAGCATCTTTTGGCATGGCCAAATGTCTGATAACCAACAAAGACAAAAGTTTTAAATCTATTCTTAATACTATTTAGGGAAATAGAATATAAACTTGAAAGTATACGCAGGAAAGGAAACTATAAAATTTTATAAGTATTTTTGCAAAATTAAGCAAGTAAGATTTTAAAATGTAAAATATGATTTAAATTAAAAATTCAAAGAGAGACAATAGATATGTACATATCTATATAAATATACATATATATGCATTCTAATTAAGTGCATTTTCAATCTTTATACATCAAAATTTGTATAGGCGAGAAGAAAAAGGCCAGGGCACAATACAGGCCAGTTACAATACTTAGTAACACATTACTTGTTATTGTGTAGTCTATATGTCATGTCTGACTTTTGCGACTCCATGGACTGTAGCCTGATAGGCTCCTCTCTTCACAGGATTTCCCAGGTAAGAATATTGCAGTAGGTTAGCATTTTCTCCTCCAGTGGATCTTCCCAACCCAGGGATAGAACCTATGTCTTCTGCATTGGCAGGTGGATTCTTTACCACTGAGTCACCTGGGAAGTCCTGAAAGGAAAATTACATATCTTAAAATTTGGTGTTGAATAAAGTGTGTGTGTGAGAGAGGTTCAACCATGATGGTTCATTATAAGAACATTCTTATATGAATCTGCAGCCTAAATCCATAATAAATAATGACTTATTGCATCACATTATATAAAAACTTTTATCTATATCCAAATACCTGGGAAGAAAGGGCAAAACAAATTTTCTCTAGATAAATATACTATATAATCTTAAGCCACAAATAAAATTCACAAATAATTTTCTAATATTATTGAGTAGCAAGTAATCAAAGTCTTTCAGCGTCAAGAAAATTAGTTACCATGAGCGAGAAGTAGTCACTCCTCACCAAGGCAAAAGAATTAGACCTACAATGACGACAAAGCCATGAAAGGTATTTGGAACTGTCTAAAACATTTATAACACATTTGATCTATGTCAAAAGGTTCTTGATATTTGATCTTGTCCCAAACCATTTGGAATGGACTAAATATGATCATGGACATTTTGTGTAGGACCAAATTTCAAGCATCTTTTGGCATGGCCAAATGTCTGATAACCAACAAAGACAAAAGTTTTAAATCTATTCTTAATACTATTTAGGGAAATAGAATATAAACTTGAAAGTATACGCAGGAAAGGAAACTATAAAATTTTATAAGTATTTTTGCAAAATTAAGCAAGTAAGATTTTAAAATGTAAAATATGATTTAAATTAAAAATTCAAAGAGAGACAATAGATATGTACATATCTATATAAATATACATATATATGCATTCTAATTAAGTGCATTTTCAATCTTTATACATCAAAATTTGTATAGGCGAGAAGAAAAAGGCCAGGGCACAATACAGGCCAGTTACAATACTTAGTAACACATTACTTGTTATTGTGTAGTCTATATGTCATGTCTGACTTTTGCGACTCCATGGACTGTAGCCTGATAGGCTCCTCTCTTCACAGGATTTCCCAGGTAAGAATATTGCAGTAGGTTAGCATTTTCTCCTCCAGTGGATCTTCCCAACCCAGGGATAGAACCTATGTCTTCTGCATTGGCAGGTGGATTCTTTACCACTGAGTCACCTGGGAAGTCCTGAAAGGAAAATTACATATCTTAAAATTTGGTGTTGAATAAAGTGTGTGTGTGAGAGAGGTTCAACCATGATGGTTCATTATAAGAACATTCTTATATGAATCTGCAGCCTAAATCCATAATAAATAATGACTTATTGCATCACATTATATAAAAACTTTTATCTATATCCAATCAAACAGGAAATCTCTGCTTTGAAATGATTTCCCATCCATTCTTGAAATGTATTGTTCTAATCATTATTGCTCAAGCAAACAATGTTGGCACTGCCAGCAATACCAGCAATAGTCCAAGAACCATGTTTCCTGGAAGAAAACTCAGTGAGAGAGGAGCAAGTGTATGGTTTCCTATTGTCTATCACTCTCTATGGCAGTATATAATGATTCAACCAGGCTGATTGTCAGGGAAGAATCAGCTCCTTCCCCAGTGTAATCAGGACCTAGACAGGAATCCTCTCGTGATAATTCAGTACTCCCATAATTACTCTGTCAATGTCAATGTATCTTCATGGTAAACCATCCCTTCTCTGAGGCTAGTACTATCATAAGTGAAGAGAATAGCTATAGTCATTGCTCTGTGAGAAAAGGGGATCCTTCAGGGATGCTGTGTGATGGTCGGGAGGGGTGGGAAGTGCGAATATACATATGACTAATCTGGGAACATGCATATCTGTAAACAACAAAACTCTGTAAAAGTTAAAAGTAAAATAAAGGTTTAAAAAAAAAAAAATCCCTTCTCTGGTTTGATCACAGTCTTCAGTCCAAGCTTTGTGGCTGTTGCTATATGTCAGGACATATGAGTGGTTTCTAGCACTGATGTGATCCATAAATATTTTACCAAGTTTACTGCCTTATATACTTACTTGTATAGGGCACAATACAGGCCAGTTCATCTTAGCACAGTATTTTTCATGTCCTGACTTTGCGACTCCATGGACTGTAGCCTGATAGGCTCCTCTCTTCACAGGATTTCCCAGGTAAGAATATTGCAGTAGGTTAGCATTTTCTCCTCCAGTGGATCTTCCCAACCCAGGGATAGAACCTATGTCTTCTGCATTGGCAGGTGGATTCTTTACCACTGAGTCACCTGGGAAGTCCTGAAAGGAAAATTACATATCTTAAAATTTGGTGTTGAATAAAGTGTGTGTGTGAGAGAGGTTCAACCATGATGGTTCATTATAAGAACATTCTTATATGAATCTGCAGCCTAAATCCATAATAAATAATGACTTATTGCATCACATTATATAAAAACTTTTATCTATATCCAATCAAACAGGAAATCTCTGCTTTGAAATGATTTCCCATCCATTCTTGAAATGTATTGTTCTAATCATTATTGCTCAAGCAAACAATGTTGGCACTGCCAGCAATACCAGCAATAGTCCAAGAACCATGTTTCCTGGAAGAAAACTCAGTGAGAGAGGAGCAAGTGTATGGTTTCCTATTGTCTATCACTCTCTATGGCAGTATATAATGATTCAACCAGGCTGATTGTCAGGGGAAGAATCAGCTCCTTCCCCAGTGTAATCAGGACCTAGACAGGAATCCTCTCGTGATAATTCAGTACTCCCATAATTACTCTGTCAATGTCAATGTATCTTCATGGTAAACCATCCCTTCTCTGAGGCTAGTACTATCATAAGTGAAGAGAATAGCTATAGTCATTGCTCTGTGAGAAAAGGGGATCCTTCAGGGATGCTGTGTGATGGTCGGGAGGGGTGGGAAGGGGGGGATATACATATGACTAATCTGGGAACATGCATATCTGTAAACAACAAAACTCTGTAAAAGTTAAAAGTAAAATAAAGGTTTAAAAAAAAAAAAATCCCTTCTCTGGTTTGATCACAGTCTTCAGTCCAAGCTTTGTGGCTGTTGCTATATGTCAGGACATATGAGTGGTTTCTAGCACTGATGTGATCCATAAATATTTTACCAAGTTTACTGCCTTATATACTTACTTGTATATTGGTGTTTTCAACTCACAAAAGATTCTTCACTCTGTAAGGCCATATTTATCCCTCTGGGAGGTCATCCTACAAGAAATCAATATTGGGGAAGTTAGCACCTACCCTCACTCTTCATGTAATTTTGTAAACCTGAACTTGTGTGCAGAAAGTCTCACCCACTATTTCCACTTCACCTGAATTCTATATGGGATAAAGCCCATCGACTTCACTAAACCTTCCCAAACATTTCATTCTCCCCAACTAGATACCTATGGCAGTGGCTTCCAGTGATGGAATCCAGATGCACTTGTGCATAGAGAATCATGGAAGATAAAATGTTAGAGATGAATTAGAGGTGGCTTTCTGGAATTTCTATAAACTTTATGCATGATGTAATCTGTTTTAAAAAATCTAGTCATACTCCCAGATAGAAGCATATACCAGAATATCTTCTTTCATGTGCCTGACAGAAAAAGAACGCAGACATCTAAGCCATTCTACAATAACTTTGTCTGAACCACTTATTTTGGTACTTAGTTTATGCTATTGTGAATTGATCAGTTTTAATACATTTCTTGTTTTGAATCACTAAAATTATATTAGTTTAAGATAGCTTATCTTTAAGTCCTCCCAAAAAAACTAGTGAATTACTAGGTTTGCAATATATTTTAACTGAGAAACTCAATGAGCTTCAAAGCATCACATGGTATTACACATAATTTGAAAAGATCGGATATGACTGTGATGAATAACCCATCCTTTTAGTGAAAGTTGTTCACCGTACATATTTACTGATTTTTATCAGGTTAATAGCTCAAGTTAAGATCTGCTATCTACAATAGAGGAATAAATGAATGTTTGATCCAAAATAACTAAAAATAATCTGTCTATACCAAGCAACTAATTGACTGATTGAGCCTAGGTAATTGATAGAATTTCTCTAAATATCAACTTCTCCATTTTGAGTGATTATAAAGAACAAACTTTAGTACTCTGAAGGCTATAAAATTATTTTGTGACTATGTCTTATTGCTAGTATAGTAGTATATTATAGTAGTAGTATTAATACTATATGATGCTTGAAGGGCTTAGTGTTTTCCTAGCACCATTCCATTAGCTAGAGGAGATATTATATATATATATATCTCCACACACACACACACACATATATATCCATCATTAATATTGGATTTACACATAATAGAGGCAAATGTTAAAAAAATATACAAAGGAAAAATAAAGCAATAGACACAAAATGGTGATTCTGTGTTATATAACATTTTGAAGTCTCTTCTTTTTCACTGCATGGTACAAATGACACCTATGAAGAGTACATTGATACAGATAAATCTAAAGTATATTCCTAATAAGCACATGAATCTATCATGCTCTGCAGCTATCTGGTTGGATTTCCATTTGTGAAATGAAAATTCAACTCTTAAAATACACAATAACAAGTATAATTTGATTATACACACTGTAAAAAATCACCAAAGTATTTAAATTTTGCACACAATTGCAAATTAAAGTATGTTCATCTAGATCATATCTTGATATTTATTAAAAAAAAAAAAAGTCATGTGAGGTAGGCAATGCTAACATTAGAAGTGATGTTTTTATAAATTTAAATGACTTGGCCAATATCAATAGACAGTAATGGTGGAGGAAGAAGAACCAAGGTTGTCATCATCTAAACTGAGTGTACCTTCTATATTTTTCATATTGCAAGTCAAGTGAGAAACTCAATGAGCTTCAAAGCATCACATGGTATTACACATAATTTGAAAAGATCGGATATGACTGTGATGAATAACCCATCCTTTTAGTGAAAGTTGTTCACCGTACATATTTACTGATTTTTATCAGGTTAATAGCTCAAGTTAAGATCTGCTATCTACAATAGAGGAATAAATGAATGTTTGATCCAAAATAACTAAAAATAATCTGTCTATACCAAGCAACTAATTGACTGATTGAGCCTAGGTAATTGATAGAATTTCTCTAAATATCAACTTCTCCATTTTGAGTGATTATAAAGAACAAACTTTAGTACTCTGAAGGCTATAAAATTATTTTGTGACTATGTCTTATTGCTAGTATAGTAGTATATTATAGTAGTAGTATTAATACTATATGATGCTTGAAGGGCTTAGTGTTTTCCTAGCACCATTCCATTAGCTAGAGGAGATATTATATATATATATATCTCCACACACACACACACACATATATATCCATCATTAATATTGGATTTACACATAATAGAGGCAAATGTTAAAAAAATATACAAAGGAAAAATAAAGCAATAGACACAAAATGGTGATTCTGTGTTATATAACATTTTGAAGTCTCTTCTTTTTCACTGCATGGTACAAATGACACCTATGAAGAGTACATTGATACAGATAAATCTAAAGTATATTCCTAATAAGCACATGAATCTATCATGCTCTGCAGCTATCTGGTTGGATTTCCATTTGTGAAATGAAAATTCAACTCTTAAAATACACAATAACAAGTATAATTTGATTATACACACTGTAAAAAATCACCAAAGTATTTAAATTTTGCACACAATTGCAAATTAAAGTATGTTCATCTAGATCATATCTTGATATTTATTAAAAAAAAAAAAAGTCATGTGAGGTAGGCAATGCTAACATTAGAAGTGATGTTTTTATAAATTTAAATGACTTGGCCAATATCAATAGACAGTAATGGTGGAGGAAGAAGAACCAAGGTTGTCATCATCTAAACTGAGTGTACCTTCTATATTTTTCATATTGCAAGTCAAGTGAGATGAATTTCACACTCTTCTTTTTTACTCAGGAAAATGTCAACACCTCACTCATGACAAAATTAATTCTAATTAATCATTACTTTTTATTTTAAAATTTATTTAAAATACTATTAAAAGTGTTAATTAAACCAGAACTGATTAAACATAATGGCATAAGTGAACTAATTGATTTTTTTTTAAATGTGAAGAATTTTACATTTTAAGTAAAGCAACTCAGTGGTAGCTAAATGAATGCTTTATGTTGTAATTTAACTTTCTTGAATGAGGATAAGAAAGAACTAGACCTGGCATAATCATTGCTCAGTTTTCAAAAATAATTCTTTAAAATTAAATTTTAAATTAAAGAATTCAAGTTAACATTCTTTGCAGTATTTTTAAAAATAAGAGATAGAATCAAGCTAACAGTTATCTTTATCTTCTGTTCCTTGAGGGGTTACAAAACAAAATAAGCACAGAAGAATCCATACCTTTAGTGTTACTTTATTTTGTGTTTGATGACAGAAAAAGAGTTTGGGGCATACACAAAACTGTCACCTCTGGGTTATCGGTTCAAATGAAAATTATGCTCCCAGTGTCAAATTGTGTAACAGTTTAGACAGTCTTTGTTGTTTCTGATTCAGTCTACTTTCTAAAAGTATCACAAGTCTAGAAGCAAGATACAGACCTAGAGAAAAAGAAAAATAAAACCCAAAGAATTTCTTGTTTTAACTTAACTGCCAGTTATGGGACCATCTCCAAATTGAAAATATTGTGACTCAGTTTAAATGCTTACTAGCACCTTTAAATCATTCAGAAAGAAAGCTTAACAAAATGAGAGAATTTTCCTAAGACTCTCCACCATTCCCAGAAGATAAGTGTAAGCAGAAATGTAACAAAAGATAGCTCAGCCTTATCTTTTTTCTACATCCCTATTAAGATGCATAGAAATTGTGAGGTAGGCAATGCTAACATTAGAAGTGATGTTTTTATAAATTTAAATGACTTGGCCAATATCAATAGACAGTAATGGTGGAGGAAGAAGAACCAAGGTTGTCATCATCTAAACTGAGTGTACCTTCTATATTTTTCATATTGCAAGTCAAGTGAGATGAATTTCACACTCTTCTTTTTTACTCAGGAAAATGTCAACACCTCACTCATGACAAAATTAATTCTAATTAATCATTACTTTTTATTTTAAAATTTATTTAAAATACTATTAAAAGTGTTAATTAAACCAGAACTGATTAAACATAATGGCATAAGTGAACTAATTGATTTTTTTTTAAATGTGAAGAATTTTACATTTTAAGTAAAGCAACTCAGTGGTAGCTAAATGAATGCTTTATGTTGTAATTTAACTTTCTTGAATGAGGATAAGAAAGAACTAGACCTGGCATAATCATTGCTCAGTTTTCAAAAATAATTCTTTAAAATTAAATTTTAAATTAAAGAATTCAAGTTAACATTCTTTGCAGTATTTTTAAAAATAAGAGATAGAATCAAGCTAACAGTTATCTTTATCTTCTGTTCCTTGAGGGGTTACAAAACAAAATAAGCACAGAAGAATCCATACCTTTAGTGTTACTTTATTTTGTGTTTGATGACAGAAAAAGAGTTTGGGGCATACACAAAACTGTCACCTCTGGGTTATCGGTTCAAATGAAAATTATGCTCCCAGTGTCAAATTGTGTAACAGTTTAGACAGTCTTTGTTGTTTCTGATTCAGTCTACTTTCTAAAAGTATCACAAGTCTAGAAGCAAGATACAGACCTAGAGAAAAAGAAAAATAAAACCCAAAGAATTTCTTGTTTTAACTTAACTGCCAGTTATGGGACCATCTCCAAATTGAAAATATTGTGACTCAGTTTAAATGCTTACTAGCACCTTTAAATCATTCAGAAAGAAAGCTTAACAAAATGAGAGAATTTTCCTAAGACTCTCCACCATTCCCAGAAGATAAGTGTAAGCAGAAATGTAACAAAAGATAGCTCAGCCTTATCTTTTTTTTTTTTCTACACATCCCTATTAAGATGCATAGAAATTGTGGGGGCAGGGTCACCCTGAACATTTGAGGTTGGTACTTTATAAACCTTGAGCTTTCTCATTACTTTATCTATTTGTTTTCTTTTTTTCTTTCTTTATTTCTTTCAACACCAAAAACATTTTGTATTGGGGAATAGCCAATTAATCTTGTGATAGTTTTAGGTGAACAGTGAAGGAGCTTGGCCATACATATACATGCATCATTCTTCCCCAAATCCCTCTCGCATCCAGGCTAGTACATAATATTGGGCAGAGTTCTATGTGGTATATAAGACTTTTGTTGGTTAACCATTTCAGACATTGCAGTGTGTACATGACTTTCCTAAAATTCCCAACCATCCCCTCTCCCCTGCAATCATGAGTGCCTTTTCTAAGTCTGTATCTTTTGTATCATTGCGGTGAAATTGCTTTACAATGTTGTATTGGTTTCAGCTGTGCAACAACACAAAAGAGGCATATATATATATACACACACACATACATATATATATCACCTCTATACACATATGAGCCTCCCTCCCTTCCCCCCATTCCACCCCTCTTGATCATCTCAGAACACCAGGTTGGGCTGTGTTATATAGCAACTTCTCACCAGCTATCTATTTTACACATGACAGTGTATATATGTCAATTCTACTTTCTCCATTAATAGTAAGTAGTTTTAATAGTAAACCCCAATCCCAATAAAGTTCCTTCAGCATATAAGGAAGCGAAAAAGATCAGATGCATCTGAAGCAACTACTGCATACCAGACCGTTAGGCTTATTTGATAGTCAAACTAAGATATCAGGTGTCCATTAATAACTACAAATATAAGAAGTTATCATCGATCTGTTTCATATGGAGCTTAAAATTGATAAAAATACAGCAAGATACAGACCTAGAGAAAAAGAAAAATAAAACCCAAAGAATTTCTTGTTTTAACTTAACTGCCAGTTATGGGACCATCTCCAAATTGAAAATATTGTGACTCAGTTTAAATGCTTACTAGCACCTTTAAATCATTCAGAAAGAAAGCTTAACAAAATGAGAGAATTTTCCTAAGACTCTCCACCATTCCCAGAAGATAAGTGTAAGCAGAAATGTAACAAAAGATAGCTCAGCCTTATCTTTTTTTTTTTTCTACACATCCCTATTAAGATGCATAGAAATTGTGGGGGCAGGGTCACCCTGAACATTTGAGGTTGGTACTTTATAAACCTTGAGCTTTCTCATTACTTTATCTATTTGTTTTCTTTTTTTCTTTCTTTATTTCTTTCAACACCAAAAACATTTTGTATTGGGGAATAGCCAATTAATCTTGTGATAGTTTTAGGTGAACAGTGAAGGAGCTTGGCCATACATATACATGCATCATTCTTCCCAAATCCCTCTCGCATCCAGGCTAGTACATAATATTGGGCAGAGTTCTATGTGGTATATAAGACTTTTGTTGGTTAACCATTTCAGACATTGCAGTGTGTACATGACTTTCCTAAAATTCCCAACCATCCCCTCTCCCCTGCAATCATGAGTGCCTTTTCTAAGTCTGTATCTTTTGTATCATTGCGGTGAAATTGCTTTACAATGTTGTATTGGTTTCAGCTGTGCAACAACACAAAAGAGGCATATATATATATACACACACACATACATATATATATCACCTCTATACACATATGAGCCTCCCTCCTTCCCCCCATTCCACCCCTCTTGATCATCTCAGAACACCAGGTTGGGCTGTGTTATATAGCAACTTCTCACCAGCTATCTATTTTACACATGACAGTGTATATATGTCAATTCTACTTTCTCCATTAATAGTAAGTAGTTTTAATAGTAAACCCCAATCCCAATAAAGTTCCTTCAGCATATAAGGAAGCGAAAAAGATCAGATGCATCTGAAGCAACTACTGCATACCAGACCGTTAGGCTTATTTGATAGTCAAACTAAGATATCAGGTGTCCATTAATAACTACAAATATAAGAAGTTATCATCGATCTGTTTCATATGAGGATATTGATATTTACAGACTTTTAAAACTTGTCCAGGATGAAAGATACAGCAAGTTGCAGGACTCAGAAGTACATATCGAAGCTGAGAATTCAGCATAAGTAGGAGCCTCTGTTCATTTCTGTTCATTCCAGGATTAAAGCATAGAGAAACGTAGCAAGCATTTTAGAATTTTCCACTTCAGCAAATGTTATGCTAATGTTAACTGGATTTTCTGGACTTCTAACAGAAATTCCATGGAAGCACATGATTAGAAATTCAGAGAAAGAAGAGTGACAATATTCTGGTTCTAGCCTTTCCTTACCTCATTTGCTATAAACTAGCTACAATCATTGAGTTAGGATTGGCCCAGATATTCAAGTAGTATACTGATTATGCCATTTTTCTTTTACTTCCAATGAAAAGCTTCTTAAGCCTTGGAGAGATAAACACCTATGGCTCAAATATTTGAGCCTTTTGTTGTGTTGTTTAGTCACTCAGTCCTGTCTGACTCTTTTGTAACCCTATGGACTGTAGCCACCAGGCTCCTCTTTCCCAGGTAAGTATACTGGAGTGTGTTGTCATTTCCTTTTTCAGAGTATGTTCTCTACCCAGGGATCAAACCCTCATTTCCTACATTGGCAGGTGTATTCTTCACCACTGAGCCACAAGGGAAGCCCATATATATCGTAGCCTTTAGTTATTATATGATTTTGAGTATAACATCTGGCATGTTAATCTACTGCTAGGATTACATCCTCTTTTCCCAGACTCTGTTTTTACTTTCTTCAACAAATTTACATGGCACTATTATACTGCTATGTCATTCTAATGGTTACCTACCCTTAATCCCAAAGTCCTTTGATAGCTAATCTACTGCAGAATACTGAGTTATATAGCTAATTGGAAGTGAGCTTTTCGTGTCTTTGGTTTAATTCTCAATGTACTAATTTCTTTTTTGAAAAAAACATAATTACACACATTTTTCTATCAGATCCTGAGTTGACTCATTTTCTTATGCACCCTAATGTTATGATTCCCTGTATTTATTCAACTCTCCTTTAAGTATCATATAATTATGAAATGGAATTGCTAACCCCTAATGTTACCAGTAAAATCCATTAGGTAATTTCTGTAGCCTGAATTGCCCTATCTCATTAAAGCAGGCTACTGTCTCAAATGATTCTTTTCTGGCCTAGATAATGTGGTTAAAATATATAAGTAATTATACTCAAAATACTAATTTAAAAACTAATTGTGCCTATGATGTGCCAAACACTGAAACTCTCTACCTATGGGAATATCAATTCAATTTGATTCAACTTAATACACATTTATTGGATGCCAGATATATGTCAAGGCGCTGTTTCATGTTCTGGATGCAAGAATCCAGAGTATGCAGTGCTCCTTTTTAAGGAACTCACAATGTAACAGGAAACAATACACAAAAATTGACCCTGACACAACATGATAAGCATTATGAAAGAGGGGGAGGACATGTCATGAGCACATGAAAAAGGAGTCAATAAAGTGGACCTTGAGGGGGAATTGTTTGATAGGAGCCTGTATAGACAGCATAGAAATGATTTGACGTTCAAGGATAAATAGTTACTCTCTATACTGTGACCTAGGTGCACTAACTAATTCTGCAAACTAGGGAGGCACGTTTGCTTAGTTGCTCAGTTGAGTCTGACCCTTTGTAACCCATAGACTATAGTCCAGCCAGCTCCTCTGTCCATGGGGATTCTCCAGGCAAGAATACTGGAGTGGGTTGCCATGCCCTCCTCCAGGCGATCTTCCCAACCCAGGAATCAAACCCAGGTCTATTTCACGGTAGGGGGCTTTATTAACAGCAGAGTCACCAGGAAAGTGCAAGAATATTGGAGTGAGCACCCTAGCCCTTCTCCAGGGTAACTTCCTGACCCAGGAATTAAACCAGGGTCTTCTGCATTGCAGGCAGATTCTTCACCAGCTGAGCTGCCAGGGATGCCCAGTGAGGCACCAGTGGGCACTAACTGAAGAAAGATTTTTTGCACACTGCCTTGAGCACAATGGGTGATCCCAAGTGGTTTGAAAAGACCAAATGGCTGAATGAATGAATAAATGATTGAAAATTTATGTATTAGAGAGTGTGATCCATAGGAATCACTATTACTAAGGACTCATGTTTTGACAAACTCCTTACTTCCTTTTATAAAAACAGTTTATGATTGCCTAAGGATTTTCCCAGAGGAAAAGTAAACAGTATGTCATCTATCACTGCCCCTTAATAATCCTGTTTCTTAAAGTCTAAGGCTTTATGCTGAAATAGACATCCACCTCATCTTCCATGTTCCTGCTAACTGAAGTCCTTGCTATTCTGACATGCCTGCCACCTGATGCTCCATCTGACTTGTTTATCCCTTCTTAGTACTCACTTTTCTTGATTTCTTTCTGTTTGCCCCAAATGCCCTCTGTTACTTGGGAATCATCTACTTCTCTTTTAAGACTCAGGAAACCATTTTCTACTCATCTCTATACTTGTTGGAAGATTGGTTGCCTTCTCCCTGTGGTTTCATCATGATTGATTGCTCCACAATGCTAACATACTATCTAGCACTTTCTTTGGCTTAACCGTCCATGCATCTGCATTTACTGATATCCCTTTTCCTATTCTTGGGGAGACGTTAAGCCCCTTGAAGCCATGATTGTCTTTGGTATCTTCTCATTGTCACCTCTTCGATATCACTCGAGACTATCTACTGAACATTATAGACTTTAAACACTTTTAATTTCTTTCTGGAGATTAAGCTCTTTGAAAGCAGACCAAGTGTATCTTCTATCATTGCTCCTATATAATAAAGATGTGGTGGATTTTGCAGCCAGAATTTAGACTCTGCCATTAAATATATATGTGATTTAAGACTATTACTTCCTTCTGCTTCAGATTTCATATCAAAATATGACGTTAAAAGCATACTGATCTCACAAATTGTTAAGGGGACAGAATGAGTCAGTTTATAAAAAATACAGTTAGAACAATACCTGGAACAGAGTGAAAAATGTTAGCTATTATTATTCTTACAGTAAACACTTGGTTAGCCTTAAAATATTAACTTCCTGACCCAGGAATTAAACCAGGGTCTTCTGCATTGCAGGCAGATTCTTCACCAGCTGAGCTGCCAGGGATGCCCAGTGAGGCACCAGTGGGCACTAACTGAAGAAAGATTTTTTGCACACTGCCTTGAGCACAATGGGTGATCCCAAGTGGTTTGAAAAGACCAAATGGCTGAATGAATGAATAAATGATTGAAAATTTATGTATTAGAGTGTGATCCATAGGAATCACTATTACTAAGGACTCATGTTTTGACAAACTCCTTACTTCCTTTTATAAAAACAGTTTATGATTGCCTAAGGATTTTCCCAGAGGAAAAGTAAACAGTATGTCATCTATCACTGCCCCTTAATAATCCTGTTTCTTAAAGTCTAAGGCTTTATGCTGAAATAGACATCCACCTCATCTTCCATGTTCCTGCTAACTGAAGTCCTTGCTATTCTGACATGCCTGCCACCTGATGCTCCATCTGACTTGTTTATCCCTTCTTAGTACTCACTTTTCTTGATTTCTTTCTGTTTGCCCCAAATGCCCTCTGTTACTTGGGAATCATCTACTTCTCTTTTAAGACTCAGGAAACCATTTTCTACTCATCTCTATACTTGTTGGAAGATTGGTTGCCTTCTCCCTGTGGTTTCATCATGATTGATTGCTCCACAATGCTAACATACTATCTAGCACTTTCTTTGGCTTAACCGTCCATGCATCTGCATTTACTGATATCCCTTTTCCTATTCTTGGGGAGACGTTAAGCCCCTTGAAGCCATGATTGTCTTTGGTATCTTCTCATTGTCACCTCTTCGATATCACTCGAGACTATCTACTGAACATTATAGACTTTAAACACTTTTAATTTCTTTCTGGAGATTAAGCTCTTTGAAAGCAGACCAAGTGTATCTTCTATCATTGCTCCTATATAATAAAGATGTGGTGGATTTTGCAGCCAGAATTTAGACTCTGCCATTAAATATATATGTGATTTAAGACTATTACTTCCTTCTGCTTCAGATTTCATATCAAAATATGACGTTAAAAGCATACTGATCTCACAAATTGTTAAGGGGACAGAATGAGTCAGTTTATAAAAAATACAGTTAGAACAATACCTGGAACAGAGTGAACTTACAATAAATGTTAGCTATTATTATTCTTACAGTAAACACTTGGTAGATAATTGCCACATGAATGAAGAATAACACATCACAAACCAGTAAGAGTTAGCTTCCTTAAAGCCATACTTATTATGCCACTCAATTTCCCAGCAAAACAAATAAATTATAATAGATATTTACTATTTAATACAATACAATAATTAAAAATAATATTCTATTTCCTGTTACTCAAAGAAAATACTGATTTTAAGAATATCTTTTTGTCTTCTTTCTGACTGTAACTTCAGGAACTTTTCTGTCTTTTTTGCCCATTAGCATCCTTCTCAACTAGAGAGTGCTTAAAAATTCATGCGAAAGGTGTCACCTCTTTTTCTGTCATACTATTTGCCTTCTGAGCTGGATCTCATCCCATCTTGAGGTGGGATGTCCTTAGTTTTGATGTAGCCTGAGACCAAAAAAGATTTGTCATTTTCCTTAGAAGAGATAAACTGAAATGTAAAAGGTAATAAAAAGCAAAGTATACGCTTTTAAATCTTGACCTAAGCAGAATATTGATTTCTGAAAGTCCAGGAAACAGATCATTTAGCCAGGACCTGAAAGAACAAGAGATATTAAGTCCCAAAATATAGCACCTTAGTCTAGAGAGTAAAATATATGGATTTATTTTCCCTCTGAAGATATGCTTTAAATGGCTGAATTAAAATTAACTAGGTGCTTAGCTGAGTTAACCATTATAGACATGTCAATTGATCTTTTAAAAAATTCTTTCTGAGTATCATTATTATTATTAATTCAATTTTTTGTTCTATTGGTTACAAAAATTTCCTAAGAAAGCATTGATTCTTAGTTGTACATATTTATTTTCTTAATTGGAGGTTTTTTTTTCTTTAAGTTATACAGACACTTGTAATGATAAACTGGAAAAGGTAGTCATTGGGGGAACATAATTTGCCTATAACACATAGAAAAAAAGAAAATAACTTAAAAAATTCCATTAGATCCAAGTGATCAAGTTCTGTTCTTATAATTAATACGGCCTAACATCAAAATAACTGCAATAAAAATGTGAAATGAAGCAAATTATTGAAGATGAAAATGAATTATATTAAAATAATATGTATTGGAAGTCAAGAATTCAGAAGCATTCTTTATTGCAACTGTGTTGCTGTCCATTCTGTCTGCCTAGTAAATCAAACAAGCAAAATGACAAAATATTGGGGTAAACTAGGTAGTTTATTTCATTTTCCTGACATTAAACCAGAGACTGTCTTTTAAGTTCACATGTGAAAAATTTTCAAATGTTAAGACAGTTTCTAATTCCTTGAAATTCTTATTACTTAGGAGAATACCATTTAAAGATATATCATTTTCTTTGCATCAATACTGAACAAGAAATGATACAAGGAATTTCTCAGGTAGTCAATAGAAAATATACTAGAGAAAGCAAACACATTCGAAGTATACATTCTTGTTGTTAAACCTATTTCACAACTGAGAGATATTTTTTCCTTTGCATATTTTCTCTTAGCTGATTAATTACTCTTGGTAAGAATTATTGTACAAAAATTTATGAAAAGAAAATAAAGTAAATAAAAGCAACCATAGAATACATTTAGGAATTTCTTCCCTTTCCTTTCTTTCCTTTCCCTTTCTATCTCTCCCTCCCTCCCCTCCTTCCTTCCTGTTTAACCTATGTGTGTGTGTTAGTTGTTTAGCCATGTCCATCTCTTTGTGACCTCATGCACAGTAGCCTGACAGGCTCCCATGTCCATGAAGACTCCAGGTAAGAATACTGGGATGAATTGCCATTCCCTTCTTCAGGGGATCTTCCCGAGCCAGGAATTGAACACAGGTCTCCAGCATTGCAGGCAGACTCTTTACCATCCGAGCCATCAGGGAAGCCCCAGTTAACCTGAGTTGCTCTTAATTCCTTTTGTTATTTACTATAGTCTACATTAAAGATACGGAAAATGTATATTTTGCCTTTAACCTTGAGGTGAAAAATAATGTAAATACTTGTTTTTGTGCTTTACATTTTTACCTAGATGCTTTATTCTTGTCTCTTCAAACAATTTAGACAAAAATACTGGCCCTGTACATGCTACCAAACTGAATGCTTGTCAATAAAATGCAATGTACCTGAGGGGGCTTACTTGCCTGACATTGCTGTAAGGACCTTACGTATTTATGTTTGACGGTTGCAATAAAAATGTGAAATGAAGCAAATTATTGAAGATGAAAATGAATTATATTAAAATAATATGTATTGGAAGTCAGAATTCAGAAGCATTCTTTATTGCAACTGTGTTGCTGTCCATTATGTCTGCCTAGTAAATCAAACAAGCAAAATGACAAAATATTGGGGTAAACTAGGTAGTTTATTTCATTTTCCTGACATTAAACCAGAGACTGTCTTTTAAGTTCACATGTGAAAAATTTTCAAATGTTAAGACAGTTTCTAATTCCTTGAAATTCTTATTACTTAGGAGAATACCATTTAAAGATATATCATTTTCTTTGCATCAATACTGAACAAGAAATGATACAAGGAATTTCTCAGGTAGTCAATAGAAAATATACTAGAGAAAGCAAACACATTCGAAGTATACATTCTTGTTGTTAAACCTATTTCACAACTGAGAGATATTTTTTCCTTTGCATATTTTCTCTTAGCTGATTAATTACTCTTGGTAAGAATTATTGTACAAAAATTTATGAAAAGAAAATAAAGTAAATAAAAGCAACCATAGAATACATTTAGGAATTTCTTCCCTTTCCTTTCTTTCCTTTCCCTTTCTATCTCTCCCTCCCTCCCCTCCTTCCTTCCTGTTTAACCTATGTGTGTGTGTTAGTTGTTTAGCCATGTCCATCTCTTTGTGACCTCATGCACAGTAGCCTGACAGGCTCCCATGTCCATGAAGACTCCAGGTAAGAATACTGGGATGAATTGCCATTCCCTTCTTCAGGGGATCTTCCCGAGCCAGGAATTGAACACAGGTCTCCAGCATTGCAGGCAGACTCTTTACCATCCGAGCCATCAGGGAAGCCCCAGTTAACCTGAGTTGCTCTTAATTCCTTTTGTTATTTACTATAGTCTACATTAAAGATACGGAAAATGTATATTTTGCCTTTAACCTTGAGGTGAAAAATAATGTAAATACTTGTTTTTGTGCTTTACATTTTTACCTAGATGCTTTATTCTTGTCTCTTCAAACAATTTAGACAAAAATACTGGCCCTGTACATGCTACCAAACTGAATGCTTGTCAATAAAATGCAATGTACCTGAGGGGGCTTACTTGCCTGACATTTCTTTAAGGACCTTACCTATTTATTTTTGACGTTTGCAGTATTTTATTTCATTTCTTTCACTTTTCCCACAGCAGTATTCTGGTAAGGCAGTTAGCAGAAGGATTACAATTCTCATTTAAAAGAGAGAAAATTGAGGCTGAAAGACTTATTTATCCAAGGTCACAGGGGTAAGCCCTGAGAGACCCTGGAGAGTTGTAGCAAACATTTGCTGGAGAAAACTTAGGCTCAGGTGCACTCTGTGTCATGAAGAGGTAAATGCACTTCCTTTGAACGTGAAGGCAAAGAGACTTGTTAGAAAACATGCAATTTTACAAATGAGCCAAGAATATGCTTTGCCCAAAGAGACACCTGGAATTAATTGCTACTCTCTTAAGAGATCAATGGCACACATGTCAGGGGATTGGCATGTGTGGCAGAGTCACCGAGGCAGAAGACTTTCATGTTGGCAAGAGCAGTGCCTCCCAATTAGATCTTTTAATTGCCTAAACATTAGGATCAAGCTGTCATCTTGTTGATCAAAGCCGTTACTCAGTGTCTGGATATTTGGTGTTCCTACCTTCGGTGGACTTTAATTAAAGCTTTGAAAATATGAGAAGGAAATTTACCTCTTAGCTAAACTCCTATAGATCAAAGTCTTCTTGTCTAAAAAACAACTTTAATTAGGAGTCATTCCTTCCTCTTTCATCTCCTTCCTTCCTTTTTCATTCCTTTTTGGTGTCTTTCCTCTCTCTTTTTATTTTCCTGCCAACCGATACTGTTTGCAACTTGCTTAACAAATGTCTTACAAACACTTAAAAAGAGCAGTTAATTGAACACAGGTCTCCAGCATTGCAGGCAGACTCTTTACCATCCGAGCCATCAGGGAAGCCCCAGTTAACCTGAGTTGCTCTTAATTCCTTTTGTTATTTACTATAGTCTACATTAAAGATACGGAAAATGTATATTTTGCCTTTAACCTTGAGGTGAAAAATAATGTAAATACTTGTTTTTGTGCTTTACATTTTTACCTAGATGCTTTATTCTTGTCTCTTCAAACAATTTAGACAAAAATACTGGCCCTGTACATGCTACCAAACTGAATGCTTGTCAATAAAATGCAATGTACCTGAGGGGGCTTACTTGCCTGACATTTCTTTAAGGACCTTACCTATTTATTTTTGACGTTTGCAGTATTTTATTTCATTTCTTTCACTTTTCCCACAGCAGTATTCTGGTAAGGCAGTTAGCAGAAGGATTACAATTCTCATTTAAAAGAGAGAAAATTGAGGCTGAAAGACTTATTTATCCAAGGTCACAGGGGTAAGCCCTGAGAGACCCTGGAGAGTTGTAGCAAACATTTGCTGGAGAAAACTTAGGCTCAGGTGCACTCTGTGTCATGAAGAGGTAAATGCACTTCCTTTGAACGTGAAGGCAAAGAGACTTGTTAGAAAACATGCAATTTTACAAATGAGCCAAGAATATGCTTTGCCCAAAGAGACACCTGGAATTAATTGCTACTCTCTTAAGAGATCAATGGCACACATGTCAGGGGCTTGGCATGTGTGGCAGAGTCACCGAGGCAGAAGACTTTCATGTTGGCAAGAGCAGTGCCTCCCAATTAGATCTTTTAATTGCCTAAACATTAGGATCAAGCTGTCATCTTGTTGATCAAAGCCGTTACTCAGTGTCTGGATATTTGGTGTTCCTACCTTCGGTGGACTTTAATTAAAGCTTTGAAAATATGAGAAGGAAATTTACCTCTTAGCTAAACTCCTATAGATCAAAGTCTTCTTGTCTAAAAAACAACTTTAATTAGGAGTCATTCCTTCCTCTTTCATCTCCTTCCTTCCTTTTTCATTCCTTTTTGGTGTCTTTCCTCTCTCTTTTTATTTTCCTGCCAACCGATACTGTTTGCAACTTGCTTAACAAATGTCTTACAAACACTTAAAAAGAGCAGTTAGTTACTGTTATTAACAAACTTTCAAAGCCAAGTGCTGGGGTATATTATTAGCATTCATGAGAAATAGAAGAAGAAAGCTCAGATCCTTCCCTTGAAGAAGTTATAAGCTGACATAAGATAGAAGACCAGGGGCACAGTTGGCCAGACCACAATTTGAAATGTGATAGTTGTGCTGTAGAATGGTACAAGCTAATTGTCATTTGAGTTCAGAAAGAGACTGATCCCAGTGGGGAATAGCAAAGTGAGGCAAAGCTCAAAGAATTAATATCAGAGGTTATGTCATCTCTCTCCTTTCTTCTACCTGGTTCAAGCAGGATTTATGTCATACTGCACAGCTATTTGGGGGAAAGTTCCTTAAAGCAATAGAGTAGTTTTAGACCAATGAAAGTCATTTTAGAGATTAACTTAACTCCCATTCTGCCTCATCTGTTATTTGGAAACTTTCCTTCAGTGGAATCAGATATTCACCCCAAAACTCTGCTTCACATTCCTTCATCAATAGACATTTAGGTTGCTTCTATGCCTTGGCTATTGTCAATAGTGCTACAATGAATATTGGGGTACATATACCTTTTTGATTTTTGGTTTTCTCCAGATATATGTCCAGGAGTGGGATTTCTGGGTCATATGGTAGCTCCAGTTTTAGTTCTTTTTAAAAGGAACTGCCTATTCTCTGTAGTGGTGGTACCAATTTACATTCCCACCAACAGTGTAGGAGGATTCTCTTTCTCCACACTCTCTTCAAAATTTATTGTGTAGATTTTTTATGATGGCCATTCTCTCTAGTGTGAGGTGACACCTCATTGTAGTTTTATTTGCATGTCTCTGATAACTAGTGGCTTATATAAAGGACTATTAGCCATTATAAATATGTAATCAAGCTTCTTGTCTAAAAGGACAAAACTTTGAAAATATGAGAAGGAAATTTACCTCTTAGCTAAACTCCTATAGATCAAAGTCTTCTTGTCTAAAAAACAACTTTAATTAGGAGTCATTCCTTCCTCTTTCATCTCCTTCCTTCCTTTTCATTCCTTTTTGGTGTCTTTCCTCTCTCTTTTTATTTTCCTGCCAACCGATACTGTTTGCAACTTGCTTAACAAATGTCTTACAAACACTTAAAAAGAGCAGTTAGTTACTGTTATTAACAAACTTTCAAAGCCAAGTGCTGGGGTATATTATTAGCATTCATGAGAAATAGAAGAAGAAAGCTCAGATCCTTCCCTTGAAGAAGTTATAAGCTGACATAAGATAGAAGACCAGGGGCACAGTTGGCCAGACCACAATTTGAAATGTGATAGTTGTGCTGTAGAATGGTACAAGCTAATTGTCATTTGAGTTCAGAAAGAGACTGATCCCAGTGGGGAATAGCAAAGTGAGGCAAAGCTCAAAGAATTAATATCAGAGGTTATGTCATCTCTCTCCTTTCTTCTACCTGGTTCAAGCAGGATTTATGTCATACTGCACAGCTATTTGGGGGAAAGTTCCTTAAAGCAATAGAGTAGTTTTAGACCAATGAAAGTCATTTTAGAGATTAACTTAACTCCCATTCTGCCTCATCTGTTATTTGGAAACTTTCCTTCAGTGGAATCAGATATTCACCCCAAAACTCTGCTTCACATTCCTTCATCAATAGACATTTAGGTTGCTTCTATGCCTTGGCTATTGTCAATAGTGCTACAATGAATATTGGGGTACATATACCTTTTTGATTTTTGGTTTTCTCCAGATATATGTCCAGGAGTGGGATTTCTGGGTCATATGGTAGCTCCAGTTTTAGTTCTTTTTAAAAGGAACTGCCTATTCTCTGTAGTGGTGGTACCAATTTACATTCCCACCAACAGTGTAGGAGGATTCTCTTTCTCCACACTCTCTTCAAAATTTATTGTGTAGATTTTTTATGATGGCCATTCTCTCTAGTGTGAGGTGACACCTCATTGTAGTTTTTTATTTGCATGTCTCTGATAACTAGTGGCTTATATAAAGGACTATTAGCCATTAAAAAGAATGAAATTATGCCATATGCACCAATATCGATAACCTGGAAATTGTCAGTGAGAAAGACAGAGAAAGATAAATATCACGTAATGCCACTTATATGTAAAATCTAAAAAATAACCTCATACAAATGAACTCATTTACAAAACAGAAATATACTCACAGACAGAAAACAAACTTGTGTTTACTAATGGGGGATAAATTGGGAGATACAGATTGACAAATATGCACTACTATATACAACATAACTAATAATAACCCACTGTATAGCACAGAGAATTCTATTCAATAATCAGAAATGATCTATATGGGCTTCCCTGGTGGCTCAGACAGTAAAGAATCTACCTGCAATGCAGGAGACCTGGTTTCCATCCCTGGGTTGGGAAGATCCCCTGGAGGAGGGCATGGCAACCGGTTCCAGTATTTTTGCCTGGAGAATCCCCATGGACAGAGGAGCCTTGTGAGCTACAGTTCACAGGGTCCCAAAGAGTTTGACAGGACTGAGTGACTAAGAACAGCACAATGACCTATATGGGAACAGGATCTAAGAAAGGGTGGATACATATATATGTATAACTGATTCACTTTGCTGTACTGCAAACCTAACAGGACACTTTAAATCAGTTATACCCCAATAAAAAATTAATTTTAAAAGTCTGTCTGGATTCAGTTCTGGAATCTAATGGTATGCTTCTTCATGGATTATGCTATATTTCTCTTTCCTATGTCTTCCTTACATGAAATACAACATTAAAATTAATTATACCAGCCAATAACAACCACATTTGATGTGTGACTGGTGAGCAGAAACTTTGAAAAGCACAGCTGGAAAAAGTCACAAGCTAATTAATGTACTACGGCAAAGATGAAACTATAATCATTGCCAGAGCTATCTCATTACATACCATCAGAAGGTAGAGACTGTAAGATATCTTAGAAGCTGAGAGATGTAGCAACCCTGGCTACGTCTTTTCCAATTGTGGTCACACATATATATATTACAAAGAATATAATACCGTGATGGCTATTTTGATGGTGCTTGATTGTCATATGTTCAGTTAATACTATAACAACTGTAAAGAATAATTTAGTCACATTAAATGATAGATTTGAATTTCATATTGACATTTTGTGGAAAGAAATAATGTATCTCATTCAAATAATCCATCTCATTTATGATTACTTGAGTAGAAATATATGAAAGACTAGTTAATTCACATATTTCAGTACAAGGTGAAGCCACCAGTCCTCAAACATACATTGATGGTTGGAAAATATCAGTCTGAAGAATTCCATAATGGTTAAGTTATAAATCTATGCTTACCTGTCAATCATTCATAAATATATGCCACATACAAATTGTAGACACCAATCCCATTAGCTACCTTCTGTTTATTCTTAATTATTATGATTAGGGTTTTTTAAACTCCTTTGCCTTTTTTATCATCTATGAAGAAATATAACATCTCTTTACCCACCCACTCATTTGTTCAATAAATATTCTGAGAACCGGTTCCACGGGTTGGGAAGATCCCTGGAGGAGGGCATGGCAACCGGTTCCAGTATTCCTGGAGAATCCCCATGGACAGAGGAGCCTTGTGAGCTACAGTTCACAGGGTCCCAAAGAGTTTGACAGGACTGAGTGACTAAGAACAGCACAATGACCTATATGGGAACAGGATCTAAGAAAGGGTGGATACATATATATGTATAACTGATTCACTTTGCTGTACTGCAAACCTAACAGGACACTTTAAATCAGTTATACCCCAATAAAAAATTAATTTTAAAAGTCTGTCTGGATTCAGTTCTGGAATCTAATGGTATGCTTCTTCATGGATTATGCTATATTTCTCTTTCCTATGTCTTCCTTACATGAAATACAACATTAAAATTAATTATACCAGCCAATAACAACCACATTTGATGTGTGACTGGTGAGCAGAAACTTTGAAAAGCACAGCTGGAAAAAGTCACAAGCTAATTAATGTACTACGGCAAAGATGAAACTATAATCATTGCCAGAGCTATCTCATTACATACCATCAGAAGGTAGAGACTGTAAGATATCTTAGAAGCTGAGAGATGTAGCAACCCTGGCTACGTCTTTTCCAATTGTGGTCACACATATATATATTACAAAGAATATAATACCGTGATGGCTATTTTGATGGTGCTTGATTGTCATATGTTCAGTTAATACTATAACAACTGTAAAGAATAATTTAGTCACATTAAATGATAGATTTGAATTTCATATTGACATTTTGTGGAAAGAAATAATGTATCTCATTCAAATAATCCATCTCATTTATGATTACTTGAGTAGAAATATATGAAAGACTAGTTAATTCACATATTTCAGTACAAGGTGAAGCCACCAGTCCTCAAACATACATTGATGGTTGGAAAATATCAGTCTGAAGAATTCCATAATGGTTAAGTTATAAATCTATGCTTACCTGTCAATCATTCATAAATATATGCCACATACAAATTGTAGACACCAATCCCATTAGCTACCTTCTGTTTATTCTTAATTATTATGATTAGGGTTTTTTAAACTCCTTTGCCTTTTTTATCATCTATGAAGAAATATAACATCTCTTTACCCACCCACTCATTTGTTCAATAAATATTCACTGAGAACGAACCAGTATATACCAAAAAATAGTCTAGGCACTTGGCAATATGGCAGTGAATAATGTATGCTTTCACAAACTCTGTTATTTTATATTCAAATGACATATACAAGCAGAAAATGGATGACCCAATAGCAATAAGTGTTATGAATGAAATAAAGCAGAGTGTTATGAGCAATGGTCTCAGGTAAATCATGCATTTGACGGGTTCATGGAAAAAGGACTTGCTGAAGAGTTAATATGGAATTGAGACCTACAATGTAAGAAGAAACCTTGCTCTATAAAGAGCTGGTGAGATTCTGTCAGAGAATGTTGAAGGACAGTAGCAAGTGTCAAATTTTGAAGACTGGAATGAGTTTGGTTACTCAAGAAACAGCCTGAAAAACAGTGTGGCTGAAATACAGTAAGGGAGAAAATAAGCATAAACCATATCTTCCAAGACTAGTAAAGCAGGATGAAAAGTTTCGCTTTTTTTCCCTGCAGAGTAAGGTCATATACACTTTACATCTGTAAGGAATTCTTCCGGCTTTTGTGTACAGCCAACCAGTAACAAGTATGCAATTGGAAGGAAAAGACTTGTTAGGAAATTACTTTGGTCATACAGATCAGAAATGATTTATTCTAATGCTGATAGAAGTAGAATTGAATGAATTGAGATATAAATTTTTTCCAGTAGGTAAATAAGACTTGCTGCTGAGTAGGATCGTGAGTAAAAGGAAGGAATCATGATGACTCCTAGGTTCTTGACTGAACAGGTAGGTAGACAGAAATATAATTTGTTGAGGTTGGCAAAGACTAGCATAGAATTAGTTTACAGTCTCTGAATTGAAGAGCTGTATGTCAGGTGTGACATTTTTAATATATTAGATATTCAAATTCCAATTTCAAATAGGCAGTTTAATACATGAAATATCAGTCTCAAGAATTCCATAATGGTTAAGTTATAAATCTATGCTTACCTGTCAATCATTCATAAATATATGCCACATACAAATTGTAGACACCAATCCCATTAGCTACCTTCTGTTTATTCTTAATTATTATGATTAGGGTTTTTTAAACTCCTTTGCCTTTTTTATCATCTATGAAGAAATATAACATCTCTTTACCCACCCACTCATTTGTTCAATAAATATTCACTGAGAACGAACCAGTATATACCAAAAAATAGTCTAGGCACTTGGCAATATGGCAGTGAATAATGTATGCTTTCACAAACTCTGTTATTTTATATTCAAATGACATATACAAGCAGAAAATGGATGACCCAATAGCAATAAGTGTTATGAATGAAATAAAGCAGAGTGTTATGAGCAATGGTCTCAGGTAAATCATGCATTTGACGGGTTCATGGAAAAAGGACTTGCTGAAGAGTTAATATGGAATTGAGACCTACAATGTAAGAAGAAACCTTGCTCTATAAAGAGCTGGTGAGATTCTGTCAGAGAATGTTGAAGGACAGTAGCAAGTGTCAAATTTTGAAGACTGGAATGAGTTTGGTTACTCAAGAAACAGCCTGAAAAACAGTGTGGCTGAAATACAGTAAGGGAGAAAATAAGCATAAACCATATCTTCCAAGACTAGTAAAGCAGGATGAAAAGTTTCGCTTTTTTTCCCTGCAGAGTAAGGTCATATACACTTTACATCTGTAAGGAATTCTTCCGGCTTTTGTGTACAGCCAACCAGTAACAAGTATGCAATTGGAAGGAAAAGACTTGTTAGGAAATTACTTTGGTCATACAGATCAGAAATGATTTATTCTAATGCTGATAGAAGTAGAATTGAATGAATTGAGATATAAATTTTTTCCAGTAGGTAAATAAGACTTGCTGCTGAGTAGGATCGTGAGTAAAAGGAAGGAATCATGATGACTCCTAGGTTCTTGACTGAACAGGTAGGTAGACAGAAATATAATTTGTTGAGGTTGGCAAAGACTAGCATAGAATTAGTTTACAGTCTCTGAATTGAAGAGCTGTATGTCAGGTGTGACATTTTTAATATATTAGATATTCAAATTCCAATTTCAAATAGGCAGTTTAATACATGAAGTATGGAACTCAGATATTATCTCAGACATACAGTAAGTTCAAACACTTAGGGGAAAAAAAGCTCCAGAAAAGAAGTGGAATAAATGCTGAAGCAGGGGATAGATTTAATGAGAAAAAAAGTAAAGTCAAATATCCATAAGAAATAAGAATGAAATTGGTTTGTATTGGTAGTGAATATTGGCAAGGCTAAATCAGAAGTTAAGTATTCATATTCACTAATACAGTCTTCCCTAAGTATCTTTGTGGGATTGGTTACAGATACCTTGTGGATACCCAAATCATAAAATGCTGAAATCCCTTACATAAAATGGTGCCTTAGTGTTGGCCCTTCATAATCAAGGATACTCAATCTGAGGACTCAACCAATTTAATATGAGGTGAATTGAATCTGTGGTTGTGGATGCCACAGATAGAGAGGGCCAATTAAACTGACAAATTCATCAGGATAAATACCATAACCCCATTTTACAGATCAGCAAAATGAGGCTCATAGAGATCTGCTACTTGTAAGTAACTGTCAATTAAAATTCAACCCCGAGACTTCAAGGTTCATTGTTCTGGTATACTACACTCCATGCCCTTGAGAATCTTATAGTCCACTTGAAAGGACAACCTGCATAAGAAAGTTAAATAAGATTTCAAGACAGTACATAATTAATTGAGGAGGGCATGACAACCCACTCCAATTTTGCTTGGAGACTCCCCATCGACAGAGGAGCCTGCCGGGCTTCAGTCCATGGAGTTGCAAAGAGTTGAACATGACTGAGCACCTAAGCGCAGCACAGCACATGATTACTTACAATAGGAATGAGGCAGTACATCAGGAATGAGTCAGGGTTTACAGATAGGCAGACATAGTTTGATAACAGGTTTGCTATATAACTGTTTTGTAATATCAGGCAAATCATATACTCCTGCAGAATCTCAAATGTTTTATTTTTACTTGGAAAGTTATGTGTACTTTACAAACTTGTTTGTAAAAAGTAAGTGTGAGCACCAGGCAAAAATCAACAAACATTAGTTTGCTTCCCTTATTCTGTAATCAACAGTATTAGTGCTAATTAAATTCTCCAGTTTTCTGTGCACAGTGGGTAGGGACAATTAAGTTCAACAGCGTTTAATATAATCTTATTTTTACTAAATGGATTGTGGAGATTCAATAGCCAGCTTTGCATAAATTGAAAAGTTGGAATTTCGAGTGAAGAACTGTATTTTATTCTATTTGAATAATGACCCTTTCTAGAAGACAAAATTGGTCTTCTTTCCCTCTTTTGAAATGATTTAGGAAAGATACATTTTCAAAGCTAAATTACCTAAAAACTTTTAAGCTTCATGCAAATTATCTTCTTAGTCTTTTTAATATTCATTAACCTAAAATGGTATTTAAAGAATATTATTCAAACATATATTTGCTGTTCAAATAGTGAGACTATTTATAATAATTATTAAAATAAAATATAAAAGTATTTAAATTAATATTTAATCAATTTAACATTAAAACTAATCTTAGTATCAGATACTAAAATATTATGTATAATTTTTGACTGAACATATGTAAATATGACATTTTGCATGAAGATGTGAAATTGACAAGACATTAAGTGAAACTACATAATAGAAGCATAATAAGCTAAAAAGTGTTGTTCAGCTTGTTAATTTATCAATACCAAATTAGTTTTGCTTTTGGTTTATTTATGATAACTAGTTACTTCCTAGTATTAACTCATACTGAAGCACAATTATACTATTTTTAAGTTGACTTTTATCTGTAGTTAGAGCATCTTAAAATACTGAGACTTACATTGTTTATACAGGTTCATGTTGAATAGGTAGGGAGAAGAATCATTAAATAACGCAGGAGTACTATGTTATATAACAGGGATACAAATACGAGTAAACACTGCCTGAGAAACTAGATGGTATCACTGAGTCAATGGACACAAGTTGGAGCAAGTTTGGGAGATGGTGAAGGACAGGGAAACCTGGCGAGCTGCAGTCCATGGGGTCACAAAGAGTCAGACACGACTGAGCAACTGAACTCAACTGAACAAAGAAACCAGATATTAACCTGGTGATATGTCTTAAGTGGAAAATATTCACACATTTAGCCTTTGGATATGTAGTAGGCTATTCTGTGAAGGCATAGTCATTGTGATAAACATACCAAAGAAAGGCAATTCAATTGGAGAAATGAACATTATTCTCACAAGTTAAAAAAAAACCACAGAGCTCCTCAAGTGCTGGAGGGGACAATTAAGTTCAACAGCGTTTAATATAATCTTATTTTTACTAAATGGATTGTGGAGATTCAATAGCCAGCTTTGCATAAATTGAAAAGTTGGAATTTCGAGTGAAGAACTGTATTTTATTCTATTTGAATAATGACCCTTTCTAGAAGACAAAATTGGTCTTCTTTCCCTCTTTTGAAATGATTTAGGAAAGATACATTTTCAAAGCTAAATTACCTAAAAACTTTTAAGCTTCATGCAAATTATCTTCTTAGTCTTTTTAATATTCATTAACCTAAAATGGTATTTAAAGAATATTATTCAAACATATATTTGCTGTTCAAATAGTGAGACTATTTATAATAATTATTAAAATAAAATATAAAAGTATTTAAATTAATATTTAATCAATTTAACATTAAAACTAATCTTAGTATCAGATACTAAAATATTATGTATAATTTTGACTGAACATATGTAAATATGACATTTTGCATGAAGATGTGAAATTGACAAGACATTAAGTGAAACTACATAATAGAAGCATAATAAGCTAAAAAGTGTTGTTCAGCTTGTTAATTTATCAATACCAAATTAGTTTTGCTTTTGGTTTATTTATGATAACTAGTTACTTCCTAGTATTAACTCATACTGAAGCACAATTATACTATTTTTAAGTTGACTTTTATCTGTAGTTAGAGCATCTTAAAATACTGAGACTTACATTGTTTATACAGGTTCATGTTGAATAGGTAGGGAGAAGAATCATTAAATAACGCAGGAGTACTATGTTATATAACAGGGATACAAATACGAGTAAACACTGCCTGAGAAACTAGATGGTATCACTGAGTCAATGGACACAAGTTGGAGCAAGTTTGGGAGATGGTGAAGGACAGGGAAACCTGGCGAGCTGCAGTCCATGGGGTCACAAAGAGTCAGACACGACTGAGCAACTGAACTCAACTGAACAAAGAAACCAGATATTAACCTGGTGATATGTCTTAAGTGGAAAATATTCACACATTTAGCCTTTGGATATGTAGTAGGCTATTCTGTGAAGGCATAGTCATTGTGATAAACATACCAAAGAAAGGCAATTCAATTGGAGAAATGAACATTATTCTCACAAGTTAAAAAAAAACTACAGAGCTACTCAGAGGATAAGTGGGGAGCTGGAGAGTGTTGATACAAGAATGTGGCGTGTGGGTAATTAGGTGGAGATGGCTAGAGTCACTCAAATGGTTGGGGGCAATCGGAACCCATTTATGCACTTGTAGGCATGTTAAGTGGAGGAGGCAGTTACTGTGTATTATAAGTTAGAAAGGAGGGAACTTGTATCTTCCCTATTCTGTATCCACCTACTTTTGAGCAGAGCAATAGGAGAAAATAAAAATTGAATCTCATATCTACTTTTGGTAGCAGCTGAAAGCAGAGGAAAAGAAGTGTAAAACAAGATGCTCCAGGTAAGAATACTGAAGTGGGTTGCCATTCCCTACTTCATGCGATCTTCCTGACCCAGGAATGGAACCCATGTCTTTTATGTCTCTTGTGTTGGCAGATGCGTTCTTTACCACTAGAGCCACTGGGGAAGACCTAATAAACAGAAACCTCTCATTAAATAGAGTTGGATGACCAGAAAGGGAGTTTACAGGTCTTGAGACTAGGTGATCCAAAGAGGAAGAAGAAAGATTCTTTTTCTTTCCCTGCAAAGACTCAGCCAATGAAAACTCTTTGTTTACTATAATCTCTCGACTTCCTTTTCTTTCTGTAAAAAGTGCTCTTGCCTTGATGTATAGGGATTTGCACGTAGCTTGTCATGGTTGCAGATCCAGGACCATAATTTTCTGCTGATCCTGACTAAACTCACCTTTGCAGAGGCATATCTGGCAATCTATTTGCGTAAGTCAGCAGAAGCATAGTTTGAGAAGATGACTACCAGGAGGATGAGGGACCCTTACATGGCCCTTCTTTTTATGTTGGAGATCTCTTTCTTTCATGAGGTTTCGGGTTGGAGCAAGTTTGGGAGATGGTGAAGGACAGGGAAACCTGGCGAGCTGCAGTCCATGGGGTCACAAAGAGTCAGACACGACTGAGCAACTGAACTCAACTGAACAAAGAAACCAGATATTAACCTGGTGATATGTCTTAAGTGGAAAATATTCACACATTTAGCCTTTGGATATGTAGTAGGCTATTCTGTGAAGGCATAGTCATTGTGATAAACATACCAAAGAAAGGCAATTCAATTGGAGAAATGAACATTATTCTCACAAGTTAAAAAAAAACTACAGAGCTACTCAGAGGATAAGTGGGGAGCTGGAGAGTGTTGATACAAGAATGTGGCGTGTGGGTAATTAGGTGGAGATGGCTAGAGTCACTCAAATGGTTGGGGGCAATCGGAACCCATTTATGCACTTGTAGGCATGTTAAGTGGAGGAGGCAGTTACTGTGTATTATAAGTTAGAAAGGAGGGAACTTGTATCTTCCCTATTCTGTATCCACCTACTTTTGAGCAGAGCAATAGGAGAAAATAAAAATTGAATCTCATATCTACTTTTGGTAGCAGCTGAAAGCAGAGGAAAAGAAGTGTAAAACAAGATGCTCCAGGTAAGAATACTGAAGTGGGTTGCCATTCCCTACTTCATGCGATCTTCCTGACCCAGGAATGGAACCCATGTCTTTTATGTCTCTTGTGTTGGCAGATGCGTTCTTTACCACTAGAGCCACTGGGGAAGACCTAATAAACAGAAACCTCTCATTAAATAGAGTTGGATGACCAGAAAGGGAGTTTACAGGTCTTGAGACTAGGTGATCCAAAGAGGAAGAAGAAAGATTCTTTTTCTTTCCCTGCAAAGACTCAGCCAATGAAAACTCTTTGTTTACTATAATCTCTCGACTTCCTTTTTCTTTCTGTAAAAAGTGCTCTTGCCTTGATGTATAGGGATTTGCACGTAGCTTGTCATGGTTGCAGATCCAGGACCATAATTTTCTGCTGATCCTGACTAAACTCACCTTTGCAGAGGCATATCTGGCAATCTATTTGCGTAAGTCAGCAGAAGCATAGTTTGAGAAGATGACTACCAGGAGGAAGAAGGACCCTTACATGGCCCTTCTTTTTATGTTGGAGATCTCTTTCTTTCATGAGGTTTCAGTGCCAACTGATAACCACAATCATAATAGCTCTGAAGCATTAGCAACTCCAGTCATGTGAACTGCTTTATTTTTCAAGAAATACAATGTAAATTTCTTAGCTAGTAATATTATTTAGAATTATATGTGTATAATATATATATTGCTGTTTAATCGCTAAGGCATGTCTGACTCTTTGAAACCCCATGGACTGTGTAGTCCTCCAGGCTCCTCTGTCCATGGGATTTTCCAGGCAAGAATACCAGAGTGGCTGCTATTTCCTGTGTCAAAGATACATTAAGTATGTGCATATAAATAGATAAGTTTTTATTATATAATATTTTAAATTATATAATAGTCTAAATAATGTTACTGTTTAACATATACATTTTATATTATGCATATGTCTAATATACATATCACTAGAAAAATAAAGCAAGTCAATAAAAATTAATTTTTATATTTTTGATTATTATTATCAAACCCCATTAATAAACACAGATTAATAAGTAGAATTTTGGAATAGAGGGTATTTAAGAAAGTCCTAAATTCCTTCAGGACTATCAGGGCCTCAGTAGATGATCAGTCAATACTTTGGTGGCTAATTTGATGAGATGGGTATAGAGAAAAAAAAAGAAAGTAAAAAAAAAAAAAATTCTTGTCTCTGTATTTTTAGAAAAGGAGAGGAATCAGAGAGGCTTTTTGTCACTTAACCTAAAAAACATTCTAGCATATCTATAAGAAACATACAGAGTATCTATAAGATATACACAGTATATGGTTTTTATATTTGGTTACTTGACCATTTATCCAGATCTTATCTTCAAAACAGCCTGTTTTCTTTGTGTTAACTCCAAGAAAGCAGCTTTCGATAATAAAACTCGCTTGGCATAATACTTATAACAGGTGTGTGCATTCTTTATCTTTTCGTTTTAATTATTTAGCTGTTTCTAGCATGTTTGACTGTTCCTTTGGGAAAAATTAACAATATTGCTTCCTACCTGCAAAGGCATATTCCTCTGTCACTCATTCACTGACTCCTGAGTTAGCGCAAATTAAAAGTGTATTTTGCAAGACAAAACTCAATTACGGAAATTACAGATAGATAACCTATCCGTACTTTGCTTCAACCACAATCATAATAGCTCTGAAGCATTAGCAACTCCAGTCATGTGAACTGCTTTATTTTTCAAGAAATACAATGTAAATTTCTTAGCTAGTAATATTATTTAGAATTATATGTGTATAATATATATATTGCTGTTTAATCGCTAAGGCATGTCTGACTCTTTGAAACCCCATGGACTGTGTAGTCCTCCAGGCTCCTCTGTCCATGGGATTTTCCAGCAAGAATACCAGAGTGGCTGCTATTTCCTGTGTCAAAGATACATTAAGTATGTGCATATAAATAGATAAGTTTTTATTATATAATATTTTAAATTATATAATAGTCTAAATAATGTTACTGTTTAACATATACATTTTATATTATGCATATGTCTAATATACATATCACTAGAAAAATAAAGCAAGTCAATAAAAATTAATTTTTATATTTTTGATTATTATTATCAAACCCCATTAATAAACACAGATTAATAAGTAGAATTTTGGAATAGAGGGTATTTAAGAAAGTCCTAAATTCCTTCAGGACTATCAGGGCCTCAGTAGATGATCAGTCAATACTTTGGTGGCTAATTTGATGAGATGGGTATAGAGAAAAAAGAAAGTAAAAAAACAAAAAATTCTTGTCTCTGTATTTTTAGAAAAGGAGAGGAATCAGAGAGGCTTTTTGTCACTTAACCTAAAAAACATTCTAGCATATCTATAAGAAACATACAGAGTATCTATAAGATATACACAGTATATGGTTTTTATATTTGGTTACTTGACCATTTATCCAGATCTTATCTTCAAAACAGCCTGTTTTCTTTGTGTTAACTCCAAGAAAGCAGCTTTCGATAATAAAACTCGCTTGGCATAATACTTATAACAGGTGTGTGCATTCTTTATCTTTTCGTTTTAATTATTTAGCTGTTTCTAGCATGTTTGACTGTTCCTTTGGGAAAAATTAACAATATTGCTTCCTACCTGCAAAGGCATATTCCTCTGTCACTCATTCACTGACTCCTGAGTTAGCGCAAATTAAAAGTGTATTTTGCAAGACAAAACTCAATTACGGAAATTACAGATAGATAACCTATCCGTACTTTGCTTCAAGTAAATATGAAGCAAATATGCAATAAAGCTGTTTAAGAATATTAATGATGACATAATATATCCAAAATCTTGGCAAGAACAGGATATTTTTATTAGTACCAAAAATGTTTTGAAATGTTTTCATCTCAATTGAATTAGTTACCAAATGATTTTAATACGTAGAAATCCAAATTTAATTACTTTGAATAAGTACTTATGAAATCCATTTGTCTGTGCAACTTCTTTGGTCTCTAAGATAATGTATTTTAGTATATATTATGGTATTACTCATCATTGTCTTTTTATTCAACTCTTATTTCTGGCTAGGAAGTTGTCTGGACATTGAAAGAGGATTATTTGCATTTTCTCCCTTGATCTCCTTTCCAAATGCTAATAGTTCTCAATGTTTAAACAATTTTTTTTTCTTGGTTTATGGATATTATGTATAAAAATATCAGAATATTCTTAACAAATATACAGATACAAGAGAGAAATCCTACTGCTTTTCTTCTTTCCTCAAGTCTTACTTCCAGAACCCCACAAGAGGATGCAAAAGCATATTTAGTACATTCAATCAAGAACTATTTAAGGTCACTGTAAATAATGGTGCAGTGAACACTGGGGTGCATTTATCTTTTCAAATTAGGGTTTTCTCTGGTTATATGCCTAGAAGTGTGATTGCTAGATCATACAATAGTTCTATTTTTAGTATTTTAAGGAACCTTCATACTGGTTTCCATAGTGACTATACTAATTTATATTCCCAGGACATGGAAACAACCTGAATGTCCATTGATAGAGCAATGGTATATATATTCTTTACTATGTATATATATATATATATATATATATATATATATATATATATATATACACACACACACACGCACACAAAAATATATATAATGAAAGATTACTTAGTCATGAAAAAGAATGGAAGGACCTAGAGATTGTCACGCTGAGTAAAATACAGAAAAGCAAAAATATCATGATCTCACACATGAAACAAAAAAAAAATGGTGAAAATGAACTTATTTACAAAAGAGAAATAGAGTCAAAGATATAGAAAACAAACTTATGGTTAACAGGTAAGAAAGGGGGAGGGATACATTTGGAGATTGGCATTGACATATACATACTACTTATATATAAGACAGACAACTAAGTTTTAGTGGCCCCATAAGCTGTTAAATGATGACATAATATATCCAAAATCTTGGCAAGAACAGGATATTTTATTAGTACCAAAATGTTTTGAAATGTTTTCATCTCAATTGAATTAGTTACCAAATGATTTTAATACGTAGAAATCCAAATTTAATTACTTTGAATAAGTACTTATGAAATCCATTTGTCTGTGCAACTTCTTTGGTCTCTAAGATAATGTATTTTAGTATATATTATGGTATTACTCATCATTGTCTTTTTATTCAACTCTTATTTCTGGCTAGGAAGTTGTCTGGACATTGAAAGAGGATTATTTGCATTTTCTCCCTTGATCTCCTTTCCAAATGCTAATAGTTCTCAATGTTTAAACAATTTTTTTTTCTTGGTTTATGGATATTATGTATAAAAATATCAGAATATTCTTAACAAATATACAGATACAAGAGAGAAATCCTACTGCTTTTCTTCTTTCCTCAAGTCTTACTTCCAGAACCCCACAAGAGGATGCAAAAGCATATTTAGTACATTCAATCAAGAACTATTTAAGGTCACTGTAAATAATGGTGCAGTGAACACTGGGGTGCATTTATCTTTTCAAATTAGGGTTTTCTCTGGTTATATGCCTAGAAGTGTGATTGCTAGATCATACAATAGTTCTATTTTTAGTATTTTAAGGAACCTTCATACTGGTTTCCATAGTGACTATACTAATTTATATTCCCAGGACATGGAAACAACCTGAATGTCCATTGATAGAGCAATGGTATATATATTCTTTACTATGTATATATATATATATATATATATATATATATATATATATATATATATACACACACACACACGCACACAAAAATATATATAATGAAAGATTACTTAGTCATGAAAAAGAATGGAAGGACCTAGAGATTGTCACGCTGAGTAAAATACAGAAAAGCAAAAATATCATGATCTCACACATGAAACAAAAAAAAAATGGTGAAAATGAACTTATTTACAAAAGAGAAATAGAGTCAAAGATATAGAAAACAAACTTATGGTTAACAGGTAAGAAAGGGGGAGGGATACATTTGGAGATTGGCATTGACATATACATACTACTTATATATAAGACAGACAACTAATAAGCATGTACTATATAGCATGGGGAGCTCTACTTAATACTCTATAATGACCCACATAAAAAAGAGAATGTAAAAAAAAATGGATATATGTAAATGTATAAGTTATTCACTTTTGCTGTATAACAGAAACTAACAGCATTTTAAATCAATCATATTGCAATTAAATTTTTTTAAAAGAACCATTTCAAAAGAAAGAGAGTTATATATATGAATTATCAGGGTGTCCTGAATATAGGAAAATCTCACGGGTTTAGCTAAACACAGAATTAAATGAGACACATATTTGAAGAATAACATCTTACAACAAATATCAGAAAAGCATTTAAAAATATTCAGCTTTACACTGTAGACCTTTAAAAAGTTATAATTTAAAACTTGGGGAGCTGCAACACAGCTCCCCAAATATTATGAGCCCTCTCCCCACTAAAAATTCCCATATCAGAGCTTACTCTACACATTTGTATAAGAATGCAATTTTCCCTTATATTCTGGAATAAGGTAGACGTTTCATAAAACTCATAGAGTGGTTAGGATATGGTCTCTTGTGTGTGGTAGGGGTAGGCAGGCAATGAGAATGAGTGGGTATTTGGCACACAAATTCCCAAAGAGAAGCAAACATCAATAGTTGAAGAAAAAAAGAAAGGGTGGAGAAGACGGAGTTGGAGGGGGAGAAGGAAATAAAAAGACAAATTCCAGTAGCATTTCTGTTGACAGCAACCTTTGCTTCATTCATTTATTCAGAGAAAGAAATAAGAGAAGATACTTGTTCCCTCCAAGAGAAAGAGCTCCTGTGAGCTACCATCGCCCTCACCAAAAAGGTGAAGGCACTTTAAAGTTCAGTTACAACAGAAAACAATGAAACCCATACAAACCAATTTTATCTAAAATTTAAGACTTTTGAAGAATCCTGGAAAGAGCATAGGCTTTCTTTTCTATGAAAAATAGATTGGAATTAGGGAACTAAATATACTAATTATTTGAAAAACTAGGACTACTATATATATTTTAAAATATTTTTGCATTCAGTTTCCTCAGATGTAACATGGAGATAATAATAGCATTATTCAGTTGGCCAAAAAGGTTGCATTGGTTTTTAAGTAAAAATAAGACATTTTTCATTTACACCAAGAATTTTATTGAGCAATATAGTCACTGTTCTTTTCCACTACATTCTGCCACTTTTCAGGCAACTTTGAAATTCCATCTTTCCAAAATGTCTTATCTTTTTTAGCAAAGAACTGTTCCAGTGCCTTTCACAGTCTTCCAGGGAATGGACACTTTTCCCAGTAAGAGAATTTTGTAAAGGCCAAAATGATAAATGGAAATCTGAAGATACATTATCTCATGAATACAACCATGAATCACAGCTTACAGTTAAGCTGTAAAAGTTTTCGCCTGTTTTTCAAAAAAACATGTGGTCTTGCTTTATCTAGATGGAAGAATACACATTTTCTGTGGAGTAATCCCAGATGCTTTTTGTCAAGCACTGCTTTGAGCAATCCTAACTGGGAGGTGTACATGTTGGAATGAAATGCTTGGTTTTCCAGAAGGAGCTCGTAAGAGAAGACTCCTTTCCATTCCCACCTTATACACAACATCATCTTCTTGGTGTGGTTGGTGGTGGCTCATTTCACTTGCCCAGGATCTCTTTCATCCCACACTATTATACAGTATCCACTTTTCATTGTCCATCACAATTTGTTTTTTTAAAACAGAACACTTTTCTTATGTTTCAGTAGAGAATCAACAGCAGAAGCACAATCAAGGAAGGTTTTTTTCTGCTTAACTTATATGAAACCCAAACATCAAAGCAATGGACATAACTAAGCTGGCACAAATGATTTTCAACACTTGATTTAGATTATTTTGAGTATGTCGGCTATCTCCTATATGGTATCAATACTTCATAGCATTTAAATATAGGAATATATGTAAAAGGATACAGATACACTTATTAAGGGTATTTCCAGGTAGCGTTAGTGGTAAAGAAGCCACCTGTCATTGCAAGAAACATAAGAGATGCAGGTTCAGTCCCTGGGTCTGGAAGATCCCCTGGAGGAGGGAACAACAGCCCACTCTAGTATTCTTGCCTGGAGAATCCCATCCCATGGACAGGGGAGCCTAGCAGGCTAGTCTGTGGGGTATCAAAGGTGACTGAAGTGACTTGGCACACATGCATGCTTATTAAATCTTGACTCCTTTTATCCCTGGATGCATATTCTTATGTAAAAAAGGCTCTTCTCTGAAAATATTATAGACCATAATGTTTGCTCAAGTGAATTCCATCTCTCTTTCTGGTCAGTAGCATGCAGATTAACTTTGCTGCTTGCTCACAGGAAGAATTTCCTGATCAATAATCCTCGTGTCTTCTCCAAATCTCTTCATTTCAATTCTCATTATGATTACTACTAGTAACTTAGCTTTTAAAAGCCAGGGTTTTCAAATTTCGCTGTTTCAAAACATGTGGTCTTGCTTTATCTAGATGGAAGAATACACATTTTCTGTGGAGTAATCCCAGATGCTTTTTGTCAAGCACTGCTTTGAGCAATCCTAACTGGGAGGTGTACATGTTGGAATGAAATGCTTGGTTTTCCAGAAGGAGCTCGTAAGAGAAGACTCCTTTCCATTCCCACCTTATACACAACATCATCTTCTTGGTGTGGTTGGTGGTGGCTCATTTCACTTGCCCAGGATCTCTTTCATCCCACACTATTATACAGTATCCACTTTTCATTGTCCATCACAATTTGTTTTTTTAAAACAGAACACTTTTCTTATGTTTCAGTAGAGAATCAACAGCAGAAGCACAATCAAGGAAGGTTTTTTTCTGCTTAACTTATATGAAACCCAAACATCAAAGCAATGGACATAACTAAGCTGGCACAAATGATTTTCAACACTTGATTTAGATTATTTTGAGTATGTCGGCTATCTCCTATATGGTATCAATACTTCATAGCATTTAAATATAGGAATATATGTAAAAGGATACAGATACACTTATTAAGGGTATTTCCAGGTAGCGTTAGTGGTAAAGAAGCCACCTGTCATTGCAAGAAACATAAGAGATGCAGGTTCAGTCCCTGGGTCTGGAAGATCCCCTGGAGGAGGGAACAACAGCCCACTCTAGTATTCTTGCCTGGAGAATCCCATCCCATGGACAGGGGAGCCTAGCAGGCTAGTCTGTGGGGTATCAAAGGTGACTGAAGTGACTTGGCACACATGCATGCTTATTAAATCTTGACTCCTTTTATCCCTGGATGCATATTCTTATGTAAAAAAGGCTCTTCTCTGAAAATATTATAGACCATAATGTTTGCTCAAGTGAATTCCATCTCTCTTTCTGGTCAGTAGCATGCAGATTAACTTTGCTGCTTGCTCACAGGAAGAATTTCCTGATCAATAATCCTCGTGTCTTCTCCAAATCTCTTCATTTCAATTCTCATTATGATTACTACTAGTAACTTAGCTTTTAAAAGCCAGGGTCTTCAAATTTGACTCAAATGTTTTATTTACTATCATCTAGAAAATAATAATAATAGCAATAACTAATACTTTTAAGCGATGTAGTGCTTTAGCATTTATAGAGCATTTTGAAACATTTTCATGTCAAATCCTCAAAAGACTCTTGTTTTGAATATGTCCTTTAAGGGCTGAAGAAATACACGGACTTCAGAAGACTCTCCAAATAGCAAAGCCAGAATTCAATTCAGGTCTTTCTAATCTCAGAATTCTTTTGCTGTATTATATTGCCTTTCTGCAACAAAAAGTTCCATGTTGATATCTGCTTATTGATTTGAGCTCACAGACATTAAACATACTGACTTTCTAGTAGGTCCTCAAAATTGTTTATTTCACTCCATGCTTCATAGAGATGACTTTTTTTCCCACTAGAATTTTAAGAAAAATTAGATAAAGTAATTTTTCTATTGGAATGCACACTGTCTTCAGGAACATGTTGGAACTTAGAAGGGCTACGGAGAGCTTGAAAAGGACTTTTGAGATACTAATTTATTGCCTTTAAGGGGCCAGGACCCCATCCCTGCTGAGAATCAGAGTTTTTGACTTCATTTCATGTAATCTGACATTAAATTTCTCCTGAGATCCTCATTTCTTACCTATTTTCTCTCTTCAAATTCCTCCAAGTATCCAACTTTGCTTTTCCTGAGACCTTCAATCACAATTACCTTCCCTATATTGTATGTGTGACACAAACACACTTTTAAAGAAGCTCTCCTTGCAACACAGATTTTCCTGATTCCTGGGCTAAAAGTTTTTGTTTATCAAAGGTGACTGAAGTGACTTGGCACACATGCATGCTTATTAAATCTTGACTCCTTTTATCCCTGGATGCATATTCTTATGTAAAAAAGGCTCTTCTCTGAAAATATTATAGACCATAATGTTTGCTCAAGTGAATTCCATCTCTCTTTCTGGTCAGTAGCATGCAGATTAACTTTGCTGCTTGCTCACAGGAAGAATTTCCTGATCAATAATCCTCGTGTCTTCTCCAAATCTCTTCATTTCAATTCTCATTATGATTACTACTAGTAACTTAGCTTTTAAAAGCCAGGGTCTTCAAATTTGACTCAAATGTTTTATTTACTATCATCTAGAAAATAATAATAATAGCAATAACTAATACTTTTAAGCGATGTAGTGCTTTAGCATTTATAGAGCATTTTGAAACATTTTCATGTCAAATCCTCAAAAGACTCTTGTTTTGAATATGTCCTTTAAGGGCTGAAGAAATACACGGACTTCAGAAGACTCTCCAAATAGCAAAGCCAGAATTCAATTCAGGTCTTTCTAATCTCAGAATTCTTTTGCTGTATTATATTGCCTTTCTGCAACAAAAAGTTCCATGTTGATATCTGCTTATTGATTTGAGCTCACAGACATTAAACATACTGACTTTCTAGTAGGTCCTCAAAATTGTTTATTTCACTCCATGCTTCATAGAGATGACTTTTTTTCCCACTAGAATTTTAAGAAAAATTAGATAAAGTAATTTTTCTATTGGAATGCACACTGTCTTCAGGAACATGTTGGAACTTAGAAGGGCTACGGAGAGCTTGAAAAGGACTTTTGAGATACTAATTTATTGCCTTTAAGGGGCCAGGACCCCATCCCTGCTGAGAATCAGAGTTTTTGACTTCATTTCATGTAATCTGACATTAAATTTCTCCTGAGATCCTCATTTCTTACCTATTTTCTCTCTTCAAATTCCTCCAAGTATCCAACTTTGCTTTTCCTGAGACCTTCAATCACAATTACCTTCCCTATATTGTATGTGTGACACAAACACACTTTTAAAGAAGCTCTCCTTGCAACACAGATTTTCCTGATTCCTGGGCTAGTTTTTAAACCATTCTAGTGCTATTAATTGTTTTCCCTGCTTTACATTTTTGCTGTTTTGTTTTTATGAGTCTCTCATCCCTAATCCTCTTCTGCAATGAGATTACATTTTTATAAGATTAAAATTTTTCTAACCAAACAGAATAACCAAAAATAACCAAAAATTTCTAACTAAATATATTCATCTTTCTTGAACTCTGTTATATAACTCCACTGACTTCTTTCTCTTCTGAAAAAACTTACATATATATATATATACATATATATATATACACAGACATATTACTTAATCACTATACATTTGAAATAGTATAAATCAACTATACTTCAATAAAAATAAAAGACACACCTGTAAAAATTTTTTTTTTAATTTCATTTTTTGTCTTGTTATTGTTTTCACCATTCTCCATATCCTTTCCTGTCTTGAATTTACTCTTCTTTCTCTTCCTTCAAAATCTGTGTGTAGGCCAACCCACTCTGTTTCACAGTACACTGTGTATAGAATGAGTTACAGACCACCTTCACGTAGATGGCCCACCAGCAATTAACTCTCAACATGTCCACAATGGAGCAAGTCTTATTTAAAATTGAACACCCTCATTTTTATTGCACAAACTGCTTTACTATCCTACAACCATTTTTCCCCCCAAAGTAGCTTTACTCTTTTGGAATTCAAAATAAGAAAATAGCTAGTTTGGGTGCTTTTCTTTTCCTCATGCCCTTCAGTTCCAAGTTCTATACTTTCATTGAATGTCTACCTAAACTGCAGTTAAAGAGGGAGGCATAGATTTGGAGAGTGACCTTTAATAGTTGCAGGTCTCTAGGCACTTGTACCACTGGGAAAAGCCCTACTTGAGCAAAACTGTGAAAGAACTAGAAAGAGTCTGGAAGCTATACACCATAAAAAAGGAATATCGTGTTTCTTCAGATTCAAGCAGCTTGCTCATGTGTCATCTCCAGGCCCCATCCCTGCTGAGAATCAGAGTTTTTGACTTCATTTCATGTAATCTGACATTAAATTTCTCCTGAGATCCTCATTTCTTACCTATTTTCTCTCTTCAAATTCCTCCAAGTATCCAACTTTGCTTTTCCTGAGACCTTCAATCACAATTACCTTCCCTATATTGTATGTGTGACACAAACACACTTTTAAAGAAGCTCTCCTTGCAACACAGATTTTCCTGATTCCTGGGCTAGTTTTTAAACCATTCTAGTGCTATTAATTGTTTTCCCTGCTTTACATTTTGCTGTTTTGTTTTTATGAGTCTCTCATCCCTAATCCTCTTCTGCAATGAGATTACATTTTTATAAGATTAAAATTTTTCTAACCAAACAGAATAACCAAAAATAACCAAAAATTTCTAACTAAATATATTCATCTTTCTTGAACTCTGTTATATAACTCCACTGACTTCTTTCTCTTCTGAAAAACTTACATATATATATATATATATATATATATATACACAGACATATTACTTAATCACTATACATTTGAAATAGTATAAATCAACTATACTTCAATAAAAATAAAAGACACACCTGTAAAAATTTTTTTTTTAATTTCATTTTTTGTCTTGTTATTGTTTTCACCATTCTCCATATCCTTTCCTGTCTTGAATTTACTCTTCTTTCTCTTCCTTCAAAATCTGTGTGTAGGCCAACCCACTCTGTTTCACAGTACACTGTGTATAGAATGAGTTACAGACCACCTTCACGTAGATGGCCCACCAGCAATTAACTCTCAACATGTCCACAATGGAGCAAGTCTTATTTAAAATTGAACACCCTCATTTTTATTGCACAAACTGCTTTACTATCCTACAACCATTTTTCCCCCCAAAGTAGCTTTACTCTTTTGGAATTCAAAATAAGAAAATAGCTAGTTTGGGTGCTTTTCTTTTCCTCATGCCCTTCAGTTCCAAGTTCTATACTTTCATTGAATGTCTACCTAAACTGCAGTTAAAGAGGGAGGCATAGATTTGGAGAGTGACCTTTAATAGTTGCAGGTCTCTAGGCACTTGTACCACTGGGAAAAGCCCTACTTGAGCAAAACTGTGAAAGAACTAGAAAGAGTCTGGAAGCTATACACCATAAAAAAGGAATATCGTGTTTCTTCAGATTCAAGCAGCTTGCTCATGTGTCATCTCCAGTGTCAAGGCCTTTATAAAAGCACACCTGGATTTTTAGTGTTTTTAACTGAAAAATAAATAACTAATGCAGAATAATACTTACTATTCCTTCATTAGGTATTCTTAAACATGTACTTTTTAAATTTGAATATTATACCATAAGAAAGTGGTATTGGTGCTATAACTTACATTTCATAGATGAGAAAGTTAAAACTGGGAGGGCTTTAAGTAAATTTCTCAAACTACTAAAAATCTCAAAACATTGCTCTGTGCCGATTTTGTCACACTGGTTTCTCCCTCGTTTATATGCATTTGCACAATCCACATTTCCCCTGGCATTTTTCCTCATCATAAAAGTATACTGAACATGGAGTAGTGATAACAATGTAATATGTATCCTCTAAAATTAAACTCAGCTTTAAAGGGCCTCCAAATACCAGCAATGTTTCAGCTATCCAACTTAATTTGCTGTCTCTCCCTACATTTGCTCTTCTAGGGTACTTTTTTCATGATGCTCCATATTCAAGGCAAAGTCACCAGCTCTGGGCCTTCATTTATAAAGTTCTTCTCCCTCAGAATCTCTATGCTCTCTCTCTACTTTAATCTTCATCATTTAAAATGCACTTTAAATTTCACCTCCTTTCTGAAATCACTTAGGTATGGACATGTTTATCTATAACGGTGGCTTTTTTCAAGTGTATGTGTCTGTAACCACATTCTAAAATGGAGAATTCAGTCACACATTTAAATTTTTATAATAAGATGTGGTTCATATATGCAATGGAATATTACTCAGCCATTAAAAATAATGAAATAATGTCATTTGTAGTAACATGAATAGACAAACTGCTTTACTATCCTACAACCATTTTTCCCCCCAAAGTAGCTTTACTCTTTTGGAATTCAAAATAAGAAAATAGCTAGTTTGGGTGCTTTTCTTTTCCTCATGCCCTTCAGTTCCAAGTTCTATACTTTCATTGAATGTCTACCTAAACTGCAGTTAAAGAGGGAGGCATAGATTTGGAGAGTGACCTTTAATAGTTGCAGGTCTCTAGGCACTTGTACCACTGGGAAAAGCCCTACTTGAGCAAAACTGTGAAAGAACTAGAAAGAGTCTGGAAGCTATACACCATAAAAAAGGAATATCGTGTTTCTTCAGATTCAAGCAGCTTGCTCATGTGTCATCTCCAGTGTCAAGGCCTTTATAAAAGCACACCTGGATTTTTAGTGTTTTTAACTGAAAAATAAATAACTAATGCAGAATAATACTTACTATTCCTTCATTAGGTATTCTTAAACATGTACTTTTTAAATTTGAATATTATACCATAAGAAAGTGGTATTGGTGCTATAACTTACATTTCATAGATGAGAAAGTTAAAACTGGGAGGGCTTTAAGTAAATTTCTCAAACTACTAAAAATCTCAAAACATTGCTCTGTGCCGATTTTGTCACACTGGTTTCTCCCTCGTTTATATGAATTTGCACAATCCACATTTCCCCTGGCATTTTTCCTCATCATAAAAGTATACTGAACATGGAGTAGTGATAACAATGTAATATGTATCCTCTAAAATTAAACTCAGCTTTAAAGGGCCTCCAAATACCAGCAATGTTTCAGCTATCCAACTTAATTTGCTGTCTCTCCCTACATTTGCTCTTCTAGGGTACTTTTTTCATGATGCTCCATATTCAAGGCAAAGTCACCAGCTCTGGGCCTTCATTTATAAAGTTCTTCTCCCTCAGAATCTCTATGCTCTCTCTCTACTTTAATCTTCATCATTTAAAATGCACTTTAAATTTCACCTCCTTTCTGAAATCACTTAGGTATGGACATGTTTATCTATAACGGTGGCTTTTTTCAAGTGTATGTGTCTGTAACCACATTCTAAAATGGAGAATTCAGTCACACATTTAAATTTTTATAATAAGATGTGGTTCATATATGCAATGGAATATTACTCAGCCATTAAAAATAATGAAATAATGTCATTTGTAGTAACATGAATAGACCTAGAGATTATCTTACTAACTGCAGTAAGACAAATATCATATAACTTATATGCAGAATCTAAGAAAATATATAAGTGAAGTTATTTACAAAACAGAAATACTCACAGATTTAGAGAACAAACTCGTGGTTACCAGAGGGAAGTAGGAGAGATATATTGAGACTTTAAGGCTGATGTGCATACCCTACTACATTTAAAATATATAACCAACAAGGACATATTTAATAACACAGGATCTTAGTTCAACATTCAGCAATAATCTAACTGGGAAAAGAATTTAAAAAGAATTGATACTTGTATAGGTATAACAGAATCATTATACTGAATACCTGTAAATAATACATCATTGTTAATTAACTATACTCCAATATTAGATAAAAATTAAAAAGTACTGCAGAGGGCTTCCCCTGGTGGTCCAGTGGATAAGGACACCGCCTTGCAGTGCAAGGGGCGCCGGTTCGATCCCTGGCCTGGGAAGATCCCACGTGCCATGGAGCAGCCGGACCGATGTGTCCAATTACCGAGCCGGAGCTCTGGAGTGCATGCACCCAGAGCCGGCGCTCTGCAACGACAGATGCCACCGTGATGGGAGGCCCGCAGGAGCCAAAGAACAAAGACGGATGAAAATAGAGAAACGAAAGACCAATAGAAGTGGTCCTCCTGCTCCCCTCCCTCCCCAACCCGAATCCCGCCCAAAATAAATAAATAAATAAATATTAAAAAAAAAAAGTAATGCAGAAACACAGACACTGAATTCTACAGATAATATTTACTTTAAGAAAGGAATAAAATTCTGAAAAGAAAGAACTACCTTAGAAAATCCATATTTTCTTATGATATGATGTTGCTTACTTCCTTTTAGAAAATTATTAGTTTTTATAAATTTTAATATTTAACATCTTATAAAACATAGCTATATTGTTAGATCTTTCAGGAACCCTGATATATATTTTGACTTCTGAGAATACCGAGATCACTGTTGAGCTGATAATACACTTGAGGTTAAAAACAGTGCAGAACGGTTTTTCTAGGAAGCAAACTATAAATTTCAAAGGGGAAATGTCATCCACCACATCTTGTATTGACTTTTCATGTTTTATTGCTAACCTGTTCTGAAAAGACAGAGATTATCTTACTAACTGCAGTAAGACAAATATCATATAACTTATATGCAGAATCTAAGAAAATATATAAGTGAAGTTATTTACAAAACAGAAATACTCACAGATTTAGAGAACAAACTCGTGGTTACCAGAGGGAAGTAGGAGAGATATATTGAGACTTTAAGGCTGATGTGCATACCCTACTACATTTAAAATATATAACCAACAAGGACATATTTAATAACACAGGATCTTAGTTCAACATTCAGCAATAATCTAACTGGGAAAAGAATTTAAAAAGAATTGATACTTGTATAGGTATAACAGAATCATTATACTGAATACCTGTAAATAATACATCATTGTTAATTAACTATACTCCAATATTAGATAAAAATTAAAAAGTACTGCAGAGGGCTTCCCCTGGTGGTCCAGTGGATAAGGACACCGCCTTGCAGTGCAAGGGGCGCCGGTTCGATCCCTGGCCTGGGAAGATCCCACGTGCCATGGAGCAGCCGGACCGATGTGTCCAATTACCGAGCCGGAGCTCTGGAGTGCATGCACCCAGAGCCGGCGCTCTGCAACGACAGATGCCACCGTGATGGGAGGCCCGCAGGAGCCAAAGAACAAAGACGGATGAAAATAGAGAAACGAAAGACCAATAGAAGTGGTCCTCCTGCTCCCCTCCCTCCCCAACCCGAATCCCGCCCAAAATAAATAAATAAATAAATATTAAAAAAAAAAAGTAATGCAGAAACACAGACACTGAATTCTACAGATAATATTTACTTTAAGAAAGGAATAAAATTCTGAAAAGAAAGAACTACCTTAGAAAATCCATATTTTCTTATGATATGATGTTGCTTACTTCCTTTTAGAAAATTATTAGTTTTTATAAATTTTAATATTTAACATCTTATAAAACATAGCTATATTGTTAGATCTTTCAGGAACCCTGATATATATTTTGACTTCTGAGAATACCGAGATCACTGTTGAGCTGATAATACACTTGAGGTTAAAAACAGTGCAGAACGGTTTTTCTAGGAAGCAAACTATAAATTTCAAAGGGGAAATGTCATCCACCACATCTTGTATTGACTTTTCATGTTTTATTGCTAACCTGTTCTAAAAAAGAGACCAGTTAAGCCAGGAATATTGACAGAAAAAAAAAATACCATATATATTTGGACTTAGTAAGTCTTATGCTAAACTTTATATTTACTTCTCATGTATATATATGTGTATATATATATATATATATATATATATACACACACACATATATATGCATAAGTTTTCAGATGCCCATGTGTTTCTTTCATTAAAGAACTATATGTAAATCTTCTTAGCTCATTTTGTTAATGAGTTAAAAGACAAATTTAAGCAGACACTAATTGGTTATTTAATAGACCAAACTCTCACTCTGTGTTTGTACATCCAGCCTATAATTCTCCTAGGAGTAGAGATGAAGCATGGCCACCTTTAAATGATACACACAAGACAGACAAACAGCACTTGCTCTAGTCACAGACTTCACCATTTATAGAGGATTTAAATAAGCAAGAAGAAACATATTTTGAATTAGCAACATAGGTTATATAATTTAGAGGATTGTGCTAAGAAGAATCCAGCACACATGAAGACATATTGGCTGTCAACAATATTTCACAACACATTATAGCAAAATACCAGTTAAGAGACAGATAAGAGATATCAGTGGCTTTCAACAAAGAGCAGAATCTTCATGGAAAACTAGTGTGAGAACAAAGTGCCTTCTCTCCTTTTAGATTACCTAGTTGTGAAATAATTTAAAGGATTCATTACTAAAATGTTAGGCTCTACCAGCAATGAGTGGTTCCATAGAAGAAAAAGATAAAAATATAGATCCTAGTGATGACTATAATTCTAAAATTCTGAACATTTTCTGTCTTATTTATAAACTCAGCTATAAAACATACTATATAAAAAATTACCCATAAAACATATTGATTTGAGATTGTAGGGAAAAGAAATGAAAAGATTTATTGGTAATGTACTCTTTCCTATTAAAAGGAAAAAAAGGAATTTTATTATTTTCAGAGCCACTGAATGGAATGAAGTATTACTATGTGTATTGTAGGAAAGGATGAAATAAGGGACAGCTTTATTCAATGACTTATTTCCTGAGATTCAGAAAGCTATAAACAGAGCATAGAGACCTTTTATCCTTACTACAAAGCTTATATCTAAAGAAATAGTAAATAAATGTCCCCAGTGGTTTTATTTTATTCAACATTTCAGAATGGAATTCTGTTAGCTTTTGCAAAATTCTCATTTATATTATGCAAACAATCATTAAATCTAACCCTCTAATTTTACAGAGTTAGACCCCAATTTTTTGCCTAAGGTACATTAGACAGTAAGACAGAAATTTTAGTGTACATGTCCATGGACACCCAGAAGTCTAAAGGGTAATAGTAACGGAAACACTATGGATACCAATGCATGGGTTTTTGCCACTCTACCATGCTGGCCTTCATATCATGACAATGAGAAAGAGCAAAACAAACCTATATCTGGGAACTAGCCTGGCACTCACAGCTAGAGATTGGTTTTCTCCTGTTGAACATACATACTTTCAAAGAACATCAACATCAGACAAGGCTACTCTATTATGCTGATAAATTAAATTATCAGTCATTTCAAACTCATGAGTTAAAATCATTATAATGATGCAATAATTATCTTTGCCACAAAAGGACCAAATATCCCAATCATGACAATATGAGTGCTGGCTCTCATGAATAGCAACTTTAACCTCGATTTATTTTCCCTGCTTTAAAGATACATGTTAGAGACTCAATCAGAGAATTACCCTTACTTTCTGACAAGTTCAATTTAGAGCAAAGCTTTTCTTCAAGTCTTCTGCAAAGTAATCACAGTCTCTTACTGAGACACTTTCCCATTCTGTGTCTCTCTGTACTTTTCATGAGCAAAAAAGTAAATTCAGGGCTTCCCTGGTGGTCCAGTGGGTAAGGACACCGCCTTGCAGTGCAAGGGGCACCGGTTCAATCCCTGGCCTGGGAAGATCCCACGTGCCGCAGAGCAGCTGGACCAATGTGTCCAATTACCTAGCAGGAGCTCTGGAGCGCAAGCGCCCAGAGCCGGCGCTCTGCAACGACAGAGGCCACTGCGATGGGAGGCCCACAGGAGCCAAAGAACAAAGACGGATGAAAATGGAGAAATGAAATACCAATAGAAGTGGCCCGCCCACTCCCCTCCCTCCCCAACCCCCGCCCAAAATAAATAAATAAATAAATCTTAAAAAAAAAAAAAAAGTAATTTCACTCAACTGTAAGTGTATTTTCAGTGGTCTTTAGCTGGAGAGCCATGACAGTATGTGCTCAGTCTTTAAGTCATGTCTACCTCTTTGCAAGCCCACAGACTATACCCGGCCAAGCTCCTCTGTATTTGGGATTTTCCATGCAAGAATACTGGAAGAGGCTGCATTTCCTCCTCTAGGATGTCAGTATAAGATAACCCATTTATTCAAAACACAAAAAGACAATCTATGTTGGAAATCATTAAGGTGGTCCAATTACTGGATTAAAATTGCACATTTAAAAAAATTCGCTAATATAACATCATCAATACTAATATCTGAGTAAAATTTTCTGGCATTCAGTTAAACCTTGCAAAGATTACCTGCAAACAAACACCCCCTGATCTCTCCGAATTACTGTTTTCCTCTGACTTTCATAAGAGAAAAAAATTCTTGCTATTCCACTTCCAGACAATATCTGGAAAGAACTGTCCCTGTTATCTGGAACAACTGAAAGGAAAATCAAAGACAAAATATATAAAGCAGTGGCTTATAAATATATTTTATATATATATATATATATATATATATATATATATATATATATTAGTTTACAGCAATATTACAAGAGACAGAGGGATGAATTAGGATTACTTTGTGATTACAGGTATTCATACTACCCAAACAGTAGCAAATATGGAAGATAATGATTCAATGATAACAATAATCATTTTGAGCATCAGTGATCTAAATGTGTCTATTATAAAAGTGGATCAAAAAATAAAACTAAAGATGTGATTTCTACAAGAAATTCAGTTTCAATACAAAGGCACATAGATTAAAAGTAAAGAGATGGAGAAGATATGGTATGATAACCCTAACAGAAATAAAGCAGAAGTAACTAAGTTAATCTCAGACAGAGCAGTATTCAAAGGAAGGAAAATTATTAAAGATAAAGAAGGATGTTACATAATGACAAAGGAGTCATTCTATGAAAGACATAACAATTTTTAATGACAAAGTGTCAAACTATATGAGGCAAAAAATGATAGAACTACAAGGAGTAACAAATGAATTGATTATTACAGCTGGTGTTTCAACACTCCTGTCTCAGAAATGGACAACACCTGAAGTCAGAAAATCAGTGAGAACCTAGCTGAACTCAATACCATCAATCAAATGAATATATCGGACATCTATAGACTACTACATCCAATAACAGCAGAATACTCATTCTTCTCAAGTCCACACGGAACAATCCCTAAGACCATATACTTGGTGGTAAAACAAAACCTGAATAAATGTAAAAGAATAGAAATTATACAATACCTGCTCTTAGAACACAGCAGAATTAAACTGTAAGTCAATAACAGAAAGATTACTTACAGAATAGTGGAGACTAAGCAATGCATTTCAAAATAAGGGGAAAAGAAGAATTATCAGGAAAAATCAAAAATAATTTTTAGGTAAATGAAAATAAAACATCAAAATTTGGAGGAAAAAGTGAAAGCAATACTTAAAAGAACATCTATACCATTACACACATACATTAGAACAGAAAAAAAACAGGAAGTTAATAATCTAAGTCTCTGCCTAAGGAAACTAGAAAAGAAGAGCAAACTAAATCCAAACTAAGCAGAAGATAAGAAATAGAATAAATGTAGAAATCAATAAGATTCAAAACAAGAAATTAATAGAGAAAGTCAGTGAAACTAAAAGCTTGTTCTTTAAAAAGACCAACAAAATTGATGTCTCTAACCAGACTGCAAGCAAGTGGACACACAAATTACTAATATAAGAAATTAAAGAGGTGACATCCAATAATAGACATTAAAAGAATAATAAAGGGCTTCCCCTGGTGGTCCAGTGGGTAAGGACACCGCCTTGCAGTGCAAGGGGCGCCGGTTCGATCCCTGGCCTGGGAAGATTCCACGTGCCGCGGAGCGGCTGGACCCATGTGTCCAATTACCGAGCTGGAGGCCACCGCGATGGGAGGCCCACAGGAGCCAAAGAACAAAGACGGATGAAAATAGAGAAATGAAAAATCAATAGAAGTTGCCCACCCACTCCCCTCCCTCCCCAACCCGACCCCGGCCCAAAATAAATGAATCTAAAAAAAAAAAAAAAAAAAGGAATAATAAAGGAATATTATGAACAACTCTACAGTCACAGATTCAATAACCCAGTTGAAATGGACCAATCTCTTGAAAAACTCAATCTTATCTCTTGAAAGACTCAATCTTCAAAAACTCCCAGGAGTGGAAATTCTAAATAGGTCTAAATCTATTAAATGCATTTAATCACTAATTAGTAACTTTCTAAGAGAGAAAACTTCAAGTCATTGATGAGTCATGAGTTCATTGGTCAATTATGCCAAACTCTCAAGGAAAAAATAATATTAACTCTTTATAATCTTGTTCAAAGAATTGGTCCAAAAGAAATTCTTCCTAACTTATTTTATAAGATTAAAACTACACTAATATCAAAACCAGACAAAGATATTATAAGAAAATTACAAACCAATATCTTTCATAAACATTGATTAAAAATTCTCAACAGAATATTAGCAAATCAAGTCTAAAACATATAAAAAATTATATGCCAAGATCAAGTGGGATTTATTCCAAGAATTCAAGGCCAGTTAAACATTCCAAAATCAAAGTAATCTGTTCCACCAACAGACAAAAAAAAAGAAAAATTACATAATTATAGTCCATTTCTACAATCGATGCAGCAAAAGCATTTGATAAAATTATCCATTCATGATAAAAATTATGTGTAAATTAGGAATAGAGGAAAACTTAGCTTGATAAAGACTGTCTACAAAACACTTAAAACTAACATTCTTAATTGTGAGGAACATGAAGTTTTCCCACTAAGATAAGGAACAAGATAAGGATGTCCCCTCTCAGGACTTATTTTCAATACAGTAGTAGAAATACTAGCTAATACAATAAGGAAAGAAAAAGAAATGAAAAGGAAAAAGAAAGGAGAAGAGAGGAGGGCAGGAGGGAGAGGGAGCAGGGCAAGGAAATAAAAGAAGGGAAGGAAAGGGTACAGACTGAGATGGAGGAAGTAAATTAAAAGACCTTGCTGAGACTAATAAATGATTATTGCAAGGATGAGTTTGGACACAAAGTTAATATACAAAAATCAATCACTTTCCTATACATCAATAATGAACACATGGAATTTGAAAATTATAATAATATCATCTACATCAGGACCCACCAAAATGAAATACTTATGAATAATCTAATATAGTAACCTAATAAATTACCAAAATATGCAAAAGACCTATTTGACAAAACCCACAAATTTCTGATAAGTGAAATCAAGTAACTAAATAAATGCAGAAATATTCCATTCCCATCTGATTCTGAGAAGTTCTAGCCTTATCTTACCTCATTTGCTATAAATTATTTATAATCATTGAGTTAGGATTTGCCTAGATAGTCAAGTAATATGTTGATTATGCATTTATTTTACTTCCAATGAAGAGCTTCTTAAATCTTGAAGAGATCAAAATCTATGGCTCAAATATATTGCCCTTTTGTTGTTCTTGCTTAGTCACTAAGTCATATCCAACTCTTTGTGACAACATGGACCATAGCCCACCAGACTCCTCTGTCCATGGGACTTTCCAGGCAAGAATTCTGGGGTGGTTTTCCATTTCCTCATCCAGGAGGAATTCCTGACCCAGGGATTGAACTCATATCTCCTGCATTGGCTTCCCAGGTGATGCTAGTGGTAAAGAATCCACCTGAAATGCTGAAGATGTAAGAAACATGGGTTCGATCACTAAAAGAGGGCATGGCAACCCACTGCAGTATTCCTGCCTGGAGTATACTATGGATAGAAAAACTTAGTGGGCTACAGTCCATAGGGTCCCAAAGAGTTGAATCTGACTGAAGAATTTTAGCACCACACACTCCTGCATTGGCAGGCTGATTCTTTACTGCTGAGCTTCCAGGAAAGTGCTACATAGCTAGACCTGAATGTACTACTTGAAGTGCCCTCTCAGGACTTATTTTCAATACAGTAGTAGAAATACTAGCTAATACAATAAGGAAAGAAAAAGAAAAGAAAAGGAAAAGAAAGGAGAAGAGAGGAGGGCAGGAGGGAGGGAGCAGGGCAAGGAAATAAAGAAGGGAAGGAAAGGGTACAGACTGAGATGGAGGAAGTAAATTAAAAGACCTTGCTGAGACTAATAAATGATTATTGCAAGGATGAGTTTGGACACAAAGTTAATATACAAAAATCAATCACTTTCCTATACATCAATAATGAACACATGGAATTTGAAAATTATAATAATATCATCTACATCAGGACCCACCAAAATGAAATACTTATGAATAATCTAATATAGTAACCTAATAAATTACCAAAATATGCAAAAGACCTATTTGACAAAACCCACAAATTTCTGATAAGTGAAATCAAGTAACTAAATAAATGCAGAAATATTCCATTCCCATCTGATTCTGAGAAGTTCTAGCCTTATCTTACCTCATTTGCTATAAATTATTTATAATCATTGAGTTAGGATTTGCCTAGATAGTCAAGTAATATGTTGATTATGCATTTATTTTACTTCCAATGAAGAGCTTCTTAAATCTTGAAGAGATCAAAATCTATGGCTCAAATATATTGCCCTTTTGTTGTTCTTGCTTAGTCACTAAGTCATATCCAACTCTTTTGTGACAACATGGACCATAGCCCACCAGACTCCTCTGTCCATGGGACTTTCCAGGCAAGAATTCTGGGGTGGTTTTCCATTTCCTCATCCAGGAGGAATTCCTGACCCAGGGATTGAACTCATATCTCCTGCATTGGCTTCCCAGGTGATGCTAGTGGTAAAGAATCCACCTGAAATGCTGAAGATGTAAGAAACATGGGTTCGATCACTAAAAGAGGGCATGGCAACCCACTGCAGTATTCCTGCCTGGAGTATACTATGGATAGAAAAACTTAGTGGGCTACAGTCCATAGGGTCCCAAAGAGTTGAATCTGACTGAAGAATTTTAGCACCCACACACTCCTGCATTGGCAGGCTGATTCTTTACTGCTGAGCTTCCAGGAAAGTGCTACATAGCTAGACCTGAATGTACTACTTGAAGTGCATCTTGATTTTCTTTTTATAACTAAGCTATTCACAGTTCATCTATAACAGAGTAATTTAAACAGAATATTTACATAAATGAAAGTGAGCCTCTCAAATTTACAAGCCACCAATTAATTAATACTAGAGGCAAGATCACTGCTTTGGATGATCTGAAGTACTGAACATTAAGTATACCAGTTTAAAAAATCACATTATGAGCAAGAGGTGAAGTAGACATATAGCAGTATTGCCTATCAATGATAATAAACATGGAATTGGAACACAATTAGCTTTTATTAAAGCAAACCATTTTATTTGAGTGAAGACACAGCTAGTGGCTTTGATTTGTCTACAAAGGTGATACCAAGACTCTTAAAACACAAAATACACAAGTATATTCCTTCAGTAAAAGTGACAATGCTAATTTTAATTTCTTTAATTAAATTATTTAATTTCTGCATTGTATAAATGGTATCACTAATTCATACCAGCTTTATTATCCCCTTACCTGGTAAGAATTTCTTTTCCCAAATTTTCATTCTTTACCTTTATCAGTCTGTTTATCTCAGGAGTATACTACTAAATAGTAATTGGAGTTTTTAAAATGCAAATATGAGCATATTTATTTATATATACATAGATATATGCAATTTATTTTTACACATCACTCTTGTTGCTCTTTATTAAGATTTCCTTATTTCCTTTTTTTCTTGTACTTCATATATTATTTTCTGTTAATATAGAACTGTTTATTCTTTACTTCTATTTTTATCCTCACTCTCAAACACCTTTTAAAAATAAAGTAGAAAAAAATAATTGTATTTATGTGTGTGTGTGTGTGTGTCATTAGCCTTAAAATTTTAACATGCATATCTGACGTAAAAGATTAAATATGATCATTTTCTTTACCTGCTTTCTGAACAACTTAAGGATCCCAAACGCTTTAACTTCTTCCGACTTAGCTGCTGTTACTGTCTTCCCTATTGATTGTGTCCTTTTAAAAACCTCTACAATTTACACATTATTCAGAGTATTACTTTTTCTACATAGTCAATCTTCTATTAAATTTACCCATATCTATTTATTTTTTTTACTCACGTTATTTGCTTTCATTGTATAACTTCCTTGGATGTTTGAGGATGCTTTATCAGTTTTACATTTGCTCTAGCCAGACAGAGGAGTGTTACCAATGCAACTACCTTTAGAGTTCTATGAATTACAGATATTTAGACAAGGCATGTAGCATAACTCTGACCCAAAGACACCTAAACATCTCTATTGTATTTTAATTCCCAACTGAACAAAGCTTAGAAAAATAGTATTTCTTTATTGTGAGTGTAGCGAGATTTGTGCCAATTCACCTTTTTCCCTGTCCCAGCTTTGGGTGGAGGGGTTGCTAAGCTGACTCCCCTCCAGTACAAAGCTAAAACTTGGTGAATTTAGGTTAATGTGTGACTATAAACAACAAAACCCTAATAAAAATAAGAATAAGAATAAATAAAATTTGTATGGAATAAAAAAAAAGGCCCCTGTCCTTTATTAGTTAACTTGCATTCTCCTGCAGCACTCATAACCTCTGATTTTGTCTTGTTTTCTTTCTGGTTTCATAGAAACATCTATTTGTAGGAGCAGAAATTCACTGGATAATATTTTGTATATTTTTAGGGAATTTTGTACATTTTGTGACCTGAGGGTTTGAGGTTCTTTAATTTGCACCTTGAAAACTCTATGAAATATTTAATTACTTATTCCCTTTCCAAGCTCACTTGTTCCACAAGTCCCTTCCCTCAGCCCTGAGGGGCTCTGTTCTCCAGGGAGCATTGCCACAAAAGAATTAACATGCAATTGCTCAGCTCCCAAGGGAAGGCTGATAAAAAAACAAGACAGAAGGATTATTTACTGAGGTAGTTCTTCAGCTGCCCTTCTGACTAAAGATTTTCCAAGTGGCAAAAGGAAACAAAATGGAAGAAAAACTGTTACATAGTGTTTGGATACAGGGCAAGCTGTATATCCTACTTTCCTTATTAACTTCAAGGGAAAGGGATGGATGCTAGAACCCCCTAAAAATGTTCACATAGAAGATTAGAGGTGATACTGCCCCTTTCCAACCAGGAATCCTGAGAAGGAGAAAGGACTCTCCTTCGCCTCACAGTAAAGGAACAGAGTAGTGTGAAGTCAGTCAGAGAAAGAAAAATACCATATGATATCACTTACACATCAAATCTTAAAAAAAGGGTAAAATGAACTTATTCACAAAATAGAAACAGAGTTACAGATGTAGAAAACAAACTCAGTTACCAAAGCAGACAGGAGGGGAGGGATAAATTAGGAGATTGGGATTGGCAATATGCATACTATTGTACATAAAACAGATAATTAACTAGGACCTACTGTATAGCACAGGGAGTTCTACTCAATACTATGTAATGACATCTATGGAAAAAAATTGGCTTCCCTGGTGGTTGAAACGTTAAAAGAACCTGCCTGCAATGCAGGAGACCTAGGTTCAATCCCTGGGTTGAGAAGTTTCCCTGGAAATGGAAATGGTAACCCACTCCAGTATTCTTGCCTGGAGAATTCCATGAACAGAGAAGCCTGCCAGGCTACAGTCCATGGGGTCGTAAAAAGTCAGACAAGACTGAGCAACTAACACTATTCTATAGGAAGTTCTATCGGGTCCTGCAGCACTCATAAGCTCTGATTTTGTCTTGTTTTCTTTCTGGTTTCATAGAAACATCTATTTGTAGGAGCAGAAATTCACTGGATAATATTTTGTATATTTTTAGGGAATTTTGTACATTTTGTGACCTGAGGGTTTGAGGTTCTTTAATTTGCACCTTGAAAACTCTATGAAATATTTAATTACTTATTCCCTTTCCAAGCTCACTTGTTCCACAAGTCCCTTCCCTCAGCCCTGAGGGGCTCTGTTCTCCAGGGAGCATTGCCACAAAAGAATTAACATGCAATTGCTCAGCTCCCAAGGGAAGGCTGATAAAAAAACAAGACAGAAGGATTATTTACTGAGGTAGTTCTTCAGCTGCCCTTCTGACTAAAGATTTTCCAAGTGGCAAAAGGAAACAAAATGGAAGAAAAACTGTTACATAGTGTTTGGATACAGGGCAAGCTGTATATCCTACTTTCCTTATTAACTTCAAGGGAAAGGGATGGATGCTAGAACCCCCTAAAAATGTTCACATAGAAGATTAGAGGTGATACTGCCCCTTTCCAACCAGGAATCCTGAGAAGGAGAAAGGACTCTCCTTCGCCTCACAGTAAAGGAACAGAGTAGTGTGAAGTCAGTCAGAGAAAGAAAAATACCATATGATATCACTTACACATCAAATCTTAAAAAAAGGGTAAAATGAACTTATTCACAAAATAGAAACAGAGTTACAGATGTAGAAAACAAACTCAGTTACCAAAGCAGACAGGAGGGGAGGGATAAATTAGGAGATTGGGATTGGCAATATGCATACTATTGTACATAAAACAGATAATTAACTAGGACCTACTGTATAGCACAGGGAGTTCTACTCAATACTATGTAATGACATCTATGGAAAAAAATTGGCTTCCCTGGTGGTTGAAACGTTAAAAGAACCTGCCTGCAATGCAGGAGACCTAGGTTCAATCCCTGGGTTGAGAAGTTTCCCTGGAAATGGAAATGGTAACCCACTCCAGTATTCTTGCCTGGAGAATTCCATGAACAGAGAAGCCTGCCAGGCTACAGTCCATGGGGTCGTAAAAAGTCAGACAAGACTGAGCAACTAACACTATAGGGAAAAAAATTCTATAGAAGAATGTATATATGCATAACTAATTCAGAGTGATTACAACAATGAACTGATGTAATTTAAATCATAAATAACTGCCATCCTATAATTTATTCATCTGTTTGCTACTGTCATGTCAGATGTCAGCTCAAGACAGAACTGGTAGTGAACTAGAGAAAAGCAAGTATTTGTATACCTGAATTTACTGTCAGAAAACCCAACCTCACTATTAGTACAAGGCTTTTATACAACAGAGTCACCTTGACACCTTGATTCCATGAATTATTGAATGACCTCAATATCGTTGGGTCATTAGGCCTCTGCTCAAATATTACCTTCTCAAAAAGCCTCACCTTTATCTCTCTATAGACAGCTTCTCTGTTACAAATGATCACTTCTCACTATTCACTTTTTTTTAACAGCACTTACTATTGCCTCATGCTATAGACTTATTTGTGTATATTGTTGATCTTCCCATAAAAATAAACTCCAAAGAAACATGGAATTTGCATTATTCACTGTGATAATCCCAGGGCAAAACTCTGGAACAGAAAAGGACTTCAAAAATATAAGTAATGTAAATCTACATATATAAATATATATGCATATATAATCAAAATGCACTTTGGGAAATACATTAGGTGCTACATAAATGTGATTGACTTCTTCTCTTGTTTCTCTTGTTCTTTCGTTCCAGTTATTCCTAAGAAGTGTACAGGTTATGTCACGGTAATCCTAAAGTGAAGAGTTTACTGAATTATGGCTTCTGGAAAGAGAAGCAGACTCGCTTTTGACCCTAAATTCACAGAAGCGAGGGAAATGTTCAAAGAAATGACCTCAGAAATAATATTTTCTTATTTTATAATTTTACCTATTTGAAGTGGTTTATTTATTTATTAACACATCACTTCTTTTAGAAGATGAAAGAAAGGAAAAAGCTTCAAATACTTTATAAACTCAATTTACACTGGAATTTTTCTCTTTAGAACTCATAGGAAGACATTTGAATTAATTATAATTTCTGCATTATGGCAAATAACAATCACTCATCCACACAGAGCCTTCTCTTATTTTGTCTATCTAGACATCGATCCTCTTTTATCTGCCTTTCAACTTAGGTAACAATTCTAAACTGTTTACCATATATTGCTTAATTCTATGCCTTTCTAGACATGTATAATTTTATTTTGAATGGGTGTTTGTTAAATAATATGCATGCAGTTTTGTTACGCATGCAAATATCTCTTCGTTTCTTTCATTCTTTTATACATTATTAAGATACAGACCTGCTGTTATATGTACATCTTTGTTACTTCCAAGTACCACACAGTTCTTTTGTTTTTGTAACTACCACACCTAGCTTATCTATGTTCTATAAAGAATCCTTTGCACTTTTAGAGCAAATAAAAAACCAAAAAAGAGTTTTATTTAAATATCATTTGCATCTTTATGAAAAGAAATGCATACTTTGAAAATACTTGTATTTTAAGTTATTTCTTTGGCTGACTTTGGTTTAAGGTTTTTTTTTTTTTCAACCATGTAACATAATTGCTCTTGTATCTTATATTTAAAAGTGGTTAGGTGTTTTTCACATTGCCCCAAATTTCTTACACTCATGCATTTATATGTATACACAGTCAAGTCTATTTTCAAAAGGACAAAGGAATCCAGAGAGGCTTCCTCCTGCTGTGAAGAACAAAAACTGAAGATAGTGTACCCTGACACAAAGTGCATTGCTTTCCCAATCTCTAAAATGTCACCTCATGGGGAGCCTGCCTGACTCAGCTTATAACCAGGGTGCCAAGGCTGCTAATAAAAAAGAATATAAAGGTTAATGAAGGCATTAGGTTATTTATTATCTTGAATAAAATAGCCTAGGTTTGATCAGGAAGGTTTCTTCATGGCATAAGGTCTTGCCTTTGATTTTTAACATTCTATTATGACTTTTTGCAAGCTGTGAAATTTTAATGCTTTTGCTAGGATATAGTCTTATATTTATTAGATATGTAATCATAATATAAAAATTAAAGAAGACTTCATAGATATTAAATATGATCATGGACAAACATGCAAAATAATACTACAAATTCTTCAGAGATATCACTTTGAAAATAATTAAGTGAAAATCTTGAACTTTAACCATCTTTTTTTTCTTATGAATAATTTACTTAAAGAAAATAAACATAAACACTTAGTGGCATTATGATATAAGAAAACTGATCTTTTAGGGGGAATATATCACGCTTTAGTTGCACACTTCAGATTTAGTTTGAGGTAATACAATTTCATTAAAAAGGAGACAATCTGGGCTTCCCCTGGTGGTCCAGTGGGTAAGAACACCGCCTTGTAGTGCAAGGGGCGCCGCTTCAAGCCCTGGCCTGGGAAGATCCCACGTGCCGCGGAGTGGCTGGACTGATGTGTCCAATCACCCAGCCAGAGCTCTGGAGCACATGTGCCCAGAGCCGGCGCTCTACAACGACAGACACCACCGCGATGGGAGGCCCACAGGAGCCAAAGAACAAAGACGGATGAACATAGAGAAACAAAAGACCAATAGAAGTGGCCCGCCTGCTCCCCTCCCTCCCTAAACTGATCCCCGCCCAGAATAAATAAATAAATTTAAAAAGGAGACAATCTCTTCCTTAAACTAGTCTTTCAGCCAACTGAATATAAAATACCCAAAGGATGCTTTGCTTTATAGCCAGGACCCCAACTTGAAGATTTCAAATCATGTAAGAGTAAGTAAATATTCTACTGAAAGGGTTTAATAGCTAGATTAATAGGCAGATTTGATAAGGAGGCCAGCGGGTCTCAAGGAGGAGGAGGTGAGGGACAAAAAGAAGAAGGACAAGTATTTTTCTAACCTGAAATGTTTGTTATGATAAGATTAACCCAAAACTAAGTTTACTGTCTTATGTTGACGCTGTGGGACTAGAAAGGCCTTTACATCAGAATGTCTCACCTAGCCCGGAGACTCATGCTGTGGATGTGGGGCTGCAAGGCTTTTACAACCGTAAACTATTGTTGTAACAACCAACTGGAAAATACAAATTTTCATGCTTAAACTGGCGAAGAGGGTACTCTTCTATTCCCCTTTCAGTGTCTATACTGGAAGCTCTTCCTTATCCTTTCTCACTTTAATAAACTTTTCACTGCATGAAGAAGCTCTGAGTGACCAACACCGAGTCTTTTTGATCTCAATGTGAATTCTTCTTTGAAGATCAAGAATCTGACACCAGGGCTTCCCCTGGTGGTCCAGTGGGTAAAGACACCGCCTTGCAGTGCAAGGGGCGCCAGTTCGATCCCTGGCCTGGGAAGATTCCACGTGTGGCAGAGCGGCTGGACCGATGTGTCCAATCACCGAGCCAGAGCTCTGGCGCGCGTGCACCCAGAGCGGGTGCTCTGCGACGACAGAGGTTACCGCGACGGGAAGCCCACAGGAGCCAAAGAACAAAGGCAGATGAAAATAGAGAAATGAAAGACCAATAGAAGTGGCCCACCCATCCCCCTCCCTCCCCACCCCACCCTCCAAAAAAGATAAATAAATTAATTTTAAAAAAAAATCCGACAAAATTCACGGTAACCTACCATCATCTATAGCCTATCACTATTAATCATTCAACTGGTGATTCCAAGATGATCAAATGTGTAACGTTTATAAAGTGGTTCAGTCCTGTCCTATAATCCAGAATAGGAAATGTCTAGGTTTAAAATATATACAATTTGAGACACTGACTTTGCTGTGACAAAGCTTGTAACAGTGTATAACAATCTCCAAGACTTTAGATTGTTCTCAGATAAGTACTAAGTATAAGATCATCTTTAAAATGAGCATAGCAACCATTCCTGTTTCCTATTTTATCCTATCATAGGATATAAATAATATAAACACAACCTAACAAAAAAATTAACCTATTTTCATACACACTGTACTATTAGTTCATATAGGTTATATCTTCTTTGTGAAAAAATATACCCTTCTTTTGAGAATTAGCCAATCAAAAATGTTGACTGAAACAGTACAATGTATGAAAACTCATCTCACCCTTTTTCAGAATTATAACATGTTACAATATGAATGAAACTTGAGAACATTCAGTTCAGTTCAGTCATTCAGTCATGTTCAACTCTTTGTGACCCCATGGACTGGAACATGCCAGGCTTTCCTGTCCTTCACCATCTCTTGGAACTTGCTCAAACCCATATCCATTGACTAAGTGATGCCATCCAACTATCTCATCCTCTGTCATCCCCTTCTCTTCTTGCCCTCAATCTGTCCTATCATGAGGGCCTTTTCCAATGAGTCAGCTCTTCACATTAGGTGCCCAAATTATTAGAGCTTCAGCTTTAACATCAGTTCTCCTTTAGAATTGATTGGTTTGGTCTCCTGACAATCCAAGGGATTCTCAAGAGCCTTCTTCAATCCCACAGTTCAAAATGATCAATTCTTCCACGGACGGAGCCAAGGGGGGAACCAAAGGCAGAGCTCTGGCGCGTGCACCCAGAGCGGGTGCTCTGCGACGACAGAGGTTACCGCGACGGGAAGCCCACAGGAGCCAAAGAACAAAGGCAGATGAAAATAGAGAAATGAAAGACCAATAGAAGTGGCCCACCCATACCCCCCTCTCCCCACCCCACCCTCCAAAAAAGATAAATAAATTAATTTTAAAAAAAAATCCGACAAAATTCACGGTAACCTACCATCATCTATAGCCTATCACTATTAATCATTCAACTGGTGATTCCAAGATGATCAAATGTGTAACGTTTATAAAGTGGTTCAGTCCTGTCCTATAATCCAGAATAGGAAATGTCTAGGTTTAAAATATATACAATTTGAGACACTGACTTTGCTGTGACAAAGCTTGTAACAGTGTATAACAATCTCCAAGACTTTAGATTGTTCTCAGATAAGTACTAAGTATAAGATCATCTTTAAAATGAGCATAGCAACCATTCCTGTTTCCTATTTTATCCTATCATAGGATATAAATAATATAAACACAACCTAACAAAAAAATTAACCTATTTTCATACACACTGTACTATTAGTTCATATAGGTTATATCTTCTTTGTGAAAAAATATACCCTTCTTTTGAGAATTAGCCAATCAAAAATGTTGACTGAAACAGTACAATGTATGAAAACTCATCTCACCCTTTTTCAGAATTATAACATGTTACAATATGAATGAAACTTGAGAACATTCAGTTCAGTTCAGTCATTCAGTCATGTTCAACTCTTTGTGACCCCATGGACTGGAACATGCCAGGCTTTCCTGTCCTTCACCATCTCTTGGAACTTGCTCAAACCCATATCCATTGACTAAGTGATGCCATCCAACTATCTCATCCTCTGTCATCCCCTTCTCTTCTTGCCCTCAATCTGTCCTATCATGAGGGCCTTTTCCAATGAGTCAGCTCTTCACATTAGGTGCCCAAATTATTAGAGCTTCAGCTTTAACATCAGTTCTCCTTTAGAATTGATTGGTTTGGTCTCCTGACAATCCAAGGGATTCTCAAGAGCCTTCTTCAATCCCACAGTTCAAAATGATCAATTCTTCAGCACTCAGACTTCTTTATGATCCAACTGTCACATCTGTACATGACTAATGGAAAAACCATAGCTCTGACTATACAAACCTTTGTTGGTAAAGTGATGTCTCTGCTTTTTAATAAGTTGACTAAGTTTTACATAGGTTAAGCACAATAAACTAGTAACAAACCAACGAATACTATATTATTCTAGTTATAGATGATACCTAGAGTACTCAAATTCAGAGACACAGAAACTAGAATGGTGGTTGCCAGAATCTGGGTGGAAGGAAGAAGAGAGAGTTCTTCAGTGGGCAAACTCTTTAACTTTTACAAGATGAAGAGTTCCAGAGATTGGTTGCACGATTACGTGAATGTACTTAATATTACTGAACTATACAGTTTAAGTGGTTAATATGGTCAATTTTATGTCATGTGAATTTTACCATAATTAAAAATAAAAATAAGGAAAATAGTAGCTACTGCAGTTGGTTTAGTGTTTAGCAAATAAGAAAAGTTTTCCTACTTTGATTTAGATAAAAATTGATCTCCAAAGTTATCAAAAGAAAAAAGTATTTCTGTCATCAAAAATAGCTTAAAGACTTAATAAATTCATACCCCAGTCTAAGAAAGGTTTTAAAAACATATATGAAAAAAGCATGTTGTTAACTCTAAACCTGAAAATGTCACTCAGTTGTGTCTGAGTCTGCAATCCCATGGACTGTAGCCTCCATGGTTCCTCTGTCCACGGGGTTCTCCAGGCAAGAATACTGGAGTGGGTAGCCATTCCCTTCTCCAGGACATCTTCCCAGTTCAGGGATTGAACCCAGGTCTCCTGTATTGCAGGCAGATTCTTCATTGTCTAAGCCATCAGGGAAGCCCAGTAAACTCCAAAATTATCCACCAAAATAAGATGAAAATGTTATCACTGGCTTCAAAACTGACTTCAGAACTTCCAGTTTTAGGAGTGATTGCAATATATTTTCAAGGATGGTTTATACAATGCTTATGGTTTACCCCTTAGTGTATGCACCACAGGGGCTAATCATATTTATATAAAGGTCCTAAAAGTAAGATTGGCAGATAAGATCTCTCCTGCAAAATCATCTGAATTGAAACAAGTTCCTGAAAAATCACTGACAGGAGGAGGCTGGATCTGATCACAAAAAAGAAACCCCACATCAAAGAACAAAGGAGAAGCAGCATCAAGATGGTAGGAAGGGTGCAATTGCACTTTTAAATGTCTAACCTCATACCCGCTAGAGAGGCTGGGTGGGTCAAAGACGCAAAGCCTGTTGCAGATCAAGACCTGGGAAAGGAGTGATGACGCCCACAAGGGACTGAGCCAGACCTACTTTGGAGGGTCCAAGTGCCCCCTTGAACTAGAAGTGCCCTAGAGCAGTCCTCAGTAGGAACAGCACTCAGTTCCCTTTGGAGGAGGTTACCATTAACCTGACCATAGAGCCGCCAAGGAGGAATGGAAACTCTGTGCGCACTGTAATCCGGGAGAAGACAATAGCGACCCTGCATGAGATGGAGCCAGACTCACCTCTGAGTAATCTGACGTCTCCCGTGGTGGCGGGGGTCGACGGTGGCCTGCAACAGGGTCGAGATCACTGCGGAAGCGCTTCCCCATAGAGAGCATGGGAATAAATCCTTTGTGAGACAGACGCCATTTTCCCTATTGTAGTTTGGCTGCGGGTCAAACTACAGGGCTGCTGGTCAAGCTACAGGGAGGGAATTTAGCTCCACCCAGCAAGAAAAGGGATTTGGATTAAGAAACTCCCAGGGCCAGCCTGGACGGACCTTTTAGTTCTGGAATAGGCCAAAATAACCAAGCAGTCAAAGAGGTCTTCAGATCCAACCACTGCCTGAGGCAAGAAAAAGGCTGATAATTCCTGAATAGTCAGCAAGAGACAAAAGAACATAAACACTATTTTCACGTTTTGTCTGAAGCTGGAGTTAATGCTGGATTTTTTTAATTTCATTTTATTCCTTATTCTTTTTTATTGCTTTTTATTGTTTTGTTTTGTTTCAACTGTTCTTTCCCTATTTTTTTTTTTTTTTTTGGGTGTGTGAGTCTGGGTGTGTTTATTTCCTCTATTGAATTCTATTGAAGCTACTAATCTTATCAGTAAGACTGAATACATTCAAGTTTACATAATTTTTTCTTCTACTTCTTTTTCCTTTTAAACCACACATTTTACCTTAGCATAAACTTCTGATTCCACCTTGGCCATTTAAGGTTCTGTGGGGGCTTTGTTTGTTTTTATTTTTTTTGCTCTCTTTTTTTTCTAAATACATATCTCTGTCTTAATTTTTTTTTTAATTTTTATTTATACTACTACTACCTCTATAATTCTTTGCTTTCTCTGATTCTCCTTTCACTCAACTCTGATACATACAAATCTTTATCTCCCTATATTTAACTTTGCAGTATTTTTCTATATTTCTCTTCTATCCTCCCTTTCTCTTTTTCCCTTTTCCCACCATATTTAAATACAAAGACAGAATTCTCAAAGCAGCAAGGGAAAAGCAACTAGCGACATACAAGGGAAAGCCCATATGTATAACAGCTAATCTTTCAACAGAAACTCTGCAGGCCAGAAGGGAATAGAAGGACACATTTAAACGGCTAAAAGAGAATAATCTGCAAACAAGAATCCTCTACCCTGCAAGGATCTCATTCAAAATTGATGGAGAAATCAAAAGCTTTACAGATAAGCAAAAATTAAAAGAATTTAGTCACACCAAACCAGTCTTACAATGAGTGTTAAAGGGACTTACATAGACAAGAAGTATAAGAGCAGGAGAAGATTCACAACACAAACCCACCATGACACCTAAGAAGATGACAATAGGATCATTTGTATCAACAATTACTTTGAATGTAAATGGACTAAATGCCCCAACCAAAAGACACAGAGTGGCTGAATGGATTCAAAAACACGACCCACACATATGCGGCCTCCAGGAAACTCACTTCAGACCTAGAGACACTCATAGACTGAAAGTGAAAGGCTGGAAAAAGATATTCCATGCAAATGGAAATCAAAAGAAAGCTGGAGCAGCAATCCTCATATCAGACAAAATAGACATCAAAATAAGATTAGAAGAGACTAGGAAGGACACTGCATAATGATCAAGGGCTCGATCCAAGAAGAAGATATAACAATCATAAAGATCTATGCACCCAACACAGGAACACCCCAATACGTAAGACAAACACTTTCAGACATAAAAGAAGATATCGACACTAACACTATCATAGTAGGAGACTTTAACACTCCTCTCACACCAATGGACAGATCATCCAAACAGAAAATTAAGAAAGAAACACAAGCCTTCAATGCCACACTAGAAGAAATGGACCTCATGGATATCTTTTGGACATTCCATACAAAAGCAGAAGAATACACTTTCTTCTCAAGTGCTCACGGAACATTCTCCAGGATAGACCCACATCTTGGGCCACAAATCAAACCTCAGTCAATTCAAGAAAATTGAAATTATATCAACCATCCTCTCTGACCACAATGTAATGAGACTAGGGATCAACTACAGCAAATAAATTGCTAAAAACACAAACACATGGTGATTAAACAACACATACCTAAAAGACAAACTGATTACAGAGCAAATCAAAGGAGAAATTTGAAAATTCCTAGAAGAAAATGACAATGAACACACGACACTGCAAAACCTATGGGATACTGCAAAAGCAGTTCTAAGAGGGAAGTTTATAGCAATTCAATCCTACCTCAAGAAACTAGGAAAATCTCAAACAGACGACCTAACCCTATGCTTAAAACAATTGGAGAAATAAGAACAAAAAAACCCCAAGCCAGCAGAAAAAGTGAAATCATAAAGATAAGAGCAGAAATAAATGAAAAAGAAATGAAAGAAACAATAGCAAAGATAAATAAAACAAAAAGCTGGTTCTTCGAAAAGGTCAATAAAATCGACAAACCACTGGCCAGGCTCATCAAGAAAAAGAGAGAGAAGAACCAGATCAACAAAATCAAAAATGAAAAAGGAGAGATTACAACAGATAATGCAGAAATCAAAAGAAAGCTGGAGCAGCAATCCTCATATCAGACAAAATAGACATCAAAATAAGATTAGAAGAGACTAGGAAGGACACTGCATAATGATCAAGGGCTCGATCCAAGAAGAAGATATAACAATCATAAAGATCTATGCACCCAACACAGGAACACCCCAATACGTAAGACAAACACTTTCAGACATAAAAGAAGATATCGACACTAACACTATCATAGTAGGAGACTTTAACACTCCTCTCACACCAATGGACAGATCATCCAAACAGAAAATTAAGAAAGAAACACAAGCCTTCAATGCCACACTAGAAGAAATGGACCTCATGGATATCTTTTGGACATTCCATACAAAAGCAGAAGAATACACTTTCTTCTCAAGTGCTCAAGGAATATTCTCCAGGATAGACCACATTTTGGGCCACAAATCAAACCTCAGTCAATTCAAGAAAATTGAAATTATATCAACCACTTCCCCAGACCACAATGTAATGAGACTAGAGATCAACTACAGGAAAAAAACTGCTAAAAACACAAACACATGGAGATTAAACAACACATACCTAAAAAACCAACTGATTACCAAGCAAATCAAAGGAGAAATTTGAAAATTCCTAGAAGAAAACGACAATGAACACACGACACTGCAAAACCTATGGGATACTGCAAAAGCAGTTCTAAGAGGGAAGTTTATAGCAATTCAATCCTACCTCAAGAAACTAGGAAAATCTCAAACAGACGACCTAACCCTATGCTTAAAACAATTGGAGAAATAAGAACAAAAAAACCCCAAGCCAGCAGAAAAAGTGAAATCATAAAGATAAGAGCAGAAATAAATGAAAAAGAAATGAAAGAAACAATAGCAAAGATAAATAAAACAAAAAGCTGGTTCTTCGAAAAGGTCAATAAAATCGACAAACCACTGGCCAGGCTCATCAAGAAAAAGAGAGAGAAGAACCAGATCAACAAAATCAAAAATGAAAAAGGAGAGATTACAACAGATAATGCAGAAATCCAAAGGATCATAAGAGACTATTATGAACAACTCTATGGCAACAAACTGGACAACCTGGAAGAAATGGACAGTTTCTTAGAGAAGATTAATCTCCCAAGACTCAACCAGGAAGAAATAGAAACTATGAACAATCCAATCACAAGCTCAGAAATACACTCTGTGATCAAAAATCTACCCAAAAATAAGAGGCCCAGGGCCAGATGGCTTCACAGGTGAATTCTACCAAACATTTAAAGAAGAGCAAATGCCTGTCCTTCTAAAACTCTTGCAAATAATTATACAGGAAGGAACACTTCCAAACACCGTCTACTAGGTTGCCATCACCCTGATACAAAAGCTAGGCAAAGACAACACAGAAAAAGAAAATTATAGGCAAATTTCACTCATGAGTATAGATGCCAAAATCCTCAAGAAAATCCTAGTAAACAGAATTCAACAACACATCAAATAAAGTACATCATGACCAAGTCAAGTTCATCCCAGGCATGCAAGGATTCTTTTATATCAACAAATCAATGTAATACACCTTATTAACAAATTGAGAGACAAAAATCACATGATCATCTCAATAGATGCAGAAAAAGCCTTCGACAGAGTACAACACCCATTTATGATAAAAATTCTTCAGAAAATGGGCACAGAAGGAACCTATCTCAACATAGTGAAAGTCATATATGAGAAGACCACAGCGAACATTATCCTCAATGGTGAAAAACTCAAAGCTTTCCTTTAAGATCAGGAACAAGACAAGGGTGTCCACTTTCACCACTACTATTCAACATAGTCCTGGAAGTCCTAGCAACAGCAATAAGAGAAGAGAAAGAAATAAAAGGAGTCCAGATTGGAAAAGAAGAAGTCAAACTCTCTCTATTTGCAGATGACATGATATTATACATAGAAAATCCCAAAGACACTATTACAAAACTACTAAAGTTAATCAGTGAATTCAGCAAATTCGCAGGGTAGAAAATCAATATACAGAAATCACTGGCATTCCTATACACAAACAATGAAAAATCAAAAAACGGAATCAAGGATGCAGTCCCCTTCACCATTGCAACCAAAAGAATCAAATATCTAGGACTAAACCTACCCAAAGAAACAAAAGAACTGTACACAGAAAACTACAAGACACTCATGAGAGACATTAAAGAAGACTTAAACAGATGGTGAGATATTCCATGTTCCTGGGTCAGAAGAATCAATATTGTGAAAATGACCATACTACCAAACGTCATCTACAGATTCAATGCAATTCCTATCAAACTACCAATGACATTCTTCACTGAACTAGACCAAAGAATAACACAGTTCATATGGAAACACAAAAGACCTCAAATAGGCAAAGCAATCCTGAGGAAGAAGAATGGAGCTGGAGGGATCAGCCTCCCTAACTTCAGACTCTACTACAAAGCAATAGTCCTCAAGACAGTATGGTACTGGCACAAAAACAGAACTGTCAACCAATGGAACAAGATAAAGAACCCAGAGATAAACCCACGCACCTATGGGTACCTTATTTTTGACAAAGGAGGCGAAACTATAAAATGGGACAAAGACAGCCTCTTCAACAAATGGTGCTGGGAAAATTGGACAGCTACATGCAAGAAAATGAAGTTGGAACTTTCCCTGACACCATGCCAAAGATCAACTCAAAATGGATTAAAGACCTAAAGGTAAGACCAGAAACCATCAAACTCTTGGAGGAGAATATAGGCAAGCTCTCAAGGACATAAATCAAAGCAAGATCTTCTCTGACCCACCTACTAGAATAGCAGAACTGAAAAGAAAAATGAACATGTGGGACCTCATGAAACTTAAAAGCTTTTGTACAGCAAAAGAAACTACAAAAAAGCTGAACAGACAGCCCACAGAATGGGAGAAAATCACAGCAAATGAAACAACAGACAAAGAATTAATCTCCAGAATCTACAAGCAACTGAGACAACTCAGCACAGGAAAAACGAACAACCCAATCAAAAAATGGGAAAAGGACCTAAACAGACACCTCTCCAAAGACGACATACAGATGGCCTAAATGCACATGAAACGATGCTCAACCTCATTTATAATTAGAGAAATGCAAATCAAAACTACAAATGAGGATAATCAGTGAATTCAGCAAATTCGCAGGGTAGAAAATCAATATACAGAAATCACTGGCATTCCTATACACAAACAATGAAAAATCAAAAAACGGAATCAAGGATGCAGTCCCCTTCACCATTGCAACCAAAAGAATCAAATATCTAGGACTAAACCTACCCAAAGAAACAAAAGAACTGTACACAGAAAACTACAAGACACTCATGAGAGACATTAAAGAAGACTTAAACAGATGGTGAGATATTCCATGTTCCTGGGTCAGAAGAATCAATATTGTGAAAATGACCATACTACCAAACGTCATCTACAGATTCAATGCAATTCCTATCAAACTACCAATGACATTCTTCACTGAACTAGACCAAAGAATAACACAGTTCATATGGAAACACAAAAGACCTCAAATAGGCAAAGCAATCCTGAGGAAGAAGAATGGAGCTGGAGGGATCAGCCTCCCTAACTTCAGACTCTACTACAAAGCAATAGTCCTCAAGACAGTATGGTACTGGCACAAAAACAGAACTGTCAACCAATGGAACAAGATAAAGAACCCAGAGATAAACCCACGCACCTATGGGTACCTTATTTTTGACAAAGGAGGCGAAACTATAAAATGGGACAAAGACAGCCTCTTCAACAAATGGTGCTGGGAAAATTGGACAGCTACATGCAAGAAAATGAAGTTGGAACTTTCCCTGACACCATGCCAAAGATCAACTCAAAATGGATTAAAGACCTAAAGGTAAGACCAGAAACCATCAAACTCTTGGAGGAGAATATAGGCAAGCTCTCAAGGACATAAATCAAAGCAAGATCTTCTCTGACCCACCTACTAGAATAGCAGAACTGAAAAGAAAAATGAACATGTGGGACCTCATGAAACTTAAAAGCTTTTGTACAGCAAAAGAAACTACAAAAAAGCTGAACAGACAGCCCACAGAATGGGAGAAAATCACAGCAAATGAAACAACAGACAAAGAATTAATCTCCAGAATCTACAAGCAACTGAGACAACTCAGCACAGGAAAAACGAACAACCCAATCAAAAAATGGGAAAAGGACCTAAACAGACACCTCTCCAAAGACGACATACAGATGGCCTAAATGCACATGAAACGATGCTCAACCTCATTTATAATTAGAGAAATGCAAATCAAAACTACAATGAGATATCACCTCACACCCGTCAGAATGGCCATCATCCACAAATCGACAGACAATAAATGCTGGAGAGGGCATGGAGAAAAGGGAACACTCCTGCATTGTTGGTGGGAATGTAATTTGATACAACTGCTATGGAAAACAGTATGGAGATTTCTTAAAAAACTAAAAATAGAAACACTCTACGACCCAGCAATCCCACTCTTAGGCTTATACCCTGATGAAATCAAATCTGAAAGAAACACCTGTACCCCAATGTTCACTGCAGCTCTCTATACAATAGCTGAAACATGGAAGCAACCTAGATGCCCATCGATGAACGAATGGATCCAAAAGTCCTGGTACATATACACAGTGGAATACTACACAGCTGTAAAGAGAAATGCAGAAGAATCAGTCCTAATGACGTGGCTGGATCTAGAACATATCATAAAATGTGAAGTCAGTCAGATAGAGAAGGACAAATACAGTACACATATATATGGAATCTAGTAGGATGATGATGATGACACACGCAGTGAAGTGATGGAAAGTCAGACATGGACAGTGGACATATGGACATTGTGGGGAAGGAACAGAGGGTGGGAGGCAAAAAGGAAATAGCATGAAGGCCTGTACTATCATAAGTGAAGAAAATAGCTATAGTCATTGCTCTGTGAGAAAAGGAGATCCTTCAGGGGTGCTGTGTGATGGTCAGGAGAGGCGGGAAGGGGATGATATACATATGACTAATCTGGGAAAATGCATTTCTGTAAACAACAAAACTCTGCAATATTTAAAAGTAAAATAAAAGTTAAAAAAAAAAAAAAGATTGGCAGATAAGAGGATGCAATTGTGAATTAACATAGGATTAAATTATCTATTATTGCCTGAATACACACTTGGAGGGACATGTGAATGAAGCCTTCTGCTTTACCAGTCCAAAAGGTATATTATCTAAATTCCCCCTGCACTCATTTTTAATCAGCCATATTAAGTTCTCAAACCTTCTTTAGTATCATGCATTAAGTTATACAAGAGAGAAATTACAATTCCAGCAGAAAAATTAGACATCAATGTTCTGGCTACGAATGGATACTGTTGGATATTTTTAAAACAGTTTGGTTGAGTATAACTGAGACACCTGTTAGTATAAATTGCATGTGTCTACAATGCACAATTTGATAAAAATCACATATGTACACAAATGAAAACAAGTTGTTAAAATCTAGAAAGTGAAATTAACCATCACTGCCCAAATTTCCTCATTGTGAAGACTTCTCTTCCATTTTTCCCTGCACCCACATATGCAGCAACAAGTGATCTTTCATCCATTATAAATTAGTTTACATTTTTTAGAATTTTACATGATGGAGATTATACAGCATACTTTTTGTATGCTTGGCTACATTCACCCAACATAATTATTTTGAAACTCATATTACTGCATGTATCTAAAGCTCACTTTTAAAAATTCTCCTAGTGCTATTTCACTATGTGTTTTGTGGTGACCTAGGTGTGACAGAAAGCCAAAAAAGTGGAGATATATGTACATGCATGGATGATTCACTTTGCTGTACAGTAGAAACTATCAAAATCGTTATAAAACAACTATACTCCAATGCTTTTTTTTTTAAAAAAGTAAGACTGAAGTGGAGAGATCAGCAAAGAGATAAAGGAAGGGAAGCAAAAGAAATCCCCTAAGAGGTAATTATATTTGGAAATTACCCAAACTGATGAATTTAAAGATGATAACAACACCATACTTGTAAAGATCCCTTCAAACCTTCTTCTAAAATAGGATGTAGAAATAAGGATAGCAAAACAAGAAGCTGAAAATAACATTTTCAAGTAAGACTCAATGAATCTGCAGCTCTATGAAAATGACTATGTGAGGATACTGGTGCAAAACAGGAGCCCAGCAGCCACGTGGGATCAAACACAGACAAGAGAAGGGGATTCTAGCAGCCCAATAACTGGAGAACCCAGCCAAGAACTACTTCTCACTTCAAACAAGATCACTGCACTTAGAGTGAAGAATTCGATTAATGGATTTCAGAGTAACAATCAAAACTGATAGTTCATGGGGTCTCTGGGACTCATTTTAATCAGCCATATTAAGTTCTCAAACCTTCTTTAGTATCATGCATTAAGTTATACAAGAGAGAAATTACAATTCCAGCAGAAAAATTAGACATCAATGTTCTGGCTACGAATGGATACTGTTGGATATTTTTAAAACAGTTTGGTTGAGTATAACTGAGACACCTGTTAGTATAAATTGCATGTGTCTACAATGCACAATTTGATAAAAATCACATATGTACACAAATGAAAACAAGTTGTTAAAATCTAGAAAGTGAAATTAACCATCACTGCCCAAATTTCCTCATTGTGAAGACTTCTCTTCCATTTTTCCCTGCACCCACATATGCAGCAACAAGTGATCTTTCATCCATTATAAATTAGTTTACATTTTTTAGAATTTTACATGATGGAGATTATACAGCATACTTTTTGTATGCTTGGCTACATTCACCCAACATAATTATTTTGAAACTCATATTACTGCATGTATCTAAAGCTCATTTTTAAAAATTTTCTTAGTGCTATTTCACTATGTGTTTTGTGGTGACCTAGGTGTGACAGAAAGCCAAAAAAGTGGAGATATATGTACATGCATGGATGATTCACTTTGCTGTACAGTAGAAACTATCAAAATCGTTATAAAACAACTATACTCCAATGCTTTTTTTTTTAAAAAAGTAAGACTGAAGTGGAGAGATCAGCAAAGAGATAAAGGAAGGGAAGCAAAAGAAATCCCCTAAGAGGTAATTATATTTGGAAATTACCCAAACTGATGAATTTAAAGATGATAACAACACCATACTTGTAAAGATCCCTTCAAACCTTCTTCTAAAATAGGATGTAGAAATAAGGATAGCAAAACAAGAAGCTGAAAATAACATTTTCAAGTAAGACTCAATGAATCTGCAGCTCTATGAAAATGACTATGTGAGGATACTGGTGCAAAACAGGAGCCCAGCAGCCACGTGGGATCAAACACAGACAAGAGAAGGGGATTCTAGCAGCCCAATAACTGGAGAACCCAGCCAAGAACTACTTCTCACTTCAAACAAGATCACTGCACTTAGAGTGAAGAATTCGATTAATGGATTTCAGAGTAACAATCAAAACTGATAGTTCATGGGGTCTCTGGGAAGGACTGAGCATGACACGTGACCTGGGACATTATAGCTATTGAAATACTCAATGAAAAGAGTAAGCCACACTGAGCTGAAAAAATGGGAAGTGAGACACAGATTAAATTAAAAATAGAAAAAATTGGAGGCATAGGGAAGGAAAAGTTCTGATACTACTTGAAAGAATGAGAGAAGGTAGACATCAGAAATTATGTAGTTAAAAATGACTGCGACCAATTTTTAAATATTAAATTGTGATACAATAGACATCATTTCCTGAGGTAGGGTTTAGCATGTAAAAGTGAAAGTGTTAGTTGCTCAGTCCTATCTGACTCCTTAGGACTGAATGAACTGTAGCCCACCACACTCCTCTGTCCATGGAACTATCCAGACAAGAATACTGGAGTGGGTAGCCATTCCCTTCTCCAGGGGATCTTCCCAACCCAGGGATTGAACCCTGATCTATTGCACTGCTGGCAGATTCTTTACCTTCAGAGTCACTAGTGAAGTCTAGGGTTTAGCATGCTGGCTGCTTATTAAGGAATGTATGTAGCTCAGACAGTAAAGAGTCCACCTGCAATGCAGAAGGCCCAGGTTCAATTCCTGGGTTGGGAAGATCTCCCAGGAGAATAGCATGGCAACTCACGCCAGTATTCTTGCCTGGAGTATCTCATAGACAGAGGAGCCTGGCAAGGTACAGTCTATGGGGTTGCAGAGTAGGACATGACTGAGTGACTAACACGTAGGATGAATGCCTATGGAAGGGGAGGGAAGAAAGGAAGCAGGAGCAGGCACACGCAGTGACCATGCTGCAATGATAGTGCAACTATAGACAGCTGAGGCTGACCGCCCCGGGACTCAGGAGCCAGAACAACCGTTAGTACTATTCTGTTCGGTGTCATGGTCCTCACTAGCTGAGGTAACCCATGAAGAAGCCAGCAGCTACAGGCTTCCTCATGGCAGTACTCTAGCAACTGTAGCAAAATATTTTCATTGCTGAGGTCCTAGGCAGCACACCTTATCCCTCAGAGGAGGCTCTGGAACTGGAACTAGGAATGCTTTCCTGGCCCAAATTTCTTAGAGTATATTAAAAAACTCACCTCACAAACATGAAGAAAAGGATTGCATTCAAAAATTCATACTAAGAATCTGTAGGAATGAAGGAAACTAATGAGAAAATATATTTGCAGAAAATGGAGACACACCAGAAAAATGTGCCACAAGGCAGAGAAAACCTGTAAACTAATATGTTTATAAAAGTAAACTGTGTGTGTGTGATGTGGGCGTTCAGTCGCTAGGTTGTGTCCAACTCTTTGTGACCCCATGGTTGTATCCCACCTGGCTTCTCTGTCCATGGAACTTTTCAGGTAAGAATAATGGAGTAAGTTGACCTTTCCTTCTCCAGGAAGAGATCTTCCTGACCCCAGGACTGAATCTGCATCTCCTGCATTGGCAGGTGGATTCTTTACCACTGAGTCCCCAGGAAAGCCAAAGTAAACTGAGATTATGGAAATATAAAATAGAATCTATGGTGGAATAAACTAAATCAAGATTGGAAAAAAACAAACGAGAACATAACGAAAGCAAAATGAGCTTGAGAAATAATTTATAGAAAATAATAATCAAAAAAGGACTGAATTAAACACAAGAGTGACTACAAACGATAGAAGATCTAGTGTTGAAACAGATATGAACAATCCAAAAAGAAATCTGACATTAAAAGAAGACACAAAGGATTTTCACTACTGCAAACAATTAGAAAATCACTATTTTATAATATCTAACAAAATAACAGAACTAGGTCAAGGATTCTCAAAATGCAGTCTGACAACCCACAACTTTTCAATGTAGTCACTACTTCCTATGTTTTCCAATTGCATAACTGTATGAGGCTAGATTTTCTTCATACACTTTAACTAGAACAACATATTGTAACAGACTGAATATAGAAACAGATGTGAGACTTTATGCTCAAAGAGACATTAAAAAGCTTTTCAAAAATGTAAAATGATGCTATCTTCCCTTCTTTTGCTTTGGAAAATGCAGTTATTTATCATAAAAATATATTTTTGTTATAAACTATTAACAGTATTGAATTGATAAGTTTATGTAGGAACATGGCACACAGCAAGCTAAGGACATGCTTTTTCTGTCAAGGAAGAAAGTAATGTTTACAAAATTTATAGTATTTTAATTCACTAAAAAGAAAAACTCTACAATTTTCAAAGAATTGACAAAATACAGAGTATGTTCACTGACAAAAACACAGTTTAACTGGACAACTATAACAAATGACAACTAGAAAAGCTCTGATATTTTCCAAATGAAAAAACAAATGTTATTTAAAATTGAACAAAAGAAAAAGCAGCAATAGAGATTAGAAAGTGTGCTGAACTGAATAATGACAAAAATACTATATGTAAAAATCTGAGAACACAGTCGAAACAGTATTAGATGAAAATTTGTAGACTTACCCCATGGTTGTATCCCACCTGGCTTCTCTGTCCATGGAACTTTTCAGGTAAGAATAATGGAGTAAGTTGACCTTTCCTTCTCCAGGAAGAGATCTTCCTGACCCCAGGACTGAATCTGCATCTCCTGCATTGGCAGGTGGATTCTTTACCACTGAGTCCCCAGGAAAGCCAAAGTAAACTGAGATTATGGAAATATAAAATAGAATCTATGGTGGAATAAACTAAATCAAGATTGGAAAAAAACAAACGAGAACATAACGAAAGCAAAATGAGCTTGAGAAATAATTTATAGAAAATAATAATCAAAAAAGGACTGAATTAAACACAAGAGTGACTACAAACGATAGAAGATCTAGTGTTGAAACAGATATGAACAATCCAAAAAGAAATCTGACATTAAAAGAAGACACAAAGGATTTTCACTACTGCAAACAATTAGAAAATCACTATTTTATAATATCTAACAAAATAACAGAACTAGGTCAAGGATTCTCAAAATGCAGTCTGACAACCCACAACTTTTCAATGTAGTCACTACTTCCTATGTTTTCCAATTGCATAACTGTATGAGGCTAGATTTTCTTCATACACTTTAACTAGAACAACATATTGTAACAGACTGAATATAGAAACAGATGTGAGACTTTATGCTCAAAGAGACATTAAAAAGCTTTTCAAAAATGTAAAATGATGCTATCTTCCCTTCTTTTGCTTTGGAAAATGCAGTTATTTATCATAAAAATATATTTTTGTTATAAACTATTAACAGTATTGAATTGATAAGTTTATGTAGGAACATGGCACACAGCAAGCTAAGGACATGCTTTTTCTGTCAAGGAAGAAAGTAATGTTTACAAAATTTATAGTATTTTAATTCACTAAAAAGAAAAACTCTACAATTTTCAAAGAATTGACAAAATACAGAGTATGTTCACTGACAAAAACACAGTTTAACTGGACAACTATAACAAATGACAACTAGAAAAGCTCTGATATTTTCCAAATGAAAAAACAAATGTTATTTAAAATTGAACAAAAGAAAAAGCAGCAATAGAGATTAGAAAGTGTGCTGAACTGAATAATGACAAAAATACTATATGTAAAAATCTGAGAACACAGTCGAAACAGTATTAGATGAAAATTTGTAGACTTAAAGGTGTATAATAGTAAATAAGAAAGAATGCTTATTATCAAGAGTTAAGCATTTGTCTCAAGAAGATAGAACAGCAAAGTCAACTTAACAGGCAAAAGGAGAGAGAATACAGAAAGATACAAAGACAGTAAATTGAAAAATTATATAATTAAGCTAATAAATGCATTAAAATGCTAATACTTTGAGAAGGTTAAAAACAAATACTAAAATTTTTACAAAAAACACTTTATAAAAGGAGTGGGAGAGTGGTTGAAGGCATAGATTATCTATCACCTCAATGAAAAAGTAAGTTGCTAGTAAAATCTAACAGGTGGTAAAAAGGCTGTAAATTAGTATGAAAAATAATAATTTTTCAAATTTAAATGACATGAATAACTTTTTAGAAAAGCATATTATTAAAAACAGGTATGAGAAAGAACTGGTAAAACCAAATAGTCTGCTGTCTAGTAAAGAAGTTAAACTCATAATTTAAAACCTTCCTATAAGGAAAAATTCTGGACCCACAAGGCCTCAGTGGCAATTTCTATAAAAAGAATAGGAAAATAATGCCACCTTTACACAAAGTTCATTATATTAGAAAATGATAATAGATTTTCAAACTCATTTTATGTGACTGATACAATCTTGATTTAGAACTTGACAAGGATAGTACAATAAAAAAAATGTATAATCCAAACTCATTAATGAAAGTAGATATAAAAATCCTAAACAAAATATTTAGAGATGAAACCTACAATAAATAAATATCAAACAAAGATGAGTTTATTCCAGAGACAATTATGTTAATATTCAAATGTAAATTATTTTAGTTAGCTTCCCACTTAATAGAAGTGAGAAGACAAATCATGCAGTCAAAACTATCATGAGAAATCATATTTGATACTAGCAATCTAGGAAAGAATAGGAATTTCCTCAGTCTGATGAAGGCTATCATACTTCATTCAATGATTTCCAAAATGCCTAGTATGTTCACTAGACCTAGAGAAATCAATAATATATCTAGAACAGTAAAGAAAGAAAAAAATCATAATTTTTTTCTGATGAAGTGATCATGTAGATAGAAAATACAAAAGAATCCACCTATGTATTATTAGAATGAAGGAATTACCAGGAGTGCCTGATATGAAAATAATATGTATGTAATCATATCACTGCATAATATCAATGAAAACATCTTTTAAATAATATCACAGATACTAAAACATAAATACCCTAGAATGCATTTAAAAAGGCATACACGAGTTCTCACAGAAAATCAGAAATTTTTATGGACAGAAAATAAAGAACACCTAAATATACCTAGCTTAAAGATTAGAAAAATCAGTATTTCAAAGATACCAATTTTTCCTAAATTAATCTTAAAGCCTGCCATCCAAATTTAAAAACACTGAGAGTCTGTATGTTTGTATGTGTGTTTCTGTATTTGTAGTTTATAAAGCTGATTCTAATAATCCTGTGGGAATGAAATAACCAAGAATAGGAAAGACATCCTGAAGAACAAAGTTGGATTTCTTCTACCAAGTAACCGGATCTCAGTAAAGCTATAGAAATTAACATATATCATATTGGTACAAAAATGTACAAATATTTTATTCAAAATTCCTAGGGACTGACTGACTCATGGGTACATTAATCATGATAAATATCACTGCACAGTTGTGTTCTCTCAAGCAATAGCATAATAATAGCAACAATAAGTTTCAATGATACTAAATAATATAAATGCACATGGACATGTGAATGGATAGACTATGTGATATGTATACATAACAGATTTTGGAGGAGGGCATGGCAATCCACTCCAATATTCTCGCCTGGAAAATCCCCATGGACAGAGGCGTCTGGCCGGTTACAGTCCACGGGGTCGCAAAGAGTCAAGCACAACTAAAGCAACTTAGCACACACACATGCATAGGCAATGGAATACTACTCAACCATAAAAAAGAATGAAACAATGCCATTTGCAGTAACATGGGTGGACCTAGAGATTATCATACTAAATAAAGTCAGAAAGAGACAGATACCACATGATATCACATATGCAGAATCTCAAATATGATATAAATGAACTTACTTACAAAACAAAAACTGACTCATACAGAAAACAAATTTATGGCTAACAAAGGGGAAAGAAAGAGGGAGGAATAAATTGGGAGTTTGGGGATTGACAGATACAAACTACTATACACAAAATAGGTAAACAATAAGGTACTACTGTATAGCACAGGGAACTATATTCAATATTGTGCAATAAATCATTATGTAAAAGAATATATGTATATATAAATGAATCACTTTGATATACAGTAGAAATAACACAACACTGCAAATCAATTAGATTTCAATTAAAAAATATGTGTATATGCACTATCTATTTCACTATTTACAAAATCTCTATTAAAATTGTTTCCACCTTATTCTGGGGAAAACATGAACAGGTTAATCAATTTGTTCACAAGCAGAATGGACACAGTGAAGTCATAAGTGCACTAGATATTCCAATCTAAAAATCACATTTATTTTGTGCTTCTTGTGCCAAGCACTGTGGCATAAATTACACATAATATGTATTGTGGATATTATATCATTTACTCATAATAATCCCACATAAAAGATTTTAGAGTATAAAACATTTTGACCTATTCTGATGAAGCAGAAAGTTTTTTTTTTTTTTTACTTTATATTAATGAGTATTAAAAAAATTAAGTGAAAATTATAAAACTGATGACATTCTATTAAATAATTTTCTAGAATAAACAGTGTTATACTAAATTAATAATTGAACTAAATTCAAAGCAACAAACATAAATCATCATTTATTACTTATTTTTACTACTCTAGCTAGAAATATCACAATAATGCCGAGGACTGTAAATCATTGTTAGTTCATCCTAATTTTATCCACAACAACTTCTATTATAAGTTTACTCTAGTATTTCTCTCAAGTCTATTTTTTCTCTGGTAAATTTTTGCTGATCTAAATTTTTAAGAGGGCAACTGAATTTTTCAGTAAACTTTCATTACAGTCTGTATCTTAAGTTCCTGTTATGTTTTGGGCTTATTTATTCTATGAAATCTAATTTTACTCAAATAAATTTTTATAGAGAAGAGACAAAAAAACCCCACATGATATCACATATGCAGAATCTCAAATATGATATAAATGAACTTACTTACAAAACAAAAACTGACTCATACAGAAAACAAATTTATTGCTAACAAAGGGAAAGAAAGAGGAGGAATAAATTGGGAGTTTGGGGATTGACAGATACAAACTACTATACACAAAATAGGTAAACAATAAGGTACTACTGTATAGCACAGGGAACTATATTCAATATTGTGCAATAAATCATTATGTAAAAGAATATATGTATATATAAATGAATCACTTTGATATACAGTAGAAATAACACAACACTGCAAATCAATTAGATTTCAATTAAAAAATATGTGTATATGCACTATCTATTTCACTATTTACAAAATCTCTATTAAAATTGTTTCCACCTTATTCTGGGGAAAACATGAACAGGTTAATCAATTTGTTCACAAGCAGAATGGACACAGTGAAGTCATAAGTGCACTAGATATTCCAATCTAAAAATCACATTTATTTTGTGCTTCTTGTGCCAAGCACTGTGGCATAAATTACACATAATATGTATTGTGGATATTATATCATTTACTCATAATAATCCCACATAAAAGATTTTAGAGTATAAAACATTTTGACCTATTCTGATGAAGCAGAAAGTTTTTTTTTTTTTTTACTTTATATTAATGAGTATTAAAAAAATTAATTGAAAATTATAAAACTGATGACATTTTTTTAAATAATTTTTTAGAATAAACATTATTATATTAAATTAATAATTGAACTAAATTCAAAGCAACAAACATAAATCATCATTTATTACTTATTTTTACTACTCTAGCTAGAAATATCACAATAATGCCGAGGACTGTAAATCATTGTTAGTTCATCCTAATTTTATCCACAACAACTTCTATTATAAGTTTACTCTAGTATTTCTCTCAAGTCTATTTTTTCTCTGGTAAATTTTTGCTGATCTAAATTTTTAAGAGGGCAACTGAATTTTTCAGTAAACTTTCATTACAGTCTGTATCTTAAGTTCCTGTTATGTTTTGGGCTTATTTATTCTATGAAATCTAATTTTACTCAAATAAATTTTTTCGGGTTTCTGTTATGCCAGCAAGCCTACTTCTTCATTTAGCTCTTTATTTATAGTAACTTATATCTTGGACTCAGATTAAAACAGCTGAATCAAAACTTCTTACTTTATAACTGTTTTTATTTCAGTTTTTCCAGATAGTAAAGTTAATGTTTATACACAGAAGCTGCCATAGCATAAATGTGAATACAGTTTTGTCTTAAACAAAGTATATGTTTTTTCTCCTGTATGCTAATGTCTGACATTAATTATCACCAATTTAATCCTGAAATTAAAGATAATTTTCTTTATCTTCCTCATAGCCTGTCTGAATAATTATAGCCTGTAAACAGTAGGCAAGTGAATATCAATTTCTCTATTATTGTTGGCTTCACCAATGGCTCAGTGGATAAAGAACCATATATCAATTTTTTTATTAGTAGTAGTATTATAACATTTATTCTATTTGAATTTGTTAAATTAACACTATTCTCTTGCAGTTCAATCAGCTCCTTTGGCTTGCTTATAAATGGCTACAGATACCTCCCATTTTATATTTTCATCAATGTTTTTAATTCATCCTTGATATATCTTAATAAAAGAGGTCTTTTATGCCTATTTCAGATGCTACCCAACATCTTAAATCATAATTGTCAACTCAGGAATCCTCTCATTTGCTTAAACAATGGTTAAGACCTTTTTCATCTGAGAAGTCCTTGACCTTAATGTAAGTTTACCTTTAGTCACATGTGACTTATAAATACAGAGGGACAATGTGATTGTGAGTAGGGAAAACTTAACTTCCTGTGTTTTTCCTTTACTCACACACTACTAAACACTCAACATTTCTGACACTAGGTATGTTAGGGATTTTCCCATAGCAAGCAATTCTTGTTGGCACCAGGTGGGTATCCCCAGCATTATCTCAGTTCTGATGTTCTCTACATGGAAGTAGTGTCGGATTTCACAGGTTAAGGGCTCAGTTCCACTTCAGAAGCCAATCACAAGTAGCAGGTCCGCAGCTTACCCACAGCTGTCCAACTGACCTATAAATCAGAGGTTTGTAGGAACTTTTCCCTTTTGGATTTATTTGCTAAACAATTCACGGAAAAACTTACTTATGTTTTCCAGCGTATTATATAATAATGTCTATGGTAAGAGCATAAATAAATATCCAGATAAAGAGGCACAAAGAGTCAGGTCTGGGACAGTTTCAAGTTCAGGAGCTTCTGCCCCAGTGCAGTTGGGTGCATTGTCTCTCTGGTACATGTATGTGTTCACCAATTTGGAAGCTCTCCAAATCTACACTATTGGGATTTCTACGAAAGCTTCATCAAGTAGGAATGATCAGTGACAGCTCCATTTCCAGCTTCTCTGCTCTCTCTGGAGAAGGGCAGTGCTGGGAAGGCCGTTAGTTTCAGGGCTCTAATCATGGTTTGGTTTTCTCGTGACCAGCCTCCATCCAGGAGCCATGCAGAAGCCCAACAAGAGTTTCATTATTATAACAATGGCACTGCTATATACCCAGGAAATGTTAAGGGATTTAGGCACTCCATGTCAAAGAAGCTGTCAAAGACAAAATATTAGGACAAAAAGATTCTCATACTATTCTTATCTTCTAACTACTTACAAATGTTTTCAAGAATTCTGTGCCAAGAGCTAAGGGCAAAGATCAGACTGTATCGTTTTATATTATCTCACACATCACTAAATAAATTTTGTAATTATATTTATCCTCTTTTCATTCTGAAATGCATTTGCTATGACTTCAAACCATGTCCACTAAAGTAGACTTCCACTTCTGACATAGTTAATAGGACTACCTTCATGCTTGAAATACTAGAAAACCAGACAAAATATATGAAGCAACTGTTTTCCAACACTGGACAACATTCAGTGCAGGACCATAACCTCTGAGAGTTGGGGAAATAAAGTGAAAAAGCCAATGGTTTCCCAAAGGTTTCTACCTGGAGGAAACCTCCAGTAAGGTATACCAGGAAAGGAATAGAATACCAAGAGGAGGAAAGGTGCCAACGAGTTAAGGATCCTGAGATCAGAGTAAAACAGATAAAAAGTGAACAGAACTCTATAGGACAGCAACAAGTGGCCAAATATATGAGTATTTGGATTTCCTGAAAGAGAGGAGAAAAATACTTGGAAAAAATAAAAATACTTTGCATTGATAAAACTCATGAACTAAGAATCCAAGAATGCTATAAAACTAAAAATAAAGTAAATAAAAAGAAAATCAAGGCAGATAATAATAACATAATGAAACTGCAGAAAAAAAACAGTTACAGAAATATTGTAAAATCATCCAGACCAAAAAAGATACATGCACACAGGCAAATGAATTAAGACCTCTTTAGACAAACAAAAACAAAGGATTTGTCACCATCAGACAGCTATTACATGTTAAAATCTCTTCAGTATGAAGGCAAATGGTCCCAGAAGAAAACCTGATTTGCAGAAAGGAATGAAGATTTCCAGAAATGGCAATTAATTATATGAGCAAATGTGCAATAGTTTTTTCTCCCTTTTAAACATTTCTTTGAAAGATAATTAAATGTTTAAAGCAAAAAGAATTACAATATACTGTCACGAGCTCAATGAGCTTATGATATTTGTAGAACTGATATATAACAGCACAAAGCAAGAAACACAGTATTATAATTACACTGAGTAATGTGTAGCAGTCTCTTTGTGACTTCAAGGACTGTAGCCCACCAGGCTCCACTGTCCATGGAATTATCCATAGAAGGAATACTAGAGTGAGTTGTCATGAGTCAGCTACAACTGAGCCACTAACACTTTCACAATGTGTAGTTGTATAGAAATAACTTATGTTATTGATGGGAATCTAAAATTATATACTCATTTGGCAAATGTCTGGTAGTTTCTTATATAACTAAACAGTCCTACCTTATGATTCAGAAATTCCATTCATTGATATTTCTCCAAAAAATTTAAACCAAGAAATGTACATGTACACTGATGTTTATAAGTGCATTCATAGTAGTCCAAATATGAAAATTATTCAGCTAACCTATGTGCCTATCAATAAGAAATGGATTTTAAAAAACACTGAAATGGTCATACAGATTCATTCATGGAGTACAAAGCATCAGTAAAAGGGAACAAACTACGTGCAACAACATGCCTACATCTCAGGAACATCATGCTGGAAAGCAAAAAAGGGGATCAATAAGAACCTAGTATATTACTATATGAAGTTCTAGTATAGCAAAACTAATAAGGAAAATACTGAAAGAGAGGAGAAAATACTTGGAAAAAATAAAAATACTTTGCATTGATAAAACTCATGAACTAAGAATCCAAGAATGCTATAAAACTAAAAATAAAGTAAATAAAAAGAAAATCAAGGCAGATAATAATAACATAATGAAACTGCAGAAAAAAAACAGTTACAGAAATATTGTAAAATCATCCAGACCAAAAAAGATACATGCACACAGGCAAATGAATTAAGACCTCTTTAGACAAACAAAAACAAAGGATTTGTCACCATCAGACAGCTATTACATGTTAAAATCTCTTCAGTATGAAGGCAAATGGTCCCAGAAGAAAACCTGATTTGCAGAAAGGAATGAAGATTTCCAGAAATGGCAATTAATTATATGAGCAAATGTGCAATAGTTTTTTCTCCCTTTTAAACATTTCTTTGAAAGATAATTAAATGTTTAAAGCAAAAAGAATTACAATATACTGTCACGAGCTCAATGAGCTTATGATATTTGTAGAACTGATATATAACAGCACAAAGCAAGAAACACAGTATTATAATTACACTGAGTAATGTGTAGCAGTCTCTTTGTGACTTCAAGGACTGTAGCCCACCAGGCTCCACTGTCCATGGAATTATCCATAGAAGGAATACTAGAGTGAGTTGTCATTTGTCAGCTACAACTGAGCCACTAACACTTTCACAATGTGTAGTTGTATAGAAATAACTTATGTTATTGATGGGAATCTAAAATTATATACTCATTTGGCAAATGTCTGGTAGTTTCTTATATAACTAAACAGTCCTACCTTATGATTCAGAAATTCCATTCATTGATATTTCTCCAAAAAATTTAAACCAAGAAATGTACATGTACACTGATGTTTATAAGTGCATTCATAGTAGTCCAAATATGAAAATTATTCAGCTAACCTATGTGCCTATCAATAAGAAATGGATTTTAAAAAACACTGAAATGGTCATACAGATTCATTCATGGAGTACAAAGCATCAGTAAAAGGGAACAAACTACGTGCAACAACATGCCTACATCTCAGGAACATCATGCTGAGCAAAGGGGAACAAATACAAGGAACACCTATTGTATGATTTCACTTATATGAAGTTCTAGTATAGCAAAACTAATATATGCTGACTATACATCAGAACATTTGTTGCTTCTGACACTGAAGAAGTTACCATTAAGTTCTTTACTTAGGTATAAAAGAGGCAAAAGAGAAGTGGGGACTTTATTTCAATATCTGAGGGAGAAGTGCTGGAGAAGATTCTTGAGAGCCTCGTGGACTGCAAGGAAATCAAACCTAAAGGAAATCAGCCATGAATATTCATTGGAATGTCTGATTCTGAAACTGAAGCTTGAATACTTTGGACACCTGATGTGAAGAGCTGAATCATTGGAAAAGGTTGAAGGTAGGAGTAGAAGGGGATGACAGAGGAGAAGATGGTTGGAGAGCATCACTGACTCAATGAACATGAGTTTGAGAAAATTCCATGAGATGGTGAACGACAGGGCAGCCTGGTGTGCTACAGTCCATGGGTTGCAAAGAGTTGGACACAACTGAGTGACTGAAGAAAACAAAATTAGACACTTTGACAGAGATTCTTTTTTTACATTAATGACAGGATCAAGACTGAATTTGTTCTCTATACAAGGAACACATTTATAATGAAATTTGTCTATATCCTACTTTTATAGTCAGGCTTTACACATGTGACAAATTGAGAAAACTCAACATTTTAAAGAGATTATAGATATTTTAAAGGGAATGAAGATTTTATATTTGATACTTTGGGAATATGTTAATGATTTTTATCTTAATTTTCTAGGTAATAATGTTTTTAATTAAGCCTACTCTTGATATTTTTTAATATAACAAAAATCGGCAGAAGACAAGTATATTTGACAGAATTAATAATGCCATCACAAATAATTTCATTTACTGATGAGGCACTTGATTACACAGATTAATCAGTTCAAGACTGCAGAGTTAGAGTAGCTTCTTCCTTTAATAGCTTACAAATCTAGAAATTCAGAGCTGAAAAGATTTAATTTTTCATCAAAGAAAATCTCATTTTAATGATCAAGAAGAGGAGGCACAGAAATCTTAACAACTTAAATTCTGTGGCTACTGAGGGAAGCGGGCATTTCTGAAATTAGTTCATTCACAACTGAAGTCAATTTCATTCCTTTAGCAAGAAAAAAAATCTCAGCAAGAAAATCTCTACTTCATTGAAAACACTGGTGGAAGAGTAGGGTGTGTGTCTCTCTGGCTAAGTAAGGTTGACAAGCCTGGATGCACACCAGTCACTAGTAGAGGCTTAACAAAGTGTTGCTGTTGAGCCCCAGCCCCCAGAGATCTTCATTACCTGGCCTCTGAAGGCACTCACAATGTGAGCACACACAATGCCTGCTACATTATGCACTTGGGGGTGAGAGATAAGGCAATATTCAACTGTCTTTTTTCAAGTCATAAAAATTTTAACCTGTTATTACTTTATGCTTCAAAATATATAATTTTTAGTTGGCAATTAGAAAATATGAGTTGTACAATAAAATTAAATAATTAAAAAAAAAAGAAAATATGAGCTGTTCATAGAAAGCATATGAGATTTTAATATTTCAGAATTTACATATTAAAAATTATCACACTGCTTCAATTCATTAATTATGGCAATCTAAGGACTGGGTACAACTAACATCTACCTAAAATTTTATTGTGTATTATATCATTTTTTCTGTGGGTATTCCTGGAATTATGAATAGATCATATAGGGTCTCATTTATATTTTATGACACTATTATAACAGGATTGTGGTATGGTGAATTATTGCTGATTTTATGTAATACATGTAAATATATCATTTAACTTAGTAAGTTGTGACAAGATATTTTCAAGTATTATGTTGAAATACAGTTCAGTTTTTAAAACATCAGCATTTACTCTCAATACCCTATTTATATATTTGACCCTTACCCAAACCCTAACCTCTATTTTCAAAATGCTATTAAATGTACCAATGTTTTTAAACATATTTATTTAATTTTATGTTACCCTTTATTAATCTGCTGGCAAAACTAGAATTGACACAAGTATTTTTGTTTATATCAGCAATTTGAAGTATCTTCCTACAGTTAATTTATTGTAAGTTGTTCATATTTTATCAGCCTATTTTGGTCTGAAACTATGAACTATAACTGAATGATTCAGTCATCACAGAACTTAAGAGAATATGTAATTCAATTGAAAGAAATAATAACAGCTGTACCTCAAAGAAATACTAATGGTGTACAGTAACCTAGAAAATAAACTCAGGGGCTTCCCTGGTGGTCCAGTGGGTAAGGACACCGCCTTGCAGTGCAAGGGGCGCTGGTTTGAGCCCTGGCCTGGGAAGATCCCACGTGCCGTGGAGTGGCTGGACTGATGTGTCCAATTACCGAGCTGGAGCTCTGGAGCACATGCGCCCAGAGCCGGTGCTCTGCGACAACAGAGGCCACCGCGATGGGAGGCCCACGCAGGCCAAAGAACAAAGATGGATGAAAATATATAAATGAAAGACTAATAGAAGTGGCTGCACCCCGCCCCCTCCCCAACTCGCCCCCCACCAAAAAATAAATAAATAAATAAAATTTAAAAAAAAAGAAAATAAACTCAGAGTTCCTTCCTCATTTCAACTTTAATGACAAAATGATCTATCAATAGGAACATGGGTTCTCAAGACCACAGAGAAAGTCAATCATTAAAGGAGTTGGGCTACCAAAGGGATTACAAAAATAACAAACCTAAGGAAGTGTTATTTGAGGAAAAGCATGATGATGATCAGTTGTGCTTCAAATTTCTTGAATGGTTCAATGTCTTTTCTTATTGACCTAGGTGTCCTGACAGTGGTCTCACAATAAAGCACGGGCAGGTTTTGAGACATAGAAGAATAGAGTAAGTTCCCTACATATGAACAATTCCATTCCAAGAGCATGTTCATAAGTCCTATTTGTTTGTGCAGCCAACAAAGTCAGCCTCAGTTCAATTCTGTTTAATTCAGATACTCAGTTGTGTCTGAATCTTTTTGACACCATAGACTGCAGCACACCAGGCTTCCCTGTCCTTCACCATCTTCCAGAGCCTGCTCAAACTCATGCCCATTGACTCAGTGATGCCATCCAAATATCTTGTCCTCTGTTGTCCCCTTCTCCTCCTTCCTTCAGTCTTTCCCAACATCAAGCTCTTTTCCAATGAGTCATCTCTCTGCACCAGGTGGCCAAAGTATTGGAGATTCAGCTTCAGCATCATTCCTTGCAATGAATATTCATGGTTTATTTCCTTTAGGATTGACTGGTTTAATCTCCTTGCAGTCCAAGGAATTCTCAACAGTCTTCTCCAACACCACAGTTCAAAAGCATCAGTTCTATGGCCATCTCTCACACCCATACATGACTACTGGGAAAACCATAACTTTGACTAGATGGACCTCTATCGGCAAAGAAAAGTCTCTGCTTTTGAATATGCAGTCTATGTCATAACTTTTCTTCTAAGCAGCAAGTGTCTTTTAATTTCATGGCCACAGTCACCATCTGCAATGATTTTGGAGCCCAAGAAAATAAAGTCTGTCACCGTTTCCATTCCAATGTTGCATTCTAATGTTTGATAAAAGGGCAGAGGAATAAGATGAGGAGATAGCTGGCTCCCCAATAATTCATCAAAAAGTCACCAAGATATGGAACAACTCCTACAAGTCATTCTTTAGGCTACAAGAGAAGACCCCAGGCCTCCCAGGGGGTGAGGGGAGGGGTAAGCCTGGCTTCCTTTAGGATTGCTTTGGCTATTCGAGGTCTTTTGTGTTTCCATATGAACTGTGTTATTCGTTGGTCTAGTTCTGTGAAGAATGTTATTGGAAGCTTGATAGGGATCGCATTGAATCTATAGATGACATTTGGTAGTATGGTCATTTTCACAATATTGATTCTCCCGACCCAGGAACACGGAATATTTCTCCATCTGTTTAAGTCTCTTAATCTTAGAGTTCTTAATCGGTACAACTTTTTTCTAAGGAAGTGTTATTTGAGGAAAAGCATGATGATGATCAGTTGTGCTTCAAATTTCTTGAATGGTTCAATGTCTTTTCTTATTGACCTAGGTGTCCTGACAGTGGTCTCACAATAAAGCACGGGCAGGTTTTGAGACATAGAAGAATAGAGTAAGTTCCCTACATATGAACAATTCCATTCCAAGAGCATGTTCATAAGTCCTATTTGTTTGTGCAGCCAACAAAGTCAGCCTCAGTTCAATTCTGTTTAATTCAGATACTCAGTTGTGTCTGAATCTTTTTGACACCATAGACTGCAGCACACCAGGCTTCCCTGTCCTTCACCATCTTCCAGAGCCTGCTCAAACTCATGCCCATTGACTCAGTGATGCCATCCAAATATCTTGTCCTCTGTTGTCCCCTTCTCCTCCTTCCTTCAGTCTTTCCCAACATCAAGCTCTTTTCCAATGAGTCATCTCTCTGCACCAGGTGGCCAAAGTATTGGAGATTCAGCTTCAGCATCATTCCTTGCAATGAATATTCATGGTTTATTTCCTTTAGGATTGACTGGTTTAATCTCCTTGCAGTCCAAGGAATTCTCAACAGTCTTACTAACACCACAGTTCAAAAGCATCAGTTCTATGGCCATCTCTCACACCCATACATGACTACTGGGAAAACCATAACTTTGACTAGATGGACCTCTATCGGCAAAGAAAAGTCTCTGCTTTTGAATATGCAGTCTATGTCATAACTTTTCTTCTAAGCAGCAAGTGTCTTTTAATTTCATGGCCACAGTCACCATCTGCAATGATTTTGGAGCCCAAGAAAATAAAGTCTGTCACCGTTTCCATTCCAATGTTGCATTCTAATGTTTGATAAAAGGGCAGAGGAATAAGATGAGGAGATAGCTGGCTCCCCAATAATTCATCAAAAAGTCACCAAGATATGGAACAACTCCTACAAGTCATTCTTTAGGCTACAAGAGAAGACCCCAGGCCTCCCAGGGGGTGAGGGGAGGGGTAAGCCTGGCTTCCTGGAATGAGGTAGGAAAAGAATGGAGCCATAAAAAGGCAAAATAAGAGACAGAGGGTTACGGGACAGCAGCCTGTACCCTGAGGGAGGGGCAGAGTCCTAAAGCCTGAGAATCTCCTTCACAGGCAGGACAATAGCCAAGCTGCAAAATCTTCGAGAACACTCCTGCATTGCTGGTGGGCGTGTAAATTGATACAGCCTCTATGGAAGACAGTCTGGAGATTTCTTAAAAAACTAAAAATAGAAGCACCATATGACCCAGCAATCCCACTCTTAGGCTTATACCCTGATGAAATCAAAACTGAAAGAAGCACCTGTACCCCAATGTTCACTGCAGCTCTCTACACAATAGCTAGAACATGGAAGCAACCTAGATCTCCATCAATACATGAATGGATGTAAAAGCCCTGGTACATATATACAATGGAATACTCACAGCTGTAAATAGAAATGCAGAAGAATCAGCCCTAATGACGTGGCTGGATCTAGAATGTATCATCAAAAGTGAAGTCAGTCAGAAAGAGAAGGACAAATACAGTATATTAACACATATATATGGAATCTAGTAGGATGGTGATGATGGTACATGCATTGAAATGACGGAAAGACAGACATGGACAGTGGACATATGGACATTGTGGGGAAGGAACAGAAGGTGGGAGGCGTAAAGGAAGTAGCATGAAGGCCTGTACTATCATAAGTGAAGAAAATAGCTCTAGTCATTGCTCTGTGAGAAAAGGGGATCCTTCAGGGGTGCTGTGTGATGGCCGGGAGGGATGGGAAGGGGGGGATATACATATGACTAATCTGGGAACATACATATCTGTAAACAACAAAACTCTGTAAAAGTTAAAAGCAAAATAAAGGTTAAAAAAAAAAATCTTCGAGAGCCTCAGCTCTTGAACAGTTCACTGACTGAAAGTGAATTGCATAAGCCCCCACGCTCTCCTGGCCCCAAGGCATGGTGCAGAAGGAGGGTCTGGGAAAATGAGGAGATAGCTGGCTCCCCAATAATTCATCAAAAAGTCACCAAGATATGGAACAACTCCTACAAGTCATTCTTTAGGCTACAAGAGAAGACCCCAGGCCTCCCAGGGGGTGAGGGGAGGGGTAAGCCTGGCTTCCTGGAATGAGGTAGGAAAAGAATGGAGCCATAAAAAGGCAAAATAAGAGACAGAGGGTTACGGGACAGCAGCCTGTACCCTGAGGGAGGGGCAGAGTCCTAAAGCCTGAGAATCTCCTTCACAGGCAGGACAATAGCCAAGCTGCAAAATCTTCGAGAACACTCCTGCATTGCTGGTGGGCGTGTAAATTGATACAGCCTCTATGGAAGACAGTCTGGAGATTTCTTAAAAAACTAAAAATAGAAGCACCATATGACCCAGCAATCCCACTCTTAGGCTTATACCCTGATGAAATCAAAACTGAAAGAAGCACCTGTACCCCAATGTTCACTGCAGCTCTCTACACAATAGCTAGAACATGGAAGCAACCTAGATGCCCATCGACGAACGAATGGATCCAAAAGCCCTGGTACATATATACAATGGAATATTACACAGCTGTAAATAGAAATGCAGAAGAATCAGCCCTAATGACGTGGCTGGATCTAGAATGTATCATCAAAAGTGAAGTCAGTCAGAAAGAGAAGGACAAATACAGTATATTAACACATATATATGGAATCTAGTAGGATGGTGATGATGGTACATGCAGTGAAGCGACGGAAAGACAGACATGGACAGTGGACATATGGACATTGTGGGGAAGGAACAGAAGGTGGGAGGCGTAAAGGAAGTAGCATGAAGGCCTGTACTATCATAAGTGAAGAAAATAGCTATAGTCATTGCTCTGTGAGAAAAGGAGATTCTTCAGGGGTGCTGTGTGATGGTTGGGAGGGGTGGGAAGGCGGGGATATACATATGACTAATCTGGGAACATACATATCTGTAAACAACAAAACTCTGTAAAAGTTAAAAGCAAAATAAAGGTTAAAAAAAAAAATCTTCGAGAGCCTCAGCTCTTGAACAGTTCACTGACTGAAAGTGAATTGCATAAGCCCCCACGCTCTCCTGGCCCCAAGGCATGGTGCAGAAGGAGGGTCTGGGAAAATGAGAGCACAGAAAAAACTTACACAAACCTGGCAGCAAAAGGGCAGCCTAGAGAAAACTGCCTGCAGGCCCACCAGCCCCGCCTTTGAATAAAAGTCAGCCTAGGTACCTAACTAACATAATCAGACTATATAGTACTGTACTATAATAGATTTATAATACTCATTTTTACATAAATAATGCATAAAACAAAAAATTAAACATTTTTAATCTTATAATACAGTATCTTGAAAAGTATAGTAGTACAGTACAATAGCTGGCATACCTGGGCATGTTTGCATCTTTGAAACTTTGCAACTTGAAAGTCTGTATGTAGAAAGAAAGACTTCCTATACACCTGCTTGACCGTTAGTTTTATTTCTAAATAGTCCTCTTTCCAAAACATTTTGTTTATAAATAGGTCACATGATTTTTCTTGTTTTCAAACAAGAAGAAATGCAACGTACAAAGATAAATGCTAAAAGACAGTCAATCCTCCCTCCTCAAAAGAGACTTAATTCCATGTAGGTTCACCAATGATAAAAAATGCACCATCCAGTATGACATATTGGCAGTGGTGTACGTTGCACAGGTGGGAGGGCAATAGACATATGGGCAAACTCTGCACTTTCCAGCTAATTTTGCTGGGAACCTAACAGTTCATTTCAGACAGAAGAAAAATAAACGAGACTGAACCATATTTACTGAGCCAGACAACTAACTTTCTCTTCAGAAAGTACCAAAAGGAAAGAAAACTACAGTTTGAGTAGCCCTTTTTTGACAATCTCAGTTAGTAAGAAACAAACTAAAATAGTGATTCTCAGACATGGACAGTGGACATATGGACATTGTGGGGAAGGAACAGAAGGTGGGAGGCGTAAAGGAAGTAGCATGAAGGCCTGTACTATCATAAGTGAAGAAAATAGCTATAGTCATTGCTCTGTGAGAAAAGGAGATCCTTCAGGGGTGCTGTGTGATGGTTGGGAGGGGTGGGAAGGGGGGGATATACATATGACTAATCTGGGAACATACATATCTGTAAACAACAAAACTCTGTAAAAGTTAAAAGCAAAATAAAGGTTAAAAAAAAAAATCTTCGAGAGCCTCAGCTCTTGAACAGTTCACTGACTGAAAGTGAATTGCATAAGCCCCCACGCTCTCCTGGCCCCAAGGCATGGTGCAGAAGGAGGGTCTGGGAAAATGAGAGCACAGAAAAAACTTACACAAACCTGGCAGCAAAAGGGCAGCCTAGAGAAAACTGCCTGCAGGCCCACCAGCCCCGCCTTTGAATAAAAGTCAGCCTAGGTACCTAACTAACATAATCAGACTATATAGTACTGTACTATAATAGATTTATAATACTCATTTTTACATAAATAATGCATAAAACAAAAAATTAAACATTTTTAATCTTATAATACAGTATCTTGAAAAGTATAGTAGTACAGTACAATAGCTGGCATACCTGGGCATGTTTGCATCTTTGAAACTTTGCAACTTGAAAGTCTGTATGTAGAAAGAAAGACTTCCTATACACCTGCTTGACCGTTAGTTTTATTTCTAAATAGTCCTCTTTCCAAAACATTTTGTTTATAAATAGGTCACATGATTTTTCTTGTTTTCAAACAAGAAGAAATGCAACGTACAAAGATAAATGCTAAAAGACAGTCAATCCTCCCTCCTCAAAAGAGACTTAATTCCATGTAGGTTCACCAATGATAAAAAATGCACCATCCAGTATGACATATTGGCAGTGGTGTACGTTGCACAGGTGGGAGGGCAATAGACATATGGGCAAACTCTGCACTTTCCAGCTAATTTTGCTGGGAACCTAACAGTTCATTTCCAGACAGAAGAAAAATAAACGAGACTGAACCATATTTACTGAGCCAGACAACTAACTTTCTCTTCAGAAAGTACCAAAAGGAAAGAAAACTACAGTTTGAGTAGCCCTTTTTTGACAATCTCAGTTAGTAAGAAACAAACTAAAATAGTGATTCTCAGTTTTCACTCTGCTTCAGATTGCCTGAGAAAGTATTAAAAAGACTATGCTAGGAAGGGTCCCAAACTAATGATTCAGATGTAGTTGTTCTGGAATATGAAGAAAACACTAGTATTTTTTTTTAATATAACTCCCTGGGTTACTCTATACAAAGTTATTCTGTCATTCTTTTAGCCTAATTCACTCAACTTTGTCTCATAAGGAATATTCCCGATGACTTATAAATTATTCTGTTCTTTCTCCACAACAAAGCACAAAAAAATGCTCATCAGTGAAGAACTCCCTTACTGAAAAGAATAATCCAGAAAGATTTATAATGGAATTGATTTATAAATAGTATTGACACAAGAGAAAAATAAAAGAAAAATAAATGTTAGAAGATGAACACTCAAAGGCAAATTATTTCCCAAAATAATGAAATATCTGTGCCTCTATAATGAAACAATTTTTAGAAAACTCTATGAAGACATTATACAAGTTTAGTGAAGACATGACAAGATCACAGAAACAAAGAAATAAAAACTATCACCTTTACCTACACAGTTATCTCACCAAAATCCTTTCTTCTGATCCTAACTTCCTTAAATACCCAAATCCTTCCCAACTTCAAGATGATTTCTATTTGATTTCTGTGTCCTTAACATCTTTTACTACATGTCTAGTAAGCTAATGGTGAAGGTTGTGATTTAAATTGGAGAGAGCCATTCTCAGATTTGCTATTCAATAATAGTGTTTTGAACATTTTGAGTTTTCTCAAGTGAGAACAATTCCAAATTAATGATCCTTTCTTCTTCAAATTGAAAACAAATTCAAATGATATTGCAATGCTCGCACAACACTGTCACTGCAAAAAGAAAAAAAAAAAAAAAAAACAGTTCCCAACTCAGTGTAAATAAAATACAAAAATTCATTTTTAACTGAAACTAAGCTGAATATTTTGAAGAGATGCTGCATTTATCAAGCTAACAACAAAGCATCTATTTGAAGAAGTGCTCAATTTCCAATTTTTTGTAGGGCCTGGAGTGGAAATTTCTGAGAGAAAATGAGTATCTGGCAGACTGTTCTTCTCAATTAATCAAAGAACAGACAAATCCTGATAGGACGAGCAGAGGATAATTAAACACACTCTCACCTCAACCTACTAACACTATATAAGCTTATATCAGACAGATCCCTTCTAGAAGCAATGAAGAAAGTATTCTTCCAGGTCAGTTCTCTGGTCATAATTACTGCCTGGACATTCAGGCATTTCTGTTATTATATGCGTATGTCTGGTCCTGATTTTTATCTATTTTCTTAGCTAAAATATAAACAAATTCAAATATGACGTATCAGTAGGACAATCTGGAATATAAAATAAATATTCATATCCTTAATATAAGACACTAATAAACTTCCCCTTGCTGATTCAATTTTAATTATGGTAGTGATGAACGTAACAGTCCTATGAAGACATTTCTTTTTTGTTGAAGAAATCCTTTTTTCCTTTGGGTTTAATATATACAGACTGAGTAAAATGAATTCATTTTTTTTTTTCTTTGCTCAAAATTGTGGATAGTCATCAAATCAGCCTGAAAATGACAGATTGCTTCTTGTGAAGAGGCGATATCAAGGAGTGATATTTCAATAGACATCATGATGAAACAAATCCTAGGTTGATGATATAGTAGCAACATAATGCTAAGATACTCTTTCCTCCTGCTTTTTTCTCTTTTCAAAGATCTCATAAATAGAAAGAAACTATTATTGACAAAATCTGGTTTTATTTAAAGTGACCTCATTTAAACACATGTATAATCCTAACAGATACTATAAAATACTAATAATTCTCTCTTGATGGTAGACAATAAAGTCTATTAATATTCACTGTTATGAAGGCCATATATTTTGATAATTATTTCAATTAACAACACTTGATATTTTAACTGAGAACAATTCCAAATTAATGATCCTTTCTTCTTCAAATTGAAAACAAATTCAAATGATATTGCAATGCTCGCACAACACTGTCACTGCAAAAAGAAAAAAAAAAACAGTTCCCAACTCAGTGTAAATAAAATACAAAAATTCATTTTTAACTGAAACTAAGCTGAATATTTTGAAGAGATGCTGCATTTATCAAGCTAACAACAAAGCATCTATTTGAAGAAGTGCTCAATTTCCAATTTTTTGTAGGGCCTGGAGTGGAAATTTCTGAGAGAAAATGAGTATCTGGCAGACTGTTCTTCTCAATTAATCAAAGAACAGACAAATCCTGATAGGACGAGCAGAGGATAATTAAACACACTCTCACCTCAACCTACTAACACTATATAAGCTTATATCAGACAGATCCCTTCTAGAAGCAATGAAGAAAGTATTCTTCCAGGTCAGTTCTCTGGTCATAATTACTGCCTGGACATTCAGGCATTTCTGTTATTATATGCGTATGTCTGGTCCTGATTTTTATCTATTTTCTTAGCTAAAATATAAACAAATTCAAATATGACGTATCAGTAGGACAATCTGGAATATAAAATAAATATTCATATCCTTAATATAAGACACTAATAAACTTCCCCTTGCTGATTCAATTTTAATTATGGTAGTGATGAACGTAACAGTCCTATGAAGACATTTCTTTTTTGTTGAAGAAATCCTTTTTTCCTTTGGGTTTAATATATACAGACTGAGTAAAATGAATTCATTTTTTTTTTTTTTTTTTTTTGCTCAAAATTGTGGATAGTCATCAAATCAGCCTGAAAATGACAGATTGCTTCTTGTGAAGAGGCGATATCAAGGAGTGATATTTCAATAGACATCATGATGAAACAAATCCTAGGTTGATGATATAGTAGCAACATAATGCTAAGATACTCTTTCCTCCTGCTTTTTTCTCTTTTCAAAGATCTCATAAATAGAAAGAAACTATTATTGACAAAATCTGGTTTTATTTAAAGTGACCTCATTTAAACACATGTATAATCCTAACAGATACTATAAAATACTAATAATTCTCTCTTGATGGTAGACAATAAAGTCTATTAATATTCACTGTTATGAAGGCCATATATTTTGATAATTATTTCAATTAACAACACTTGACATTTTGATTACCACTTACAGTATTTGGATGTATAATATGTATAATACGTATAATATTCCAATTTCTCTAAGGCCTCATCCTCCCCTCCTGGAGTTCTCTCATTTTTCCCTCCACTGCTATTATTTAGGATTTTGTACCAAAGGGACATTGTTATCCCTTTAGTGACATTGTTATCAGATTAGCCACAGGACAAAAAGAAAGCAGAAGGAAAACACTCTCTATAGCATTAACTGAAACATGACAGGCTAGAAAATTACAAAGAATTTAATTTTAAAAAATGGGGCAAATATTTTAGGAAATTGTGATCCCATCAAAAGACATGAAACCCATTTCAAGGGGCTTAGTTTCACACCTTTTTTCCCTAATGATTTTATTAATAGAGGCCAACAAAGAAAAAATCCAGTAACTTTATAAATAAGACTGATGGTCGCTTTTGATTGTGCTTAAGTTTAATAAATTCTTTTCCTTTCTCTAAGCATAGATTTGCATAGCTAATGTGATGCCCAAATCCTTACTTTTAAAAAACATTGAGCAAAAGCAAAAATTAAATCTCAAAATAAAATTTTATAATTAACACTAAGCAGTTGCTTCTGTTTTTTTTCAAAATTGTTGATGGGATCTCAGTATCTTCAGTATTTTATACATCAGAGTTAACAAGAAGGGCTGATCTTCAAACATTCTCATTCCTACTCTCCAGAGGTGCCCACAAATATTATTGAATAATTAATACTATTTAATTAGGCTTAGCTTCTTAAGTAGACTCTCACTCCAGTCCTTATTCTATCTATTCCAACCTATACGCTGCCAAGAAGAATTGTCAGGCACACAAATTAGGTGTATTCTCAGAAATATTTAATGGGTCCCCATCAACTGTCTGAGGTACCATGGGCTTACGTGTTGGCTCAGATGATAAAGAAATCTTCCTCCAATGCAGGAGACCTGAGTTCAATCACTGGGTTGGGAAGATCCCCTAGAAAAAGGAATGGCTACCTACTCCAATATTCTTTCTTGGGGCATATTCCATGAACAGAGGAACCTGGTGGGCTACAGTTCATGTGGTCAGAAAGAGTCACAACTGAGCAACTAAACGACAACCATACTTAAAGTCAATGTGACCTAAACATAGATATTTGAGTTAGACAATCATAAGTATGAATTCTGTTCTCATTATTTGCTAAGACTCTGGGTAAGTTAAACTCTCATGACTCAGTATCATCACTGGAAACTACTGATAATAATAAGACCTACCTCACTGTAAAATGACCTGTAAAACACCTTGACACATAGCAATGCACAACAAATAGTAACTATCATCAAAAGGGTTAATTTTTCTATAGGGCTTTCATTTGTATGTCTGATAAAGATAAATGGGAATGGAATTAGAAAATCAAAAGCTGCAATCGCATTCACAATCTATATTAAAGAATCACTTAGCTATGCAGTGATGTCATTTAAACAGTTCATATGGATCCTTTGATTGTTGCTGGTTACCTTTTTTCCCTAATGATTTTATTAATAGAGGCCAACAAAGAAAAAATCCAGTAACTTTATAAATAAGACTGATGGTCGCTTTTGATTGTGCTTAAGTTTAATAAATTCTTTTCCTTTCTCTAAGCATAGATTTGCATAGCTAATGTGATGCCCAAATCCTTACTTTTAAAAAACATTGAGCAAAAGCAAAAATTAAATCTCAAAATAAAATTTTATAATTAACACTAAGCAGTTGCTTCTGTTTTTTTTCAAAATTGTTGATGGGATCTCAGTATCTTCAGTATTTTATACATCAGAGTTAACAAGAAGGGCTGATCTTCAAACATTCTCATTCCTACTCTCCAGAGGTGCCCACAAATATTATTGAATAATTAATACTATTTAATTAGGCTTAGCTTCTTAAGTAGACTCTCACTCCAGTCCTTATTCTATCTATTCCAACCTATACGCTGCCAAGAAGAATTGTCAGGCACACAAATTAGGTGTATTCTCAGAAATATTTAATGGGTCCCCATCAACTGTCTGAGGTACCATGGGCTTACGTGTTGGCTCAGATGATAAAGAAATCTTCCTCCAATGCAGGAGACCTGAGTTCAATCACTGGGTTGGGAAGATCCCCTAGAAAAAGGAATGGCTACCTACTCCAATATTCTTTCTTGGGGCATATTCCATGAACAGAGGAACCTGGTGGGCTACAGTTCATGTGGTCAGAAAGAGTCACAACTGAGCAACTAAACGACAACCATACTTAAAGTCAATGTGACCTAAACATAGATATTTGAGTTAGACAATCATAAGTATGAATTCTGTTCTCATTATTTGCTAAGACTCTGGGTAAGTTAAACTCTCATGACTCAGTATCATCACTGGAAACTACTGATAATAATAAGACCTACCTCACTGTAAAATGACCTGTAAAACACCTTGACACATAGCAATGCACAACAAATAGTAACTATCATCAAAAGGGTTAATTTTTCTATAGGGCTTTCATTTGTATGTCTGATAAAGATAAATGGGAATGGAATTAGAAAATCAAAAGCTGCAATCACATTCACAATCTATATTAAAGAATCACTTAGCTATGCAGTGATGTCATTTAAACAGTTCATATGGATCCTTTGATTATTGCTGTTTACCTATTTTTTCTGTTTGTCAATCCCTGTTTGCTTCTCTAAAGACTAACATTTTAGTTATATTACAAACATATTGGTATATGGAAATATGTGGTGAGTAGTTTTTTTTTTGTTTTGTTTTTTTTGGGGGGGCGGGGTTCAGGTTGGGGATGGAGGGGACTTGATTTCATTTGTCTGTTTTCATCCGTCTTTGTTCCTTGGCTCATGTGGGCCTCCCATCGTGGTGGCGTCTGTCGTTGCTGAGCGCCGGCTCTGGGCACATGCGCTCCAGAGTTCCGGCTCAGTAATTGGACACATAGGTCCAGCCGCTCCGCGGCAAGTGGGATCTTCCCAGGCCAGGGATCCAACCGGCACCCCTTGCACTGCAAGGTGGTGACCTTATCCACTGGACCACCAGGGGAAGCCTGGTGAGTAGTTTTGAAGATCTGTTTCCCCTGTAGATTTACTCTAATTACTAATGAGTGGAGCTAATTTCTGCAATCCATGGATCATCTCATTTTCATAAGAACCAATAAAAATTGGCTTTCAGCAGATTAAAGTCTTAATATAAACCTTAACTGATCAGATAGGAAAGAAGACATACAAAGATGTATATACACACACACAAACACACACACACACATGCTTCATCATTATAAATGGTATGTAGCACAGGGAACTCTACTCAGAGCTCTGTAGTGACCTAAATTGGAAGGAAGTCCAGAAAAGAGGGAATATATGTATATGCATACCTGATTCATTTTGCTTTATGGCAGAAATTGACACAACATTGTAAAGCAAGTATACTCCAACAAATTTTTTTAAAAAAGCATTATAAATGTTGCACTAGTTTTCCATAATGGCCCCAGTTATTCCTTTGTGGACTCCACTTGTCAAGTAGCTTTGCTGTGGCCTTCACTGTAAGTGGAGTTTCTCCCCCACCCATGGGCTCATGTTTTTTTTTTTTTTTTTTTTGAAAGATTTATTTATTTATTTTGGGTGGGGGTCGGGTTGGGTGGGGAGGGGAGCGGGCAGGCCATTTCTATTGGTCTTTCATTTCTCTATTTTCATCCGTCTTTGTTCTTTGGCTCCTGTGGGCCTCCCATCGCGGTGGCGTCTGTCGTTGCAGAGCACCGGCTCTGGGCACATGCGCTCCAGAGTTCCGGCTCGGTGATTGGACACATCGGTCCAGCCGCTCCGCGGCACGTGGGATCTTCCCAGGCCAGGGATCCAACCGGTGCCCGTTGCACTGCAAGGCGGTGTCCTTACCCACTGGACCACCAGGGGAAGCCCTGGGCTCATGTTGAAGTAAGCCAAAACAAGTCATGTCAGTCTGTATCAGCTGCCCATCAGAACTAAGCTGGAACCAGTGAATCATCAAATGAAACTCAGTCTAGATCAGGTGGTCCACAGAGGACTGATTGCCTGTGAAAAATCATAAGTGCTTTCTGTTTTAAGCCACCGAATTTTGAGTGGTTTGTTATATTAAAAAAATTCCTAAAGTTGGTTTTCTCTTTTCACATTTCTGAAATTGGTTAATTTTCCAAAAAAGGGCATTTATTTTATGTTTTCCTCAGATGTCTATAAAATAGTAGTTTGACTTTTGACATTATAAGCTCTAAAAATGATACAAATGTGTGCATAAGAAGAATAACTTATTTTAACTCAGGGGAAAAATCTGTTAAAATTCAGGTAGTGTAAATCAAGTTATACAGTAGATAAAATTTATGCAATTAGAATTCAAATTTCTATTAAATACAGGAGAGAAAATACTGCAGCTGTAAGTACAGAAGATACTGGGTGAGTCTGGCTTCTACCTCAGTCATTTCTGCCTTACTGAGGAGGTGGCAGGACTTAGGAAGACTTTCATTCTCTTTATATTCCATACTCTGAATTTCATAACTTTGACACCCCAAATAGTTTGCACGTCATCTCATAATTTTTTATAAATATTCTTTTTGTTAAGCAGTAAAAGACAAAAGTAAACCTCAACATCTTGAGAAATTAATCATCTTCTTGTAAGTTTTTTTTAAATCAAAGAGAGAGTCAATTCATGAAAATAAGAAGCTATAATTACATGAAAAAGGAGATTATACATCCATCCTTCCACTAGATTAACAATGTTGAGGTTTTCTTTTGAGAAAGACAGTAAGATGTACAGATCTCTTAAAGAGATAAACAGGACAATCATTTGGGGACAATACTAGTGGTGTCACTTTGAGTGAAAACAAGGTGGCTGTGTTAGTCACATTTGGGACTAGAGTAGTGAAAAACTGAGCTTAATGGAAAAATATCGGTCCATTATTGAACAGGCATGACATTGAAAAGGACATAGTTAACCTGGGAGTTAAAACAGGAGAGGCACAAACAGCTACTGTTTTGGTGTCAAGGACTGGAAAGTAGGAGAAACAACCTAGCAAAATGAGCAGGAAATGCCAAGGTCCATGTTCAGGGTCATCTGACTACTGCTCGAGGCATCTAAAAAGCAGAAGAGCACTTGACTGTTGGCATCTTGTACACAGAAGACACACAACAAAGGGTGGAGAAGACGTGCACAGACAAATAGCACAAAGGAAGAGGGCATGGGTCAAAATATTATGGATTGTTGAATAATTCATAAGACACAGCTTTAAGAAAAAAAAGAAAAAGCAGCAAAATTTGTGAAGTATCACACAAAAAGGTTATGCATTTACTGTGGAATGGAGATTTGGGGACTGTGGTAATGGGAGAAATGTTTAGAGAAGAAAAAGACTAATGTTCTCTTCCTTATGCAATTGTTCCATCCTGCTTGGTCTTAGCTATTAATACAGGATACACATCAGGAGTTGAGGAGATTTACATACACCCCAGAGGAATTATATGAGTTGTTCTCTGTTTCTCCAATACAGTTGCAAACCCTGAAGCAGCTCAATGCGTTGCATGTAAATGGGCTTTCAGATATTCTTCGGGACGTTATCAGAAAAGGGCTGGCCATGAGCTCCGATTACTATAATCTGAGAGTCTCCAGTGGAAAGTCTAACAATATAGACTTTAGGAAGCTAATGAATCTGTCAAGACTAAGAGAAATTTGATAGTTTAACACAAGGAAAATAAGAATATCTTTTGTGATTTTATCTTTTATATTCTTCTTTTGGAGGTCAGATATTTCAGCGGGGACTTTTTAAAGCTGAAAATTGAAAATCAGGATTAAAAAAAAAAAAACAGAACAGCTTTTACAAGGTTTTATGAAAATAGAAATAGAGTTAAATGGGTAACAAATTTTGCTAAAATATAGCATAACAATTGTTATGAGTTAAACAAAACTGAATGAATCAAATGTTGCAAATATCATGGTAAATGCAAGAATCTAATTTATTACCAGAACAGATACACATGTCAGATTTTAACTCAGCTTCATTTTGATTGTGAATTTTTACTCTTAGTACTCTATTTAAAGGGTTAAAAAACTACCATAGGGAAAAGTTTTAGTCATATGTGTCATTTTCTCTACTACCCAGAATCTGAAGAGTATTATTTTGGGGGAAATTTCCTGTTTTATGAGGCTCAGTAGAAAGCAAGCTCTTGAATCCCACTTTGTTCTACCACATCTAAAATAGAAAAAGGCCTGAAACCTAACCAGGCTGAAAATGTTGCTCTGCTCTGGAATTTCAAATCTAGTACAAGTGATGACAAACTACAGGAAGATTTGAACAAGTGTTCATAATACGGTATCAGGAGTCTGACTATAGGCTCAAAGATAAAAAATCAACAATAATGGTATTGCTACCAGCTGCCTTCTGAGTTGTCAAGACTGTTATCCTGTTAGACTATGCTTCTGCTATCTGATATTACTTCAACATGGTCAAGCAGGGGATGGCAAGAGTGAACATCAATATCATAGGAATCAGTGAAGTAAAATGGACTGGAATAAGTGCATCTATTTCAGATGACTATTATATTTACTATGTGGGCAGGAATCTCTTAGAAGAAATCATAATCAACATAAGAGACTGAAATGCAGTGCTTGGATGTAGTCTCAAAAAGGACAGATAGATCTCACCACAGTAATCCAAGTCTCTTCCCCATACCTTGATGACAAAGAGCTAAAGTTGGCTTGTTCTATGAAGACCTGTAACACCTTCTAGAACTAACACCAAAAACAGGTGTCCTTTTCATCATAGGGGATTGGAATGCAAAAGGAGGAAGACAAGAGATGCCAAGAATAACAAGTAACTTTGACCTTGGAGTACAAAATGAAGCAGGGAAAGGCTAAGAGAGTTTTGTCAATAGAACACAGTGGTCATACCAAACATCTTTTCCAATAACAGCAGAGACAACTATACACATAGATATCAACAGATGGTCAATATTGAAATCAGACTGATTGAAATATTTGCAGCCAAAGATGAAGAAGCTCTATACAGTAAGTAAAAATAAGACCAAGAGCTGACTGTGGCTCAGATCATGAATTATTTATGCAAAATTAAGACTTAAATTGAAGAAAGTAGAGAAAGCCACTAGGCATTCAGGTGTGACCTAAATAATATCTCTTATGATGATACAGTGGAGGTGACAAATACATTCAAAGCATTAAATCTGAGAGACAGAGTGCCTGAAGAACTACAGAAAGATGTTCATAACATTGTACAGGAGCCAGTGATCAAAACAATCACAAAGGAGAAAAAATGCAAGAAGACAAAGTGGTTATTTGAGGTGGCCATGCAAATAGCTGAGACAGAAACAAAGCCAAAGAAGATAAGCAAAGGACAAAGGAGACAAGAAATGATACTCTTGATTTAAGGCAGAGTTCCAGAGAATAGCAAGAAAAGATGAGAAGGCCTTCTTTATCAAACAATGCAAACAAATAAAGGAAAACAATAGAATGGGGGAGATTAGAGATCTTTTCAAGAAAACCAGATAACATATCTTACAAAGATGGGAACAGGCTTTCTATGATGTTCTTTTCCAACAGCATTAAATTCTAATACAAACAAATCTTTATCTCCCTATATTTAACTTTGCAGTATTATTCTATATTTCTCTTCTATCCTCCCTTTCTCTTCTTCTCTTTCCCCACCAAATTTCTTAGTCTGTTCTGTCCTCATTGCATTATCCCCAACTGGGACCCCGCTCTAGCATTATTCTCCAATTTGTGCTCTAGTTAGTTTGGTTATTAACTGGAGGATATCATTCTTGGTTTTCTCTATTCACCATGCTAACGTATTCTACTGCATTTTTTGTTGGAATGTTTAGGTTATGTTGTGGCTGTATATGTTTGTGTATATAATTCAGTACAGTAGATAGTATTTGCATGATACTTTAATTGCCATTTGTCAAAGGCATACCTTCTGTTTCTCATTCACGTATATATGTTTTAATACCATTTAATGCCATAACAAACCAGCCATCAAATCTTCATTCCCTGGTCAGGCAACAAGCCCAGGGGCTTTAGGGAGGTACCACTGACTCCAAAACTCTACAATACTAGAGAACGCCTAACACTAGAGAGCAGTATACAAGTGAGAACGCCAACAAAGCTAATCACTTGTATGCAAGTCCTAACATCACCCAACTACCAGCATCACCCAGAATAAGAAGCTCCATCCAAACAACAAATACCAACAGGCATAAGTCAAAGTCCGGGAAAAGGAAACCCTAAACATAGTTAGTTTAAAAATTAATAACAACAATGAAATGGCAGAGAAATACCACACAAGTGAAGGAACAATCTACAAACACACAAATTGAAATAAATGAAGTGGAATTAGACAAACTTTCTGAAAGCAAATTCTAAAGGATGATAGTAAAGATGACCCAAAACACCAAAAACAGAATTTTAGAGAAATTGCAAAACACAACTAACACACTGAATAAAGAAATACAAGAACATAAAAAATGACAAACAAACAACTCAATTGCTGAACTTAAAAACACTGTAGAAGGAATCAAGAGCAGAGAATATGAGACAGATGACCAGATAAGTGAGCTGGAAGACAGAATGGTGAAAGTACCTGCTGAAGAACAGAATCAAGTTCAAAGAATGAAAAGAGCAGAGGATAGCCTCAGAGACCTCTGGGATAATATCAAACGCACCAATATTCAAATTATAGGAATTCCAGAAGAAGAAGGTAAAACGAAAGTCTATGAAAACATTTTTGAAGAGAAATTTCCCCAACATGGGAAAAGAAATAGTCAATAAAGTCCAAGAAGCACAGAGAATACCATACAGAATCAATCCGAGAAGAAACACACCAAGATACATATTAATGAAGCTAACACAAATTAGACACAAGGACAGAATTCTCAAAGCAGCAAGGGAAAAGCAACTAGTGACATACAAGGGAAAGCCCATATGTTTAATAGCTGATCTATCAACAGAAACTCTGCAGGCCAGAAGGGAATGGAAGGACACATTTAAACGGCTAAAAGAGAATAATCTGCAAACAAGAATCCTCTACCCTACAAGGATCTCATTCAAAATTGATGGAGAAATCAAAAGCTTTAAGCCAACAACCAGCATAAACCCCAGAACAAGCCCAGGGGCTTTAGGGAGGTACCACTGACTCCAAAACTCTACAATACTAGAGAACGCCTAACACTAGAGAGCAGTATACAAGTGAGAACGCCAACAAAGCTAATCACTTGTATGCAAGTCCTAACATCACCCAACTACCAGCATCACCCAGAATAAGAAGCTCCATCCAAACAACAAATACCAACAGGCATAAGTCAAAGTCCGGGAAAAGGAAACCCTAAACATAGTTAGTTTAAAAATTAATAACAACAATGAAATGGCAGAGAAATACCACACAAGTGAAGGAACAATCTACAAACACACAAATTGAAATAAATGAAGTGGAATTAGACAAACTTTCTGAAAGCAAATTCTAAAGGATGATAGTAAAGATGACCCAAAACACCAAAAACAGAATTTTAGAGAAATTGCAAAACACAACTAACACACTGAATAAAGAAATACAAGAACATAAAAAATGACAAACAAACAACTCAATTGCTGAACTTAAAAACACTGTAGAAGGAATCAAGAGCAGAGAATATGAGACAGATGACCAGATAAGTGAGCTGGAAGACAGAATGGTGAAAGTACCTGCTGAAGAACAGAATCAAGTTCAAAGAATGAAAAGAGCAGAGGATAGCCTCAGAGACCTCTGGGATAATATCAAACGCACCAATATTCAAATTATAGGAATTCCAGAAGAAGAAGGTAAAACGAAAGTCTATGAAAACATTTTTGAAGAGAAATTTCCCCAACATGGGAAAAGAAATAGTCAATAAAGTCCAAGAAGCACAGAGAATACCATACAGAATCAATCCGAGAAGAAACACACCAAGATACATATTAATGAAGCTAACACAAATTAGACACAAGGACAGAATTCTCAAAGCAGCAAGGGAAAAGCAACTAGTGACATACAAGGGAAAGCCCATATGTTTAATAGCTGATCTATCAACAGAAACTCTGCAGGCCAGAAGGGAATGGAAGGACACATTTAAACGGCTAAAAGAGAATAATCTGCAAACAAGAATCCTCTACCCTGCAAGGATCTCATTCAAAATTGATGGAGAAATCAAAAGCTTTACAGACAAGCAAAAATTAAAAGAATTTAGTCACACCAAACCAGTCTTACAACGAGTGTTAAAGGGACTTACATAGACAAGAAGTATAAGAGCAGGAGAAGATTCACAACACAAACCCACCATGACATCTAAGAAGATGACAATAGGATCATTTGTATCAACAATTACTTTGAATGTAAATGGACTAAATGCCCCAACCAAAAGACACAGAGTGGCTGAATGGATTCAAAAACACGACCCATACATATGCGGCCTCCAGGAAACTCACTTCAGACCTAGAGACACTCATAGACTGAAAGTGAAAGGCTGGAAAAAGATATTCCATGCAAATGGAAATCAAAAGAAAGCTGGAGCAGCAATCCTCATATCAGACAAAATAGACATCAAAATAAGATTAGAAGAGACTAGGAAGGACACTACATAATGATCAAGGGTTCGATCCAAGAAGAAGATATAACAATCATAAAGATCTATGCACCCAACACAGGAGCACCCCAATACGTAAGACAAACACTTTCAGACATAAAAGAAGATATCACACTAACACTATCATAGTAGGAGACTTTAACACTCCTCTCACACCAATGGACAGATCATCCAAACAGAAAATTAAGAAAGAAACACAAGCCTTCAATGCCACACTAGAAGAAATGGACCTCATGGATATCTTTTGGACATTCCATACAAAAGCAGAAGAATACACTTTCTTCTCAAGTGCTCAAGGAATATTCTCCAGGATAGACCACATTTTAGGCCACAAATCAAACCTCAGTCAATTCAAGAAAATTGAAATTATATCAACCACTTCCCCAGACCACAATGTAATGAGACTAGAGATCAACTACAGGAAAAAAACTGCTAAAAACACAAACACATGGAGATTAAACAACACATACCTAAAAAACCAACTGATTACCGAGCAAATCAAAGGAAAAATTTAAAAATTCCTAGAAGAAAACGACAATGAACACACGACACTGCAAAACCTATGGGATACTGCAAAAGCAGTTCTAAGAGGGAAGTTTATAGCAATTCAATCCTACCTCAAGAAACTAGGAAAATCTCAAACAGACGACCTAACCCTATGCTTAAAACAATTAAAGAAAGAAGAACAAAAAACACCCCAAAGCCAGCAGAAGAAGAGAAATCATAAAGATCAGAGCAGAAATAAATGAAAAAGAAATGAAAGAAACAATAGCAAAGATAAATAAAACAAAACACTGGTTCTTCGAAAAGGTCAATAAAATCGACAAGCCACTGGCCAGCCTCATCAAGAAAAAGAGAGAAGAACCAGATCACCAAAATCAAAAATGAAAAAGGAGAGATTACAACAGATAATGCAGAAATCCAAAGGATCATAAGAGACTATTATGAACAACTCTATGGCAACAAACTGGACAACCTGGAAGAAATGGATAGCTTCTTGAAGAAGATTAATCTCCCAAGTTTCAACCAGGAAGAAATAGAAATTATGAACAACCCAATCACAAGCACAGAAACAAACATTGTAATAAAAAATCTACCCAAAAATAAGAGGCCCAGGGCCAGATGGCTTCACAGGTGAATTCTACCAAACATTTAAAGAAGAGCAAATGCCTGTCCTTCTAAAACTCTTCCAAAAAATTACACAGGAAGGAACACTTCCAAACACAGTCTACTAGGTTGCCATCACCCTGATACCAAAGCCAGGCAACAACAACACAATAAAAGAAAATTATAGGCAAATTTCACTGATGAATTTAGATGTCAAAATCCTCAACAAAATCCTAGTAAACAGAATTCAACAACACATCAAATAAAGTATATCATGACAAGTCAAGTTCATCCCAGGCATGCAGGGATTCTTCAATATCCACAAATCAATCAATGTGATACACCATATCAACAAATTGAGACTACCACAATGAGAGATCAACTACAGGAAAAAAACTGCTAAAAACACAAACACATGGAGATTAAACAACACATACCTAAAAAACCAACTGATTACCGAGCAAATAAAAGGGAAAAAATTTTAAAAAATTCCTAGAAGAAAACGACAATGAACACACGACACTGCAAAACCTATGGGATACTGCAAAAGCAGTTCTAAGAGGGAAGTTTATAGCAATTCAATCCTACCTCAAGAAACTAGGAAAATCTCAAACAGACGACCTAACCCTATGCTTAAAACAATTAAAGAAAGAAGAACAAAAAACACCCCAAAGCCAGCAGAAGAAGAGAAATCATAAAGATCAGAGCAGAAATAAATGAAAAAGAAATGAAAGAAACAATAGCAAAGATAAATAAAACAAAACACTGGTTCTTCGAAAAGGTCAATAAAATCGACAAGCCACTGGCCAGCCTCATCAAGAAAAAGAGAGAAGAACCAGATCACCAAAATCAAAAATGAAAAAGGAGAGATTACAACAGATAATGCAGAAATCCAAAGGATCATAAGAGACTATTATGAACAACTCTATGGCAACAAACTGGACAACCTGGAAGAAATGGATAGCTTCTTGAAGAAGATTAATCTCCCAAGTTTCAACCAGGAAGAAATAGAAATTATGAACAACCCAATCACAAGCACAGAAACAAACATTGTAATAAAAAATCTACCCAAAAATAAGAGGCCCAGGGCCAGATGGCTTCACAGGTGAATTCTACCAAACATTTAAAGAAGAGCAAATGCCTGTCCTTCTAAAACTCTTCCAAAAAATTACACAGGAAGGAACACTTCCAAACACAGTCTACTAGGTTGCCATCACCCTGATACCAAAGCCAGGCAACAACAACACAATAAAAGAAAATTATAGGCAAATTTCACTGATGAATTTAGATGTCAAAATCCTCAACAAAATCCTAGTAAACAGAATTCAACAACACATCAAATAAAGTATATCATGACCAAGTCAAGTTCATCCCAGGCATGCAGGGATTCTTTAATATCCACAAATCAATCAATGTGATACACCATATCAACAAATTGAGAGACAAAAATCACATGATCATCTCAATAGATGCAGAAAAAGCCTTTGACAAAATCCAACACCCATTTCTGATAAAAAAAAAAACTCTTCAAAAACTGGGCATAGAAGGATCCTATCTCAACATAGTGAAAGGCATATATGAGAAGTCTACAGCGAACATTATTCTCAATGGTGAAAAACTGAAAGTATTCCCTCTAAGATCAGGAACAAGAAAAAGGTGTCCATTTTCACCACTATTATTCAACACAGTCCTGGAAGTTCTAGCAACAGCAGTAAGAGAAGAAAAATAAATGAAAGGAATCCAGATTGGAAAAAAGTAACACTCTCTCTATTCACAAATGACATGATATTATACATAGAAAATCCCAAAGACACTATTACAAAACTACTAGAGCTAATCAACGAATTCAGCAAAGTCATGGGATAGAAAATCAATACACAGAAATCACTGGCATTCCTATACATAAACAGCCCGAGGTGGGGCTGGGCGGGCATGGCGTCCTGTCAGCACTGTCTTCGAGTCAGCTCAATTTACTTAAAAAGAAAACATGCAGGCTTCCCCTGGTGGTCCAGTGGGTAAGGACACCGCCTTGCAGTGCAAGGGGCGCCAGTTCGAGCCCCTGGCCTGGGAAGATCCCATGTGCCGCGGAGCGACTGGACTGATGTGTCCAATTACCGAGCCGGAGCTCTGGAGTGCATGCGCCCAGAGCCGGCGCTCTGCAACAACAGACACCACCGCGATGGGAGGCCCACAGGAGCCAAAGAACAGAGACGGATGAAAATAGAGAAATGAAAGACCAATAGAACTGGCCTGCCTGCTCCCCTCCCTCCCCAACCTGACCCCCGCCCAAAATAAAAAAATAAATAAATAAATCTTAAAAAAAAAAAAAAAAAGAAGAAGAAGACATGCCTCAAGAAAGAGAAATCTGTAAGCAAGCTGGATGCAGAGATGCCAAGCAGGCAACAACAACACAATAAAAGAAAATTATAGGCAAATTTCACTGATGAATTTAGATGTCAAAATCCTCAACAAAATCCTAGTAAACAGAATTCAACAACACATCAAATAAAGTATATCATGACCAAGTCAAGTTCATCCCAGGCATGCAGGGATTCTTTAATATCCACAAATCAATCAATGTGATACACCATATCAACAAATTGAGAGACAAAAATCACATGATCATCTCAATAGATGCAGAAAAAGCCTTTGACAAAATCCAACACCCATTTCTGATAAAAAAAAAAACTCTTCAAAAACTGGGCATAGAAGGATCCTATCTCAACATAGTGAAAGGCATATATGAGAAGTCTACAGCGAACATTATTCTCAATGGTGAAAAACTGAAAGTATTCCCTCTAAGATCAGGAACAAGAAAAAGGTGTCCATTTTCACCACTATTATTCAACACAGTCCTGGAAGTTCTAGCAACAGCAGTAAGAGAAGAAAAATAAATGAAAGGAATCCAGATTGGAAAAAAAGTAAAACTCTCTCTATTCACAAATGACATGATATTATACATAGAAAATCCCAAAGACACTATTACAAAACTACTAGAGCTAATCAACGAATTCAGCAAAGTCATGGGATAGAAAATCAATACACAGAAATCACTGGCATTCCTATACATAAACAGCCCGAGGTGGGGCTGGGCGGGCATGGCGTCCTGTCAGCACTGTCTTCGAGTCAGCTCAATTTACTTAAAAAGAAAACATGCAGGCTTCCCCTGGTGGTCCAGTGGGTAAGGACACCGCCTTGCAGTGCAAGGGGCGCCAGTTCGAGCCCCTGGCCTGGGAAGATCCCATGTGCCGCGGAGCGACTGGACTGATGTGTCCAATTACCGAGCCGGAGCTCTGGAGTGCATGCGCCCAGAGCCGGCGCTCTGCAACAACAGACACCACCGCGATGGGAGGCCCACAGGAGCCAAAGAACAGAGACGGATGAAAATAGAGAAATGAAAGACCAATAGAACTGGCCTGCCTGCTCCCCTCCCTCCCCAACCTGACCCCCGCCCAAAATAAAAAAATAAATAAATAAATCTTAAAAAAAAAAAAAAAAAGAAGAAGAAGACATGCCTCAAGAAAGAGAAATCTGTAAGCAAGCTGGATGCAGAGATGCCATTGATGGACCTGTGGCAAGTGCTCCTGTTCATCCACTGCTAACTACATTCTGGGAATGCTGACTGAGTTATTCAGGTGTGATTTGCTGAGACAGAATGTGATCCTGTGCTTCAGGAGGATACGGACTGCCTGTGCCCTGGGAAGGCTCTGAAACCATGGAAGAGCCCCACGGGGAGGGAGTCGTGACAAGTCAGGGCATCAGCCCTTTCCGCTCGGACACCAATTAGTCCTGCACTTCCTGTTGACCTAAAAAGTATGCTCAAGGAGGAGTGTGCCTTTTTTTTTTTTCAAAGAAAGCAACGCCAGAAGCAGTGCGACTTCTTTGTTCACTTAGATGCATGCAAAAAAGAAAAGTGAGTCACTCTGACTTTCTAACTTCAGTTGATGGAAACAAAGCACTGAATCATATAACCTGTCAGGGAAGACCTACATATAGTTTTCTCTAGATAATATTCATGTTGAAAGAGTCTGAAATTCTGTTCTTGTCATAGAGTCATGGGATTGGGGTTACAAGTTTCTACCCATCAGTAATTTTGCAGTTGACTATAAAAAACATTCCAATAGAGAAGATACAGCAGGGCCTTCAAACAGTCTGATTTGGTTGAGTCAACCATACTCAGGCTAGAGCTTCTCCAAATGGAGAACTGAAAAGGAGCTATGAACTTGGCATTAGGAAAAGCTCTGGAGACTCAGTCCAGATGTTGACTTTCATCATGCTGTGATTGAAATGAAGGGTTTAGAAAATCACTTACCAGTCAGTTGAGAACCAAAGAAAAGCCTATGAATGTAGCATAGTAGGTAGAATCCCAGTTTGAGGCTTTCTGCAAACTAAGAACAACTCTCTTCCAAACCTGATATAACAATTAGCCTTAAAAAAACACATGTACACACACAATTAACCTACCCCCAAGTAATTAGTTCTATTTCCTTCCTTTAAAAGGTATTAGCCCTCTACCCTGTCTTCAGTACCTTTAAAACTTTTATTAGCTCTTATGCATATGAACTACTATTTCAGTTTTGATGGGTATGTAATTATAAAATATTGATCAACAGTCACAAGCGATTGGTAACAACATCGTGAGATAATTTTTAAAACAATAACAACTGAGCTTCCTCACTACACCATTCTGCCATACTCTCGCCTATTAAAGTAAACTAAGCAAAACAACAACAAAGGGCTTCCCTGGTGGTCCAGTGGGTAAGGACACCGCCTTGCAGTGCAAGGGGCGCTGCTTCAATCCATGGCCTGGGAAGATCCCACGTGCCACAGAGAGGCTGGACCAATGTGTCCAATTACCGAGCCAGAGCTCCAGAGCACATGCGCCCAGAGCCAGTACTCTGCGACAACAGAGGCTGCTGCGATGGGAGACCCACACGGGCCAAAGAACAAAGATGAATGGAAATATATAAATGAAAGACCAATAGAAGTGGCCTGTCTGCCCCCCTCCCTCCCCAACTCGACCCTCCCGCCTATTTAAACAACAACAACAACAACAATAAAAAGAAAACACTGGCATTCCTATACACAAACAATGAAAAATCAAAAAACGGAATCAAGGATGCAGTCCCCTTCACCATTGCAACCAAAAGAATCAAATATCTAGGACTAAACCTACCCAAAGAAACAAAAGAACTGTACACAGAAAACTACAAGACACTCATGAGAGACATTAAAGAAGACTTAAACAGATGGAGAGATATTCCATGTTCCTGGGTCGGAAGAATCAATATTGTGAAAATGACCATACTACCAAATGTCATCTATAGATTCAATGCAATCCCTATCAAACTACCAATGACATTCTTCACTGAACTAGACCAAAGAATAACACAGTTCATATGGAAACACAAAAGACCTCGAATAGCCAAAGCAATCGTGAGGAAGATGAACGAAACTGGAGGGCTCAGCCTCCCTAACTTCAGACTCTACTACAAAGCAACAGTCATCAAGACAGTATGGTACTGGCACAAAAACAGAAATATCGACCAATGGAACAAGATAAAGAACCCAGAGATAAACCCACGCACCTATGGGTACCTTATTTTTGACAAAGGAGGCAAAACTATAAAATGGGACAAAGACAGCCTCTTCAACAAATGGTGCTGGGAAAATTGGACAGCTACATGCAAAAAAATGAAGTTGGAACTTTCCCTGACACCATGCACAAAGATCAACTCAAAATGGAGATAATTTTAAAACAATAACAACTGAGCTTCCTCACTACACCATTCTGCCATACTCTCGCCTATTAAAGTAAACTAAGCAAAACAACAACAAAGGGCTTCCCTGGTGGTCCAGTGGGTAAGGACACCGCCTTGCAGTGCAAGGGGCGCTGCTTCAATCCATGGCCTGGGAAGATCCCACGTGCCACAGAGAGGCTGGACCAATGTGTCCAATTACCGAGCCAGAGCTCCAGAGCACATGCGCCCAGAGCCAGTACTCTGCGACAACAGAGGCTGCTGCGATGGGAGACCCACACGGGCCAAAGAACAAAGATGAATGGAAATATATAAATGAAAGACCAATAGAAGTGGCCTGTCTGCCCCCCTCCCTCCCCAACTCGACCCTCCCGCCTATTTAAACAACAACAACAACAACAATAAAAAGAAAACACTGGCATTCCTATACACAAACAATGAAAAATCAAAAAACGGAATCAAGGATGCAGTCCCCTTCACCATTGCAACCAAAAGAATCAAATATCTAGGACTAAACCTACCCAAAGAAACAAAAGAACTGTACACAGAAAACTACAAGACACTCATGAGAGACATTAAAGAAGACTTAAACAGATGGAGAGATATTCCATGTTCCTGGGTCGGAAGAATCAATATTGTGAAAATGACCATACTACCAAATGTCATCTATAGATTCAATGCAATCCCTATCAAACTACCAATGACATTCTTCACTGAACTAGACCAAAGAATAACACAGTTCATATGGAAACACAAAAGACCTCGAATAGCCAAAGCAATCGTGAGGAAGATGAACGAAACTGGAGGGCTCAGCCTCCCTAACTTCAGACTCTACTACAAAGCAACAGTCATCAAGACAGTATGGTACTGGCACAAAAACAGAAATATCGACCAATGGAACAAGATAAAGAACCCAGAGATAAACCCACGCACCTATGGGTACCTTATTTTTGACAAAGGAGGCAAAACTATAAAATGGGACAAAGACAGCCTCTTCAACAAATGGTGCTGGGAAAATTGGACAGCTACATGCAAAAAAATGAAGTTGGAACTTTCCCTGACACCATGCACAAAGATCAACTCAAAATGGATTAAAGACCTAAATGTAAGACCAGAAACCATCAAACTCTTGGAGGAGAATATAGGCAAAACCCTCAAGGACATCAATCAAAGCAAGATCTTCTCTGACCCACCTACTAGAATAGCAGAACTGAAAAGAAAAATGAACATGTGGGACCTCATGAAACTTAAAAGCTTTTGTACAGCAAAAGAAACTACAAAAAAGCTGAACAGACAGCCCACAGAATGGGAGAAAATCATAGCAAATGAAACAACAGACAAACAATTAATCTCCAAAATCTACAAGCAACTCAGACAACTCAGCACCAGAAAAATGAACAACCCCATCAAAAAATGGGAAAAGGACTTAAACAGACACCTCTCCAAAGAGAACATACAGATGGCCAAAACACACATGAAATGATGCTCAACCTCGTTTATAATTAGAGAAATGCAAATCAAAACTGCAATGAGATATCACCTCATACCCATCAGAATGGCCATCATCAAAAAATCTGCAGACAATAAATGCTGGAGAGGGCATGGAGAAAAGGGAACACTCTTGCATTGCTGGTGGGAATGTAGTTTGATACAGCTGCTATGGAAGACAGTATGGAGGTTTCTTTAAAAACTAAAAATAGAAGCACCCTACGACCCAGCAATCCCACTCTTAGGCTTATACCCTGATGAAATCAAAACTGAAAGAAGCACCTGTATCCCAGTGTTCATTGCAGCTGTCTATACAATAGCTAGAACATGGAAGCAACATAGATGTCCATCAACGAATGAATGGATACAAAAAGTCTGATGCATATTTACAATAGAATACTACACAGTTGTAAAAAGAAATGCAGAAGAATCACTCCTAACGACGTGACTGGATCTAGAATCTATCATAAAAAGTGAAGTCAGTCAAAAAGAGAAGGCAGTACAATATACTAACACATATATATGGAATCTAGTAGGATGGTAATGATAACACACAAAATAAAGTGCTGGGAAAATTGGACAGCTACATGCAAAAAAATGAAGTTGGAACTTTCCCTGACACCATGCACAAAGATCAACTCAAAATGGATTAAAGACCTAAATGTAAGACCAGAAACCATCAAACTCTTGGAGGAGAATATAGGCAAAACCCTCAAGGACATCAATCAAAGCAAGATCTTCTCTGACCCACCTACTAGAATAGCAGAACTGAAAAGAAAAATGAACATGTGGGACCTCATGAAACTTAAAAGCTTTTGTACAGCAAAAGAAACTACAAAAAAGCTGAACAGACAGCCCACAGAATGGGAGAAAATCATAGCAAATGAAACAACAGACAAACAATTAATCTCCAAAATCTACAAGCAACTCAGACAACTCAGCACCAGAAAAATGAACAACCCCATCAAAAAATGGGAAAAGGACTTAAACAGACACCTCTCCAAAGAGAACATACAGATGGCCAAAACACACATGAAATGATGCTCAACCTCGTTTATAATTAGAGAAATGCAAATCAAAACTGCAATGAGATATCACCTCATACCCATCAGAATGGCCATCATCAAAAAATCTGCAGACAATAAATGCTGGAGAGGGCATGGAGAAAAGGGAACACTCTTGCATTGCTGGTGGGAATGTAGTTTGATACAGCTGCTATGGAAGACAGTATGGAGGTTTCTTTAAAAACTAAAAATAGAAGCACCCTACGACCCAGCAATCCCACTCTTAGGCTTATACCCTGATGAAATCAAAACTGAAAGAAGCACCTGTATCCCAGTGTTCATTGCAGCTGTCTATACAATAGCTAGAACATGGAAGCAACATAGATGTCCATCAACGAATGAATGGATACAAAAAGTCTGATGCATATTTACAATAGAATACTACACAGTTGTAAAAAGAAATGCAGAAGAATCACTCCTAACGACGTGACTGGATCTAGAATCTATCATAAAAAGTGAAGTCAGTCAAAAAGAGAAGGACAAGTACAATATACTAACACATATATATGGAATCTAGTAGGATGGTAATGATAACACACAAAATAAAGTGATGGAAAAACAGACATGGACAGTGGACATATGGACATTGTGGGGAATGAACAGTAGGTGGGAGGTATAAAGGAAGTAGCATGAAAACCTATACTATCATATGTGAAAAAAATAACTATTGTCATTGCTCTGTGAGAAAAGGGAATCCTGCACGGGTGCTGTGCGATGGCCTGGAGGGGTGAGATGGGAGGGGATATACATATGACTACCTTGGGACCATACATATCTGTAAACTACAAAATTCTGTAAAAGTAAAAATAAAATAAAAATTAAAAAAAAAAGAAAAGGCAGAGGAACCAGATATTAAATTCCAAACATCTGTTGGATCATAGAGAAAGCAAGGCAATTCCAGTAAAACACATACAGTTTTTCTTTTTTGACTATGCTAAAGTCTTTGACTATATGGACCACAACAAACTGTTTAATTCTTAAAGAGATGGGAATACCAGACCACCATCTGGGGCTTTGTGACAGTAGAATTCTTAGATCAAAGTAATTAGTCATGATCCCATTTATAAATTTAACAAAAAATACTTCATTTGTAAGACTTCAATCCTGGCTGTGTCCACGTACACCTTTGTCCTTTATTTTCAAGTAATTTTAAATCCCTATATTTCACTACCTCATACAGTGAAGTGAAGAAGTCCAGCTCATGAGTTTGGGTTACTGGAAGATGGATTTTCTGTCAACAAAATAGATGATATTTTTTTGTAGTGCAGTTTCTCTTATTCTCTTTCCCTATTTACCCCAGGGATAAAGATCAAAGACTGTTCCTTAGTGTCTATTTTTCATACTTCTTTTTGAAAACAGAACATGTAAAGTATCAGATGAGAACATGGCCACTCAGCTATACTTTCCAGTCTCCCTTTGGTCCTAATATGGCCACAACATTCTAACAGAATTATGTGTCACCTTCTGGTCAAAAGCATAAAAACTATAAAATACAGTCTTACATTCTTGTGAAAATAGAGAAAATTTGGAAATGGATAGTATATCAGTTATTATGGAATTATTGTTACTAGTCTCAGCTGTGACAATGGTGTTGAAGTTAAAAACATATATATGGAATCTAGTAGGATGGTAATGATAACACACAAAATAAAGTGATGGAAAAACAGACATGGACAGTGGACATATGGACATTGTGGGGAATGAACAGTAGGTGGGAGGTATAAAGGAAGTAGCATGAAAACCTATACTATCATATGTGAAAAAAATAACTATTGTCATTGCTCTGTGAGAAAAGGGAATCCTGCACGGGTGCTGTGCGATGGCCTGGAGGGGTGAGATGGGAGGGGATATACATATGACTACCTTGGGACCATACATATCTGTAAACTACAAAATTCTGTAAAAGTAAAAATAAAATAAAAATTAAAAAAAAAAGAAAAGGCAGAGGAACCAGATATTAAATTCCAAACATCTGTTGGATCATAGAGAAAGCAAGGCAATTCCAGTAAAACACATACAGTTTTTCTTTTTTGACTATGCTAAAGTCTTTGACTATATGGACCACAACAAACTGTTTAATTCTTAAAGAGATGGGAATACCAGACCACCATCTGGGGCTTTGTGACAGTAGAATTCTTAGATCAAAGTAATTAGTCATGATCCCATTTATAAATTTAACAAAAAATACTTCATTTGTAAGACTTCAATCCTGGCTGTGTCCACGTACACCTTTGTCCTTTATTTTCAAGTAATTTTAAATCCCTATATTTCACTACCTCATACAGTGAAGTGAAGAAGTCCAGCTCATGAGTTTGGGTTACTGGAAGATGGATTTTCTGTCAACAAAATAGATGATATTTTTTTGTAGTGCAGTTTCTCTTATTCTCTTTCCCTATTTACCCCAGGGATAAAGATCAAAGACTGTTCCTTAGTGTCTATTTTTCATACTTCTTTTTGAAAACAGAACATGTAAAGTATCAGATGAGAACATGGCCACTCAGCTATACTTTCCAGTCTCCCTTTGGTCCTAATATGGCCACAACATTCTAACAGAATTATGTGTCACCTTCTGGTCAAAAGCATAAAAACTATAAAATACAGTCTTACATTCTTGTGAAAATAGAGAAAATTTGGAAATGGATAGTATATCAGTTATTATGGAATTATTGTTACTAGTCTCAGCTGTGACAATGGTGTTGAAGTTATGGAAAAGAAAGTCCATGGGCTTCCCTTGTGGCTCAGTGGATAAGAACCCGTCTGCCAATGCAGGAGACACAGGTTCGAGCCCTGATCCAGGAAGATCCCACATACCGCAGAGCAGCTAAAATCCACACATCCACAAAGACCCAGAACAGCCAAAAATAAATAAATAAAAGTTAAAAAAAAAAAAAGAGAAACTCCATCTTTTTTGGCAATGGTTCACAATGTCTTCTACCTACTTTCAAATTGTTAAAATATGCATCCAATAATTTTACATATAGAAGCTTGAACTATACTTCTCTCTTTTCCCTCTATATTAAAAATAAAAACCAAGGATCCCTCCTGAGGCCCTTGATTCTATTTATTCTATCCTAAAGTCTGTTCTTTTTTTTTTCTTTACAGATATCTATTCAAAATATTTATTTCATTTCTTTTGAATATGTACCCAGAAGTGAAATCGCTGGATCATATAATAGTTCTATTTTTAATTTTTAAAAGAATCTCTGTACTGTTTTTCCATAATAGCTGTATCAATTCATAATCTCAACAGTGTACAAGGTTTCCCTTTTCTCCAAATTCTCACCAGAAAATTGTTATCTTTTGACTTTTTGATAATAACCACTCTAACAAGTATGAGGTAATTAATTCAATGTAGTTTGGATATGCATTTCCCCAATAACTAGTGAAACTGAACATGTTTTTCATATACCTGTTGACCATTTGTAAGTCTTCTTTGGAAAAATTTCTATTTTAGGCCCTTTGCTCATTTTAATTGAATTATTTATTATTTTTTATTGAGTAATACATTTTTTCATATATTTCAGATACTAGCCTCTTATCAAATATACAGTTTACAAATATTTTCTCTCCTTTTAGAGGCTGCTTTTATTTTGCTGATTTTCCTTTGCGAAAATTCTTTAGCCTGGTGTAATACCATTTGTTTATTTTCACTTTTGTTGCATGTGTTTTCATGGCCATATCTAAAAAATCATTGCTAAAGTCTATCTCAAGGACTCTTTCCATGATATTTTCTTCCAAGAAATATCATGAGTTTTATAATACTAGGTTTTATATTTAAATATTTAATCTATTTTGAGTTGATTTTTATATATGGCACAAAATAAGGGTTTATTTTTTTTTTTTGCCTGAGGATATTCAATTTTCCAACATTGTTTATTGAATAGACTCCACTGTGCTTTTAGTGTCTTTCTTAAAAATTAGTTGGGTTTATATGTGAGACGTTTATTTCTGGTCTATCATGTTCCATTGGTCTCTTTGTCTGTTTTGGGGCTTCTGTAGTTCGAGAACTGAGAAGGTCCTGATGTACTGCCTGGGCTGTGAAGAGGCGGAGGTACCAGATGTCAAATTGCCAACCACTGGATCAAAGAGAAAGTAAGAAGGTTCCAGAAAAACATCTATTTCTGTTTCATTGACTATGCTAAAGCCTTTCACTGTGTGGATCACAACAAACTGTGGAAAATTCTTAAAGAAACAGGAATACCTGACCACCTTATCTGTCTCCTGAGAAACCTATATGTGGATCAAGAAGCAAAGTTAAAACTGGACATGGAACAACAGACTGGTTCAAATTTGGGAAAAGAGTATGGCAAGGCTATATACTGTGTCCCTGCTTTTTTAACTTATATGCAGAATATATCATGTGAAATGCTGGGTTGGATGAATCACAAGCTGGAATCAAGATTGCCAGGAGAAACATCAACAACCTCAGATATGCAGATGATACCACACTAATGGCAGGAGGAAAAGAGGAACTAAAAAGTTTCCTGATGAGGGTGAAAGAGGAGAGTGAAAAAAGGGCACTGGTAACTCAACATTAGAAACATTAAAATCAATGCATCCAGTCTGATCACTTCATGGCTAATAGATGGGGGAAAAGTAGAAACAATGAAAGATTTTATTTTTTATGACTCCAAAATCACTGTGGATGGTGACTGTAGCCATGAAGTTAAAAGATGCTTGCTCCTTGGAAGAAGAGCTATGACAAACTTAGTACATTAAAAAGCACAGACATCACTTTGCTGACAAAGGTCCATTTTCAATCTATTTTGAGTTGATTTTCCTATATATGAGCACAAAATCATTGCTAAAGTCTATCTCAAGGACTCTTTCCATGATATTTTCTTCCAAGAAATATCATGAGTTTTATAATACTAGGTTTTATATTTAAATATTTAATCTATTTTGAGTTGATTTTTATATATGGCACAAAATAAGGGTTTATTTTTTTTTTTTGCCTGAGGATATTCAATTTTCCAACATTGTTTATTGAATAGACTCCACTGTGCTTTTAGTGTCTTTCTTAAAAATTAGTTGGGTTTATATGTGAGACGTTTATTTCTGGTCTATCATGTTCCATTGGTCTCTTTGTCTGTTTTGGGGCTTCTGTAGTTCGAGAACTGAGAAGGTCCTGATGTACTGCCTGGGCTGTGAAGAGGCGGAGGTACCAGATGTCAAATTGCCAACCACTGGATCAAAGAGAAAGTAAGAAGGTTCCAGAAAAACATCTATTTCTGTTTCATTGACTATGCTAAAGCCTTTCACTGTGTGGATCACAACAAACTGTGGAAAATTCTTAAAGAAACAGGAATACCTGACCACCTTATCTGTCTCCTGAGAAACCTATATGTGGATCAAGAAGCAAAGTTAAAACTGGACATGGAACAACAGACTGGTTCAAATTTGGGAAAAGAGTATGGCAAGGCTATATACTGTGTCCCTGCTTTTTTAACTTATATGCAGAATATATCATGTGAAATGCTGGGTTGGATGAATCACAAGCTGGAATCAAGATTGCCAGGAGAAACATCAACAACCTCAGATATGCAGATGATACCACACTAATGGCAGGAGGAAAAGAGGAACTAAAAAGTTTCCTGATGAGGGTGAAAGAGGAGAGTGAAAAAGGTCACTGGTAACTCAACATTAGAAACATTAAAATCAATGCATCCAGTCTGATCACTTCATGGCTAATAGATGGGGGAAAAGTAGAAACAATGAAAGATTTTATTTTTTATGACTCCAAAATCACTGTGGATGGTGACTGTAGCCATGAAGTTAAAAGATGCTTGCTCCTTGGAAGAAGAGCTATGACAAACTTAGTACATTAAAAAGCACAGACATCACTTTGCTGACAAAGGTCCATCCAGTCAAAGCTATGGTTTTTCCAGTAGTCATATAGGGAAGTGAAAGTTGGACCATAAAGAAGGATGAGTGATGAAGAATGAATGCTTTCAAATTGTGGTGTGGAGTCTGCTCTTAACAGAAAATAAGATGTAACTTTCAATGACAACAACAGTTTCCAGTTCTCTCCCTGCTAATTTGTAAAAATCTCATATCAGTGTAGAAAGATCTTTGGCCTTATTTCCATGACCAGGTATCTTGCCCAAAATATACATTATTAGAACTTTTAGAATCAGGATCAAAGACAAAACTGCTTTCAGGAAATCTGTATTACATGAAAAGTAATATCTTAACCACTAGAGGACACAGAAATGAAAGCATCTTTTACATGCCTTCAATGATCCTCTGAGGGAATACACAACTCTCTAGAAGGTCACTCCCACACAGTATTATATTTTCAAGAGGAATAATCAACTCTGTATTCATATTACAGGGAAGCTGTCATTCATGAGGACATCAATGGCTTCCATGCTGCCAAAATACAAATTTGATTTTTTCTGACCACATTTTCTTTGATTCCTTAGTAATCCTCAGACCTGTTGACCACACTCCACTTCCTTATATCTTTTTGTCTCTTGGGGAAATCTGAGGTCACTGGCCACTCCTTCTTAGTCTCCTTACTCCTTCTGTTTCAAAAGACTTCTAAAATTGCTGTGTCCTCAGCTCAGTTTTCTCTCTTCTCTTTTATTAATATTTTCTCCCAGTAGGTTTATCCATGCTAAGAATGTGTAATCTATCTTCATATGGCTGATTCTGTGTTCCTGTCTTCAGGTTTAAACTGTTCCTTGACCAGACTTAGATATTTTTGACATTATCTTTCCTTAAATTTATGAGACATATCTGATTTCTTTCTTTTCCTTAATGCCTTCATTAATTCATTAGCCTATCTCATTAGACTTTCCAAATTATATCCCATACTCACTCGCTTTTCTCCATCTATTTTTAATCATCCTATTGCAAATCACTTAAAATAATCACATCAGCTTTAATATGCTTAAATTATTGTGCAATTTTCCAAAACCACAAGAATAGAATTTGATATAACAAACCATTTTATACCCATCACTCATAGTCAATAATTATCAATATATTCCCATATTTACCTAATCTCTCTTTTCCTTTTGCTTTTTAGTTTTTGACAAATCATTAAAAAGCAAATCACAGACTTCCTCTTATTTGTGAATAAAAGCTTTGTTATGAGTATATTTTCACTTATTCATCATGCCATTGTTATATTAGCAATAAGAATAATTCCTAAATATCACCTAATATCCAGTTCTTATTAACATTTCTTTGTTATCCTAAAATGTCTTTTCAGACATCTTGCCATCTCTGGTCTGTCAGAATACAAGGAAGTTTTACACAGTTCATACCACTGCTGTCTCTTATATCTCTTTTATTTCACAATCATTTACCACATTTCATCCATTGTTTCATTGGATAAAATAGGACATATCTCCTGGAGAATTTTTATATTGACTGATTTTTCCCTCAACATGTCCTTCACTTATTCCTATAGCTGCTTTCTGAAAACTGTTAGTTAAACTAAGGGGCTAGATGATATTCAGGCACCCATTTAAAGGCAAAAGTCCTTTAAAGATATGGTCTTAAACTTCCTGATGATGACATATGCAGTGAAACGAGGGAGAAACAGATCATGGACATGCTGTGGAAATCTGAGGTCACTGGCCACTCCTTCTTAGTCTCCTTACTCCTTCTGTTTCAAAAGACTTCTAAAATTGCTGTGTCCTCAGCTCAGTTTTCTCTCTTCTCTTTTATTAATATTTTCTCCCAGTAGGTTTATCCATGCTAAGAATGTGTAATCTATCTTCATATGGCTGATTCTGTGTTCCTGTCTTCAGGTTTAAACTGTTCCTTGACCAGACTTAGATATTTTTGACATTATCTTTCCTTAAATTTATGAGACATATCTGATTTCTTTCTTTTCCTTAATGCCTTCATTAATTCATTAGCCTATCTCATTAGACTTTCCAAATTATATCCCATACTCACTCGCTTTTCTCCATCTATTTTTAATCATCCTATTGCAAATCACTTAAAATAATCACATCAGCTTTAATATGCTTAAATTATTGTGCAATTTTCCAAAACCACAAGAATAGAATTTGATATAACAAACCATTTTATACCCATCACTCATAGTCAATAATTATCAATATATTCCCATATTTACCTAATCTCTCTTTTCCTTTTGCTTTTTAGTTTTTGACAAATCATTAAAAAGCAAATCACAGACTTCCTCTTATTTGTGAATAAAAGCTTTGTTATGAGTATATTTTCACTTATTCATCATGCCATTGTTATATTAGCAATAAGAATAATTCCTAAATATCACCTAATATCCAGTTCTTATTAACATTTCTTTGTTATCCTAAAATGTCTTTTCAGACATCTTGCCATCTCTGGTCTGTCAGAATACAAGGAAGTTTTACACAGTTCATACCACTGCTGTCTCTTATATCTCTTTTATTTCACAATCATTTACCACATTTCATCCATTGTTTCATTGGATAAAATAGGACATATCTCCTGGAGAATTTTTATATTGACTGATTTTTCCCTCAACATGTCCTTCACTTATTCCTATAGCTGCTTTCTGAAAACTGTTAGTTAAACTAAGGGGCTAGATGATATTCAGGCACCCATTTAAAGGCAAAAGTCCTTTAAAGATATGGTCTTAAACTTCCTGATGATGACATATGCAGTGAAACGATGGAGAAACAGACATGGACAGTGGACATATGGACATTGTGGGGAAGGAACAGTGGGTGGGAGGCATAAAGGAAGTAGCATGAAGGCCTGTACTATCATAAGTGAAGAAAATAGCTATAGTCATTGCTCTGTGAGAAAAGGGGATCCTTCAGGGGTGCAGTGTGATGGTTTGGAGGGGTGGGATGGGGGGGATATACATATGACCAATCTGGGATCATACATAAACAGCAAAACTCTGTAAAAGTTAAAACTAAAATAAAAGTTAAAAAAAAAGTCAAATAAAAGTTTTTCTTTTCTTTTCTTTTTTTTTAAAAAACTTCCTGTATCACATCATGGAGTTTATTATACTGTTTATCCCACTGTATGCTCCTTGCTGTTCGGTCACTAAGTCATGTCAGACTTTTTGCAACCTCATGGACTGCAGCATGCCAGGCTTCCCTGTCCTTTACCATCTCCTGGAGTTCACTGAGTCTGGCATATTACCCAACTATCTCATTCTCTGCTGCCCCCTTATCCACCTGCCCTTAATCTTTTGTATCAATTTAATCAGGTGAGTTCATACCTCTTCCTACCTTTATAACTCCCTGATCAACTAACAGATAATGTTCTACTTCCCTTAATATATCTTCCTGCATCTAATAGTAAAGGCCATTTGACTAGACTGCCATATGTATCTTTAGAGAGCATAAACCATTTTGCATTCCTACCAGTAAAGTTTGAGAACGCCTATTGCTTTGCATCTTTGCAAAAGAATATATTGTCAAGCTGTTGGATTTTTGACTGCTAGATAAATTGAGAAGTAATATCTCAGGACCATTAGTTTATAATCATATTGTATAACTATTAATTAATAACTATGGTAGTATTGCTAATTATTAGAGAAATAGAAATCAAAACTAAAATAAGGAATCATCTCACACCAGTTAGAATAGTCATCATTAAAAAGTCTACAAATAGTAAATGCTAGGGAAGGTGTAGTGAAGGAAATGGAAACCCACTCCACTATTCTTGCCTGGAAAATTCCATGGATGGAGTAGCCTGGCAAGCTACAGTCCATGGGGTCTCAAATGCGTGTATATATATATATATATATACATATATGTATATATGTATATATAGGGCTTCCACGATGGCTCAGTGGTAAAGAATCCACTTGTAATGCAGGAGACCCAGCTTCCATTCCTGTGTTGGGAAGATCCCCTGAAGGAGGGAATGGCAACCTGCTCTTGTATTCTTGCCTGGAGAATTCCATAGACAGAGGAGCCTGACAGACTATAGTCCATGGGGTTGCACAGTGTCACTCACGACTGAAGTGACTAAGCAGCAGCAGCAGAGAGGGTATGAAGAAAATGAAACCCTCTTACACTGTTGCTGGGAATGTAAATTGGTAGAGCCACTGGGAAATCCCATGGACAGAAGAGGCTGACAGGCTACAGTCCATGGGGTTGCCAAAGAGTCAGACATGACTTAGCAACTAAACAGTAACCATGGAGAACAGTATAAAGCATCCTTAAAAAACTAAAAATGAAGTCACCATATGATCCAGCAATCCCACTCCTGAGCATATATCCAGAGAAAACTCCATTTCCAAAAGATACATGTGCCCCAAAGTTCAATGAAGCACTATTTTACAGCAGCCAGCAGATGGAAGCAACTGAAACAACTATCGACAGATGAATGGACCAAGCAGATATGGTATAGACACACATGCACACACAAACACAAAACAGAATATTACTCAACCATAAAAAGAATGAAATAATGATATTTTCAGCAATATGGATGAACCTACATATTATCATATTAAGTGAAGTAAGTCAGACAAAGACAATTATCATATGATATCACTTATATGTAGAGTCTAAAATATGACACAAATGAACTTATCTATGAAAAAGAAACAAACTCACAGACATACAAAATAAACTTACCAAAGGGGATACTAGGGGGTCAGAAGGGAGAGAGAAATCATGAGTTTGGGGTTGACATATATGCACTGCTGGTGCTGCTAAGTCACTTCCTTTGTGTTCCACTCCGCAATCTCATGGACTGTAGCCCACCGGGCTCCTCTGTCCATGGGATATTTCAGACAAGAATACTGGAATGGGTTGCCACTTCATCCTTCAGGGGATCCTTCTGACCCAGGGATGGAACTTTTGTCTCCTGTGGCTCCCACACTGCAGGCAGATTATTTACCACTGAATCACCAGGCAAATCAAGTCCCATATATGCACTCTATATATAAAATAGGCAAAAAACAGAACCTACTCTATAGCACTTTTTCTGTTTCAATTGCATTGCCTAATGTCTCAAAATCAATGTCACATATCAGTGGCTATACTAGTTATCTTAGTTGTATTTCTAACTTTATTAAGGAACTGGTTGTATTTTCCTATTAAAACACTGGTTTTGAAATGATACTAATTAATATTAAATCAGGTTAAACAAATATCCATCAATTCCTATATTATTGAGACATTTTCCAAACAAGGATAGGTATTCAATATTGTCAAATGTCTCTATGTGTGAAGACTACCATGTGAGTTTCTCCCCAATATGATGAAAATATTTTCCAGTATTTAATCATCCTTGAATTTCTGCCCAAATCACTTAATTCATAGCATACTGCTTATATTGCAATTGGGTTTTATTTGCTAATATTAACAGTTATCATAATAAAGGTGAGGTAGTAAATTGCCTTTGTTTCTACATGCAACATCTCAGAGTCCTGTTTATTTATTTTTGAAAATTTTATTTATTTATTTATTTAGGTGGGAGGGGGTGAGGAGGGAGGGGAGCAGGCAGACCACTTCTATTGGTCTTTCATTTGTCCATTTTCATCCATCTTTGTTCTTTTGGCCTGTGTGGGCCTCCCATCACGGTGGCCTCCGTTGTCGCTGAACACCAGCTCTGGGCACATGCGCTCCAGAGCTCTGGCTCGGTAATTGGACACATCGGTCCAGCCGCTCCGCAGCATGTGGGATCTTCCCAGGCCAGGGCTCGAACCTGCGCCCCTTGCACTGCAAGATGGTGTCCTTACCCACTAGACCACCAGGGAAGCACTCCTGTTTATTTTTATATAATTTCATAAAAATAATTTAGATGTTTTTCTTATTTTTGGAGGTCTGAATAGTTTAACTAACAACTAGAATTTGAGAATTGGAATTCTCTGATCTTTAAGTTTTGTGTTCTTATATGAGTTCATCTGAGCCTGATGGATTCATGTGGGAGATTTTTTATAAATTTCTGTACATTTTCTAACATACACGCTCTCTTTAAGAGATTTATTTTTATCCCCATTTAGTAAATTGTATTTCTCTATAGCTACCCATTTCATCTGAATTTTCAAGTTTATTGACAAAGAATTTGACAACATAGTCTCATAATTTTTTTGAGAATATCTCTTGTGAGAGTTATATTTTGTTAATATTTCTTTTGCATGTTTGTACTTTCTCCTCTATATAGATTCATGCACTACTTAACACAACCACCACTGAAATGTTTATTCAACTGTTTAAATCTTAGTTTTAACATCAATTCCTATATTATTGAGACATTTTCCAAACAAGGATAGGTATTCAATATTGTCAAATGTCTCTATGTGTGAAGACTACCATGTGAGTTTCTCCCCAATATGATGAAAATATTTTCCAGTATTTAATCATCCTTGAATTTCTGCCCAAATCACTTAATTCATAGCATACTGCTTATATTGCAATTGGGTTTTATTTGCTAATATTAACAGTTATCATAATAAAGGTGAGGTAGTAAATTGCCTTTGTTTCTACATGCAACATCTCAGAGTCCTGTTTATTTATTTTTGAAAATTTTATTTATTTATTTATTTAGGTGGGAGGGGGTGAGGAGGGAGGGGAGCAGGCAGACCACTTCTATTGGTCTTTCATTTGTCCATTTTCATCCATCTTTGTTCTTTTGGCCTGTGTGGGCCTCCCATCACGGTGGCCTCCGTTGTCGCTGAACACCAGCTCTGGGCACATGCGCTCCAGAGCTCTGGCTCGGTAATTGGACACATCGGTCCAGCCGCTCCGCAGCATGTGGGATCTTCCCAGGCCAGGGCTCGAACCTGCGCCCCTTGCACTGCAAGATGGTGTCCTTACCCACTAGACCACCAGGGAAGCACCCCTGTTTATTTTTATATAATTTCATAAAAATAATTTAGATGTTTTTCTTATTTTTGGAGGTCTGAATAGTTTAACTAACAACTAGAATTTGAGAATTGGAATTCTCTGATCTTTAAGTTTTGTGTTCTTATATGAGTTCATCTGAGCCTGATGGATTCATGTGGGAGATTTTTTATAAATTTCTGTACATTTTCTAACATACACGCTCTCTTTAAGAGATTTATTTTTATCCCCATTTAGTAAATTGTATTTCTCTATAGCTACCCATTTCATCTGAATTTTCAAGTTTATTGACAAAGAATTTGACAACATAGTCTCATAATTTTTTTGAGAATATCTCTTGTGAGAGTTATATTTTGTTAATATTTCTTTTGCATGTTTGTACTTTCTCCTCTATATAGATTCATGCACTACTTAACACAACCACCACTGAAATGTTTATTCAACTGTTTAAATCTTAGCATTTTCCCTATGCAACATCAATCCTTCCTTCCCCTTCTTGGCCCGTGTACTCCTGTACTGGGAATCAGAAAATACTCTAAAAAATAAATATGTGGAGAAATACTGGTTTATCTCAGTGCTTTTCCTTTTTATCTAGGATCATGTCCAATAAAGTCCTTGTGCCTTTGGGGCTCTATGATATTTTCAAACGGTCACTGATGGAGTCATAGTTGCTGTTAAGAGTTTCATCAAGTTTTACAATTGGACGATTAGTTCAATACAAACCACATATTAGTATTTTATCTTCTTTCAGTTATGTATAACCAACTCTCAAAATGGAAATCAGAGCATATTAGTTTCCTACTTTTAATTTTCCAACAATTTTCCTTTGCATTTGAATTTAAATTCAAATTCTTTACTGTTTTCGTAAGATAGGGCTCTTCCCACCTTCCCATGCGCATGCATTCACATATGTTTCTCAAACACCAAGCTTATTTTTCTCTGGAGCTCCTGAATCTCTTATTTTCTCCTCTTGAAATTCTTAAAAACAATACCTTTTTAATGTTAGGTCTATCTCATTTTTAATATCTTAGCTCAAAGGTCATAACTGACCACACTCTAGTGATTCTCCAGCATGTGGCTGTGTTTTATTTTCTTTGCAGTAATTATAACTTGGAAATTACTTTTGTTTGTTCGTTGTTTCATTATTTGTTTTACTAGAGCAGGGAACTCAACTGCTTTTTTCTCTAATGTGTTTGAAAGTCTTATGGAGTACTTGGCAAATAACAGGGATACAATAAAGCATTGCAAAATGAATGAATATTACATTATCACTATTTTCTATGTAAATGAATAATATCTATAAAATTTTGAGCCTCTTAAAGATATTATCTCCAGAAATAAACATTAAGTCTAAGAAAACTTTAAGCATAACATCTAATGTCTGATTAGCTCTCTAAAATGAGTAGAAATTTGATCAAGTAGTTTAATTTTTCATGAAATTCTATTATTTTCAGTTATAAAATGGGTAATTCCTATGCAATCTTTTTTCCCAATTTCCTACTTAACACAACCACCACTGAAATGTTTATTCAACTGTTTAAATCTTAGCATTTTCCCTATGCAACATCAATCCTTCCTTCCCCTTCTTGGCCCGTGTACTCCTGTACTGGGAATCAGAAAATACTCTAAAAAATAAATATGTGGAGAAATACTGGTTTATCTCAGTGCTTTTCCTTTTTATCTAGGATCATGTCCAATAAAGTCCTTGTGCCTTTGGGGCTCTATGATATTTTCAAACGGTCACTGATGGAGTCATAGTTGCTGTTAAGAGTTTCATCAAGTTTTACAATTGGACGATTAGTTCAATACAAACCACATATTAGTATTTTATCTTCTTTCAGTTATGTATAACCAACTCTCAAAATGGAAATCAGAGCATATTAGTTTCCTACTTTTAATTTTCCAACAATTTTCCTTTGCATTTGAATTTAAATTCAAATTCTTTACTGTTTTCGTAAGATAGGGCTCTTCCCACCTTCCCATGCGCATGCATTCACATATGTTTCTCAAACACCAAGCTTATTTTTCTCTGGAGCTCCTGAATCTCTTATTTTCTCCTCTTGAAATTCTTAAAAACAATACCTTTTTAATGTTAGGTCTATCTCATTTTTAATATCTTAGCTCAAAGGTCATAACTGACCACACTCTAGTGATTCTCCAGCATGTGGCTGTGTTTTATTTTCTTTGCAGTAATTATAACTTGGAAATTACTTTTGTTTGTTCGTTGTTTCATTATTTGTTTTACTAGAGCAGGGAACTCAACTGCTTTTTTCTCTAATGTGTTTGAAAGTCTTATGGAGTACTTGGCAAATAACAGGGATACAATAAAGCATTGCAAAATGAATGAATATTACATTATCACTATTTTCTATGTAAATGAATAATATCTATAAAATTTTGAGCCTCTTAAAGATATTATCTCCAGAAATAAACATTAAGTCTAAGAAAACTTTAAGCATAACATCTAATGTCTGATTAGCTCTCTAAAATGAGTAGAAATTTGATCAAGTAGTTTAATTTTTCATGAAATTCTATTATTTTCAGTTATAAAATGGGAATGGAAATTAAAACACTCAAAACTTTCCTTCTAGTTTGAAAATGTCATTTATTTTCTGACTTATCAAAAAGTATTTCTATATTTTAACATGATAATCTATAGTATAATCTAGTTTATTTAAAAACTCATCAATGCTACCATTTGACTTAGCAATTCTACTCATGGGTATATATTAAAAAACCTCAAAAACACTAATTCAAAAAGACACATGCACTCCATGTTCATAATATCATTGTTTATAATTGCCAAGATATAGAAGCAATCTAAGCGTCCATCAACAGATAAATAGATGAAGATGTGTCTATTGTATGGAAGCATGAATACAACTCAGTGACAAAAAAGACAAAAAACAAAAAACAATGAAATAAGACAATTAACGGCAACATGGATGATCTTGGAAGGCCTTATGCTAAGTGAAATATGTCAGACAGATAATGACAAATACCATATGTTATTTATATGTGGAACCTAAAAAAATACAACAAATTAGTGAATATAACAAAAAAGAAGCAGAACCACAAATATAGAGCACAAATCAATGAGAAGGTAAGAACAACATGGTGGAGGGGGGAGCTACAAGCTACTGGGGTTGAGATGGGCTACAAGGGGGTATTGGACGACATGGGAAACATGGCCCATATTCTGCAATAATTGTAAGTTGAGAGAGAAAGAGGTGAATAGGCAGACTTGGTAATGAGGTCAGCAGTTTCCAAGGAGGAGGAGGAAGAACATTTTCTAGCCTAAATGTTTGCTATGATAAAGATTTACTCTGAAACTAACTTTGTTGTTTTATGGTGGCAAACTATTCTGTATTGAAATGTCTCATCTAGTCTTGACGTCAGGAAACTGTCCTCTGACTAATCTTAGGTTAATGTTGTGGGAGTGGGTCTAGTAGGACCTGTACAGCCCTGAAAGATTCTATTGATCTATCGTAAATAACCAACTGAAAAAGTACAAAATGCCTCCCCTAAACTAGCTGCTGGGGGTAGTCTCTTACCTCCTTCAAGTTCCTTTAGCTGGAAGCTTTCTCTATTCCTTTTTTCAAGAAAAACTTTAAGCAATAACATCTAATGTCTGATTAGCTCTCTAAAATGAGTAGAAATTTGATCAAGTAGTTTAATTTTTCATGAAATTCTATTATTTTCAGTTATAAAATGGGAATGGAAATTAAAACACTCAAAACTTTCCTTCTAGTTTGAAAATGTCATTTATTTTCTGACTTATCAAAAAGTATTTCTATATTTTAACATGATAATCTATAGTATAATCTAGTTTATTTAAAAACTCATCAATGCTACCATTTGACTTAGCAATTCTACTCATGGGTATATATTAAAAAACCTCAAAAACACTAATTCAAAAAGACACATGCACTCCATGTTCATAATATCATTGTTTATAATTGCCAAGATATAGAAGCAATCTAAGCGTCCATCAACAGATAAATAGATGAAGATGTGTCTATTGTATGGAAGCATGAATACAACTCAGTGACAAAAAAGACAAAAAACAAAAAACAATGAAATAAGACAATTAACGGCAACATGGATGATCTTGGAAGGCCTTATGCTAAGTGAAATATGTCAGACAGATAATGACAAATACCATATGTTATTTATATGTGGAACCTAAAAAAATACAACAAATTAGTGAATATAACAAAAAAGAAGCAGAACCACAAATATAGAGCACAAATCAATGAGAAGGTAAGAACAACATGGTGGAGGGGGGAGCTACAAGCTACTGGGGTTGAGATGGGCTACAAGGGGGTATTGGACGACATGGGAAACATGGCCCATATTCTGCAATAATTGTAAGTTGAGAGAGAAAGAGGTGAATAGGCAGACTTGGTAATGAGGTCAGCAGTTTCCAAGGAGGAGGAGGAAGAACATTTTCTAGCCTAAATGTTTGCTATGATAAAGATTTACTCTGAAACTAACTTTGTTGTTTTATGGTGGCAAACTATTCTGTATTGAAATGTCTCATCTAGTCTTGACGTCAGGAAACTGTCCTCTGACTAATCTTAGGTTAATGTTGTGGGAGTGGGTCTAGTAGGACCTGTACAGCCCTGAAAGATTCTATTGATCTATCGTAAATAACCAACTGAAAAAGTACAAAATGCCTCCCCTAAACTAGCTGCTGGGGGTAGTCTCTTACCTCCTTCAAGTTCCTTTAGCTGGAAGCTTTCTCTATTCCTTTCTTCTTTAATAAAACTTCAGTTGCAGGAAGTTATGAGTGACTGAAGCCACGTCTATTGATCCCAAAGTGAAATGTTCTGCTTTGGAGGTCATGAAACTGGCACCATTCACTGTAAGCTATCGACTGTCATCTATCAAGGGCAAGCTTAAAACTTGTATAAAAAAGTCATCAGTTCATTGTTCCCTTAGGGAATTTATTAACTGCATAACATTTACAAGGAAATTACATTCTCTTTTCATTTAAAATATTTTTATTTAACAGTTTTAAAGTATGTTATAAAACAATATTTTTAACAAATACCACAATCAAAATATAAAAGTCATTAGAAGAGAATATTAGTAAGATTAAACTTTCCTGGATAGTTTCTATTCTGCATATTGAATTTGCTGTGTTTTTACATGAATAGTGGAATATACTAAAATTGATGGCACAATCCTTCTGTTGGAGCAGTTATGAGATGAAAAGACAAAATCTACAAGAAAAAGTTATTAAAAAACAACACATCTCTAATAATAAAAAGATGAAGTTTGTCTCTCCATTTATATCTGTCTCTAGTGCTATGAATATTAGATCATATTTTAAAACTTATTCATAGTGTCATAGGATTGTTCAATTTTGATAAGCTCTGGTAGCTATAAATATAAAAAGATTTACAAATTAATTTTCATATTTAAATTACAAAGTCTTCTGGTACAACTGAAGCTTCAGCTTCAGAGTTAAACTGGATATGCCTTTAGCATTCAAGACACTAACATGTTTTAGAACATAGATTAATGTGAAATGTCTTCATCTCTAGGAAAGTACAATAAAACTATCTTGAAAATCGGCCTTCTGGGTACATTGTAAAAGAGTGAAAGCCTTCCTTTTTAACCATTAAAAAAGTGATACAATTCAAGCTTCTCTCTTCAAATCTTATCATTCCCTTATATCATGTAGAGTACTTCACAAAAGTAATAAAATTTAATAAATTGAAAATATTAATATAGAGCATAATTAAACCATTACATTCTATTAAAGTGTTATATATTTTTAAAGAATATTAATCAATTTATGCATGTTTCAAAGTATGGTAACAATTAGAAACTTATTCAAAGTTTAAATCCAAGTAATTTGTTGATAATTTAGTATGTTCCTATTTTGTCATGATTACTTCAGACACGTGAGGAATTCATGGCCATATTTTATATTCAGTGAATGTTTTTGAAAATGAAAATAGCTTTATTGTTTCCTATGATTACAAAAACTTTTATTAAAATAAATTTGAATAAATCAGAAAACGAAAATCTTTTCTAATACTAATCACCAGGGTTGGGCTGGGGGTGGGGCCTCTTTTTGACATTTGGAATGCATCCTTTCAAAACATGTTCTTAGAGATTGCAGACAGAAAACCCATCAACAGAGATGAGATGACTATTAGCCATTACTGTTTTAAAGTAAAATAACATAGTGAAAAAGAGGAATATATTGGAGGTACCTAAAACTACAGTGGAAGAGGAAGTGCACAGATCAGGGTTCATAAGTAGGTAAGCAACCAAATTACTGTGGCACAAAGGAAAATTCCTGATGGTGATGTCAAAGAGAAACTATGAAGTGAGCCAATGAGTCACAATTTTTATTCAAAAGAATATAGGTTTTAAAATATGTTATTGAAATCTTACTGCTTATATAAATTATATGATTTGAGGATATATATCCAAAATTGGGCTTCTCTCAGGCCAAAAAGAAGCAGTAACTTATCTAGCTTATTAGTTTTGCTTCAAGGTTAACTTTCACAAGGAGCTTATTTAGTACAGAGGCCACCTAGGGGCGTTCATGTAACTCTTCTAAAACAAAATGAAAAGGAATTAAGAGAGGGCTTAATTGAGAGTTTGGGTCTATCGGATGCAAACTATCATAGCGATAATGGATAAACAAGGTCCAACTGTATAGCACAGGGAATGACACTCAATATCCTATAATAAACCATAATGAAAAAGAAAAAAGTTAACTAAATAAAATAAAATAAAAATAAGAAAATGTGTCCCTCTAGACAACAAAAATACCTCTTTCAGAAAATAATCTGCAACCATTCCTACACGTTTCTTTTTCAGATGTTAAGATGAAAGCAGGGAGTGGTACACATAAATTCAATTCTTTCTTGCCACACGCCTAGTCTATGAATCAACATGTATTTTCCCTTTAGTGTTTTCTAGGCTGAGAAAGAAAATGGTGAACTAATTTAGAAAATAAACTATGAGGTTGAGAAATAACAAAGAACACAGATATAGCACCTGACTTTTTATGTAGCATGCTTGATTTATTATTTTAAATGACTAAACTTCTCTCATGGCATCCAACAAATGTAAAGAGAGATAAACAACTCAAAGCATTCAAGGATACCTTGGAGAAATTTCACCATTTCCTGATTATTTTCTCAATTCTTTCAAACACAAGTTAAAAGATTTCTGCCTGTTCAAATTCACTTTATTACACTGAAAATACATATGTACTTCCTCTCTCTCCTCTCTTCCTTGTGGTATGAAAAACAAATCAGATGATATTCCATAATCAATCCACATTATATATTTCTTATAAAATATTTCAAACACAAATAATAGACTTAAAACAAAAAAATTTCTCCCACCACTAAGTAAAACAATAAACTTCACAAAAATCTTGGATCTCCTGAGTATCTTTTCTCTCTACTAGAGATAACTACTTCCTGACTTTGATGTTTTTTTTTTTTTTTCATTTCTATATGCTGCACTTACAATTTTAATACATATGCACATAAATATAATTACATAATACATATTATGTTCACCCTTTGAATTCTATTTACATGTATAAAACTATATTTGTATTTCAGAAAATTTTCTTTTAGCTAAATATGATATGTGTGAGATTCACTCAGTTGCTATCTAACTTATTCAGTATTGACATATCCTATCTCTCTCTCTCGCTCTCTCTCTCTATATATATATTGTTGTTTTTTAGTTGCTAAATCATGTCCAACTCGCTAGTGACCCCATGGATTGTAGCCCACCAGGCTCCTCGTCCAAAGAATTTACCAGGCAAGAACACAGGAATGGATTGTCATTTCCTTCTCCAGGGGATCTTCCCAACTCAGGGACTGAACCTACATCTCCTGTACTGGCAGGTGGATTCTTTACCACTGAGCCACCTGGGAAGTAGATAGATAGGTAGATAGATAGATAGATAGATAGATAGATAGATAGATAACCAAATATATTTGCTCTTATGCTCATACTTGTCTCATTGTTATGCTTTTTTAATTTGTTCAAATGTATAATTGTCAAAACAATAAATTGTGATGTAAATGGTCTATATTGTCACTGAATCCTTCTAGCATGTGAATATATAGTTTTATTTCTCTGTATCATCCCTGTATATAAAATTATTTTCAAATCTGGTAGATGACCAAAATCTCTTGGAGAGCTTGTTAAAGAGAATTTCAGGGCTTCCCTGGTGGTCCAGTGGGTAAAGAATCTGCCTTGCAGTGAGAGGGGCACCAGTTCGATCCCTGGCCTAGGAAGATCCCATGTGCCTTGGAGCGGCTGGACCAGCGTGTCCAATTACGAGCCAGAGCTCTGGAGCGCATGTGCCCAGAGCCAGTGCTCTGCAACGAGAGAGGCCACTGCAGTGGGAGGGCCACACAGGCCAAGGAATGAAGATGGATGAAAATAAATAAATCAAAAACCAATGAAAGAGGACAAAATTAAAAAAAAAAAAAAAAAGAATTTCATATAAGTAGGCCCCATTTTAGATCTTCTGAATCAGTTTCCCAGGTTGTTGCCCATGAAAATGTCCAAAAATAAGATTAAAATGTACAAATGATCTTATTATTCTGTCATATTTCAAACCACTGTATTAAAAGTCAAAGGTATAAAAGATCCCTGTGACTCAATATCAACATGTATGATTGGGGTTGGGGGTTCCCCAGCACCAGCAGGGTATCCTACAGTTCAGCTCACTTTTGACACTCTCTGGATATAGTCTTGAATCCCATAGGTCAAGGGCTCAGTCCCACAAGGCAACCCTCACTCTCAACATGAGTATGCCAGTAGCAAGTCCAGCTTAACATCTATGCTTCTGGCAGACTGGCTACAGATAGGAGGTTCTGTAGAACCCTTTCACGAATTTGTTTAATCTGCTAGGGCAGCGCACAGAACTCAGATAAATATTTTACTTAGTAAATCAGCAGTTTATTATAAAAGGATATAACTCATCAGAAATAGCCAGACGGAAGAGATGTATACAGCAAGGAGTGTGGACAGGGTCTGGAGTTTTCCTGCCCTATTCAAGTATAGCACTCTCCCCAAGTCTCCACATGTTCATCAGTCCAGAAGCTCTCCTATCCCTGTGCTTTGAGGATTTTACAGTGGTTTCATAACATGCTTAAGACACTGGTCACTGGTGGTTAATCCACCTCCAGCCCAGATCACATCCCTAGGTCTACAGAGGCCACAGGAGAAGGCTGGGGGGGCGGGGGCGGGGTGTGGGCCGGTGCGGCGGTTCAACCTTCTGATCACAGGCTCGGATTTCTGGGCCAGCCGCCCGTCTTCAGGTGCAGCCCAAAATCCACATAATTAACAAAACAAAAGACACCTTTGTTGCTTTACTTTGGAAATCCAAAGAGTTTTAGGAGCTATAGGCTTCTCAGGTGGTGCTAATGGTAAACAAACAAACAAACAAAAAACCTGCCAATGCAGGAGACAAGGGTTCCATCCCTGAGTCAGAAAAATCCCCTGGAGGAGGGCATAACAACCTGCTCCAGTGTTCTTGCCTGGAGAATCCCGTAGACGGAGGAGCCTGGCGGGCTACAGTTCATAGGATGGCACAGAGTCAGACACGACTGAAGCAACTGAGCATACACACATCTACATTTCAGGAAAAGTGGACCGAGATGAAATATATATTTCTTACAATATACCATAGTATTACAATTGCATTGGTAATTTTTTATTAAGTAGAATGTATACATATAAAAGTGCAAATTCACTGTATACATGTATAATAGGTGTGAAATTCTATGGAAAGGATAAATTTTTCATAAAATTGCATGCTTTCAAAAGCTAACTGAAAATTATTATTTTCTACCTTCTAATTGTAATGAAGTTTAAAAAGAAACAGCCTGAGATAAAGAAAACAGCCTGAGATGGAAAAAAAGATCAAACTCACAAAGAGACAGTAAATAACTAACAACTTGTCTATTTTTGTGTAAGCTATTTACTGCTAGGGAATTCATACAAATAAAAACATCATCTTTCCAAAGGGGCAACACTGTGTAATTATTAATCCCTAAAATATAGAAACAAAGAATAAGAATTGGTAGCATAAGAGAATTGTATTTAATAGATAGAAATGGTCACCTATGGACATGGACATAAATGATAATCTCTGAATGATCATGTAAAATGAACTGAAATCACTAATGTTAAAATTGCTATAGTGTGTGAATCATAATTTATATTAGCTTTTATCCTTTGATATTGAGGTGACTTTCCTCCTGCATAATAATAAGATTATATTAATGGCGTTGATTTCATTTGGAAAAGTGAGTCCGTAGATTATAAGGAAATTTGAATATAGAATTCCTTCTCTCCAACATGGGCATTTATCTTTTAAAAAAATTACCTTCAATGTTTCGTGTATAATAGCTGCTACTATTTTCAGAGCAAAAATAAAATGTAAAAAGAATTATTTTAATAGTTTGCTCATACATTTTATAGAGATAGTTACTATATGCCATCGTTTATTGTTTATGTTCACTTAATTCCCTTTAAATATTTCTCTTCCACATCTCTTTTTTATTATACCATCATTTATGGGTGATATTTTTATTCTTGTTGGCATTTTAACCTTTTTAATGGAGACAAATTCACATATATATATGAACACAGTTAAATATAATGACTATGTATTTTATCTTCTTACAAATAATACAATTTGTCATCACATTTTTAGAGAAATACATTGTCATTACTTAATTTTATAAGTAAAGTGAAGTCGTTTTAAATCATAATGATTTGATAATATTGCTTAAGACTAACTATGTGACATTAGAAAAGTGGTACAAAATATACTTATTAAATATGCATAAATGTTATAAGCAAACAATGAAAATTAATTATATGTACAAATCTTCTTTTATCCTCCGAACTTAATTTCATCAACATATAAATCTGTCCAAGATCTAGATGCTTTTGTGGCATTCTCAATGACAAAATAATGTCTAAGGCCATAAAAGTTGTTTCTTTAGAAATGGAGTTTAGGATAATTTCTGAAATGTTTTCTTTTTTTTTAAGCTAAGAACAAGAAATGTTTTCACTACCTATTGGGACACAAAAACACAACTCACAGTATGTTATTATGGAAAAGTACTGAGTATAAACTGGGCACAGAATTGAGATGAATTCACTGAGATAAAAATGTGTTCTCTTCAGCTGTTTTTATTTTTTGTTTTACTTTTTGATTGATTCATGTTAGTACTGAAGATATTGTCTCATTTCATACAATTCTACTCCAGAGCAGAAAATATCATTTGAACAGAAAAATTCCCTAAAGGTTTTACCAGTTTAATCTTTCGTGGAGAAGTGAGTGTCAGACTTGAACAGAAAAAGCTATAGTTGTTTTTATTTTTTCTAATTCAGGGTTATGCAGGCAAAGGACTACAAATGTATAGTATCAAAGCTAAAATTGGTACAGCCCATACTGGCATTTTGTAAGCCCTATATATTTTTGAAGTGTTGTGTAGCACATGAAAATGTAACATATCAACTTTTATTTTGACCCAAGCCACGTTTCATCACAAGGGATCTGCTCACTGTGAGGAGGGTAGCATAGTGTACTGATACTGCCATCTCACTATGGGGTTTCAGGGATTGTGAATGCAGGAATGAAAGGAGACAGGACTGAGCACTGGTAACTATCAACATCGCTTAGGAAATCAAATACACCATGTTTAACAGGCAGAACTAGTTCTATGCATATTCTTATTCTCAAAGGAGTAGAGAAAAGTAATTTTCCAGATAACTGGAAGTAGAGGAGAAGCAGATGTTATGCCTATTGGTAAGCTGTATCATAACTTTTGAACAAAAATGTTTTTTCAGTAAAATTCAGTAAGTATTTTATATATGTTTTTTGTTCTTCTATGTTAGTAATACTCATATATGTATGTTGAAATGGGAAGTCATGTTCATAAAACAGTTACTGTCATAAATTGAAAGTGAAGTAGTAAGACACTATCAAGATGGTTTGTTGTATCAAGGAGAGGCTTTGGATTACACTGAGATAATGTAAGATCTAAAAAAAATTTTTGAACTTAATTTCATCAACATATAAATCTGTCCAAGATCTAGATGCTTTTGTGGCATTCTCAATGACAAAATAATGTCTAAGGCCATAAAAGTTGTTTCTTTAGAAATGGAGTTTAGGATAATTTCTGAAATGTTTTCTTTTTTTTTAAGCTAAGAACAAGAAATGTTTTCACTACCTATTGGGACACAAAAACACAACTCACAGTATGTTATTATGGAAAAGTACTGAGTATAAACTGGGCACAGAATTGAGATGAATTCACTGAGATAAAAATGTGTTCTCTTCAGCTGTTTTTATTTTTTGTTTTACTTTTTGATTGATTCATGTTAGTACTGAAGATATTGTCTCATTTCATACAATTCTACTCCAGAGCAGAAAATATCATTTGAACAGAAAAATTCCCTAAAGGTTTTACCAGTTTAATCTTTCGTGGAGAAGTGAGTGTCAGACTTGAACAGAAAAAGCTATAGTTGTTTTTATTTTTTCTAATTCAGGGTTATGCAGGCAAAGGACTACAAATGTATAGTATCAAAGCTAAAATTGGTACAGCCCATACTGGCATTTTGTAAGCCCTATATATTTTTGAAGTGTTGTGTAGCACATGAAAATGTAACATATCAACTTTTATTTTGACCCAAGCCACGTTTCATCACAAGGGATCTGCTCACTGTGAGGAGGGTAGCATAGTGTACTGATACTGCCATCTCACTATGGGGTTTCAGGGATTGTGAATGCAGGAATGAAAGGAGACAGGACTGAGCACTGGTAACTATCAACATCGCTTAGGAAATCAAATACACCATGTTTAACAGGCAGAACTAGTTCTATGCATATTCTTATTCTCAAAGGAGTAGAGAAAAGTAATTTTCCAGATAACTGGAAGTAGAGGAGAAGCAGATGTTATGCCTATTGGTAAGCTGTATCATAACTTTTGAACAAAAATGTTTTTTCAGTAAAATTCAGTAAGTATTTTATATATGTTTTTTGTTCTTCTATGTTAGTAATACTCATATATGTATGTTGAAATGGGAAGTCATGTTCATAAAACAGTTACTGTCATAAATTGAAAGTGAAGTAGTAAGACACTATCAAGATGGTTTGTTGTATCAAGGAGAGGCTTTGGATTACACTGATTTGGGGGGTTACAATTTTGTTTTTATTATCCAGTTAGCCATGCACCAGTTACTGAAAAATTCATAAAATTCAATTTCCAAATTGGTAAAATGGGAGCAAGATAACCTCTTTCAGGTGTTGTCTTGAGAATTAAAGATACATATCAAAATATAGAATATAGTGCATGACACAGAGTGTTTTAAAGTGTTCCTATTAATATTTTCACTAGGTGAAAATGTAGCATCTTTTAACTCTGGCATTTTGGTGAGTTGACTTTATTCAGCTAAGAGAATGATTTATGTGGTGGAGTATCTAGAGAAAATTTTTATAATGTGAACCACCCGATGACCAATTAGCCAATGTCTATGGTAGTCTGCTCTGACTGATGTTATCATTAAGCACAAGAGAATTACTAATCAAGTTACTTCTTTATTTAGGGGAGAGGTTTAATATTTCCAAAGGGATTAAGTCATTTCTGAGAGAGGCAACGTTTCAAAGTACATCAAGGATGCCTTTGGTAAAATATTTTTTATCATCCTCCCCCTACCTTCCTTCATCAGCTAAATTTCTACTCCCAGGACCACATTTCAAAGATTAAAGCAAACATCCTGGTACCTCACATCACCAAGGTAAAACCTGCATTTGTCTCAGAATTGAGCACATTACTGAAAAAAATTTAAGTACTGAGGTAATTATCTCCAGGTTCATAATTGCCATCAGGAGACTAATTGATAAGTACGTTTTTTATACACATAACCATATATATGTTGCCTTTCATGTGAAAGTATTATTAAAGGGTAAGGCAAGGGCTTCACCTGGTGGTCCAGTGGGTAAGGACACCGCCTTGCACTGCAACGGGCGCTGGTTCGATCCCTGGCCTGGGAAGACCCCACGTGCCATGGAGCAGCTGGACCGATGTGTCCAATTACCGAGCCGGAGCTCTGGAGCGCATGCGCCCAGGAGCCGGCACTCATGGGGAAAAAAGGCAAAAAGGAAAAAATGTTAGTAATACTCATATATGTATGTTGAAATGGGAAGTCATGTTCATAAAACAGTTACTGTCATAAATTGAAAGTGAAGTAGTAAGACACTATCAAGATGGTTTGTTGTATCAAGGAGAGGCTTTGGATTACACTGATTTGGGGGGTTACAATTTTGTTTTATTATCCAGTTAGCCATGCACCAGTTACTGAAAAATTCATAAAATTCAATTTCCAAATTGGTAAAATGGGAGCAAGATAACCTCTTTCAGGTGTTGTCTTGAGAATTAAAGATACATATCAAAATATAGAATATAGTGCATGACACAGAGTGTTTTAAAGTGTTCCTATTAATATTTTCACTAGGTGAAAATGTAGCATCTTTTAACTCTGGCATTTTGGTGAGTTGACTTTATTCAGCTAAGAGAATGATTTATGTGGTGGAGTATCTAGAGAAAATTTTTATAATGTGAACCACCCGATGACCAATTAGCCAATGTCTATGGTAGTCTGCTCTGACTGATGTTATCATTAAGCACAAGAGAATTACTAATCAAGTTACTTCTTTATTTAGGGGAGAGGTTTAATATTTCCAAAGGGATTAAGTCATTTCTGAGAGAGGCAACGTTTCAAAGTACATCAAGGATGCCTTTGGTAAAATATTTTTTATCATCCTCCCCCTACCTTCCTTCATCAGCTAAATTTCTACTCCCAGGACCACATTTCAAAGATTAAAGCAAACATCCTGGTACCTCACATCACCAAGGTAAAACCTGCATTTGTCTCAGAATTGAGCACATTACTGAAAAAAATTTAAGTACTGAGGTAATTATCTCCAGGTTCATAATTGCCATCAGGAGACTAATTGATAAGTACGTTTTTTATACACATAACCATATATATGTTGCCTTTCATGTGAAAGTATTATTAAAGGGTAAGGCAAGGGCTTCACCTGGTGGTCCAGTGGGTAAGGACACCGCCTTGCACTGCAACGGGCGCTGGTTCGATCCCTGGCCTGGGAAGACCCCACGTGCCATGGAGCAGCTGGACCGATGTGTCCAATTACCGAGCCGGAGCTCTGGAGCGCATGCGCCCAGAGCCGGCACTCTGCGACGACAGAGGCCACCGCGATGGGAGGCCCACAGGAGCCAAAGAACAAAGACGGATGAAATAGAGAAATGAAAGACCAATAGAAGTGGCCCGCCCATCCCCCTCCCTGCCCACCCCCCCCCCCAAAAGAAAAATTAAAAAAAAAAAAAAAAAAAAGGGTAAGGCACTGGGAATTATGCATACTTGTAGGATAAATAAATCAATATTATAAAGTAGACATTAAGGAACAATATTATGATAAAGAGTAGGAAGAGTTATGGAATGTGAAACAAAAACATGCAAATCCAGGGCCCTTTCCTGTGAATCTACCACCTTTCATTGAATACTTCCCTAACCTGAATTTAGTTATTTTATATGCATTTATTTTCCTTTTGAAGTGTGAAGTTGCTTCCATAGGCTATCTTAAATGCCATTAATTTTAAAAATAAACATTAAAATATATTTTGTGTATGAAATACATTGAACCATAAATTATACACACACAAAATACACATAAGCAATAAGTTTTTACAATGGTAACACTGTCATTTTAAATTAGAAGTAGCTAAGAATAGTTTCACACCAGTATCTATATCACAAGGAAAACTTATTTTCACCTAATGCATGAGTTTACTTGGACCAACTTCTTTGGGAAGCCTGATTTAACACTTTACCTTATGGGCGCAGCTTCCTGTGCTGATCAATTGCACTTAGTAGCCAGAAAGTTTTCATATTTGGGATGGTATGACAACTCTCTATTTTGTATTTTATTCAAATATGTCCTAATTTTCTTTTTCTAAACAGAAGAAAATCAAACAAAGTTTAGTAACATCTATACATGGAAAAGACCCACTAAGATATGATTATCTCAATAATTGTTACTTAGAACATCAGCATCTGGCCAAGAAGTATCAACCAAAAATCTTGCTCATGTTTATGAAAATAGAAATTAATACAGAACATATGAAAATGTTGTTGAAATGAACATACTACCCAATGCAATGTACAAATTCAATGTAATTCCTATCAAATTACCTATGGCATTTTTCACAAAATAAACAAAATGTTAAAATCTGTATGGAAACACAAAAGACACCTAATAGCTAAAATAATCTTGAGAAAGCATAAATTTGGAAGAATCAGATTCCCTGATTTCAGACTATATTATAGAACTACAGTCTTCAAAATATAATAATAGAAAAAGATACACACAGATCAGGAAAAACTGAAGTTGAGTCAGGTTATGAAGATTTAATATTAAAAAATAATTTTTAAATAGATTCAATATAAATGCTTAAAAAAAAATACACATAGATCAATGGAACAAGATAGAGAACACAAAACAAACCCACTTACGGTCAACTAATTTACAACAAACAAGGCAAGACTATACAGTGGAGAGTCCCAGTAAAGCAAGCGAGCTGAGTGGTTGTGTAGTTGCATCTCAGAGACTGGTAGCACTTGCAGCATGGCTGACCAACTGACTGAAGAGCAGATTGCAGAATTCAAAGAAGCTTTTTCACTATTTGACAAGGATGGAGATGGAACTATAGCAACAAAGGAATTGGGAACTGTAATGAGGTCTCTTGGGCAGAATCCCACAGAAGCAGAGTTACAGGACATGGTTAGTGAAGTAGTTGCTGATGGTAATGGCACAATTGACTTCCCAAAATTTCTGACAATGATGGCAAGAAAAATGAAAGACACAGACAGTGAAGAAGAAATTAGAGAAGCATTCCATGTGTTTGATAAGGATGGTAATGGCTATATTAGTGCAGCAGAGCTCCACCATGTGATGACAAACCTTGGAGAGAAGTTAACAGATGCAGAGATTGATGAAATGATCAGGGAAGGAGACATTGATGGTGATGGTCAAATGAACTATGAAGAGTCTGTACAAATGATGACAGCAAAGTGAAGACATTGTACAGAATGTGTTAAATTTCTTGTACAAAATTATTTATTTGCCTTTTCTTTGTTTGTAACTTATCTGTAAAAGGTTTCTCCCTACTGTCAAAAAAAATATGCATGTATAGTAATTAAGACTTCATTCCTCCATCTTTTCTTCCCTTATCTTACTGTCATTGTCCTGGAACCTTATTTTAGAAAACTGATCAAGTAACATGTTGCATGTGGCTTACTCTGGATATGTCTAAGCCCTTCTGCACATCTAAACTTAGATGGAGTTGGTCAAATGAGGGAACATCTGGGTTATGCTCCCCCCTTTTTAAGGAGTTTTGTTTAGGAGCTGCCAGCATGTTGTTGGTGAAGTGTTTAATGTTTAAAGCTTGAAAGGTTTTATTCCCTGATTTCAGACTATATTATAGAACTACAGTCTTCAAAATATAATAATAGAAAAAGATACACACAGATCAGGAAAAACTGAAGTTGAGTCAGGTTATGAAGATTTAATATTAAAAAATAATTTTTAAATAGATTCAATATAAATGCTTAAAAAAAAATACACATAGATCAATGGAACAAGATAGAGAACACAAAACAAACCCACTTACGGTCAACTAATTTACAACAAACAAGGCAAGACTATACAGTGGAGAGTCCCAGTAAAGCAAGCGAGCTGAGTGGTTGTGTAGTTGCATCTCAGAGACTGGTAGCACTTGCAGCATGGCTGACCAACTGACTGAAGAGCAGATTGCAGAATTCAAAGAAGCTTTTTCACTATTTGACAAGGATGGAGATGGAACTATAGCAACAAAGGAATTGGGAACTGTAATGAGGTCTCTTGGGCAGAATCCCACAGAAGCAGAGTTACAGGACATGGTTAGTGAAGTAGTTGCTGATGGTAATGGCACAATTGACTTCCCAAAATTTCTGACAATGATGGCAAGAAAAATGAAAGACACAGACAGTGAAGAAGAAATTAGAGAAGCATTCCATGTGTTTGATAAGGATGGTAATGGCTATATTAGTGCAGCAGAGCTCCACCATGTGATGACAAACCTTGGAGAGAAGTTAACAGATGCAGAGATTGATGAAATGATCAGGGAAGGAGACATTGATGGTGATGGTCAAATGAACTATGAAGAGTCTGTACAAATGATGACAGCAAAGTGAAGACATTGTACAGAATGTGTTAAATTTCTTGTACAAAATTATTTATTTGCCTTTTCTTTGTTTGTAACTTATCTGTAAAAGGTTTCTCCCTACTGTCAAAAAAAATATGCATGTATAGTAATTAAGACTTCATTCCTCCATCTTTTCTTCCCTTATCTTACTGTCATTGTCCTGGAACCTTATTTTAGAAAACTGATCAAGTAACATGTTGCATGTGGCTTACTCTGGATATGTCTAAGCCCTTCTGCACATCTAAACTTAGATGGAGTTGGTCAAATGAGGGAACATCTGGGTTATGCTCCCCCCTTTTTTTTAAGGAGTTTTGTTTAGGAGCTGCCAGCATGTTGTTGGTGAAGTGTGGAGTTGTAACTCTGCATGTCTGTGAACAATACGTACTTAAAGTTGCATATTGCAAAACAGGTGTTTTATTCAGGTACTCGTACACTATTTTTTTGTACTGCTGGTTCTATACCAGAAACATTTTCTTTTATTGTTTTAACTTGCTTTTTTAAAAATTTCGTTTCTTTATTTCTTTATTTTAAAGTTTTTACAGAGTTTTGCTGTTCACAGACATGCATGTTCCCAGATCAGTCATATGCATATCCCTGGTCCCCTCCCCACTCTAACTTGCTTTTTAAACTTTGTTTTAGCCACTTAAAGAAAATATGCTTATGGTACAATTTACCTCAAATTCATTCCAAGTTGTATATTTGTTTTCCAATAAAAAAAAATTACAATTTAAGGGCTTCCCCTGGTGGTCCAGTGGGTAAGGACACCGCCTTGCAGTGCAAGGGGCGCCGGTTCGATCCCTGGCCTGGGAAGATCCCACGTGCCGCGGAGCAGCTGGACCGATGTGTCCAATTACCGAGCCGGAGCTCTGGAGCGCATGCGCCCAGAGCCGGCGCTCTGCAGCGACAGACGCCACCGCGGTGGGAGGCCCAGAGGAGCCAAAGAACAAAGACGGATGAAAATAGAGAAATAAAAGACCAATAGAAGTGGCCCGCCCGCTCCCTTCTCTCCCGAACCCGACCCCCGCCCAAAATAAATAAATAAATCTTAAAAAAAAAAAAAAAAATTACAATTTAAAAAAAGAGAATATATAGTGGAAAAAACACAGTCTCTATAAAGTGGTTCTGGGAAAACTGGATAGCTACATGTAAAAATGAAGTTAGAATATACTCTAATACCATATATAAGAATAAATGTAAAATGGATTAAATGTAAAAGGTTTCTCCCTACTGTATAGTAATTAAGACTTCATTCCTCCATCTTTTCTTCCCTTATCTTACTGTCATTGTCCTGGAACCTTATTTTAGAAAACTGATCAAGTAACATGTTGCATGTGGCTTACTCTGGATATGTCTAAGCCCTTCTGCACATCTAAACTTAGATGGAGTTGGTCAAATGAGGGAACATCTGGGTTATGCTCCCCCCTTTTTTTTAAGGAGTTTTGTTTAGGAGCTGCCAGCATGTTGTTGGTGAAGTGTGGAGTTGTAACTCTGCATGTCTGTGAACAATACGTACTTAAAGTTGCATATTGCAAAACAGGTGTTTTATTCAGGTACTCGTACACTATTTTTTTGTACTGCTGGTTCTATACCAGAAACATTTTCTTTTATTGTTTTAACTTGCTTTTTTAAAAATTTCGTTTCTTTATTTCTTTATTTTAAAGTTTTTACAGAGTTTTGCTGTTCACAGACATGCATGTTCCCAGATCAGTCATATGCATATCCCTGGTCCCCTCCCCACTCTAACTTGCTTTTTAAACTTTGTTTTAGCCACTTAAAGAAAATATGCTTATGGTACAATTTACCTCAAATTCATTCCAAGTTGTATATTTGTTTTCCAATAAAAAAAAATTACAATTTAAGGGCCTTCCCCGGTGGTCCAGGGGGGAAGGACACCGCCTTGCAGTGCAAGGGGCGCCGGTTCGATCCCTGGCCTGGGAAGATCCCACGTGCCGCGGAGCGGCTGGACCGATGTGTCCAATTACCGAGCCGGAGCTCTGGAGCGCATGCGCCCAGAGCCGGCGCTCTGCAGCGACAGACGCCACCGCGGTGGGAGGCCCAGAGGAGCCAAAGAACAAAGACGGATGAAAATAGAGAAATAAAAGACCAATAGAAGTGGCCCGCCCGCTCCCTTCTCTCCCGAACCCGACCCCCGCCCAAAATAAATAAATAAATCTTAAAAAAAAAAAAAAAAATTACAATTTAAAAAAAGAGAATATATAGTGGAAAAAACACAGTCTCTATAAAGTGGTTCTGGGAAAACTGGATAGCTACATGTAAAAATGAAGTTAGAATATACTCTAATACCATATATAAGAATAAATGTAAAATGGATTAAATGTAATACTTGGCATTACAAAACTCTTACAGAAAACATAGCTAGTACACTCTTTGACATAAATCCAGCAATATTTTTTGGATATGTCTCTTTAAATAAGGTAAATAAAAGAAAAATAAACAAATGGGATCTAACTAAATTTAAAAGCTTTCACACAGCAAAGGAAACCATCAATGAAACAAAGAGGCAACCTACAGAATGGGAGACAATATTAGCGACTGATACAACAGATAAGGGATTAATGTTTACCATATAAAAACAGTTCACATAATTCAACATTAAAAACAAAGTATAATTAAAATATTGTTAGAAGAACTGAAGAGACATTTTTCCAAAGAAGCTACACAGATGGCCAACAGGAACATTAAAAGATGCTCAACATCAGTGATTATTGGGGAAATGAAAATCGAAATCACAATGAGATATCACTTCACACCTGTCAAAATGTCTGTCACCAAAAAGAATACAAATAACAAAATCTGGCAAGAATGTAGAATAAAGGGAGCCCTTGAACACTGTTAGGGATGTAAAGTGGTATAGCCACTGTGGAAAACAGTGTGGAGATTTCTCAAAAAACTAAAGACAGAACTAACATATGACCAAGCAAATCCACTCCTGGGAGCCTCTCTGAAGAAAAACAAAAGCACTAATTCAAAGAGATACAGACACCCTGAATGTTCACAGAGTATTATTTTTACTTGTCAAGATGCAGAAGCAGGGCTTCCCTGGTGGTCCAGTAGGTAAAGAGTCCACCTTGCAGTGCAGGGGGCCCCAGTTTGATCCCTGGCCTGGGAAGACCCCACATGCTGCAGAGTGGCTGGACCGGTGTGTCCAATTATGAGCCAGCACTCTGGAGCGCATGTGCCCAGAGCTGGTGCTCTGCAACAAGAGGCCACTGAGGTGAGGTGCCCACACAGGCCAAAGAACAAAGATGGATGAAAATAAATGAAAGACCAATAAAAGAGGCTAAAATCAAATTAAAAAAAAAAAAAAGATGCAGAAGCAATAAAAGCACCCACCAACAGATAAATGTGCAAAGAATATACACCATACACACAGAGATCCATATATGTATGTATATACATACACAATGAAATATTACTCAGCCATAAGAAGATGAAATTGTGCCATTTGCAGCAATACGGATGAACTTGGGGGGCATCATACTAAGTGAAATATGCCAGACAGAGAAAGACAAATTATGATATCATTTACACATTGAATCTAAAAAATACAACAGACAGATAAATATATTTTTTTTAGGAAAAGCAGACTCACATATATAGAAAAGAAACTAGTGCTTGGCAGGGTGGGAGGAGCAATATAGGGGCTGGGAAATGGAACATCAACTCTTGACTGTAAGAGAGCCAATAATTTGTAATAACTGTAAATTAAAAGTAACATTTAAAATTTGTATAAAAATTTAAAAAGATAAAAGAAAAAAGCAACATAGCATAGCATAATTCAAAAAGCATTTCATACCTTTTACTTTTAATAATAATTTATAAAATTTTAGCGGTTGCAAGCAATTTAGAATCCACTAATTCAAATGCTCCACTTGTAGAAAAGAAGAAAATAATGTCCCAAAATATTAACAGCTGTTCAAGGTCAAAAAACACAATGGCAGAGTTTGAGTTAAACTGGGTATTTTGATTGCTGGTTCAGATATATATCTAAATTTATAATTTCTCTCATTGTAAAAGTACATGCGATATTGTTCAAGAACATAACAACACCTAAAAAACAATTTTCAAGGAGGTCAAAGACTGTTTAATCAAACATAAGTTTTGATAATAACATTGGTCCAAAAAATAAAGAAAAGTGAAATGCTTTAGCTCTATCTTGCTATTAAAATCTCTTAATCCGCAGGAAGAGAATTGGGGAATTTGCATTGCTATCTCTATAATGAAATGCACATAAGAGGGAGAGATAAGTGGGTATGAAGGGGAGAGTTATGCACCCTCCCTTCATGTTAGGCTAGTTCATGGCAAGAAGTTGATCATCTCTTAGAGAAGATCTGCTTGCAGAAACAGAAATCAGTGTTTGAGTCAAAGTAGATGGAAATATGGAGGGGAAAGAGCATACTTATTGGTCTCTAAATAGATTGGGAAGTCTTGTTAAAGTAAACCTTGTGAATTTTTTCAAAAGGGCTTAGTGTGACTGTGGTTATTTTCATCCAATACATTAGCTTAATTCAGGATTTTACTATACTCTTATAAATGAAGCAGAGCAAAATCTGGGGATGGTATATATAAAATCTCTAATTAAAATTTAGAGAAAAATAATTTTCCTAAAATGCATGTTCTCCTTAGTATATGCTGTTCAACAAACATCAGGGAACATTCAAAGTTGTAAATAATACAATATGAAAATACCAATTATAATTGTCTTAAAAATTATAATTGTCTTATAAAATCTGAATTACCTGAAGTATTGAAATTAATTTATACTAAATCATTATCTTTTTATGGCAGGCAGATGTTGGGGTTATGGTATTAGTGAACTAAGGGTTCTTTTCATTTACAGATCAGAGTCTGCTTTTTAATAAATTGAGAAGCTAAGGTCTAACCCTCTGGCAGAAGATTGGCTTTCTAATTATCCTAGTAATAGCTCTAAATTATTATTCAATGTAGGTCTGTGTCCTACTGTTAGTGGGTCATAATATCCCTCAGGATTCATAGTTTTTTTCTTGTTTTAGTAAAAGACTTGCCATCTGCAGATAATTCAAGTTCATTGTCTAAATTTTAAAAATAACACTTATACCATTAGGAAGCTATTCATGCATTTGAAATGATCCACAAATGACCTGGGAGACAGACAGCTGATTCCTTTTCAAGATATAGTCTCCTCATTCTCCTGAAAAAATAACATCAGAAGTTTCACATCACAACACATTATGTTTATCTTCTTAAGTTTTCTTTCACTCTGATATATAAAACATTTTGTTTGCTTTATTTTTAGATTCCATGGGCTTTATTACAACATTGGTTTAGATGTAGATTGACTCTACCCAGTAAGTGGACTCATGGAATTTTTCAACACCTTCAGAATCAAGAGCCATTTGCAGTGGAGCCATCAACTGCATTGGCTTGATTATGGATTCTTCACATCTGGGTTAGGTTCCGAACTAAACTATTTCCTAGGGACTATATACATACATATATATGTGTGGGACTATATACATACATATGTGTGTGTGTGTGTGTGTGTGTGTGTGTGTATTCTTTTATTATAGGTTACTGTAAGATATTTAATATAGTTCCCTATGCTATAAAGTCAGTTCTTATTGGTAATCTATTTTATTATATAAATAGTAGTTTGTATTGTTAATCCCAAACTCATAATTTATCCCTCCTTCCCTTCAGTATCTCCTTTGGTAACCATAAGTTTGTTTTCTATGTCTGTGAATCTATTTCTGTTTTGTAAATAATTCATTTATATCCTTTTTTCAGATTTCACATATAAGAGATATCGTGTCTTTGTCTAACTTCACTTAACATGGTAATCTCTAAGCTTATCCATGTTACTAAAAATAGCATTATTTCATTCTTTTTATGACTGAGTAATGTTCCATTGTGGATGCATATCACATCTATTTTTTCCATTCATCTGTCAATAGACACTTAGGTTTCTTCCATGTTCTAGCTATGGTAAGCAGTCCTGCTATGAACATCAGGGTGCATGAGTCTTTTTAATTTAGAGATTTCTTTGGATATATACATAGGAGTGGACTTGCAGCATCATAGAGTAGCTCTGTTTTTTGGCTTTTAAATGGACCTCTATACTGTTCTACATAGGAGGTATATCGATTAATATTCCCACCAACAGTATAGGAGGGTTCCCTTTTATCCATACTCTACCCCTCAGCTAGTGGAAGTAATCTCATTGGTTTAATGTTACTATTCTTCATTTCTACATTAGCACTAACTACCCTAGTTTTCTGTGCCTGAGTATGATTATAAGCTTTTTAATCAATATTGTGACAAGAAAAAAAAAAATAGATCCCCAAGGACACAGTATATCTTTCCATTTTTGTGTAATCTACAGTATCTTTCATCAGTACCTTATAGTTTTCAGAGTGAAAGTCTTCTGCCTCCTTGGGTGGGTTTATTCCTATGTATTTTATTCTTTTTGATATAATGGCAAATGGAATTGTTTAATTCCTCTTTCTGATATTTCATTGTTAGTGTTTAAAAATGCAACAGAGTGTTATATATAAATATTGTTAAAGCATCCAAATTGTTAAAATGATCATGCTACCAAAGGCAATTTACAGATTCAATGCAACTCCTCTCAAATTAACAATAGCATTTTTCACAGAACTAGAATAAAAATTTGTATTTGAATGGAAACACAAAATGGCCAAAATAAACTTGAGAAAGAAGAAAAGAGCTGGAAAAATCTTGTTGCCTGAATTTAGACTCTACTATAAACCTAGAGTCATCAAAACAATAAGGTACTGGCACAAAAGCATGCACATATATCAACGGAACAGGACTGAGAGCCCAGAAATATACCCCCATGCTTAGAGTCAATCAACTTACAACAAAGAAGGCAGGAACATACAACGGAGAAAAGAAAGTCTCTTTAATAAGTGGTTCTGGGAAAACTGTATGGCAACAAGTAAAAAATGAAATTAGGGGTTTCCCTGGTGGCCCAATGGGTAAAGAGTCTGCCTTATAGTACAAGGGGTGCTGGTTCCACCCCTGGCCTGAGAAGATCCCACATGCCACAGAGGAGCTGAAACAGTCCAATTATGCCCAAGTATGAGCAAGCGCTCTGAAGTGCATGCACCCAAAGCCTGTGCTCTGCAATGACAGAGGCCACTGCAATGGGAGGCCCAAACAGGTCAAAGAACAAAGGTTGATGAAAATGAATAAATGAAAGACCAATAAAAGTCAACAAAATTTTTAAAATACAAAATTAGAACATTCTCTAACATCATATAGAAATAAGCTTGGGATGGACTAAAGACCTAAATATAAGACTAGGTACTACAAAAAGTCTTATAGGAAAATACAGACAGAACATACTTGAACTTTAGATAGCAGCAATAACTTTTGGCATTTGTCTTCTACAGTAATGAAAATAAAAACAAAAATTAACAAATGAGACCTAATTAAACTTTAAATTTTTTGTACAACCAAGGAAACCATAAATAAAATAGAAAAGACAAGCTATAGGTAAAAATTGAAAACAATGCTACTGCAAGGATTAATTACCATAATATAGAAAAAATTTTTTAAAGTTTTCTTTTTCAGAGTGAAAGTCTTCTGCCTCCTTGGGTGGGTTTATCCTATGTATTTTATTCTTTTAGATATAATGGCAAATGGAATTGTTTAATTCATCTTTCTGATATTTCATTGTTAGTGTTTAAAAATGCAACAGAGTGTTATATATAAATATTGTTAAAGCATCCAAATTGTTAAAATGATCATGCTACCAAAGGCAATTTACAGATTCAATGCAACTCCTCTCAAATTAACAATAGCATTTTTCACAGAACTAGAATAAAAATTTGTATTTGAATGGAAACACAAAATGGCCAAAATAAACTTGAGAAAGAAGAAAAGAGCTGGAAAAATCTTGTTGCCTGAATTTAGACTCTACTATAAACCTAGAGTCATCAAAACAATAAGGTACTGGCACAAAAGCATGCACATATATCAACGGAACAGGACTGAGAGCCCAGAAATATACCCCCATGCTTAGAGTCAATCAACTTACAACAAAGAAGGCAGGAACATACAACGGAGAAAAGAAAGTCTCTTTAATAAGTGGTTCTGGGAAAACTGTATGGCAACAAGTAAAAAATGAAATTAGGGGTTTCCCTGGTGGCCCAATGGGTAAAGAGTCTGCCTTATAGTACAAGGGTGCTGGTTCCACCCCTGGCCTGAGAAGATCCCACATGCCACAGAGGAGCTGAAACAGTCCAATTATGCCCAAGTATGAGCAAGCGCTCTGAAGTGCATGCACCCAAAGCCTGTGCTCTGCAATGACAGAGGCCACTGCAATGGGAGGCCCAAACAGGTCAAAGAACAAAGGTTGATGAAAATGAATAAATGAAAGACCAATAAAAGTCAACAAAATTTTTAAAATACAAAATTAGAACATTCTCTAACATCATATAGAAATAAGCTTGGGATGGACTAAAGACCTAAATATAAGACTAGGTACTACAAAAAGTCTTATAGGAAAATACAGACAGAACATACTTGAACTTTAGATAGCAGCAATAACTTTTGGCATTTGTCTTCTACAGTAATGAAAATAAAAACAAAAATTAACAAATGAGACCTAATTAAACTTTAAATTTTTTGTACAACCAAGGAAACCATAAATAAAATAGAAAAGACAAGCTATAGGATGAAAGAAAATATCTGAAAACAATGCTACTGCAAGGGATTAATTACCATAATATAGAAACAGTTTATACAGTTTAATATATTAAAAAGAACTCAATCAGAAAATGAGCAAATGGACTAAGCTCATTTCTTCAAAGAAGACATGCAAACGGCGAACAGGTACATGAAAAACTGCTCATTATTGCTAATTATTAGAGGAAAAACAACTAAGAAGCACAATGGAGTATCATCTCACACCAATCATAACAGACATCATCAAAAAGTTTACAAGCAATAAATGTCAGAGTGGAGAAAAAGGGGAAACCCCTTTTACAATGTTGTTGGGAATGTAAACTAGAACAGCCATTCTGGAGAACAGTATAGAGGTTCCTCAAGAAACTAAAAATAAAACTACCTTATGGCCCAGCAATCTCACATCCAAGCATATATCCTAAGAAAACCATAACTCAGAAAGATAAATACTTCCCAATGTTCATTGCAGCAATGTTTACAATATCCAGGACATGCAAGCAACCAAAATGTCCATCAATAGAGAAATAGATAAAGAAGATATACATATATACAATGCAGTATTACTCAGCCATCAAAAAGAGTGGAATAATACCATTTACAGAGATGTGGATAGAACTAGAGACTGCCATACTGAGTGAAGCAGGTCAGAAAGAAAAAATCAAATATTGTATAATATTGCCTATATGTGGAATCATGAGAATGGTTAATTTATTTGTGAAGATGAATTTGAGTGAGAGGTAGGATAAATTGGGAGATTGGGAACGACATATATTTGTGTGTGTGTGTACACATATATATACTATTATGCATAAAATAGATAACTAATAGATAAATACTCTATAGCACAGGGAACTCTAGACAGCACTCCTTTGGGTGGTAATACTCTATAATGGGTTACTTAGATAGCAGCAATAACTTTTGGCATTTGTCTTCTACAGTAATGAAAATAAAAACAAAAATTAACAAATGAGACCTAATTAAACTTTAAATTTTTTGTACAACCAAGGAAACCATAAATAAAATAGAAAAGACAAGCTATAGGATGAAAGAAAATATCTGAAAACAATGCTACTGCAAGGGATTAATTACCATAATATAGAAACAGTTTATACAGTTTAATATATTAAAAAGAACTCAATCAGAAAATGAGCAAATGGACTAAGCTCATTTCTTCAAAGAAGACATGCAAACGGCGAACAGGTACATGAAAAACTGCTCATTATTGCTAATTATTAGAGGAAAAACAACTAAGAAGCACAATGGAGTATCATCTCACACCAATCATAACAGACATCATCAAAAAGTTTACAAGCAATAAATGTCAGAGTGGAGAAAAGGGAACCCTTCTACAATGTTGTTGGGAATGTAAACTAGAACAGCCATTCTGGAGAACAGTATAGAGGTTCCTCAAGAAACTAAAAATAAAACTACCTTATGGCCCAGCAATCTCACATCCAAGCATATATCCTAAGAAAACCATAACTCAGAAAGATAAATACTTCCCAATGTTCATTGCAGCAATGTTTACAATATCCAGGACATGCAAGCAACCAAAATGTCCATCAATAGAGAAATAGATAAAGAAGATATACATATATACAATGCAGTATTACTCAGCCATCAAAAAGAGTGGAATAATACCATTTACAGAGATGTGGATAGAACTAGAGACTGCCATACTGAGTGAAGCAGGTCAGAAAGAAAAAATCAAATATTGTATAATATTGCCTATATGTGGAATCATGAGAATGGTTAATTTATTTGTGAAGATGAATTTGAGTGAGAGGTAGGATAAATTGGGAGATTGGGAACGACATATATTTGTGTGTGTGTGTACACATATATATACTATTATGCATAAAATAGATAACTAATAGATAAATACTCTATAGCACAGGGAACTCTAGACAGCACTCTGTGGTAACCTAAATGGGAAGGAAATCTAAAAAGAAGGGATAGATACATACATATAATGGGTTCACTTAGGTACACAGCAGAAATGAATACAATATTGTAGAGCAAATATAGGTCAACATTCTTATTTAGAAAAAATTTTAAAAAGAATAACCAGTATTAGTGCAGGTGTGGAGCAACTGGGATGCTCACATATTGTTGGTTTTAGTATATACTGATACCATACAATCACCATAGAACCTTTTTTGGCAGAATCTACTGTGTCTGAATACATGCACACCCTTGACTGGGCAATTCAACTCATAGATTAAAAACTTAATAGAAATGTACATGTATATTTACCAAAATACACGTAGAAGTAGTTCCCAGAAGCACTACTACAACAGACAAAACTGAAAGCAGTCTAAATACCTACCAGATGCAAGACAGATAAATAAACTATGGTATATTTATATAATGGAATGTGCATGCTAAATTGCTTCAGCTGTGTTTGACTCTTTGCAATCCTATGGACCACAGCTCACAAGGCTCCTCTGTCCAAGGCATTCCCCAGGCAAGAATACTGGCGTGGGTTGCCATTCCCTTCTCCAGGGGATTTGTCTGACCCAGGGATGAAACCTGCATCTCTTACCTCTCCTGCATTGGCAGGTAGGCTCTTTATCTCTAGCACCACTAACAATTTGAATGTCCTATATAGCTATATGCAAGAACATAGGTGAACTGGAGTGAAAAATTAAGACAAAAAGAATATAGACACTATGATTCCAAATATAAAGTTTTAAGTCAGACAAAACTAATGTGTGGTGGCAAAAGTCAGAGAATATTCATATTTGAAAGTGAGTGACTAGCAAGGACATGATAATGGCTTCTTCCAACCTTCCTTTGCTCATTGAGTGACTTCAATATGGATGTTTCCATGTGGAAACCCATTGAGTTCTATACTTCCAAAATGTGTGCTTCATATATGTGTGTTATACATCAATAGAATGTGCATCCTTAAAATGATAATGAAATATATTATCTCAGTTTCATTAGGTGGACAAATGAAGCCATGTCTCTCAGTTGCGTCCGACCCCATGAAATGTAGCTCAAAAGTCTCCTCTGTCCATGGAATTCTCCAGGCAAGAATAGTGGAGTGGGTTGCCATTTCCTTCTCCAGAGGATCTTCCTAACACAGATATCAAACCCGATTTACTGCCTTGCAGGTGGATTCTTTACTGCTGAGCCACCTTGGAAGCCCCTAAAATGATAATTACATATATTTGTTTTATTAAGTGGATAAATGAAGCCTTGTATGAGGAAATGAAGCTCTGGCAACACTACTACTGTTGTACAGGAAATGTGATTGCTTAGCCTTGAGTCTACAGGGTCATAATATGAATACTGACCCAGGAAAATATCACCCTGTATATCCCTGATCGCTTTTCATATTTGCTTTCTTGGCTGTGTTTATATAACAGCTTGAATCCCACTGAAATTCTCCCCCTACCTTTGTGAGTGCCAACAAAGTCATTTTAATATGCTGTCCCCAGAAGATTCACCTTCAGAAGAAAGCAATTCTTCTTCCCCAATGTAAAGTTTCAGAAGGGAAAACGGGTTTAGTATTACGTTGATCTTTAGGATCACTAGCTACTTCAAGTTCTTCCATTCTCTTAGGACAAATGAAATTCTGACACAAGTAGCAACAAAGGAATGGCTGGTAAATATTAAGAAGAGTTTGCAATCAGCAAGAAGACGCAGAGATCTGTCCCTAGTACCTTTCTTTAGGGAGAAGTCTTATGAAACTGGACTTTGGAATTGGAACACATGAAGCAAAATTCTAGCTTCATCAGTTATTAGATAATGCAGGTAAAGTAATTTTATTAACTTTCTGAGATTTCTTTCCAGTAAAATGAGAATAATCCTCTAATAACCTTGTGAGCAGATTAAATTAATACATGTACAGTGCAAAGAAAAGTGCTAAGAATATACCAAGTGTTACCTAACAAATCTGCAACAGACAAAACCTAAAATTCAGTTCATTGATTTGAAACTGGTGCGCCTGATTGACATTCAGCTCTCCTCCTCAGTCACAGTACTTTCCTTCTTGAGACTCAGTCAACAAATAGAAACTGCTTCCAAGATTTCTAAACTTACCTGTCTTAAGTTTACATAAAAGGAAAAGTAGGAACGACTGTGTGTGGCAAGCTGTGAAGTGATTTACAGCACTTTTTTCATTCCTTTCTTTTAAACCCAGGCATGTCAACTCATCTAACTGAAAGAGAGGGTAGGAACTGTTGTCCAGCCATATGCCCAGGAAGAAAATAGAAATAGACCTGGAGAACACCGAGCTCACTTGTGCCCTGTTTCATTCATTCTCCATTTACAGATAATTATAGTCCTTTAGTAGCTTAGCTGTGCAATATTTCTATACCCAAAGGTAAGCACGGTATATTTAATTAAGAAAAATGTTGTTCTAATTACACTGGTAGGATGCAATGAAATGGCAGAAGGAAATGTGTGCATCAGTGTGTGCAGGAATAAGGGTTATAAGATAGCTAATTTCCTGTAATTTACACTTACAAGTCAGTAACAAATATGTGAAATTGAAAAATTCGAGAAATATTTGTGTTAATGTGTCACTTATAACAAAAGCAAAAAAAAAAGAGAGAAAGAGCAAAAAGGAGTCAAAAGTAACTGTGTCACTGTAGTAAGAGTCAGGAGAAGGGAAAGATGAATCGATGTCTTGTCATCAAACATTACGGCATTATTATAGTCTTTTGACCATGTTGATCTATTATTTTGATTAAATGAAAATATGCTGAATGGATAGAATATACACAGTTTCTGTGTCTTTAGTGGATGCCCTGGATTGTACAAGATGGAAAACCTTGTGGGGGTGGTCATTCCAGTTATTTCTTCCTGTATTGTGGTTACACAAAACAAATAAAGTTTCAGAACCCAGGCTATGTCAACTGTTCTCCCAAGTGAATTCTGTACTGGAATATTATGGTGCTTATGCTTCTGTTGACTTTTATAAATTGACTTAGATTGTAGCATGTGTAACTGCCATGATTGTGATTCTTAGCCTTGGCTGTTTTCAGAACATTGACCCTGCCAATGGGGGGAATAGACAAAGCCAACATTCACAGTTTTTAATAATTACGGTGGAAACACGCATTACATGAACATTTACTTGAAAGAACTTCAAGTGTGTTCAATATAGTCATCAAAAATAACGGGGAAACACCAAAAATAATTTAATAAAAGAAAACTTGGTACTTGGGGAAGTCAAACAATTTTTCCAAGGTCAGTTCTCAAGCCAGTTGATTCTTAGATTCTTTTAATGAAGTCATACATTGCAACAACTACAGAGGGCAATAAAACTAAAAGACTCATGATATACCACACTACATAAAAATACAGGCCTTTAATAATTATAAGGGATATAACATGGCAAGAGAAAGAAAGGATCATGCAGGTTGGAGGCATAAACAAAGATACAGCCTTAAGGAGAACACCGAGCTCACTTGTGCCCTGTTTCATTCATTCTCCATTTACAGATAATTATAGTCCTTTAGTAGCTTAGCTGTGCAATATTTCTATACCCAAAGGTAAACACGGTATATTTAATTAAGAAAATGTTGTTCTAATTACACTGGTAGGATGCAATGAAATGGCAGAAGGAAATGTGTGCATCAGTGTGTGCAGGAATAAGGGTTATAAGATAGCTAATTTCCTGTAATTTACACTTACAAGTCAGTAACAAATATGTGAAATTGAAAAATTCGAGAAATATTTGTGTTAATGTGTCACTTATAACAAAAGCAAAAAAAAAAGAGAGAAAGAGCAAAAAGGAGTCAAAAGTAACTGTGTCACTGTAGTAAGAGTCAGGAGAAGGGAAAGATGAATCGATGTCTTGTCATCAAACATTACGGCATTATTATAGTCTTTTGACCATGTTGATCTATTATTTTGATTAAATGAAAATATGCTGAATGGATAGAATATACACAGTTTCTGTGTCTTTAGTGGATGCCCTGGATTGTACAAGATGGAAAACCTTGTGGGGGTGGTCATTCCAGTTATTTCTTCCTGTATTGTGGTTACACAAAACAAATAAAGTTTCAGAACCCAGGCTATGTCAACTGTTCTCCCAAGTGAATTCTGTACTGGAATATTATGGTGCTTATGCTTCTGTTGACTTTTATAAATTGACTTAGATTGTAGCATGTGTAACTGCCATGATTGTGATTCTTAGCCTTGGCTGTCTTCAGAACATTGACCCTGCCAATGGGGGCAATAGACAAAGCCAACATTCACAGTTTTTAATAATTACGGTGGAAACACGCATTACATGAACATTTACTTGAAAGAACTTCAAGTGTGTTCAATATAGTCATCAAAAATAACGGGGAAACACCAAAAATAATTTAATAAAAGAAAACTTGGTACTTGGGGAAGTCAAACAATTTTTCCAAGGTCAGTTCTCAAGCCAGTTGATTCTTAGATTCTTTTAATGAAGTCATACATTGCAACAACTACAGAGGGCAATAAAACTAAAAGACTCATGATATACCACACTACATAAAAATACAGGCCTTTAATAATTATAAGGGATATAACATGGCAAGAGAAAGAAAGGATCATGCAGGTTGGAGGCATACAAGCATGGCTTCTAAAGTTCTCTCCATCACACAGGATAAGTTTCATCTACATATCACAGATCACTAAGATAAACATAAGAGGTCTTATGTTTACTGAGAGATTGATGGACAACGATATGGCCCCTACCAATTTGCCAGACGAGGTCATATAATCAAAAAATCCAGGCTTATACCATCAAGCAATACATTTATTATGACAATTTAGACAAGTTGTTAGACTTCCCTAGAGGTATAGGATACCTTTAGAGAAGTTTTGGTCTTGGTACATTACAAATCATTAGGTCAAACATTTCCTTGCTACCTTTTCCAACGGTAAATATTAAAGTTGGTTCCAGACATCTCTAGGGATAAATATAATGTTACCACTGATGATTTGTAAGTCAGATCTATACTAATGTAGACATACGTGGGTTCTAAGCTATTTTTCATGAAAGCTAACACTTTTCAGTTTTGTTTACATACATAAAACTGGTTTACATGCACAAAACTGAACCTGTGATACAACAATCTGTATGTTTTATTGATGCTGCTTTGTTATTAACATTTCCTCTATGAATTCAGATAATTGCAATACTCAACTAGACAGTGGGAAAATCTACAGAATGAAGTAACAGACATTAAGAAGGAAGGGAGTCTAATATACAAATCAGGTATCTATCTATCTATACACACACACACACACACATATATATATATATATATGTATAAGTTCTCTTTTACCTTGAAGAACATAATTTTCAATACCAATTTTAAAGATATCATGCCATGTTCTATATATGATAAAATATGATCCAAATAAGTAGTCATGAAATAGTAGCCAAGAGAAAGAATACAATGACAGTTGTAAGGTGTCCCAATTAAAATTAAGTTGACTGATTAATTTTTAGATAATGTTATCCTGGCTAAAGAAAAATAAGTCTTAGGAATCTGTAAAACAGAATAATTGCTATAATTTTCACATGTGGAGTTTCAAGCAAAGAACATTCAAAAGCATTATTTCTTCTTAATTTACAAGAATAATCATTAAATAATTGAAAAGATTAAATACTGAAAGATATTAACAAAAGCTTTCAACAAATTTGAAAGCTTAAATGAATAAAACAGCAAGAGATGTTCGCTAATATTTGCCAGGTTCAAAGTCAATTACTAGAGCTAGACACAGAACACCTGTTTTACTACATCTATCTTGAAAAATAATAAACATTAAATATTGGTTTTGTTTCTATCAAATTTTGCTTTAATTATATATTTTTCTATTATAGTTACATTGGTTGTTTTCTAATGACAAAATTTTATGTCATCTGAAGAACTTAATTTGGTTGAGAATTGATTTAGAAAGATGCAATTATGTCACCTATGTTAAGGATAATAATTCATGTTGAATCTTTTGTTTTGTAATCTAATGACTTAGAAGACTAGTGCATAAACAATATGCTACTAAACAACTAATGGATCACTGGTTGGATCTATTCAAGCAAGGATCATTCAAACCATTTTGAGTCTCTAGAAATCAAAGAGGAAATAAAAAATATCTAGAGACAAATGAGACAAAAGAACAATGATCCAAAATGCAGCAAAAACAGTTCCAAAAAGGAAGTTTATATTAATAAAAGCTAACTTCAGGAAACAAGAAAAGTATCAAATTGACAATCTGAATTTACCCCTAAAGCAACCAGAAAAAAAAGAACAAACAAACCCGAAAGTTGGTAGAAGGAAAGAAATAATAAATATATCAGAACAGAAATAAATAAAATAGAGACTAAAAACATAAAGGAAAAGATCAATGAAATGAAAGGCTTGTTTGAAAAGAGGAATGAAGCAAATAAATCTTTAACCAGACTCATCAAGAAAAGAAGGAACAGAGCAAAAGAAACCATAAACAAAACAACAAGATAACCCTATTTGCAAATGAAGCAACCATCGAAGTATTAATCTTCAAAATATATAAACAGCTCATGCAGCTCAATATCAAAAAAAAAAAAAAAAATCAAAAAATGGGCAGAAGATCTAAACAGACATTTCTCCAAAGAAGACATAGAGATGGACAAACACAAGAAATGATGTTCAATATCATTAATTATTAGAGACCTTCAAATCAAAACTACATTGAGATATCACCTGACACCAGTCAGAGTGGACAGCATTAAAAAGTCTACAAATAATAATGCTGGAGAAAGTACTGAGAACGAGAACCCTCCTACTGTTGGTGATAATGAAATTGGTGTAGACACTATGGAGAACAGACACTAAGAGTCATTTAAGAAACTAAAAATAGAGCTACCATATGATCTTACACTCCCACTAAAGGGCACAAATCCAGAGAAACCATAATCTGATGCTCATTCAGCACTGTCCATAATAGCCAGGACACGAAAACCACCCAAATGTCCATCAACAGAGGAATGTATAAAGAAGTTGAGGTACATATATACAGTGGAATATTAGTCATAAAGAAAGCGTTGAACTTGCAACAACAGATATGGAGTTGGAGAACATAGTGCTAAATTAAATAAGTCAGACAAAGACAAATACAAATATAAATTTTCACTTGTATTCAAAATGACCTTGAGGTTGTTGCTCTAAGCATCTAGAAGAAAAGAGATTCTTGTTATTGGTTTAGGAAAGATTTTGGTAAGAACAGATTTGGGAGACTTTCAGGAGTTCATCTTGGCTTTGAGTTTCCTGTCAGGGTCAAAAAGAGACATGATAAAATACGTGACTTAAGCCCTCAAAACAAAATTTCTTCAGGGAAATGAAATTTTTTGCCATTTCTAAGTGGCAACTTTTTTTGCCACTGGTAATATCCATGAGGAAGAAGTTTTTCTGATGCAGACACTTTGCCTCTCTACAGACTTTCACTGAATCTTTCTTTTAGCACATAAAGGAAAAGATCAATGAAATGAAAGGCTTGTTTGAAAAGAGGAATGAAGCAAATAAATCTTTAACCAGACTCATCAAGAAAAGAAGGAACAGAGCAAAAGAAACCATAAACAAAACAACAAGATAACCCTATTTGCAAATGAAGCAACCATCGAAGTATTAATCTTCAAAATATATAAACAGCTCATGCAGCTCAATATCAAAAAAAAAAAAAAAAATCAAAAAATGGGCAGAAGATCTAAACAGACATTTCTCCAAAGAAGACATAGAGATGGACAAACACAAGAAATGATGTTCAATATCATTAATTATTAGAGACCTTCAAATCAAAACTACATTGAGATATCACCTGACACCAGTCAGAGTGGACAGCATTAAAAAGTCTACAAATAATAATGCTGGAGAAAGTACTGAGAACGAGAACCCTCCTACTGTTGGTGATAATGAAATTGGTGTAGACACTATGGAGAACAGACACTAAGAGTCATTTAAGAAACTAAAAATAGAGCTACCATATGATCTTACACTCCCACTAAAGGGCACAAATCCAGAGAAACCATAATCTGATGCTCATTCAGCACTGTCCATAATAGCCAGGACACGAAAACCACCCAAATGTCCATCAACAGAGGAATGTATAAAGAAGTTGAGGTACATATATACAGTGGAATATTAGTCATAAAGAAAGCGTTGAACTTGCAACAACAGATATGGAGTTGGAGAACATAGTGCTAAATTAAATAAGTCAGACAAAGACAAATACAAATATAAATTTTCACTTGTATTCAAAATGACCTTGAGGTTGTTGCTCTAAGCATCTAGAAGAAAAGAGATTCTTGTTATTGGTTTAGGAAAGATTTTGGTAAGAACAGATTTGGGAGACTTTCAGGAGTTCATCTTGGCTTTGAGTTTCCTGTCAGGGTCAAAAAGAGACATGATAAAATACGTGACTTAAGCCCTCAAAACAAAATTTCTTCAGGGAAATGAAATTTTTTGCCATTTCTAAGTGGCAACTTTTTTTGCCACTGGTAATATCCATGAGGAAGAAGTTTTTCTGATGCAGACACTTTGCCTCTCTACAGACTTTCACTGAATCTTTCTTTTAGCACATACAGGATGACTTCTTTCATTATTTGAAAAATTAAAGCAAAAATAAGGCATGCTTGGTTTCACTGTTTCCTTGGGTGAATGTGGAAGCAGCATTTAAAAATCTTTTGCTTTTGCAAGAAAAGCTAGATTCTGAATTATTTTATGTGAAATGTTCCAGTTTTTCAACAGAACAGCTAATTGAATTATTTAAAAATACTGTTCAGGCTAAAAATAGAATTATTGCACCATATCCTACACCTAAACTGAGCCATCACAGTATAAAGCATTGCTTACATAGCAGATGGCACACTAAGCCAAATGAATTCAGCTACCAATATGTCAGCAGTATGTTTTGGGTTTCATTCATTAGGTAAAACAAAGTACTTGTAGTATTTTACACAAAAAACATTCCTTATTTTGACTCAATAATAGGCCAGTTAACATTTCTGTAGTTGGTATTTCTGTTAATGAAAAATAAGTTATAAAAAAAACATACTGACTCTCTAGAGCAGGAAATAGTATATCTGTTTGTATACCATGCTCAACTAATCCATCCAAAGATAATGTAGCAGCTAGAGGTAGACATTTCCACTGCAATTTGTTTTTCATATTTATACCTATACTATGCTTCATTATACAAAGCTACACAAAAGTGCAATGGCAGTATGTCTTATAAAAATGTTTGCTCTATCTCCTTTTAAACTATTCATTTTTACTGTATTATTATTTAATAAAATTGAATTAATATAATAGAACCATCACTCTAATCTCTGTATTCTAATAGCAATTTGTCAACTTTTGTTCCTAATATAAAATTAGCATCTAAATTATACCGTATAAACTTGAGGAAAGAGTAAGTGGCAAATAATTTTTAACTGTTGATATGCTAATAAACATCCCATTATCGCTCATTATTATGAATAGCTTTTACATACTAAGATGCAGATTTCTTCCTTTTCATTAAACTACACAAGCTTGGTGGTGACTTAAGCCCTCAAAACAAAATTTCTTCAGGGAAATGAAATTTTTGCCATTTCTAAGTGGCAACTTTTTGCCACTGGTAATATCCATGAGGAAGAAGTTTTTCTGATGCAGACACTTTGCCTCTCTACAGACTTTCACTGAATCTTTCTTTTAGCACATACAGGATGACTTCTTTCATTATTTGAAAAATTAAAGCAAAAATAAGGCATGCTTGGTTTCACTGTTTCCTTGGGTGAATGTGGAAGCAGCATTTAAAAATCTTTTGCTTTTGCAAGAAAAGCTAGATTCTGAATTATTTTATGTGAAATGTTCCAGTTTTTCAACAGAACAGCTAATTGAATTATTTAAAAATACTGTTCAGGCTAAAAATAGAATTATTGCACCATATCCTACACCTAAACTGAGCCATCACAGTATAAAGCATTGCTTACATAGCAGATGGCACACTAAGCCAAATGAATTCAGCTACCAATATGTCAGCAGTATGTTTTGGGTTTCATTCATTAGGTAAAACAAAGTACTTGTAGTATTTTACACAAAAAACATTCCTTATTTTGACTCAATAATAGGCCAGTTAACATTTCTGTAGTTGGTATTTCTGTTAATGAAAAATAAGTTATAAAAAAAACATACTGACTCTCTAGAGCAGGAAATAGTATATCTGTTTGTATACCATGCTCAACTAATCCATCCAAAGATAATGTAGCAGCTAGAGGTAGACATTTCCACTGCAATTTGTTTTTCATATTTATACCTATACTATGCTTCATTATACAAAGCTACACAAAAGTGCAATGGCAGTATGTCTTATAAAAATGTTTGCTCTATCTCCTTTTAAACTATTCATTTTTACTGTATTATTATTTAATAAAATTGAATTAATATAATAGAACCATCACTCTAATCTCTGTATTCTAATAGCAATTTGTCAACTTTTGTTCCTAATATAAAATTAGCATCTAAATTATACCGTATAAACTTGAGGAAAGAGTAAGTGGCAAATAATTTTTAACTGTTGATATGCTAATAAACATCCCATTATCGCTCATTATTATGAATAGCTTTTACATACTAAGATGCAGATTTCTTCCTTTTCATTAAACTACACAAGCTTGGTGGTATCAATGGGGTCTGTAAACATGCTGATACTTAAATTTACAAGTAGTAAGCAAACCAGGAAGTGATGGATTGAGCTGAGATGTTGAGGACTGGATCATTTTGATCTGTGCTCACAGGTAAGTCTTGTCTTTTAATTTATTTGTTTAGTTAAAAGTACTTGGGGTAACATATGAAATTATGGGTACAAACTAAAAATAGAGAAAAAACAAAATCAAACAAAAGGTTGATATTTAAGCACAACATAATAAATGACATAAAAAGAAAAAAAAATGCTTTTACTTGTTAAATAACAAACAAAAAATCATGTTGATATGGAGAGATCAGTTTTTCCAAAGCTTGTATTATGTTTCCTATCATCTGATCAGTATTATTAATGGCAAAATCCCACCTCTAAAAGAGCTCACGGTCTCTACTAATCAGGACTTATGATACAGGTCAACAGTATGCCATTCAGAAATACAAAAATTGAGCCTTAGTTCTAGCAAATGAGATTTTATTAGGGCAGAGACTTAAATGTAGTTTAAATGGTCCAAGACTGAATCAAATGCTTACTTACTTCTGTATTTGTCTTACTGTGCATTGTGTTAAAGGTTGATGAAATTCTAAGGCTAAAATCAGGATGTGGATTTGTGAGATGCTGGCCAAAGAGTGTATCTTCTCAACACTGAGTCTATATTTCTCAACCTTGGCTCCATTCTAAGATAATCATAGATATCTAAGAATCTCTGGAAGGGATTTTGGCATAATCTCTTTATAGGTTGGGCTTCCCAGGTGACCCCAGTGATTGCATTATGAAGCCAGGAGAGATAGCCACTGATCTCAGCTTGCTGAGATATATGCTTTCTAGCACAACTAAACATGTAGGCTATTGCATCAGTACATAGAGGTTTATGACCAAAATACCTATATATAGTTACTGTCTGGACAGGTGAGCTCACTGCCTTGCTGGTGAACAAGGCAAAAAAATTTCAGGATATCAGGCTTTTGACACAATTAACTAGCACCATATGAAATTGCTCAAATAAAATTATATGAATGCAAATGTATATATTTTTAGCAAGAAACAGATGATGAATGAAGTGATGAACTTTAAGAAGATTTGAGGGGAAAGGCAATGCCTATGCAAAATAAAAGGGAGACTGAAAATCACCTAATCTTACAAAAGGGAGAGGGAATAGAATTGGACAGAGAAAGTGCTCAGAAAATGGTCAGAACACCTGTGAAAGAACTGTCAGGAGAAAGCAAGATTAAACAGGGAGGACCACGTGCAGATCTTGACTAAGTTTTAGCTACTCTACTTAAGAACAAGAAAGTTTGGCAGTAAGTTGTGCTACATTAGGTTGAATAATTCTGACTCTATGCCACTGTCATGCCTACTTATGGGTTCGTGGCTGACCAAGAAGACCTTGGACCCACCAGGAAAAATTAGGTGAACCCTGAAGCTTCTGTGAGCTGGGGTGACCAGTAACTATGTTCTTTGTGGCTGGAAGGCCAAGTTTTTCCTTGAAGGAAACATTGAATTGTTGTGCCTTCATGACTACCACAGAATGTATATAGGAAACTGTCAATATTTTTAACTTCTCCTTTCAATTAGCACCCCCTACTCATAAACCATTAGTGAGAAATTATGGTCTTCTAGCAAAGATATTTAGCCATCATACCAGAGGAAGAGGCAACAAATTGCAATCACCACATGTCTCCCCAGCTTGATGCTTGCCTATGTTCCTTGACTCTTGGTGAATTATAATGCTTTTTTTGTTGGGGGAGGGACTTTTGCTTTATATATAAATTTAATGGACATGTTAATCCTATAGAAAAACTTTATATATTCAGTTCCCCAGCCATTCTAGAGGGCACTGTTGTATAAATAACAAATTATCAATAATTAGAATGAATGCATTGTTCTATAAACTAGTTTTTTAAAAATATTTCTACATTGCATTACACATTCTGTAAAGTAGTCTCAATGCAGAGGATTTGTCTTTTCCTGAGGAATATGCACTTTGAACACATTCATTTATTGCATAACTATGCTATAGCTACAGACAAACTTCCTAAGTGGCTCAGTGGTAAAGAAGCTGCTTGAAAGCAGAAGATATTGAGTTTCCTTAAACATTTTCAAATTTTTAACTATGCTATAGTCTACAAATAAAATTATATGAATTCAAATGTATATATTTTTAGCAAGAAACAGATGATGAATGAAGTGATGAACTTTAAGAAGATTTGAGGGGAAAGGCAATGCCTATGCAAAATAAAAGGGAGACTGAAAATCACCTAATCTTACAAAAGGGAGAGGGAATAGAATTGGACAGAGAAAGTGCTCAGAAAATGGTCAGAACACCTGTGAAAGAACTGTCAGGAGAAAGCAAGATTAAACAGGGAGGACCACGTGCAGATCTTGACTAAGTTTTAGCTACTCTACTTAAGAACAAGAAAGTTTGGCAGTAAGTTGTGCTACATTAGGTTGAATAATTCTGACTCTATGCCACTGTCATGCCTACTTATGGGTTCGTGGCTGACCAAGAAGACCTTGGACCCACCAGGAAAAATTAGGTGAACCCTGAAGCTTCTGTGAGCTGGGGTGACCAGTAACTATGTTCTTTGTGGCTGGAAGGCCAAGTTTTTCCTTGAAGGAAACATTGAATTGTTGTGCCTTCATGACTACCACAGAATGTATATAGGAAACTGTCAATATTTTTAACTTCTCCTTTCAATTAGCACCCTCTACTCATAAACCATTAGTGAGAAATTATGGTCTTCTAGCAAAGATATTTAGCCATCATACCAGAGGAAGAGGCAACAAATTGCAATCACCACATGTCTCCCCAGCTTGATGCTTGCCTATGTTCCTTGACTCTTGGTGAATTATAATGCTTTTTTTGTTGGGGGAGGGACTTTTGCTTTATATATAAATTTAATGGACATGTTAATCCTATAGAAAAACTTTATATATTCAGTTCCCCAGCCATTCTAGAGGGCACTGTTGTATAAATAACAAATTATCAATAATTAGAATGAATGCATTGTTCTATAAACTAGTTTTTTAAAAATATTTCTACATTGCATTACACATTCTGTAAAGTAGTCTCAATGCAGAGGATTTGTCTTTTCCTGAGGAATATGCACTTTGAACACATTCATTTATTGCATAACTATGCTATAGCTACAGACAAACTTCCTAAGTGGCTCAGTGGTAAAGAAGCTGCTTGCAAATGCAGAAGATGTAGGTTTGATTCCTGGCTCTGGAAGATTCCCTGAAGTAGGAAATGACAACCCACTCTAGTATTCTTGCCTGAAAAGTTCCTTGGTCAGAGGAGCCTGGCATGCTATAGTCCATGGGGTCACAAAAGAGTCAGACACCACTTAGGAACTAAACAAGAATATATATACAAACAAATTTAAAAGCATTTTTTATTCTAGTCTTTCATTAATGTATATGAAAGATTGCCCTCCTTAAATTTATAAAAAAGTAATTATCGAAACCAAGGTTATACAATTTCCATTAGTTATATTATGGCCTTGAAAACTGTGTCTTTAAGAAAATCAATGCCTTTTCACTTTTAAATGACATTCAAAAGATGATTTAACATACCACTTTACTCCCCAAAGCATATTTCAGTCATCTATTTTAATTAATCACATCACTTTCTTTAAAAAATATCACCTTTTGTGAAATTCAGGATGATTTTTTTTTTTCCAACACAAATAATCCATGACACTGCTATTTTGCCTTGCTCTAACAAATACAAGTTACTGTCAGCAGCATGGAAGACAGTGCAGGAATGTACGGTATCCTGAAACTTTAGGAGTGATGTAGTCAATTCAAAAAGCTTTATTGTGTTCATCATGCAAGGACATAACTTTTAGGCAGAACTGTTTTTCAGGTAGAAGAAGGCAGAACACAATGTTAGAATTCTGCCAAATTCTGCTGTCCAAATGCCTTTTGTAGCTTACATTTTAATTGAAGTCAGTTACTAATATAATGCTAACTTTTCCAAATGAATTTCTAGAACAAATTATATATATATATTTCAAAGGCAAATAATGAAAGATTTTATATCTCCTGCTTTAATAAAAAGAATTATATTTATATGCCTTTTTAAGTTAGGAAACAACTTCTGACCCTTTTATTTTTTTGGTAAAATGTTAGATTAGATCTTAATATAATCATCACCCCTAGGGCAAGATTAAAAATGGAAAGAGGGAGGAAACTTCGAGTTTGAAATTCACTAATTCTGATTAATGCTTACGCTTTCATTCAACAAATATATGAGTTACTCATTCACAACAGACACTGTTCTTTGAGCTTAAGATACTACTACACAAAACAAAGCTCCTACACTCGGGTTACTTTCACCGTAGTTTGTTTTTACAAGAGACCCAGGAAACACAATAGAGAAAAAAGTAGAAACAATGAATAAGAACAAGCTCATAGATGTACTATAAGGCAAAGTTAGTAACATAGAACAGTCTTTTTCTTGTTGAGGTAAAGAAAAATGTGTTAACATAATTTTTTAATAATAATAATAAGATAATATTAATTGAATCGAGAAAAGCATAATATTTAAGATAAAACAAAGGCATTTTCTCAAGCTGTTTAAAACTGCTATACATGAATTCTTTAACAAATACTATTGCTACTTATTTGAACACTAATCTTTGATTTACATATTCAATTAATTATCAAATTTAAATACAGAAGATTAAAATTTTTGAGGACAAATACACAGTGGAGTGAACATTCCAGGATCTTTATCTTGCTACATTGTTATCCTTGACACAAAGAAATATTTGTTAAGTTTTAATTTTGAAAAAATATATATACAAATAAATTCATATGTTGTAATAGTACAGTTAGCTATATTTTTGCAAACTTAACATAACCATATAAACAATACCCACCCACACATCAGATTTTAATACAAGCTTGACTTTTAACAGCTTAGATCACTTTTTCTGTTTTCATTCTGATGTAAATGAAATCATAGAGTCTAAATTCTCTCTGGCCTCTTCAACTCACCATTATATTCAATATTTGTGAGATTTATGCATATTGTGTGTAGTTGCAAATTGCTCATTCTTATTACTATGTAATTATGGCACATTTTATTTTTCATATTGGAATAACAGGTAGAAATTCAGGTATTTTTCAGTTATTGTTTTGAATAATATTGTTATGACCATTTTACAACATATCTTTGGGTAAATATACGTATGCATTTCTATGGGCATTTTCATGGGAAGGGAACTGCTAGAAAGCACAGTCTTTGTGTGTTGAGCTTTAGCACATGTTGGCAAGAGATTTTCTAAAGAAATTTACCAATCTACACTACCATCAACAGTGTATAATGTTTCAACCACTCTGCAGCCTTGCCAACACTCTGTGTGCTTCTGTCTGGTTTTTGTTTTGTTTACAGTTCAGCCATTCTGTTAAGTATGTGGTCTCCACCACAGTTTTAATTTATACTTACATAGTGACTAATGAAGTTGATCATCTATCTTTTCAGGTGAATATCAGCCATTTGCCTATCATTTTAAAAAAATTGCTTACATTTTGGACCTTTTTTTTTCCTATTGGATTTTCTTTATCTCAGTGATTTGTAGGAACCTTCCATATACATTGTGTATATAATCCATGTATTGGAAAGATATATTATAAATATTTTCTCCCGCTTGGATTTCCTTCTCAAGTGATGTCCTCATTTATTTGATCACAAAAAGGATAAATCATAAAAGTAAAAATGCGTAAACTGAAGTTAATAAAATATTTTAATTCCGAATTCAGAAAAGAGTACATCAAGGCTGTATATAGTCACCCTGCATATTGAACTTATATGCAGAATATATCATGAGAAATGCCAGCTGGATAATGCTCAAGCTGGAATCAAGATTGAGAGGAGACATATCAAAAACCCCAGATGCAGATGACACCACCCGTATGACAGAAAGCAAAGAGGAATTAAAGAGCCTCCTGATGAAGGTGAAAGAGAAGAGTGAAAAAGCAGGTTTAAATTCCAACATTCCTTTTCTTGGGCTCCAAAATCACTGTGAATGATGACTGCAACCATGAAATTAAAAGACACTCGCTCTTAGAAGAAAAGCTATGACAAACCTAGGCAGCATATTAAAAAGCAGAGGCATTACTTTGCCAACAAACATTCATATAGTCAAAAATATGGTTTTTCCAGTAATCATGTATGAATGTAAGAGTTTGACCATAAAGAAAGCTGAGTGCCAAAGAATTAATGCTTTCAAACTGTGATGCTGGAGAAAAGTCTTGAGAGTCCCTTGGACAGAAGGATCAAACCAGTCAATCCTAAATAAAATCAACCATGAATATTTATTGGAAGGACTGATGCTGAAGCTGAAGCTCCAATACTTTGACTACTTGATGCAAAGGGATGATTCATTGGAATAGACTTGATGCAGGAAATGACTGAAGGCAGGAGGAAAGGGGACTACAATGGATGCGATGGTCAGATTGCATCACCTACTCAATGGACATGAGTTTGAGTGAACTCTGAGAGATGATGAAGGACAGGGAAGCCTGGCGTGCTTTAGTCCATGGGGCTGCAAAGAGTCAGACAAAACTGAGCAATTAAACAGTATATAGCTCAACAGCAAGAGAAAAACTAATAAAAAATGGGTAGGGGGCTTCCCTGGTGGTCCAGCGGGTAAAGAGTGCGCCTTGCAGTGCAGAGAGCACCGGTTTGCTCCCTGGTCCAGGAAGATCCCACATGCTGCAGAGCAGTTGTACCGGTGGGTCCAATTACAAGCCCACATGCTGCAGAGCATGATTTCCCCACCAAAGGAAAATCATAAAAGTAAATCGTAAACTGAAGTTAATAAAATATTTTAATTCCGAATTCAGAAAAGAGTACATCAAGGCTGTATATAGTCACCCTGCATATTGAACTTATATGCAGAATATATCATGAGAAATGCCAGCTGGATAATGCTCAAGCTGGAATCAAGATTGAGAGGAGACATATCAAAAACCCCAGATGCAGATGACACCACCCGTATGACAGAAAGCAAAGAGGAATTAAAGAGCCTCCTGATGAAGGTGAAAGAGAAGAGTGAAAAAGCAGGTTTAAATTCCAACATTCCTTTTCTTGGGCTCCAAAATCACTGTGAATGATGACTGCAACCATGAAATTAAAAGACACTCGCTCTTAGAAGAAAAGCTATGACAAACCTAGGCAGCATATTAAAAAGCAGAGGCATTACTTTGCCAACAAACATTCATATAGTCAAAAATATGGTTTTTCCAGTAATCATGTATGAATGTAAGAGTTTGACCATAAAGAAAGCTGAGTGCCAAAGAATTAATGCTTTCAAACTGTGATGCTGGAGAAAAGTCTTGAGAGTCCCTTGGACAGAAGGATCAAACCAGTCAATCCTAAATAAAATCAACCATGAATATTTATTGGAAGGACTGATGCTGAAGCTGAAGCTCCAATACTTTGACTACTTGATGCAAAGGGATGATTCATTGGAATAGACTTGATGCAGGAAATGACTGAAGGCAGGAGGAAAGGGGACTACAATGGATGCGATGGTCAGATTGCATCACCTACTCAATGGACATGAGTTTGAGTGAACTCTGAGAGATGATGAAGGACAGGGAAGCCTGGCGTGCTTTAGTCCATGGGGCTGCAAAGAGTCAGACAAAACTGAGCAATTAAACAGTATATAGCTCAACAGCAAGAGAAAAACTAATAAAAAATGGGTAGGGGGCTTCCCTGGTGGTCCAGCGGGTAAAGAGTGCGCCTTGCAGTGCAGAGAGCACCGGTTTGCTCCCTGGTCCAGGAAGATCCCACATGCTGCAGAGCAGTTGTACCGGTGGGTCCAATTACAAGCCAGCACTCTGGAATGCATGCGCCCAGAGCCGGTGCTCTGCAAAGAGAGTGGCCACTGCAATGGGAGGCTCACACAAGCCAAAAAATAAAGATGGATGAAAATAAATAAATAAAGAACCAATAAAAGAGCTCAAAATAAATAAATAAATAAAAACTGAAAACAGAGCTACTATATGATCCAGCGAAACCATTTCTGGGCATATACTCTGAGGAAACCATAATTCAAAAAGTTAATGCACCTCAGTGTTCACTGTAACACTATTTACAATAGCCTGGACATGGAAGCAACCTAATGCCCATAGACACAGGAATGGATAGAGAAGACGTGGCACATAGATATAGATATAGATATATGAATATATATATGTAAATAATATCCATTTGTAAAATAGAACAAAATAATGCTATTAGCTGCAACATAGATGGAGCTAGAGATGGTCATTTTGAGTTAAGTAAGTCAGACAGAGGATTACAAATATCATATGATATCATAGCATTTGTGGTAAAGAATCATCTACCAATAGAGGAGATGTAAGAGTGGCAAGTTTTGATCTCTGAGTCAGGAAGATGCCCCGGAGCAGGATATGGCAACCCATTCCACCCATTCCAGTGTTCTTGTCTGGGGAAGCCGAGGGACAGAAGAGCCTGGCAGGCTACAGTACATAGGGTCACAAAGAGTCAGACACAATGGAAGCAACTAGCATGCACCACTTATATGTGGAATCTTATTTTTCTAATTTATTAAAGGGATGATTCATTGGAATAGACTTGATGCAGGAAATGACTGAAGGCAGGAGGAAAGGGGACTACAATGGATGCGATGGTCAGATTGCATCACCTACTCAATGGACATGAGTTTGAGTGAACTCTGAGAGATGATGAAGGACAGGGAAGCCTGGCGTGCTTTAGTCCATGGGGCTGCAAAGAGTCAGACAAAACTGAGCAATTAAACAGTATATAGCTCAACAGCAAGAGAAAAACTAATAAAAAATGGGTAGGGGGCTTCCCTGGTGGTCCAGCGGGTAAAGAGTGCGCCTTGCAGTGCAGAGAGCACCGGTTTGCTCCCTGGTCCAGGAAGATCCCACATGCTGCAGAGCAGTTGTACCGGTGGGTCCAATTACAAGCCAGCACTCTGGAATGCATGCGCCCAGAGCCGGTGCTCTGCAAAGAGAGTGGCCACTGCAATGGGAGGCTCACACAAGCCAAAAAATAAAGATGGATGAAAATAAATAAATAAAGAACCAATAAAAGAGCTCAAAATAAATAAATAAATAAAAACTGAAAACAGAGCTACTATATGATCCAGCGAAACCATTTCTGGGCATATACTCTGAGGAAACCATAATTCAAAAAGTTAATGCACCTCAGTGTTCACTGTAACACTATTTACAACAGCCAGGACATGAAAACAACCTAATGCCCATAGACACAGGAATGGATAGAGAAGACGTGGGGAATAGATATAGATATAGATATATGAATATATATATGTAAATAATATCCATTTGTAAAATAGAACAAAATAATGCTATTAGCTGCAACATAGATGGAGCTAGAGATGGTCATTTTGAGTTAAGTAAGTCAGACAGAGGATTACAAATATCATATGATATCATAGCATTTGTGGTAAAGAATCATCTACCAATAGAGGAGATGTAAGAGTGGCAAGTTTTGATCTCTGAGTCAGGAAGATGCCCCGGAGCAGGATATGGCAACCCATTCCACCCATTCCAGTGTTCTTGTCTGGGGAAGCCGAGGGACAGAAGAGCCTGGCAGGCTACAGTACATAGGGTCACAAAGAGTCAGACACAATGGAAGCAACTAGCATGCACCACTTATATGTGGAATCTTATTTTTCTAATTTATTATTTATTCTCATCCATCTTTATTCTTCAGCCTGTGTGGGCCTCCCATTGCAGTGGCCTCTCTCATTGCAGAGCACGGGCCCTGGGTGCATGTACTCCAGAGCACTGGCTCATTATTGGACACACCGGCCCAGCCTCCATGGCATGTGGGATCTTCCTGGGCCAGGGATCAAATTTGTGCCCCTTACATTGTAAGGTGGACTCTTTACCCACTGGACCACCAGAGAAGCCCCAGAATCTTATTTTTTTAATGGTACAAATGACTTTATTTATAAAACAGAAATAGAGCTTTAGACATAGGAAACCATCTTATAGTTATGGGGGGAGGGATAAATTGCAGATTTGGATTGGCAGATACATACAACTAAATATAGCATAGATAACTAATAAGGACATACTGAATGGTACAGGAACTCTGCTCAATACTCTGTAATGACCTATATGGGAAACAAATCTAAAGTGGATTTGTGTATATGCATAACTGATTCACTTTGCTGCACAGAATGAAGTAACTCAACACTGTAATTCATCTGTACTTCAATAGAAATTTTAAAACAAGAGAGCTCTAGTATTTTATAGTTAGAATCCATTGCCCTAAAATTGACTTTCTAGCCAATTGTCTACTTTTAAAATATCTAAATACACAAATTTTAATTACTAAAACATACTCATTTCCCTTTTACAGTAAGTTTTTTTTTTTTTTTTAATTTTGGTCGCTTTTATTGTTTTCTTATTTATTTATTTTCATCCATCTTTATTCTTTAGCTTATGTAGGCCTCCCATTGCAGTGGCCTCTCTCATCAGAGCACCAGCTATGGGCGCATGCACTCCAGAGTACTGGCTTGTTATTGGACATACCAGTCTAGTGTCTCTGCAGCATGTGGAATTTTCACAGGCCAGGGATCGAATTGGTGCTCCTTGCACTGCAAGGTAAACTATCTACCCACTGGACCACCAAGGAAGCCCTACAGTAATTTTTAATTATCGGCTTTCCTAAAACCTTTTCCTACTGTATCTTTTGAAACAAAGCAATATTTTCCATGAAGCACAATTAAACATAGGGTTAATCTGAATGATTTCTACATTTCAGTGTATTAAGATCAGAGTTTCAGATGAATATTCATTAAGTAAATATAAGTATTTCCAAGCATACAAAATATCCTGATGGATATCTTTATTTTTTAAGCAATATGTTAGAAACTTTATGCAGAATAATCAGATATAGAGCATTCATTGTTCAATTTGGGCATTAATATAGTTTTCTAAGGGGAAAAATAAGAGCAGTTTTTGACTGCAAGAGACTTAGAGTCTTTCCTATATTGTAAATATCAAAGACATCATAAGTCAGACAGAGAGTTGTAAAATGTCTGTCTTTCAATGGCTGGACAATAAAGAGAAAAATGAGCATCCTGATTTGTACTTTTAGAGATGAAAATATAAAACAGCATGATGAGGAAAGAGCTATATAGTAAATCAGGATGACTTAGCTTGGATGTTCACGGTGGGGAAATTAAAGTAATCTCAACATTCTCTTGATTACTTACGGTTTAACAAGTCATGTTCTATACTAGTAAGTGTTACTGGGAATCAGCAGTCTCATCTGTACTTCAATAGAAATTTTAAAACAAGAGAGCTCTAGTATTTTATAGTTAGAATCCATTGCCCTAAAATTGACTTTCTAGCCAATTGTCTACTTTTAAAATATCTAAATACACAAATTTTAATTACTAAAACATACTCATTTCCCTTTTACAGTAAGTTTTTTTTTTTTTTTTAATTTTGGTCGCTTTTATTGTTTTCTTATTTATTTATTTTCATCCATCTTTATTCTTTAGCTTATGTAGGCCTCCCATTGCAGTGGCCTCTCTCATCAGAGCACCAGCTATGGGCGCATGCACTCCAGAGTACTGGCTTGTTATTGGACATACCAGTCTAGTGTCTCTGCAGCATGTGGAATTTTCACAGGCCAGGGATCGAATTGGTGCTCCTTGCACTGCAAGGTAAACTATCTACCCACTGGACCACCAAGGAAGCCCTACAGTAATTTTTAATTATCGGCTTTCCTAAAACCTTTTCCTACTGTATCTTTTGAAACAAAGCAATATTTTCCATGAAGCACAATTAAACATAGGGTTAATCTGAATGATTTCTACATTTCAGTGTATTAAGATCAGAGTTTCAGATGAATATTCATTAAGTAAATATAAGTATTTCCAAGCATACAAAATATCCTGATGGATATCTTTATTTTTTAAGCAATATGTTAGAAACTTTATGCAGAATAATCAGATATAGAGCATTCATTGTTCAATTTGGGCATTAATATAGTTTTCTAAGGGGAAAAATAAGAGCAGTTTTTGACTGCAAGAGACTTAGAGTCTTTCCTATATTGTAAATATCAAAGACATCATAAGTCAGACAGAGAGTTGTAAAATGTCTGTCTTTCAATGGCTGGACAATAAAGAGAAAAATGAGCATCCTGATTTGTACTTTTAGAGATGAAAATATAAAACAGCATGATGAGGAAAGAGCTATATAGTAAATCAGGATGACTTAGCTTGGATGTTCACGGTGGGGAAATTAAAGTAATCTCAACATTCTCTTGATTACTTACGGTTTAACAAGTCATGTTCTATACTAGTAAGTGTTACTGGGAATCAGCAGTCTCAGCTGTAAGGGGATTTGGGGGAAATTATCAACTTTTATTTGAGATATATAATTAAAGATGTGAGTAGAAATAAATCTCTATATATTAAAAAACGGTAGCTCTTTATATTATATACTTATAAACATATGCTAATAAGAGTACTTGGAGACAGACTAATACAAACTTGCTTTTGAAGAAGGAAAAACTAAAGCCCAAAAAATGAAGAATCCGCCACAAGTATAAAATATATGGTATCAGATAAAGAATTAGAAATTTCTTCTAAACATGATTAGGACCCAGTCCTCTGTCAACATTTCTAGTATCAATCTGCCTCCTTTTATTTTAATCTGATTAGATCAATTAGAATTTGTCTATAAACACCCTAGAACTTAACAAAAATCAAATGGAGATTTAGTTTAACCCTTTCCAATAGTTTCACTTACTCTTCATCATACTCAACGTTCCCATAGCTGGTGAACTGAATATACACAAAACCATAATTCTAAAGTTTTTAGAAACTTCCTATCCTATATTTACATTTTACAGAGAGAGGTTAATTTAACTTTAAAAGTTTAGTTTTTGGAAGTAGAACCAGGTTGGCCTCACACAGTTAAGCCTGTCCTAACAGAAACATGGTAGCCTACCTTTGCAGTAGCATAGTTTCCTGTCAACCTGCCTGCTGACCACACTAGACCAGCAACTGCTCGCCTTAAAGGCAAAGTTTTTTCTTCAGTCCGCTCTGCTCTCCATAACCACCACACAGGCCTCCTATATCAGGCATATTCCACACGAAACCTGATTCTTACCTCATTTCAGATGTCCTGCCTTGCCAGTCTCTGTGCCCAACCAGATGATGGAGACAAGCTTCTCCATTGCCCTCTGCCAAGGGGAGAAAGACTTCTTGTCTACACCACAAACACCATTCTCTCCAAGAACAAATGAGCATCCTGATTTGTACTTTTAGAGATGAAAATATAAAACAGCATGATGAGGAAAGAGCTATATAGTAAATCAGGATGACTTAGCTTGGATGTTCACGGTGGGGAAATTAAAGTAATCTCAACATTCTCTTGATTACTTACGGTTTAACAAGTCATGTTCTATACTAGTAAGTGTTACTGGGAATCAGCAGTCTCAGCTGTAAGGGGATTTGGGGGAAATTATCAACTTTTATTTGAGATATATAATTAAAGATGTGAGTAGAAATAAATCTCTATATATTAAAAAACGGTAGCTCTTTATATTATATACTTATAAACATATGCTAATAAGAGTACTTGGAGACAGACTAATACAAACTTGCTTTTGAAGAAGGAAAAACTAAAGCCCAAAAAATGAAGAATCCGCCACAAGTATAAAATATATGGTATCAGATAAAGAATTAGAAATTTCTTCTAAACATGATTAGGACCCAGTCCTCTGTCAACATTTCTAGTATCAATCTGCCTCCTTTTATTTTAATCTGATTAGATCAATTAGAATTTGTCTATAAACACCCTAGAACTTAACAAAAATCAAATGGAGATTTAGTTTAACCCTTTCCAATAGTTTCACTTACTCTTCATCATACTCAACGTTCCCATAGCTGGTGAACTGAATATACACAAAAACCATAATTCTAAAGTTTTTAGAAACTTCCTATCCTATATTTACATTTTACAGAGAGAGGTTAATTTAACTTTAAAAGTTTAGTTTTTGGAAGTAGAACCAGGTTGGCCTCACACAGTTAAGCCTGTCCTAACAGAAACATGGTAGCCTACCTTTGCAGTAGCATAGTTTCCTGTCAACCTGCCTGCTGACCACACTAGACCAGCAACTGCTCGCCTTAAAGGCAAAGTTTTTTCTTCAGTCCGCTCTGCTCTCCATAACCACCACACAGGCCTCCTATATCAGGCATATTCCACACGAAACCTGATTCTTACCTCATTTCAGATGTCCTGCCTTGCCAGTCTCTGTGCCCAACCAGATGATGGAGACAAGCTTCTCCATTGCCCTCTGCCAAGGGGAGAAAGACTTCTTGTCTACACCACAAACACCATTCTCTCCAAGAACAACAGGAACTGGCAGCAATGGGGGCCATTTTCAATAAAAAGCACGCCACTCCATTTACAGGGAAGGACGGGTTTACGTAAGATTTCCTGCCACTACCTTCACTGACTGGGATTCATAATGTAGGAGAGTTTACACATTCTGACTTCACAAGCCTGGCAGTGACATTCCTGTCCAAAAAAAAAAAAAATGGAGAATGGCTTTGGCAATTCATTTTCCACTCCTTCAAGACATATTCTTTTTTTGCAGATATGTGGGCCCAGGAATGTTCACTTCATATGGCATTTTATGATAGTGAGCTACTGCTCCCTTCCTGGCCTCTGGGAAATGACGAGGGAACCAATGCTGGATTTTTTTCCCCCCTTGGGGAATAAGGCTTGGAAGAAGCAGTAGAAATTAAAGAGGAGAGAAGTAATTCAGGTTGGGCATATTTAACTACTCGTAATAAACTTAGTCAATATTAATGAAGCATAATTGCCAGATCAATTCAAATAATTATCCTTCTGTCCCTGCACTTGGAAGTCTACATTTATAGACAGCCTAGAAAGAGCACGGGAGGTGAAATGATACAGATTTATCACAGTTCCACGCCCAGGTCCAAGGTCTATATTTAACACCCAAGTATAACCGCTGTCCTTGTAATGACACATGAGTTTTAACCACTTACCCTATGATTATCTATGATTACCTAAAGTTCAATTATAGGATATATACATATTACTAGAAATACTTGCAATTCATTTATTCCTCTGGATGTTCTGAACTTTATCATTAATCTAGTAAAGAGGCAAAAGACTGGAACTCTGAGTATACAGAGCATAAAATACTTGGTTTCCCAGACAACTGTCTCTGCTAATCCAGGGTTGATGTCGGAACAATAATCCTACCATGAGGCACTATAAATAAAACCCATTAAATTTATTGTTGTTATCTTTTATGAAAATGTTTGTATCCTCATATTACTGAGTCTTTTTTTTCTTAAGGATACATAAGAAGTTCTTTATTCTTTTTTTTTTAAACTATGCACTTATTTATTTATTTATTTATTCGGGGGGGGGGCACTTCTATTGGTCTTTCATGTATCTATTTTCATCCATCTTTGTTCTTTGGCCTGTGTGGCCTCCCATCACGGTGGCCTCTGTCACTACAGAGCTCTGGCTCTGGGCACACGTGCTCCAGAGCTCCAGCTTGGTAGTTGGACACATCGGTCCAGCTGCTCCAGGCACATGGGATCTTCCCAGGCCAGGGATTGAACCAGCGACCCTTGCACTGCAAGGCAGTGTCCTTACTCACTGGACCACCAGGGAAGCCCTTTTTATTCCTTTTTAAAAGAAATTATTCATTCTTAGTACCGACTCTAGGAGTATTTTTAAAAGTAATGACTTTTTATTTTATCATATCGATTTTATTAACCTAGTTACTGCCACTGTCTCATACTTTCTAAGAATATCTGTGACCATTTATAGCAGGCACATCATTTTATTTTATCACTAGCCTCATTCTTGATTTAATTTCATAGTCTCAATTTTGATTACTTTTTCTTGTTTCTCTTTTCTCACATTTAATCTATATGGCTGTATGTGTATACCTTGAGAAAAGATCTGAAATACCTTCTGAAACAACTTGGAATATAAATAAGCAGATAGATACATAGAAGCTATTATGAATGATCTTGAGCAATTAAATTCATATCTCTAAACATATGTATATGTAAGATTGGAATATTACTGAATATAATGTTTTTAGAACTGAAATAATATCTTAAGTACCAAATGCTGTGCCTGGCATCTAGTCCATGGAATTCCCCAGGCAAGAATACTGGAGTGGGTATCCATTCCCTTCTCCAGGAGATCTTCCCAACCCAAGGATAAAAACCCACATCTCCTGCATTATAGGCAGATTCTTTACTCTCTGAGCCACTAGGAAAGCCCTCGAGTAAATTCTTAATGGAAGTTAATTATATCTGAATTTCTATTTAGTCCCATGTGCAACATTTCAAGAAATCCATTGACAAGTAAGAGTTAAGAACCATAACTAATGATAGTTTTGTGGAAGAAAGAATGGAATAGTGACATTACAGCAAGTTACCTTTTCTCTTTGAAATAGAACAAAACTCTAAAATGCATCCGTGTGTATGCGTGTGTGTGTGCATGCGCACATGTATGTGCACACTGTAAATAAGCAAAGATAGCATTACAGAAGAATCCAACTCTGATGACTATGGTCACCTGTGAGAGGTAAAATGAAACGGCAGAAGAGAATACATCATTATTTCATTTACACAAATTCCCAAATAAGAAAAATAAAGAAAAATATAGGGATCATTGGAATTTCTGTTTTTACATTTTATATTTTTTCCTCAAATAATTAAACTAATTACTAAGAAAGAATGGAGATCTGGAAATCATTTTCCAATAGGGGACTTAGGATGTTTAACCTAAAACAGAGATAGAGGAGGAATTACGGCTGCCTTCCAACATTTGAAGGACTTCCAAATAAAGGATCATTTAGATTCATTCTTCAGTGTTTCAAAGAATGGAAAATGGTCTTGATGAAAGAAATACTGACCTTACAGGAGTAAGCATATTTTGCATTAGCTGCTACTCAATGTTATCTTTAAGAAAAGGTCAGATGTTCATCTTTCAAGGATGTTATATGTCAATGAAAATCACTAAGGTAGATCAAGCTAGATCCTCAATAGCATCATCATCATCATCACTATTTTCTTTACATGATAAATGATATGTAGCTGCTTTGATGCATCAATATTTACTAAATAAATGAACACTTACTGAGTAAACAGTATACTTCTGTTAATAAACTACACATTTGGTATAAATAGGTAAATAAGATATTGCCAATATTTCAAGGAGCTAATGGTCCAATTAGAATAATATTCACAAACAAGAAATTGCATGATATAATAATTTTAGGACAGAAATATATATAAGGCATTTTGGAAACATAAATGACAAACCCATAATTAAATGATTATTTCTTATTCCGCATCATTACTATTTGTTTTGAAAGGTCACTAGCGACATTATTTAACATAAATCAATACATAAGTAACATGTGCAAACAGTTTGACTTTAAATTTGAATATGATCTGGACATAGCTAATCTTCTAAACTATTATACAGATAAGAACAGATGTTGTCATACCCCTAGGTATTCCAATATGCCCAAGAGAAGTGTAGAAATGCTTAAAGAATCAAGAAAAGACCTTTCAATGAGGTGAAAGCCTTGACTAATTGCAAAGAAGGCAATGATGCAATTCCAATTTTGAAAGATATAAATTATTCAAGTGATTTCAACAGCAGGGGGGTTATTTTGTCCTGATGTGAAGATGTTGCAAAGCTCATGAATTTCAAATCTGTAAATGAGGAACAAAGGATTTATAGCTTAGTTAGAAGCAAATGAAAGACAAGTTATACCAGTAGAGGTCAAGGTCATGGCTTCCTCTTACCTCTCGAGATTATTCATTCAGTGCCTCTCTCTCTCCCTACTCTGCCCCAGAGAAAGAAAATTCTGATGGATCTAGTCCAAGGACACAGATGACAGACCCAATTTTTTCGAATGGGGACTTAGGATATTTAACCTAAAACAGAGATAGAGGAGGAATTACGGCTGCCTTCCAACATTTGAAGGACTTCCAAATAAAGGATCATTTAGATTCATTCTTCAGTGTTTCAAAGAATGGAAAATGGTCTTGATGAAAGAAATACTGACCTTACAGGAGTAAGCATATTTTGCATTAGCTGCTACTCAATGTTATCTTTAAGAAAAGGTCAGATGTTCATCTTTCAAGGATGTTATATGTCAATGAAAATCACTAAGGTAGATCAAGCTAGATCCTCAATAGCATCATCATCATCATCACTATTTTCTTTACATGATAAATGATATGTAGCTGCTTTGATGCATCAATATTTACTAAATAAATGAACACTTACTGAGTAAACAGTATACTTCTGTTAATAAACTACACATTTGGTATAAATAGGTAAATAAGATATTGCCAATATTTCAAGGAGCTAATGGTCCAATTAGAATAATATTCACAAACAAGAAATTGCATGATATAATAATTTTAGGACAGAAATATATATAAGGCATTTTGGAAACATAAATGACAAACCCATAATTAAATGATTATTTCTTATTCCGCATCATTACTATTTGTTTTGAAAGGTCACTAGCGACATTATTTAACATAAATCAATACATAAGTAACATGTGCAAACAGTTTGACTTTAAATTTGAATATGATCTGGACATAGCTAATCTTCTAAACTATTATACAGATAAGAACAGATGTTGTCATACCCTAGGTATTCCAATATGCCCAAGAGAAGTGTAGAAATGCTTAAAGAATCAAGAAAAGACCTTTCAATGAGGTGAAAGCCTTGACTAATTGCAAAGAAGGCAATGATGCAATTCCAATTTTGAAAGATATAAATTATTCAAGTGATTTCAACAGCAGGGGGGTTATTTTGTCCTGATGTGAAGATGTTGCAAAGCTCATGAATTTCAAATCTGTAAATGAGGAACAAAGGATTTATAGCTTAGTTAGAAGCAAATGAAAGACAAGTTATACCAGTAGAGGTCAAGGTCATGGCTTCCTCTTACCTCTCGAGATTATTCATTCAGTGCCTCTCTCTCTCCCTACTCTGCCCCAGAGAAAGAAAATTCTGATGGATCTAGTCCAAGGACACAGATGACAGAGGTGACAGCAGTCTGAATATTTGGAGAGGATATTTTAAAAGAGGTGGACAACTCTCACATCTACCTATTGTGTTTTAGGTGCTACCCATGGGGTTCCTTCTCCTGGTCATTTTCTCTTTGGTCTGCTTTTCTTTTTTTTTCTTAAATTTTGGCCTTATTTATTGGCTTTTTAAATTTATTTTCATCCATCTTTATTCTTTGGCCTGTGTGGGCCTCCCACCGCAGTGGACTCTTGTTGTAGAGCACCGGCGCTGGGCCCATGCTCTCCAGAGCATCAGCTCATAATTGGATATACTAGTCCAGCCTTTCCATGGCATGAGGGATCTTCCAAGGCCAGGGAACAAACCGGCACCCCTTGCACTGCAAGGAGGACTCCCCACCCACTGGGCCACCAGGGAAGCCCACTTTTCTTTTTTTCAAGTAACTGGTGAATTAAGAGAGCTTCATTCTAAATCTAAGACAGGTAAACTCAGTTTTCAATTTAACAGGCCAAGGAACACAAATGTATTTACCTATTTATTCCCCTGTGTAATCCATAACATTGCCTATTATATTTTCTTTAAACTTCATTCATTCACAATATGCCAAAAACCTAGATAACTAGTTTTTTCTTTATTTTGAATGGAATTAAAACAGGTAAAATCAATACATTTGCTGTTTTATCCTGGTTTCTTCCAACTACTACATTATCAGTTCTACCAAGGGTGAAAGTCAATCATGTCCGACTCTTTGCACCCCTTGGACGAGCCATGAAATTCTCCATACAAGAATTCTGGAGTGGGTAGCTTTTTCTTCTCCAGGGTTTCCTCCCAACCTAAGGATCAAACCCAGGTCTCTCACATTGCAGGTTGATTTTTTACCATCTGAGCCACCAGGGAAGTAAATGAATCAGGTATTGCAGATTGTCAAAGAAGAAAGTATTGACCGAAAGAAGGTCAATCCAATATTGACATAGATATTACCTATATTCAACACTCTATGACTCTGTGCATTTGCATATTTCCTCCCATTTCAACAGATTCCAAATACACAGCAGCCAAATAGACAGAAGAAAGGTTCATCAAGAAACTTCCACTAGGAGAGTTGCATTTTAGACACTTACCAAGTAAGTTCAGCAACAAAGCCAGATTTCTGAAATGCCTGGAACTGATGGAGATAAACAGCAGATCAATAGGCTCTTAAATCACAGAAAAGATGGGAAGTGGCAAGGGAAACTGAAGCGGTTCTTTGTTTGAATTTAATTTCTATGCCATCTTATATTTTTCCAAAGTTAAAATTTTTTCAAAAATCACTTCAATAAAGTGCTATTTTTGAGAAAAACTAAATGCAAATATATGCCTTTTAATTCATCACACTCTTAGGAACTTTAATTAAAAGATTTTTCGCAATTGTATGGTTCTATAATTCTGTGTTGTTTTACTATTTTGGCTTTAATACATGCCTTTAGAAAGGCTGTTATCACAAAAGAAAATGCAGTTATCCTGTGTATTATGCCCATAATTATTGAATAATTCATTTCAATGAATGGATTTTTTTCCCTTATGAGATGTTATTTACCATGGCTCCACTGTTTGATTACCATGACAGTACTTTTTATTGCCACACTGCATTAGATCAACTTTATCTTAATTTTATTTTCTTGCTTCTGAGAACAATAAAAAATGCTCCTGATGAATCATTTTTAGAACCAATTTATCACTAGAGGAAATTTGTACCTCCAAATTTCAATATAACATTTTACAATCACAATACTCAAAACTACCAGGAATGATTTAAAAAAATAAAGGGTAGAACAAGGATATGCAAAGTCATCCTCAAAAATCTTACAATTTTAGCTAAAACACTCACTAGATTTCCAGTCTCTTTGACCTAACACTTTGCCCTCCCTCATTTTCTGTTGTGACAATTTTCTTTTCTCTGGCTCTTCTGTTGACTTCTTGCTTGCTTTGATATTGTTCCTCCTCCTCCTTTATTTATAGATTGAAAATTCTACTTACTTCTTTAAAACTTTCTTAAATATTTAACAGATAAAAGTGGAGAGTGATAGGGATATATCTTCATGGTTTGATGTTTTATAAGCGTCCATCTTAACCCACAAATTCCACTGGTATGCTGCTTCAACGGAGGGTTCCCATTTTTTAAAGTGTCAGTATACCAAGAGACAAAAATTACCAAAGGTGGCTTTTTCTTTCTGTCTTCCCCTAAACGAAGCATCATTAAACAACAGAGGTATGGTCAACTGACTTTCTGTTTGTGTTGCAAAAATGTCTTTTCCTTAGAACTTGAAAACAAACAAGTTGAAGGGACAGACTAAAAAATGCCCCACAACAAAAACCAAATACAATGGGCATGACTGGGCAACCATTTCAAAAAAGAAATGTGGTTGGACCACTTTTATAAGCTTCCTGATGTCTGAAAGACAGGTAGTGCTGATACCCAATTATCAAATAAAAACACATTTATCCAATAAAAAAAATTTCTAACATTAAAAAATATTTCTTAACTCTCAGTACCTTAGTATATCTGATAAGGAGGTATGAACTATCCATATGCAATTTGAGGAAAATTATGTCTCAAAAGTGATAACCTTAGGTAAGAACAGACTTTAATTCAGGTAAAATTCAGTAAAAGCTTTAATTCTTTTGGCTTCCCAAGTGGCTCCGTAGTTAAGAATCTGCCTGCCAATGCAATGCAATGCAGGAAATGGGGCTTCGATCATTGGTTCAGGAAGATCCCTTGGAGAAGGAAATGGCAACCCACTCAAGTGTTCTTGCCAGGGAAATCCCACAGACAGAGGAGCCTGGTGGGCTACAGACAATTGTGCTGCAAAGATGGGACATGACTGAGTATGTGTCTAGTGACAGTAAGAAGAAGCCTTTAATTCAGCTAAAACTCAGTGAAAACTTTAATTCTTTACAGACATTCAAAAGTTTCATTCTTGATCCTCAATCTGACCAATGTACAGTCTCATATCATAAAAATATACCTTAGTTTGTACCAAGGGAAAACAAATTGTCCCTTTTAAATATAAAGTCTCTTATGCATTATTTTTTCTGCTGAATGTCATCAGTTTACCATGAAAACCATATTAAGATTGGACTTCCCTTGTGGTCCAGTGGGTAAAGAGTCCCCCTTGCAGTGCAAGGGGCACCAGTTCAATCCCTGGCAGAGGAAGTTCCCACATGCCACGGAGAGGCTGAAACGGTGTACCCAGTTACGAGCCAGCACTCTGGAGCGCATGCGCCCAAAGCTGGTGCTGTGCAACAGGAGAGGCCACTGCAATGAGAGGCCCAAACAGGTTGAAGAACAAAGATGGATGAAAATAACAAATTAAAGACCATGCCAAGAGAGTATTCACCCTGAAATAAATACTAAATATATATATATATACATGAAGGGGTGACAGAGCAAATGCTGCTTAAGAAACCTGGAGACACCTGGGAAGATGGCACATAGAGACTCTAGAAGAGTGACAGCTGATTGGACTTCAAAGCTTAGTTAGGGACAGACTGCAAAGCTCCTGTACACAGACATTCAGACTTGATGTGACGGACACTACTGAGCTATAAAACCATGGGACTTTAGGACAACTAGTCCAGCATGAAGAATAGTTTTAAGACTAGTCATAGAGATTAAATTATCACGACTGTAGTCATTCAGGTTTGGGGTGATGAGGCCCGGCATAAAGGACAGAGGCTACTGTTTTGAATTAGATGATGTGTTTGGTCTGAGACATACTTAATTTGATGATGATATTAGGTATCTTAGGAAGAGAACAACTGGAGAAAAGTTGTTTGCTCTTTTAAAATATTTATTTCACAATAATTTTTTTCAACATTTAATGTCTGTCTCTCGTTATAGAGAAAAATCAAAGTTCTGCATGCAAAGCACTCTGCATGTAATGTATTTCTGCAGTATCATCTCTGATAGTTGATATCTAGCCTTTAGTAATTTGTAGCAGTTCACCAAATGGATGATCCTCTCTTTAGGCTCTGTACACTCTGTTTTCTATGCCTAAATGTTTGGTTTTCTCCTTCATACACTCATTATTGAGATTTCTTATGATAACATGAACTCTAGTGGACAGGCTTCTATATTTGTTTTACCCCTCTGACACATGATAAACACACAAAAATATTTAGCAAATAAATGAATGTGTAAATGAGGTATGAAGCATTAAACTGGAGTGACTATGCATGATGAAGGTCTGTCTTGTGACAAAAATTTTATTTCACAAATTGTCCTAGTTAGTGGAACTGAGTGGACTCAATATACTAGATGGTACCCATCTCCATTATAGGTGTCTTTTTCTAAGAATAATAGCAATAGGGTGACTAAATTTCATAATTGTAAACCTGATTAAAATTTAAAAATCAAATGTTTTGTTAAAATGTCTAGTTTCGGGGCTTCCCTGGTGGTCCAGTGGGTAAGGACACCACCTTGCAGTGCAAGGGGCTCCAGTTCGATCCCTGGCCTGGGACGATCCCACGTGCTGCTGAGCGGCTGGACCGATGTGTCCAATTACCACCCAGTTGGAGCTCTGGAGCGCATGCGCCCAGAGTCGGTGCTCTGTGACAACAGAGGCCACTGTGATGGGAGGCCCACATGGGCCAAAGAACAAAGATGGATGAAAACAGATAAATGAAAGATCAATAGAAGTGGCCCGGCTGCCCACCCCCCCCCCCCCCCAAACCCCCCCCCCACCAAATAAAATGTCTAGTTTCTTCAACTCTTCTTTTACAAATTGTGCAATTTATATGCTTAGATGATCAGGTCCTTAGTCTCTATCAAACGCAATTTAAGTAAGTCTCAATCTATGTTTTGACAATGTGAAATATAAAGACTTTCTGTTGTTCTTTTCTTTGCACCCTTGTGCTCATCACCTTCACTGACTTGCACAGAGAAGCATTGTTTGAAAATGATCATGGAAATGAGGCAGAAAAACAGCAAAGTTAATGTCATTACCGTATATTAAAAGAATTACCTCATCATCAGATGATTTTTTTTTGTTCTCTTTCTGACCACCTAAATGAATTAAGCAGGATAATGACATTCTCATTATTTTAGGAACACATTTGCATGAGTAATGAAAGAGTCCCTAAAGGGCACAGACACCATAGAGGCGACTGTCTGAATTAATTAAAATTGTTTGCCTGATTAGATAAAATGCAAGCATAAACTGCATATCGTTTCTTTTTGAATTTTCTAGTGGACAGGCTTCTATATTTGTTTTACCCTCTGACACATGATAAACACACAAAATATTTAGCAAATAAATGAATGTGTAAATGAGGTATGAAGCATTAAACTGGAGTGACTATGCATGATGAAGGTCTGTCTTGTGACAAAAATTTTATTTCACAAATTGTCCTAGTTAGTGGAACTGAGTGGACTCAATATACTAGATGGTACCCATCTCCATTATAGGTGTCTTTTTCTAAGAATAATAGCAATAGGGTGACTAAATTTCATAATTGTAAACCTGATTAAAATTTAAAAATCAAATGTTTTGTTAAAATGTCTAGTTTCGGGGCTTCCCTGGTGGTCCAGTGGGTAAGGACACCACCTTGCAGTGCAAGGGGCTCCAGTTCGATCCCTGGCCTGGGACGATCCCACGTGCTGCTGAGCGGCTGGACCGATGTGTCCAATTACCACCCAGTTGGAGCTCTGGAGCGCATGCGCCCAGAGTCGGTGCTCTGTGACAACAGAGGCCACTGTGATGGGAGGCCCACATGGGCCAAAGAACAAAGATGGATGAAAACAGATAAATGAAAGATCAATAGAAGTGGCCCGGCTGCCCACCCTCCCCCCTCTCCAATCCCCCACCACCACCAAATAAAATGTCTAGTTTCTTCAACTCTTCTTTTACAAATTGTGCAATTTATATGCTTAGATGATCAGGTCCTTAGTCTCTATCAAACGCAATTTAAGTAAGTCTCAATCTATGTTTTGACAATGTGAAATATAAAGACTTTCTGTTGTTCTTTTCTTTGCACCCTTGTGCTCATCACCTTCACTGACTTGCACAGAGAAGCATTGTTTGAAAATGATCATGGAAATGAGGCAGAAAAACAGCAAAGTTAATGTCATTACCGTATATTAAAAGAATTACCTCATCATCAGATGATTTTTTTTTGTTCTCTTTCTGACCACCTAAATGAATTAAGCAGGATAATGACATTCTCATTATTTTAGGAACACATTTGCATGAGTAATGAAAGAGTCCCTAAAGGGCACAGACACCATAGAGGCGACTGTCTGAATTAATTAAAATTGTTTGCCTGATTAGATAAAAATGCAAGCATAAACTGCATATCAAGAAAAGTTTCTCCCTTTTCATCAAAACACAAGAATAAACTATTTTTAACACAAAGCTGTACAGATTAATCTTTAGAAAACAAAAAATAAGTTTGCACATATTCCTCTACTTTAAAAAACAAAGTTGATACTACTGACCACTAAAAATATTAGCATCTTCTGTATTTTTGTATTTCCTTCTAAATTCTGCAGTAGGTGCTTTGTTGTTTTTGTTCAGTCTCTCAGTCACGTCCGACTCTTTGTGACCCTCATGGACTGCAGCACACCAGGACACTCTGTCCCTCATGAATAGAATAAGACTCTTTAAATAGTAAACAACATATATCTTAGAATTTAAAAAATGCATTTAAGCATTTATTTTTAAATTTTTCATAGATGATTCCTCTAAATTGATTATACTATACTTTCTTATTATTTTTATAAATCAATACATGTTTATCAACATAAAGAATAATATGCTCCTGTACAAAGGATCCTCTTCAATGTCAGAAAGCAATCAAACACTTTTTTCTCATTTAAAAATATGCTTTCAAGTGTGCAAATCAATTTAAATAAGCTATTAATGTACTATTTAATAGAGCCATTAAAATGTGAATTATCTTGAAATGATTGTATTTCTTTTCCAGTATTTTCCTAATATAGTTTCAGTACAAGGACAAGAGATATTTTTGAAAGTAATTATGGTCCTTGGTAATATAAGCTTTGATTAAAAAAAAAAGAACACAATAAAAATGCATGGCATATGTCCTTCTAGGATAATTCCACATGAGAACAGGCTCATCTTTATTTTGATCTTCACTTAGTATGAAAAAGTAAATTTAATGAATATGTACAATGTTCCTATTAACAGTAGCAGAGAACTGGCAATTCTCAGAGGAATGAGTAGTTTAGGGGGTTTCAACATCAGAAGATGAAATGGAACAGAATAAAGTAAAGATAGAAAGAGAGAGAACCATGGACTGTAGCCTGACGATGGAACAGAGTCCTAGGGCACAGACACCATAGAGGCGACTGTCTGAATTAATTAAAATTGTTTGCCTGATTAGATAAAAATGCAAGCATAAACTGCATATCAAGAAAAGTTTCTCCCTTTTCATCAAAACACAAGAATAAACTATTTTTAACACAAAGCTGTACAGATTAATCTTTAGAAAACAAAAAATAAGTTTGCACATATTCCTCTACTTTAAAAAACAAAGTTGATACTACTGACCACTAAAAATATTAGCATCTTCTGTATTTTTGTATTTCCTTCTAAATTCTGCAGTAGGTGCTTTGTTGTTTTTGTTCAGTCTCTCAGTCACGTCCGACTCTTTGTGACCCTCATGGACTGCAGCACACCAGGACACTCTGTCCCTCATGAATAGAATAAGACTCTTTAAATAGTAAACAACATATATCTTAGAATTTAAAAAATGCATTTAAGCATTTATTTTTAAATTTTTCATAGATGATTCCTCTAAATTGATTATACTATACTTTCTTATTATTTTTATAAATCAATACATGTTTATCAACATAAAGAATAATATGCTCCTGTACAAAGGATCCTCTTCAATGTCAGAAAGCAATCAAACACTTTTTTCTCATTTAAAAATATGCTTTCAAGTGTGCAAATCAATTTAAATAAGCTATTAATGTACTATTTAATAGAGCCATTAAAATGTGAATTATCTTGAAATGATTGTATTTCTTTTCCAGTATTTTCCTAATATAGTTTCAGTACAAGGACAAGAGATATTTTTGAAAGTAATTATGGTCCTTGGTAATATAAGCTTTGATTAAAAAAAAAAGAACACAATAAAAATGCATGGCATATGTCCTTCTAGGATAATTCCACATGAGAACAGGCTCATCTTTATTTTGATCTTCACTTAGTATGAAAAAGTAAATTTAATGAATATGTACAATGTTCCTATTAACAGTAGCAGAGAACTGGCAATTCTCAGAGGAATGAGTAGTTTAGGGGGTTTCAACATCAGAAGATGAAATGGAACAGAATAAAGTAAAGATAGAAAGAGAGAGAACCATGGACTGTAGCCTGACTGGCTCCTCTGCCCATGGAATTCTCCAGGCAAGAATATTGGAGTGGATTGCCATTTCCTTCTCCAGGGGATCTTCCCAGCCCAGGATGGAACGTGAGTCTCCTGCATTGTGGGCAGATTCTTTACTGTCTGAGCCACCAGGGAAGCCCAGAGACCCATTGAGGAGAGCAATAAATGTTACCATAAAATTGCTACATATCCTGCAGGAAATCAAGGATATTGAAAATAAAAGGTATCACTAGAACTATACTTCAGTCTGGAGTATACCGGCAAGTTGCTAGGGGTGATTAGGTGATATTAAGGATGGACATATATTTAGTAGTTTATTAGAAAAGACTGTGCAAATTATAGTTGAGTACAAATGAGAATAAGGATAAAGATACCAATAGAAAAATTTTAACACTGTGCTGACACTAATAATAACATGGTAACTGACATTTACCGGAATTATGGATGCTTTCAAATTGTACTGCTGGAGAAGACTCCTGAGAGTCCCTTGGACAGCAAGGAGATAAAACCAGTCAACCCTAAAGGAAACCAACTCTGAATATAGAAGCATCAGACAGAGTGAGGCTGAAGCTGAAGCTCCAATACTGTGGCCACCTGATGTGAAGAGCCGAATCAATGGAAAAGATGCTGATGCTGGGAAAGATTGAAGTCAGGAGGAGAAGGAGGCAGCAGAGGATGAGATGGTTTAGATACCATCACCAACTCAATGTACATGAACTTGAGCAAACTCTGGGAGATACAGGGAACCAAGCCAGGGAAGCCTGGCATGCTTACAGTACTTATGTGCAAAGCCCAGGGCTAAGCACTATAAATAATTTAATTATCACTAAGCTACCATCATGAATAAAAATGTCATCTACATTTTACCAATGAGGAAATGAGTCTGAGAGGTTAAACAACTTGCCCAAGCTCTCATATGTAGTGATAAGGGGAGGCAGGATTTGAACACATCATTTCTGACTCTAAATCTGCATTATGAACAACCACAAATTAGACATGAGTAGTTTAGGGGTTTCAACATCAGAAGATGAAATGGAACAGAATAAAGTAAAGATAGAAAGAGAGAGAACCATGGACTGTAGCCTGACTGGCTCCTCTGCCCATGGAATTCTCCAGGCAAGAATATTGGAGTGGATTGCCATTTCCTTCTCCAGGGGATCTTCCCAGCCCAGGATGGAACGTGAGTCTCCTGCATTGTGGGCAGATTCTTTACTGTCTGAGCCACCAGGGAAGCCCAGAGACCCATTGAGGAGAGCAATAAATGTTACCATAAAATTGCTACATATCCTGCAGGAAATCAAGGATATTGAAAATAAAAGGTATCACTAGAACTATACTTCAGTCTGGAGTATACCGCAAGTTGCTAGGGGTGATTAGGTGATATTAAGGATGGACATATATTTAGTAGTTTATTAGAAAAGACTGTGCAAATTATAGTTGAGTACAAATGAGAATAAGGATAAAGATACCAATAGAAAAATTTTAACACTGTGCTGACACTAATAATAACATGGTAACTGACATTTACCGGAATTATGGATGCTTTCAAATTGTACTGCTGGAGAAGACTCCTGAGAGTCCCTTGGACAGCAAGGAGATAAAACCAGTCAACCCTAAAGGAAACCAACTCTGAATATAGAAGCATCAGACAGAGTGAGGCTGAAGCTGAAGCTCCAATACTGTGGCCACCTGATGTGAAGAGCCGAATCAATGGAAAAGATGCTGATGCTGGGAAAGATTGAAGTCAGGAGGAGAAGGAGGCAGCAGAGGATGAGATGGTTTAGATACCATCACCAACTCAATGTACATGAACTTGAGCAAACTCTGGGAGATACAGGGAAGCAAGCCAGGGAAGCCTGGCATGCTTACAGTACTTATGTGCAAAGCCCAGGGCTAAGCACTATAAATAATTTAATTATCACTAAGCTACCATCATGAATAAAAATGTCATCTACATTTTACCAATGAGGAAATGAGTCTGAGAGGTTAAACAACTTGCCCAAGCTCTCATATGTAGTGATAAGGGGAGGCAGGATTTGAACACATCATTTCTGACTCTAAATCTGCATTATGAACAACCACAAATTAGACAGTTTATTATTCTGAGGGAGGTAAAAACTCAAAGTGAAAGATGACTGTGTTTTGAAGTTGAGTGACTGGAAGAAGAGCTGTTCCATTAGTAGAAATTGGGACATTAATCAAAATATTTCTTTTCAGTGTGCCTTGGCCTTCACAGGACTGTCTTTAGTCTAACTGACTTAACCTTGTATCGAAAAAGATCATACCCAGGCATGAAGTTGAGTGTACAGACAAGCAGAGAGAGAAACAACCTTACACTAGCTGACCATATCTATGCCAGCACTCAAAACTGTGATATATTTTATTTTCATGCATGCCAGGAAAGAAAGGATAAGATTTCAATTTTTGGATGAAAAAGAGACTCGTAGAGATTAGGGAACCTACCCAAAGTTATCTGGCTAATAACTGATGGAGACAAAATTCTACTTTGCATTACCTTCTCCCCAGAGTCTAGTTCCATTTCCGAATACTCAAGCTCATATCACTTATAAATCAGCTTACTTAATCTTCAAGCACACCTAACTTCCAAAAGAATCTTCAATGAGACTCTCTTCAAAAATAGAAGCTTGCTCACTATAAGAATGAGTACTAAACTACAGCTCTTTCATAATAATTATGTTAAAAGATGATAAATGTTGAAATATGTCCTCACAAGGCAGCTATTTTCAAACTCTTTATTCTTAGTAGACATGACTTCCCACCTACAGTTCACTCAATAGACTCTTGGGTGTCCATCATGAATTCTGACATCTCACAGACTCCTCGGAGTCTGATCCTCTGCAACCACTCTGTTGATCCCAGCTTTTTCCCATAAAGTTTCCTTGTCTTTCAAAACTCTGCACATTTTTCTCTGCTCCTTAACCTTGCTCCTCTACTCCTTATTCTCCACTCTTACCTCTTTTTCTGCTACTCTCCAAATATAATCATTCCCCTAAATCCTGTTTTCCTTTTTTTCCTATTTCTTTCCTCTTTCATGATGGGACAGATAATTTAATTCAATAAATTTCCTCCCCCACCATCAAAGAAATAAATCCCAAAACTTTACCTCCTGGCCAAATGTCTACTATGTATTTCCAAGGTGCGGCTTCATGGAAGTCTTTTCTAAACTTTGTATCCCTCATGGCTTCCTGTTCTAATTAACCACCATCCTCCTGGCTGCATAGTCTAGAAATGTTAAAGCTAACTATATGTGCATTTCTCTATGACTCCTTCTAGCTAATAAGTTGCCAAATCCTTTCATCTAACTCCCCAATATTTCCTATATTATAAGAAAAAGACAGTACTGATAAGGATATTATCCAGTACCCCCATCGATACCACTATTCTTGGCATATACTTTCTATTAGAACAATATGAAGCATTTTCTGAATATTACATCATTTAATCCTTGTTATGGCACCATAGAGAAGATAGGTGAACTGAAGAAACTGAGTAGCTTCAGAGAACACTTGCTCTTGATCACACAAGAGAGAAGAGTGGTCCATGATTCAAACACTTGTATGACTATCTCTATCCCTGAAGCCCTCTGCTCTCCTGACTCATGTTTCCACTTTCTAAGTTTGCCTCTCATTAACCTTTTCTTTGAACTAATGCAGAAGCCTCTCTTCCTTTAACTGTGGATCTGCCTCCTAATTTTTCTTTGCAACATATTCATCTTCATAAAAACAAGTTTAACCATGATGCATCTATATCAGAAAACTTCCCCAGAGCCCTTGAATAAATGACAGGCTTTTAGTACAGGCAAGACTTCCTGGACTGGGTACCCAGAACAGGCTCTTAGTAGCTCCATTTCTCATTCAACAGACATCTATGCAGTTGTTTTTAGGTGCCAGAACTAAATGTTTTACGTTTATTAACACTTGGGTGTCCATCATGAATTCTGACATCTCACAGACTCCTCGGAGTCTGATCCTCTGCAACCACTCTGTTGATCCCAGCTTTTTCCCATAAAGTTTCCTTGTCTTTCAAAACTCTGCACATTTTTCTCTGCTCCTTAACCTTGCTCCTCTACTCCTTATTCTCCACTCTTACCTCTTTTTCTGCTACTCTCCAAATATAATCATTCCCCTAAATCCTGTTTTCCTTTTTTTCCTATTTCTTTCCTCTTTCATGATGGGACAGATAATTTAATTCAATAAATTTCCTCCCCCACCATCAAAGAAATAAATCCCAAAACTTTACCTCCTGGCCAAATGTCTACTATGTATTTCCAAGGTGCGGCTTCATGGAAGTCTTTTTCTAAACTTTGTATCCCTCATGGCTTCCTGTTCTAATTAACCACCATCCTCCTGGCTGCATAGTCTAGAAATGTTAAAGCTAACTATATGTGCATTTCTCTATGACTCCTTCTAGCTAATAAGTTGCCAAATCCTTTCATCTAACTCCCCAATATTTCCTATATTATAAGAAAAAGACAGTACTGATAAGGATATTATCCAGTACCCCCATCGATACCACTATTCTTGGCATATACTTTCTATTAGAACAATATGAAGCATTTTCTGAATATTACATCATTTAATCCTTGTTATGGCACCATAGAGAAGATAGGTGAACTGAAGAAACTGAGTAGCTTCAGAGAACACTTGCTCTTGATCACACAAGAGAGAAGAGTGGTCCATGATTCAAACACTTGTATGACTATCTCTATCCCTGAAGCCCTCTGCTCTCCTGACTCATGTTTCCACTTTCTAAGTTTGCCTCTCATTAACCTTTTCTTTGAACTAATGCAGAAGCCTCTCTTCCTTTAACTGTGGATCTGCCTCCTAATTTTTCTTTGCAACATATTCATCTTCATAAAAACAAGTTTAACCATGATGCATCTATATCAGAAAACTTCCCCAGAGCCCTTGAATAAATGACAGGCTTTTAGTACAGGCAAGACTTCCTGGACTGGGTACCCAGAACAGGCTCTTAGTAGCTCCATTTCTCATTCAACAGACATCTATGCAGTTGTTTTTAGGTGCCAGAACTAAATGTTTTACGTTTATTAACACAATTAATCTTTTAAAAATCCTTGAGAAAGATATTTTTCCTCCATTTTACAGATTTAAGAATTGAACAGAAAAAAAAAAAAAAATCAGTTCAATTGTCGTAGATGACAAACCTAATGATTGGTGCCCCTGGGCATCAAACTCCTGCAGTCTGACTCCAAAGGTCTTATCCCTCATGCCATCCAACTAGTTTACTATGGATCTTACTGACTTTAGAGGTTGGGAAACACATTCTTCTCAGATAGTTTATTTTTAACTTTTCATTGTTTATTTATTTTTGACTACGCTGGGTCTTTGTTGCTGTGTAGGCTTTTCTCCAGTTGCAGAGAGCGTGGTCTACTTCTTTTTGCAATGTGAAGGCTTCTCATTGTGGTGGCCGCTCCGTGTTGTGGAGCACAGGCTCTAGGTTGCATGGGCTTCAGTAACTGTGATTCCAGAGCTCTATAGCACTGGCTAAACAGTCAGTAGTCGTGGTGCACTGGGTTAGCTGCTCCATAGCATGTGGGATCCTCCTAGACCAGGGGTGGGACCCATGTCTCCTCCATTCGCAGGTGAATTCTTTTGTGCTGAGCCAGCAGGGAAGAAGTCCTCAGATAGACATTATATTCTGTGAAATATCCATCTTTATATCATTTTTACTGACTTGACCATACCACAGTATCTAATTCAGGGCCTCGCAATAGTAATATAAGATCATTCAACAATACTGACTGTTGTTGAACATCAACAGCTGTTGCAGATACTGAACTGCTTATCTGCTTAGGTTAGCTTCAAGTTAATGTGTGGGTGAGGCAATGATACTAATTAATATAAAATTTACAATAAAAGAAGGTAACATGATAGAGATGGAGAGAGTGGTGAAATTTATGTATTAATGGATGAGACAGGTCACTCTTTATGCTGCAAACAGAATTATAGGAACACACCTATTAACCAAGTATCAGGTAAGTACTTTTTAGTCAGAAGAAGGAGTGGGCAAAGGCTTCATAAAGAGTTAAGTCTGATATTTTGTTGTGCTTTAGCAACAGATAAGAGCTTCCCTGGTGGCTCTGATGGTAGAAAACCTGCCTGAAATGTAGATCCAGGTTTGATACCTGGGTTGGGAAGACAGCCTGGAAAAGGAAATGATAATCCACTCCAGTATTCTTGCTTCAAGGATCCCCTGGACACTGGAGCCCAGCAGGCTGCAGTCCATGGGGATGCAAAGAGCTGGACATAGCTGAGCAACAAACACACTTCCAGAATGAGATCAAAGTATCTACAGGCTAGACTTTATTGGATGAGAGAGAGGATGGTATGATGAGAAGCACATTTTGAGAAGCAAAATCTCTAGGTATGCAAGGTCATATCATGTAATACCTATATCATGATAAGGAGCATTAAATGTATCCTATGTTCAGTAGAAAGTCACTGGAGAATTCTAACAAGGGAGCAAAATGCCCTTATTTATATTTTGGAAAAATTACTTCATTGGCCATGTGTAGAATAGATTATTGTGTTCAAAGGTAGAAGTCAAGAGACTAGCAAAAAATGTTTTGAATGGTCTAGATTAAGCAAATGGGTTAGCTGCTCCATAGCATGTGGGATCCTCCTAGACCAGGGGTGGGACCCATGTCTCCTCCATTCGCAGGTGAATTCTTTTGTGCTGAGCCAGCAGGGAAGAAGTCCTCAGATAGACATTATATTCTGTGAAATATCCATCTTTATATCATTTTTACTGACTTGACCATACCACAGTATCTAATTCAGGGCCTCGCAATAGTAATATAAGATCATTCAACAATACTGACTGTTGTTGAACATCAACAGCTGTTGCAGATACTGAACTGCTTATCTGCTTAGGTTAGCTTCAAGTTAATGTGTGGGTGAGGCAATGATACTAATTAATATAAAATTTACAATAAAAGAAGGTAACATGATAGAGATGGAGAGAGTGGTGAAATTTATGTATTAATGGATGAGACAGGTCACTCTTTATGCTGCAAACAGAATTATAGGAACACACCTATTAACCAAGTATCAGGTAAGTACTTTTTAGTCAGAAGAAGGAGTGGGCAAAGGCTTCATAAAGAGTTAAGTCTGATATTTTGTTGTGCTTTAGCAACAGATAAGAGCTTCCCTGGTGGCTCTGATGGTAGAAAACCTGCCTGAAATGTAGATCCAGGTTTGATACCTGGGTTGGGAAGACAGCCTGGAAAAGGAAATGATAATCCACTCCAGTATTCTTGCTTCAAGGATCCCCTGGACACTGGAGCCCAGCAGGCTGCAGTCCATGGGGATGCAAAGAGCTGGACATAGCTGAGCAACAAACACACTTCCAGAATGAGATCAAAGTATCTACAGGCTAGACTTTATTGGATGAGAGAGAGGATGGTATGATGAGAAGCACATTTTGAGAAGCAAAATCTCTAGGTATGCAAGGTCATATCATGTAATACCTATATCATGATAAGGAGCATTAAATGTATCCTATGTTCAGTAGAAAGTCACTGGAGAATTCTAACAAGGGAGCAAAATGCCCTTATTTATATTTTGGAAAAATTACTTCATTGGCCATGTGTAGAATAGATTATTGTGTTCAAAGGTAGAAGTCAAGAGACTAGCAAAAAATGTTTTGAATGGTCTAGATAAGGGATGAGCAAACATTTGTCGTAGTGAGCAGGAAGATAATGGCTACTCAATTTTGTCACTATAGCAGACAATTCATTCAGAGACACTATATAAGTAAACAAGCTTAGCTAGATTGCAATAAAACTATTTACAGGCACGGCAAATTAAATTTCATGTAATTTTTAAGTATCATCACATATTCTTTTAAAAATCTTTCAGTCATTTAAAAATATAAAAATCATTATTACCTAAGGTAAGAATTTTTTTTTAGTACAAGTAGGCAATATATATGAGAGATGGCCTAAATAGTTTCATAGAGACAAAAGTATATTGACTGATAAGAGGAAGACTTGAAAGGGATGGATTAAGGTACATTAAGAAGAGAGAGACTATTAAAATTTTTATGTGTATTATATTCTCAACTTTAAAAATAAAAGTACTCCTGAAACTTATTTTATTCCTTGTTAAAATTTTATAATATTCAGAAACCAAATTTCTCATAAGACAAAATATTTCAATCATGAATATTAGCACTTCAATTTATTAGCAAAGCATCTTTGTTTTAATAGGAAATTCATTGCTCTGAATTTTCTGCCTTTTGATTCTAACTTTTCCTTCTGAGACCACATATCATGATGGGCATCTCTTTTGGTGAGAGTGTAGAAAAAGTGTAAAGATATCTGTTTTCTTTCTTTCTGCTATATCTCCAGGATAAACAAACCAGCCTTCAAGCCTTTATTTTAATATGAGATTAGAGTATCAATCAACCTGGTAGACTACTCCAACTTTATTTCAATATCCTCCTTAAAACTAAACATAAAATATCCCATTGTCTTAACTACCAACAAGATTATATAACTTCTTACTTTCCATTGATACAAGGGTAATGAGAACTTTCAAACAATAAGATAAATACAAATTGAACTATAGCACCATCTATATGATCTAATTTTATTTAAATCAAGTACCAGAGACATAGAGTATTGAATTATTATTCAGTCTGCAAAAGTCTTTCTTCACTTTTCTGAGTCACCTCCATAGCAGTCTTAGAGAACAGCTGGAATTACTTACAGTAAAGGACAAATTGCTATAACTACACACTTCAAGTCAAAATACTACCAATGACAACCATTGAGCAAGTTCAAACCATAAATCTCATCTCTGCCTACTGTCGGAGATTATTTACCCTGTTGCATAAAGCATTACTTCATCAAAATGAATCAAACATGAGAGACATAAGGGCTTTCAATTTTTTTGTTGCTTTATATAAGAAAATATGTTCTGAGGATAATTACAAAATATGGATGAGCTCCTCTTTACAAACTTTATTCCACAAATACTAGTCTAAAATGAAAGCTCAGAAATATACAAGCTATTTTTCTGGATAAATTGTAAGTCCTGTTGAGCAGGGCATAATCACCCTTCCCTATTAGATAAAGCACACTTAGGAAACTATTACACTTGTATCATCTCTGGCACCACTTGCCTTAGCACACATCACCACCAGTGTCTATGACTTGATTTTCCCTAAGAATGGATGCCTTTAAATTTGACCTCTCCTCCCCAAACCAGTTTTCTCCAGGAACCCAATTCCACTGACAAAGAGTGTGGTGATCATGTAAACAATACCATAAATTCATACTTGGATAAATGGCACCAACAGCATAAAAAAAAAAAAAAAAAAAAAAAACACAGCAAAATCACACACACAAATTGCTTCCTTCTTATTGTAAATACTGAGTGCTAAATTTGAAGAAGAGTATATAATCTTTTTGCTGTGGACATCAACCATGTTTCAGCAGAAAAACAGAAACCATCCCGAATTTTAAAGGAAGAGAATGAAATACAGGATCAGTTTCACAGATTACAGAAGATCTGAGAAGTCAGAGGAGACAGACCAGAAGTTCAGTTATTAAGAAAAAACAAAAATCAGCTACAATGCCTGGGATAGAAGGATTCTATGATGAGGTAGTTACCACAAGTATATGAAAGGATTTAGAGTTAAGTCTGTAGAGACTATGTGGCGGGAGTTAGGATCTCTAAGAAGGGATTATATAGCAGGGGATCCCTTGGTTCACATTACTGAAGGTTCTCCAAATGTGACGTTTTCCTAATTCAAACAATGTGATCAGGTCTTGGTTTCATCTGTTGTAATTCTCAACTTTTCTCTTTTAGTAGTGTTTTTCCTAGGTCTGTGGGTGCTCAGTTGCTCAGTCATTTCTCGCTCTTTGCAACCCATGGACTGTAGCCCACCAGACTCCTCTGTCCATGGGGATTCTCCAAGCAAGAATACTAGAGTTGGTTGCTAAGTCCTCCTCCAGGGGATCTTTCCAACCCAGGGATTGAGCCCAAAGTTGAACCCAGGTATCCCACATTGCAAACAGATTTCTTACCATCTAAGCTACCAAGCATCCCACATTGTAGGCAGATTCTTTACCATTTGAGCCATCAGGGAAGACCTAGGTCCACTCTACCCTACTGGTTCACAAATAAACATTTTTTCTGGATAAATTGTGCCTGTTGAGCAGGGCATAATCATTCCAAGTTTTTATCATCTCTGGCACCACTTGCCTTAGCACACATCACCACCAGTGTCTATGACTTGATTTTCCCTAAGAATGGATGCCTTTAAATTTGACCTCTCCTCCCCAAACCAGTTTTCTCCAGGAACCCAATTCCACTGACAAAGAGTGTGGTGATCATGTAAACAATACCATAAATTCATACTTGGATAAATGGCACCAACAGCATAAAAAAAAAAAAAAAAAAAAAAAACACAGCAAAATCACACACACAAATTGCTTCCTTCTTATTGTAAATACTGAGTGCTAAATTTGAAGAAGAGTATATAATCTTTTTGCTGTGGACATCAACCATGTTTCAGCAGAAAAACAGAAACCATCCCGAATTTTAAAGGAAGAGAATGAAATACAGGATCAGTTTCACAGATTACAGAAGATCTGAGAAGTCAGAGGAGACAGACCAGAAGTTCAGTTATTAAGAAAAAACAAAAATCAGCTACAATGCCTGGGATAGAAGGATTCTATGATGAGGTAGTTACCACAAGTATATGAAAGGATTTAGAGTTAAGTCTGTAGAGACTATGTGGCGGGAGTTAGGATCTCTAAGAAGGGATTATATAGCAGGGGATCCCTTGGTTCACATTACTGAAGGTTCTCCAAATGTGACGTTTTCCTAATTCAAACAATGTGATCAGGTCTTGGTTTCATCTGTTGTAATTCTCAACTTTTCTCTTTTAGTAGTGTTTTTCCTAGGTCTGTGGGTGCTCAGTTGCTCAGTCATTTCTCGCTCTTTGCAACCCATGGACTGTAGCCCACCAGACTCCTCTGTCCATGGGGATTCTCCAAGCAAGAATACTAGAGTTGGTTGCTAAGTCCTCCTCCAGGGGATCTTTCCAACCCAGGGATTGAGCCCAAAGTTGAACCCAGGTATCCCACATTGCAAACAGATTTCTTACCATCTAAGCTACCAAGCATCCCACATTGTAGGCAGATTCTTTACCATTTGAGCCATCAGGGAAGACCTAGGTCCACTCTACCCTACTGGTTCACAAATAAGAAGACGCATGCCCCTTTGTTCTTATCAAGTGCGAAAAAGAGATTGCTTTATTTTTCCAATTATTGTAAGAAATGGAAATCTCATTCCAATAAAGATAATTTAAGACAGGTGCTCAACTTTGTAACAAGTACTGCAGTAAAAGAGATGAAGTTAAAATGAGTGACTTGGGCACACCTAGGACTACCTCTGGGACTTACTTGCCATTTAATGGATCATGAGTGAAAGGGAACCAGGGGCAGTCATTAAATGGTACCTAAATTACAACTTCTTTGCAAATTCAACTGTGAAACGTGAGTTAACTTTTCCCTATAATACTTAAATCATTCCAGAATGAGAATGAACAAAACCATTACTGAAGCAATGAATGTAATAAACAAACAATGTTTCTAATGTAATAATAATAACAAAAATAATAAATGCAATAAATAAACTAGTAATGAACAAACTAATAATTCACTAATCATTAAATCAATATGAATGTGTTTAATGCTATAAATAGATTGTGGGGATATTTAGGAGATTAACAGAACTTTCATAATGCAACAACATTTAAAGGACAAGTATGAGGCACTCAATGCCATTATTTTTTTTTACCACATTAACAACTGGGAAACTGCTTTGTGCTAAGAACTGTTACAGGTACAGAAAGGAGACCAAACCAGTCAATCCTAAAGGAAATTAACCCTGAATATTCATTGGAAGGATGATGCTGGAGCCGAAGCTCTAATACTTTGGCCACCTGATGTAAAGAGCCAACTCATTGGAAAAGACCCCGGTGCTGGGAAAGATTGAAAGCAGGAGAAGGGGGAAACACAGGATACCATCACCAACTCAATGGACATGATTTTGAGCAAACTCCAGGAGATGGTGAAGGACAGGGAATCCCGACGTGTTGCAGTCCATGGGATCACAAAGAGCTGGACACAACTGAGCAACTGAACAACAACAATCCACTCCGGTATTCTTGACTGGAGAACTCCATGGACAGAGGAGCCTGGTAGGCTAGTCTATGGGGCAACTAACACTTACCTTGTAGCAAATTGATCACCAGTTCCAATTTTAGTCAAATATTTGAAATAACTTTTTCTTGACTGAAAATGTTCTTCATATTTATTATACTGCACAGCTTCTCATCTTACGGTGTTGTATAGAATTCGGTGTTTCTCATTTTCTCACAGAATAAAGTCTAAATTCACCACCCTGGCATTTAGAATGTCCATAATTGGTCCCAGTCCACCTGTTCAACTTTAATTCTTATCACTCCCAATCACACATCCTGTATTTCAGCAGGACTTTCCAACAAATATACCTTTCTCCATTCTGTTTTACAGATCTTTCAGCCAAACTTCAACTACTCTAAAAAACTTCTTTAATTTCCTGTTCTGAATGCAGTATTTTTAAAAATTCTAAATACTTGTACCCAGGACACTTACAGCACGTTTTACAGGACAGCTTTTATCATTATTGAATATTCATGGCATTCTCCACTGAAAGGTGGGCTCCTAAAGGGTCAAGACCATATCTTACTCAATAGTGTATTCCTATAACTGTCAATACAGAGCCCATTACTGTGCCCAATAGTATGTTCACGGAATTAAGCAAATGATAGAAATACTAAAAAGTATTTTATCTGGTAGTTTAAAATGTCTGTGTCTGAAGTCAAAGGAAAAATTATGAAAACTTATAAGTAAATCCTGTTATTAGAAGCACCTGCTTTTGTAAAGTTTATTGATACATAATAGATTAAAAAGAAAGAATATATGATACATCAAAAGAAAAAAAAAATTTTTGTTTTTACTTTGCAACATGAAGGATGATGCTGGAGCCAAGCTCCAACACTTTGGCCACCTGATGTAAAGAGCCAACTCATTGGAAAAGACCCTGATGCTGGGAAAGATTGAAGGCAGGAGAAGGGGGAAACACAGGATACCATCACCAACTCAATGGACATGATTTTGAGCAAACTCCAGGAGATGGTGAAGGACAGGGAATCCCGACGTGTTGCAGTCCATGGGATCACAAAGAGCTGGACACAACTGAGCAACTGAACAACAACAATCCACTCCGGTATTCTTGACTGGAGAACTCCATGGACAGAGGAGCCTGGTAGGCTAGTCTATGGGGCAACTAACACTTACCTTGTAGCAAATTGATCACCAGTTCCAATTTTAGTCAAATATTTGAAATAACTTTTTCTTGACTGAAAATGTTCTTCATATTTATTATACTGCACAGCTTCTCATCTTACGGTGTTGTATAGAATTCGGTGTTTCTCATTTTCTCACAGAATAAAGTCTAAATTCACCACCCTGGCATTTAGAATGTCCATAATTGGTCCCAGTCCACCTGTTCAACTTTAATTCTTATCACTCCCAATCACACATCCTGTATTTCAGCAGGACTTTCCAACAAATATACCTTTCTCCATTCTGTTTTACAGATCTTTCAGCCAAACTTCAACTACTCTAAAAAACTTCTTTAATTTCCTGTTCTGAATGCAGTATTTTTAAAAATTCTAAATACTTGTACCCAGGACACTTACAGCACGTTTTACAGGACAGCTTTTATCATTATTGAATATTCATGGCATTCTCCACTGAAAGGTGGGCTCCTAAAGGGTCAAGACCATATCTTACTCAATAGTGTATTCCTATAACTGTCAATACAGAGCCCATTACTGTGCCCAATAGTATGTTCACGGAATTAAGCAAATGATAGAAATACTAAAAAGTATTTTATCTGGTAGTTTAAAATGTCTGTGTCTGAAGTCAAAGGAAAAATTATGAAAACTTATAAGTAAATCCTGTTATTAGAAGCACCTGCTTTTGTAAAGTTTATTGATACATAATAGATTAAAAAGAAAGAATATATGATACATCAAAGACATTTTTGTTTTGTACTTTGCAAAATCCCATTACCATTATCAACAATGTTAACTATTTGATGCATATTCTTTATCCTTTTAACTTCCTCAAATTCAAAAGCATGATACATTTAAGGAATTCTGCCTTTTCATGAGGCCAGGAGAGAGCCTTGCTGAATTTTGATTGGAGATTTAAGAACAGGGAAGTTCTAGATTAGCACTTTCCAACAAAGCTTTTTATAAGTCTAAGAAATACCTATCTGAAGTGTCTAATACAGAAGCCACATATGGCTTTTATACACTTTAGATGAGTCTACTACCAAAGATGAAATTTACTTTTAATAGTATTAATTTGTTTGAATGGGTACATGTGGCAAATGGCTCCCATACTGGACAGCACAGTTCTAGAATATAATATTTTAAGTATAGGCTCAGTTTAGAAATTGGTATTGAGAGGTGCTTTGAGAGGTGCTGTGCAGCCAAGTGGCAGAAGATACCATAGGGATCTAGAGTTAAAACTGCAGAAAAGATGATTCAACATGGAACAGAATGGGGACGAAAAACAAGTTTGTACTATGTTGTAATTGTGTCATCGATTTCCCTTGCTCACCCTCAGAGGCTAATGAGTTGCCAATATTGCTTTATTTTTTCCCAAATACTCACTCTATGCTTGGCAAATACTTGTTGAATATATATATATATAAACACACACACACACACATATATAAGGAAATGAAATCTCTGATGTAAATACCTAAAATAAATTACCCACTAGAAAAGAACTGTCAACTAAGGTGAGAACAGAAGAATTTCACGATGCACTTATCAACCTGGTTTAGTAACAAGAAAACACACAACCTAAATAAAGGTACAACTAACATAAAAAATGCTTTGAAGGTTCAGCTAGTAGCCATTACTCATCTGCGTATACTACAGTAAATTGGCATTAATATTTTTAGATTATACTCTTCATTCTTCTTTTGCTTTTGCAGCTATAAATCAAGGCATTAACTTAATAATTTGTATGTAATGGTTTTTCAATTGATAGTTACCAGTCACTGTTGACAAAGTAATTTCAACATCAAGGAGAAATGTTATCATCATGTTTCTGTTCTATTAAGAGAAAGCATCTTAGGACAAGGTAAATGTCAATTACTCATTACTATAGTATTCCCACTAGTTCAATGGTATGATAAAAACATGACCAATTATCATTGTGTTGATACTCTTCATAATGAGAATCTGCTAAGCTAACGATGAGACAGGTGTTCATCATTTAAGAGACTCCTGAGAAGATCACACACTTATCCATTAATTACATTTCTGGGACATTGTCTATCTACAGATTTCATAAAAGCTTGGTTTCTCTAGCATCTGGATCATTAATGAGAAAGATAAGCAAATAGATTATTAAATTAGGATTCTTATTTTATTATTTTTTTTTTAAAACTCAATTAGGTTAAGACCATCTTTTAAATTTATTTTAATATTGAATATATCATACTTATAAGGGTACAAGTATATTTTAGATTTACAAAAGTATTTTGGCAAATTTTTAGAAGCTACCAACTTCAAATTAAATTATACCAAATATATACCAAATGTAGGTCACTATCAGGTGAAATACATAGAAATATAAATAAAGTTAGTGTATTAGTTTGCTATGAATCCTGAAACAAAAATATTATAGAGTGGTTGCTTAAACAGCAAAAACATATTTTCACAGTTTCAGAGACTAAAAGTCCACGACCAAGGTGTCAATGCCCTTGGGTTTTCTGAAGCTTCTCTTCTTGACCATGTTTATCTGTGTCCTACTACCCACTTTTTAAGAACACCAGTTGTTGGATTAGGTCCATTCTAATGTCCTAATTTTAACTTAATTACTTCTTGAAGAACCCTATGTTCAAACACCCACAATTACTAAATTCATTTTCTAAAATTTAATTGTTATAAGAAATTGTTACAGGAACAGTGTTGTACAGTGCTGCCCTTTGTTTTAGAAACAGTGTTGTACAGCAGATACCTAGATAACTAGATCTTATTTGCCTTGAGTAACTGAGACTTATGCCCCTTGATCAGCGACTCCCAGTTTAACCATCCTCCCTGTTCCTAGCAGTCAGCATTCTACTTTCTGATTCTATAATATTGACTATTTTAATTACCTCATACATGTATATACAGCATATGCCCTCCTGTGACAAGCTTATTTCACTTAGCATAACAGCCTCAAAGCCATTTTGTCACATATTGCAAGATGTCCTTCTTTTTCAAGGCTTACTAATATTCCACTGTGTATATACTACATTTTCTTCTTCCACTTACTCAAAGGATACTTAAGCTGTTTCCATAATATAGTTATTGTGAATAGTGTTGAAATGAATAGTGGAGTATTAACATCTCTTTGAGATCCAAATTTCAATTATTTTAGGTAAATTCTTGGATGAAGAATTGCTGGATTATATGGTAGTTCTCTTTTCATTTTTGAAGCATATCTATACTGTATGTTTTATAGTAGCTATATCATTTTGCATTCCCATCAAATGTACAAGTGTTCGAATTTCTCTTCATTCTTACCAGCACTACTTGTCTAAGGGTACAAGTATATTTTAGATTTACAAAAGTATTTTGGCAAATTTTAGAAGCTACCAACTTCAAATTAAATTATACCAAATATATACCAAATGTAGGTCACTATCAGGTGAAATACATAGAAATATAAATAAAGTTAGTGTATTAGTTTGCTATGAATCCTGAAACAAAAATATTATAGAGTGGTTGCTTAAACAGCAAAAACATATTTTCACAGTTTCAGAGACTAAAAGTCCACGACCAAGGTGTCAATGCCCTTGGGTTTTCTGAAGCTTCTCTTCTTGACCATGTTTATCTGTGTCCTACTACCCACTTTTTAAGAACACCAGTTGTTGGATTAGGTCCATTCTAATGTCCTAATTTTAACTTAATTACTTCTTGAAGAACCCTATGTTCAAACACCCACAATTACTAAATTCATTTTCTAAAATTTAATTGTTATAAAAAATTGTTACAGAACAGTGTTGTACAGTGCTGCCCTTTGTTTTAGAAACAGTGTTGTACAGCAGATACCTAGATAACTAGATCTTATTTGCCTTGAGTAACTGAGACTTATGCCCCTTGATCAGCGACTCCCAGTTTAACCATCCTCCCTGTTCCTAGCAGTCAGCATTCTACTTTCTGATTCTATAATATTGACTATTTTAATTACCTCATACATGTATATACAGCATATGCCCTCCTGTGACAAGCTTATTTCACTTAGCATAACAGCCTCAAAGCCATTTTGTCACATATTGCAAGATGTCCTTCTTTTTCAAGGCTTACTAATATTCCACTGTGTATATACTACATTTTCTTCTTCCACTTACTCAAAGGATACTTAAGCTGTTTCCATAATATAGTTATTGTGAATAGTGTTGAAATGAATAGTGGAGTATTAACATCTCTTTGAGATCCAAATTTCAATTATTTTAGGTAAATTCTTGGATGAAGAATTGCTGGATTATATGGTAGTTCTCTTTTCATTTTTGAAGCATATCTATACTGTATGTTTTATAGTAGCTATATCATTTTGCATTCCCATCAAATGTACAAGTGTTCGAATTTCTCTTCATTCTTACCAGCACTACTTGTCTTTTGTGTTTTTCAATAGTAAGCACCCTAATAGGCATGATGTAATATCTCATTATAATTTTGATTTACATTTCCCTGATGAGTAGGGATATTAATTTTTTTTTAAATATGCCTGTTGACCATTTGTACGTCTTCTCTGGAGAAATATCTGTTCAATCTTTAAACCATTTTTACTAAGTCAGACTATGATTTTTCACTTTTGAGTTATAAAAATTCCTTACATTTAAAAACCTTTGTTTTTGTTGGCTTACTAGTTTAATTAAAAGCACTGTTTTATTTTATCCTTAGTTGGTTGAAGAAAATACTATCTCATCAAACTATTTACATGAATGTATTCAAAGATTTAAATAAAATTGCTTAGAAAATGACATTCAGAAAATAGTTTTAAAAACGAGCGTAACAGAAATTTTCTGTTGTAATTAGTGTTCACTGACTATTATTCATTCTTCTTTTCTTTACAATTTTGTTCCCATCTTTGAGCCATAATTGACATAAAACATTTTGAAAGTTTATGAATAACTTACAAATTGACTTGATATCAATTTGCTTTTCCAAAAGAATTACATTACTGCCTATTTCCACAAACTGAAAGAAATATGAAGGTAAAAAAAAAAAAAAATGTGCTCAGCACTTGTTCAGCAGTGAGTCATTAGAGAGGCAGCACCAACCCTGAGTTGTAGGAGTTGCACCACCAAGCTCTTTTCCTGACCAAGCTCCTTCCCCAGGAACAAGACTCTGCATCTCAGCATCAAGCAACCAAAGTTTTAAACTGTGTGTGTGAGCATCTTTTAAGCATAACAGCCTCAAAGCCATTTTGTCACATATTGCAAGATGTCCTTCTTTCAAGGCTTACTAATATTCCACTGTGTATATACTACATTTTCTTCTTCCACTTACTCAAAGGATACTTAAGCTGTTTCCATAATATAGTTATTGTGAATAGTGTTGAAATGAATAGTGGAGTATTAACATCTCTTTGAGATCCAAATTTCAATTATTTTAGGTAAATTCTTGGATGAAGAATTGCTGGATTATATGGTAGTTCTCTTTTCATTTTTGAAGCATATCTATACTGTATGTTTTATAGTAGCTATATCATTTTGCATTCCCATCAAATGTACAAGTGTTCGAATTTCTCTTCATTCTTACCAGCACTACTTGTCTTTTGTGTTTTTCAATAGTAAGCACCCTAATAGGCATGATGTAATATCTCATTATAATTTTGATTTACATTTCCCTGATGAGTAGGGATATTAATTTTTTTTTAAATATGCCTGTTGACCATTTGTACGTCTTCTCTGGAGAAATATCTGTTCAATCTTTAAACCATTTTTACTAAGTCAGACTATGATTTTTCACTTTTGAGTTATAAAAATTCCTTACATTTAAAAACCTTTGTTTTTGTTGGCTTACTAGTTTAATTAAAAGCACTGTTTTATTTTATCCTTAGTTGGTTGAAGAAAATACTATCTCATCAAACTATTTACATGAATGTATTCAAAGATTTAAATAAAATTGCTTAGAAAATGACATTCAGAAAATAGTTTTAAAAACGAGCGTAACAGAAATTTTCTGTTGTAATTAGTGTTCACTGACTATTATTCATTCTTCTTTTCTTTACAATTTTGTTCCCATCTTTGAGCCATAATTGACATAAAACATTTTGAAAGTTTATGAATAACTTACAAATTGACTTGATATCAATTTGCTTTTCCAAAAGAATTACATTACTGCCTATTTCCACAAACTGAAAGAAATATGAAGGTAAAAAAAAAAAAAAATGTGCTCAGCACTTGTTCAGCAGTGAGTCATTAGAGAGGCAGCACCAACCCTGAGTTGTAGGAGTTGCACCACCAAGCTCTTTTCCTGACCAAGCTCCTTCCCCAGGAACAAGACTCTGCATCTCAGCATCAAGCAACCAAAGTTTTAAACTGTGTGTGTGAGCATCTTTTAGCTCCAATTATTGTGTGTACACATTAGCAATATGTGTCCTAAGATAATTGTTTCAGTGGTAGGTGATTGCTCTCTTGTCATTGCTCACTCTTCTCTCCTTATAGGGCAAGTGCAGGAGCAAACTTGTTACTGGGTAACTCATAGACAACTGGGGCATTTGAAAATGCCTTTCATAGGCAAACCACCCATTCCAGCTGGCCCGTTTCCAGAAAACCTAGAGGTAAGCCCTATTTGAACATACAAAAACCAATGGGATTTCTATACATTATTTATAAACTATTTGAAAAGAAAACTAGGTTAAAGAATACCATTTAGAATAGCACCAAAAAGAATACATACTTAGGAATAAACTTAAGAGAAACACTGAGATACTGAAAACTACAAAACACTGATGAAAGAAATTAAGAAGACAAACAAATGGAAAGATTGGAGGAATTAATAGTGTTAATATGTCCATACTACTCAAAACCATCCACAGATTCAATGCAACCCACAGCAAATCCAATGGAATGTTTTATAGAAATAGAAAAGGCAGTCTAAAATTCATACAGAGCCGAAAAGGACCCAAAATGACCAAAGCAAACTTGAGAAAGAACAAAGATGGATGCACCACACTTTCTGACTTCAAAATTAATTACAAAGTTACAGTAATTAAAACAGTATACACTGGCAGTAAGACAAGGAGAATAAAGAATTCAGAAATTAATCCACAGATATTTGGTCAACTGACTTTCAACAAGCATGTCAAGAATACAAAGTGGCAAAAGAAGTCTTTTCAACAACTGAGGCATACAGAAGAATGAAATATCCACATGCAGAAGAATGAAACTGATTTTATACCATACACAAAAAATTGACTCAAAATAAAGGAAAACCTTAAATGTTAATACCTGACATTGTAAAACTCCTAGAAGAGAACATAGGGTAAAAGCTTCATAATTTTGCCTTGGCAATGAAGCACAGGCAACAAAAGCACTTTTATGATGAATAATTTTCTGGATGAGGGTTGATTCTTGGAAGAATTAGAGAGTCTTGACAAGAAAATTTTAAGCAAAATTTTAAGTCTAATACAGAAGAATAAGCCATGACAGGTTGGAAAGGCCCCACTTATTGTCAGAGGTGTGAAGAAGTCACCTCTTTGTCTTCTATGTCCTATACAAATCTGTCTCACCTCTGAAGAGCTACACTAAACTAGGTTAGAGAGAAAGTCACTGAAATTCATAAGTTAAGGGTGTAAAATCTGCAAGATTCAAAGATAACTGAGATTTGATTATTCTTCTAGGCAGATACAACATATCATAAGATAACAGAAAGGCAAAAATACAGAGCAGGAGCCAAAAGGAAAAACATCACAGAAAGAAAGGGAAGAGCAAAGAAGAGTAACTAAGGAAGCTGTATGGATGAGACACCCTGGCAGGAATGACTTTGTGAGATTCCGTTTAACAGATTTACTGTTTATGCAGTAGGAGAGAATAAAGCAGACCATAGCACATCAAATCTCTAGACTCAGCTCTGTACAGTGTCAATATTTTATAACTTCTTTTATTGGGCTGGCCAAAACTTTTATTCCATTTTTTCTGTAAGATGTTGAGATGAAAAACCCAAATGAACTTTCTGGCCAACTCAATACGAAGAACTACTTCAGCATTCTCTGATGTACACTAGATAATTTCTCATGAAAAACAGAGAAAATAGCATCCAGGTGTAGAAGACAATATCACATTCTTTCTTCATGACTGATGGCCAGTTGCTACACTGTAGTCTACTGGAAGGAAAAGCATGTACCAATCAATGACAAGCCAGATGGGGGAAAGCAACAGCAAGACCATTTGCTCCTTGTGTAACGGTTACATCAGACACCCTGTGTGATGATGAAAGGCCTTGCTAAACAAAGCTATCATACTAGCCACATAGGAATTTAGCTTTTCATAAACATGTTAATATAATCAATGAAGAAAGAGGGAAAAAAGACTTCACACATCCAGTACACTCAAATATATTGCAAGTGTTTAAAGAATTAAATATATGAAAGTCTAAAAAAGAAACAAAACAAATTATTCAGTTATATATACAACTGGGGTATGGACATTTCTTTCTGAGGATGAAGCTATAAGCAGATATGATAAACTAAATGAGTTTAGAGACTTGGGTATTTCAAATCTTAAGATATTTTAATTAAAATATACCCAAATAAAATAAAAAGGAACATGATAAAAATGAATAAAGGACAGATCAACGCCTCTAATGAAAACAAATCATAAGAATAGGGAAAATCATGAATAGGAAAATTAAAAATCTACATAGATATGTAGAGAGCTGCACACACACACACACATATATATATTTATGCCAGTACATATGAAAAGGGAAAAAGCAACACTCATGATAGTTATATAAATGAAAAATAAAGAGAAAGTGATATGTAGTTTGGCCTTTCAACTGGGGCAAAATTTTGGCTAGGGTAAAGGTAAAATGGAAATTACAATAATGTAATATTATGTGTTTTTGATGGTCAGTGCTAGAACACACCTAGTAGTTTACAATGCTTATCTACATTAGCCCTCATCACTACAACCTTCTGGATAAGGTAGGGCACGATTCCCCCCATTTTATGAATACTGAGACTTAGGTGACCTTGTAAGCTGAGAACTTCAAATAGTTACCAAGTAAGAGCACAAGTTTATTATTCATAGATCCTGCAGCCCCTGCTCTTTGTAAGCTGCTGCAGAGTATACACATGATCAATTCTTTCTTCATAAACTAAACAGAGAAAATAGCATCCAGGTGTAGAAGACAATATCACATTCTTTCTTCATGACTGATGGCCAGTTGCTACACTGTAGTCTACTGGAAGGAAAAGCATGTACCAATCAATGACAAGCCAGATGGGGGAAAGCAACAGCAAGACCATTTGCTCCTTGTGTAACGGTTACATCAGACACCCTGTGTGATGATGAAAGGCCTTGCTAAACAAAGCTATCATACTAGCCACATAGGAATTTAGCTTTTCATAAACATGTTAATATAATCAATGAAGAAAGAGGGAAAAAAGACTTCACACATCCAGTACACTCAAATATATTGCAAGTGTTTAAAGAATTAAATATATGAAAGTCTAAAAAAGAAACAAAACAAATTATTCAGTTATATATACAACTGGGGTATGGACATTTCTTTCTGAGGATGAAGCTATAAGCAGATATGATAAACTAAATGAGTTTAGAGACTTGGGTATTTCAAATCTTAAGATATTTTAATTAAAATATACCCAAATAAAATAAAAAGGAACATGATAAAAATGAATAAAGGACAGATCAACGCCTCTAATGAAAACAAATCATAAGAATAGGGAAAATCATGAATAGGAAAATTAAAAATCTACATAGATATGTAGAGAGCTGCACACACACACACATATATATATTTATGCCAGTACATATGAAAAGGGAAAAAGCAACACTCATGATAGTTATATAAATGAAAAATAAAGAGAAAGTGATATGTAGTTTGGCCTTTCAACTGGGGCAAAATTTTGGCTAGGGTAAAGGTAAAATGGAAATTACAATAATGTAATATTATGTGTTTTTGATGGTCAGTGCTAGAACACACCTAGTAGTTTACAATGCTTATCTACATTAGCCCTCATCACTACAACCTTCTGGATAAGGTAGGGCACGATTCCCCCCATTTTATGAATACTGAGACTTAGGTGACCTTGTAAGCTGAGAACTTCAAATAGTTACCAAGTAAGAGCACAAGTTTATTATTCATAGATCCTGCAGCCCCTGCTCTTTGTAAGCTGCTGCAGAGTATTCCTGCAAGACATGAGAAGGACTACTAGAAGTGTTTGATTTAGGAAGAAAAAGGATAAAATCAATAATTAGGAACATTTTACTGAGCAGTATTAAACACTAAGGGTTTGTGTATATCATTTTAAAACCTGTTCATCAATATCAAACAATTATACGACACTATTTTGTATGCTGGTTCTCACATCTGTAGTCTCTGCTAAACCTGGGGCCATCACTGTGGTGGCATCAATATTTATATGTTGTGCCTGCACAACTGAATTTTTCAGGAGCAATGTTGTCCCACAATAAGCATATCCCTTTTGATTTCACTGTGCATCAGGTGAGCAGGAAACTTGGAATGATAGTAGCTGAGAAATCCGTATGGGCCAAATATGGTATGAATTTAAACTATCAATGTCATAGGAGCAAAATGCCCCTTCTCACTGTGGCCTAAGTAAGGATTTCCATCACCTATTAAAAGGCTGAGACTGAAGTGAAACGTCAGCAAACGGGGAATGTGCAGGGCTTCATTTAATGTTTCCCATGAACAGTGGAAGACAGGAAATGCAAGTGTCTGTTTCCTCAGAACAGCTAAAACCCTAGAAACATCTGGCCCCACCTCATAAAAGGCACAACTGGCTTTATCTATTTGTTTCTCTATTTGTTTTTCAATTACAAAAAGTAACTCCAGATTGAGACAGCAAAGAAGTTTCTGGATAGTTTTGGAAATTACACTATTGTAAAGCACTGCTTTCAACATGCTCCAATAATTGAGCTATGCTTGAAAGTGTTAAGAATCATGGTTTGGACCCATTTATTATTTTAACATTCAAAATGACAGTATAGAACTTTAAGTGCTGAGTAACATTAGAAGCGAATCAATGTGTTATTCATGCATGGTGTTCAGGAGAATTTCTTTCAATAATTCTTACCTTTTCAGATCACTAATCTTAATCATTATATCACACAGACTTTCTACCACCCTCAAAATGACTAATACAACAATTACTATAATTTTGAAAATTGGATATCACACATATTCCAGAGTAACTCAACAAGGCAATTCTCAAGACAAATGCTGCTCCAAGTTATCCTTCTAGGTTCTTGGTCGGCGACTAAGCTGGAACAGACACAAGAGAGGCAGATTTGATTTGGGGGTTGGGAAGATCCCCTGCAGTAGAAAGTGACAGCCTACTCCAGTAATCTTGCCTAGAAAATTTCATGGACAGAGGAGCCTGGTAGGCTACAGTCCATGGGGCTGCAAAGGATTGGGCACGACTGAGCATACACACATAGGTTCTTGATAACAGACAAAAATACAAGAGCAAAAGATGGATATTCTTATACCTAGACTTTACTTTGAAGAATTTTTATATTATTTTTCACTCTTTCAGAATTCAGACATCAAGTCACCAATTATTCTGCAGATAAAATCAACTACCACATTTAAATCTAATTTTATAATGTTTCCATCAAAATGCATCCCATGGTATCAGGTAAACTTGAACATTTATAAAAACCTATTGCCCTTCTCACTGTGGCCTAAGTAAGGATTTCCATCACCTATTAAAAGGCTGAGACTGAAGTGAAACGTCAGCAAACGGGGAAGTGCAGGGCTTCATTTAATGTTTCCCATGAACAGTGGAAGACAGGAAATGCAAGTGTCTGTTTCCTCAGAACAGCTAAAACCCTAGAAACATCTGGCCCCACCTCATAAAAGGCACAACTGGCTTTATCTATTTGTTTCTCTATTTGTTTTTCAATTACAAAAAGTAACTCCAGATTGAGACAGCAAAGAAGTTTCTGGATAGTTTTGGAAATTACACTATTAGAAGCACTGCTTTCAACATGCTCCAATAATTGAGCTATGCTTGAAAGTGTTAAGAATCATGGTTTGGACCCATTTATTATTTTAACATTCAAAATGACAGTATAGAACTTTAAGTGCTGAGTAACATTAGAAGCGAATCAATGTGTTATTCATGCATGGTGTTCAGGAGAATTTCTTTCAATAATTCTTACCTTTTCAGATCACTAATCTTAATCATTATATCACACAGACTTTCTACCACCCTCAAAATGACTAATACAACAATTACTATAATTTTGAAAATTGGATATCACACATATTCCAGAGTAACTCAACAAGGCAATTCTCAAGACAAATGCTGCTCCAAGTTATCCTTCTAGGTTCTTGGTCGGCGACTAAGCTGGAACAGACACAAGAGAGGCAGATTTGATTTGGGGGTTGGGAAGATCCCCTGCAGTAGAAAGTGACAGCCTACTCCAGTAATCTTGCCTAGAAAATTTCATGGACAGAGGAGCCTGGTAGGCTACAGTCCATGGGGCTGCAAAGGATTGGGCACGACTGAGCATACACACATAGGTTCTTGATAACAGACAAAAATACAAGAGCAAAAGATGGATATTCTTATACCTAGACTTTACTTTGAAGAATTTTTATATTATTTTTCACTCTTTCAGAATTCAGACATCAAGTCACCAATTATTCTGCAGATAAAATCAACTACCACATTTAAATCTAATTTTATAATGTTTCCATCAAAATGCATCCCTATGGTATCAGGTAAACTTGAACATTACAGTGCAACAAATCTGAATTTCCATGAAGAGGGAAAGCAATTCACAGAGACGGCTCCTTTTCTTTCTATTTGTTACTGATAAATGTGTGAGTAGATGCAAATTAAAGTTATTTACAAGCACATAAAATATCCCACAATACTTTAGCATCTCCACCAAATATACAAAGGTGCATCTGCATAACCTTCTATTTAGCTAAACATTTATCACTATTTCTTAGATACACAAATATTTGGAATTTGCTTTACACATATCATATTACGCTTTACAAGTATATCTTCCTACTTGTAAAATGATGGCAAAGAATTTAACCTATTTGGGAATTTTCTTTTCAGATATCACCCAAGATTGTGAATGCAACACAAGGACTGCTATAATTATTTTGTCTAAAACATAAAGTCCTAGTATTGCCATGGTTTTAGCAACCTTTCTGCTTCCAACAGAAATGGCAAGGACCTAACAGAAACAGAAGAGATTAAGAAGAGGTGGCAAAAACACACAGAAGTACCATACACAAAAGGTCTTAATGACCCAGATAACCAGCATGCTATGGTCACTCACTTAGAAGCTGTCATCCTGGAACCAAGTTCATGAACCAAGAACTTCCAGCTGTATATGCTGAGTTTACAAAAGGCAGAGGAACCAGAAATCCAATTGCCAACATTAACTGAATCATAGAAGAAGCAAGGGAATTTGAGAAAAATAATTACCTCTGCTTCATTGACTACACTAAAACCTTTGACTGTGGATCACAGCAAACTTTGGAAAATTCTTAAAGGCATGAGAATATCAGACCACCATACCAGCCTCCTGAGAAACCTGTACGCAGGTCAAGGAGCAACTGTTAGAACCGTACATGGAACAATGGACTGGTTCCAAATTGGGAAAAGAGTACATGAAGGCTGTGTATTGCCCCCTGCTGTTTTAACTTCTATGCAGAGTACATCATGAGAAATGCCAAGCTGGATGAATGACAGGCTGGAATAAAAGACTGCTGGAAATGACCACCTTTCTTATATTATTTTCACTCTTTCAGAATTCAGACATCAAGTCACCAATTATTCTGCAGATAAAATCAACTACCACATTTAAATCTAATTTTATAATGTTTCCATCAAAATGCATCCCTATGGTATCAGGTAAACTTGAACATTACAGTGCAACAAATCTGAATTTCCATGAAGAGGGAAAGCAATTCACAGAGACGGCTCCTTTTCTTTCTATTTTTTACTGATAAATGTGTGAGTAGATGCAAATTAAAGTTATTTACAAGCACATAAAATATCCCACAATACTTTAGCATCTCCACCAAATATACAAAGGTGCATCTGCATAACCTTCTATTTAGCTAAACATTTATCACTATTTCTTAGATACACAAATATTTGGAATTTGCTTTACACATATCATATTACGCTTTACAAGTATATCTTCCTACTTGTAAAATGATGGCAAAGAATTTAACCTATTTGGGAATTTTCTTTTCAGATATCACCCAAGATTGTGAATGCAACACAAGGACTGCTATAATTATTTTGTCTAAAACATAAAGTCCTAGTATTGCCATGGTTTTAGCAACCTTTCTGCTTCCAACAGAAATGGCAAGGACCTAACAGAAACAGAAGAGATTAAGAAGAGGTGGCAAAAACACACAGAAGTACCATACACAAAAGGTCTTAATGACCCAGATAACCAGCATGCTATGGTCACTCACTTAGAAGCTGTCATCCTGGAACCAAGTTCATGAACCAAGAACTTCCAGCTGTATATGCTGAGTTTACAAAAGGCAGAGGAACCAGAAATCCAATTGCCAACATTAACTGAATCATAGAAGAAGCAAGGGAATTTGAGAAAAATAATTACCTCTGCTTCATTGACTACACTAAAACCTTTGACTGTGGATCACAGCAAACTTTGGAAAATTCTTAAAGGCATGAGAATATCAGACCACCATACCAGCCTCCTGAGAAACCTGTACGCAGGTCAAGGAGCAACTGTTAGAACCGTACATGGAACAATGGACTGGTTCCAAATTGGGAAAAGAGTACATGAAGGCTGTGTATTGCCCCCTGCTGTTTTAACTTCTATGCAGAGTACATCATGAGAAATGCCAAGCTGGATGAATGACAGGCTGGAATAAAAGACTGCTGGGAGAAATGTTAACCACCTCAGATATACAGATGACACTGCTCTAATGGCAGAAAGCAAAGAGAAACTAAAGAGCCTCTTGAGGAGGGTAAAAGAAGAGAGTGAAAAAGTTGGCTTAAAACTCAACATTCAAGAAATGAAGATCACGGCATCTGGTCCTATCATTTCATGGTAAATAGAGGGAGGAAAAGCAGAATCAGTGATAGATTTTGTTTTCTTGGGCTCCAAAACAACTGTGGACAGTAACTGCAGCTATGAAATTAAAATATGCTGTTCTTTGGAAGGAAATCTATGACAAACCCAGACAGTATTTTAAAAAGCAGAGACATCACTTTGCTGGCAAATGTCCAGGACAAATATCAAAGTCAAGGCTATGATTTTTCTAGTAGTCATGTATGAATGTGAGAGTTGAACCATAAAGAAGGCTGAGTGCCAAAGAATTGATGCTTTCAAATTATGGTGCTGGAGAAGACTCTTGAGATTCCCTTGGATAGCGAGGAGATCAAACCATTCAATCCTAAAGGAAATCAACCCTGAATATTCATTGGACCGACTGATGCTAAAGCTGCAGCTTCAATACTTTGGCCACTTGAGATGAAAAGTGACTCACTGGATAAAATCCTAATGCTGGAAAATATTGAGAGCAGGAGGAGAAGGGGTAACAGAGGATGAGATGGTTAGATGGCATTAGTGACTCAATGGACAAGAGTTTGAGCAAACTCCAGGAGATAGTGAAGGACCGGGAAGCCTGGCATGCTGCAGTCCATGGGGTGGCAAAGAGCTGGACACAACTGAGTGAATGAACAACAACATTCCTTCAGTAGAAATAATTAGCAATGAGCTTTACATAAGGAAATATATCTAATTCCTGGATAAAGGAATGAAGAATATTTACTATAGTATGTTATAGATTTTTTAGCATAATATCAGAATTCTCTAGGACTTCAAAGAAATCTATTTCATCCCTCCTCCTGAAGTCTACAGAAAATATCTCTGTATAAATCCTACATTTATTCTATCTGGTAATAGTAGTCATACACAACGATAGACTTGTCTATGCTAATGTACTGATCACTGCTAATATTATCACCATAATAGATTAAAAAAATACTGTATGAAGGCAAAGAGTAATGAGAAAAGAAAGGTGACCAGAAAGAAGGCAGTACTAGCATACAGCCTTAATATTTCCTTAGCTTTTTTTTTAACCTCTTCCCTTTAGCTTTTGCATGCCATATATTTTATAACTATACAAAAAAAAGTATTCATTCTGGCAACTACAAGCAATTTTGGCCCACGTCAGTAGTTTTGGCCTTCAGAACAACTTTGCATGAGGTAATTGAACAATGAGTGACCAATACAAATCTTTATGGGCTTGAAAATTAAAAAAAAATAGAACAGCATCTGAAATTAAAGGTCATTCCAACAACTGTACAGATACAATAAAAAGCTACATGTGCAACCACCAATGACATGGTCCCCTATGCAATCAATCTATTTTCTCTGGCTCACTTCTCAATTAAATGCATATCATTCTCTTAGAGTTAAATTATGGTCAACAGATTTACGCACAATGACAATTGAAATAACCAGACTATATTTTCTAAAATATAGCCTTTTTAATCACACAGATGAAAGAGTGACACTTGGAGAACTCTTCATTTAAATTTGTTTTCCAAGTCTCTAATATGAAATAAGAAAAACAAACACGTCTTGTCGGTATTCAAACAGTATTTCAAGAGGTTTTCACAAGTGGAAGCTACTCGATGAAGAACTATCATTATTCAGTAAGAGTCAAGGAGAACTGTGACAAATGGAAACATTCAAGTAATAACATTTTAATTTTACTTTTAATTCCATTTTCTAATGCCTTTCAAAGCAGACTTGACCTTATCACAAGCTTTCCTTATATTAAGTTTTCTATTAAAGGTACAACAATTTTATACTGGTAATCTTGGGAGCAAAGGAAGGAATTAAACACTTTTCACCAGTATATAAAATGCATTATTCACAAAGGCCAAATAACTGTGAATACCAATAACCGAATCCATGGAAAAATAAAGAATCCCTAAATGTAGATATAATAGTCATCTTCGCTGAATATTATTGTGTATACAATGTTTTTTTCAAGAAGAAACCACAATTAATCTCTGGACATCATTTTCTGCTACTGAACTAGATGGGTCCTTGAAATACAGTTTAAAAAATAAAAGGTTGTCTTGACCACTGGGTCACAGACTAAACACTGTTTAGGTCTGGCTAGAGCTGGAGGCCCTAGCTAATCTTGAAGAGCTGATTAAGTATACACCCAATCACTTCTTTATCAAGTCTTCCTCTTAGCTGCCATGCACAGACTTGTCTTAAGGCACTAAAGTCAAGTAACAAACAAGTCAGGACAGCTCCTTTGCCCTAAAGCCCAAATTAGTCAAATTAGCCAACCTACCCTATTTCAGATTAGGAACCCAAGAAACCCATCTAACCTCATTCGACATTAGGTATGAACAATGAGTGCCATAAATTTTAGGGCTTGAAAAAAAAATAGAACAGCATCTGAAATTAAAGGTCATTCCAACAACTGTACAGATACAATAAAAAGCTACATGTGCAACCACCAATGACATGGTCCCCTATGCAATCAATCTATTTTCTCTGGCTCACTTCTCAATTAAATGCATATCATTCTCTTAGAGTTAAATTATGGTCAACAGATTTACGCACAATGACAATTGAAATAACCAGACTATATTTTCTAAAATATAGCCTTTTTAATCACACAGATGAAAGAGTGACACTTGGAGAACTCTTCATTTAAATTTGTTTTCCAAGTCTCTAATATGAAATAAGAAAAACAAACACGTCTTGTCGGTATTCAAACAGTATTTCAAGAGGTTTTCACAAGTGGAAGCTACTCGATGAAGAACTATCATTATTCAGTAAGAGTCAAGGAGAACTGTGACAAATGGAAACATTCAAGTAATAACATTTTAATTTTACTTTTAATTCCATTTTCTAATGCCTTTCAAAGCAGACTTGACCTTATCACAAGCTTTCCTTATATTAAGTTTTCTATTAAAGGTACAACAATTTTATACTGGTAATCTTGGGAGCAAAGGAAGGAATTAAACACTTTTTCACCAGTATATAAAAATGCATTATTTCACAAAGGCCAAATAACTGTGAATACCAATAACCGAATCCATGGAAAAATAAAGAATCCCTAAATGTAGATATAATAGTCATCTTCGCTGAATATTATTGTGTATACAATGTTTTTTTCAAGAAGAAACCACAATTAATCTCTGGACATCATTTTCTGCTACTGAACTAGATGGGTCCTTGAAATACAGTTTAAAAAATAAAAGGTTGTCTTGACCACTGGGTCACAGACTAAACACTGTTTAGGTCTGGCTAGAGCTGGAGGCCCTAGCTAATCTTGAAGAGCTGATTAAGTATACACCCAATCACTTCTTTATCAAGTCTTCCTCTTAGCTGCCATGCACAGACTTGTCTTAAGGCACTAAAGTCAAGTAACAAACAAGTCAGGACAGCTCCTTTGCCCTAGAGCCCAACAAATTAGTCAAATTAGCCAACCTACCCTATTTCAGATTAGGAACCCAAGAAACCCAGCTAACCTCATTCGACTTGCGATGCATAAGCTGAGGCCACTGCTTTAGTTTGCTATAATGGTGTCTCAGTCACGACTCCTGGTGTGGTTCCACCTGACAGCTTTCTCTTGGTTGGAGTGATAAATAACAAAGCATTCTGTCTTTCCCTTACTGAGGCGTCAGTGTGTTCTGACATGCCATAAAAAACATCTTGAAATCTGATATAATAATCTTTAAGTACTACAGTCCTGATTACTAGCTATCCATTGATGGAGGAAATTCACTCAATCTGTGGAATAAATTTATTTAACTTTCATGGCTATGCATAGATGAACATACTTTCAGAAACGTGGGGTAGTAGATGTATCGCTTTTTATTCTTCCTGCTATATACAATTAAGAATCATAGATAGGGGCTTCCCTTGTGGTCCAGTGGATAAGGACACCGCCTTGTAGTGAGTGCAAGGGGCACCAGTTCAATCCCTGGCCTGGGAAGATCCCACGTGCCATGCAGTGGCTGGACCGATGCGTCCAATTACCGAGCTGGAGCTCTGGAGCGCATGCGCCCAGAGCTGGTGCTCTGCGACAACAGAGGCCACTGTGATAGGAGGCCCACACGGGCCAAAGAACAAAGATGGATGAAAAATAGATAAGTGCAATAGAAGTGGCCTGCCCGCCCCCCTCCCCAACCTGCCCACCCTCCCGAAAAAACACTAAAGGTAAAATGAAATTCTAAAACATTGTTAGACTAACCCACATGAGGGAAGGAAAAGAAAAACAGTGAACAAACAAATAAACAACCTGCCCACCCTCCACGACATTAATCTCTGGACATCATTTTCTGCTACTGAACTAGATGGGGCCTTGAAATACAGTTTAAAAAATAAAAGGTTGTCTTGACCACTGGGTCACAGACTAAACACTGTTTAGGTCTGGCTAGAGCTGGAGGCCCTAGCTAATCTTGAAGAGCTGATTAAGTATACACCCAATCACTTCTTTATCAAGTCTTCCTCTTAGCTGCCATGCACAGACTTGTCTTAAGGCACTAAAGTCAAGTAACAAACAAGTCAGGACAGCTCCTTTGCCCTAGAGCCCAACAAATTAGTCAAATTAGCCAACCTACCCTATTTCAGATTAGGAACCCAAGAAACCCAGCTAACCTCATTCGACTTGCGATGCATAAGCTGAGGCCACTGCTTTAGTTTGCTATAATGGTGTCTCAGTCACGACTCCTGGTGTGGTTCCACCTGACAGCTTTCTCTTGGTTGGAGTGATAAATAACAAAGCATTCTGTCTTTCCCTTACTGAGGCGTCAGTGTGTTCTGACATGCCATAAAAAACATCTTGAAATCTGATATAATAATCTTTAAGTACTACAGTCCTGATTACTAGCTATCCATTGATGGAGGAAATTCACTCAATCTGTGGAATAAATTTATTTAACTTTCATGGCTATGCATAGATGAACATACTTTCAGAAACGTGGGGTAGTAGATGTATCGCTTTTTATTCTTCCTGCTATATACAATTAAGAATCATAGATAGGGGCTTCCCTTGTGGTCCAGTGGATAAGGACACCGCCTTGTAGTGAGTGCAAGGGGCACCAGTTCAATCCCTGGCCTGGGAAGATCCCACGTGCCATGCAGTGGCTGGACCGATGCGTCCAATTACCGAGCTGGAGCTCTGGAGCGCATGCGCCCAGAGCTGGTGCTCTGCGACAACAGAGGCCACTGTGATAGGAGGCCCACACGGGCCAAAGAACAAAGATGGATGAAAAATAGATAAGTGCAATAGAAGTGGCCTGCCCGCCCCCCTCCCTCCCCAACCTGCCCACCCTCCCGAAAAAAACACTAAAGGTAAAAATGAAATTCTAAAACATTGTTAGACTAACCCACATGAGGGAAGGAAAAAGAAAAACAGTGAACAAACATAAAATAAAAGTAGTATGGCAAACTCTAGGCTGAATACATCAACATTAAATGTAAATTGTCTAAATTTACTACATAAAACACAGAAATTGACAGAGTGAATGAAACATGAACCAGTTATCTGTTATCTACATGAAACTCACTTTAAATATAACAATTTAAGCAGGTTAAAAGCATAGAAATAGACAATAAATCAAAGATAGAAAGAATGACTATATTAATGTCTGATAAGGTAAACTTTAGAACAAAGGGAATTGCTATACATACAGAAGCCCATTACATAATGATAAAATGGTGAATCCACCTAGAAGACACAATAATCCTAAATGTAGGTGCCTTGAATAAGGGACATGCAAAAATAAGAAGCATGTACAGAACTGTAAGGAGAAATAGACAAACAATTTTACTGGAGGCTTTTATACTCTTCTCCTAAAATTAATAGAACTAAACATAAAATCAGAAAGGGTATAAAACACCTTAAAAACACTATCAAGCAACAGTATCAAATTAACCCTTAGAGAGGAGTTCACATAACTGGTGTAGAACTCAGACAAGTTCATTCCACTGTCCACAGAACATATACCAAATAAACTAAATCCTGGGCAGTAAAACAAATTTCAAAGAAGTTTAGAAGAACCCAAATCGTATAGAGTGTTCCTCAATCGCAATAGAGTTAAAAGATAATAAGACAGAGCAGAAACAACACATTTCTAATTAAGTTCAACACATAAATTAAAAAATTAAGTGAACTGAAGTAATATAAAACTATAGCATCATAATTTCAAAATTAACAAGTCAGTTTCAAAGATTAAGCACAGTACTGAGAAAAATAATTACAGCATTCATTAGAAAATTAAGTAAATTCAAATCAATAATCTAAACTTCTCCTTGCAGACTCTAGTAAACCAAAACAAACCTAAAACAACCAGAAGGAAAGAAACAGTAGCAGAAATCAAATACTAGAATCAAATACTAGAAACAATTCATGAGTCCTTCACTGGGTCCTTCATTTAACAAACTGCAGTCCATCCATACTATGAAAAATTGTTCATCAATAAAAAGGAATAAAACTATGAATACAAACGACAACACTGCAAATCTCCAAGTTTGTGTGCCCAACTCACAGTGAACCTAAACAAACTGAATGTTGGAGTTTGGAGCAGAGGGAAGTTTACTGCAAGAGCTGCTAGAGAAGAACCAATGGTTCATGCTCAAAAGTCTCAAGCTTCCTGATGGCTTGAGTGGAAACCTTTTTAAAGGCAAATTTGGAGTGATGGCTGCAGGGCCTGTGGCTTTTTTTCTGATCAGTTGGTGGTGAGGTAACAGGACAGTGTTCCAGCAATCTTGTGCTCTGTCTGAAGTTACTATCTTCCACCTAGGTTGGGGGCTTTAGTTTCTGTAGAACTCAAAGATTTATTATTGTGTAGATCCCATGAGGAGGAACTAGTATAATTTTTATTGCTATACTGTTGTTTATTGATTGCTCTTCCTTTATTTCTGTATTCCCTCCCTAATTAGTTAACTGTCTAAATCTGCCCTTTAGAACTCAAGGAAAATCTGAGAGGCTGAAGCTTTTTCTTTTTTTTTTATTGGACATGTCATATGGCATGTAGGATCTTAGTTCCCTGACTAGGGATCAAACCCATGCATGCTGTGATCAAACCCATACTCCTTGCATTGGAAGTACAGCATCTTAACCACTTGACCACCAGGGAAATCTCAGAAGCCTTTTTTTCTACAGATAAGAAATGGGGGACATGGAAAGGCTTTTGTATCTGGGAGTGCCCCACAACATCCTGCTCAATTTTACAGGAATCATTAGTGAAAAAAAATATATAGCAGGCTATATTACACATGAACATTCTTTGAAAGGACATCTTTATAGAAATGGAAAATAGATTAGTGGTTTCCAAGGGATCAAAAACAAGATGACTGTGAGTGAAGTGGTATGGTGTTAAAAGGCAACATGAAAAATCTTTGTGGTAATGGAAATGGTCTGTGTCTGGACTATATTGGAGCCAATACCCTGGTTGTGATAATGTACTATAATTTTACAGTATGTTGCCATATTAGACAAAAAATTAAAGAATACACAAGAATTCTTTGCATCAATTTTACAACTTTATGTGAATATATATTTTAAATCAATTTTAATTAAACATAATGGTTTAATTCAAAAATAAAGTAATAATCTGTGGGAATATTTTGTTGATTTCAAATGTGGAAACAGATGGCTGGTCATGCATTTGAAAGCTAATGTGCAGTTTTGAATAAAGGGGAAAAGTTACAATGCACTAACATATTATAAGTTGGCTGCACTGAATATTGTGTTCCTTCACAGGAAAATAGATTTAAGAACTCCCATTCTACTTTTTCTGATAAGATTGTTTAAATTTTTTTCAGTAGTTGGGAACTGAACACATATTCTCAACCAGGAACAATTTGAGGTAGAGAAAAATTGATGAGGAAAAATGACATGCCTAATAGAGAGCAACCATAACAGGTAATACTACAACTAGTAGAATAAAGAAACATGAGTTTGCTAGAATCTAAAGTCTCTGATTACACTACTATCATTATTTTTTTTAATTTTTGATTTTCTAATGGATTTTTTACCAGGTTTGTAGCTATCCATCTATATATACAGTATTTTCTTTTAAAATTAATAACTTATCAAGACATCATATGACTCCTCATGTGCTAAAAGTTCTATTTGTACCAAAGACAATACAAACTAATGACTTTCAGAAAGAGAAGATATTTAAACAATTTATACATGAGGCGGAGACAGCTCTAGGTTATTTCTGTGAAATAAAATCTACATTTTACAGAAAGACAAGAAAAAGTTAAACATAAAATTTTTCTCAGCTCTTTGTCCTCCTCTGCCCCCTCTCCTATACATTGTGTATCCGTATTATGCACTGACCAACTTTCCCCCATCAACAGGAAACTCTTATTCAGCCATAAACAGCAGCATACTCTTAGCACCAACAACTCCTTAAAGGCAGCATTTCTTTTCGTTCATATAATGGGATCACGATGACCTATCACCTTTAACTTGCAGATCTGGGTTATATAAACTGTCAATACCTAACAAACAGCTCGCTTTCTCAAAAAACTTATATGACTATTTTTTGACTTCTAAAGGGCAGAACCGTTCTTGAAGTTTTTGAGGGGCTTTCCTGGAATATGATTTTCAATTCTGCTTGAATAACATTTTCCATTTCTTTCTTAGATCAACTGATTTATTTTTCATTGACAATGTTTATTCTGAAACAAATTTTGTAGATTTCCAGTTTATAAATATGGAGTCTATGCATGCAATTTCATTTAGCAAATGGCAGCACCTACAGTCACTTAGAGGAGCTTGAAACTAAACAAAATTTAGTACATGTCAGAATGCCATCTGACTGAATATTGTGTTCCTTCACAGGAAAATAGATTTAAGAACTCCCATTCTACTTTTTCTGATAAGATTGTTTAAATTTTTTTCAGTAGTTGGGAACTGAACACATATTCTCAACCAGGAACAATTTGAGGTAGAGAAAAATTGATGAGGAAAAATGACATGCCTAATAGAGAGCAACCATAACAGGTAATACTACAACTAGTAGAATAAAGAAACATGAGTTTGCTAGAATCTAAAGTCTCTGATTACACTACTATCATTATTTTTTTTAATTTTTGATTTTCTAATGGATTTTTTACCAGGTTTGTAGCTATCCATCTATATATACAGTATTTTCTTTTAAAATTAATAACTTATCAAGACATCATATGACTCCTCATGTGCTAAAAGTTCTATTTGTACCAAAGACAATACAAACTAATGACTTTCAGAAAGAGAAGATATTTAAACAATTTATACATGAGGCGGAGACAGCTCTAGGTTATTTCTGTGAAATAAAATCTACATTTTACAGAAAGACAAGAAAAAGTTAAACATAAAATTTTTCTCAGCTCTTTGTCCTCCTCTGCCCCCTCTCCTATACATTGTGTATCCGTATTATGCACTGACCAACTTTCCCCCATCAACAGGAAACTCTTATTCAGCCATAAACAGCAGCATACTCTTAGCACCAACAACTCCTTAAAGGCAGCATTTCTTTTCGTTCATATAATGGGATCACGATGACCTATCACCTTTAACTTGCAGATCTGGGTTATATAAACTGTCAATACCTAACAAACAGCTCGCTTTCTCAAAAAACTTATATGACTATTTTTTGACTTCTAAAGGGCAGAACCGTTCTTGAAGTTTTTGAGGGGCTTTCCTGGAATATGATTTTCAATTCTGCTTGAATAACATTTTCCATTTCTTTCTTAGATCAACTGATTTATTTTTCATTGACAATGTTTATTCTGAAACAAATTTTGTAGATTTCCAGTTTATAAATATGGAGTCTATGCATGCAATTTCATTTAGCAAATGGCAGCACCTACAGTCACTTAGAGGAGCACATGTCTCAGAGAAGCTTACTAACGTTTTTTTTCATTCAAATAATATTAGTACATGTCAATGAAATGCCCATCTGACTTAATTGCTTCATTCTTCAGAAAGTTGTGAAATGAAAGGGTAAACATTTACTTAAAAAACAAAACATAAGATGCATAATATGCAGCTCTATTAGCCAGAATAGCTCATAAAATGAAAAGGCAAAGAGGAAACACAATAGCTATCTCATGGATAACTGAAATTTATGTAACTCTTATGCAGAAAAAAATTGTTCCCAGAGAAAAATGCTGTCTCTTCCTAGGTCACACAATAATCTGTCCTTGGATGGGAGAATATCATATTTTTATAGAAATTTGTTTGAATAAATAAAATTTAAAATCCAATAAAGCATAGTTTTTCTCTGTATATTATATATACAATATATGTATATGGATAATATACATATATTCTTACTTGATCTATTTGTTCAAGTGTTCCCTGTTATTTTATAGGTAACTCTTGTGGTTATTAAAGGTAATATGTATTTTCCAATGGATAATTGTTTCTTGGATAATGTAACAAATACAAACTGTTTTATGATGAGAAACATTTCTTCCTGTTCTCTGAGCTTCCCTATTGAAAAACTATTTGCTTCTTTTCTAGAACTGAAAGGTAGCAAAAACAACATAATTGCTACAGTGAGCAATAGAGATTGAAACCTCTGTTCCTCTATTATTGAACTCTGCCTAAAACAAACCAATGCACGATTTGGTGGAAAGGATGTAAGGTCACATAAGGGAAAAAAAATCGTGAAAACTGGTCTTTAAAAAATAAAGAAAGAAAACTAATCATTCATGCCATCTCCACCATCCAGTCAGAGACAAATTCTCAAGAGACAAGCATTTCTGATTGTTCCAAGATATTTTTTTTCCATTTGTCAACACAACACATAGAAAGCTAAACATGCAAACAATTTACAGTGAATTACTATCTTTGGATCCAGAGGTCTATTTCTCTCTTTTACACCATGGGATTTACAAAAGCAAATTAAAGGAACCAGAATAGCATAGTATTTGTTAGTTTAAATATTAATTTCAAACCCATTACATCTGATCTTTCATAATAAACCTTGTTGGATACAACCCTTGTCTCATATTTCTGAAGCAGAAATGAGAATCAGATTGAAGGAGATTATACCACACAACTGGAAATAATTCTTTTTTTTTTTTTTTTAGCTGAGTCATTTTTTAAAATACTTTTGTCCTCTTTTATTGGCTTTTCATTTATTTATTTTCACCCGTCTTTGTTCTTTGACCTGTGTGGAGCCTCCCATCAAAGTGCCCTCTCTTGTTGCAGAGCACCAGCTCTGGGCGCATGCACTCCAGAGCGGTGGCTCGTAATTAGACATACCAGTCTAGCTGCTCCACGGCACGTGAGATCTGCCCAGGCCAGGGATCGAACCAGCACTCCTTGCACTGCAAAGCAAAACCTTTACCCACTGAACCACCAGGGAAGCCCTGGATAGAATTCTTGAGTCAGACAACATAGTCTATAAATGTGAAAGCGATTTACTAGTCTTCTGTTTATTTATTTTCTATAGCTAATATTGAAGAGAGCTTTTTTTAATTTTCTTTTAATTTTTGGCCTCCTTTATTGGTCCTTCATTTGTTTATTCTCATCCATCTCAATTCTTTGGCCTGCGTGGGCCTCTCATCACAGTGGCCTCTCTTGTTGCAGAGCACCAGCTCTGGGCGCATGCACTCCAGAGCGGTGGCTCGTAATTAGACATACCAGTCTAGCTGCTCCACGGCACGTGAGATCTGCCCAGGCCAGGGATCGAACCAGCACTCCTTGCACTGCAAAGTAAAACCTTTACCCACTGAACCACCAGGGAAGCCCTGGATAGAATTCTTGAGTCAGACAACATAGTCTATAAATGTGAAAGCGATTTACTAGTCTTCTGTTTATTTATTTTCTATAGCTAATATTGAAGAGAGCTTTTTTTAATTTTCTTTTAATTTTTGGCCTCCTTTATTGGTCCTTCATTTGTTTATTCTCATCCATCTCAATTCTTTGGCCTGCGTGGGCCTCTCATCACAGTGGCCTCTCTTGTTGCAGAGCACCAGCTCTGGGTACATGTGTTCCAGAGCACTGGCTCATAATTGGACACACTGGTCCAGCTGCTCCGCGGCATATGGCATCTTCCCAGGCCAGGGATCAAACCAGTGTCCCTTGCACCACAAGGCAGACTCTTTACCCACTGGACTACCAGTGAAGCCCGATAGCTTATTTTTTCATGCAAAATTCCCCATAACATATATTTAATTTATTCATTTTCATATTATTTAGCAATGATTAGGTACAAAATATTTAAATAAATTAATGGAAATAAAAAATACAAAACATTCATTTTTGTCCTGGAGGAATTCATGACACTAAATACAGCTAATAAAAATAATGATTTATACCATATATTGACCATAGTGTATATTCCAGGTACACACAGTTACATGTATTAATTCACTTAATCTCACAGCATTACTATGAGAAAGTTACTGCTATTATCCACATTTCTCAGATGAGGAAACAAAAGGACAGGAAACTTAAAAGTTCAATCATTTATTAATATTCTCAAAGCATAGCAATAGGTAGAAATAAATTCCAATAATTGCAGTTAACATTTTTTCCCCTTTTCCTAAAATCAAGATATAGGTTCCAAAGTCTTTCTGCAGAACCCGGTACACTTTTTTCACAAAATCATCACTACAACTATTGCCTGTAAAAGAACTATCTTAAAATGTAAACAGAAGCACTGACATCTTGGCAATTTCCTCATTCCATTCTGTCTTTCTGATCTCAAGGAGATAGCAGTAAGCAATGGCTTGAAGCAAGATCTTAGTTAACTACCTAGGAATTGAATCTAGGTAGTCTGGATTAAAACTAGGAATCTTAGCCACTAGACCAGAAAGTGCTAAAAGCTAGAAGCAAAGGTCCTTTGGCTCTTACCCCATTTGAAAGCAAGAATGCTTCAAGGAGGCAAAAGCTGTAAAAACAGGTACAAAGTTCTTTATTACAGACTTTGCACAACATGTGGGAGAGCACACAGAGAAGCAGTTTGTTTAGTTAAGACAGAAGCAAAGCACAGATACACAACTGGAGATAAAAGTTGTAGGCATCCTCCCTAATGTGGAGCAGCACTGTAAAGAGGCAATTAAATCCTGTTATCTCACCACCAAGCAATCAGAAGAAACTCACACACCCTGCAGCCCTAACCCCAAATTCTGCCTTGTCCTTAAACCATCAGGGAGTTTGGGGTTTTTGAGAATGAGCTACCAGTTCTCCTTGCTTGGTCACACAATAAACCTTTCTCTGTTTCATACGCTGATGCTTCAGCTTGTTTGGCCTCCCTGCACATCAGGCACACAAATATGCATTTGGTAACAAATTAATGACTTTGAAAAATTATCTTAGGAAACTAGGAGGAGAAGAAAAATGCCTCAATCTGATAAAGAATATACACTGGGGAGGGAAAGTCAACAGCAAACCTCATAGTCAACGGTAAAATATTGAGTACTTTCTCTGGAGATTAAAGTTATGAAATAAAATTCATATCTATGGCAATACAAGAGAAATTTAAATATAAGATATCCTTCTCTGCCCTTTGGCTCCCCGTTTCCCCTTACTGTACACTTTATATCTCATTAGCATTGACCAAAGGCAGTTGATGTAAAGCCTCCCCATAGGCAGAAATATCTGCTCATCCAAAAACAGCAACATTCTCCTAGCATCAAGTTATTCAGTTGCTCAGTCATGGACTGCAGCATATTAGGCTTTCCTGTCCTTCACTATCTCTTGGAGTTTGCTCAAACTCATGTCCATTGAGTCAGTGATGCCATTCAACCATTGCATCCTCTGTAGCCCTCTTCTCCTCCTGCCTTCAATCTTTCACAGCATCAGAGCCATTTCCAATGAATCGGCTCTTCACATCAGGTGGCCAATGTATTGGAGCTTCAGCTTCAGCATCAGTCCTTCCAATGAATTTTCAGCATTGATTTCTTTTCAGATTAACTGGTTTAACCTCCTTACTGTCCAAGGTATGCTAAAGAGTCTTCTCTGGTACCACAGTTTGAAAGCATCAACAAGATATCTCCTTAAAGATAGTATTCCTTCTTGACCTTGAAAAGAGTCACATGACCAACTGTTAGGGGAAGCACACTGACTAAAACCACCCACCCTGGCCAGGCACCATAGTAACCATTTGTGAGAGTTATTTTACAACAGAACATCCTGGTAAGGAGCTTGGAACCGATAAGCTACCACCAACCAGAAGAGTATGAGAAAGGTCAAAGGAGACACTACATATCTGACCACCTCCCAGAATCCTTCTTGCTGGCATCCACCTTGACTAAGCAATGCATGTACCAAAATTGACCAAAGACAACCCGGAAATTTTTTTTGTTTCATACGCTGATGCTTCAGCTTGTTTGGCCTCCCTGCACATCAGGCACACAAATATGCATTTGGTAACAAATTAATGACTTTGAAAAATTATCTTAGGAAACTAGGAGGAGAAGAAAAATGCCTCAATCTGATAAAGAATATACACTGGGGAGGGAAAGTCAACAGCAAACCTCATAGTCAACGGTAAAATATTGAGTACTTTCTCTGGAGATTAAAGTTATGAAATAAAATTCATATCTATGGCAATACAAGAGAAATTTAAATATAAGATATCCTTCTCTGCCCTTTGGCTCCCCGTTTCCCCTTACTGTACACTTTATATCTCATTAGCATTGACCAAAGGCAGTTGATGTAAAGCCTCCCATAGGCAGAAATATCTGCTCATCCAAAAACAGCAACATTCTCCTAGCATCAAGTTATTCAGTTGCTCAGTCATGGACTGCAGCATATTAGGCTTTCCTGTCCTTCACTATCTCTTGGAGTTTGCTCAAACTCATGTCCATTGAGTCAGTGATGCCATTCAACCATTGCATCCTCTGTAGCCCTCTTCTCCTCCTGCCTTCAATCTTTCACAGCATCAGAGCCATTTCCAATGAATCGGCTCTTCACATCAGGTGGCCAATGTATTGGAGCTTCAGCTTCAGCATCAGTCCTTCCAATGAATTTTCAGCATTGATTTCTTTTCAGATTAACTGGTTTAACCTCCTTACTGTCCAAGGTATGCTAAAGAGTCTTCTCTGGTACCACAGTTTGAAAGCATCAACAAGATATCTCCTTAAAGATAGTATTCCTTCTTGACCTTGAAAAGAGTCACATGACCAACTGTTAGGGGAAGCACACTGACTAAAACCACCCACCCTGGCCAGGCACCATAGTAACCATTTGTGAGAGTTATTTTACAACAGAACATCCTGGTAAGGAGCTTGGAACCGATAAGCTACCACCAACCAGAAGAGTATGAGAAAGGTCAAAAGGAGACACTACATATCTGACCACCTCCCAGAATCCTTCTTGCTGGCATCCACCTTGACTAAGCAATGCATGTACCAAAATTGACCAAAGACAACCCGGAAACTAGTTTCAGTACTATAAAATCTGAGACTGTGAGCCATGTGGCAGAGTGGTTCTCCCGGGTTCCCTGACCTTACTGCTCTCTGCCCAGGTACCCTTTCCAATAAAATCTCTTGCTTTGTCAGTATCTATGTGTTCCTGGACAATTGCTTTCCGAGTTCTGATTAACCTTTTGTGCACAGAACCAAAAAAAAGGACAACTACCATCACTAATTCTATTAAAAAAAAAAAAATGGTACTGGGAGAACTAGTCTGTTCAATAAGGCAAGGGAAAAAGCCATAGAATTGTTACAGAAAATGTGGTTTAAAAGTGAAAGAAACAAATGAATTTATCCAGGTAATTGTATATATAAAGATAATATATAAAAAATACTAACTTTACATACCAGTAACAGAAACTATACATTCACAAATACATTTTACAATAATATTTTTAAAAGCAAATACTCGGCTCCAATACTTCAGTCACCTGATGTGAACAGCTGACCCACGGGAAAAGACCCTGATGCTGGGAAAGACTGAAGACAAATCAAAAGGGAGACAAAGAATGAGATGGCTAGATAGCATCACTGACTCAATGGACACGAGTTTGTGCAAACGCCAAGACGATGAAGGACAGGGAAGCCTGGTGTGCTGCCGTCCATGGGATCAAAAAGAGTCGGACACAGCTGAGCAACTGAACAAAAGCAACAGAAATAAACCTACGAAAAATGAGAAACTGAAACAAAATTTTTAAATTTAAAAAAAAAGCTAAACTAGATATCATCACATCAAATTTTTAAGACACTTAACAAGTTTTTAATTCTCCTTTAAAGATAGTATTCCTTCTTGACCTTGAAAAGAGTCACATGACCAACTGTTAGGGGAAGCACACTGACTAAAACCACCCACCCTGGCCAGGCACCATAGTAACCATTTGTGAGAGTTATTTTACAACAGAACATCCTGGTAAGGAGCTTGGAACCGATAAGCTACCACCAACCAGAAGAGTATGAGAAAGGTCAAAAGGAGACACTACATATCTGACCACCTCCCAGAATCCTTCTTGCTGGCATCCACCTTGACTAAGCAATGCATGTACCAAAATTGACCAAAGACAACCCGGAAACTAGTTTCAGTACTATAAAATCTGAGACTGTGAGCCATGTGGCAGAGTGGTTCTCCCGGGTTCCCTGACCTTACTGCTCTCTGCCCAGGTACCCTTTCCAATAAAATCTCTTGCTTTGTCAGTATCTATGTGTTCCTGGACAATTGCTTTCCGAGTTCTGATTAACCTTTTGTGCACAGAACCAAAAAAAAGGACAACTACCATCACTAATTCTATTAAAAAAAAAAAAATGGTACTGGGAGAACTAGTCTGTTCAATAAGGCAAGGGAAAAAGCCATAGAATTGTTACAGAAAATGTGGTTTAAAAAGTGATGGAAACAAATGAATTTATCCAGGTAATTGTATATATAAAGATAATATATAAAAAATACTAACTTTACATACCAGTAACAGAAACTATACATTCACAAATACATTTTACAATAATATTTTTAAAAGCAAATACTCGGCTCCAATACTTCAGTCACCTGATGTGAACAGCTGACCCACGGGAAAAGACCCTGATGCTGGGAAAGACTGAAGACAAAGCAAAAGGGGGAGACAAAGAATGAGATGGCTAGATAGCATCACTGACTCAATGGACACGAGTTTGTGCAAACGCCAAGACGATGAAGGACAGGGAAGCCTGGTGTGCTGCCGTCCATGGGATCAAAAAGAGTCGGACACAGCTGAGCAACTGAACAAAAGCAACAGAAATAAACCTACGAAAAATGAGAAACTGAAACAAAATTTTTAAATTAAACAAAAAGCTAAACTAGATTCATACTTCTGAAACTCAGTAACTTACAGATACCAGTTTAATTAATCTGTATACACAGTGCAATTTGAAAGTTTTAAAGATTTCTTCATTGCTTTTAACAGAAGTTTGTTAGCCAATTTAAAATTTTATGAGCATATGCAAAGGTCAAGAGCGGTTGAAAAATCCTTAAGAAAAAAAAAATAAAGCTAAAGGAATATCTGAAATCAAGGTCTATTGTAAAGCTAAAGTAATTAAGACTGTGTTGTGTATGAACAGAAGAACTGCAGGGATGAGAACAGGATCCAGAAATGCAAGGAGAAAGTGAAATACAAAGGAAGAAAGCATGGTGTTGTCAAAGAAAAAATACAGTCACAACCTGAGGGTAGAGAGTTATTTTACTTGGTGAGAATGTTTAGAACTCTGGGCCTGGGAAACACTATCTCCCAGCTCTGAGAAAACAGCTCCAAGTCGGCAAGAGCGGAAGTCAGGCTATATACAAATTTGCAACAAAGGGAGCAGGCAGTCTGAACATCAAAGATAAGGTAAAAAGGAATTTAGTATTCTATGAATGGGAAGATGCAAGCCCCTGGGCTCACTGAATCCATTCCTTTCATTTGCACCTCAGCTACCTGGAGCCAGTCCTGTTTCCTTGTTCACCTTGCTTCCTGCATCCCCTCAACAATCACCCTGTGGGGTGGCAGCATCCACTGGATCACAGTCTAGGGAGCTCTCACTGACATTTGAAGGCCAGAAACCATGGATGGCTATAACATTTCTTGTTTATTAATATGGCAGGAAATATTTTACTTCACGAACTTCCTCGTAGCTCAGTCAGTAAGAATCTTCCTACAAATCAGGAAACCATGTTTCAATTCCTGTGTCAGGCAGATCTCCTGGAGAATGAAATGGCAATCCATTCTAGTAATATTGCCTGGAGAATTCCACGGATAGAGGAACCTGGCAGGCTATAGTCCCTAGGGTCAAAAGAGTCAGACACAACTTAGCCACTAACACACCACCAAATTTTCATTTCACAGCATTTTCAATTTAAGAGATTGGGTCATTTGGAGTGGGGTACAGATGAAATGAAAAAGACAAAAAAATTCCAAATTTATCTTAAAAAGCATTGGAACAACCACAACGCTCCTGTGATATTGACAGGGTATAGCAATTGCTACATCTTTAGAGAAATCTTTGGAGACACCTATCTGTGGGTCCCTTGACCAAGATCACAGGTCTAGAGCCTTGTACCAAGGTCACAGGATAAAAATCTCCAGAACTGAACAAGCCCCATAGCAACTGTTGCTATGAGCCTCAGGATCTAAACTTGCCAGTTCCCTGACTTTCTATTATGTAAAATACCCAATCTATAGCATCCTAGCCAATCACCTAGTGCCACTATTCCAGTAGGAATTTTCTCTGTATTGAGGCCATAAAAATTGGCTGCAAGTTTGTGAAAGCTTTTGGTTCTCCCTTGAGCTGGCCGCTATTCTAAGAGTGTCTCCCATGTCAATAAACTTTATTCTCCCTTCATTCTGCCTTATGTCTGGAAATTCTTTCCCAACCCATTCACAGACCACTGACACTATTAAAACTGAAATTGAAATAAACTATGACTCAACAATTCTACTTACAGGTGTATAACTAACAGAATTGCATGCATACATTTTCTTAAGGACAGACAGTGGAATGTTTATGTGTGTGTGTGTACATGCTCAGTCATATCTGACTCTTTGAGACCCCATGGATGGTAGATCGCCAGGATCCTCTGTCCATGGGATTTCCTAGGCAAGAATACTGGAGTGGGTTGCCATTTCCTCACCAGGGGATTTTTTCCCACCCAGGGATCGAACCTGGGTCTCCTGCATTGGCAGGCAAATTCTTTACTATTGAGCCACTTGGGAAGCCCCTAGAATGTTTATAGTTGCACAAATTAAACTAGCTCTGAATTTGAAACTACCCAATGAAATATTGTCGAGTAATAAAAGCAAGGGGACGCCCATTTGGCACAACGGTAAAGAACCCACCTGCAATTCAGGAGATACAAGTTTGATCCCAGGTCAGGAAAATTCCCTGGAGAAGAAAATGGCAACCCACTCCAATATTCTTGTCTGGGAAAATCCTATGGACCAGAGGTCCCTGGTGGACTACAGTCCATAGGGCTGCAAAAGGGTCAGACGACTGAATGACTGAGCATTCACCTTCAGTGAGAGAAAATGATATAACCACAAGAAGATATCATGTCACACACATGATGATGAGATAAAAGGACAGGCACTAGAGAATACATATTATAACATGTCGTGCACATGATAACGAGATAAAGAGGACAGACACAAGAAAATACATATTATAAAATTTTATATAATTTTCTTTATATACAACAAAAGTAGGCAATAGTAATCTATGCTGTTAGAAGCCAAGGTAGATATTATATTTGGGCAAATCAGAAAGTGACAGGACACTGCATGGAGAGTCAAGGAAATTGTGGTTCTGGGGGAATGTTAATGTTCTATTTCTTTATCTCAGTCCTAGTTTCACAGGTTTATGCAGTTTGTGGGGAAAAAAAAAAAAAAAAAACGCTACCAGCTACCAAGAGTTTGGTATGTAAACTTTTATGTATATGTTATATTATAATAAAGGAATTCTAAAAACAAAATTTAAAAAGAAAAGTTACCACCTGCTTGGCGCTTAAAATCTCTAGATTCTGAAACAAAGGTAACAAGTTTGAGCTCATGAGTTAAAGTGCTTTAAAGAAAATTAAATGTTTAAATTAAAGCAAAATGTTCTTTTGTTAACCTAATTTTATTTTCTACATGTTGACAGAATGAACAGTTTTATTAAAAATCATTTTAAGCATTTGCGTATTTGTGAAATCCTAGCAATGAATTTGCAAATAGGTTGCACCAAATGTTCGCCACCTGGCAGGCACTGGTTTTGTCAAAGAAAATGTGTAACAAAATCAACCAACAATTTATAGGTACTTTTTCCCCCCCCAAGTAAAATATTACCATTCTAGCTACTTTGTGTCTCTATGGAAAATTTAAAACTTAAATGCCTAAATTAAAGCATTTAGTTAAATGCCTCAATTTAAGAAATGGATTTTTGAGACACTGTGGTATTTTTTTCACCCCCTCTCTTAGACAATAGTTTTGAACTACTTATGCCATTCTTCTACCTCCACTCTCATTGCTGTGTCTAAGAACTAGATTGAAGTAAATGTGTCATTTTCCTCCAAAAATATTTTGTGAATCCCAGTGTCAACCCAAGGACAAATGTGACATAATGAAATGAACCTTCATGTCTGCAAGCCCCCTGCCCAACACACTCATTCTAAAGCCACAAACAGTCATTCTGTGTCCTCCAGGCCTATGGAGGAAGAGCCTGAGGCAGTCTTCTAGGATCCATGTCAAACTTCTCCTGATCTTCTTGCCAATAAAACTTGCCAGTGTTTTTCTACTCCATTTGCCCCAAACCAAGTCTACCTTCCAAAGAACCAGCTAAAATTTATCTGGTCTGAAATCATATATATAAATGGACAAGCCCTATGTTAGAATTAAGGCATCAAAACAAAGATTGTTTGGTTCTGGGGAATGTTAATGTTCTATTTCTTTATCTCAGTCCTAGTTTCACAGGTTTATGCAGTTTGTGGGGAAAAAAAAAAAAAAAAAACGCTACCAGCTACCAAGAGTTTGGTATGTAAACTTTTATGTATATGTTATATTATAATAAAGGAATTCTAAAAACAAAATTTAAAAAGAAAAGTTACCACCTGCTTGGCGCTTAAAATCTCTAGATTCTGAAACAAAGGTAACAAGTTTGAGCTCATGAGTTAAAGTGCTTTAAAGAAAATTAAATGTTTAAATTAAAGCAAAATGTTCTTTTGTTAACCTAATTTTATTTTCTACATGTTGACAGAATGAACAGTTTTATTAAAAATCATTTTAAGCATTTGCGTATTTGTGAAATCCTAGCAATGAATTTGCAAATAGGTTGCACCAAATGTTCGCCACCTGGCAGGCACTGGTTTTGTCAAAGAAAATGTGTAACAAAATCAACCAACAATTTATAGGTACTTTTTCCCCCCCCAAGTAAAATATTACCATTCTAGCTACTTTGTGTCTCTATGGAAAATTTAAAACTTAAATGCCTAAATTAAAGCATTTAGTTAAATGCCTCAATTTAAGAAATGGATTTTTGAGACACTGTGGTATTTTTTTCACCCCCTCTCTTAGACAATAGTTTTGAACTACTTATGCCATTCTTCTACCTCCACTCTCATTGCTGTGTCTAAGAACTAGATTGAAGTAAATGTGTCATTTTCCTCCAAAAATATTTTGTGAATCCCAGTGTCAACCCAAGGACAAATGTGACATAATGAAATGAACCTTCATGTCTGCAAGCCCCCTGCCCAACACACTCATTCTAAAGCCACAAACAGTCATTCTGTGTCCTCCAGGCCTATGGAGGAAGAGCCTGAGGCAGTCTTCTAGGATCCATGTCAAACTTCTCCTGATCTTCTTGCCAATAAAACTTGCCAGTGTTTTTCTACTCCATTTGCCCCAAACCAAGTCTACCTTCCAAAGAACCAGCTAAAATTTATCTGGTCTGAAATCATATATATAAATGGACAGTAGCCCCTGCTTCCCTCTCCAGGGAAATATGGCTCCCACAGTAGTCCTCCTGAGACTAGGCTTTCACATTAAAGCATGATGCTAATGACAGGCTCATTAGATTTCTTGGAACATTTGCAAAAAGGATTTTATGGTATAAGAAGACTCTCAATGTCCTTCTAAGAAATCTGTTCATACAAGTATCTAGCCCATGGCAGATCATGTATTAATCTATTGTCATATTTTCAGTATTTACCATAGTCTCTTAAAAAAAGTTAAATAGATCTCAAAAACAGCTGAAGTTAAAGTATTTAACAAGAATAAATTTTGAAGAGTAACTGCTTAGAACTTCAAAAGAACAGTGAAAGCTTAGCCACTTTGGATTAATTTCCTATAGCATGAAAATTTACCTGTTTCCTTCTAATTCTATAGTTTATATTCATTAATTAAGTTATATTAATCTACCTTTTGGGAGGCCAATTATTTGAAAATTTATTCCAATGGATCCTATTTTTCAAGTTTTATTTTTCTAATATAGTCTAGAAATGCCAGGCTTATTGGAATGTTCTGACCTTTAAAATTAATAACTCCTTTTTAAATAATTGATCAGAGTGTTCTAATATTTCAAAGAATATTTGATATGTTTTATTCACAATGTTTGGGATAGCAAAATACCAAGGTAATATTTTACACTTTTTAATTAAAAACATAATAAAATTAAAAAGAAAAAACTCCAAAGATCTTCCTGTAGAAAGGCAGAACTGTCAATTTAAGCAAAAAAAAAAAAAAAAAAAAAAACCTCTCCATTCTTGTTATGACATTTTCTCAGCACCCAAGTGAATGCTATACATATGAAAACTAGTTTTTGGAAAATCTCATCTATTTTATACAGTTACTTAAGATTTCATGGGAATTTTCAATTGAATGTAATCAAAGGGAGAAAAATGGTATAGACATTACAGTTCAGTAGTTATTTTACTGCACGAATACTCTAAAGGTCTTGACATTTATTTCCTTAGAATGGCATCCACTTTCTTATTATATATTTATAATACCAAAGAAGAAGGTACAATATATACGCTGCAAAAACATTTTGTATTATTGAAGAAGGCCTGGAAAGTCCATTGGATAGGTAATGGAAATAGGAAGCAAATCAAGGTTACTTGGGACTAAGGTTGAGACCATGAGTCAAGTCTGCGACAAGAGTTATATCTGGAGAGAGAAACTGCAAGAATCTGTCATGAGAGATAACTTGTGGGAAAAGACAGGTATCATGGAACTAATGGAAGCATGAAACAGGAAGTTCCAAAAGTACAATTGAATGAAATTAGCAAATTGCAGCAAAATATATGAAATATCAGCATTCTAAGTGAAATAGCAAGCAAAAACCTCAAAGCCTTACTATGTATGACTATATCTGCTATATGTTCTTATGATTCCCTCTTCTTTTCTCTCATGTATCCCTAAATATATTTTTTAATCCTATAAAACTAGGCATATGAAGCAAACAATAGTGTCATCATTACTTCTAAACTTCTTAGAAAGGATACAAATATTTGGATGGGAGAGATGGGTACCAACAGGAGTTTTAGGCTCACATATGAATTATTAATATTATTATTACTTATTCATTCCATAAATTGTTATTATTCACCAAGTGTTAGAGGAGAAAATATTCATGGACTAATTTCAGGATACCTAAAAATTAAAAAAATACTTAGTAAAACTACAGAGGAATTTACAGAGCAAGCTACTCTGAACTGAATGTTAAAAATGATGATCCGAACTAGATCACCTCATTGAACACAATAAAAATCTCACTGAGTTCCTTGAAATTTAAGTTGGCCAAAATGTAAACTGATCTCTGTTGAATAAATATATTTTCTTTCAAATGGCACCCTTGAAATTTCCAGAAGAAAACACAAAACAGAAAACCTAGGCTAAGACTCTGCAGCGTCTCCCTGTGTCCATAGAAATTTTGAGTAGCTTAATGACATTTCACATGACTTCACAAATGAAACACCCATGCACACTCAATTGCTTCAGTTGTATCAGACTCTTTGCAACTCCATGAACTGTATCCCACCAGGCTCCTCTATTCATGGGATTCTCCAGGCAAGAATGCTGGGGTGAGTTGCCATGCCCTCCTCCAACAGATCTTCCGGAACCAAGGATTGAACATGTGACTCTTGTGGCTCCTGCATTACAGCTGGATTCTTTACTGCTGAACTACCAGGGAAGACCCTGAAGATGACAAAATTGGTGTGCTTCTTATAATAAAGCTGCTGCTATTGATTAATATTTTACATATATATATATATATATGAATATATATATATGGATTGACCAGGGTTTACATTTCCATAAATTGCTTTCTGACTGAAATTTAGTATGTTTCAGTTATGTTTCTTAATTTCTCACATGGCTCAAATATAGACACTGAAGCTTTTCTCCTACAGTCAGCCCTGACTAAAGTGAAGAAAATATCTGTCAGCTAATTTGTAATGGCAACTGAGATCAAAAATGAGTGTGCAGTGAGTCTGAGGATGTGCCCATTAAATTGAAGTATATAAAACTTGGCTTATGGTTCTGTTTCCAGTTTGATATTTTGTCAGAACCTGCCAAAATTTGAAATGGTTTCCCTCTCTTGGCCCTTCATAATTTGATTACTTTAATTGGGACCAGATGATAATTTTACATACTTGGGGCCAGATGATTATTTTAAGTAAATAAGAGGTACAAACTGATCAAATAATTTCCCTATCAAATTTCCCAATTAAATGAAAGGTCAAGCTATTATCTGATCTGTTTCCTGTCTTTCTGAAACTGTGAGTTTTCAACTGTCATAATGGCATCAAACAAAAGCAAAACAGCACTTAAATAAGGAGAGAGACTTTATCAAAAATATTTTTCCACTGACTCATGTTGATATTTGGCATAAAAAAAAAATTCTGTAAAGCAATTATCCTTCAATTGAAAACAAATACTGGGCTCCCCTGGTGATCCAGTGGGTAAAGAATTAGCCTTGCACTGCAAGGGGCGCCAGTTCAATCCCTGGCACAGGAAGATCCTACGTGCCATGGAACTGGACAGATGTGTCCAATTGTGAGCCAGCTCTCTAGAGCGCATGTGCCCAGAGCCGGTGCTCTGCTACCGGAGAGGCCACAGTGATGGGAGGCCCACACAGGCCAAGGAACAAAGATGGATGAAAATAAATAAATGAAAGACCAATAAAAAGTGGCCAAAAATAATAAAAAATAAAAAAGAACAAATACTGTTGTACTAGAGAGAATGTCCTAATCATAAATCTTCAAGTGTCTTGGAATAAAATATAAAATGGTGTGGGGCTCTGAATTGAAAGAGGACTGTTTTAAGCATAAAGAAGCTTAAGCACATGTTTGCAGTTTGGAGCTAAGATGGCGCCTACAGGAAGGGGTGTGGGAGTGAAAAGAAGCTTAAGCACATTGTTTCAGCTTGGAGCTAAGATGGCGCCTACAGGAAGGGACATGGAAATGAAGGGAAGCTTCAGTGCATTGTTTAAAGAAGCTTAAGCACATGTTTGCAGCTAAGATGGCGCCTACAGGAAGAGGCAGGGTGTGATCTAAATTGTTAATTGATGGTCAAAATTTCTGATTGGTTCCCCTGGCTTCCGCGCTTATGAATGATTGCTTGGTCTTTAGCTTGATTGGTGTAATCTATAGGAAGTCCCATGCAAAACCCCCTTCACTTGCCTATAAAAGCTGTGGATCTTCATTAATAAAGCGGAACTACTTCGATGGAACCCCTGTCGCGTCTGATTGTCCCCTGCCTCAGCCAGGGGGCTGCGGGGTGGACAGTTCAAGATTTGCCTTTCTCCGAGATCTCCCGGTTCAGCCGGGGGTAATCCCCGCTGCCTTCCTTTTCTGCGGAAGGTCCCCGCAAAATGGTCCATAAGGCAGAAAAGGAAGTTGGTTTCAATATTAACGTCTTCCAAGCAATAATGACTACCTCAACCATACCACTTATCTCAATAAATCAGGACCCAGGACATTTTCATCAACACAAGGATCCCTTTTATAACTATACTCACTTTCTTTCACACCTTCTCCAACTACTGGAACCACTGATTTCTTCTCCATTGCTATAAATTTGTCAGCTCAAGAGTATTATATCATGGAATCATACAGTGTATAGCCTTTTGAGATAGGCTTTTCTTTTTTCTTCAAAATTTCCTGGGGATTCATTCAGGATGTTGCATTTATCAATAGTTTGTTTTTCATTGTTGACTGCTATCTCATTGTATGGCTGTAACACTGTTCTAACACGCATGGACGGAAGGGCAATTGGGTTGTATCTAATTTTTGGCTATTACGAATAATGTTCCTATAAACTTCGTGTACAGGATTTCTGTGTAAGCACCATTTTTTTATTTCTCTAAAATAAATCCTCAGCAATGCATTATTGGGTTTCATGGTAATTACACATTTAGTTTAAGAAAGAGAAAGTAAAGTTTGGACCACAATGCCCAAACTATTTCACATTTCCAGCAGTAATGTATGAGTGGTCAAGTTGTTCCATATTGCATTGTTCCACATGCATGTCACCATTTGGCATAGTCAATAGATTTGATTTTAGTTTTTCTGATACATGAATAGAAAAATCTCAATGGTGTTTTAATTAACATTTCCATAATTGCTTATGATGTTGAATATACTTTCATATGCTTACTTGCAAGCTGTATGTGTTCTTCAATGAAAAGTCTATTTATATATGTTGCCCCTGTTATCATTGCTCATTTTCTCATAGCTCTGGAGTCTAGCAGTCTAAGATCAAAGTGTCAGTAGAGCTGGTTTCTTCTGAGATTCTCTCTCTGGCTCATGCATAGCCATCTTCTCCCCGTGTCTGCTTAGTCTTTACTCTTGTGTGTCTGTGTCCCAATGTCCTCTTCCAAGAATATCAGTCCTATTGGACTAGAGCCTACACTAATGACTTCATTTAATTTAATTACCTCTGTAATTTTGCCTTTACAAAACCTTGGAAAGAGGAGAATGCTCTATTAGGGGGATTAAACGATGGTGGTGAGTCAGCCTGGCTGAAGAAGATAATAGCAGCCCGTGAAGAGCCTAGTAACACAGACCAGCTCATGCCAGAACTAGTTGCTCACATAAGGCAATTCGAAATTTATCCTAAGAGCAATGGGGGTGGCAAGATGGTGAGATGCATCCGTCTCTAAATGCAGTCATATTGCTTCACCAAGATAAAGAAGTCTCTGTATTTAGAATTTTGGGGAAAAGCGTATAAATTTGTCAGCTCAAGAGTATTATATCATGGAATCATACAGTGTATAGCCTTTTGAGATAGGCTTTTCTTTTTCTTCAAAATTTCCTGGGATTCATTCAGGATGTTGCATTTATCAATAGTTTGTTTTTCATTGTTGACTGCTATCTCATTGTATGGCTGTAACACTGTTCTAACACGCATGGACGGAAGGGCAATTGGGTTGTATCAAATTTTTTGGCTATTACGAATAATGTTCCTATAAACTTCGTGTACAGGATTTCTGTGTAAGCACCATTTTTTTATTTCTCTAAAATAAATCCTCAGCAATGCATTATTGGGTTTCATGGTAATTACACATTTAGTTTAAGAAAGAGAAAGTAAAGTTTGGACCACAATGCCCAAACTATTTCACATTTCCAGCAGTAATGTATGAGTGGTCAAGTTGTTCCATATTGCATTGTTCCACATGCATGTCACCATTTGGCATAGTCAATAGATTTGATTTTAGTTTTTCTGATACATGAATAGAAAAATCTCAATGGTGTTTTAATTAACATTTCCATAATTGCTTATGATGTTGAATATACTTTCATATGCTTACTTGCAAGCTGTATGTGTTCTTCAATGAAAAGTCTATTTATATATGTTGCCCCTGTTATCATTGCTCATTTTCTCATAGCTCTGGAGTCTAGCAGTCTAAGATCAAAGTGTCAGTAGAGCTGGTTTCTTCTGAGATTCTCTCTCTGGCTCATGCATAGCCATCTTCTCCCCGTGTCTGCTTAGTCTTTACTCTTGTGTGCGTCTGTGTCCCAATGTCCTCTTCCAAGAATATCAGTCCTATTGGACTAGAGCCTACACTAATGACTTCATTTAATTTAATTACCTCTGTAATTTTGCCTTTACAAAAACCTTGGAAAGAGGAGAATGCTCTATTAGGGGGATTAAACGATGGTGGTGAGTCAGCCTGGCTGAAGAAGATAATAGCAGCCCGTGAAGAGCCTAGTAACACAGACCAGCTCATGCCAGAACTAGTTGCTCACATAAGGCAATTCGAAATTTATCCTAAGAGCAATGGGGGTGGCAAGATGGTGAGATGCATCCGTCTCTAAATGCAGTCATATTGCTTCACCAAGATAAAGAAGTCTCTGTATTTAGTACACCAATGGGTTTTACCATGGAGTGCTGAATTTTACAAATGTTCTTCTGAATAAATGATACAATTATGTAAGTTTGCTTCTTTAGCTGGTTCACAAGGTAGATTACATCAATTGTTCTTTGAATACTGAATTTTGTTTGCATCCTTGGAATAAATCCAAGTACTCTGTCATGGTACAAAACTCTTTCTACATTGCTGAATTCTATTTGCTAATTTCCTAAATAGTTATAGAGATATTAAAACTATTTAACTCTAGGTGAACTATGGTAGTTTGTGTTTTTTAAGAAATAGTCCATTTTAGCTACCTTTTCAAATGTGTGGTGCATAATTTTGCATAGTATTCCCTTATTAACCTTTTTGAAATCTGTAGGTTCTATAGTATATCCCTAGTTTCATTAATATTTTTTTTCAGTGTACTATGTTAATTTTCTCTGATTTCTTAATAATACATCTAGTTCTACCCTTTAACTCTTAAACTGTTGTACTGCTATACTGGAAGTGAATTTCTATTTTGTTTTTTGGTAGTGAATTTCTTATAGACAGCATACAGTTGGTTCAAATATGCCAAGTTATTTTTTTAATTTCTGTTTCTTTACTACACTTTTATTTCTCTGCTTTCTTTTTCCTATCCTCCTACAGTTTATTTGAATCTATCTTTAAAGTTCCATTTTGATTTATTTCATGTATTTTTAATGTATTTCTTTTTATGCCATTATAAGTAATTACTTTAAGCATTACACTACATATACACAATTTATCATATGCTATAAATGAATATTCCCTCTAAATTCATCTAGAACAATATCACATCATCATTACTCACTTGCTCAGTTACGTCCAGCACTTTGCAACCTTATGGGTTGCTGTAGCCCACCAGGCTCCTCTGTCTATGATTCTCCAGGCAAAGATACTGGGGTCGGTTGCCATGCCCTCCTCTAGGGGATCTTCCTAATCCAGAGATTGAACTTGGATATCTGGCATTGCAGGTAGATTCTTTACCACTGAGCTACCAGGGAAGCTTTAATGATTTTGTAATTGTTTGCTACTGCAAGTTTATCATGGTTGCTTTGGGCTTTTTGGTTTTTGGACTCTTTTTAATTGACTTTTACCCATTTATTTTCATCCATCTTTATTCTGTGGCCTATATGGGCCTCCCATTGCAGTGACCTCTCTCATTGCAGAGCACTGACTCTGGGCACATGCGCTCCAGAGCACTGGCTCCTAATTGGACACACCGGTCCAGCCACTCCACGGCATGTCAGATTTTCCTGAGCCAGGGATTGAACCGGTGCCCTTGGCACTGCAAGGTGGACTCTTTACCCACTGGACCACCAGGGAAGCTGCTTTGGGCTTCTTATTAAAAATCTCAACATCTCTGCCACTAAATTTAGAATATTTCTTAGAGTTGAAATATTCTTAGAGTAGAATATTACTTAGAGTTGAAAGATTTCCTATATCTCATATATTTTTCCTATCTAGAACTTTCCATCATTACACATATATATTAATGAACATTTAGATAAGGGCAGAAGACTCAAAGCTGTGGTTCCCAAGTGACTACTCACTATACAAACCGACATGTTGAGGTTCTTAGAGCTGATCAATCTCTCCCAGACTCAAGATACACCACTGCTTAATTCTCCTTTCCAGTTTGGATCTAATATTCCACACAGGTGTAGCAAACTTCTTCCACTATTGAGTTGGGTTTTCCAATTTTTCCATATTTTCGTTATTTTTATATTTAATTCCTTCCCATCTGGTGCTAGAGGCGTGTTACTATCATTTCATTAGATACTATATCCCTTTGTAGTTATTTTTCTTCTCTCTGTCAAGTTTATCACTTAGAGTTGAAAAATTTCCTATATCTCATATATTTTTCCTATCTAGCATTTTCCATCATTATACATATATATTAATGGAGCCATACAGTATGTTGACCCATGCCCTCAGGTGCCAGTTGAATAAGTATTCCAAAAAGATTAGTCACCAAGTGATATGAATTCACTTCCTGAATACCTGCATATCTATCCTACCTAAAGTCCCCAAATGATGATGCCTTACACAGCATTCAGATTACCTTTATTCAGACTATATTTTCAACAACCCATTTAGAAATTACAGTGAATATGGATCAGCAAGGCTTCCCAGCTCACAGTAATTCCCCAGCATTCAGGTCTAGGCGATCTTACCTCCCAAGGGGTAGCTACTTCACTTGGACATTCATCACTGATTCTCACAGGAGCTTCCATTAGTGATACATTGTATTACCTACACTCCAGAGATGAGCACGTGGAAACGTACTATCTCTACTCCAACCCTGTGCTGCAGAAATTGGACTGACAATACTTCGAATGGACTCTTACCACTGGACCACCAGGACAGCTGCTTCAGATTTTCCTGAGCCAGGATTGAACCGGTGCCCTTGGCACTGCAAGGTGGACTCTTTACCCACTGGACCACCAGGAAGCTGCTTTGGGCTTCTTATTAAAAATCTCAACATCTCTGCCACTAAATTTAGAATATTTCTTAGAGTTGAAATATTCTTAGAGTAGAATATTACTTAGAGTTGAAAGATTTCCTATATCTCATATATTTTTCCTATCTAGAACTTTCCATCATTACACATATATATTAATGAACATTTAGATAAGGGCAGAAGACTCAAAGCTGTGGTTCCCAAGTGACTACTCACTATACAAACCGACATGTTGAGGTTCTTAGAGCTGATCAATCTCTCCCAGACTCAAGATACACCACTGCTTAATTCTCCTTTCCAGTTTGGATCTAATATTCCACACAGGTGTAGCAAACTTCTTCCACTATTGAGTTGGGTTTTCCAATTTTTCCATATTTTCGTTATTTTTATATTTAATTCCTTCCCATCTGGTGCTAGAGGCGTGTTACTATCATTTCATTAGATACTATATCCCTTTGTAGTTATTTTTCTTCTCTCTGTCAAGTTTATCACTTAGAGTTGAAAAATTTCCTATATCTCATATATTTTTCCTATCTAGCATTTTCCATCATTATACATATATATTAATGGAGCCATACAGTATGTTGACCCATGCCCTCAGGTGCCAGTTGAATAAGTATTCCAAAAAGATTAGTCACCAAGTGATATGAATTCACTTCCTGAATACCTGCATATCTATCCTACCTAAAGTCCCCAAATGATGATGCCTTACACAGCATTCAGATTACCTTTATTCAGACTATATTTTCAACAACCCATTTAGAAATTACAGTGAATATGGATCAGCAAGGCTTCCCAGCTCACAGTAATTCCCCAGCATTCAGGTCTAGGCGATCTTACCTCCCAAGGGGTAGCTACTTCACTTGGACATTCATCACTGATTCTCACAGGAGCTTCCATTAGTGATACATTGTATTACCTACACTCCAGAGATGAGCACGTGGAAACGTACTATCTCTACTCCAACCCTGTGCTGCAGAAATTGGACTAAGAAATATGTGATATATTTGCACACATTTATAGTTCTTCCTCTGAATTTTACCCTGGCATTGCTGAGGGTAAAATCCTCTTCTCCTCTGATAATGAAGCTGTAAAAAGCTGAACCTGGACTTCCAGTGGCCCATCCATAATCGTATGTTGAAAAGCACTTAGTAGTAGAAGACGATTAAGGTAATATACAGAAAAGCCAAAAGTGGGAGGAAGAAAAAAAAATTCAGTAACATGAGAGTTCTGCTTCTAGGCATTACCATTTGTGCTTCCATAATTATTTCTTACATAAGCCGGTATATTTTCCTCAGTTTACCAAAGAGGTTTCAGGTTGTTTTTTGGTCACTGACCTATCATAATCACAGTTTGCCACCTTCCTCATCTGACAGGTTAGCTTTATATTTATATTTCTTTCTTTCTACACTCATGTCCATTGGAATCACAAATACATGAGATTTATCTTAAATTCTATATCCAGTTTTTAACATTCATCATCAGAAAAAATTCTCTAATACACAAAAGAAAGGTATCAATATGATCAGATATCCTATTTGTAAACTGAAAGCAGTTGGTCTGTTATGGAATTTTTATGCTAGAAGGTTATTTTCTTGGTTTGTTGGTTTCCCAGTAATATATTAATGATGCAAATTAATATAATTTTATTTCCCTAAAGTATATCATCTATGCTATTCATTCATTCCAAATGGGGAAAGATTAATTTGTCATTTAGACTTTCTAGAATTCACTTCCTGAATACCTGCATTTTCTATCCTACCTAAAGTCCCCAAATGATGATGCCTTACACAGCATTCAGATTACCTTTATTCAGACTATATTTTCAACAACCCATTTAGAAATTACAGTGAATATGGATCAGCAAGGCTTCCCAGCTCACAGTAATTCCCCAGCATTCAGGTCTAGGCGATCTTACCTCCCAAGGGGTAGCTACTTCACTTGGACATTCATCACTGATTCTCACAGGAGCTTCCATTAGTGATACATTGTATTACCTACACTCCAGAGATGAGCACGTGGAAACGTACTATCTCTACTCCAACCCTGTGCTGCAGAAATTGGACTAAGAAATATGTGATATATTTGCACACATTTATAGTTCTTCCTCTGAATTTTACCCTGGCATTGCTGAGGGTAAAATCCTCTTCTCCTCTGATAATGAAGCTGTAAAAAGCTGAACCTGGACTTCCAGTGGCCCATCCATAATCGTATGTTGAAAAGCACTTAGTAGTAGAAGACGATTAAGGTAATATACAGAAAAGCCAAAAGTGGGAGGAAGAAAAAAAAATTCAGTAACATGAGAGTTCTGCTTCTAGGCATTACCATTTGTGCTTCCATAATTATTTCTTACATAAGCCGGTATATTTTCCTCAGTTTACCAAAGAGGTTTCAGGTTGTTTTTTGGTCACTGACCTATCATAATCACAGTTTGCCACCTTCCTCATCTGACAGGTTAGCTTTATATTTATATTTCTTTCTTTCTACACTCATGTCCATTGGAATCACAAATACATGAGATTTATCTTAAATTCTATATCCAGTTTTTAACATTCATCATCAGAAAAAATTCTCTAATACACAAAAGAAAGGTATCAATATGATCAGATATCCTATTTGTAAACTGAAAGCAGTTGGTCTGTTATGGAATTTTTATGCTAGAAGGTTATTTTCTTGGTTTGTTGGTTTCCCAGTAATATATTAATGATGCAAATTAATATAATTTTATTTCCCTAAAGTATATCATCTATGCTATTCATTCATTCCAAATGGGGAAAGAAGTCAAGAGAAAAAGAAGTGCAATTTGTCATTTAGACTTTCTAGAATTTGCTTAGCATCTCAATTTTTCACATTAGTTTTTTTTTTTTTCTCTTCAGTTCCATTTATAGCATTCCAAAACTGCTGAGAAATTATCCCCTCAAAGAAAATAAGTTCATATTCTTAATAGCTGTGCTCAGATAAGAATACTAATCTCTGCCTTACAGAATTATTCTAAAGATAAAATAAGTTGTCTTGTCTCTCCAATTACCCTGAAAAGCTCCTTGAGAGTAAGAATCCTGTCTTCTTCTTCTTCTCTTATACTGTGCCAGCAGAGCATTTCTGTCTCCTAAAAGGCCCACAAAATTCTCATTGATCAGTTAAAAGGACAGTATACTTTTATACTACACGGAACAATTTGAAGCCTTTCTATTCTGAGCATTTAAATCTTAATGCTACTTGGTGGATAAAGCAGGGTGAATGCCTATAGTAGGGAAAATGAGGGGTAGACTCAATGATCCAGAGCAAGATGGCAGAGGATACACTGAGCGAGGAACAAATCTGTGTAAAAGCGCAGCATGGCTCGGGGCATGAGAGTCAAACGATGTCAACATAGGGTGTTGCGCAGGGTGACATGTGATCCCATGAAAGCTGGAAGGTGAGTATCCAGGACTGGAGAATCAGAGCCTGAGCACAGCAAGGACAGCATCCCCATAAGGGAGGATCTAAAGACAGTGATGGGAGACTGAATATATATAACAGGACTGATGAAAAGAATCAAAGCTCCTTGGAGAAATGACTTATTCTAGGCTAGGGACAGGGAAAGTACACACGAAACACTTTCATTTTAGGAAAACAGTGTTCAAAGAACAATGCGAATGTGTAAAAAGGAGAGAATAGCTAGCTTAAAAGAACTCAAATTGATCACATCTAGGAATAATTTGAGCTTGGGGATAAATGATAAACATCATAGGATTATCCCCTGTAGAAGGGAACGGCAACCCTCCCTATTATTCTTGCCTAGAAAATTTTGTGGACAGAAGAACCAGGCGGGTTACAGTCCAAGGATTTGCAAAGGCAGACGTGAATGAATGACTCACACACACACACACACACACACACACACACACACACACAAATCAGTAGATTATAACCCTTTGAACAAAAAAAACAAACTGAGAATCCACATGTTATAAATACATTAAAAGTTTGAAAAGAAAGATATTTTCACAGGTTCAGAGTAACCTCCTAAGCACTTGATTTCAAAAATAAACCAAAATAGCTTTAAAATTCAATTATCTGACATATGTCACAGTAAACAAGATTCAAGTGAACATCATCAGTCATGAAGAAATGTGAAACTATGGCCCCCACATAGATTACAATGAGAGAAACACAGCAGCCTTTCTGTAACATTCCTGCCTATGTAGGAAAGCTTGCATCTATATAAGAGGAAACAACAAAAACAGCATATTGAGGGCTCTTCCACAAGACTAGATCTTGATTCTCAAAAATGTCAAAGTCATGAAATCAAGGTAAGATTGAAGAACTGTTTCAGATGGTAAGACACTGACAACTAAATGCAATTACTGATTCTGAACTAGCTTTTTTGGTCATTTATAAACTGCCTTAATAGGGAAATCGGCAAAATTGGAATGGGACCTGAGTGTTTGAAGGTAAATATATCAGCATTGGGCTTCCCTGGTGGTCCAGTGGGTAAGAACATCGCCTTGCAGTGCAAGGGGTGCCGGTTTGATCCCTGGCCTGGGAAGACCCCATGTGCCGCGGAGTGGCTGGACTGATGTGTCTGACTACCGAGCCGAAGCTCTGGAGTGCATGCTCCCAGAGCCAGTGCTCTGCAGCAAGAGAGGCCACTGTGATGGGAGGCCCACACAGGCCAAAGAACAAAAAAAGATGAATAAATGAAGGATCAATAGAAGTGGCAAAAATTAAAAATATATATATATATATATATATCAGCATTAACATTCTGGCTTTAATGGTTATATTATAGTTATTTAAGAGAGTATGCCTGTTTGTAGAACAACATACTGGTTCTAAATGTTACTAAGCACAATTAAATACTGTCCTTCTTTGTAGGATTAAGTGTTGGAATGTTAGTTTGACGACTTAATCTCAAATAGGTAAGAAAACAGAGTTCTTGTCTTGTACATCCAACTTTTCTGTATGTCTGTTGCACAATTAATAAAAACACTATCTAGTTACACTACAGAACATTAAAATGGCTCATAATTAAAAACCTGCATGTATTCACATAATAAAAATGATAAACACTGCTTATTTCTTGTACTGTGTATATACTTTGTCAGGCCTTATGCTTCTAGACAGAGATTACACATTATCTCTTTAAACGAGAAGCAAACCAACCACTGTTAACAGAACAGCCTACTTGTGTCAAGTAATTGTGTTATATTGCTGTATTTGCATACAAGGCTAATTGGTACTTTTCCTCCTTCAAGTTGCTCTAGGTAATGGCACTTGAAGACGAGAACAGAGTTGTTTCATTCTCCTCACACAACAACTGCAACTGTGGGCTTTCCTGTCTATCCACCATGGTGTGACCACCTCAAAAATATGATCCTTATATTCTTTAGCCTTGCAAGGCTTTCAAGCAAACATAATAATCAGAAAAAAGGCTTGTCTGAGAGTCACAGACATAGAAAACAAGTTCATGGTTCCTAAAATGGGAAGAGGGGTGGATAAATTTGCAATAACATATAAGGAAAAAGAATCTGAAAAAGAATATATTATATATATGACTAAATCACTGTGCTGTACACTTGAAACAAACATGATATTATAAATCAAATATACTTTAAAGTTAAGAAAAAGAAAGATATAAAAATAAAATAAAAAAGAAAGGGAAAAAGACTCCTCACAGATTGGGGGGCGATCTGATCAGTATGTAAACGATCATAATCACTTGAAATAAGAAGTTGTGCTAAAAGATCCCCTCAGGGGACATCAGCGCACCTGAGACAGATATAAAGGTAAGAGTGGATGAAAGAATCTGTATATTAACACAAAGTTCAAAACAGAAAATGTAGAGTATCATAGCCATTAATTTTAACTATATAGGTAATACATGTTTCCCCTTCTCTTCCTTCTGTGAGAACTGCCCTTGTCTCTGAGGAAGGATCCTGAGAACTTTGTTCTATATGAACAAAAATCTATGTCTCCATGTTCATAGTTTATTGTGGGTGAGGGCACATTTTATAGTTTCTTTGTGGAATAGATAGATTATTTTGTGCCTGTCCTTATTTTCCTCTTTCTTCAGGGCAGTTTTCTAGCTTCTTCACTATATTCACTAGTTCACTGTGCTCTGGAGGAGGGCATGGCTACCTACTCCAGTATTCTTGCATGGAGAATCCCATGGACAGAGAAGCCTGGCAGGCTGCAGTACATGGGGTTTCAAAGAGTTGGACATGACCAAGCACACACACGTGCAGAGCCTCTAGAGATACTCTCTCCTAGTTAGGTGGAGAGGAGTAAGAAGTCAGAGAGGAGTTCACAACCAAGATCATGTAGGACTTTGGGACCCCAGTAAAATATTTGGATTATTCTGAGTAAAATAGAACATCACTGGAATTTTGCCTGTTTTTTTTTTTTTTTTCAAAAAATCAAGATGTAAGACACAAAAGAAAGAATACAGAATGTCTACTATTAAAAACGAGTTCTGTTCTGAGAATGCATTTGTAAGTCCAATTTGTTCATCAAAATTAGCCTAGGTACCCAACAAATACAATTACTTAAATAGTACAGTAATAGGTTTATATTGATAATACTTTCTACACAATATATAAAAAACAAAGAAAGATACTGTGCTCTATACATATACTGTTTAGTAAAGTACACAAAAGCAGAATCACTTATAGAGGCTGCATGCACTTGACAATGTATGCCAGATACATGAAGTAACATGTGATTGGACACACAAATGCATATTGTCATCTTCAGAAGTTCACAACTTAAAGGTTCTTATGTAAGGGACTTATTGTAAAGTATGCCTGCATCTTGATGAATTTTATATACACCGTTCCCTCCTGCAGACAATATACAATCTATGCAAACACCATATAACTAGCACACTGGTCAAGTGTACAATACGCCCAGCAATCCAAGAAGTTCTCTTCCCATTTAACATCCTGACTTCTTTTAAGGAGACTAGTGTTTCCTGTTCTTTAAATTCATAAGGAAGATGCTATAGATAATTATTGTTTCTACTTTCTTTTGTCAAAATATATCTAAGATTTTCCATGTTTTGCATATGGCAAATTTTGCTTCGTATCTCCAAGGAATATTCCATTATATAAATATATCACAATGTATTTATTCTTCAGTTGTTGGCCATTTGGGTGACTTCCACCTTAAGACTATCATGAATAAAACTGCCAACAATATTCTTGTACATATCTTCTTTTGTACAGATGCCCTAGTTTTCCTTGGTATATATCTACATTTAGATTTGCTTGATCATACAGTAAGAATATTTGGATTTGTTAGAAATTGCTAAAGAATTTTCTAAGGTGATTTTACCAATTCACACTCCAACTAGAATATACTAGGTATAAGGTATAATTTATAAAAATATAATGCCCCTGCAAGCACTTGATAATATCAGGCTCTTCAATTTGGGCTATTATTTTGAGTGTTTATTAAGAGTTGCAAGATAATTTCAATTTGCATTTTCTTTACAATTAACAAGGTGGAACATCTTTTCATATGTGAAGTGGCTATTTGAATATCCTGAATATTTTGAATTTTCTATTTAAAGATTTTCAATCACTTGGGGTTTTGTCTTTTTAAATTGACTTATAGAAGTTGTCTGTATTCTGTTTGCAACTCCTTTGTGAGGTCTATATAGCCAATATGCTTTCTCATACGGCTTGCTTTTTTACTTTTTTAATGGTGTCTTTTAATAAACAGAAGCTTCTATTTTTAATTAAGTCCAATTTATCTACTCTTTCTCATGTGGTTAGTGCTTTTCTGTGTTCCACTTAAGAAAGTTATATCTACTCTTAAGCTTCAAAACTATTCTATATATTTTATGGATGCTTTATTATTTACTTTATTCATTCACATTTGTAAATAACTTGTGACTGAGTTTTGTTTAGACATTAAGATTCAATGTTTTCCATATAAATACCCAATTGATTCAACATTACACACAGAAAAACTGACTTCTTTCCCAATTGAACAGTAGTAGCACTTTGCTTCTATCAAGTGGATATTTATATGCAGTCTCTGCTTTGTTTCATTATTTGCTCATCCTTGTACCAGTATCACAGCATCTTAATTTCATTCTTTTATGATGTTTCAAGAATATACCAATACAAATCTCCAACTGGCTCTTTTTTAGGATTGTTCTGCCTATTTTATGTCCTTTGAATTTACATATAAATTTTAACATTTACTTGTCAATTTTGATATAGATATGTATTAACTCAAATTCTCTCAACAAAACAAAACTTGCTGAAATTTATTCTGGCACTATACTAAGTCTGCGACTAAATTTTGGAAGCACTGACACCTGCATAATACTGAGTCATTCAATCCCTAGCATGGTAAACCTCTATATTTATTATCCTTATCTATTTATCTAAATAAATTTATTTATTCTCTAAATAATATTTTACAGTTTTTAATGTACAAGTCTCATGTATCTTTAATGAGATTTTTTACATAATATGGTAAAGGAGAATTTTTTTTTTTTTTTTTTAAGATTTATTTATTTATTCAATTTGGGCGGGAGTCAGGTTGGAGAGGGAGGGGTGCGGGCGGGACACTTCTATTGGTCTTTCATTTATCTATTTGCATCCGTCTTTGTTCTTTTGGCTCCTGTGGGCCTCCCATTGCAGTGGCGTCTGTCATCACAGGGCTCCAGCTCTGGGCGCATGTGCTCAGGAGCTCCGGCTCGGTAATTGGAAACATCGGTCCAGCCGCTCCGCGGCACATGGGATCTTCCCAGGACAGGGATCGAACCGGCGCCCCTTGCACTGCAAGGTGGTGTCCTTACCCACTGGACCACCAGGGGAAGCCCGAGGAGAATATTTTAATTTTCTCTTACAATCTTTTGATTATATACTCAAATATTTACATTTGTATACATTTGTTTACTTTCTGTAAAAAGTTTACATATATTCATATATATACACAGAATTTGTATTCTCACATAAATTACGATTTTAGACATTAAGATTCAATGTTTTCCATATAAATACCCAATTGATTCAACATTACACACAGAAAAACTGACTTCTTTCCCAATTGAACAGTAGTAGCACTTTGCTTCTATCAAGTGGATATTTATATGCAGTCTCTGCTTTGTTTCATTATTTGCTCATCCTTGTACCAGTATCACAGCATCTTAATTTCATTCTTTTATGATGTTTCAAGAATATACCAATACAAATCTCCAACTGGCTCTTTTTTAGGATTGTTCTGCCTATTTTATGTCCTTTGAATTTACATATAAATTTTAACATTTACTTGTCAATTTTGATATAGATATGTATTAACTCAAATTCTCTCAACAAAACAAAACTTGCTGAAATTTATTCTGGCACTATACTAAGTCTGCGACTAAATTTTGGAAGCACTGACACCTGCATAATACTGAGTCATTCAATCCCTAGCATGGTAAACCTCTATATTTATTATCCTTATCTATTTATCTAAATAAATTTATTTATTCTCTAAATAATATTTTACAGTTTTTAATGTACAAGTCTCATGTATCTTTAATGAGATTTTTTACATAATATGGTAAAGGAGAATTTTTTTTTTTTTTTTTTAAGATTTATTTATTTATTCAATTTGGGCGGGAGTCAGGTTGGAGAGGGAGGGGTGCGGGCGGGACACTTCTATTGGTCTTTCATTTATCTATTTGCATCCGTCTTTGTTCTTTTGGCTCCTGTGGGCCTCCCATTGCAGTGGCGTCTGTCATCACAGGGCTCCAGCTCTGGGCGCATGTGCTCAGGAGCTCCGGCTCGGTAATTGGAAACATCGGTCCAGCCGCTCCGCGGCACATGGGATCTTCCCAGGACAGGGATCGAACCGGCGCCCCTTGCACTGCAAGGTGGTGTCCTTACCCACTGGACCACCAGGGGAAGCCCGAGGAGAATATTTTAATTTTCTCTTACAATCTTTTGATTATATACTCAAATATTTACATTTGTATACATTTGTTTACTTTCTGTAAAAAGTTTACATATATTCATATATATACACAGAATTTGTATTCTTTTATATTGATCTTGAGAATCAATAATTCTAATAGCATTTTTGATCTTCTATTTATACAATCATGTCATTTGCAAATAATGACAGTTTTACTTTTTCCTTTCAAAATTTTATCTCTTACATAGTCCTGTCTTATTGTTCTGTCTAAAATTCACAAAAAGCTTTAACTGGTAAAGTCATGGGATAAAATATCCTTGTTACTATGGAGCCAGTAGTCCATATTTAACATAGAACATTCTTGTTACAAGGAAGAGTCCCCAATTAATTTCCTATTTGTATAGTTCAGGCCAGTGATGATTGTGGCTTTGACTAGGAAAGTTTCTCTGTAGGTGGTGGGAAGTAATTACATTCTAAATATACCTAGAATGTAAAATCAACAGGAGTTTCTGACATAAGTTATGATCATAAGAAGAGCCATGAAGGTCTTTGGTGTTGTTTGATTGAGCAACTAAACAAAAGGAACTGCAATTTCTTTAAGGTGAAAAGACTAGGAAAAATCAGGTTGCAGGCTGGGAACCAAAATTGCATATTTATTTTTGAACTTATTAATGTAGTGTGATCTATTAGATTTATTGGGCCTCCCTCGCGGCTCTAACAGTAAAGAATCATCTTACAACGTAGGAAACTTGGGTTTAATCCCTGGTTCAGGAAGATCTTCTGAAGAAGGGAATGGCAGCCACTCCAGTATTCTTGCCTGGAGAATTCCAAGGACAGAGAATCATGGTGGACTAAAGTCAATAGGGTCTCAAACAGTTGGACATGACTGAGTGCCTAACAGTTTCTTTTCATTAGATTTCTTAGTAAACATTCTTTGTTGGTAATTATATATAATAACCTGAAATTTAGGAGGGAGTTCAAGTTCTTTAGAAAGTATATTTGAAAATCACCAGCGTATAAATTGATATTTAAAACTGTAGGCTATTTAAAATAAATGTAGTTACAGAGAAGGAAAAGTATAAAGACATCTGTGGGACACTTCAACATTTAGAAGATGGAAGGATGAAAGAAATATTGAAAAGCATAACGAAAATAAACTGCCCCAATTGGTAAGTAAAAACCATAACAAGATGTTTCTCCTACTAGCCAATAAGGTGTTAGAAACATGAAAGGAATGATCAACTATGTCAAATGCTGCCAATGGTTCTACTAAAGTGAGGGCTGAGAATCACTGCATTTAACTACTCGGAGACTATTATATAATAGGAATGGTAACTGAAGAATCTCCCCCAAAAAGCAGTTCTACTTAATGACAGGCACTGCCTACCACAAGTAGAGCATATTAACAGTATCAAGGACATCAGTGACATCTGTCAGTATCAATCATTCTTAGGTTAGGAAAAAACGGCAAAGTGCATGAGTCAGTATAGTTCAGGCCAGTGATGATTGTGGCTTTGACTAGGAAAGTTTCTCTGTAGGTGGTGGGAAGTAATTACATTCTAAATATACCTAGAATGTAAAATCAACAGGAGTTTCTGACATAAGTTATGATCATAAGAAGAGCCATGAAGGTCTTTGGTGTTGTTTGATTGAGCAACTAAACAAAAGGAACTGCAATTTCTTTAAGGTGAAAAGACTAGGAAAAATCAGGTTGCAGGCTGGGAACCAAAATTGCATATTTATTTTTGAACTTATTAATGTAGTGTGATCTATTAGATTTATTGGGCCTCCCTCGCGGCTCTAACAGTAAAGAATCATCTTACAACGTAGGAAACTTGGGTTTAATCCCTGGTTCAGGAAGATCTTCTGAAGAAGGGAATGGCAGCCACTCCAGTATTCTTGCCTGGAGAATTCCAAGGACAGAGAATCATGGTGGACTAAAGTCAATAGGGTCTCAAACAGTTGGACATGACTGAGTGCCTAACAGTTTCTTTTCATTAGATTTCTTAGTAAACATTCTTTGTTGGTAATTATATATAATAACCTGAAATTTAGGAGGGAGTTCAAGTTCTTTAGAAAGTATATTTGAAAATCACCAGCGTATAAATTGATATTTAAAACTGTAGGCTATTTAAAATAAATGTAGTTACAGAGAAGGAAAAGTATAAAGACATCTGTGGGACACTTCAACATTTAGAAGATGGAAGGATGAAAGAAATATTGAAAAGCATAACGAAAATAAACTGCCCCAATTGGTAAGTAAAAACCATAACAAGATGTTTCTCCTACTAGCCAATAAGGTGTTAGAAACATGAAAGGAATGATCAACTATGTCAAATGCTGCCAATGGTTCTACTAAAGTGAGGGCTGAGAATCACTGCATTTAACTACTCGGAGACTATTATATAATAGGAATGGTAACTGAAGAATCTCCCCCAAAAAGCAGTTCTACTTAATGACAGGCACTGCCTACCACAAGTAGAGCATATTAACAGTATCAAGGACATCAGTGACATCTGTCAGTATCAATCATTCTTAGGTTAGGAAAAAACGGCAAAGTGCATGAGTCAGTAAGTTTCAAAATGGAAGGTGCATTTTCTTTTTCATCATTATTTTCAACTTTAGGCAAAGTTTGTCTTAATTCACCAGTCTTTCTTTTCTGCATTTTTCCAGTTTGAGTTCCTCTCTTCCACCCAAAGCAACAAATATTCTAATGACCAAATGGAGTCACCTTATGCCTTATTCACTCTGAAAGGGAAAGTATATGCATGCTAAGTCACTTCTGTCATGGCCAACTTTTTCCAACCCCATGGACTGAACCAGACTCCTCTGTCCATGGGATTTTCTAAGCAAAGATACTGGAATGGGCTGCCATTTCCCTCCTCTGAAGGATCTTCCCAACCCAGGGATTGAACCTGCATCTCGATGTCTCCTACATTGGCAGGTAGGTTCTTTACCACTAGCACTATCTGGGAAGCAAAAGGTAAAGAGCTCAGTACAAATTTAACATATAATTTTTTCCCAAAAACATTTACATTTTAAAAGAGAATCACTGGTTGAAAACAGCTTTAATAAATAGGAATTTATCACTAAAGGTAGTATTTTAATCATTAATTTGGTTGAATTTATGGGTTTTTCATATCATGTCACTTGGCAACAAATGCTTGAAATGAAACCAAACATTCATGAAGAACTGAGGCACAATATTCTACTTCTAGTTTATATCTTTTAGGATTAATAAGGAAAGTTCTTGTTTCAAAAAGTTCTTGAGCCTAGATGCAATTCTGACGGCAAAGAAAAATTAGTCCTTTCATGTCTTACAACAACAGAATTATGTACGTTTATTTTGAATTCCAAATTCTTATATCCTTTCTACATATATTTCCAATTAGAGGTGTATATGTATCATTGGGATTATAATTTAGTTCACTTATTAGAATTACTATCTTAGATGAAGACATGCTTATTTTTAAATAGCCATGCACCCCTCTTTTGTGACTATAAACCCAAATATTTATCAGGAGCACTGCCACTAATTTTTGTTAATGATTTATATAGCACGTTTACATTATCTTCAAGTGTTCTCTTTTATAAAATTTGCATATGTAAAAGTGAAGGTCAGTACAATTCAGATGAATACATTCTTTCCTTCTTTGGCTAAATCTTCCCTTTTAACCTACTGCCAAAAACTGATATAGTTTATTTTAATACAAATAGTCTAAAATAATCAAAATAACTGTTAAAGTTTAATCAAAGAGGTAGTTTTGGAGGTATGACGGGGAGAAATGACCTTAAGCATTTGAAGACCAAATTTACCTGCTTGAAGTAATACAAGGAATCTTATTATTCTCCATCTTTGAGTGGGCTAATGATTAAATAATGATTTAAGTCACTATACAAAGCAACAAATGTAACTGTTTTTTTTCTGTTATGCCACTATAGCTCTTGGTCAGACCTTTAGAGATAAGACATTTAGAGTACCTTTCAGGAAGCCTAATATTTTTACAGGTTTTACAAAGACCAATAGATTATCTATTAAGATCCTTGAGTATTATGTCTGCTTTCAAGGACAAAATTCAATAAGAAAGCTAGCAAAAGTTACCATAATTCAGCTAGAACTGACTTATATGAAACATTTCCAAAGTTAGCTCATAAAATGTTTCTCTAATCTTTATTCAGACTCCTCTGAAAGTATGTTTCCATTAACCCAAAGTAAGGTTACATTATGAGAAAAGATGCTTTTTAAATGAAGATATATTTAGCTTAACTGTAAATGTAGGAGAGTTTGGATTCCTTTTACCTAAGGAAATGATATAAAGCAATTAAAAAGAAAAATGTTCTATTAAAAGTAGTGAAATATTCAGCTTGTTACCTAAATTAAATTTGCTTTAAAATTATGAAACTCAGGGGTCTTTATTATTCGTCTGAAATACTTTAAAATCTCTGTTATAGAGATATTCGCAAATTGACTCAGATATGGATGCTCTGATTCTAAACATTCTTAAGAATAATTAATTGACCTTTCATAGAAAGAAAATGGACAACCCTTACCATGAAGTCAATTGTTACCCAATTTTCCCAACCTCCTTTGGAATAGCAACTTCCAGAAAATTGTTGTTTAAAGTCAAACTCAGAATTTTTGTTCCCAATATAGAATTTTTAAAACTATAGGGTTATCTTAAATACTTTTAAAATTGTATTAGAAATTGGCAAGCAAATCTTTACAAAAACATGTTGTAAAGGCATAATTTATATCAACAATCAATTTTGTAGGCAATTATAATTGATTATATAACTGAAAACAGTAAAAAAGAGCTTAATTACTGGTTCTAGAAGTACAAGGTGACAAGAATTAGGAACTGGAAAGGGAGAGGGAGAAATCACTTAAAGATTTTATGTAACAATATTTAATTCAGCATTAGAAAAAGAAATAAACATGTTACAATGTAAGGTGGAGGGGACATACACATGTTCTGGCTTTTGCTGTAGGCAGAAAGAAAATATCTCACCCAGGAATTCTTTATTATAACTCATTTAGCTTTGGACCTTCATTCCTACTATCCAAGATATTCAAAAAACCTCAGGACAAAGATTTAATTTAGCGTATTTTCTGAATGGGCACCAATCCTATGGTTAGAAGCAACATTAGAATCTCTTTAGAGAAACAGACTTTTTTATAAAAATTTTGGCCTCTTTTTACTGATTTTTTTATTCATTTATTTCTGATCCATCTTTATTCTTCAGTCTGTGTGGGCCTTGCATTGCAAGTGGCCTCTTGTTGCAGAGCACCAGCTCTGGGTGCACGTGCTCCAGAGTGCCAGCTCGCAATTAGTCACACTGGTCCAACCACTCCGCAGCACGCAGGATTCCCCCGGGCCAAGGGTCGAGCCGGTGCCCCTTGCACTAGAAGGGGGACTCTCCATGCACTGGACCACTAGGGAATCCCAGAAACAAACTTTAAACGGGCCAAATGTAACTGTTGGCTAATGGGTATTATGAGACATTTCCTGAACAAGAGTCTTCAAATGTAATAGAAATGTTAAGCATTACTTCTTCCACTGCTATCTTTTCCCATGAAAAGAATAAATCCTGAGTGGCTCACTGATACAAGGAAGAGAGACATAAGACTTGTACCGAACTTTCCTTAAAGGAATAGCAACTTCCAGAAAATTGTTGTTTAAAGTCAAACTCAGAATTTTTGTTCCCAATATAGAATTTTTAAAACTATAGGGTTATCTTAAATACTTTTAAAATTGTATTAGAAATTGGCAAGCAAATCTTTACAAAAACATGTTGTAAAGGCATAATTTATATCAACAATCAATTTTGTAGGCAATTATAATTGATTATATAACTGAAAACAGTAAAAAAGAGCTTAATTACTGGTTCTAGAAGTACAAGGTGACAAGAATTAGGAACTGGAAAGGGAGAGGGAGAAATCACTTAAAGATTTTATGTAACAATATTTAATTCAGCATTAGAAAAAGAAATAAACATGTTACAATGTAAGGTGGAGGGGACATACACATGTTCTGGCTTTTGCTGTAGGCAGAAAGAAAATAGCTCACCCAGGAATTCCTTTATTATAACTCATTTAGCTTTGGACCTTCATTCCTACTATCCAAGATATTCAAAAAACCTCAGGACAAAGATTTAATTTAGCGTATTTTCTGAATGGGCACCAATCCTATGGTTAGAAGCAACATTAGAATCTCTTTAGAGAAACAGACTTTTTTATAAAAATTTTGGCCTCTTTTTACTGATTTTTTTATTCATTTATTTCTGATCCATCTTTATTCTTCAGTCTGTGTGGGCCTTGCATTGCAAGTGGCCTCTTGTTGCAGAGCACCAGCTCTGGGTGCACGTGCTCCAGAGTGCCAGCTCGCAATTAGTCACACTGGTCCAACCACTCCGCAGCACGCAGGATTCCCCCGGGCCAAGGGTCGAGCCGGTGCCCCTTGCACTAGAAGGGGGACTCTCCATGCACTGGACCACTAGGGAATCCCAGAAACAAACTTTTAAACGGGCCAAATGTAACTGTTGGCTAATGGGTATTATGAGACATTTCCTGAACAAGAGTCTTCAAATGTAATAGAAATGTTAAGCATTACTTCTTCCACTGCTATCTTTTCCCATGAAAAGAATAAATCCTGAGTGGCTCACTGATACAAGGAAGAGAGACATAAGACTTGTACCCGAACTTTCCTTAAAGGAATAGTAGACTTTACCAGCAGATTCCTCAAACAACGCACAAGTATACATCACTGTTTTTTAAGTCACTAAGATTTGCAGTGGTTTGTTATATAACATAATTGAGGCAAAAATGAACCAATATACACATTGACTAAAAGTGTGCTGCTGCTGATACAAAAAGTCTAAAATATGTACCAGTGTAATTTGGAACAGGTGACTTCAAAAAGGAGACAATTATAGGAAGCTAGAGAAATGGTGAGAATTGTGATTACACTGAAAAAGTAAAGTGAAAACCTATGTTATATAGTGGAATAACATTTGGTGAAAACATCATATCAGATTATGTAAAAAGTAGAACACAGGGCTTCCCTGGTGGTCCAGTGGGTGGAGAGTCTGCCTTGCGGTGCAAGGGGCACTGGTTCGATCCCTGGCCCAGGGGGATCCCACGTTCCATGCAGCAGCTGGACCGGTGTGTCCAACTGCAAGCCAGCACTCTGAAGAACATGTGCCTGGAGTTGGTGCTTTGTGATGAAATAAGACACTGCAGCGGGAGGCCCACACAGGCCAGGGAATGAAGATGTATGAAAATAAACAAAGCAAAAAACCAATAAAAAAGACCAAAATTTAAAAAAAGAAAAAGGTAGAACATATGATAAATGTGTAGAGTTGGGGGAAAGAACTTCAGATAAGATGCAAAAAGCATGAACTATTGGGATTTAATTTCCTTCTTCTTAATTTTTTTTTAAACCAGTATCATATGATAAAAAAATTTCAAGAAAGAGATGCAATAAGGAAACTAGTCCATTTTTAAGCAAAACATAGAAGACATACATAAAGCTGACTAATTTCAGGTTTGAAAGATAACATTATTTTCTATCAAATCAATGATGTGACCATTACATTAAGACCTTGCAGAAAGAAGTAAATCCAGAGCTTATTTTACAAGGCATCCAGGTAAAAACCAAGGGGAGGATTATAATACGTTCTATTTCTTCAACAAGCTCTTAAGCTGGTCAGAATTCTTAGTTTGGTGGGGTAATGCAAAAATATCATTCATGAAATTCCTGTGTCATTAGTGGCCTTGTGTTTATCAGGTTTGATGACATATTTCAAGTTATTTAAAAATCTAAATGGATCTGGGTAGCCACTGTAGATGTGGTTTTAAACACATCCCTGCATCATTTTGAGGGTTTAAACTTTTCTGAAGTGTGTCAAACTCAGGGACACCACCAGCCATTTTCAAAACAATAAGTGCTAACAGCTGCCTGATGCAACCTCATATTCTAAGTACCCCCTCTTTTGCAACAATGCAATCATTTCAAACCCTAAGCAATCCTTGCTTAACAAGCTTCCATACTTACAAGCTCCAGTCCTACTTCTTGACAAACAACTTATATAACCTTACAGTTTCTTTTCTTTTTTTTTTTTTTTTTTGCCTTTATAAGCCTCTCCTACTTTGTATTTCAGGGGAATACAATTATGCTTCTTATATCTGGGTCTCCTGGACTACAGTTCTAACAAACCTCAAATAAATGCCTTTTTAATCATGTCTCTGTTTCCGAAATTTTGGCTAACAGGCTGCTCCAGATTGCCACCTACTTTCACAAAGGATATGGGAGTTGCATTTGTTTCCTAGGATTGTCATTGTAAATTATCCTCCCAAAGGATATGGGAGTTGCATTTGTTTCCTAGGATTGTCATTGGATGACCTAAAATAACACAGGTTTATTCTCTAGCACAGTTCTGGATGCTAGGCATATAAAATTGAGATACTGATAGGGCCCATGCTCCTCTGAAGCCTCTGGGAAAGAATCCTCCCTTGTTTCTTCCTAGCCGGCTGTAGCTCCTGACAACCCTTGGCATTCCTTAGCTTGTTTCAGCATCACTCAAAGGTAAAGAACTGAACAATAGCTAGGTGGGTACAAACAGCCTGGCACTTTGGATTATAATACCCATACGAAGTATTGATGAGAAACAACGCTGGAGGATTGGGCAGTAGCAGAGAATGGGAGGTGTCATTGAAAAAATTATCAGATGGACTTCAGCTTTTAGACAATGGAGAGTTATAAAATGACTTTAAATGGAACAATGTAGCACAATCTGGCCTATTTAGCAAATAAAATATACTTGCAAACATGATGACAACCCCTATCCACCCCAAGTGTTTTATATCCCTTCATCTCTCTGTAAAATGAACATGCTCCTTGGAATTATTCAATCTAAACCACATTCTCCTTTAGATTAATTAATATCAGAGGGAACAGAAGGAACAGATTCACAGTTCTGACCAAAAGGTATTGTATCATACTCTAACCTACATAACCATATCATATTCTCCTTTAGATTAATATATCACAGGGAACAGATGGAACAGTTCAGACCAAAAGGTATTATATCATATTCTAAAATATATATATACATATTCACACACATATATGTATTTAATATATATGTGCTCAGTCACTCAGTCATGGCCAACTTTTGTGACCTCATGGACTGTAGCCTGCCAGGCTGCTCTGTCCATGGAATTTTCCAGGCAAGAATTTCTGGAATGGGCTGCCATTTCCTTTATCCATCACATTTTTTCCTTGGTATCAAAGTCATAACCTTTATTCTACCCCTCCTCCTTTATTGAGTGCTATGTACACAAATTGCTTTATACTTGTTTCCTTGTTTCCTTATTTTTCCAAATATTCAAGGTTAAGCTTGCACATAAATGAGTTTGCATTATCAGCCTAGAGAAAAGTCTTTTGATTATCCCTTTTAAATTCAAAGAACAAATTCACTGAGTTCTTGGAGTCAAATCACCTTGCATTTTACAACAAAATTTACATTACAAATACAAGTAAAATAATCACAAATATATCTCTACACATAGAAATGTGACAATGTCACTGTTTTATTCCTATGAAGGATGAATCACATACCAAAATAGAATTGTTAACATATTCCTTTTCTGAATCTCCATCAGGCTCAATGCAGGTGCAATTGGTCTCTTATGTTCTCAGAATAAAAGAAGCAAGTGGCCAATTAAAGTAGGAATGAGCCCACTGAATGATCAATATTTGGCAGGCATTAAGTTGCAGGTGTAAAAAAGCTGGCTCTAACCTACTCTGAAAACCATGATGTACACAGAGAAATAAGTGGCTCAGTTTCTTGTAACTACCAAGAGAGGAAATAAAACCAGCAGATTTCTCAATTATAGAGATATTTGTATAAATACATGAATATGGCAAGAGTCAAATTTTCTTTGATTTCATTGATGACTGTGATCACCTCTTCTGGCTACATATATACTTTATTAGCAAAAGCATACACACAAAAGAAGAAAACAGGGATATTAACCAATATTTGGTCTAATCAGCAGCAAAGAATCCATTTGGCCGAGCTGTAGAATTCTTATTTGTTGCAGTCATAACTCAATATGCCTTTGACAGGATATAACTTTAACCATCCTTCTGTAGTGATAATACATATTCAAACATCTTTCATGCATAATTGGATACCTATCCTGATAAAAAGCATATTTGTGCGTATATGTATGTGTGTGTGTGCATGTGTGTTTGGAACTTTGAGCACAGCAGATACCTGGAATGTCATACTGACATCCATAATAAGACTGGACAAAGAAATCCTACTTCCTGGCATATTAAACAGTATCCTCATGTTTGGCAACATCTGAATCAGAAAGCTACTAAAAAGTTTTGTTTAATCAGGGTCTAAGTGATTCCAAGAATTAAGGACCGACTGAATATAAAGAAGGAGGCACAAAGATCTTAGAACTGGATACAGCAATTTGAGAAAAACCTGAGGTGAAATAGCTTGAGTTCATAGGTAAAAAAGCTTACACACATAGTAGTACACACACACACACACACACAATGAGGAGTCAGGGCTCCAAAGAATTAAGTCCTTTTTAGCAACTTAATTCTTGGCAATTGCTGGTAGCATTCCAACACAGAGCACACACCCTTTTCAATTATTGCAGTATAAAAGGATCTAACTAGGAATCCGAATTCTTTCTTTCTACTCCAGCTCCATGTTTAATTCTGTCAATCTGTGCCAGTCAGGTCACTTCTTAAGTCCCAGTTTCCTCATTTGTACAAATCATAGATGTGATGTTCTCAGAATAAAAGAAGCAAGTGGCCAATTAAAGTAGGAATGAGCCCACTGAATGATCAATATTTGGCAGGCATTAAGTTGCAGGTGTAAAAAAGCTGGCTCTAACCTACTCTGAAAACCATGATGTACACAGAGAAATAAGTGGCTCAGTTTCTTGTAACTACCAAGAGAGGAAATAAAACCAGCAGATTTCTCAATTATAGAGATATTTGTATAAATACATGAATATGGCAAGAGTCAAATTTTCTTTGATTTCATTGATGACTGTGATCACCTCTTCTGGCTACATATATACTTTATTAGCAAAAGCATACACACAAAAGAAGAAAACAGGGATATTAACCAATATTTGGTCTAATCAGCAGCAAAGAATCCATTTGGCCGAGCTGTAGAATTCTTATTTGTTGCAGTCATAACTCAATATGCCTTTGACAGGATATAACTTTAACCATCCTTCTGTAGTGATAATACATATTCAAACATCTTTCATGCATAATTGGATACCTATCCTGATAAAAAGCATATTTGTGCGTATATGTATGTGTGTGTGTGCATGTGTGTTTGGAACTTTGAGCACAGCAGATACCTGGAATGTCATACTGACATCCATAATAAGACTGGACAAAGAAATCCTACTTCCTGGCATATTAAACAGTATCCTCATGTTTGGCAACATCTGAATCAGAAAGCTACTAAAAAGTTTTGTTTAATCAGGGTCTAAGTGATTCCAAGAATTAAGGACCGACTGAATATAAAGAAGGAGGCACAAAGATCTTAGAACTGGATACAGCAATTTGAGAAAAACCTGAGGTGAAATAGCTTGAGTTCATAGGTAAAAAAGCTTACACACATAGTAGTACACACACACACACACACACACACACACAATGAGGAGTCAGGGCTCCAAAGAATTAAGTCCTTTTTAGCAACTTAATTCTTGGCAATTGCTGGTAGCATTCCAACACAGAGCACACACCCTTTTCAATTATTGCAGTATAAAAGGATCTAACTAGGAATCCGAATTCTTTCTTTCTACTCCAGCTCCATGTTTAATTCTGTCAATCTGTGCCAGTCAGGTCACTTCTTAAGTCCCAGTTTCCTCATTTGTACAATTAATAGATTGGACTCAATGATTCCAAAAGCTTCATCTACTTTTGGACTCTATATTAGCATAAAGTGTGGGGCTCTGAATTGAAAGAGGACTGTTGCAAGCATAAGGAAGATTAAGCACATTGTTTCAGTTTGGAGCTAAGATGGTGCCTACAGGAAGGGATGTGGGCATGAAAGGAAGCTTAAGCACATTGTTTAAGGAAGCTTAAGCACATGTTTGCGGTTTGGAGCTAAGATGGCACCTACAGGAAGAGATGTGGGCGTGATCTAAATTGTTAAGTGATGGTCAAAATTTCTGATTGGTTCCCCTGGTTTCCGCGCTCATGGATGATTGCTTGACCTTTAGCTTGATTGGTGTAATCTATAGGAAGTCCCATGCAAAACTCCCTTCACTTGCCTATAAAAGCTGTGAGTCTGCACTAATAAAACGGAACTGCTTTGACAGAACCCCTGCCATGTCTGATTGTCCCCTGCGTTTGCCGGGGGGCTGGGGGGCTGGCAACAATACTTGCCTATCCCCGAGATCTCCCGGTTCAGCTGGGGGCAATCCCACTGTCTTCCTTTCTGTGGAAGGTCCCTGCATAAAGGACTCGACCATCAGTATAAAGTGCAGATGTATCTTCTATAGTACTACACTATGCTATGGGTTTATTTCTTTTGCAGCAAATGAAATAAAGTATTCAAGAAAATCAGAGGGTGATTTTATTTAAAAAAAAATCTGACACAAATTTTAGTCAAACTCATGAAAATATTGACTAAAGCAATATATTATATAATCAAAATAATACACTCATTCCAACCACTCATTCAATACTCCATGTCATTGTACAGCATCCCTTGCAAGTGGACAGAAATCCTTAAACATTCATCCATTTATCCAGTGTGCAGATCCTGCAGAGGCAGCCTTCCTTCCTCAGGCAATCAGGACTCAATAATTTGAGCTTCTGTTGAGCTGAAACTTAACTCCCTATGGCTTCTACTCATTTCTCCTAGCTCTCATCTTCTGGAGGGCTATACCTAATGAGTTTAATCCCTCTTCTCCATGACAACTCTTAAGACATCTGAAGATAGCAATCATATCTTGTCTAATCTATCTCAGTTTTCTCAGCTGCTCCTAATATGAGCTTCATATCCAGTATCATTGTCTCTCAATGTGTTTCTATCCCACTTAGCATGTGGGTTCAAGCACAAAATGACAAATACCGAGAAAAATTGCTGTTATTTTGCCTTTATTATGGATAAATTATCATAAAAGATTAAAAGAAACTACATGTCACTATTTACTCACATGGGAGTTACCATGAACTAAGTTAAAATCTTCTTAAATGTATTCCTGTTAGGCCAAATGTCTTCCTTCTCATATTTGGACAACTGGTTAAAAACTGTATGAGAAAATATTCATAAACCACAAGTAAAGCATTTTCCAACAATGGAACTCTGTTCTCTGGTTCATGCGTTGTGATCTCTGTGGAGCTTTTAAAATGAAAATGTTTTCACGGCATCTTGAATGTGTGGTCTTCCATTTGGGATCCTCTTCCCTTTGTTTTAAACTGAAAAACTAAGAAATCTTCAGTGCACACATTAAACATATACCACTTTTTTTCCAACTCTGTGCACGCATGTTATACAAGAATAAGCAGAGTGGAAACAAATGCCCAGTTTCAGCTTGATGTCACAGCAGGCCTGAAGCTTTTGAGATAATGGCACATACACACTAACACAGCGAAAAGGTTTGGACGCTTCAATCACTGAGAACAAAACAGAGTAACATTTTCCCTTTGAAATCCACAAAAACATGACAGTCTTAGTAGTTAATGAAATATGAATATCTTTTTTCCTGCTCAAAAATACTCTCATTCCAACCACTCATTCAATACTCCATGTCATTGTACAGCATCCCTTGCAAGTGGACAGAAATCCTTAAACATTCATCCATTTATCCAGTGTGCAGATCCTGCAGAGGCAGCCTTCCTTCCTCAGGCAATCAGGACTCAATAATTTGAGCTTCTGTTGAGCTGAAACTTAACTCCCTATGGCTTCTACTCATTTCTCCTAGCTCTCATCTTCTGGAGGGCTATACCTAATGAGTTTAATCCCTCTTCTCCATGACAACTCTTAAGACATCTGAAGATAGCAATCATATCTTGTCTAATCTATCTCAGTTTTCTCAGCTGCTCCTAATATGAGCTTCATATCCAGTATCATTGTCTCTCAATGTGTTTCTATCCCACTTAGCATGTGGGTTCAAGCACAAAATGACAAATACCGAGAAAAATTGCTGTTATTTTGCCTTTATTATGGATAAATTATCATAAAAGATTAAAAGAAACTACATGTCACTATTTACTCACATGGGGTTACCATGAACTAAGTTAAAATCTTCTTAAATGTATTCTTGTTAGGCCAAACAAATGTCTTCCTTCTCATATTTGGACAACTGGTTAAAAACTGTATGAGAAAATATTCATAAACCACAAGTAAAGCATTTTCCAACAATGGAACTCTGTTCTCTGGTTCATGCGTTGTGATCTCTGTGGAGCTTTTAAAATGAAAATGTTTTCACGGCATCTTGAATGTGTGGTCTTCCATTTGGGATCCTCTTCCCTTTGTTTTAAACTGAAAAACTAAGAAATCTTCAGTGCACACATTAAACATATACCACTTTTTTTCCAACTCTGTGCACGCATGTTATACAAGAATAAGCAGAGTGGAAACAAATGCCCAGTTTCAGCTTGATGTCACAGCAGGCCTGAAGCTTTTGAGATAATGGCACATACACACTAACACAGCGAAAAGGTTTGGACGCTTCAATCACTGAGAACAAAACAGAGTAACATTTTCCCTTTGAAATCCACAAAAACATGACAGTCTTAGTAGTTAATGAAATATGAATATCTTTTTTCCTGCTCAAAAATACTCTCAGAAAGCTAGAGTGCTGATTATGAGAGCTTGGGTACAATCCCTATGGCTTTGATGTGGTAGAATGAGTATGCCTCCATGACATGGAAGAAAGGATGCATTACTTTGTCAATGACTCACCACAAAATAAAAAGTGGTATCCGAATAAATAACACTGATTAAAAGTATTGATAAAATTCTCTGTTATGGTCATGAAATTTAAAAACCAATGTATTTTTGAAGTATTTCTTTAAAAAGACAAAAATACTGTTTATCTAAAAAGAAAGTGACTTAACTCTTGAGTGACATTTAGCATACACAAGTCTAAATTTTTGAATTTAAATAGAAATTTGGCATATATCATAATCACACATGAAGCAGTCAAAACAAAATTTACTTTATATCATTCACAATTACTTTGATAGCAAGAAAGGCAAACTCAAAGCAGCTTTTTTTCCTCCTCATTTGTCTGCAACAGGGTTTTGTTTAATTCACATGTTGCCATAAACATAACAATGATTATGGGCATAACTGGATTTCCTCATAGTTCTAGTGGTAAAGATCCCACCTACCAATGCAGTAGACATAAGAGACAGGGGTACTATCCCTGGGTTGGAAAGATCTCCTGTAGGAAAGCATGGCAACTCACTCCAGTACTCTTTCCTGGAGATCCATAGGGTCACACAGAGTCAAACAGGACTGAAGTGAGTTAGCATGCATGGGCATAACTATTCTCTGGTCCTGACCTTGGTGAACCTACTCTGAACTCTTTTTATTGATATGAGTTTCCTATAGCCCTGCTCAATAAGACAGACTGTGAATCCTTGACCTTTATATAGTTGTGAAAACCCCATCAGGGAACTCTCTCTTTATCTTCCTCTGTTTCAGAACAAGGGACAAACTCAGGTCAAAGTGATAAACTTCTTAAACCTCGTAAGGTGAGTCTGATCATATCTCAAATCTGACCCACTATTTGTGTCACTACCTGTAATGAATATTCTTGGAGGCGGTCAGCTTGGAGTACCAAGGTCAGGATGTTGTGACCTCTTCTCTCTCCAGCAGTGTAATAGAAGAAGCAAAGCTTCCCAAACTACTTTGTGATGTCTGATACTCCAGACACTCTCCGTGAAGACAATTCTCCCCTGGTGCAGGGAGCCTTTGCGGTGGTAGAGATCTTAATTCTTCAAGGTTCCTAAACCTACCTGGACATTGGTCCCAGTCACCTGAGGTTTACTTGCAAATAATCACAGGACTTTTCCGTTAGCTACCAATATCATGATGACCGATTAATCTGTTGTACAGTAGTCCTGATCATCTTTGAGCTACCAAATTGAATTCTGAGACTCACTCCCACAGAATCTGCTGATGTTTTTCTAAACCATCAGCCCTGTTTTTAGGTTTTTTAATTGCCATTTTCAATGAAATTTAGGTTAGAAAGAATTCCTTCACCATTCAAAGACATACTACCTCAAAGACATACTACCTCACGACAGACTCAATTCTATTAGGCAGAACATGTGATCTCAAGTCGTTAGACATCCTTTGATGATTAATAAGATGATTGTTTTCACTATACAAAAAGTTCTTGAGACCCAAATTGTGGAAGAGCATAGTTCAATGCGTTTGTGTGGAATGGATCTCCATAACAATTTTGTGGGGGGAAAAGATTAAAGGCCATAATGAGTATTTGTACACAGAGGACTAAAATTAATGCCTTGTGTATTACATGAAAAGACTATATAAAAGGACATGCCTGTTGTTTCCATGTGGAGAGAAAGTATCATTAGTAAATAACTCTTATTTGGCAAATGAGAAAGGCCAAATTCCTTATGGTGAAGAAAACAGATTTTAAAGATAAAACACATGGACTTAAATCACAACTGTGCCTTCTTCCTAGCTTCTTGAATTTGGAAAAGTTATTTAAGTTGGCTACAACTTCATCATTGAGCATAATGCCAGTATAAGTGTAATAGTTAACAGAATAAAGTCCCTCACCAAGTCCTAGTTAGCACATTTGAAAGTGTTACCTAACATATTTATCAAGAAATCAGCAGTTAGAACATGGAAGCAACCTAGATGTCCATCAACAAACGAACGGAGGGAAGCCAAGATGGCGGAGGAATGAGGGGAAGATTTCACCAGCTCCCCAACAGAATCACCAGAACTAATCAAGAAATGAACCACCACCAACAAACCAGCCGCTAGACAACAGAAGAATTCCCATAGGTCCACGAGAGTAGAAGAGTGAACAGCCAGATCTCTCCCCGAGCTACTGTCCTAAGAATTCACTATCCTAACCGCCACGCTGGACCGCACCGACGGAGAGCGCACCAGCAAGTGCCCTAAAAGGGGGCCTAAGCGGAGCCTCGGGGGAGAGAGGGCAGCGATCAGCGTGAAAACTCCAAGAATCTGCCTGAATCGCTGGCAGAAATTAAGACACTGCGAAGATAGTATACCAGAGCAGGGCTGAGCAGAACCCGCTTGCTGCCTAGCGACCTGAGACCTGACAGAACGCGGGGAGTGCTGCCTAGCTACCGACCGGGAGACTGGAGGGAGAGCCCAGTGTGAAAATTGCGCCGCTCGGCTAGGCGAAAATCACGACTTTCCGCCTGGCACCGGGTGAGTTCAAACACTCCTAGTGGGGGACTGGCTGAAGGGGAAGCCGCCCACAGATTGCTGACCAGGGACCGGGCTAGAGCCAGACGGGGAAGCTTGTGCCTGCCTTTGGGACTTGGACGCTGTAACTGGCAGTGCCTGCGCGCCAGTGGCGGAGGAGCCCGTGCACCCCCATAGCTACACCCCCATAGCTACACCCGCAGCGGAGGAAGCCGGGAGAAGGGCAGGTATCAGAGGCTACCGGCGGGTGCGCGGCAGAGCCAGGACACCCCCGCCCAACATAGGATTGTGCGCGCGCCAAGGTCCCCCGCCCGACGGACTGGAATCAGCCCGCCATCCCGGCCAGCACCTGAGCTTGCAGACCGGCCCATAAGGGAAAGGCTACATCATCAAGACAACACCATCGAGAGCTAATTGGATTCCACCAGACAGATGAGAGGATAAAAACCAGGGACAGTATTTAGTTTTTTGTTTATCTGTTGCTGACGGTTCTGTTTATTCGTTTGATCGGTCAGGGTTGGGTTTTTTTGTTTTTTGTTTTTTTTTTTCCTCTCTCTTTCTTCTGTCTCTTCTTATTAAGTTTCTCTTCCCTTTTTAATTTCTTTTTTTTTTTTTGATTTTTAATTATTAATTTTTTTTAAATTTTAATTCTTGGAAATTTCTAATTTTCTTTCCTCTTTCCCACTGCTTCCTCCCTCTATGTTCTAAATCTAAAACTTTCTCGTATATACCACTACCCTCTAGATAAATATTTCCTAACTTCCTGTCTCCACTATTCACTTCCAGCTACACTAAACAATACAACACACTAATCTTGGCTACATAAACCCATAAAATCCTTCCAAGACGAATCTATTCCTTCTCATTACCCATACACTATCCACCTCCTCATCCCCAACACGTGTCTTAGTTAAAAATTGCTTTCAATGAAATAGTCCAAGCCAGGATCTTGCCTAAGATCTATTTTTCCAGGCACTATTTTAATTAATTCAGAGCTTAATGGGCAAGTACCATCTTTGATTGCATCGTTTGCCAGAAAAATATCCTATGCTTTGACACTGTAAGACTGGTTAGATCTGGTTATTGCTGTGTATGTATGTATATCTTATGACTATGTTAGAAAACATCTGCATGCTTTTATGACTGTCACACACCAGGGACACACCTCTTGCTCCTCAGATGCTAATATTTGAACTAATATAACGGAACACTATAGCAAACCAGACATAGAGCCTACACTCCCTGACCAATCATCAAACCAAGGATCCTCGGAGCAGAAGCCCTGATTCCAAGACCCCACACTATCAAAGAACATACAACACTAGAGATTGTTCACCTGTAAACAAGACCTAACACCACCCAAGACACAAACCATTGAACCCTTCTAGAAGGACAGAACCCCAAAGGAAGGGAGAACTCAACCAAGAAGCCTGGTGGGGAAAAGAACTCCATACACACAGACCCCCACAAAGAAACAAAAACTAACCTAATAATGAAACGTCAGAGACACACTGCACAAATGAAGGACCAAGCTAGAGAATCACAGCTTCAAATGACAGAGGAGGAGATAGACAAATTATCTGAAAGAGAATTCAGAAAAGCTATACTAATGAGGATGCAAAACACCGAAAACAGAATATTAGAGGAAATAAGTGCATTGAGAAAAGACATGCAGGAAGGATAAGCAAATAGAGACCACCAACTCAACTGCTGAACTCAAAAATACTATAGAAGGCCTCAACAGTAGAGTATCAGAGGCTGAAGAACGGATAAGTGAACTGGAAGATAGAATGGTTGAGGTAAATACTGAGGAACAGAACAAAGCAGAAAGAATTAAAAGAACTGAGTATAGCATCACAGACCTATGGGACAACATCAAATGCACCAACATCAGAATTATAGGAGTTCCAGAAGAAGAAGAGGGGAAGAAAGTTTACGAAAAAATTCTTGGAGAGGTTGTAGTGGAAAACTTCCCCAGCATGGGAAAGGAAATAGTTAACCAAGTCCAAGAAGCACAACGAGTTCCATACAGGAGAAACCCCAGAAGAAATACACCAAGGCACATACTAATCAAACGCAGACTAAATATAAAGACAGATTACTAAAAGCAGCTAGGAGCAAATAACAAATAACATATAAAGGAAATCCCATACGTCTAACTGCGGATCTCTCAACAGAAACCCTGCAGGCCAGAAGAGAATGGCAGGACACATTTAAACGGCTAAAAGAGAATAACCTCCAACCAAGAATTCTCTACTCAGCAAGAATCTCATTCAGAATTGATGGTGAAGTCAAAAGCTTCTCAGACAGACAAAAACTAAAAGAATTCTGTACCACAAAACCAGCCCTACAACAAGTGTTAAAGGGCCTGATATAGCCAATAAATACAAGAGAAGAAGTCCTACAAATCAAACCCCAAACTTCTAAGAAGATGACAATAGGAACATTTGTATCAATAATTACATTGAATGTAAATGGATTAAATGCTCCAACCAAACGACACAGGTTGGCTGAATGGATCAAGAAACATGACCCATATATATGCTGTTTAGAAGAGACACACTTCAGACCTAGAGACACCCATAGACTGAAAGTGAGAGGCTGGAAAAAGATATTCCATGCAAATGGAAATCAAAAGAAAGCTGGAGAAGCAATCCTCATATCAGAGAAAATAGATTTTAAAGCAAAGAATATTCTAAGAGACAAGGCAGGTCACTACATCATGATTAAGGGATTCATCCAAGAGGAAGACATAACAGTCATGAATATCTATGCACCCAACACAGGGGCACCTCAATACATAAGACAGATACTTTCAGACTTAAAAGAAGAAATCAATAATAACACAATAATAGTAGGAGACTTTAACACTCCTCTCACACCAATGGATAGATCATCCAAACAGAAAATTAATAAAGAAACACAAGCCTTAAATGCCACACTAGAAAAGATGGACCTCATCGATATCTTTAGGACATTCCATCCAAAAGCAGAAGAATACACTTTCTTCTCAAGTGCTCATGGAGCATTCTCCAGGACAGACCACATTTTGGGCCACAAATCTAACCTCAGTCAATTCAAGAAAACTGAAATTATATCAACCATCTTCTCGGACCACAATGCAATGAGACTAGAGATCAGCTACAGGAAAACCACCGGTAAAATAACAAACACATGGCAATTAAATAACACATACCTGAAAAACCAACTGATTACTGAGGAAATCAAAGGAGAAATTAAACAATTTCTAGAAGAAAATGACAATGAACATACGACTGTGCAAAACCTATGGGATACCGCAAAAGCAGTTCTAAGAGGGAAGTTTATAGCAATACAATCCCACCTCAAGAAATTAGGAAAATATGAAGCAGATGACCTAACCCTCTGCTTAAAACAATTGGAGAAAGAACAAAAACATCCCAAAGCCAGCAGAAGATGAGAAATTATAAAGACTAGAGCAGAAATAAATGAGAAAGAAATGAAAGAAACTATAGTACGGATAAGTAAAACAAAAAGCTGGTTCTTTGAAAAGGTAAATAAAATTGACAAGCCCCTGGCCAGACTCATCAAGAGAAAGAGAGAGCAGAACCAGATCAACGAAATCAAAAATGAAAAAGGAGAGATTACAACAGATCATGCAGAAATCCAAAGGATTCTAAGGAACTATTTTGAGCAACTTTCTGGCAACAAACTGGACAACCTGGAAGAAATGGACAGTTTCTTGGGGAAGATTAATCTCCCAAGACTGACCCAGGAAGAAACAGGAACTTTGAACAACCCTATCACAAGCTCAGAAATCGAATCTGTCATTAAAAATCTACCCAAAAATAAAAGCCCAGGGCCAGATGGCTTCACAGCCGAATTCTACCAGACATTTAAAGAAGAGCTAATGCAACACAGGAGCCCCTCAATACATAAGAAAGATACTTTCAGACTTAAAAGAAGAAATCAATAATAACACAATAATAGTAGGAGACTTTAACACTCCTCTCACACCAATGGATAGATCATCCAAACAGAAAATTAATAAAGAAACACAAGCCTTAAATGCCACACTAGAAAAGATGGACCTCATCGACATCTTTAGGACATTCCATCCAAAAGCAGAATACACTTTCTTCTCAAGTGCTCATGGAGCATTCTCCAGGACAGACCACATTTTGGGCCACAAATCTAACCTCAGTCAATTCAAGAAAACTGAAATTATATCAACCATCTTCTCGGACCACAATGCAATGAGACTAGAGATCAGCTACAGGAAAACCACCGGTAAAATAACAAACACATGGCAATTAAATAACACATACCTGAAAAACCAACTGATTACTGAGGAAATCAAAGGAGAAATTAAACAATTTCTAGAAGAAAATGACAATGAACATACGACTGTGCAAAACCTATGGGATACCGCAAAAGCAGTTCTAAGAGGGAAGTTTATAGCAATACAATCCCACCTCAAGAAATTAGGAAAATATGAAGCAGATGACCTAACCCTCTGCTTAAAACAATTGGAGAAAGAACAAAAACATCCCAAAGCCAGCAGAAGATGAGAAATTATAAAGACTAGAGCAGAAATAAATGAGAAAGAAATGAAAGAAACTATAGTACGGATAAGTAAAACAAAAAGCTGGTTCTTTGAAAAGGTAAATAAAATTGACAAGCCCCTGGCCAGACTCATCAAGAGAAAGAGAGAGCAGAACCAGATCAACGAAATCAAAAATGAAAAAGGAGAGATTACAACAGATCATGCAGAAATCCAAAGGATTCTAAGGAACTATTTTGAGCAACTTTCTGGCAACAAACTGGACAACCTGGAAGAAATGGACAGTTTCTTGGGGAAGATTAATCTCCCAAGACTGACCCAGGAAGAAACAGGAACTTTGAACAACCCTATCACAAGCTCAGAAATCGAATCTGTCATTAAAAATCTACCCAAAAATAAAAGCCCAGGGCCAGATGGCTTCACAGCCGAATTCTACCAGACATTTAAAGAAGAGCTAATGCCTGTCCTTCTAAAACTTTTCCAAAAAATTGCACAGGAAGGAAAACTTCCAAACACATTCTACAAGGCCAACACCACCCTGATACCCAAACCAGGCAAAGACAACACATAAAAGGAAAATTACAGGCCGATTTCTCTGAAGAACTTAGATGCCAAGATCCTCAACAAAATCCTAGAAAACAGAATTCAACGACACGTCAAAAGACTCATACATCACGATTAAGTCGGGTTCATCCCAGGCATGCAAGGATTCTTCAACATCCGCAAATTAATCAATGTGATACACTATATTAACAAACTGAGAGACAAAAATCACATGGTCATCTCAATAGATGCAGAAAAAGTCTTCAACAAAGTACAACATCCATTTATGATAAAAACTCTTCAGAAAATGGGCATAGAAGGAACCTATCTCAACAGAGTGAAAACCATATATGAGAAGCCTACAGCGAACATTATTGTTAATGGTGAAAAACTGAAAGCATTCCCTCTAAGATCAGGAACAAGACAGGGGTGCCCACTTTTACCACTACTATTCAACATAGTCCTGGAAGTCCTAGCAACAGCAATAAGAGAAGAGAAAGAAATCAAAGGAATCCAGATTGGAAAGGAAGAAGTCAAGCTCTCTCTTTTTGCAGATGACATGATATTATACATAGAAAATCCCAAAGACACGGTTACAAAACTACTAGAGCTAATCAACAAATTCACCAAAGTCGCAGGATACAAAGTCAACACACAGAAGTCACTGGCATTCCTATACACAAACAATGAAAAATCAGAAAATGAAATCAAAGAGGCAGTCCCCTTCACCATTGCAACCAAAAGAATCAAATATCTAGGAATAAACATACCCAAAGAAACAAAAGAACTGTACACAGAAAGTTACAAGACACTCGTGAAAGAAATTAAAGAAGACTTAAACAGATGGAGAGATATTTCATGTTCCTGGGTCGGAAGAATCAACATTGTGAAAATGACCATACTACCAAATGTCATCTATAGATTCAATGCGATCCCTATCAAACTTCCAATGACATTCTTCACAGAACTAGACCAAAGAATCACACAGGTCATATGGAAACACAAAAGACCTCGAATAGCCAAAGCAATCCTGAGAAAGAAAAACAGAGCTGCAGGAATCAGCCTCCCTAACTTCAGACTCTACTACAAAGCAAAAGTCATCAAGACAGTATGGTAGTGGCACAAAACAGAACTATAGACCAATGGAACAAGATAGAGAATCCAGAGAGAAACCCACGCACCTATGGGTACCTAATTTTTGACAAAGGAGGAGAAACTATAAAATGGGACAAAGACAGCCTCTTCAACAAATGGTGCTGGGAAAATTGGACAGCTACATGCAAAAAAATGAAGGTGGACCATTCCCTGACACCATACATACACTAAGATCAACTCAAAATGGATTAAAGACCTAAATGGAAGACCAGACACCATCAAACTCTTAGAGGAGAATATAGGCAAAACCCTCAAGGACATCAATCAAAGCAAGATCTTCTCTGACCCACCTACTAAAATAGCGGAACTGAAAAGAAAAGTGAACATGTGGGACCTCATGAAACTTAAAAGCTTTTGTACAGCAAAAGAAATCACCAAAAAGTTGAACAGACACCCTACAGAGTGGGAGAAAATCACAGCAAATGAAACAACAGACAAATAATTAATCTCCAAAATCTACAAGCAACTCAGACAACTCAGCACAGGAAAAATGAACAACCCAATCAAAAAATGGGAAAAAGATCTAAAGAGACGCCTCTTCTAAGAGGACATACAGATGGCCCAAAAGCACATGAAACGATGCTCAACATCACTTACCATTAGAGAAATGCAAATCAAAGAGGCAGTCCCCTTCACCATTGCAACCAAAAGAATCAAATATCTAGGAATAAACCTACCCAAAGAAACAAAAGAACTGTACACAGAAAGTTACAAGACACTCGTGAAAGAAATTAAAGAAGACTTAAACAGATGGAGAGATATTTCATGTTCCTGGGTCGGAAGAATCAACATTGTGAAAATGACCATACTACCAAATGTCATCTATAGATTCAATGCGATCCCTATCAAACTTCCAATGACATTCTTCACAGAACTAGACCAAAGAATCACACAGGTCATATGGAAACACAAAAGACCTCGAATAGCCAAAGCAATCCTGAGAAAGAAAAACAGAGCTGCAGGAATCAGCCTCCCTAACTTCAGACTCTACTACAAAGCAAAAGTCATCAAGACAGTATGGTAGTGGCACAAAACAGAACTATAGACCAATGGAACAAGATAGAGAATCCAGAGAGAAACCCACGCACCTATGGGTACCTAATTTTTGACAAAGGAGGAGAAACTATAAAATGGGACAAAGACAGCCTCTTCAACAAATGGTGCTGGGAAAATTGGACAGCTACATGCAAAAAAATGAAGGTGGACCATTCCCTGACACCATACATACACTAAGATCAACTCAAAATGGATTAAAGACCTAAATGGAAGACCAGACACCATCAAACTCTTAGAGGAGAATATAGGCAAAACCCTCAAGGACATCAATCAAAGCAAGATCTTCTCTGACCCACCTACTAAAATAGCGGAACTGAAAAGAAAAGTGAACACGTGGGACCTCATGAAACTTAAAAGCTTTTGTACAGCAAAAGAAATCACCAAAAAGTTGAACAGACACCCTACAGAGTGGGAGAAAATCACAGCAAATGAAACAACAGACAAATAATTAATCTCCAAAATCTACAAGCAACTCAGACAACTCAGCACAGGAAAAATGAACAACCCAATCAAAAAATGGGAAAAAGATCTAAAGAGACGCCTCTCCAAAGAGGACATACAGATGGCCCAAAAGCACATGAAACGATGCTCAACCTCACTTATCATTAGAGAAATGCAAATTAAAACTACAATGAGATACCACCTCACACCCGTCAGAATGGCCATCATCAAAAAATCTGCAGACAATAAATGCTGGAGAGGGTGTGGAGAAAAGGGAACCCTCTTGCATTGCTGGTGGGAATGTAAATTGATACAGTCTCTATGGAAGACAGTATGGAGATTCCTTAAAAAACTCAAAATAGAAGCACCCTATGACCCAGCAATCCCACTCTTAGGCTTATATCCTGATGAAATCAAAACTGAAAGAAGCACCTGTATCCCAATGTTCATTGCAACCCTCTATACAATAGCCAGAACTTGGAAACAACCTAGATGTCCATCGACGAATGAATGGATCCAGAAGCTCTGGTACATATATACAATGGAATACTTCTCAGCTGTTAAAAGAAATGCAGAAGACTCAGTCCTAATGAAGTGGCTGGCTCTAGAACCTATCATAAAAAGTGAAGTAAGTCAAAAAGAGAAAGACAAATACAGTATACTAACACACATATATGGAATCTAGTAGGATAGTCTTGATAACACATGCAGGGAACTCAGGGAAAAACAGACAGAGCATAGACATAGGGACATTGTGGGGAAGAAATAGGGAGGGGGAAGCATGGAGGGAAGTAACATGGAAACCTATACTGTTATGTGTGGAAAAGATAGCTAGTGTCATTGTGCTAAGGGAATAGGAGTGCTTACAATGGCTTGGGGTGATTGTCTGGAGGGGTGGGATGGGGCGAACTGGGGGGGCTGGGGACCATGGTTATGCAAATGACTGAATTGGGAACATACATGTCTGTGAACAACAAAACTCTGTAAAACCTTTAAAATAAAGAATAATAATAATAAAAAAAAATGAATGGATACAAAAGTTCTGGTACATATATACAATGGAATACTACGCAGCTATAAAAAGAAATGCAGAAGAATCAGCCCTAATGAGGTGGATGGATCTAGAGCCTCTTATAAAAAGTGAAGTAAGTCAAAAAGAGAAAGACAAGTACAGTATACTAACACACACATATATAATCTAGTAGGATGGTAATGGTAACACACGCAGTGAAGCAATAGAAAAACAGACATAGAGAATGGACATATGGACATTGTGGGGAATGAACAGTGGGTGGGAAGTGTAAAGGAAGTAGCCTGAAAACCTGTACTACTATCATATGTGAAAAAAATAGCTATTGTCATTGCACTGTGAGAAAAGGAGATCCTGCACAGCTGCTGTGTAATGGCCTGGAGGGGTGGGATGAGGCGGATATACATATGACTAATCTGGGGTCATACATATCTGTAAACAACAAAACTCTGTAAAAGTAAAAAGTAAAATTATTTTTTTTTAATATCAGCAGAAAGATAAAAAAACTACAGAGCATTTTGAAGTAAAATTGCAAACTGGATATAGTGCTTGCTAGGTTAAATTTCAACACAGCTATACAAACATATTACCTTTGGAGTGGATAAATCTCTAGAGCTATTAAAGTATAGAAATTTGTTCATTTCTGCAGGTCAACTTCTAACCTGAAAAAAGCAATAAACCATCTGCACATTTATCGGTTATTGATTGTTAGTTAAACAAAGTTACATCCTGTGCAGGTGTCAGATGATGCTCAGAGGGACTTACTGGAAAAAAAAATCTAGCATGAAATTTTAAAATTCAAGACATAATCATATTTCCCTGTCTCCAAATATAGAATAAGTAATTCTTAGCAGCTTTGCCATAGTTTTATGTAAGTTCATATTTGTAAAGCACTTGATATTCAATAAAATACCCACTACCTAGGCAGTAGCAGAATCTTTGTGATATTTTAAAATGGTTTACGTTATTTGCCTGTGATAATCTTTAGGGAAAACACTAAGGAATGGTTTTGTTTTAGACCCACTCCATTAAAAGTCTTTTGATCCAGATGTGACATCTTTTATGTTCTAAGCAGTTTATAGAGCAGTTTATGGATATGCTTGTGCTTAGGTTATTATTACAACTCTTGTATATATACAGTTTAATTCCAAAAGACTGTAAAAATAGAATTTCCACACTTTTCTGAAAGCACCAGTCTTACTTAGTAGGGATTCGCAGAAGGAAAAATCAAGCAGCAAAATAAAGAGAAATGTTCCAAACCAATTAAATTTGAAATGCTTAGTATAATCTAGTAAGACGGTGATGACAACACATGCAGTGAAGCAATAGAAAAACAGACACAGAGAACTGACGTATGGACATTGTGGGGAATGAACAGTGGGTGGAAGTGTAAAGGAAGTAGCCTGAAAACCTGTACTACTATCATATGTGAAAAAAATAGCTATTGTCATTGCACTGTGAGAAAAGGAGATCCTGCACAGCTGCTGTGTAATGGCCTGGAGGGGTGGGATGAGGCGGATATACATATGACTAATCTGGGGTCATACATATCTGTAAACAACAAAACTCTGTAAAAGTAACAAGTAAAATTATTTTTTTTTAAATATCAGCAGAAAGATAAAAAAACTACAGAGCATTTTGAAGTAAAATTGCAAACTGGATATAGTGCTTGCTAGGTTAAATTTCAACACAGCTATACAAACATATTACCTTTGGAGTGGATAAATCTCTAGAGCTATTAAAGTATAGAAATTTGTTCATTTCTGCAGGTCAACTTCTAACCTGAAAAAAGCAATAAACCATCTGCACATTTATCGGTTATTGATTGTTAGTTAAACAAAGTTACATCCTGTGCAGGTGTCAGATGATGCTCAGAGGGACTTACTGGAAAAAAAAATCTAGCATGAAATTTTAAAATTCAAGACATAATCATATTTCCCTGTCTCCAAATATAGAATAAGTAATTCTTAGCAGCTTTGCCATAGTTTTATGTAAGTTCATATTTGTAAAGCACTTGATATTCAATAAAATACCCACTACCTAGGCAGTAGCAGAATCTTTGTGATATTTTAAAATGGTTTACGTTATTTGCCTGTGATAATCTTTAGGGAAAACACTAAGGAATGGTTTTGTTTTAGACCCACTCCATTAAAAGTCTTTTGATCCAGATGTGACATCTTTTATGTTCTAAGCAGTTTATAGAGCAGTTTATGGATATGCTTGTGCTTAGGTTATTATTACAACTCTTGTATATATACAGTTTAATTCCAAAAGACTGTAAAAATAGAATTTCCACACTTTTCTGAAAGCACCAGTCTTACTTAGTAGGGATTCGCAGAAGGAAAAATCAAGCAGCAAAATAAAGAGAAATGTTCAAACCAATATGAATGCCTTAGTATGACATTTATATTTGGGGACAAAAGTTTTCAGTATCTCATTCTTTTCATTTCCAAACTATCTAGGCAGTTATTCATAATCCATTAAAATAACATGTATTTTTATTAGAGCAACCTTTGCTGCCACCAAAATTCCAAAATACACTTTATCTCCAACAGTCTAAAAGATGGTATTTGTTTAATATTGGAAAAGGATTATGCTACAGCCACTTCATCAAAGTCATGTTTAGTGTCAGTATCTATTCAATTTTGCATGTCCTGAGCTTGATGGAAACTAACTATCGTATAACACTACATAAATATTTATACTGTGATTCATTATTGATATCTTCCAAACATTTTACTGTAGCTTGCTAATGGTTGCAACATGACATTTCCAGGTGGAGCCAAACCATGATTTTGTTTCCTTAAGAGAAGTTTTGGGTACATAAAAGCAAAGAGGTCGATGCCAGTTTTTAAATGGGGCAGTCACTACCAACATAAAACAAAAGCCAAGTATCTAACTCTAGACTTGAAAATGAATCCAAAAATATGAACAAGAATATTTTAACATATAAATCCAATTTCCCTGTTAGGTGAAAATTTCTGTTTAGTCTTTGGTACTGTGACCTCTTATTCTCAGTTGATCTCACAATTTCACTATAATACAGAAAATATTTCTAAGCTCCCACTGTACAAATGAAGAAAGGAGGGTTAGAGAGGTCAAATACTTGTCCCCCTATAATACAGAATCTTTGTGATATTTTAAAATGGTTTACGTTATTTGCCTGTGATAATCTTTAGGGAAAACACTAAGGAATGGTTTTGTTTTAGACCCACTCCATTAAAAGTCTTTTGATCCAGATGTGACATCTTTTATGTTCTAAGCAGTTTATAGAGCAGTTTATGGATATGCTTGTGCTTAGGTTATTATTACAACTCTTGTATATATACAGTTTAATTCCAAAAGACTGTAAAAATAGAATTTCCACACTTTTCTGAAAGCACCAGTCTTACTTAGTAGGGATTCGCAGAAGGAAAAATCAAGCAGCAAAATAAAGAGAAATGTTCAAACCAATATGAATGCCTTAGTATGACATTTATATTTGGGGACAAAAGTTTTCAGTATCTCATTCTTTTCATTTCCAAACTATCTAGGCAGTTATTCATAATCCATTAAAATAACATGTATTTTTATTAGAGCAACCTTTGCTGCCACCAAAATTCCAAAATACACTTTATCTCCAACAGTCTAAAAGATGGTATTTGTTTAATATTGGAAAAGGATTATGCTACAGCCACTTCATCAAAGCCCATGTTTAGTGTCAGTATCTATTCAATTTTGCATGTCCTGAGCTTGATGGAAACTAACTATCGTATAACACTACATAAATATTTATACTGTGATTCATTATTGATATCTTCCAAACATTTTACTGTAGCTTGCTAATGGTTGCAACATGACATTTCCAGGTGGAGCCAAACCATGATTTTGTTTCCTTAAGAGAAGTTTTGGGTACATAAAAGCAAAGAGGTCGATGCCAGTTTTTAAATGGGGCAGTCACTACCAACATAAAACAAAAGCCAAGTATCTAACTCTAGACTTGAAAATGAATCCAAAAATATGAACAAGAATATTTTAACATATAAATCCAATTTCCCTGTTAGGTGAAAATTTCTGTTTAGTCTTTGGTACTGTGACCTCTTATTCTCAGTTGATCTCACAATTTCACTATAATACAGAAAATATTTCTAAGCTCCCACTGTACAAATGAAGAAAAGGAGTGGTTTAGAGAGGTCAAATGACCTGTGCAAATTCACACACATTCAAACCAGGGCTTCTGCTTCTAGGGCACTCAATGTCCATAACTAAGCCTTGCCACAGGCATATCCTCTTTGATTGATACTCTTTGCCTTACACATATGTTAGATGCCTTATGTATACCACATATAAAGATAATGCAAATTTATCCTGTCTGCCACCAAAAATAGTAGAAGTGAAAGTCACTCAGTCTTGTCTGACTCTGCAACCCAAGGACGAACCATGGAATTCTCCAGACAAGAATGCTGGAATGGGTAGCCTTTCCCTTCTCCAGGGAATCTTCCTAACCCAGGAATTGAACCCAGGTCTCCTGCACTATAGGAAGATATTTTACCATCTGAGTCACCAGGGAAGCCCAAATGACCTAAAATAAGGTCACCCTAATATGCACCTAGTGTTTGAGTCTGTTTTGGTCTTTACTGCAATTATTTTCTGTTTTAGATGATCAATTCACTGAACTAGAGTAAATATCTGTGAAAAGCGGGGTAGGCAGTTTTCAGTATCAAGAGAGTAAGTAGTGGGTAGAGATGGGATCAGGTAAGGAAGCAACATATGCCATGGGACATGGCAGCAACAATGTAGGAACCAGAATTACTGGTGTTTCAGTCCTAAACCTGCCAGTTACTTGTGTGTGATATTCAAAAATTAACCTCACTAAGCATGAGTACTTAACAAGATAGTGTAATAAAAGTGCTTTCCACAATCACAATACAGAAAAACTTTTCAGTAAATTAAATGATGATCAATCCTTGTATGAAAAAAATAAATCTCAGGGCTTTCCTGGTGGTTCCATGGGGAAAGAATCTGCCTTGCAGTGCAAGGGGCACTGGTTCAATCCCTGGCATGGTAAAATCCCATGTGCCACGGAGTGGCTGGACTGGTGTGTCTAATTACGAGCCAGTGCTCTGGAGCACATGTGCCCAGAGCCAGAGCTCTGCAATGAGAGAGGCCGCTGCGATGGGAGGCCCACACGGGTCAAAGAATAAATGTGGATGAAAATAAATAAATAAAAAACCAATGAGAGAGGCCAAAAATTAAAAAAAGAAAAATCTCTTCATCATATTTAGCATTTGCAACAAATAGATAAAGAAGCTATATAGTCAATAAACAGATTTTTGAACTATTGTCATTAAAGGTAGGTATACCCCCAGTAGTGGCTTGGACAGTAAAGAATCTGCAGGCAATGCTGGAGACCCGGGTTCAATCTCTGGGTCTGGAAGATCCCCTTAAGAAGGGAATGGCAACAAACTCCAGTATTCTTGCCTGGAGAATCCCCATGGACAGAGGATCCTGACGGGCTAAAGTCTATGGGTTTGCAAAAGAGGGGGCCATGACTGAGCGACTAACAACAACAATACCACTACACACAGATGGGTATGTAAAAGCGGATCAGTGATGGTAACAAGTCTTCAGCTCATCTTCATCAACTGTACTGAAAATAATTTCTAAAGTTTAGAAGACACAGAGTAACAGGCTCAAATTCAAATTTACTCAGTAAAATGTAGATCGAGGAACTCATATTACTTCTTCCCATTAAATCAACATATTTCTCACCTTCCCAATTTTTGAGAGTGCCATATGTGAAATCTGACATGAGTTGTAAAGCAGCAAACAAACATTTTTCTGATGACAAAAATCATCCGCCAATCTTTTTTTAAAGCTTCCTCCATCCCATCATGCTAATTGATGCAACTCAAACAGACTTTTAAAAGGAAGGAAAAGAAACAATGTGCCCCAACAATTGGGGATATTCAAAAATTAACCTCACTAAGCATGAGTACTTAACAAGATAGTGTAATAAAAGTGCTTTCCACAATCACAATACAGAAAAACTTTTCAGTAAATTAAATGATGATCAATCCTTGTATGAAAAAAATAAATCTCAGGGCTTTCCTGGTGGTTCCATGGGGAAAGAATCTGCCTTGCAGTGCAAGGGGCACTGGTTCAATCCCTGGCATGGTAAAATCCCATGTGCCACGGAGTGGCTGGACTGGTGTGTCTAATTACGAGCCAGTGCTCTGGAGCACATGTGCCCAGAGCCAGAGCTCTGCAATGAGAGAGGCCGCTGCGATGGGAGGCCCACACGGGTCAAAGAATAAATGTGGATGAAAATAAATAAATAAAAAACCAATGAGAGAGGCCAAAAATTAAAAAAAGAAAAATCTCTTCATCATATTTAGCATTTGCAACAAATAGATAAAGAAGCTATATAGTCAATAAACAGATTTTTGAACTATTGTCATTAAAGGTAGGTATACCCCCAGTAGTGGCTTGGACAGTAAAGAATCTGCAGGCAATGCTGGAGACCCGGGTTCAATCTCTGGGTCTGGAAGATCCCTTAAAAAGGGGAATGGCAACAAACTCCAGTATTCTTGCCTGGAGAATCCCCATGGACAGAGGATCCTGACTGGCTAAAGTCTATGGGTTTGCAAAGAGGTGGCCATGACTGAGCGACTAACAACAACAATACCACTACACACAGATGGGTATGTAAAAGCGGATCAGTGATGGTAACAAGTCTTCAGCTCATCTTCATCAACTGTACTGAAAATAATTTCTAAAGTTTAGAAGACACAGAGTAACAGGCTCAAATTCAAATTTACTCAGTAAAATGTAGATCGAGGAACTCATATTACTTCTTCCCATTAAATCAACATATTTCTCACCTTCCCAATTTTTGAGAGTGCCATATGTGAAATCTGACATGAGTTGTAAAGCAGCAAACAAACATTTTTCTGATGACAAAAAAATCATCCGCCAATCTTTTTTTAAAGCTTCCTCCATCCCATCATGCTAATTGATGCAACTCAAACAGACTTTTAAAAGGAAGGAAAAGAAATAATTAGGAGGGAATTCACCAACATATCTTTTGCCAGCACATGACAAACACAGTTTAACATAATAAGTAAATGCATTAATCAGTTCCTGTGTCATCCTCAGTATCGCATTTCAGTTAGTCTTTTTAAGACTACTAAAGTGAAGTTGCAGACATCTGTGTGAAGATGATTCTCGATTCATAACAACATAATTAAGATGCAATAGTATTTGAAAAGAAATGAGAACAATTCTCTTTAGCTAGATGACAAGATGCAATGCAGAAATACAATGATGCAGAACCACTAAACCTGTTTTACCCCATTCATCCTCTCTTAGCTGGTATCTATTCAGTGAGACTCCCCGCACCATTTAAAGCTTTAATGGAGTGTACAGTTAGATGTGACTTCTCTACAGAGTCTCAATCTGTAGCAATCATCTGCTAACAGTTCTAAATCTTCAGCAGCCTAGTTTTTGTTTTCCACTTAATATACAGCCAGAATCACACAATAAAAAGACCATAAAATGAATCCTATTCTTGTTTCTTTTAAAGAATACAGCACTTGAGACACCCTCCTCTCTCCTTTGTCTGTCTTATATGCACAACATTTTAGAAATCTAACCACTTCCATTTACAGATAAGCAAATCGTGGCCCAGAGAGGTCATGTATCATATCATGTGCTGACCAAGTTCAAGTGATTCATGTAGAGTCAGAATTTAGGCCCAAGTACCCTGATTTCAACAGCAATGTGCTATCTGCTACCAGGTTTCCTCAGATTAAAAGGAATGAGGACTTAGCAACTTTCACAAGTGATACTGTTGAATGCCATATTAGTGCTTGCAGAGGTTTGGTTTTGACCATAATTCAGATCTCTTGCTTAGGTATTCCTGTTTAAATAAGTTCTATTCCTTTTAATTCTATCTAAATTCACCAGAGATGAACAAAGACCAGAAGAGTGATTACAACCAAGGGGAGAAGAAAAACAGGAATAGAAGAAAATGTATGTTATGTTTATATCTTGGTAATACACGGCAAATAATTTAGCAGAACACAACAAAATGGAAATTATGAAGTATAGGAAATCGAAAAAATATTTTCTGTGATAATGAAATGATCAGAAGCACTATTCAACACATCATGAATGTTTTCACCGTGTGTGTGTGTGTGTGTGTGTGTGTGTGTACAGATAGAAAGAGAGAGAGAATAACATGACCAAAACTGGAAGGAAATGGTTTTTTGGGAGGTGGAGGGCACTTTTATGTAGTTTAGATAATTACAATTATCTAAGAAAATACATTATTTTTCTGTGCTTATAATTATCACAGATCTGAGGATGAGTGAAAAAACAAATATAAAATAAACATTTCATATTTGTTAAAATAACTTGTAAGTGTAGTCCGGCTCCATATACTTTTATTTTTTTCAGAAAAAAACTTGTCTTACTAGAAAATAGGAAACATCTTCCAAAGATGACTGGTGGGGTCATGGACAAAAGGTGTTCCAGTTTTCAAAATAGTAAAGTTTAATCACTGGAAGGAAAACAATGCAAGCCTAACACAAGGAAGTGAAATGCTGATGAAATGCTTACAGTTCTTAAATGCTAAGTGATTTGACCTATGCAATCTGTTACATTTACAAGACAAGTAAGGAAAAGCAAGAGTAAGTGAAATTTTTTTGAATCTTTTGGAAGAGGCTCTAAAATCACTGTCTATGTAATTACAAAAGCAAACTTATCCTGAAAAGGAAAAAAAAAAAAAAAAACTTATCTCTGAACCTCTGAGAAGTATTTAAACCTGAGAAGAATGACTCAGTGGAGGCTCCTATCAAGCTTTGTGGGGGCTTTGCTTTAATTTAATTGCTAGGGAGATTACCAAAGATTAAAAGCATTTGCCACACATATACCATTCACATCTTTTCCTATACCTAACATACAATTGTCACTCATTTCTATAAAAGGTTATCTTTCTTTTAAGATTCAACTCAATTTCTACCTCTATGATCAAATAAACATACTCAGACAGACAGACACAAACACACAAGTTTTCCTTCTGAACTTCTTATTGTTTTTACTGTCTTCATGTATATAAAGTATTTAACAAAGACCAGAAGAGTGATTACAACCAAGGGGAGAAGAAAAACAGGAATAGAAGAAAATGTATGTTATGTTTATATCTTGGTAATACACGGCAAATAATTTAGCAGAACACAACAAAATGGAAATTATGAAGTATAGGAAATCGAAAAAATATTTTCTGTGATAATGAAATGATCAGAAGCACTATTCAACACATCATGAATGTTTTCACCGTGTGTGTGTGTGTGTGTGTGTGTGTGTGTGTGTGTGTGTACAGATAGAAAGAGAGAGAGAATAACATGACCAAAACTGGAAGGAAATGGTTTTTTGGGAGGTGGAGGGCACTTTTATGTAGTTTAGATAATTACAATTATCTAAGAAAATACATTATTTTTCTGTGCTTATAATTATCACAGATCTGAGGATGAGTGAAAAAACAAATATAAAATAAACATTTCATATTTGTTAAAATAACTTGTAAGTGTAGTCCGGCTCCATATACTTTTATTTTTTTCAGAAAAAAACTTGTCTTACTAGAAAATAGGAAACATCTTCCAAAGATGACTGGTGGGGTCATGGACAAAAGGTGTTCCAGTTTTCAAAATAGTAAAGTTTAATCACTGGAAGGAAAACAATGCAAGCCTAACACAAGGAAGTGAAATGCTGATGAAATGCTTACAGTTCTTAAATGCTAAGTGATTTGACCTATGCAATCTGTTACATTTACAAGACAAGTAAGGAAAAGCAAGAGTAAGTAATTCTTTTGAATCTTTTGGCAGATGCTCTAAAATCACTGTCTATGTAATTACAAAAGCAAACTTATCCTGAAAAGGAAAAAAAAAAAAAAAAACTTATCTCTGAACCTCTGAGAAGTATTTAAACCTGAGAAGAATGACTCAGTGGAGGCTCCTATCAAGCTTTGTGGGGGCTTTGCTTTAATTTAATTGCTAGGGAGATTACCAAAGATTAAAAGCATTTGCCACACATATACCATTCACATCTTTTCCTATACCTAACATACAATTGTCACTCATTTCTATAAAAGGTTATCTTTCTTTTAAGATTCAACTCAATTTCTACCTCTATGATCAAATAAACATACTCAGACAGACAGACACAAACACACAAGTTTTCCTTCTGAACTTCTTATTGTTTTTACTGTCTTCATGTATATAAAGTATTTCCTAGCACTATTAATTAAAAGTATGTAGGTCTTACCTGTGACACACAGAAGCCTCTTTATTACTCCTGGCCAGCGTTTTCTGTGTCATTCTATTTCTCTAGTTCCTTGTACAAAGGAGGCACTTCATCTATAGAAGAAAAGAAAAATGTTAGAGGAACAGAACTTAAACTGGAATCCAAATATTTGAATTTGAGAAAGATATTTAAACTCCTGGATCTCAAGACAGAATTTTAAAGTTGGTTTAGCTAGCAAATTTAGCCCATGGTGTTGTTGTGAAGATAAATTGGGTAATATCTACGAATGGATTTGCAATTTACTAAACAATAGAAAAGTATAGTTTATATTAGAAACAGATTCTAATGCTGTAGAGAAAACAAACAAGCAAGGAAACCTCAGGCTACAAAGACAAATAGACATGCATTCTAATTCTAGCCTCTGCCCTTTCTAGCTAGGTCCTTCTACAGCCCCATCACCATATATAAAACTGTGATAATAACACATATCTAGCAGGATATTGTGAGAATTAACATTCACAGAGTTTGGGAAGCTATTAATAAATGATAGATGTATCACTATTGTTCAAATATAAGCCATTACTACGATTATCATTTCAAAAAGAGATACAATGCAGAAAACAACGAATACAATCTAAAACAGGATCAGAAGCTTGATGATGGGTCTTCATGCCACATTCATTGCTCTTTAAATCTAAATATAGGCCAACAGGGCCAATTCAATTAATTCTCATAAACTGGCCAACAATTGATTAACAGAAATGAGCTCTGATTTTGTGTTACTTTCAGTCTACACAAATTTACCCCAACTATTTGTACAAACACCTGTAGAATTTCCATAAAATGTTGAATCATATGCCCCATAACTGACATATTGAACCAACTGGCATGCATGCATGCTCAGTCTGACTCTTTGCATGCCTATGGACTGTAGCCTGCCAGGCTCCTCCATCCATCGGATTCTCCAGGCAACAATACTGGAGTGGTTTGTCCTGCCCTCTTCCAGGGGATCTTCCTACCCAGGGATGGAACCTGAATCACTGTGTCACTTGTGTCTGAGTCACTTGTGAATCCTGCATGGATTCTTTACCACTGTGCTACCTGAGAAAGCACTCAACCAACTATCCATCTCCAATGATAGCAAAGTGGGCAGAAATTCAGAAAGTTCTTGCCATTTCTTAAGTAAACACATTTGAATAGGCTCCCTCTAAAGGTTACCTTAAGTCTAAATTTAATGATGGGACAAAACCCCCATTTTACAATGACAATCATGTAAGAAAGGATGTAACATTACTTTGAATGTTAGGTGCAGTAAGAACTGCATTAGAATAAAAAATTGTTAAAATGTCTATATTAATGTTATCAGTATTACCCATACTATTATCATCACTGCTATCATCCCTATTATTGCCAAAGAATGTGTGCATATGAGCTCCTCTCAAAGCATCAACATGAAGCCTTTCTTTCCATTTGCTGCTTTAGGGAGCTGTATCTAGTCTATATCCTATTACTCTGCCCCATCACCATATATAAAACTGTGATAATAACACATATCTAGCAGGATATTGTGAGAATTAACATTCACAGAGTTTGGGAAGCTATTAATAAATGATAGATGTATCACTATTGTTCAAATATAAGCCATTACTACGATTATCATTTCAAAAAGAGATACAATGCAGAAAACAACGAATACAATCTAAAACAGGATCAGAAGCTTGATGATGGGTCTTCATGCCACATTCATTGCTCTTTAAATCTAAATATAGGCCAACAGGGCCAATTCAATTAATTCTCATAAACTGGCCAACAATTGATTAACAGAAATGAGCTCTGATTTTGTGTTACTTTCAGTCTACACAAATTTACCCCAACTATTTGTACAAACACCTGTAGAATTTCCATAAAATGTTGAATCATATGCCCCATAACTGACATATTGAACCAACTGGCATGCATGCATGCTCAGTCTGACTCTTTGCATGCCTATGGACTGTAGCCTGCCAGGCTCCTCCATCCATCGGATTCTCCAGGCAACAATACTGGAGTGGTTTGTCCTGCCCTCTTCCAGGGGATCTTCCTACCCAGGATGGAACCTGAATCACGGTGTCACTTGTGTCTGAGTCACTTGTGAATCCTGCATGGATTCTTTACCACTGTGCTACCTGAGAAAGCACTCAACCAACTATCCATCTCCAATGATAGCAAAGTGGGCAGAAATTCAGAAAGTTCTTGCCATTTCTTAAGTAAACACATTTGAATAGGCTCCCTCTAAAGGTTACCTTAAGTCTAAATTTAATGATGGGACAAAACCCCCATTTTACAATGACAATCATGTAAGAAAGGATGTAACATTACTTTGAATGTTAGGTGCAGTAAGAACTGCATTAGAATAAAAAATTGTTAAAATGTCTATATTAATGTTATCAGTATTACCCATACTATTATCATCACTGCTATCATCCCTATTATTGCCAAAGAATGTGTGCATATGAGCTCCTCTCAAAGCATCAACATGAAGCCTTTCTTTCCATTTGCTGCTTTAGGGAGCTGTATCTAGTCTATATCCTATTACTCTGCCCCACTATCTTCTATTAAGAGTTTACAATTCAAAGTGATTATCTGTGAGAACTGTAAAAGCATTCATCCAAGTTAAATAATTTCAGAGAATGAGAAAGCGTGCCACTTGTTTGACTTAAAATCGTGGTAGAAGTACCTGGAAGGTTAACCTGGGTATGTTATTCTTGAGACTTTTAAGGAAAGATGTATGCCCAATATACAAGACGAGTCAAAAAGTTGATGTTACGGTAGCTCAATCTTTGCACTGACCATTAAAATATTGGAAGTTACTTAAGAGATTTAGATTTCTTTTGAGTTGACCTAAGAGTAAATTCTACCCAAACATACATGCACAACATGAAATTCATAGAACATTCAGGATACTGTGAACAATCTTCACTTAGTGAAGTACAATCCTGACTAACTGTCAGGAAAAAAGGAAATCATTGCAAATATTAATGAGATGCTAGCTCATTTTCTGTATTTTTACAGTATGAACTTCAATAGAGCATTCAAAATTCCTGAGAGCTTAAAAAAAGATATGGATTTTGCTAATCCTGATTTAAACTAAGGAAGGCTCAGTGTTCTCTTATTTCCTTTTAAGTGATCCATGCTATAAAGCCATTATAATTGGTATACATGATAGTCCTACATCCTCTAAATATATATTTATTGTTCATATAAATTATTGATTCTAATGTAAGATATATAGTTGAAATTCAATTACTCACTTTTGAAGTGTACAATTTTTACTTGATTGAATACCTGCATTTTTAATAACTTTCTGTCTTCAACTTAAATTGGAATCCTATTAAAACAAGGACATCTGGGCTTCCCTGGTGGTCCAGTGGGTAAGGACACCACCTTGCAGTGCAAGGGGCGCTGGTTCCATCCCTGGCCTGGGAAGATCCCACGTGCTGCGGAGCGGCTGGACCCATGTGTCCAATTACAGAGCCAGAGCTCTGGAGCGCATGCGCCCAGAGCAGGTGCTCTGTGCCAACAGAGGCCACTGCGATGGGAGGACCACAGGGGCCAAAAAACAAAGACGGATGAAAATAGATAAATGAAAGACCAATACAAGTGGCCTGCCCACCCGCCTACCTCCCCAACCCACCCCACCCCCCAAAAATAATAATAAAAGTTACTTTAAAGAAAAAAGGACATCTACCATTTTTGTTGAAAGGACAAAAGTCATATCATCCAACTTGCTTGTTTCACAATATGGCCTTGAAAATTTGTGTATATAAAAATTTCTGCCTGCTTGTCTCAAAGAGACATGTTGAAAAGTAACTAATAAATTGTTTTAAAACCTTCTGAACATAATATGTCACATATAAATTCAATAAAAGTGATCAAAAATGCTGGAATTCCTTCAAATTAAAATGATATAATGCACAATCCACCATGTACCCACTCCAAACATTTCTATATAATAAAGATAACAGGTACTTAGGAAAATTTTTTAAAAGACCTAGGTAGATTAACCTATTTAAACATTTCTCCCATTACTAGTACAATAGGTAAATAAAACTGTGAGAATTTGATGCTTTAATCTCAAAGACAGAGAAAGAAAGAAAGCTAGAAAAGAAATACGACTTTTACCACTTTTAATCTTCCACAATTTCAAGTTCTTATGTCCATGATTATTCTTAAACTAAGAGATCTTAATTAATAGGATGTCTCCTACCATTTTAAAAAAACAATATATAAAGACAGCTGTTTGTCTCCTTGTGTGAGCTAATTCACTATCCAGGCTCTTTGGTCTCCATTATATCTCTGGATTCAGCAGCTGCATTCAGAGCTTTTAGAAATTCCTAAATTTTGTCTCTGAGATTTTCCATTAGCTAGCTAGCCTCTTTACTCAAGTCAATGCTAGAAATAACTGAGAAATGTTTCTGTGTTTTAGATCTATAACGTGTGGAAGAAAAACACAAGAAAAATTCTTGAGTCATCCTCTGCCCTTAGAGCTCATCTTTAATTAGCTTTGGGGTTCTGTCAATCCCCTGAATTGCTCTCAAATCCTTCCATTTACTTTCTGATCATATTTGACCTAGATTTGCAAACAAATTCTAAACATACATAAATCTGCTGTCTCTCTCTCCTTCAAGCTGCCTTGCACACTACCCAGGGAATGATTGGCCTGATGCCCTGGTCAGTGCATGTTAGGAGGCAACTGGGTGGCATGTGGACTGCCATTGTCTCCCAGACAGAAGGACAAATCTATGTGATCATCCTTGGAAACAGAAAGAAAGGAAAAATTCAAAAGATAACAGATGGCCATTTTTATAGTAATTCACCCTACAAAATGTTTCTTTAAATATTTTGTAGATTAAACCAGATTGCTTCCCAATTATCCACCAAAAGCACAAGGTACATTCCCAGAAGGAAGCAATTGGAATAATTATCTGAGTCAAACAAAACAGCAACCAACTCTGTTATGTCTGTTCTATTATAATCTGACTGAAGACATATTTATATTTTTAGCCCTTAGCACTTTTTTCAGCCTCAGACCTACATATCCATCTGCCAACTTGACACTGATACTTGAACATCTTATGAGAATCCCAAATTTAATGTGGACAAGTACTAACTTCTGAAAATTTCCTTTCAAACATTTTTCAAAAACTGGCATATCTAACATCTTAGTGTATAGTCCCTTTATCCTCCCACCAGAATCATCTTTGGTGATTTCATCTCCTATCTGCCACTCAGCCAAGTCTTCCTGATTGTATTTCCACAAAATATCTACATTCAACCCACTTTCCTGCATTGCCACGTCCCCAGTCTCAGTCTGACACCTCATTTTCTAAAGTGAATTCAGTCAACAACCTCGTTACTGTCTCTATGCTTCCATTCTTACCCCTTTGGTCCACTCTCCACAGAACAGAAAAGTGAATTTTTAATTTTTAACTGTACCATCTCTCATGTCGTCAAACTAATTCTTATTGAATTGAAAATAAAAGTTCTTAAAGCAATTACCAAACCGTTGCTTCACCTGGGTGCTCATTTCTCTACATTTTCTCATTGACAATGTGTCTCCCCACATTTTTAATCAAAAAACAAGAAAAATTCTTGAGTCATCCTCTGCCCTTAGAGCTCATCTTTAATTAGCTTTGGGGTTCTGTCAATCCCCTGAATTGCTCTCAAATCCTTCCATTTACTTTCTGATCATATTTGACCTAGATTTGCAAACAAATTCTAAACATACATAAATCTGCTGTCTCTCTCTCCTTCAAGCTGCCTTGCACACTACCCAGGGAATGATTGGCCTGATGCCCTGGTCAGTGCATGTTAGGGGCAACTGGGTGGCATGTGGACTGCCATTGTCTCCCAGACAGAAGGACAAATCTATGTGATCATCCTTGGAAACAGAAAGAAAGGAAAAATTCAAAAGATAACAGATGGCCATTTTTATAGTAATTCACCCTACAAAATGTTTCTTTAAATATTTTGTAGATTAAACCAGATTGCTTCCCAATTATCCACCAAAAGCACAAGGTACATTCCCAGAAGGAAGCAATTGGAATAATTATCTGAGTCAAACAAAACAGCAACCAACTCTGTTATGTCTGTTCTATTATAATCTGACTGAAGACATATTTATATTTTTAGCCCTTAGCACTTTTTTCAGCCTCAGACCTACATATCCATCTGCCAACTTGACACTGATACTTGAACATCTTATGAGAATCCCAAATTTAATGTGGACAAGTACTAACTTCTGAAAATTTCCTTTCAAACATTTTTCAAAAACTGGCATATCTAACATCTTAGTGTATAGTCCCTTTATCCTCCCACCAGAATCATCTTTGGTGATTTCATCTCCTATCTGCCACTCAGCCAAGTCTTCCTGATTGTATTTCCACAAAATATCTACATTCAACCCACTTTCCTGCATTGCCACGTCCCCAGTCTCAGTCTGACACCTCATTTTCTAAAGTGAATTCAGTCAACAACCTCGTTACTGTCTCTATGCTTCCATTCTTACCCCTTTGGTCCACTCTCCACAGAACAGAAAAGTGAATTTTTTTAATTTTTTAACTGTACCATCTCTCATGTCGTCAAACTAATTCTTATTGAATTGAAAATAAAAGTTCTTAAAGCAATTACCAAACCGTTGCTTCACCTGGGTGCTCATTTCTCTACATTCTCAGGTCATGACTTGTCAGAAAGACAATGTGTCTCATGCCCCAAAACTTAATTATCCATTGTTTACCTGAAATTTGAATTTAGCTGAGTGTCCTACATTTCATGTGACAATCCCAGTTGTGCCATTATCAGATTGGCTTCTGATACATCAGCAACAGGAACCTTTCAAAATTTTCCTTCTGAGTCATACTCCTCCCTGCTGTAATGGCTACTACCTCGATTAATGAAAATTCTCCTTCAAAAAGATACATATGCCACAGGGTTCACTGCTGCACTGTTTAAAATAGCTAAGACATGGACAGATTAATCGACAGATTAATAGATAAAGACGTATGCATATATACACACAATACACAAAATGGAATATTACTCAGCCATAAAAAAACAAAGAATGAAATGTCATTTGCTGTAACATGGATAGACCTAGAAATAATGATATTAAGTGAAGTAGGTCAGACACTGAAAGACATTCATATGATATCACTTGTATGTGGAATCTTCAAAAATTGGTACAAATGAACTTATTTACAAAATAGAAATAGAATCATAGACATGAGTCTATTTATGGTTCCCAAAGGGGAAATAGGAAGTATAAATCAGAAATTTGGGATTAACAGATACACACTACAATATATAAAATAGCTAAACAACAAGGACCTACTGTGCAGCAGGGAAAACTCTATTCAATATCTTATAATAACCTATGCTGGAAAAGAATCTGAAAATTAAACCATACTGTATCACCCTTATTGGTACACCTGAAATGTCGTAAATCAACTATTTGTTGTTATTTAGTTGGTAAGTTGTATCTGACTTTTGTGCAATTCTGTGGTCTGTGTCCTGCCAGATTCCTCTGCCCATGGGATTTCCTAGGCAAGAATACTAGAGTGGGTTGCTATTTCCTTCCCCAAGGGATCTTCCTGACCCAGGGATCAAAGCCACGTCTCCGCATTGGCAGTGGCAGGTATTTTATTGCTGAGCCACCAGGGAAGCAAACCAGTGTCAAACTAATTCTTATTGAATTGAAAATAAAAGTTCTTAAAGCAATTACCAAACCGTTGCTTCACCTGGGTGCTCATTTCTCTACATTCTCAGGTCATGACTTGTCAGAAAGACAATGTGTCTCATGCCCCAAAACTTAATTATCCATTGTTTACCTGAAATTTGAATTTAGCTGAGTGTCCTACATTTCATGTGACAATCCCAGTTGTGCCATTATCAGATTGGCTTCTGATACATCAGCAACAGGAACCTTTCAAAATTTTCCTTCTGAGTCATACTCCTCCCTGCTGTAATGGCTACTACCTCGATTAATGAAAATTCTCCTTCAAAAAGATACATATGCCACAGGGTTCACTGCTGCACTGTTTAAAATAGCTAAGACATGGACAGATTAATCGACAGATTAATAGATAAAGACGTATGCATATATACACACAATACACAAAATGGAATATTACTCAGCCATAAAAAAACAAAGAATGAAATGTCATTTGCTGTAACATGGATAGACCTAGAAATAATGATATTAAGTGAAGTAGGTCAGACACTGAAAGACATTCATATGATATCACTTGTATGTGGAATCTTCAAAAATTGGTACAAATGAACTTATTTACAAAATAGAAATAGAATCATAGACATGAGTCTATTTATGGTTTCCCCAAAAGGGGAAATAGGAAGTATAAATCAGAAATTTGGGATTAACAGATACACACTACAATATATAAAATAGCTAAACAACAAGGACCTACTGTGCAGCAGGGAAAACTCTATTCAATATCTTATAATAACCTATGCTGGAAAAGAATCTGAAAATTAAACCATACTGTATCACATTATTGGTACACCTGAAATGTCGTAAATCAACTATTTGTTGTTATTTAGTTGGTAAGTTGTATCTGACTTTTGTGCAATTCTGTGGTCTGTGTCCTGCCAGATTCCTCTGCCCATGGGATTTCCTAGGCAAGAATACTAGAGTGGGTTGCTATTTCCTTCCCCAAGGGATCTTCCTGACCCAGGGATCAAAGCCACGTCTCCTGCATTGGCAGGCAGTGGCAGACGGATATTTTATTGCTGAGCCACCAGGGAAGCAACAAATCAGCTATGTGTGTCCTTACTCAGTTGTGTTTGACCCTTTGCAGCCCCATGGATTGCAACCCGTCAGGCTTCTCTGCCCATGCAACTTTCCAGGCAAGAATACTGGAGTAGGGTGCTACTCCTTCCTCCCAGGGATTTTCCTGACCCAGGGGTCGAACCTACCTCTTGTGTGCATTGACAGACAGATTCCTTACCACTGTCACCTACCTGGGAAAAATCAACTATACTTAATAAAAAGAAGAAAGAAAAAGCAATAATTTATTATCTAGCGTTTACCTGGCAAACTACTACCTGTTTTTCTAGATTTACCTTAAACGCAACATTGTGAGTCATCCAAAAATTCCAGTGTGAGTGAGTTTACATCATTAAATTGTCACAACAGCTTATGCTTGTTTTTCTCCTTGTTACTGTCATAGTTTATATAGTAACTTACATGAATATGGACATATAAATATTTGTTTGACCTATCAGTACATCTACCATTCTAGCAGAAAGTAATGGACACAGAAGAGCCTCAATATGTTTTTGAAAGGCAGAAAGGAAAGAAGGCAGGGATAGAGGGAGGGATGAAGGAAGGAAAGGAAAAACAAAGAAAGGAAGAAAGGAAGGGAAGGAGGAATAAATTTTATTTAAATCAAGTCCTTTATTTGAAGACTATGCTGCCAATGCAAACTTCTATACTTCGATTTCCTGAAAGCATTTACCCTTTTTTGGACCAATGCAACTGACCAGAATCATAAAATAGTGTTTACTCATTCTTATCAAATCTATTGAGTGCTGCAAATAAAGATATTGGTACACATGCTTGTCAATTCGGCCCCAAATGAAAAAATCAGCTTCCTCAGCCCAGGCAATTGTTGCCATGTGAGAATATAAATCCAGTATTTTGAAATGATCTTTTTTATTTTAAACACAGACTTGAAGTTGGAATTTCTGTATGAAATTTTTCCATTTTAAAATAGTGCATAATGGTTTAAATAATTTCAGACATTGATAAAGAATTATCAATCAATTTGGCCAGTAAAGACTTAACTTGACATGTCTTCATCTGCATATATGGCAAGGACACAGATGATAACTGAGGTATAAATAAGGGGAAAATATTCACCTAGGATAAAGGAAAATCAGTAATATGTCTGAGGAACATAAATAGAATAATAATAAAAAAAAAACTGGCAAAATTTGTTTCTTTGTAGAAACAAATGAAGTTTGGCCTTGTTTCATTCTGTATCAGGGGTTCCCAAACTCTAGGATCTAATGCCTGATGACCTGAGGTAGAGTTGATGTAATAATAAAAGAAATACAGTGTACAATAGATGTAATGCACTTCAATCATTCCAAAAATCATTTTCAGGGTTGGACTGCGGTAGGCCGCTGTCTGCCACCTCTGAGTCGCCGTCACCACCATGGCTAGCCAGTTGCAGAGCATCCAGCAGCCGCTCCAGGTGGAGAAGCTAGTGGTTGAGAAGGTGTCTGAGGCCTGCAAGTGAAAGAACTGGAGGATGAAGCAGGCCAAAGAAGTCCAGGCTGAATCTGAATTGCTCTGGGATCCCACAGCAGTTGTAGCACCCAAGTGGAGAAGGAGACCCATGAAAAGATGACCATCCTTCAGACCTACTTTCGGCAGAACAAGGATGAAGTCCTAGATAACCTCCTGGTCTTTGTCTCTGACATCCAGCCAGAAATCCAGAAGAACTACTGATAGGAGCAGAGTAGAACAGGTAGGCGGTCGTAGAGTCCTAGTAGGGCACAGTAGGTAGAAGGGTGAAACCTGAGAAAGGTTGGGAGTCCAGTGAGCTGATGATAACTCAGGAGACTGCTCTTTGTTCAGTAAAGCAGGTTCAACTGGGTATAAATAGCCGATGAAGGAGGAGTTGGTGAAGAAGGAACTAATGATGTATGCCTTGCATCTGCATCTACTTGAGGGGGGCGGTCTTCTACCATCCTATATATTGCTGCCCATTCAATCGAAGGGGGAGCAGAGCAGAGCTTTCCTGCCTGCCCGCCTGCATTTCTTACAAGTACCCTGTCCTGATGGATCCTCTTCTTGTCTATCACTCTGCTTCTCACTGAATTCCTTCTGCATTGAGGCATGAAGAACCTGAGCCTCAGTGGGTCCAGATGTTGGGTGAGTTCTGGACTAAGTCCCGGACATATGGGTTGGAGTCCCAGACAGGGTTTGGGCTGTGTTTGAATCCCAGCTGCATGGGTTCGAGTCCCAAAGAGAGTTTTGGGTGGAATTCAAGCTCCAGCCATGTGGGTTCAAGTCCGAAGCAGGCTTCAGTCAGGTCTGGGCTCTGGATTTAAGTCTCAAATTGAGGCAAAACCCTTTCACTATCGCATAAATGGATAGAGGTGGAAGAACTCCTGTTCTGTGGATTGGCATTTTCAAATGCCTTCACAGAACACGGCGTTTTTGCAAGGCTTAAGTTAGAGTCTTATGAAAAGGCATTAAATTATTTCTGAGTATTATATAATAGATCCCTTCATTTTTTGCAGACTAGCAAATGTAGATTCTTTGTACAAGCTTACAGCTTTTCCAAAGATGGTTATTTTTTTACCTCATATTTCTTAGAAATTTAATGGATATATGTTGTCTGTTTTCCTATGCCTTTTCGGTCAAGCAGTGTATTATTAACACTGATGTTTTCTTTCTTAGATAGTTTTTAAAAACCCCAATTTTCATAAGGAAGAAAGGGATTAAAATATTTTCCCCTAAATCTTTCTTGAAGGCCAGGGGCTTTATCTATGAAAAAGTAGTGAGTAGTTATTTGTACCCAATGTGAAGCAGCAGCCAGCCTTAAACTAGTCCTTTCCGGCCTAGAGTTAGAATAATGAGCACTAGTATTGGGCTGCTCTTAGTATCTCTTTTTCACAATTACTAGCTGGTAGAATTTAAGACTTTGTTACATGTTACTACTTGGTGTACCCATACTGTATGGATAATCATGTAAATGTAAAGACTCTGTCATGCAAAAAAAAAAAAAAAAAAAACCTTTTTCTTCTCCAGTCCAGGGAAAAGCTGTCTTCCATGAAACCAGTCCTTAGTGCCAAAAAGGTTGGGGACCCCTGCTCAGTATGGTTCATTCTGTAGGTCCAATGTAAAAAAAATATGTTTGGAGAAGTAGCTAAGTCAATATACCCATCCCAGCCATTGACTCTCAGCTATCTGCTACTGTCCCCAGAGCTCTATCTTTGCAACACTTGAGAGCGCAGAGGCAGGCATTTCATGAAAGGAACACCCTAAGTTCCTCAATCCTCTTCTTGGGAAGTGAGGGGTGGAGTTTCTAATGTTAGTGTTAGCAATCACAAACCCACACTCCTATGCACTGTGAAAAATACAAAAATATATCAGAATTCTGAGAACATTTTATTGTTATTCTTTTGCTTTCTTTTTTATTTTGCATCTAGGTTCAGAAATCGATTGACCATCTACACTTCAGGGCTTTCTTTCAGAAAAGGAGTATTAACGTTGTAAGAAAACAAATCTCTGTACTGACTCACTAGCTCCAGCACAGAGCTCGCTGCAGCCAAAGAACAATCTGTCTAAATACATAGCCTTTGGTTAATTCCTCAGATGGCTCTGTCGTAGATGGATCCCTGGAGTTTTCTCCTGAGTCATCTCTCCTTTATGTTTATATATTTTAAGCAAATGAAACAACCCGCATACTGGAAGAAGTGTTTTTCTTTTCTTTTAAGGAAAAATAGATAAGATAAATTGTTTGTGGGGGAAATCGGAGAAAGAAAAAAGCTTCAGTTGACTACATGTGGCATCTCTCAAACACTGTAAGTCAGAGTCCTCCATAGCTCAAGGGACTTTTAGTCAATAAATTTAACAAGCTGCAGCTAGAGTCCAACCTTCAGTGCAGTATGTAAATGAGAGTTCAGGAAGCTGACTGCTTCTCAACCCTAGGACAGAGTTAATAGAGGGGAAAGGACAAAATGTGTGAGGAGGATTTGAAAGAGAAAGCTTTTGCCATTGTTGTTTCTTTTCTATTTAACTTGCGGGCAAATGACTACCGAAGCTTAGTTTTGAGAGAGAAACCAATCTGTAAGTGTTAAAAAAAAAAAAGTCAAACCTTCATATACGAAAATAATAAACATTTCACATTACAGATGAAGATCTTTTGAAAAGTATGATTCTACATATGGAAATTATAAGACAAACTAGCTATAGTGATGTTCATAAGGTAGGTCCAATGTAAAAAAAATATGTTTGGAGAAGTAGCTAAGTCAATATACCCATCCCAGCCATTGACTCTCAGCTATCTGCTACTGTCCCCAGAGCTCTATCTTTGCAACACTTGAGAGCGCAGAGGCAGGCATTTCATGAAAGGAACACCCTAAGTTCCTCAATCCTCTTCTTGGGAAGTGAGGGGTGGAGTTTCTAATGTTAGTGTTAGCAATCACAAACCCACACTCCTATGCACTGTGAAAAATACAAAAATATATCAGAATTCTGAGAACATTTTATTGTTATTCTTTTGCTTTCTTTTTTATTTTGCATCTAGGTTCAGAAATCGATTGACCATCTACACTTCAGGGCTTTCTTTCAGAAAAGGAGTATTAACGTTGTAAGAAAACAAATCTCTGTACTGACTCACTAGCTCCAGCACAGAGCTCGCTGCAGCCAAAGAACAATCTGTCTAAATACATAGCCTTTGGTTAATTCCTCAGATGGCTCTGTCGTAGATGGATCCCTGGAGTTTTCTCCTGAGTCATCTCTCCTTTATGTTTATATATTTTAAGCAAATGAAACAACCCGCATACTGGAAGAAGTGTTTTTCTTTTCTTTTAAGGAAAAATAGATAAGATAAATTGTTTGTGGGGGAAATCGGAGAAAGAAAAAAGCTTCAGTTGACTACATGTGGCATCTCTCAAACACTGTAAGTCAGAGTCCTCCATAGCTCAAGGGACTTTTAGTCAATAAATTTAACAAGCTGCAGCTAGAGTCCAACCTTCAGTGCAGTATGTAAATGAGAGTTCAGGAAGCTGACTGCTTCTCAACCCTAGGACAGAGTTAATAGAGGGGAAAGGACAAAATGTGTGAGGAGGATTTGAAAGAGAAAGCTTTTGCCATTGTTGTTTCTTTTCTATTTAACTTGCGGGCAAATGACTACCGAAGCTTAGTTTTGAGAGAGAAACCAATCTGTAAGTGTTAAAAAAAAAAAAGTCAAACCTTCATATACGAAAATAATAAACATTTCACATTACAGATGAAGATCTTTTGAAAAGTATGATTCTACATATGGAAATTATAAGACAAACTAGCTATAGTGATGTTCATAAGGTAGGGTAACCATTTGATTTACAAATTCATAAAATTTCTGATGTGAACTGTGATATTTCAATATAGCACAAGGAACATTTGTTGATCAAGCAAAGCTAAGTTTGTTAGACTTATGTAGAAAGAGAGACTATGACTTTGACAATGTCAGTGGTATCTCAAAATGAGGAAATTAGAAGGCTTCCTAGGGGGGTGCTAGTAGTGAAGAACGCAACTGTCAATGCAGGAGATGTAAGAGATGCAGGTTCAATCCCTGGGTCAGGAAGATCCCCTGGAAGAGGGCATGGCAATCCACTCTAGTACTCTTGCCTGGAGAGCCCCAGGAACAGAGGAGCCTGGTAGGTTACAGTCCAAAACATTGCAAAGAGTTGTATACAACTCTTAGCACCCATGCAGAGATATATCCATTGGGCTTGACCCAGGTTTTAAGGCAGATCTTGCAAGACACAGAATGGTTGTTGAAACTGGGTAAAGTTTACAATGGAACATCTTTGGATTGTATGGTACAGCAAAGCTAAGGTACTGAATGAAACAAGGCTCGATGATCAAACTGTATGCTTTTTAAATTGTTTCACAATCTTAGCTTCCAGGAGAAAGTATTTCCTAGAGCAAGTTGCTAAGGTATTTTTTCCTAGCCCCAGTATTATTTTGCAGACAACAGAAAGCATGTTTGGTCCCGGAATTTTTTAGCACATAGGCACAAAATTATGTTGGCTGCAGTTCCCTCTTCCCAAAATGTATATAGCTCATTTATATAAAATTACTATAGTAGGAATCAGAACTACTCTGACTTTAGACATCTGTAACTTTTCTGCTGCCTTCATGAAAATGCTTTAGCTGTCTAAAAAACAGCCCACCTTCATATTCAACGTTCTTCTTGCTGTGTGTGCGTGTGTGTGTGTGTGTGTTGTGTTAGTCACTCAGTCATAACTGACTCTGCGAATGCATGGACTGTAACCCACAAGGGTCTTCTGTGCATCAAATCCTGCAGACATTAGTACTGGAATGGGTAGCTATGCCCTTCTCCAGGGGATCTTCCAAATTCAGGATTGAACTTGGTTCTCCTGCATTGCAGGCATATTCTTTACCATTTAATCCACTAAGGAAGCCCTCCTCTTGCTAAACATCAAAGAAATTTTAGTCAAGATTTAAGTCACTGAAAATAAGACAGAGCCCTTAATTCTCAGCATCCCATGTTTTATGAATCATCCAAACAATTATATATCTAATTTACCAGAGTACTGAGAAAAAAGTTTATAGAAGTAAGAGATTTTTATATTATAAATTACATGAAGGCAAAATGCATGACATATTTAGAAGGACTTTACCTGCTTTGTCAGATGAATTTGGTTATTCTCTTAAGAACTGAAATTTATGACTGAAAAGAAAATAGAAAAATTCCTAATCCAAATTATTCTATTTCCTTTCTATTATGAGGAAATAACTAAATATGAGGAAGCAATGAATCTGCCTAAAGTCGTATAGCCAACTAGCTTCTTTTTGTTACCATATTTTAGAGACTGAGTCCTTTTTTCCTTCCACACGCTCTCACTCTGGTTCAGGTTATCTTTCTTCCCCACAGACACAACTCTGAGGAAAGAATGTCTCTACTTGCTGGCACTATACCCCTTACAGTTGGTGTTTCCAGCTACACCTGATGACATCATACTTTGTATCTCCCCTTTGTATCTTCCCTCTGTGTCCTGTCTCCTGAAATTACATGGAAGAACCTATAACCAACCACACCTCTCAGGAAAGCATCCTCCACTCTTAATTGGACATTATTAAGTTCCTGTTTAAGCTACTGGCTCATCCTTGGGATTCAGATATAGCATGGCTAAGCCCAGGTGGGACAACCTGTCAGGTATTCACCTTCTTGAGGGGCTAAAGATAATACTGGAGAAGGACACATTTTAAACAGTGAAACTAAGTATGGCCCAACAACAAGCCTGCAGTCATCAAAAAAAAAAAAAAAGAAAGAAAGAAAAAATATGATCACACTTAGATTTGTCTAAGCCATGATCACCACGGATGCATTCAAAACTTAAGAGTAAAAATTAAAGTAACTCTAATAATAACGCTAAGTCACCACAGAACGAAGAGGATCATATAAGCAGGATGCTGAAAGACCTTTTTACATCAGGCCTGAAACCTGCAAGTGGCACTGACAACAAGAAGATACAGTGCTGATGCTGTGACTCGGGGCACACCACTGGCACAGGCACTCATGCCAGGCATCAACAGGAGAGACAAAAGCAAAGCTCAATAGCATGTACCACCAACTGGATTCTAGAAAAGCTGAGGATTATACTTCACAATAACCAAGAGAACTTGGCCTACACACTCACATAAAAGGTATACTGAGTTAGACCTTAGGAGCCCTGGAGATTCCAAGAGGAATAAGTCAACTATATCCTAAGTATGAATTTTTGGTTATTCTCTTAAGAACTGAAATTTATGACTGAAAAGAAAATGAAAATTCCTAATCCAAATTATTCTATTTCTTTCTATTATGAGGAAATAACTAAATATGAGGAAGCAATGAATCTGCCTAAAGTCGTATAGCCAACTAGCTTCTTTTTGTTACCATATTTTAGAGACTGAGTCCTTTTTTCCTTCCACACGCTCTCACTCTGGTTCAGGTTATCTTTCTTCCCCACAGACACAACTCTGAGGAAAGAATGTCTCTACTTGCTGGCACTATACCCCTTACAGTTGGTGTTTCCAGCTACACCTGATGACATCATACTTTGTATCTCCCCTTTGTATCTTCCCTCTGTGTCCTGTCTCCTGAAATTACATGGAAGAACCTATAACCAACCACACCTCTCAGGAAAGCATCCTCCACTCTTAATTGGACATTATTAAGTTCCTGTTTAAGCTACTGGCTCATCCTTGGGATTCAGATATAGCATGGCTAAGCCCAGGTGGGACAACCTGTCAGGTATTCACCTTCTTGAGGGGCTAAAGATAATACTGGAGAAGGACACATTTTAAACAGTGAAACTAAGTATGGCCCAACAACAAGCCTGCAGTCATCAAAAAAAAAAAAAGAAAGAAAGAAAAAATATGATCACACTTAGATTTGTCTAAGCCATGATCACCACGGATGCATTCAAAACTTAAGAGTAAAAATTAAAGTAACTCTAATAATAACGCTAAGTCACCACAGAACGAAGAGGATCATATAAGCAGGATGCTGAAAGACCTTTTTACATCAGGCCTGAAACCTGCAAGTGGCACTGACAACAAGAAGATACAGTGCTGATGCTGTGACTCGGGGCACACCACTGGCACAGGCACTCATGCCAGGCATCAACAGGAGAGACAAAAGCAAAGCTCAATAGCATGTACCACCAACTGGATTCTAGAAAAGCTGAGGATTATACTTCACAATAACCAAGAGAACTTGGCCTACACACTCACATAAAAGGTATACTGAGTTAGACCTTAGGAGCCCTGGAGATTCCATGAGGAATAAGTCAACTATATCCTAAACAGTGCTATTCATCAGTATTCCCCAGGACCCTGGGCCTAAGAAACTATGTTACTGCCTGATTTCTTTATGTTTGCTCTAGTTTGAATTCAAATCGATGTTCTGAAACTTTACAGCTCATCTATTCAGCAATGTCATTGTCCTACCCGTTTTCTACTTTCACTCCTTTTATTTCTGATCAGTCACAAGGCAAACACTTATAAAATTAATTTTTAATATTTTTAAAATGCCTCTTGACTCATGCCTTGGGTCATTTATCAATCTCTTATAAGAAAACAAAACAAAACAAAACAAAAAAGCCTTCCTCCATCTTGTTCTGTTTTGTATGAGAGCATGTCTCTGAAAGATATTTCCATTTAGAAAGAAATGCCCATTCATCAATCTCCATTTGGAAAGAGTCAGTTGTTAATATGGGAGTTCAAGACACAAAGTTCTGAAATAGGATTCTACCAACCATTGATAGGTACTCATTGAGTTCGGCACAATGTAATTTAATACCCTCTCTGGGCTAGATTTTTGTTTCTTACATGGTTTTGCACAAATTACTTCTCTTTCTAAGTTGCATAACTGCACTGAAGATAATTAGGAATTATAGTGGATATTTAGGAGAATTTTTTTAACACTAGTGAAGAAGCAGTGACATGTTAGTTGCTCAGTCGTGTCTGACTCTTTGTGACCCTATGGACTGTAGCTTGTCAGGTCCCTCTATGCTTGGAATTCTCCAGGCAATACTGGAATGAGTTACGATTTCCTTCTCCAGGGATTTTCCAACCCAGGAATCGAACGGAAGTCTTTTACACCTCTTGCATTGGCAGGCAGATTCTTTACCGTCTGAGCCAACAAGAAGATACAGTGCTGATGCTGTGACTCGGGGCACACCACTGGCACAGGCACTCATGCCAGGCATCAACAGGAGAGACAAAAGCAAAGCTCAATAGCATGTACCACCAACTGGATTCTAGAAAAGCTGAGGATTATACTTCACAATAACCAAGAGAACTTGGCCTACACACTCACATAAAAGGTATACTGAGTTAGACCTTAGGAGCCCTGGAGATTCCATGAGGAATAAGTCAACTATATCCTAAACAGTGCTATTCATCAGTATTCCCCAGGACCCTGGGCCTAAGAAACTATGTTACTGCCTGATTTCTTTATGTTTGCTCTAGTTTGAATTCAAATCGATGTTCTGAAACTTTACAGCTCATCTATTCAGCAATGTCATTGTCCTACCCGTTTTCTACTTTCACTCCTTTTATTTCTGATCAGTCACAAGGCAAACACTTATAAAATTAATTTTTAATATTTTTAAAATGCCTCTTGACTCATGCCTTGGGTCATTTATCAATCTCTTATAAGAAAACAAAACAAAACAAAACAAAAAAGCCTTCCTCCATCTTGTTCTGTTTTGTATGAGAGCATGTCTCTGAAAGATATTTCCATTTAGAAAGAAATGCCCATTCATCAATCTCCATTTGGAAAGAGTCAGTTGTTAATATGGGAGTTCAAGACACAAAGTTCTGAAATAGGATTCTACCAACCATTGATAGGTACTCATTGAGTTCGGCACAATGTAATTTAATACCCTCTCTGGGCTAGATTTTTGTTTCTTACATGGTTTTGCACAAATTACTTCTCTTTCTAAGTTGCATAACTGCACTGAAGATAATTAGGAATTATAGTGGATATTTAGGAGAATTTTTTTAACACTAGTGAAGAAGCAGTGACATGTTAGTTGCTCAGTCGTGTCTGACTCTTTGTGACCCTATGGACTGTAGCTTGTCAGGTCCCTCTATGCTTGGAATTCTCCAGGCAATACTGGAATGAGTTACGATTTCCTTCTCCAGGGGATTTTTCCAACCCAGGAATCGAACGGAAGTCTTTTACACCTCTTGCATTGGCAGGCAGATTCTTTACCGTCTGAGCCACCAGGGAAGTCTAATACTAGCAAACTTGTCCATTAGAACAATACCTTAAAACAAACAGGAAGTAAAACTTAAAGTACCTACTGAATGAATTTTTCTTTATATGAAGAAACTCCCAACAAAGTCAGATTCCAAAACTATTTGCTAAAAAAGGAGTTCTTAGACAAGACATACATAAAGCATAAAAATTCAAATGTATCTATTTTAGATCTCCCAAAGCACAACTTGAACCTAACAGCCTTTATTCAACGTGTCCTCTTACCCTCTCCTGTGCTTCTCCAGTACCCTCTGCTCCTTCCTCTCTTTATGACCCAATTTCTTTCCATTTTGGACAACCATAAATCCCTAAAGCTCAATTGCCTCTCAGATTCACTTTAACAGGGCAAATCTCTGTTCTGGCATTAGCACTCATGTTGAACACCAATACGAGTTGTTATACATGTATTACTACTAATCGTATTATGGTTTATTAGTAAGAAAATATTTTTAACGTTCTATTTTAGTACGCTTAATTACACTTCTTTCTAGATTTCTGAACAAGGGGCTGCATATTTTTATTTCTGACTGGGTCTCACAAATGATGTTGCTAGCATCTGTGCTATAGTGCAAAGTGGAGCAGGAAAGGAAGAACATCAATATATTCATAGAATAACTCCCATGCAATTTTCATAAAATTATACAGAAAGGGGATCAAAATAGGCCACTTCAGATAAGACTCTAGTTTTTCTTTGAAGTGAAACCACAAGCATCTTAGGTGAAGAATACTGTACTGATATCACTACAGACCTCTCCTTATTAAAAAAAAAAAAAAAAAAAAAACAGGCAGAAAGCAAAAGAAATGATGAAAGAAGAATTGGGTCATTTGGTTTATACCCCCATAGCTCTTTCTGTCAGGAATTCTGATTGGGAATAGGTTCTATTCTGTTCATTTAATTGACCACTCTACACTTCCATGTTAGAAGTTTGACTACAAACTTCAAAACCCTGTTTGTATTTGCATGTATGTAATTCTCAAGGGTAATACTCTCTAGAGGTTCATATGCCATTGCATAGTCCAATTAAGTAATTCTGAAAGTAGCCAACAAAAAAGAGAGATAAACTTGATAGAAGTTAAAGTCAACACCATTGGAAAGTTGATACACAATCACTGTCCTTTAAAATGTGGTTGCAGAGCAGGACGGATCACTTCCTCAGCCTGGACTGAAGGAAACAGGAACCAAAGGATGAAAACTGAGACCACTTGACATCCATTCAATTAAATATTAGGACAGAGAGCTAAGGCCACTCATGTCAATATGAACTTAACTATGTGTTGTTGCAAATTCTTGCCCAGGAATACAAGCCATTTGTTGTTGTTGTTGAAGTTCAGTCATTAAGCCATGTCCAACTCTCTGTGACTCTATGGACTGCAGCATGCCAGGTTTCCCTATCTCCCGAGTTGGCTCAAATACATGTTCATTGAGTAGGTGATGCCATCCAACCATCTCATTCTCTGTCACCCCCTTCTCCTCCTGCCCTCAGTCTTTCCCAGAATCAGGATCTTTTCCTATGAGTCAGCTCTTCGCATCAAATGGTCAAAGTATTGGAGCTTCAGCATCAGTCCTACCTATGAATATTCAGGGTTGATTTTCTTTATGATTGACTCATTTGATTTCTTTCCTATCCGAGAGATCCTCAAGAATCTTCTCCAGCATCACAGTTTGAAAGCATTAATTCTTTGGCACTCAGCTTTCTTTATGGTCCAACTCTCACGTCTGTTGACCAAAAAAGGGGAACAACTTGAGAGTTTTGGGTTAAGCTTTATTTGGCGCAAAATTAGGACTGCAGTTCAGGAGGCAGCACCCCAGATAGCTCTGAGAGACTGCTCCAAAGAGGCAGCAGGCAGAGGATCAATATTTAAGGATTCTGGTGAGGGGGGAGTTTAATATCATTAAACAGTCATTTTATAGGGCCTTCAGTTAATCATTAGGATCTAATTTCATCATGAAGGAATTTAGTGCTTTTTTAGATGTGAGGAAATGGAAGGATTAAGATAATAAAGGTCGTTCCTAAAAAAGCATCCACCTATCTAAAAACCTGCCCCACCCTGGAGCACAAAGTGCCTCTAATCCACCCTGATCTCCATCAGGGAGTATTGAAGGCCAGCATCTTTCAACAGCATGGGGTTGTAACCTCATCCTGATCTCCTTCAGGGGGTATTGAAGGTCACCAGGTCTCAACAGGGGACAGGGTCTGGTCTCTGCAAAAAGGTTGGGGCAGAGAAAGGACGGATCACTTCCTCAGCCTGGACTGAAGGAAACAGGAACCAAAGGATGAAAACTGAGACCACTTGACATCCATTCAATTAAATATTAGGACAGAGAGCTAAGGCCACTCATGTCAATATGAACTTAACTATGTGTTGTTGCAAATTCTTGCCCAGGAATACAAGCCATTTGTTGTTGTTGTTGAAGTTCAGTCATTAAGCCATGTCCAACTCTCTGTGACTCTATGGACTGCAGCATGCCAGGTTTCCCTATCTCCCGAGTTGGCTCAAATACATGTTCATTGAGTAGGTGATGCCATCCAACCATCTCATTCTCTGTCACCCCCTTCTCCTCCTGCCCTCAGTCTTTCCCAGAATCAGGATCTTTTCCTATGAGTCAGCTCTTCGCATCAAATGGTCAAAGTATTGGAGCTTCAGCATCAGTCCTACCTATGAATATTCAGGGTTGATTTTCTTTATGATTGACTCATTTGATTTCTTTCCTATCCGAGAGATCCTCAAGAATCTTCTCCAGCATCACAGTTTGAAAGCATTAATTCTTTGGCACTCAGCTTTCTTTATGGTCCAACTCTCACGTCTGTTGACCAAAAAAGGGGAACAACTTGAGAGTTTTGGGTTAAGCTTTATTTGGCGCAAAATTAGGACTGCAGTTCAGGAGGCAGCACCCCAGATAGCTCTGAGAGACTGCTCCAAAGAGGCAGCAGGCAGAGGATCAATATTTAAGGATTCTGGTGAGGGGGGAGTTTAATATCATTAAACAGTCATTTTATAGGGCCTTCAGTTAATCATTAGGATCTAATTTCATCATGAAGGAATTTAGTGCTTTTTTAGATGTGAGGAAATGGAAGGATTAAGATAATAAAGGTCGTTCCTAAAAAAGCATCCACCTATCTAAAAACCTGCCCCACCCTGGAGCACAAAGTGCCTCTAATCCACCCTGATCTCCATCAGGGAGTATTGAAGGCCAGCATCTTTCAACAGCATGGGGTTGTAACCTCATCCTGATCTCCTTCAGGGGGTATTGAAGGTCAGCAGGTCTCAACAGCACAGGGTCTGGTCTCTGCAGAGGCAGAGGGCAAATGTCCTTGTTGTCCAGTCATTGGCAATATAATTGGTAAATGCCAGTTTGTACTTGACACATCCATATATGACTACTGGCAAAACCATGCCTCTTTATACAGACCTTTGTGGGCAAAGTGATGTTTCTGTTTTTTAATATGCTGCCTAGGTTTGTCATACCTTTAGTTCCAAGAAGCAAGTATCTTAATTTCATGCCTGCAGTCCACATCCGCAGTGATTTTGGAGCCCAAGAAAATAAATCTGTTACAGCTTACCCTTGTTCACCTTCTATTTGCCATGAAGCAATGGGACTAGATGCCATGATCTTAGTTTTTTGAATGTTGAGTTTTAAGTTTTGTCTTACTCTTTTCCCAATTTTGAACCAGTTCTTGCTCCATGCAACACCCTGATCATTGCTTCATGACTTGCACACAGGTTTCTGAGGAAACAGGTAAGGCAGTCTGCTATTAGCATCTCTTTAAGACTTTTCCGGTCTTAGCCGGAAAGCCACATAGTCAAAGGCTTTCATGTAGGCAATGAAGCATAAGTAGACTTTTCTTTGGAATCTGCTTGCTTTCTCTGTGATCCAATGGATGTTGACAATTTGATTTCTGGTTCCTCTGCTTTTTCTAAACTCAGCCTCTACGTCTGAAAGTTCACCGTTCATGTACTGCTAAAGCCTAGCTTGAAGGATCTGGGGCATAACCTCACTAGCATGCAAAATGAGGGCAACTGTACTGCAACTGGAACATTCTTGGGCATTGTTCTTCTTTGAGATTAGAATGAAAATGGATCTTTTCCAGCGCTGAAGCCACTGTTGAGTTTTCCAAATTTGCTGGCATATTGAGTGCAGAACTTTAACAGAATCATCTTTTAGGATTTGAAATAGCTCCACTGGAATTCCATCACCTCCACTAGCTTTGCTTATAGTAATGCTTCCTAGGGTCTGCTTAACTACACTCCAGGATGTCTGGCTCTAGGTGAGTGACCGTACCAGCATGGTTATCCCAGTCATCAAGACCTTTTTCTGTACAGTTCTTCTATGTATTCTTGCCATCTCTTCTTAATCTCTTCTGCTTCTTTTAGGTCTTAATCATTTCTGTCCTTTATCATGCACATTTTTCCATGAAATGTTCCCTTGATAGCTCTAATTTTCTTAAAGATATCTCTACTCTTTCCCATTCTATTGTTTTCCTCTTTCTTCACATTGGTAACTTAAAAAGGCTTTCTTATGTCTCCTTACTATTTTGTGGAACTTTGCATTCAGTTGGGTTTATCTTTCCCTTTTTTCCCTTTCTTTTCACTTCTCTTCTTTCGCAGCTATTTATAAAGCCTCGTCTGACAACTGTTTTCTCTTCCTGTATTTGTTTTTCTTTGGAATAGCTTTGGTCACTGCCTCTTGTACAATGTTACAAACCTCTATCCATAGTTCTTCACGTACTCTGTCTACTAGATCCAATCTCTTGAATGTATTTGTCTCCTGTACTCTTTAATCATAAGGGATTTTATTTAGGTCATATCTGAATGGCCTAGTGGTTTTCCCTACTTTCTTCAATTTAAGCCTGGATCTTTCAATAAGGAGCTCATGATCTGAGTGACAGTCAGTTCTAGGGCTCATTTTGCTGACTGTATAGAGTTTCTCCATCTTTGACTACAAAGAACATAATTAATCTTTTTCAGTAATGACCATCTGGTGATGTCCATGTGCAGAGTCATTTTTGTCTTGTTGAAAGCAGGTGTTTGCTATGACCATGTGCTTGAAAGTTCACCGTTCATGTAGCTTGCTTGGGCTATAACCTCACTAGCATGCAAAATGAGGGCAACTGTACTGCAACTGGAACATTCTTGGGCATTGTTCTTCTTTGAGATTAGAATGAAAATGGATCTTTTCCAGCGCTGAAGCCACTGTTGAGTTTTCCAAATTTGCTGGCATATTGAGTGCAGAACTTTAACAGAATCATCTTTTAGGATTTGAAATAGCTCCACTGGAATTCCATCACCTCCACTAGCTTTGCTTATAGTAATGCTTCCTAGGGTCTGCTTAACTACACTCCAGGATGTCTGGCTCTAGGTGAGTGACCGTACCAGCATGGTTATCCCAGTCATCAAGACCTTTTTCTGTACAGTTCTTCTATGTATTCTTGCCATCTCTTCTTAATCTCTTCTGCTTCTTTTAGGTCTTAATCATTTCTGTCCTTTATCATGCACATTTTTCCATGAAATGTTCCCTTGATAGCTCTAATTTTCTTAAAGATATCTCTACTCTTTCCCATTCTATTGTTTTCCTCTTTCTTCACATTGGTAACTTAAAAAGGCTTTCTTATGTCTCCTTACTATTTTGTGGAACTTTGCATTCAGTTGGGTTTATCTTTCCCTTTTTTCCCTTTCTTTTCACTTCTCTTCTTTCGCAGCTATTTATAAAGCCTCGTCTGACAACTGTTTTCTCTTCCTGTATTTGTTTTTCTTTGGAATAGCTTTGGTCACTGCCTCTTGTACAATGTTACAAACCTCTATCCATAGTTCTTCACGTACTCTGTCTACTAGATCCAATCTCTTGAATGTATTTGTCTCCTGTACTCTTTAATCATAAGGGATTTTATTTAGGTCATATCTGAATGGCCTAGTGGTTTTCCCTACTTTCTTCAATTTAAGCCTGGATCTTTCAATAAGGAGCTCATGATCTGAGTGACAGTCAGTTCTAGGGCTCATTTTGCTGACTGTATAGAGTTTCTCCATCTTTGACTACAAAGAACATAATTAATCTTTTTTCAGTAATGACCATCTGGTGATGTCCATGTGCAGAGTCATTTTTTGTCTTGTTGAAAGCAGGTGTTTGCTATGACCAGTGTGCTCTCTTGCCAAAACTCTGTTAGCCTTTGCCCTGCTTCATTTTGTACTCCAAGGCCAAACTTGCCTGTTACTCCAGGTATCTTTTGACTTCCTACTTTTGCATTCTAATCCATATAACCCAATAGACCAACAAATAATATAACGCATTGCTTCAGAAAATTCCTGCAACCAATCTGTCTGGGAAAATAGTTTGCTCATCTGGGAGAACAGTTCTCCTTTCTAGACCATATATTGTTCACCTGGCACACAGCTTACCTATCAAACAGTGGTTTACTTATCAAGACTCACTCAAGTGCTCGCATCTTGCTGTGTCCACCATTAACTCACTATGCCACAAATTTGTTCAGTCTGAATCAGTGTTCTGTCTGGAACAATCCTAAGCCACTCAAGGTATACACCATAATTTTAGAAATATCTTTTACTTGCATTTCTTTTGAGGCACTATTGAGACTCTGTTAGGGAAGTGTTCATTCGTCCTTCAGAAGAACTAATAAACTTAGTTTTGTTTAGCTAGGTTTTTCGTTTTATTATTTTTTTTGGTGATCTCTTAAGGAGTTGGCAATCAATAGGCATCTTTATATCAGCATAGAAAGGTAGGTAAAAGCAAAGAGAAACAAGCGGGAATCCATCAGTGTAACTAAAAATGATAAAATAAAAGAGCTTCTCTATCATCCTAAATTTACTGTTAAATGAAGATGAAATCCCTGGCAGCTCACATAGTAAAGAATCTGCCTGCAGTGCAGGAGACCCAGGTTAGATCCCTGGGCCAGAAAGATCCCCTGGAGAAGGGAATAGCAACCCATGCCAGTATTTTTCCCTGGAAAATCTCATGGAAAGAGGAGCCTGGTGGGCTATAGTCCATGGGATCGCAAAGAGTCAGACACAAAAGAGTAACTAACAGTTTAACAAATTATAATTTTCCTCGAATATTTTAATAGTCAATATATTAAGTGAGTTTGTGTGGCTGAGCAACAGTCGGATACAAAATGTCTGTCCCACTTGACTATATAATTAAAATTAAATTTATTTTCTGAATTTCGTGTCAGAAAAGGCACAACAAATGTCTAGCTTTACAACTTATGTCTGAAATTCTGTAAAAGTTACCGATTATTTCTTTGTTTTGCTCTTCATTCTGAAATACGCCAAATATGTCTATGGAGATTTATAATTTTGATTTCCTGCTCTGCATCAGTGTTCCAGGAAATGGGTTGTGGCCACACAATCATAAAATCACAAAATGTATATTACTTTGTAAAAAAAAAATTAAAAGGCAAAAGGTAAAGTTCCCTTATTTTATTATCATTAGCAACATTATCATAATTCTCAAATATATAGAGAGCCAAAGTGTTTTTTAAAAGTGAAATTATTTTTTGGCTCATCTGGGAGAACAGTTCTCCTTTCTAGACCATATATTGTTCACCTGGCACACAGCTTACCTATCAAACAGTGGTTTACTTATCAAGACTCACTCAAGTGCTCGCATCTTGCTGTGTCCACCATTAACTCACTATGCCACAAATTTGTTCAGTCTGAATCAGTGTTCTGTCTGGAACAATCCTAAGCCACTCAAGGTATACACCATAATTTTAGAAATATCTTTTACTTGCATTTCTTTTGAGGCACTATTGAGACTCTGTTAGGGAAGTGTTCATTCGTCCTTCAGAAGAACTAATAAACTTAGTTTTGTTTAGCTAGGTTTTTCGTTTTTTTTTTTTTTTTTTTTTGGTGATCTCTTAAGGAGTTGGCAATCAATAGGCATCTTTATATCAGCATAGAAAGGTAGGTAAAAGCAAAGAGAAACAAGCGGCAATCCATCAGTGTAACTAAAAATGATAAAATAAAAGAGCTTCTCTATCATCCTAAATTTACTGTTAAATGAAGATGAAATCCCTGGCAGCTCACATAGTAAAGAATCTGCCTGCAGTGCAGGAGACCCAGGTTAGATCCCTGGGCCAGAAAGATCCCCTGGAGAAGGGAATAGCAACCCATGCCAGTATTTTTCCCTGGAAAATCTCATGGAAAGAGGAGCCTGGTGGGCTATAGTCCATGGGATCGCAAAGAGTCAGACACAAAAGAGTAACTAACAGTTTAACAAATTATAATTTTCCTCGAATATTTTAATAGTCAATATATTAAGTGAGTTTGTGTGGCTGAGCAACAGTCGGATACAAAATGTCTGTCCCACTTGACTATATAATTAAAATTAAATTTATTTTCTGAATTTCGTGTCAGAAAAGGCACAACAAATGTCTAGCTTTACAACTTATGTCTGAAATTCTGTAAAAGTTACCGATTATTTCTTTGTTTTGCTCTTCATTCTGAAATACGCCAAATATGTCTATGGAGATTTATAATTTTGATTTCCTGCTCTGCATCAGTGTTCCAGGAAATGGGTTGTGGCCACACAATCATAAAATCACAAAATGTATATTACTTTGTAAAAAAAAAATTAAAAGGCAAAAGGTAAAGTTCCCTTATTTTATTATCATTAGCAACATTATCATAATTCTCAAATATATAGAGAGCCAAAGTGTTTTTTAAAAGTGAAATTATTGGGCTTCCCTGGTGGTCCTGTGGGTAAAGACTCTGCCCTGCAGTGCAAGAGCTGTGGCGGATCCCATGTGTCCAGGAGAAGCTGGACCGAAGTGTCCAATTACAAGCCAGCGCTCTGGAGCACGTGCGCCCAGAGCCAGTGCTCTGCAACGAGGGAGGCCACCGCAATGGGAGGCCCACACAGGCCAAAGAACAGAGATGGATGAAAATAAATAAATGAAAGACTAATAAAAGTGGCCAAAAAAAAATGTTTAAGTGACATTATTAAAATCTTCACAAGCTAAAACTTCTTTAAAGTCAAAATCCATCAGTGTGAATCGTCATTATGGGTAAATCAGGTTTATTTTCATTGAGACACTATAAAATGCTGTGATTTGAAATTATGGAAAACAAATGATAAAAGCATATTACTGGCCTTTTCCAAGGCTGATTCTTTCAAAAGTGCAAAGCAAAAGGATTGTTTTAATTTTAAATGAAATTATATTTTTCCTATATATAACATAAAATTTACTATTTTAATCATTTGTAAGTATGCAGTTTTATGAAATTCAGTACATTCACACTGTGGTACAATCATCACCACCATCCATTTCCAGGACTTTTTCATCTTCCAAAATGAAACTGAATACCAATTAAACACTAATTGTCTTTCATTCCACCCCCTCTATAGCCCTAGGTAATCACCATTCTGTTCTTTGTTTCTATAAATTTGACTACTCTAGGTACCTTAACACATTATTGACTTGAGGATTTTTGCAGAAGCGAATGCCTGTGGCTATAACACATCTCCTGTCAATAATGAGTTAAATAGGTAGAATCATTCATATTTGTCCAGGCTTTTTTCACTCAGCTGAATATCCTATAATTTCATCCAGTTGGTAGCATGTGTCAGAATTTTCTTCCTTTCTAAGACTGAATAATATTTCACTCTGTGTGCACGCGTGTGCGTGTGTGTGTGTGTGTGTGTGTGTGTATACACATTTTGCTTATTCAATCATCCATTAGCAGACACTTGGGTGGCTTCCACCTTTTAGCTTTTGTGAATAATGTTGCTACAAACATAAGTGTTCAAATGTTTCTTTGAGACTGTACTTTCAATTCTTATGGGTATAAACCTGGAAGTAAAATTGGAGGAACATATAATTCTATTCTTACTTTCTTTTTTTGAGGAATAATCATACTACTTTTCACAGACACTTTACCACTTTACAATCCCTCAATCCCTCATGCAAACACAAAGGTTTTAATTTTTTCACATCCTCTCTAATGCTTGCTTTTCTGTTTTTTATTTTATATTGTTTTGTTTTTAATAACAGCTGAATTTGTGTTAAATGGTATTTTTCAGTGGTTTTAATTTGTGTTTCTTAATGATTAATGATGCTGAGCACCTCTGCATGTGCTTATCGACTATTCTGTATATTATTTGGAGAAATGTCCACTGAAATTCTTTGCCCATTTTTAATTGGGTTGTTTACCTGTTGTTGAGTGGTAGGAGCTCTTTATATATTCTTGATGTTGATCCCTCAGCAGAGTATGATTTGCAAATATTTTCTCCCATTCTATGGACTACCTTTTACTGTACTGGTAGTATGCTTTGGTGTGCAGTTTTTAATTTCCTACTTTTAGTTATCTATTTGGGGATGGAATTACATGTCTTAACTCTTACTTCTGAAACACACGTGTGACTCCAACTGCCCAAGAATTTACTGATGTTGGAAAAAACTCTGTTGGAATTATACTTTTTTTATGAAAGCCAGAACTTAACTGAACATATGAGAATGTGTCCATTTGCCCTGAGGAAAAGGAAAAACAGATGGAGAACTCCATTAAACATAAACACTTGGAAGAATAATCCACAGTATTCTTCATTTGAGGATAAAGAGAAAGAAATACACTAAGGTAGCACATACTTAATGGGAAACAGAGCTAAACATAAGAAGCTGATAAATCCTTTCAAGTTAGAGCTGTAACATATTCATAGGGGAAAACCAAAATGTACCACTGAGCCAGCTCTTGTTTGTCCACCAGCAAAATGAGCTTCCTGCTCTACTCAACCAAAACCAATTATTTTCTATTCAAACAAAGAATAGTCCCATAGAAGTTAAGTAACCATGCTTTTGAGAGTGAAAGGAAAAAAAAATGAGTAAAATGTGTTTGCTGTACACCATCAAGTACTACTCATTATCTATAAACCACAAGAGAGATGCATACTGAGTACCATGAAAGCCTTAAAAAACTGCAATGAAAATATTAAACAGAATTTTATTAATATAAATTTTACATCTAAAACAAATATACATAAAAGTACCTATTTTATAAACATAAAAATTCAAAGATGCCTGGTAGAAGTGGGTGTTTTTGAAAGAGAAAAAATAGGGCAAAAAAATAAAATCAAACAAGTAATTCAATGAGAGAGACTTAGCATAGACAGATGATAGTAGTGTATCACAAAGCAGAAATTAGAATTAATAAATGCTTTGCATGTTTGGTCCCATTAAAAAAAGAGAGAGAGTGTGTAGGCAGTATGGAGATATAACCAAGGACATCTGTGACTTAAATGGCCTGGAGAGGTCAAAGTTGGAACCACTTAGTGATGTCAAAAATTTGAGGACTGTCCTTGGGAAACTGGCAACCCTGAAAGGTGCAGCCCTTACGAAGCAGCAAATGAAAATCAGAGTGGAAAGCAGAAAGTGAGAGTGAAATAAATGCAGCAAAATTAACTCTGAACTTAGAGCAAATAGAGCAAAGCCAAAGGGAATTTAGGAAGAAAGCAACAACAGTATAAAAAAAGATGGAATGAGAAAGTAGATAGGGAAAAAATCTGTAACAATGAAAAAGAGGTTAGAGAAGAAAGTAGGAAAAATTTTAAACAGTTATAAAAGGATTCCTAGTTAAGGTAGGCAAACTATAATATCCATATGTTGATAAAGACATTTAGCAACTTTTTCAGAATCCCTTAAAAGATAAAATATAACAATAGAAGTTTCAAAGGAACAACATATCTTGTTTTCTTGTTTTTTAACTACAAGCAGAGTTTTAAAGTGGATGGGCGAGTTAATGGTTTTCTAATTGTAGCATATAGCACAATTCCCTGGATAGCTTGTTCAGAGACAGATCATTGGGATCCAACCCCTGAAGTTTCTGACTCAGTACCTCTTAGCTGTGCTCTGAGAATTTGTGTTTTCAACAAGTTCCCAGAGATAGACGGCACATATGCAACTAGAGAATGATTGGTCTCAAAAATATTAAGAACAACTAGGTGTTTGTAAAATAACCAGCTCACGGCATTGTATTTTCCCTGGGGAAGCTTTTCCAAAGACAAAGTCTTTGCTTGGTACATAACCAGAAATTCGAGTTCTTAAGGGTGGGAATCTTCCTGGCCAATTTACTTCTAAGATGCAGGTCAAGGCCATGGTAAAAATGACAAACAAAACAATGAAAGGATATGATTCAGGAAGGCCTTAGGTTGAAGGCTAGGAAGGATTTTGAAAAGTGATCCAGACTTTGAAGCCAGGACTCGAGATATAATGTAAGCAGCAATAAGATTGCTGGAGTACAGGTCACAGGGCATCTACCAGAAAGTCTCCATACCATGGAGTATTTTGGTATGCCATGGTCAAGAGAATGTTCTTAAGGATTAGAGGACCAAAGTTCAGGTCCTGCCTCTGGCCTCTTCAAACTATCATTCTCTACTCAAGTTATCCAACACTCCCCAGCTTGATGTCCTTATCTAAAAATAGGGATGGTAATATGCAACTGTATAAGCCAAGAAAGGTAATGTGCTATAACAAACAACCCCAATATATCAGTGGCTTGGCACAAGCAGTAAATTCTTGCTAACACAAATTTCAGTGTAACCCTTACTGATTGGGAAGATCTTTAAGGCAACTTCCTTCCACCAGTAACTCAAAAGACACAGGCTGATTTCATCCTGTGATTCCATCATCCTGTTTCTTCAAGATTGTCCTGCTGTTATCACAACAGCCAATGAGGAGGAGATAGGTGAAAGGAAAGGAAAACTTGAAGCATTGTGCAATAATATTTAGCCCACTAAGCCAGCAGATACACATCACTCTCATTAAAATCACAATGGTGTGAATAGTCACATGGTCACACTCAGATGCATAAGGGCCTAGAAATGTGGTCCTGAATGGGCAGCAACTTCCCCAAACAAATCTATAGCTTGCAATAGGAGCAGGAATACTCATGCCCACCAGTCACCTCTGCCACATTAGCTCTCAGCATTGTTTAAATATTAAAATAAGCTATTAAGTATAAAGTGCTTAGGCTACAGTTATGAAGGCCATTATCTTGACTTGTTTTTTTAATGACCAATGGGTATGGCCAGGGCTGGTCACATTAAAAGACAGATCAGAAAATTTTAGTACTATAAGGAATAACTTTAGCCCCAAAGTATTCGCTAGTTCCCTTTGAAGAAAATTTGGTTATTAAAGCCTAAGCCCATTCTTTTAACTTATTATAATTGTTTCTAAACATGCTTGTATTAGACAGAGCAGCATAACAGTCCTCACATACTTGCCATCTAGCTTTAACAATTATTAACACTTTTCACCTATACCCATGACTGTTACTTTAACTCAAATTTATGCTATTGCATAATTTTATATCTATATGCTTCAGTATTATCATTAATGAATAATGCCTTCCACTGAACAAAATTTATGTTAATTCCTTAGCAGTATCTCATACTCAGATTGTGGACTGTTTTTTCTTATTACATCAAAAACACTCTCCCAGAGGTGGCTAATTAGAGTTGAAATTTAAATAAATTCCTGACATGGCAACTGGTTGATATGACTATTGAATTTGTTTAAATGGAAAACATTGTCACCTATCACCCAATGTTTATTTTAATGCCATTTACTTGTGGAAGAAAGCAATGCATCTGTCTACCCCAAATACCTATATTATGAATTTGGATGATAGCATCCAAGTTATGTATTATGTCCTGAATTTCATGTAAATCAGTTAATAGATTCTAGAGTTTTCAATAACTAATTCTTTCACAGAGAATAATATATAAGTGGTTGTCTTATGTCCTTCCTAGAAGATCATTTCAGAAAGTGAACACAGACTAATTTAATCCCTTTGGTGATGTAAAGACTGATCAGTGGGTTCAACTGATGCTATCCTAGCCCACTAAGCCAGCAGATACACATCACTCTCATTAAAATCACAATGGTGTGAATAGTCACATGGTCACACTCAGATGCATAAGGGCCTAGAAATGTGGTCCTGAATGGGCAGCAACTTCCCCAAACAAATCTATAGCTTGCAATAGGAGCAGGAATACTCATGCCCACCAGTCACCTCTGCCACATTAGCTCTCAGCATTGTTTAAATATTAAAATAAGCTATTAAGTATAAAGTGCTTAGGCTACAGTTATGAAGGCCATTATCTTGACTTGTTTTTTTAATGACCAATGGGTATGGCCAGGGCTGGTCACATTAAAAGACAGATCAGAAAATTTTAGTACTATAAGGAATAACTTTAGCCCCAAAGTATTGCTAGTTCCCTTTGAAGAAAATTTGGTTATTAAAGCCTAAGCCCATTCTTTTAACTTATTATAATTGTTTCTAAACATGCTTGTATTAGACAGAGCAGCATAACAGTCCTCACATACTTGCCATCTAGCTTTAACAATTATTAACACTTTTCACCTATACCCATGACTGTTACTTTAACTCAAATTTATGCTATTGCATAATTTTATATCTATATGCTTCAGTATTATCATTAATGAATAATGCCTTCCACTGAACAAAATTTATGTTAATTCCTTAGCAGTATCTCATACTCAGATTGTGGACTGTTTTTTCTTATTACATCAAAAACACTCTCCCAGAGGTGGCTAATTAGAGTTGAAATTTAAATAAATTCCTGACATGGCAACTGGTTGATATGACTATTGAATTTGTTTAAATGGAAAACATTGTCACCTATCACCCAATGTTTATTTTAATGCCATTTACTTGTGGAAGAAAGCAATGCATCTGTCTACCCCAAATACCTATATTATGAATTTGGATGATAGCATCCAAGTTATGTATTATGTCCTGAATTTCATGTAAATCAGTTAATAGATTCTAGAGTTTTCAATAACTAATTCTTTCACAGAGAATAATATATAAGTGGTTGTCTTATGTCCTTCCTAGAAGATCATTTCAGAAAGTGAACACAGACTAATTTAATCCCTTTGGTGATGTAAAGACTGATCAGTGGGTTCAACTGATGCTATCCTAATCTTCCTATAACAAGTTTCTCATCAATCTGTCATTTAATTGTTTCAGGAGCTTTTCATGATCAATGCCTAGAACAATTCAATGATGTTAATTTTATGACAATGCAATTAATGCTTAAAAGTATTTCATAAAAAACTGTCTATTAATTTTTTAAAGTACTACCTAAACAGCCATCAGTTTCCAGAATAATGAATTGGTGTTCTAAAAATCTTCAGTAGTGATGGTGAGTTTTCCTTGTGCATCATTATGAATTCATAGATATCTATATAACTGATGAGTTTAATCTGCTTTGAATATTACTGTTCTGATCCTAAAAATTTTCCCACTGTTGGATTGTGTGAACCCCATCAAGATGGTGCCTATGTCTGTTTGTAAGACTTCAACTGTCTTTGATAGAATCCCTGCTTTCTAAATAACCTAACGTCTCCAGGGACTTTCCTGGTGGCTCAGTGGTAAAGAATCTGCCTACCAAAGCAGGAGACATGGGTTCAATCTCTGAGTCAGAAAGATCCCCTGGAGAAGAAACTGGCAACACACTCCAGTAGTCTTGTCTAGGGAATCCCATGGACAGAGTTGCCTAGAAGTCTACATTCCATGAGGTTACAAAGAGTCAAGCACAACTTAGGAATGGAACAACAACAACAACAAAGTCCATAGGCTGATCTTGAGCATTTTCTATCCCAGACTTGTGATGAATCACTTCTCTGAGGTACCAGGGTACCTTTCGGTGAAAAATTATAGTTTAGAGGTACGATAGGGGTCACATTGCTACTGGTTTGGCATTATTTCCAGGAATTTTCTACCTGGAGTGCCTTTCCTCCTAGCATTTACATGGCTCATTTCTCCAAGCTTTTCCTCAAATATCACCTGCTGCATAAAGCTTTTCCTGACATTAAATTTGCAACCCTGTCTCACTATCCCAGCATTTTCTATCCTATGATTTGTTTAATATATTCTATTGCTCTCAAATACACATTAAATTTGCATATTTTTTATTCTATTTTTTTTATTTTCCTCTAAAATGTAAGCTAAGTGATAACAGGAATTTCTCTGAAGTATGTTCATGTTCACTATAGTATCCTCAAGAATAAAAGTAGCCTCTGGTAAAGAGTAGGCACTCAGGAAATATTTTATGACTTAATCAATTAGGTTATCCCTTGCTATTTTTCATACTGGATACTAATAGTAGACTCAGCAATGTTCTATTGATAGAAAAGTTGTAGTCTAAATATTTTAGAGATACTAATCACCATACATAAGTTAAGTTACAGAAGAACAATGTTTAAAAATCTAGTGAACTGGGATTCTGTACCCTTTGGCATGGATGCATATAATTTGGTTCATTTCTAAGTCAATTCTCTTCTGTTCAGAGAATATAGTTTGTATGACTTTGGTCCTTTTAAATTCATTGATATTTGTTTCATGGTCTAACACATTGTCTAAAGCTGTATAATTCACCACGTGCATTTGAAAAGAACATGTATTCAATGTTTATTGATTGGAGTGTCTCATAAATGTCAGTTAGGTCAAGTTGGTAGTTAGCATTGTTCAGTCTTCTATATTCTTGCTGATATTCTGTCTAGTTTGTGTATTGGTTTTTGAGAGCAGAGTACAAAAGTCTCTTATTATTGTTCAAATGTCTTTCCCCTTTCACTTCTGCTTGTTTTTGCATTACATATTCAGGAGCACTCTCATTATCTTCTTGAAAAATTGACCTTTTTATCACTATGAAATATTCTTCTTTGTCTTCAGTAATAAATCTATCTTAAAATCAATTTTGTCTGATAGTAATGCAGTCATTCCAGACTCTAGATGCTTTCTGTTTGCATGGTGTATTTTTTCCATTTTTTATTTTGAATTTAATTGAGTCTGAATCTACAGTGTGCTTTTGTAAAGAACATAGAGTTGGATCTTATTTTCTTTGTTTTCAGTCTGACAGTGTTTACATTGGGTTTGGCTGCTTAGTCTACTTATACTTTATGTAATTATTGGTATGGCTGAATGGATGTCTGCCATTTTATTATTTATTATCAAACTGGATGCAGTTACAAGTAAGAATTCTTTGGATTCCCACTTTCTTTACCTGAAAGTTAACTTTTCTAACCAGTGCTTTCTCAGGTTTTTTTCAACCACTGTCAATTTCCAGGGTTCTGAATTGCTGATGTTGATAATTCTCTATAGTCTTATAGTTGGGTTTTGAGTAAAGAATACAGACAGTGCCCTCTTTACTCTACCACAGTGGAAGTCTCTACTTATGTGGCTTTTGCAATAGTTCAGGAATAAACCAGATATATTCTGAACTGGGAATGAATATTGACAAAGATTATAGAATGGAAGTAATAAATCTCGATAAGGTAAAGCAAAATTTGAAGAATAAGTGTGAGAAAAATAATTTGAGAAGAATGAATTCTAGGTCAATAGACCATAAAGGTCAAAACTATAAGCTTAAAATGTTTATTGCATTGGAGTGTCTTTTCCATAATATGTTTCATGGTCTAACACATTGTCTAAAGCTGTATAATTCACCACGTGCATTTGAAAAGAACATGTATTCAATGTTTATTGATTGGAGTGTCTCATAAATGTCAGTTAGGTCAAGTTGGTAGTTAGCATTGTTCAGTCTTCTATATTCTTGCTGATATTCTGTCTAGTTTGTGTATTGGTTTTTGAGAGCAGAGTACAAAAGTCTCTTATTATTGTTCAAATGTCTTTCCCCTTTCACTTCTGCTTGTTTTTGCATTACATATTCAGGAGCACTCTCATTATCTTCTTGAAAAATTGACCTTTTTATCACTATGAAATATTCTTCTTTGTCTTCAGTAATAAATCTATCTTAAAATCAATTTTGTCTGATAGTAATGCAGTCATTCCAGACTCTAGATGCTTTCTGTTTGCATGGTGTATTTTTTCCATTTTTTATTTTGAATTTAATTGAGTCTGAATCTACAGTGTGCTTTTGTAAAGAACATAGAGTTGGATCTTATTTTCTTTGTTTTCAGTCTGACAGTGTTTACATTGGGTTTGGCTGCTTAGTCTACTTATACTTTATGTAATTATTGGTATGGCTGAATGGATGTCTGCCATTTTATTATTTATTATCAAACTGGATGCAGTTACAAGTAAGAATTCTTTGGATTCCCACTTTCTTTACCTGAAAGTTAACTTTTCTAACCAGTGCTTTCTCAGGTTTTTTTCAACCACTGTCAATTTCCAGGGTTCTGAATTGCTGATGTTGATAATTCTCTATAGTCTTATAGTTGGGTTTTGAGTAAAGAATACAGACAGTGCCCTCTTTACTCTACCACAGTGGAAGTCTCTACTTATGTGGCTTTTGCAATAGTTCAGGAATAAACCAGATATATTCTGAACTGGGAATGAATATTGACAAAGATTATAGAATGGAAGTAATAAATCTCGATAAGGTAAAGCAAAATTTGAAGAATAAGTGTGAGAAAAATAATTTGAGAAGAATGAATTCTAGGTCAATAGACCATAAAGGTCAAAACTATAAGCTTAAATTCTATGTTTGGGACCTGAGGTCATCGTTCAAAGCCTCAGTTTCCTCATATGGAAAACAGTGATACCATCATTCTGGCTTGAAGAATGAAAGCATATAAGATTGTTTGCATAGTACCTGACATCTTACAACTTTTTAAAAATTGTAGCTATGACTTTAATGATTTTTAGGTTATCCTTTGTTTCTATCCGAATTTTGTTAAAGGCCATTGAAAACTGATCACAGCCACCAGGACATACTCTGCAAGACTCTGTAAGAAATTAGGTACTTAGAATTCTTGCTAATCACAAATAAGATCAATATAAGCAACAACTTAAGCAATTAGAAACATTATTTTCTATACTAAAGGTTCTAAATATGTCATGGCATAATTGTCATATTAGAAAGGAATATGATTTTTTAAGAGATGCTGTCAATTACCTTTAAAATAGCTGTCAAATTTTTCTCCCTACTTAATATATTCCAAAGAGGTTTTTAAAATAACATTTATTTCCTTTCCAATTTTCCTCATTCCTTCAGCAAACACTGATTATTTTCCCTAGTGCCCTGAATAGAGATTGAAATCAATGTAGATTTAGGGTTTATTATTTGATTAGTGCACCTGAATCATTAATGATATAAGCCCAACTCTTAAAATAGTTTGAATAAACAGTTGCTGTCACAGATCACACAAATGGAGACAACAATCAAAGCCTTCATTTCTACATGTTAATATTAACTATTAACTCATTCCCTAGACCTTATTTCAGTATAAATATCAAATGGATTCTAAAAGACATCATAATGGGGATGTTTTTCTTTATTTTTTAGGTATTTACCATTTCTGGAGAAGGAAATGGCAACCCACTGCAGTATTCTTGCCTGGAAAATCATATGGACAGAGGAGCCTGGCAGGCTAGAGTCTATGGAGTCGCAAGAATCAGACATGACTTAGCAACTAAACCAGGACCATTTATAATGCCTGCTTCCCATCCTTTCAAAATATGTTTGCAATTCTTTTTAATAAACACAGGAACATAAAAGATAAAGGCAAAGGGGATCAAGAAAGAGATAGCCAAAAGATACTGATAAGGTAAGCAAAATTTAAAATAAGTAAAATTTGAGAAGAATGAATTCTAGGTCAATAGACCAAAACCTATAAGCTTAAATTCTATGTTTGGGACCTGAGGTCATCGTTCAAAGCCTCAGTTTCCTCATATGGAAAACAGTGATACCATCATTCTGGCTTGAAGAATGAAAGCATATAAGATTGTTTGCATAGTACCTGACATCTTACAACTTTTTAAAAATTGTAGCTATGACTTTAATGATTTTTAGGTTATCCTTTGTTTCTATCCGAATTTTGTTAAAGGCCATTGAAAACTGATCACAGCCACCAGGACATACTCTGCAAGACTCTGTAAGAAATTAGGTACTTAGAATTCTTGCTAATCACAAATAAGATCAATATAAGCAACAACTTAAGCAATTAGAAACATTATTTTCTATACTAAAGGTTCTAAATATGTCATGGCATAATTGTCATATTAGAAAGGAATATGATTTTTTAAGAGATGCTGTCAATTACCTTTAAAATAGCTGTCAAATTTTTCTCCCTACTTAATATATTCCAAAGGGGTTTTTTAAAATAACATTTATTTCCTTTCCAATTTTCCTCATTCCTTCAGCAAACACTGATTATTTTCCCTAGTGCCCTGAATAGAGATTGAAATCAATGTAGATTTAGGGTTTATTATTTGATTAGTGCACCTGAATCATTAATGATATAAGCCCAACTCTTAAAATAGTTTGAATAAACAGTTGCTGTCACAGATCACACAAATGGAGACAACAATCAAAGCCTTCATTTCTACATGTTAATATTAACTATTAACTCATTCCCTAGACCTTATTTCAGTATAAATATCAAATGGATTCTAAAAGACATCATAATGGGGATGTTTTTCTTTATTTTTTAGGTATTTACCATTTCTGGAGAAGGAAATGGCAACCCACTGCAGTATTCTTGCCTGGAAAATCATATGGACAGAGGAGCCTGGCAGGCTAGAGTCTATGGAGTCGCAAGAATCAGACATGACTTAGCAACTAAACCAGGACCATTTATAATGCCTGCTTCCCATCCTTTCAAAATATGTTTGCAATTCTTTTTAATAAACACAGGAACATAAAAGATAAAGGCAAAGGGGATCAAGAAAGAGATAGCCAAAAGAGTAGAGATTATTCTACCTAGAATCTGTGCCAGCTCTGGGCGCATGTACCCCAGAGCTCCAGTTTGGTAATTGGACACATCAGTCCAGCCGCTCCGCAGCACATGGGATCTTCCCAGGCCAGGGATCGAATCGGTGCCCCTCGTACTGCAAGGTGGTGTCTTTACCCAGTGGACCACCAGGGGAAGCCCCTGACTTCACTTTTTATGATAGGTTCTAGAGCCAGCCACCTCATTAGGGCTGATTCTTCTGCATTTCTCTTTACAGCTGAGTAGTACTCCATTGCATATATGTACCAGAGCTTTTGGATCCATTCGTTCGTCGATGGGCATCTAGGTTGCTTCCATGTTCTAGCTATTGTATAGAGAGCTGCAATGAACATTGGGGTACAGGTGCTTCTTTCAGTTTTGATTTCAACAGGGTATAAGCCTAAGAGTGTGTTTGCTGGGTTACAGGGTGCTTCTAGTTTTAGTTTTTAAAGAAATCTCCATACTGTCTTCCATAGAGGCTGTATCAATTTACATTCACACCAGTAATACAAGAGTGTTCCCTTTTCTCCACACCCTCTCCAGCATTTGTTGTCTGCCGATTTGTGGATGATGGCCATTCTGATGGGTGTGAGGTCATATCTCACTGTAGTTTTGATTTGCATTTCTCTAATTATAAGTGAAGTTGAGCATCGTTTCATGTGTTTGGGGGTCATCTGTATGTCCTCTTTGGAGAGGTGTCTGTTTAGGTCCTTTTCCCGTTTTTTGATTGGGTTGTTCATTTTTCTGGTGCTGAGTTGCCTGAGTTGCTTGTAGATTTTGGAGATTAATTCTTTGTCTGTTGTTTCATTTGCTATGATTTTCTCCCATTCTGTGGGGTGTCTGTACAGCTTTTTTGTAATTTCTTTTGCTGTACAAAAGCTTTTAAGTTTCATGAGGTCCCACATGTTCATTTTTCTTTTTAGTTCTGCTATTCTAGTAGGTGGGTCAGAGAAGATCTTTCTTTGATTTATGTCATTGAGTGTTTTGCTTATATTCTCCTTTTAAGAGTCTGATCATTTAGGTCTTTAATCCATTTTGAGTTATCTTTGTGTATGGTGTCAGGGAATGTTCCACCTTCATTTTTTTGCATGTAGCTGTCCAATTTTCCCAGCACCATTTGTTGAAGAGGCTGTCTTTGTCCCATTTTATGGTTTTGCTTCCTTTGTCAAAAACAAGGTACCCATAGGTGTGTGGGTTTATCTCTGGGTTCTCTAACACTGAGACTCTCTTATTTCAAGTTCTTCACGCCTGTATTTGTGTGCAAATCTGCCTTGTCACCAGTGAGTTCTCTGAAGACAGAGATCTGATTCACCTTTAACCCCAGCACCAAGTATATATGGAAGCAGAATCCTATTGGTTAAGTAAATACCTATTTACTGAATGAATAAAGAAATAATCACATGAGGAGGTAGTAAGAGTACCGTTATTTTTTGTGTTTTTTAATTAATTATTTTTATTTTGCTTTGCTTTATATTATTTTATTTTGCTTTGCTTTCTTATGTTTTTCACATCAAATTTTATCAAATCTAAGAGGCCCAACTTTAAGGTACATTATTATTTTAAGAGTCACTAAACAAAAAGAGAAAATATAAGATACCACTGATTGTGAAACATTCTAGTTTCAGATATGGGAAAATATGAACAAAAACAAATGTGTTTCACAAGTGATGAAAAGTGATATATGTTCTTTAAGTTGAATTATATCATTTTGAGTGACATCAGCAAAACAAAACAATGAGCTCTAAAGGCTCATAATAACTAACTGATAGCACAAACCTCTGAGAACCTCATTCTCTGGCTACTTTATACAACTCATTTTAGCTCAGTAAAGACCATAATGGTATCACACAGTTCATGTTGTTAACTAAAGCAAAATTCACACACTCTGGGTGCTGTTTCTTCTTTTACCTTCTCCTGATTCTACGGTGCCAATCACCAAGCCCAAACAATGTGTCTGCATCTGCCATTGGGCCACCATAACAAAACACCATAGATTTAATGGGTGGCTTAAACAATGGAAATCTAATTTTCTCTCAGGTCATGAGGCTGGAATCTGAAATCAGGGTGCCAGCATGGTCAGGTTCTGAGGAGAGCTCTCTTCCAGGGTGCAGTGGTACCTTCTCACTGTGTTTTCACATGACAGGGAGAAAGAAAGTTCTGTTTTCCCTTCCTCTTCATATATAGACAGGAATCCCTTCACTGGGGCCCCACTCTCCTGACTTAATCTAAACCTAATTATCTCTTAAATACTATACCTTAAAATACGATCATACATGTTGAAAATACTTCAACATATGGACTTTGAAGGGACACAAACATTCAGTCCATACGTGCCAAGTCACTTCTCTGGGTTCTCTAACACTGTGTCTCTCTTATTTCATGTTCTTCACGCCTGTATTTGTGTGCAAATCTGCCTTGTCACCAGTGAGTTCTCTGAAGACAGAGATCTGATTCACCTTTAACCCCAGCACCAAGTATATATGGAAGCAGAATCCTATTGGTTAAGTAAATACCTATTTACTGAATGAATAAAGAAATAATCACATGAGGAGGTAGTAAGAGTACCGTTATTTTTTGTGTTTTTTAATTAATTATTTTTATTTTGCTTTGCTTTATATTATTTTATTTTGCTTTGCTTTCTTATGTTTTTCACATCAAATTTTATCAAATCTAAGAGGCCCAACTTTAAGGTACATTATTATTTTAAGAGTCACTAAACAAAAAGAGAAAATATAAGATACCACTGATTGTGAAACATTCTAGTTTCAGATATGGGAAAATATGAACAAAAACAAATGTGTTTCACAAGTGATGAAAAGTGATATATGTTCTTTAAGTTGAATTATATCATTTTGAGTGACATCAGCAAAACAAAACAATGAGCTCTAAAGGCTCATAATAACTAACTGATAGCACAAACCTCTGAGAACCTCATTCTCTGGCTACTTTATACAACTCATTTTAGCTCAGTAAAGACCATAATGGTATCACACAGTTCATGTTGTTAACTAAAGCAAAATTCACACACTCTGGGTGCTGTTTCTTCTTTTACCTTCTCCTGATTCTACGGTGCCAATCACCAAGCCCAAACAATGTGTCTGCATCTGCCATTGGGCCACCATAACAAAACACCATAGATTTAATGGGTGGCTTAAACAATGGAAATCTAATTTTCTCTCAGGTCATGAGGCTGGAATCTGAAATCAGGGTGCCAGCATGGTCAGGTTCTGAGGAGAGCTCTCTTCCAGGGTGCAGTGGTACCTTCTCACTGTGTTTTCACATGACAGGGAGAAAGAAAGTTCTGTTTTCCCTTCCTCTTCATATATAGACAGGAATCCCTTCACTGGGGCCCCACTCTCCTGACTTAATCTAAACCTAATTATCTCTTAAATACTATACCTTAAAATACGATCATACATGTTGAAAATACTTCAACATATGGACTTTGAAGGGACACAAACATTCAGTCCATACGTGCCAAGTCACTTCAGTGGTATCCAACTCTTTCAACACTATGGATTGTAGCCCACCAGGCTCCTCTCTCCATGGAATTCTCCAGACAAGAATACTGGAGTGGGTTGCTATTTCCTTCTCCAGGGAATCTTTCTGGCAAAGGGATTACACTCGTATCTCCTGTGTCTCGCGTACTGCAAGTAGACTCTCTACTGCTGAATCACAGAGTAAGTCCTACTGAGTCCCTAATAGAGTCTAAGTGAAGAGCCTGGCTCAATTTCTTCTCTGACCCAGGCTTCCACTCATCTTTAAAATCTCAACTACAGGAGTTACCCCAAATCCTCTCCTTTCATTGGTCCAGAAGCAGCAGCCACCAACCTATTGCCTGCCCTCCTTATAGGGACTATGCTTCGAGCCCACACATACATGCAGTGATTCAGTAATCGATCCACTGATGACTCCAACATTTTGTTCAGTTATCCTCAGATTCTCCCAGAATAGGTCATTAAATGGCAAGGTTCTTTTTTCTAGAGGCACACCAGAAAAATCAACACTATTTGGGGTGGAAGTGCAGGAGCGCGTCGTTCATGCATTCAATGCTGATGGCACACCCTGCTATCTGCCAGGCATTGGGTCATAGCCTTTGATCACCCATCAAAGTGGGTTTACCTGTCAAAGTGGGTATCCTACCCTAGAAACTTCCCTTGAAATATCAGAATTTCCTTTTGAGCATTTGAAATGTCTTAGACATCTAACTTTATTTTACTACTATTCTAGAAATTGAAACCTCCAGTTACACATGTGATTTAGGGAAACAGCAACATGGGGAGGTATTTCTGATCGTTTCTGCTTTAAATCCCCAAAAGACTCTCACGTGATTCCTCCCCACCACAACCACTTAACACCAGAGTCAAGCAGGGAAAGAGCCTCTGACTTCATATCCCCTCTAGACCTGTATTTCTATGACTCACTCTCCTGTTAAAGTAATTGTAAAATGCACTATTCTTTTAACCTGATTTATCTACATAAAGACACTGAAGGGAAAAACAAAGAAGCATGGCATGATCCCAGTCTTGTGCCAGCTGTGGCTAGTTTTGCACCCTTTTTCCTTTGTGAAGATTAATTCTCTGCTTTTATAACTGTGGACACTTCTATGTACTTGTTCTTCTGTGTACTTTCTCAGATCATTAACTCATCCATTGCCACTGGTGAAGATGACGGTGATGATGATAATGATAGGAGAGAACTTTATACTGGTTAATGTGTTACACACTTTAGGCTAAGAACTGTATTTCTAACAATAATCTTATCAAACAGAACTCTTATTATTTACTCTGAGATTAAGAAAATTAAGGTTCATAGACATAAGTAGTTTGCCTAGGGTTAACTAGCTGGGAAATGGCAGGGCTGAGAAGTGCAGCAAAGTCTGTTCATTCCAGAGCCCAGGTGTGCAACTATGGTGAGTTTAGACAGTCTGGAGATCGATCATCAGAAGGAAGTGAGTTTGTGTTTATCTCCAACAGTCCCTAGTCATGTGATATTTAGCAACTAGCAGAATGTTTAAAACTCAATGTCTTTCACTTTTAATAGAAATTAGGACAATATTTCCTCTTGAGGATTATTGTATTCATCAGTGTAATAAAAAAATATATAATCTTAAGGTGGATAATGTTCTTTCCTTTTAAAACTGACCTGTTGACAATTTCTGACACTATTTACAATAAACTACTGTTGGTAATTCAAAATTAAGGCTTTAAAACTCATAGATCCTTTATTTTACTGAATAGTTTTAGATTTACAGAAAAATTGAACAGTCACTTTTGCTTTTTTAAGAATGTCATAGAGCTGGAAACAGTATATAGACTTTTGGATTGTCTTCTTTCACTTGGCAAGACTTTTTAAAATTTCTGTCATGTATTTTCAGGGTTTGATAATTCATTTCTTTTTCTATTAGTGAATAATTCTCCATTATATGTACATATATATATGCCACAGTTTTTCCATTTATCTTGATTGATTCTAGCTTGAGCAATTATAAAAGTCTACTATAAACATTTGAGCACAGTTTTTAATGTGAACAGAAGTTTTCAAATGAAATGGGTAAGGACCTGGGAACACAGTCGTTGGATCATTGAGTAAAACTATGTCTAGCTTTGTTAGAAACTGCCAAACTGATTCCCGGTATGGTTGTGCCATTTTTCATTCCAAGCATCAGTGATTGGGAGTCCCCAGTGCTATACATTCTTGCAGCATTTGCTAAGGTGAATTGTTTGGATTTTAGCCATTCTAACAGGTGTGCATTGATATCCTCATTTAATTTGCAATTTCCTTATGACATATGATACTGAACTTACTTTCATATGCTTATTTGCCATTTGTAGATATTTTCATGAGGTGTCTGTTCAGCTTTTTGCCTATTTTTTAATTAGGTTGTTCATTCTCTTAACATTGAGTTTTAAAATTTCTTTGTACATTTTGAAAACAAGTCCTTTAGTACATACTTCACAAATGGGTTCTACCAGTCTGTGGCTGATATTTTCACTCTCTTCACAATATCTTTTTTGTCTTCAATTTTACTTAATTTTATTTTTTATTATGTATGTCTTAGGTGTACGACATTATAATTCAGCATTAGTATATACTACAAAGTGATCACCAGTCTCCTCAACGTTGTATTTAGCACAGCAGAAGTTTTTGATTAGAATAAAATCCAACTTAACGTCTCTTTTTCATGGATCATGCTTTTAGTGGTATATCTAAAAACACACTGCCAAACCCAAGGCCACCTATATTTTTCCCCATTTTATTATCTAGAAGTTTTACAGTTTTATATTTTACACTCAGGCCTGTGATCCATTTTTCATTGATTTTAGTGAAAGGTATAAGGTAACAGTCTAGACTTTTTTAAATACAATGTTCAATTGTTCCCATATCATTTGTTGAAAACATCCCATTAACCTGTGAATTTTACACTTCTTTTTTTAGTTCAAATTACTTAAGTTGACATTCACTATGTTCTCTTCAGCAGTTTTACAAATACTTTTACTTCTGAAAAGCAGCATATTCTAATGAACAACAAAGAGCAGGTTTCAATTTGGAAAACATTTATCTTTAGATAATTTTTTCCAAGTGCCACAGTTTTTCAGAAGCTTGAGCAATTATAAAAGTCTACTATAAACATTTGAGCACAGTTTTTAATGTGAACAGAAGTTTTCAAATGAAATGGGTAAGGACCTGGGAACACAGTCGTTGGATCATTGAGTAAAACTATGTCTAGCTTTGTTAGAAACTGCCAAACTGATTCCCGGTATGGTTGTGCCATTTTTCATTCCAAGCATCAGTGATTGGGAGTCCCCAGTGCTATACATTCTTGCAGCATTTGCTAAGGTGAATTGTTTGGATTTTAGCCATTCTAACAGGTGTGCATTGATATCCTCATTTAATTTGCAATTTCCTTATGACATATGATACTGAACTTACTTTCATATGCTTATTTGCCATTTGTAGATATTTTCATGAGGTGTCTGTTCAGCTTTTTGCCTATTTTTTAATTAGGTTGTTCATTCTCTTAACATTGAGTTTTAAAATTTCTTTGTACATTTTGAAAACAAGTCCTTTAGTACATACTTCACAAATGGGTTCTACCAGTCTGTGGCTGATATTTTCACTCTCTTCACAATATCTTTTTTGTCTTCAATTTTACTTAATTTTATTTTTTATTATGTATGTCTTAGGTGTACGACATTATAATTCAGCATTAGTATATACTACAAAGTGATCACCAGTCTCCTCAACGTTGTATTTAGCACAGCAGAAGTTTTTGATTAGAATAAAATCCAACTTAACGTCTCTTTTTCATGGATCATGCTTTTAGTGGTATATCTAAAAACACACTGCCAAACCCAAGGCCACCTATATTTTTCCCCATTTTATTATCTAGAAGTTTTACAGTTTTATATTTTACACTCAGGCCTGTGATCCATTTTTCATTGATTTTAGTGAAAGGTATAAGGTAACAGTCTAGACTTTTTTAAATACAATGTTCAATTGTTCCCATATCATTTGTTGAAAACATCCCATTAACCTGTGAATTTTACACTTCTTTTTAGTTCAAATTACTTAAGTTGACATTCACTATGTTCTCTTCAGCAGTTTTACAAATACTTTTACTTCTGAAAAGCAGCATATTCTAATGAACAACAAAGAGCAGGTTTCAATTTGGACCTAAACCATTGGTGAGGTTTTCTTGTTTGTGACCAACAAGATAATGTTTAAAAATATTGCTAAAATAAAACTGAAAAGTTGAAAATGATCTTTAAAAAAGGTCTCTCTCTCAAGGTCTTTTAAGAAAATTACATGAGATAATTGCTTGTCAACTATTTGCCTGAAGTGTATTCTTTCCAGCTCAAGGATAATAGGATAGCTTTCTTATCACATTTTCCACATTACCTATCAGCATATCTTTTGACAGTATTCTGACTAGGTAGTAGTATTCAGCCTTGTCCAGTGGATGTTTTAGTCATTTCTGGCCCTTCTTTTCAAGCTATTTCAACAACTCATTTCTTCTTTCTGTTAAATATAAATTCACCAAATAAGCCAAAAGCTTTTCCTACCTTCTTATTTCAAACCAGCTTCCCAGATGGCTCAGGGGCAAAGAATTCTCCTGCCAATGCAGGAGACACAGGTCTGGTTCCTGGGTCGGGAAGATCCCTTGGAGGAGGAAATGGCAACCCACTCCAGTATTTGTGCCTGAAGAATCCCATGGACAGAGGAGGTTGGTGAGTTACAGTCCATGGGGTTGCAGAGTCAGACACCACTTAGTGACTAAAACACATAATCTACCAATAAGAAAAGTTGTTAAAAGATTTCACCTACTGAAAAAAAAATGTTTGTACATTTCAAGGAGTGCTACTCTTGTAGAAAAGAATATTCAGTGGCTTGGAGAATTCTGAGATGAGTTGAATGGAAAAGCTTAGGAGGCAACTTAAAACACACTGCCAAACCCAAGGCCACCTATATTTTTCCCCATTTTATTATCTAGAAGTTTTACAGTTTTATATTTTACACTCAGGCCTGTGATCCATTTTTCATTGATTTTAGTGAAAGGTATAAGGTAACAGTCTAGACTTTTTTAAATACAATGTTCAATTGTTCCCATATCATTTGTTGAAAACATCCCATTAACCTGTGAATTTTACACTTCTTTTTTTAGTTCAAATTACTTAAGTTGACATTCACTATGTTCTCTTCAGCAGTTTTACAAATACTTTTACTTCTGAAAAGCAGCATATTCTAATGAACAACAAAGAGCAGGTTTCAATTTGGACCTAAACCATTGGTGAGGTTTTCTTGTTTGTGACCAACAAGATAATGTTTAAAAATATTGCTAAAATAAAACTGAAAAGTTGAAAATGATCTTTAAAAAAGGTCTCTCTCTCAAGGTCTTTTAAGAAAATTACATGAGATAATTGCTTGTCAACTATTTGCCTGAAGTGTATTCTTTCCAGCTCAAGGATAATAGGATAGCTTTCTTATCACATTTTCCACATTACCTATCAGCATATCTTTTGACAGTATTCTGACTAGGTAGTAGTATTCAGCCTTGTCCAGTGGATGTTTTAGTCATTTCTGGCCCTTCTTTTCAAGCTATTTCAACAACTCATTTCTTCTTTCTGTTAAATATAAATTCACCAAATAAGCCAAAAGCTTTTCCTACCTTCTTATTTCAAACCAGCTTCCCAGATGGCTCAGGGGCAAAGAATTCTCCTGCCAATGCAGGAGACACAGGTCTGGTTCCTGGGTCGGGAAGATCCCTTGGAGGAGGAAATGGCAACCCACTCCAGTATTTGTGCCTGAAGAATCCCATGGACAGAGGAGGTTGGTGAGTTACAGTCCATGGGGTTGCAGAGTCAGACACCACTTAGTGACTAAAACACATAATCTACCAATAAGAAAAGTTGTTAAAAGATTTCACCTACTGAAAAAAAAATGTTTGTACATTTCAAGGAGTGCTACTCTTGTAGAAAAAGAATATTCAGTGGCTTGGAGAATTCTGAGATGAGTTGAATGGAAAAGCTTAGGAGGCAACTTAAACCGCCATCTCCTCCCAAGCCTTCTTCTTCTGAGATTGCCTTTTGAGAAAATTGATACAATCATAACAAGAAATCAGAATGCATTCAGTTCCATACAACAAAAAACATAAAACAGTGTTAACCAGGAAAAAGGATTTATCTTCTCAAATAATAAGAAACCTGGGCTTGGCTATTCAGCACTAGTACAGATGTTCAAGTAGCCAGTCTTTCTCGACCTTCCTGTTTTATTACTCCTGATGTGTGGTCACAAAATGCCTCTCTCTGCCTTTCTGGCCATTGCAGCTGCATCGTGGGCAGGAAACTTAAGTGCTGTAGATTTATCAAACTAACAAAATCTTCCCAGAAGTCCTGAGAGGCTCCCACTTATATCTCTTTAGGTAGATGTATGTCACATGGCCACTTGTAACTACAGAAAATAAAATAATTTTGTGTTTAGCTGTGTGGATTCCTGTCTTATTCTCTTCTTGTAATAGTGATAAGAGGTACACAAGACAAAGATTGGCTACTTATATTATCAGTGACATAAATTATGCCTGCTCAACTACTTGGAAGCTTAATGGCACATAGGTTAAGCAACCAAACTTAAAAAAAACCCTGAAACTACTAATGGATTTTATTTAGAATTTACATATATAGAGACCCGTAACTATTTCAACAGTGAAAAATATTATTAAATTTTATTTTCCCAAAGCCCAATAATTTTAATCAGACTACGTCATAAAATGTTTTCTATATTTTAAGGTAGGTCCGGATTATTACTATTACCTTTGAACTGGTTCCCATGCTTACAACTCTTACCCATTTCAACTTCATCCTCCAAATATCTAACTATGCTGAACTTGTGTTCAATGCTTTTCAATATTTCCTAATTCCAAAAACATGCCCTAGCTTTTTCACCAAACAAGTCCAGACTCTCCTTAATACGCTAGCCTCCTATTCCTTCATATTGGACATTTACACACAACCTTAATAACAGTTCTACTGTTAAGAAGGGGGCAGCAGAGGATGAGATGGTTAGGTAACCTCACCAACTCAATAGGCATGAATTTAAGCAAACTCCAGGTGATAGTGGAGGACAGAAAAGCCTAGCGTGTTACAGTCCATGGGGTTGCAAAGAGTCAGATATGACTTAGCAATTGAAAAACAGCAATACCAATCAGCCCTGGTATCCACATGTTCAGGAGGCTGACTGTATTCATGTACCCTTTAGTTGCAGAAAAAGCAATCTTATTTCAGTATGCAAAAACTATTTTCTCTGTTAATAATTTAAATTCACTTAGAAATTAATGTGACCAAAGAAGCAAGTTTTATCTCTTATAAACACTGAAGAAACTGCAAAGCAAGAAAACCAATCATTTAGAATTTCTCAGAAAAACCACAGCATATAATAATTTGGGGAGGAAAAAATGACACTGGGAAAGAAATGTTTTAAAAAACTCTGGTTTGAAATGGAATTGTTTCTTCTTCTTCAAAAATGAATACAGTCAAACTCTACTTAGAGAGTTCTTACTTTGCAACTGGCAAGAGCAAATGAATTTTATCAGACTTGTATCTAGAGCTTTATTAGACTCCTATAATATGACTATATAATCTTTATCTGCTTGTACAAAATAATAATTTAATATATTGTAGACAGGATGGCTTTTCCCCAACTACTTGGAAGCTTAATGGCACATAGGTTAAGCAACCAAACTTAAAAAAAACCCTGAAACTACTAATGGATTTTATTTAGAATTTACATATATAGAGACCCGTAACTATTTCAACAGTGAAAAATATTATTAAATTTTATTTTCCCAAAGCCCAATAATTTTAATCAGACTACGTCATAAAATGTTTTCTATATTTTAAGGTAGGTCCGGATTATTACTATTACCTTTGAACTGGTTCCCATGCTTACAACTCTTACCCATTTCAACTTCATCCTCCAAATATCTAACTATGCTGAACTTGTGTTCAATGCTTTTCAATATTTCCTAATTCCAAAAACATGCCCTAGCTTTTTCACCAAACAAGTCCAGACTCTCCTTAATACGCTAGCCTCCTATTCCTTCATATTGGACATTTACACACAACCTTAATAACAGTTCTACTGTTAAGAAGGGGGCAGCAGAGGATGAGATGGTTAGGTAACCTCACCAACTCAATAGGCATGAATTTAAGCAAACTCCAGGTGATAGTGGAGGACAGAAAAGCCTAGCGTGTTACAGTCCATGGGGTTGCAAAGAGTCAGATATGACTTAGCAATTGAAAAACAGCAATACCAATCAGCCCTGGTATCCACATGTTCAGGAGGCTGACTGTATTCATGTACCCTTTAGTTGCAGAAAAAGCAATCTTATTTCAGTATGCAAAAACTATTTTCTCTGTTAATAATTTAAATTCACTTAGAAATTAATGTGACCAAAGAAGCAAGTTTTATCTCTTATAAACACTGAAGAAACTGCAAAGCAAGAAAACCAATCATTTAGAATTTCTCAGAAAAACCACAGCATATAATAATTTGGGGAGGAAAAAATGACACTGGGAAAGAAATGTTTTAAAAAACTCTGGTTTGAAATGGAATTGTTTCTTCTTCTTCAAAAATGAATACAGTCAAACTCTACTTAGAGAGTTCTTACTTTGCAACTGGCAAGAGCAAATGAATTTTATCAGACTTGTATCTAGAGCTTTATTAGACTCCTATAATATGACTATATAATCTTTATCTGCTTGTACAAAATAATAATTTAATATATTGTAGACAGGATTTGGCTGAGGATACCCCTGATTCTCTTCATATCTCAAAATTTAGAATATGTCTTTGTCTCTTATTTCTGCTTGGCAAATTTATCTAGATTCCACATAAGGCAGGGTAGGATAAATCGAGAGATTGAAGTTGACACATATATACTACTAATGAGAACTGATAAGAACTAATTATTAGTTTCTTAGATAACTAGTAGTTATCTAATTAATTATTAGATAACTAATGAGAACCCACTCTATAGAACATGGAAAAAAAAGAAAAAGTACAATCTGTAGGACATATATTAAGGTAACCTTAAAAATGAATTCCAGGGGCTTTCCTGGTGGTCCAGTGGGTAAGAACACTGCCTTGCAGTGCACAGGGTGCCAGTTCGATCCCTGGCCTGGGAAGATCCCACACGCCGTGGAGCGTCTGGACCGATGTGTCCAACTACCTAGCAGAAGCTCCGGAGCGCATGCACCCAGAGCCGGTGCTCTGCAGCGAGAGAGGCCACTGTGATGGGAGGCCCACACAGGCCAAAGAACAAAGATGGATGAAAATTGATAAATAAAAGACTAATAAAAGTGCCTCCCCCCACCAAAAAAAAAGAATTCCAGGGCTTCCCTGGTGGTCCGTGGAGGGGAGTCTGCCTTGCAGTGAAAGGGACACCAGTTCGATCCCTGGCCCAGGAAGATGCCACATGCCGCAGAGCGGCTGGACAGGTGTGTCCAATTGCAAGCCAGAGCTCTCAAGCGCATGCGCCCAGAGCCCATGCTCTACAGCAAGAGAGGCTATTGCAATGGGAGGTACATACAGGCCAAAGAATAAAGATGGATGAAAATAAATAAGTAAAAAAAAAAACAATAAAAGAGGCCAAAATTTTTAAAAATTGAATTCCAAACTATACTCTCTAATAAGATACTAAGCAGCATGACTTGAGCTCAGTTGCTCAGTTGTGTCTGACTCTTTGTGACCCCACGGACTATAGCCTGCCAGGATCCTCTCTCCTTGTAATTTTCAGGCAAGAATACTGGAGTGGGTTGTCACTTCCTTCTCCAGGAGACCTTCCTAACCCAGAGGTCGAAACTGCATCTCCTGCATTGGCAGGCAGATTCTTCTACCACTATGCCATCTATGCCCTTCTTTCTAGTATACGCCATATACAGACAAGTACTGCTTGATTCCACTTGCACATGATAAGTAGAAAAGTGAAATTCATAGACTCAGTAAGTACACTGGTAGATTCCAGGGACCTGAGGGCTTGAGGATGCAGAGGTGGGGTGAGGAGTTAGTGTATAATAGAGGCATAGTTTCAGCCGAGGGAGGTAAAAAATTCAGCAGATGAATGAGTTACACAATAGTATGAATGAACTTAGTGTCACTGAACAGTGCAGATAAATGTGGTTAAAATAGTATATTTTATATTATGTGGTTTTACCACAGTACAAACATTACAAATAAAAATAAATTTATTTTGAAAAATATTTAAAAATTCATTAGCAAACAAAAAAGAGAAATATCCTGTGTACCTCTTAGACTGCCACCTCTCAATTAGAAAATATGGAAAATGAAGCCAAAAAGAAGTTGCTTACCCAAGATCATACAGCAATAATTAATGGCAGAGAAGAGGATTAGAACTAGGATATACAATGAAAAGCATTCTTCTACTATTATGGGAACTAGGAATATCACAAATCACATTTTTTTCTGTTTCAACTTATGTACGTTGGAACTTCTATCCTCACCATTCCCTTCCCTAATGATTTTCTTGTTACAGCTGGCTGGAAAAAAAGTATGTGAGAGATTTGGATGGCAGAAGTGAAGCATCCACCATTACACTTTGAAAGCCATTATGATTATATGTGTGAAATAGAAATGCAAAGCAGCATGCCGATTCCAACTTGTCCTCACTGGCCCTCACTCCATGTCCAGCTCTCCCTCCATGTGCTGATCCTGCTGACCAGTGTTGACCCCAGACAAAGAAATACAGCCCCTCCATGGTCCTTCATCTAGTAACCGGATATCCGGTTTTAAGGTCTTCTGGGCCATCTGACTCTTTGTGACCCCACGGACTATAGCCTGCCAGGATCCTCTCTCCTTGTAATTTTCAGGCAAGAATACTGGAGTGGGTTGTCACTTCCTTCTCCAGGAGACCTTCCTAACCCAGAGGTCGAAACTGCATCTCCTGCATTGGCAGGCAGATTCTTCTACCACTATGCCATCTATGCCCTTCTTTCTAGTATACGCCATATACAGACAAGTACTGCTTGATTCCACTTGCACATGATAAGTAGAAAAGTGAAATTCATAGACTCAGTAAGTACACTGGTAGATTCCAGGGACCTGAGGGCTTGAGGATGCAGAGGTGGGGTGAGGAGTTAGTGTATAATAGAGGCATAGTTTCAGCCGAGGGAGGTAAAAAATTCAGCAGATGAATGAGTTACACAATAGTATGAATGAACTTAGTGTCACTGAACAGTGCAGATAAATGTGGTTAAAATAGTATATTTTATATTATGTGGTTTTACCACAGTACAAACATTACAAATAAAAATAAATTTATTTTGAAAAATATTTAAAAATTCATTAGCAAACAAAAAAGAGAAATATCCTGTGTACCTCTTAGACTGCCACCTCTCAATTAGAAAATATGGAAAATGAAGCCAAAAAGAAGTTGCTTACCCAAGATCATACAGCAATAATTAATGGCAGAGAAGAGGATTAGAACTAGGATATACAATGAAAAGCATTCTTCTACTATTATGGGAACTAGGAATATCACAAATCACATTTTTTTCTGTTTCAACTTATGTACGTTGGAACTTCTATCCTCACCATTCCCTTCCCTAATGATTTTCTTGTTACAGCTGGCTGGAAAAAAAGTATGTGAGAGATTTGGATGGCAGAAGTGAAGCATCCACCATTACACTTTGAAAGCCATTATGATTATATGTGTGAAATAGAAATGCAAAGCAGCATGCCGATTCCAACTTGTCCTCACTGGCCCTCACTCCATGTCCAGCTCTCCCTCCATGTGCTGATCCTGCTGACCAGTGTTGACCCCAGACAAAGAAATACAGCCCTCCATGGTCCTCATCAGTGTTACCTGTGGTCCCACTCTAGTAACCGGATATCCGGTTTTTAAGGTCTTTCTAGGGACTATTCTCTAATCCTGTATCTCATCCTTGTAGACCTTCCTTGCCCAGCGACTCCTACACTATTGGGAAACTACAATTTCACAATAAATTTCTTGTTCCACAGTGTTCAAAGTGTTTCTGTTTCTCTGACTGAACTCTGGACTAACAAACCCAGTTAACACATTGTTTGGTATATCTTCTACATTATCATTTTCTGAGGAAAAAAATAAGGTTTGATAAATTGATATTAGCAGATATTAATTACAACAAAGGAGCTATGTGACATAGATTGTCATATAGATTTACATATACAGATCAAGCTTTAACCCTAAAATATGTTTGTACAATAAAAGCCTAATATAAGATGGTTTTCTTTCTCAAAGAATATTAATAATTAAAGCACACAAAGATTGGACACAATTATACATAAGCATGAAGAAGGAAATGGCAACCCATGCCAGTATTCTTGCCTGGAAAATTCCATGGATGGCGAACTCTGGTGAGCTAGAGACCATGGGGTCTCAAATATACACACACATATATGTGTGTGTGTGTGTGTGTGTGTGTGTGTGTGTGTGTGTACACATATACACATATGTATATGTGTATACATGTGTGTATATGTGTGTGCATGTATATGCATACATATATACACATGTATGTATACATATTTAGGGCATAAATTATCATATAGATTTATATATACAGATCAAGTCTTAACCCTAAAATATGTTTGTACAATGAAAGCCTAATACAAGATGGCTCAGTAGTGAGGGCTCTGCCTACAATGCAGGAGATCTGGATTCCATCCCTGAGTTGGGAGAATCCCCTAGAGAGGGCATGGCAACCCACTCCAGTGTTCTTGCCTGGAAAATTCCATGGAGAGAGGAGCCTGGTGGGCTGCAGTTCACACAGGCACAGAGAGTGAGACACAACTGAAGTGATTAAGCAGCAGCATACATATGCAGCAAGTATATGTATTAAAATATCTACATGTTATATGCTAGTATGTTGTATACTTGTGTTTGACACTTTGTGGCCCCAAGCACTGTAGCCCACCAGGCTCCTCTGTCCATGGGATTCTCTAGGCAAGAATACTGGAGTGGGTTGCATGTGCTCCTCTAGGGAATCTCCCTGACCTAGGGATCAAACTCGTGTCTCACGTCTCCTGCATTGGCAGGCAGGTTCTTTACAATTACCGCAACCAAAAATTTCCGCAATAAAGAATTCGCTTAAGCCTTGAATTTTCCAAACTTATTTGTGAGCTGAAACTGCTTTTTTTCAAATGTAGGTGATGGCTTATATCTGTTAACAAACAGGTGACCCACAATTTGCCGATTTAGGGAAAACAGCACTTTTTAAAATATTAGAATTTTAAGTTACAATTTAAAGAGGATATGTGTTCTGTCCCTTAGCATGAATAACAGAAAGGAATTTCACTGAAGTTTAATTGTAAAAGTATAAATGCTAAGAAAGATTTTAATGGCATTATCCAGTTCAATACCTATGCATGCTTTTTAATTGACTCAATGAATAATGACCCGTTGGTTGCCTGAATAAATGAAAGAATGAATAAAAAGTATCTCTACCCCACAATTAGTACAGAAGAGGATTATTGCTATTGAAAATGAGTCTGGTTCTCCTACTTCTTTTTATTATGCACTGCCAACCCACACACAGCCAGGCTGTTTCTGAAAAATGTTGGTATGAATACACCCTTCAATATTTCTTCCACACTGACTGTAAATATAATCTCGGCATAAATCATCAAAAGTAAATACCAGTGAGCACTTTAATCCTTTATAATAAATCAGGAAATGGGAGTTCTAATACAAGATGGCTCAGTAGTGAGGGCTCTGCCTACAATGCAGGAGATCTGGATTCCATCCCTGAGTTGGGAGAATCCCCTAGAGAGGGCATGGCAACCCACTCCAGTGTTCTTGCCTGGAAAATTCCATGGAGAGAGGAGCCTGGTGGGCTGCAGTTCACACAGGCACAGAGAGTGAGACACAACTGAAGTGATTAAGCAGCAGCATACATATGCAGCAAGTATATGTATTAAAATATCTACATGTTATATGCTAGTATGTTGTATACTTGTGTTTGACACTTTGTGGCCCCAAGCACTGTAGCCCACCAGGCTCCTCTGTCCATGGGATTCTCTAGGCAAGAATACTGGAGTGGGTTGCATGTGCTCCTCTAGGGAATCTCCCTGACCTAGGGATCAAACTCGTGTCTCACGTCTCCTGCATTGGCAGGCAGGTTCTTTACAATTACCGCAACCAAAAATTTCCGCAATAAAGAATTCGCTTAAGCCTTGAATTTTCCAAACTTATTTGTGAGCTGAAACTGCTTTTTTTCAAATGTAGGTGATGGCTTATATCTGTTAACAAACAGGTGACCCACAATTTGCCGATTTAGGGAAAACAGCACTTTTTAAAATATTAGAATTTTAAGTTACAATTTAAAGAGGATATGTGTTCTGTCCCTTAGCATGAATAACAGAAAGGAATTTCACTGAAGTTTAATTGTAAAAGTATAAATGCTAAGAAAGATTTTAATGGCATTATCCAGTTCAATACCTATGCATGCTTTTTAATTGACTCAATGAATAATGACCCGTTGGTTGCCTGAATAAAT